>JARDYH010000004.1:100380000-101630000 GCA_029215795.1 Anniella stebbinsi | reverse complement strand
ATCTCCTATCTAAGAGCCAACCAGATCCAGACTCGCTAAGCTTCAACAGGGTAGTGGCATCATATGCCTTCAGAACATGCTTTTCCGACCCAGTTTGCCCAGGCCCAAAACCAGATTGCTACAAACATCAGCAAACTGTAGCCAACTGAAGCTCTCCGACAGCTGTACAGGCACCCAGATAGAAGTACAAGATTTCATTTCTGTATATAGGTTCAAAATGTTACTAAAATATAGCCCAGGTCTACTACAAGAAGAATGATTACTCTGGGATATCCCTCCATAAGATTTTGTGGGAAAAGTGGGGAATGCAAACTGTTGTACAAATAACAGGGATGGGCAAATCTGCCAATTTTGGTCTCTCTCCGTATCTCATTTTTTCCAGTCTTCAGTTTGTTCCCTCCCATTTCTGCATCAGTTTGCATGATTTTTTTAAACAACAACAACAACCATGCACACTAATGAAAATTGACTCCGATTTGAGTCCATACCAGATTGTCAGCTTTGGTTTTCTTCTTTTTGTATGAAAATCCATGTGCATTTTTGTGTGTATTTTTCCAAGCGCACACATCGGTGGCGCACAACATTGAAATGTACACCTCCTTCGCTCATTGTTTAAAGCATATTTGTGCACATTTTTCAAATGTACACATTTTCCGTGCACTTTTTTCAAATGTACACATTGCAAATCACACAAATCGCATTGCAAGCTCGGAAACCCACAGACTTTGACCGCCGATTGCATCTGAGTCCATATTCGGACCGCAAGGAGTGAACTAGGTAAATCCTGATTAAAAACACACTGAAATAAATTTCTCATACATCCCTACACAAATGTAACTAGCACAATGTCATCTAGAGTAGACAAGGAGATACATTATGTGGACGCTCCTGTTTTGAAGGGCTTCCTAAACACACCCTCATTATACTGAAGAACCACTGATAGACGTTGGCATTTAAAATACCTACGCGGCCAAAGAACCCAAACAAAATTTTATGCAAGGAAGAGAGTTACGACTTGAACAAAGAGGGAGAGAACTAGGACAAGCTTCTTCCACAGCTGCTGGAATTTTAGAACCATATTGTGGGAGAGATGATGGGTTTATTACTGTTGCACTATGACATTCCTTCTCATCTTCATGCGCCCCACATTTCAAACTCCAATTAACTTTCATGTACATTTGAGCCATGAAGTGATTGCAAGCCCCCTTGTGCGGCAATGCAATTTCTCCTTAAGTAGCTCCTTTCCTCAAGTAGATGCATGCTGAGAATAGCAAACTACCTGCACACGAGATGTTCAGCCAACACCGTGCTTATTGTCAAAACATTTCATGCACAAATGGGAGTGCTGGCTGTGGCAAGATACTTTCAGACAATTTGCTCTCTTTCATCTCCTGCTCTCATTCCACAACAGCACAACACGATTTGCTTATGGGCAGGTGGATGCAAGGTTTTCTTTTTTTTTCGAAGAAGAAGAAGAAGAAGAAGAAGAAGAAGAAGAAGAAGAAGAAGAAGACGACGACGACGACGACGAAGAAGAAGAAGAAGAGCTCTGCAAGCCAACCAGTTCCTACTGTGCTCTAGCTCCACTATATTAGATAACACCTTGAACTACCTCAAGGAGGTTTTTGTGTTTTTGACCCCATGAGGAGCCTGCCCAAGCCAAGGCAAAAACCACTGTAGCTTCCCGAAGGTTATCTGAGGGTGACTTTGGGTGATCTAAGCATACGGTGACAAAGGAAGCACAAGTGACTCAACCCTCGCTTTTAATTGTCATTTACATAGCATCATCCAAGTTCAGAACTCAATAAGGTCTCTGCTCCGAAGAATTTAAAATCTAAACTTAGATAAGTGGGATGCCGAGGTGGAAGATGACAACGGAGGCGAGGGAAGTGAGAGGCAAGTGTAATTTGCCATAGGCATGCAAAGCAAGTGTGCTCTGCGGTGAGATGGGTGAACTCCACAGGAACATACCTCGCCAAGGGGAAGCAGGTCAAAACAGAGGAAGCTACCTTATACTGAACCAGACCATGGCTTAACTTGTGTACCCCAGCAGTGGGGAACCTCAGCGAAACGTAGTTAGCAGGGCCAAAGCATACACAGAGATGCCCCATTCTCACCCATCCACACACACTTCCCCATCCATCTACACATCTATCCATCCACTCTTCCATGCAAGAGACACCACAGGCAGGCACATATGTACATACACGACATGCACTCTCTCACACACAAACATCTGCCAGGAAATAGCTGAGCAGCAGCAAACAGCAGCTGTTCCTTTGAAGACCACCACTTTCAAGGTACTCCAGGTCCTGTCAATCCTGATGGAGCTGGCTTCCTGGGCCCCTGGTCTTTCCTCGGGGAGGGGCCAGGGAGGCTCCATGGGCTAGATGTTTCCTATCTATGGTCTTCAGGGTTTCATGAAGGCCCCACCTTGCGATGTGAGGGATTAAGCCTGGGACCTCTTGCGTGCAAAACACCTGCTCCACCCTGAAACTACGCTCCCTGCAGCCCACACATGACCCAGGAAATGCAAGTCACACAGGCTTCCACTGTAGCCGCTTTTATAAATGTCCAAAGCCTACCTACGATAACCCAAAGAAAGCCAGGTCACTCAAAGGATCCCACCATGGACAAAGGCATGGGAGAATGATGTGAGCAAGGTCTCAAGGGCTTTAAAGAAATCAAGACAAAGCAACCAAGGGAAACGGAAGTCCAAGCCTGCATAGACTTCTAGGTGACTAACTACACCTTGTCAACAGCTGTTGCCATCCCCTTATATGTTGGAGCTTCAGAGTTCTCGCCCAGAGAGGCCTGCTGACAACACCATTCCTTCTGTGGGCAAATGTTACTGTGAGACCCTGGCTCAACATGGCTCCCTTGTCACCTGCTCCCTCCCCCGCCCATACTCTCTGGGAGATGGTCTACTTATCACTCCCAATGTGCACTGGGATATCACCTGCTTTGACTCATTCCTAACCCAGCCACATTTATTTCTGGCTGGGCTGATCACAACCCAGAGCTACACAGCTCCCAACACTAGCCTTACTGGGGGAGGACAGCTTCATCTAAAGTAGAATTATGGCTCTATCTTACTTGTTAGGGTGTCAGGGTTTTTTGGGTTTTTTTTTTTTTTGCACTTGCTGATCATTAATCCAACGACTTCAACTCTCATTTTTAAACTGATCTCATTTCGTGGGCTGTATACTTGAACTTTATGCAGTCCAACATAAATTGCCATGAACATTGTCCATGCAAATCTTGAGCAGTTAAATTCATCCTCACGGTAGGTGAAAGAATAAAATATTCTCAGCAATCAACTGAACATTGGGTGGACCTTAAATAAATTAACGTTCTTTGAAACATACAACCTTTTCAATATGAAATTACCTTTGAACAGTTTCCTCCGTCAGAAATCGCTGAGAAAATCCACTTGAAATACAGCTTCAATATTTATTTATTTATTTTTTAAAAATCAATAATTTAAAACCACAGGTTGAAATTTTTACTGCTTCCACTGAAAACTGTCATGTTTTGAGATGAAAATGCTAATGACACAAATAGGGAAAGATGTAACCAGAAGAGATGCATGAAAGTACAGATTCACTAGACAGGCTGTTTGATCTCAGTGTTTTCCCCACCCCTTCCCTTGAATCCTCACTCATCTATGACAAAACAACTTATAAAATCCACATTTTTCATTTTAGCATTTCTAACGCAGGCCTCATTTTGTTGTCCTTAATCATATTTTCCCAACGAAAAGTTAAATAGATCAAGACATTTATAGTAAACATGAATACTGAATGGGGGTAATACATTTTTAAGTTGTATTATTAAGTTGCATTCTTTCTGGCGTAATCTTGAATGTCAACATCAGAAAGCCTGGAGCAGGAAAGAGTACTTTTCAGATAAAGAATGAATTCTGTTGTCTAATAGGCAGAATGCTGCCCAAGAGGTGCAGCCTATAATTATCAATAGAAAGTGCTTGGCTCAGACCTTACGGCCTTGGGTGATGCCAAATACCTTAACCCATAAAAGATACGCTTCCCTGAGATCCTTGTGATATAGGGCAGGATATAAATGTTTTAATAATAAATAAATAAATAAATAAATACCAGAGGCATGTAGATATACAGCTATCTAAGTCTTCATCTCATTTAGACTGGGGTTACAAGGCTACCCAGTGAGTTGGATCAAGACTTAGCCATGCTGTTAGTCATACCTAACTTGTCCAATTTATTTTGTTGGCTCTAATCTAAGATTGACTAAGTCTGGTTCCAACCCAGTGTGTTCAACCTAGGGTGGCCATGTGTCCTACTTTACAGGGGACAGTCCTCTATTTGAACGACTCTCCAAGCTAAGTCCTCAGTTTGAAGGTATCCCGTCTTTGAAGGGCTGACAAGTCTGAGTCTAATTTAAAAATAAAGAACAGTAAGCAGGGAGAGCTGCAGCCTTGAAGTTGCCCATCAACAGATAGTATCTGGCTGGGCTGGATTGGTCAGACAGGTCACCTGGTTACAATCTTCCCCACTATGGTGAGATGTTCTGTATTTCTATTTAAATTAGAGTAATTCAAAATAATTATGAGCATATGCCAATTTTATACAAATCTCTGTCCTCCTTGTTGTTGATACAGCTCTTTTCTGGCAGTTTGTAACCACTCTAGTTCAAGCATGATCTCATTTCAACAGACACCACTTTCCACCAAGAAAATACAAGCTGAAAAGCTGGTCATTTTATATTACTCCTCCCCCCCTCGGCTTTTTCATCTCATATTGTACCATGTGGGAGCCAATTTGGTACATCTCTTGCTACAAGCATTGAGTCACGTCACTGGCAGTTCCTGGCACTCACATGGAAACTCTCAATTCAATCAACCCACCAAACACTGAGAGGCCTACAAACATTGGAGGCTTCCACGTGGAAATGTGCAGGTATGAAATAGGTCTTAGGGTCACATGCTGAGATCCCTTTTCAAATCTAGTTGTTTAAAAAGATTTAGAAGGGTAATCTCCTGTTCTGCTTTTACACTGTAAGGAAAGTGGGGAAATATGTGCTAGTTTTTGCTTTTGTGGTTCACCTGAATGTCTATAGATTTAATGGCGGTAGTTTTTGTACCCAGATTTAGTGGTGGTAGTTATTGTACCAGTTTTCCACCTAAAGTGGAAGCATTCATTATATTTTGTGAAGTCATGTGAGTACAAAGTTGTTCAATTGACATTTATTTGTTATAAAAAAAAGTATATACTGCTTTTCCAAAAAAATACACAAGGGGATGAACAATAAAGTCACAACAATGAAAGAACACAAATTTTGAAAAAGCAACACCAGCAAAAAAATAATAGGTCACATGCACTCTGTGAGACAAAAAACAACAACAAGAACACCCTATCCACATCACAACGTCAGCACAAAACAGAACCAGATTGCTGGTGCTTAACAACAAATAGGTCGCAGAGCAGCTTTTAAACTGTGGTAAAGCAAGCAAGAGCAGAGAAGCATCTGGTTTGGGATAACTCGTCCCTTGTGGAAGATGATCTGAATGTCCTAGACCCTCAAGCTAGGACTCGAGGACAGGAATTGATAAGGATAATGCGTAGATAGTGGACAACCATTCAGATAGTCAAAGGTTAGATTAGATAGATAGATAGATAGATAGATAGATGATAGATAGACAGATAGATGATAGATAGATAGATGATAGATAGATAGATAGATAGATAGATAGATAGATAGATGATAGATAGATGATAGATAGATAGATAGATAGATAGATAGATAGATAGATAGATGATAGATAGATAGATAAGAGAGGTGGGGAAGGAGGGAGGAAACAGATGGGTGTTTTAGGGATACTTGAGAAATTCCATCTTTTCAATGGCTTGATTCACAGCTCCTGGAGTAATGTGTCGCTATCCAGCAGTTTTCACACCTTCTGAAAGTTCCAATTCTTGGCTTGAAAACTGTCATATGCTTCATGATACGTCTTTTGAGAGAAAATGTGCTGAGAAATATGTATTTGTTCAGATTTATTTTTTTTTTAGTTTGCAGTTTAATGTGGAAATTGGAAGGGCTGAATTTATGCGCGAACACATGCGAAAGTGACATGGACCGAATGTAGACTGACACATCTACCCCATGCTAAGGCTGGAAGATTCAAAGCTGACCTGAATCGGTTCTAATGCCTACCTTGTATTGAAAAAGAACACACAGTGGGAATAATTAAAACCTAGATATTTGAGTACGAAGTGCAGGGGAGGAGGGTTTATTTCCACCTGACACCTATACTCACACCACTTATTGAAAAGGATTTGGTACCAGATCCAATTCTGCACATGGGTCTGTCACAATACATCTAATTGGGACCCATTCTTTACATTTTATATCCAGGGATATCCATATCCCACCGATTATCATGCAAACACAGAGAGTGCCTGTTCAGTGGCGATGTCCCATTTTGGAAGCTCTCCCCAGAATGGTTCATCTGACAGCTACCTTATTCTCCAGTCAGTGCCAGGCAAATCCTCCATATTTCTCTGAGCTTTTTAGATGCTATTTTAATCCTGTTTCCAGTTGCTTTTATGATTTTGTGGCCTTTCTCTACTTATACTTCTCTTGTATTTACATTGCAATTGTTTTATTCTTTTGAAAACTGCTGTGGGAAAATAAGTGAAAGGAAGTGTGAAAATACTTACAACGAACCAGATTTCTGACAGGCTTCTAAATCTCTCACCTTTGGCTTTGACGTTCTAGCCTTAATACCCAAATGTCTTTGCCTGTCCCAAGCCCTCCCACTGAAAAGTGAGACAACAAAGGGGCTCACTGTGCAATCCACAAAACTTCCAATGAGCAGCTAGTCAGGCAGACTGCATCCCACCTCCTCTCAACTCCACCCACTTGACCCTGCTGTCATCTATGGAATCACATCCCTCCACCTCTGACAAAGATGCAATTCTCGGCGGGGTGGTGATGGATGGGGAAGATGCTCTCTGTGCCTGGGCTTCCTGTTTGATAACCTCTTGGAAAGATTCCTCCTTGACTCCTGGAGAATCTTGGGGAATTCTCTCCCCTGCTCCCCGTCTTAGCTGGGATTCTTTTGGTTCAGGTTCTGAGTCTGAGTCAGAATCTGAAACCAAGCAGAGAGCCCAAGCTTCATCCTGGCACCTCCCTTTCACCATATCTTTTTTTGTGTGTGATTTTTGCTAGAATATCAGACTAAGAACGACTCTCTATTGTCTGTGCATGCTCCTCCTGTCCTTAGTTTGGAAGTACAGAACATACACGTCACCCTTCACCCCCATACAAGCACATTCACAAGCGATCCCAAAGCAGATGGCTCCGCAGCACCTGCCTGCTTCTCTTCACAAATCAGTTGGAAAGCTGCTGGTCTGTGGCCTTTTTGATGTCCCATGCCAGCATTCTGGTTCCATTTTGTGCTGACATCGTCCTGTGGACTTGGGCGCTTCTGGCTGTGAATGCAAGTGAACTTGTAGTATATTTCGGTTTGAGTCCTTTTGCAAAACCTCTAAAACACAACATCACCCAGGCCATTTGTACATTAGTGTAACAGAGCTGCTATATTCTTGCAGATCGGACGATATCAACTACCTCTGGCCAAAGACCATGTCATTTTATAAGCAGGAAGGGAGCCTTGGGCGAAAGGAAGACTCCAGCCCCTTGCTCCATCACATTCTATCTCTTCACCCCAGCTCTTGTATTCCCCCCCCCCCCCGCTCCAAAATATTGTCCTGGGCATCTCTCCTCCCTTCCCATCCTACCATTCATCTCGCTCTGGCTATCCCTCCTCAACACCCTTATCTCTTTCCCTTCTCCAATATCCCCCTGGTCTCCTGCTTAATCCCCCCTTTGTTTGTTTTCCCTGTTACGGTTTCCTCAAAATTACAAAGGCTGGACATTGCTCCATAGAATGAATGGCAGCCATTCATTTATGTAGAGGAAAGGTAAAGAGATGCACTTAGGGTACCAGTGTGGGAGGGCCAAACCTATTTATTGGCTCTGGCGACCCAACCCAAGCTATTAAGTAAGCCTGCTTCTTTCTGCACAGCCCCATCCACACTGCTTTTACTTGGTCACTCAAAAGTGCGACAGAAAGTTGGGAACTGGCTTTTATACATATCGATCCTTTTCAAGGAAAAGTGTAATGACTTTTTAAAAGCTACTTTAGAGAGCAATCTTATGCATGCTTAGGCAGAAAAAAAGTTGTAGGACTTTCTTTCTGTCTAAGCACGCACGGGACTGTGGCCTTAAAGACATTTTCACAAGAGAACAAACCACAGGCACTGAAGCCTTCATTTATCCCGTGCTCCTAGGAGCTACATTTTCCAAACTGCCCACTAAGCGCAGAGGCTTGGAACCCTAACAAATCCTCCAATGTTCCCGTGACAAACCTTATTTTAAACGCACCCGTATTCTGTCATCTCCTGGCAGCGCACTTTCTAGTCATGTTTTCTGCCAGTCTTTACCAGTTTGCCAATTACACAAGCTGCTTCCTAGACATCAGACAAAAATTCCACAAGACTGCTGTGCAAGTGCACCCTAATTAACCATCAGCTTAATTAGACAATTTACTGTGTAATTAGCAGGCAATTAGTCAACACCTCTCAGAACTTATTGACTGCTGTGACAGCCTTCTCTACTCTGCACATTCCAATACACCATCACTACTACGTTTCTAGCACTCTCAGATCCCTGTACTACACAATTCTGGGCAAAGAGCAATGCATGATATTACATAACAAGTGAGTGGAGAAGGGGAGGATCAATGTGTGGTCTGTCCGCATTTTGAACTTTTGGATGGTTAAAATGGTTTTGGTGCTGTTTGAGCAGCTGCTGAAAGAAACTACTGCACGTCTTTTCTATTTCATCAATGGCACATATGCTGCAGCCCCTCCAAACAAATATGCTGCCTTATACCGAATCAGATCATTGGTGTGTCTAGCTCAGTATTGTCTGCAACAGAAGTAGGCCATCTGGTGCCTTCCTGATGTTGGATTATACCTCCCATCATCTCATGCTGGCTGGGGCTGATGGGAGTTGGATCTACCTTTTCTTCTGCAGCTCCCAGACTGTGGAATGGCCTGCTGGAGGAGATTCGTCAACTTAATAGTCTCTTTGACTTTAGAAAGCCATAAAGACCAAACTCTTCCGGCAGGCCTACCCAGTTGAATTTTAAGAGTTTTATTGGTATTTTAATAATGAGCCCCCCTCTACAAGGTTTCGGTTTGACGCCCGTTTCCCGGATTATGCGCATCTTCTCTCAATCGCTTTTATGCCTAATCCCTATACATGGGAGGCGTTGAAGCACATTACGGGCTGTATGAAAGGCATTTAAAAGTTTTTGACATGCTGAGAATCGCATGCAAATATTGCTGAAAGTAATGCGCTTTGTCCCAGAGAAACTCCCCAAACCGGTTCCCTCCCTTTATTCTCCCCGCCCACCAGAAACTCCCGCCTTTGGTTTCCTAGGTTACCTGAAAGGAATGAGCTGATTAACATGTACGGCTACCTGTTTTCCCCCCTCCTTTGCCCGATTGCCATGACCTCCTCAGGAGTAAATGGAAATGTGTCTCGCACACACACACACATACACACACCAAAACAGACAGGGGGATGCTGCTTCGTTCCTTCCCCCTCCACTTCCCAGCGAGCTCAACAATTGTAAAACACACACACACAAAACTCAGCTCAGGAACCCAGCACGAAGCGAGGGGAAGTTATGTCTGCTGATGGCTAATTATACGCACATCCACACATCCTTCCTACCCCCTTTACATCTCATAAAACCACCTCCATCTGGCCCCGTGTCTCCATGTTAAAAATATTTCATCAGGGTACTTCAAAGAAACTTTATTTTTGGTTCACGTTGGGTCACTTCTTCTTAGAGCTTCCATCCAGAGAGACGGAGTACAAGGAGGAAGTTGCCAGGAGGAGAGAGGAAAGGAAACTAAACCAAAAAGTGGGAGGTTTTCTCAGTGAAGGAGCAGTTCTATGCATGACATTACGACCACAGTCCAACCCCTGATCGTTAATGTGCCTCCTCAGAAATTTGTTTACACGGACATAAGGCGCTCTTACTCCCGCCGTAAATTAAAACTCGCTAATTAACGTGCATTCGAAAATGCGAATAATCGGAGAGAAAACGCACCTGAGCCCCTGATTTGCACTCCGCTCTTGTAGAGGTAAATTTCCTAATGCGCCTTGAAAGAGCTTTAAATTGGTCTTGTAGAGGCACCCTGTATTAGTTTTATGTGCTTTTAATCAGTTCTATGTATTTTATATTTGATGTTGTTCCCTGCCTTGATCCAGAGGGAGAGCCGAGTAATAAATAAATTATTATTATTATTATTATTATTATTATTACAAACATTTGGAGAGCACCAAGTTGCCTTCTATGCCTTGATATATTTTCATTAGGGACAGCCAAATCCATACATTTCTGGTACATGTCACTTTGCTATGTATTCATCCATAAATCCTTTCCATCCCATTGCTGCATTAGTCCACTTAAAAAAAAAAGGCATGGAAATCTGCATTTAATTATGTATATTATTGTGCATTTCTAAATGTATTTTCTCTCAAAATACCCATTTCATTTTCTGTCAAAATGTGCATTTCAAAATGCCGTTTGAATTCTAGTGGATAACCGAGTTCAGATCCCCACATTCATCCAGGAGCTGTGGATCGGGTCAGTGTGTACTGAAATTGATTTCCTCAAGCATCCCTAATTTTCATACCTTTGCTTCGATATTTCATCTCCCCCACATTCAATATCAGCATTTGGTAGTCATAATTTCAAAGATTTTGGAAAATTTTGAAGGCTGGGGTATGGTCTCCCCCCCCCCCAATAGATAAATAGGGGGGGGGGGGGAAGAGAATCAAACAAGCATGAAAGTATGTTGAGCAGTTTCTTCAGAACCAAAAAACTTGATGGTATTTTTTCCCCAAAGTTTTAATCCAGTTTATATAGAAAACCTTGCTTTCTAAACCTGCTGTGGGAAATACCACTCCTATCCAAAGAACTATAATACAGCATAGACTAATATAGACCACAAGTGAAGCTATTTATAAATAAACTGACAATGACCACTTACTTCCTCAAACGGAGTAATAATGAAGAAGCAGTGTGCAACCATTCTTATAGTGTAATATGGAGTTGCTAAATCCTCTTCTCTGGGATATTAATCATACAAACTGGAATTAGCTTTTTAAAAAAATCTTTACAAATACGTGATCTACACATTTCTCTCCTATCAACTCAACTATAGTTAGATTTGCTAACAACAATGAAAAAAAGCACACACCTCTCCCTCTGCTGGCAAGTGGTAAGTGGAGAGGCCGTGTCTGTATTACCATGTAATTTTGGTTCAATATAAGTAGTTGCAAATCTGGAATGAAGATTAATGGGAAACACTGTCTCAAACAGCAAATATTAATCCACTACCGCAAGTCTGTAGATATGCTTTTAGAAGCCTAGAGCACTATTCTCTTACTCTAAGGCATTTTCCAGGTATATATTTGTTGTCCTGAAATATTTTAGTTTTCTAACCCCCGCATTACTTTGGACTCTCATTCCGTATCTAACTTTGAATTTGTTCTGGTCAATTTCATTTCTATTTAGTTGGCTAAGAATAGTTGGTAAGAGGGAGGAAACTAGAATCCAATGAAAATGGAAGAAATAGATCAGGTAAATCAATACTTAATGATTTTGTTGCAATCTTGTACGTAAATGACAATAGCAGTTTCCTGCCTTAATTCTTTTTTTCCTTTTTATAAGAAAAGCAGATGATCAATAAAACTGTACAGTAACTGAATCTGTGCAATCTCCTAAAGCTTTATTGGGTCTACTGGAACACCTTTTACTAATAAGTTTGTCATTTTGCTTTGAATAGACATGTATAGATAGCAAAAATGTTGACAGATGCCATAGGACTGAAGATTTAATACAATGAAGTGTCCTATCACTCATTATGGAAGTAGGGAAACAACACAGCAAGCAAACAACTTCTCTCTCTCTCTCTCTCTCTCTCTCTCTCTCTCTCTCACACACACACACACACACACACACACACTACAACTGTCTAACTGTAAGTAAGGCTTAAGGAAAAAAGATGGAGGTGAAACAAATGAAAACTAAACACACAGAACTCTGACAACCCTTCAATCCTTTGCTTTGTGGTTTTGGACACAAGTCATCCCTTTCCAACTGAGATGGGGAAATAAAGACCAAAGGGGGCTTAGTTCTCTATACATTTGGAAAATGCAGGTCTAACACTGCAATCCTATGTGTGTTTACTCCCAAATAGTAAGTGTGTATAAGATTGTAAGCTATATTTCATTTAATTTTAACCCTCGGGCATTTTAACCCTAATAAGCCTACTATATATCTTTCTTATAAATGCTATGCTGAACCCTGAACCCTGTTCTCAGGATATATATTTCTTTTCTCTCCCTTCAAATGAGGCATTGTTTTTCTCTGCCTCTTTCACAAGGAGGGGGAGAATTTTGAATACTTTTCTTAGTGGAGAAGGGAGCAGGGTTTCTGCCAACCCTTTTAAATGTAGGAGGTGGCCAATGGGGTAGTCTTTCTGTTTTTAAACTGTAAAATTGCCCCATGCACTGTAGAAGCATCGTGGGACTCTTTGCACAAAGGCTTTCAGTCAGATAGCTCTTCCTGAGGGCCAAACTAGGCATTCCTTAAATCACTCATAGCACATCTCCTCCCATATGTACCTGCCCAGACCCTAAGATCATCTTCAGGGGTCCTTCTCCGTGAGCCCCTGTCAAAGGAAGTGAGGCAGGTGGCTACCAGGAGGAGGGCCTTCTCTACTGTGGCACCCCGGCTGTGGAATGAGCTCCCTAGAGAGGTTTGCATGGCACCTACATTATACTCTTTTAGGTGCCAGGTGAAGACCTTTTTTATTTTCTCAGCATTTTCTCAGCTTATTAGTTTAATTGTTAAATTGCTGTTTGGTTTTATCCTGCTTGTGTTCTTATATACTATGTTTTTATGCTGTTGTGGTTTTATATTTTGAATAATTGTTATGGTTGTAATTTTTGTGAACCGCCCAGGGAGCTCCGGCTATTGGGTGGTATAAAAATGCAATAAATAAATAAATCTATGCATGACTGGCTTACCTGCCTCTGTGTAGGCACACACGGCCCCACGTTGGATCAAGACTATGGCAATTTCGGAGGAGAGATTTAAGCTTCCCCTCCTAATTTTGGCTGGAATTCCAACCCCCCCCACCACACACACAGGTGATGGTGGGGGTTATTATTATTATTATTATTATTAATAATAATGATAATAATAATAATAATTTTCATTCCCCTTTTTGTTTTAACACCCCTCCCTCTGTGGGTGGGTGAGTAGGTCGGTGGAATTTCACACAATAACGGGAGGGGAAAATTTAAATTTAAACTTGCCATGGTCCCGATCAGGGCTGTGTGTGCTTATACAGAGGTAAGTCAGCCAATTGCGTATAGCTCTGCTACGTTTGAAGAGCAGAATGTTTCGTTTGGGCCTGAACCCTCATGAGGCCGCATGACATTGCACACTCTTATAGGCATTAAAGAAGAGCAGCAATACTGGAGGAGCCTCTCTGTAAAGATGCTGCAAGTGCATGGGGGGTGTTTAAACATAGAAAAAAAGGCCCTCTCAGCCACCTCCTACACTTTAAAAGGTAGACCGAACCCCTGCCCCCCTCCCTAAGGAGAAAATTATTCCACAGCCTCGTTTGTCAGAGTTGTCATTTCACCCCACCCTTAAATTGGCCAAAATGGAGGAATAGAAATATTCAACACAACACTAATTTTATTCTTACAAAGCAGTTTAACTATCTCCCCAGCCTCATCAAATCTTAAAAAGTAAGATGTTAAAAGAATGCCCACAGTTTCACTCACAAAAGGAAAAAAAATCTTTACAAAAAATGGAAAGAACCAGTGATATTCTGAATTAGGTGGAACTGTGCAAGACTAAATGGTTTGAGACCCCTTGGTGCAACAGTGTGAAGCATTCCCAACTGATAGAGAATTAACATTTTTTTAAAAAATCATGGGTGCTTTTAAAAAAACACACAAAATAAATAGATTTGTTTTTGCTCCCTTCATAGCTTAACCCTGCTGCAATTCTCTCATTTTAAACCCCCCATCTCAATTTGAAAGGAATAGAGGAGCATTTACCTGTAAAACAATACATCATTCAAGTCACTGGGCAAAAGCTTGGTGGGCTGAGATAGCCTGGAAAATGTTTGGGTTTCCCTTCCACCTTTAGGATTGGTGTTAATAAAAATTGGCTTTGAAGTTATTTAGTAGAAAGGCAAACTCTCTTTCTCTTTCTCTCTCTCTTTTCATTTGACATTAACAATCTGATCATTTGTCTCTCCAAAGAGAGCCTATGTAGCTTTCATATGGCCTGCACAATAAAGCATCAAATATTTTTGTTTACTGAGATATCAAGTGGCATTTTGCTGCAAGTCAATGGTCTGCCTTGGCTACAGCAAACTAGACTTCAATCTGGCATCTAGAAATGTCAGGAATATATATATATATATATATATATATATATATAGGATGACAATCAAAAGCAAGTTCTAAATTCTCAGTTTTGTTTTTGTTTTGTTTTGCTAAAACACGGAAACAAAGTTTGGTGGAGCATATTTGCTGCACATAAATAAATAAATAAATAAATAATCAGGGCCATATTCAGCTGTCAGTCTAGAAAAGCAACACGGGAAACACTGTCAGTAGGGCAGGGTAATAAAATTTCAAGCAGATGCTCAAGCAAGGGTTCTAATTCTCATGCAAGTCCCTTGGTAAGCATATACTTACTTTTATCACATGCAAGCTAGGCAAATTGCACTTCATCATCGCAACTGAATTGTGAAATATTAATATTTCATATTCTCACAAAACTCCATGGACCCAAACTCCATCGTATTATAAAAGCATCAAGAGTTCTGCATTGTAATGCTGTTTTAAGCCATTTCTGGAGAGGGAGGGGGGCAGGCAGACTTGGAGCCAGAAATGGTAACTAGCATGTTGTAAATTACTGTGCTGTGATATCAGAGAAAGAAAATATGCTTTTTACACTGCGAGTTCAATTCAACAAAAATACCGACATTACAGAGGACAATACAAGTCATTGTGCTTCAGTGCTGGCACTTATAATTAGAAAGAGAGAGGCATGTGCTTCCCATATTGGTCCCTATGGAAACACCCCTGGTTCTTGCATGAATCAGAGTGTCTAATATTATGGAAGAATGCCATTGCTTAGTGCAATTAGTTAATTCGTATAGGCAGTGGCTCTAATTGGCAAGCATCTTCTCCGGATATGCCATGCCACCATCCCTGTTACAAGTTACTGTGCAAATTAACAGCAAACACACACACATACTACTGGCTTGAAGATTTTTCACAATGTTGTATCTTGCTTCAAAGTGAATTGGATTTTAATCCTACCAGTCTATTCAAAACCCTTGGTAAATATTGCAGCAGGCAGAGGCTGCTCTCTGATGTAACACTTAAACCATAGTTTTGCTTCACAAGGCTCATCCCGAGAGAGTCGTGGGCCTCATCTACACCTGCCATTTATCCCGGGGTCAGCTCAAGGTCATCCCTGTGCACCCAAATGGCACTGCACTTATCCCGATTTTTCCTGCAGTCTTGGGACAACCCCTAGGACTGCAGGCAGTGTGGCGCAGGCTCCCGGGTCCTCCCTGCAAGTAGCAGGGCTCTCGAAACGGGCACAGAGCTGCGTGGGGAGACTCCGTGCCCATCGGGGGGGGGGGGGAATCAATTCTGCCATTGCTGGGATGGCTGCCAGTGCTTTTTGGTACTGGGTTTTTAGGGGGTTTGTTTGTTTGTTTGTTATTTACTTTTTGTGCAGGATCCAGGCGGTGCAATTGCGCAACAAGCTCCTCCTTAAAAAAATAATAAAAAATAAAAACCATGACGTGCTGGAGCATACCTCTTCACTTCCGGGACAATGCGTTGGCGTTTAGACGCAGGGTGCAATCCCGGAAGCGGTAAAGCCTGAGATCCCCTCCATCCTGGAAGGCCTCCCAGGTGTAGATGAGACCTTGGTCTCACCGGTTTCCCCCTCCCTATTCTCCTCCAGTGTAGCTGCAAAGAGATTGGGGAGCTTTCCCAGCCATTTTAGTTTAATCATGATTAAGTGTGTCACTCAAATCGTAAACCGTGGTTATTTTTAACTATGATTAGTTGGGGGGAAAAGACCAGCTCCATAACCTTTGGTCTCAAGCTGGCTTGTTTCAATTATCCACAGTTGAGAGCAACCACACTTCATCCAGTTCAGATGACATGGCTTCAGCTCAAACAGAAGCAAAAACATTCTGATCTCCTCATGGCCATGCCAACAGAAGAGGGGGGCGGGGGCGGGAGAGCATGAGTGTGAGTCTCCTGATAGTTTATTCTTGTAAAGCAAAGTTACAAGAACATTGTAAATCGTAATATTAGAGAGGAATAATTGCATGAAGAGGAATGGTGGAAGATTCAGGACATACAAAAACAAGTATTTCTTCACACAAAGTATAGTTAAATAATGGAATTCCACAACCACAAGATCTGGTTATGGCCACTAATTTGGATGGCTTGAAAAGGGGATTAGACAAATTCATGAAGGAGAAGGCTATCAATAGATACTAGTCTGGATTGCTACATACTACCTCCAGTATCAGAGTCAGTATGCCTCTGTATACTAGTTGCTAACACGAGCAGGAGGGTGCTATTGTACACATACCCCAGCTTGTGGGCTTCCCACAGACACCTAGTTGGCCACTGTAGGAACAGAATGCTGGACTACATGGGCCTTTGGTCCGATCCAGCAGGGATCTCTTAATGTTCTTACGTTCATTACATTTGAGGCAGCCCACAGTTTTTTTTAAAAAAAAATGCTGGATATTTCAGATGAAGTCGCTCCACATGTTTATTTGTGCTAGTGAAGTTTAATAAAGGCAACAGCTTCTGTACATTATTGAAAGCGACAACATCACAAATCAATGCATGTCACCAGCAGAGTAAAGACAGATGTCTCTGATTAATCAGAATTACATTTTTACCGATGAAGGAAACAGCTAAAATCAAAGCAAATATTTCTGCCATCCCTGCTGTGTTTATTCTTGCTCCTCCACTCCAACAACACTGCACAGAGTGAAACAACAATCAGTTCTTCATCTGAAACCAGGATTTTGAAAATCTGTTCTTCCCTACAAAAATAAATTCCAGTCAAGTCTTATATATCTACAGTGTAGCTTCCAATAAAGGGGGAAATCATCAGTTATATTGATTATCTGTTGAGATGTAATTCTTCTTTGAATTGCATCCATTAATTTGTCAATTTCGGGCAAATCAAGGCATTTTAATAACCATTCCTGGATTGAAGATGACTAAGGTCCATCCCATCTTATACACACACACACACTGTCAAGCCCGAACACTTTTAGCAGAAATCAGTAAATTCATTGTACCTTCCTGTAGTATGTTAGATAATATCTTAAAAGGATCTAAACCAAAGTTACAACCAACCATTTGCAAAATAATACTTCAATATTTTTTGTGCCATATGGTTTCCTCACTACATGTGAAGAAGAGCTATGTGAGAAGCTGCACACATTACCCATGTTTAAAACATGTCACAGAAAACATCCAACTAAGGGTTTATCTACACCTAAAGGTGTAGAGGAAGGGAGGGGGGAAGATCATGGATTTACCTGCTTCTGCGATCCTCCCCCAGTGTCTAGATGGCCACGCGACGTCCCAGAAAGGGAAGAGGGAAGTCGTGGGCACCATTTTTAAAAAAGAGGAGCTGCATGCAGCGAAAAAGATAAGAACCCCCCCCCAAACCATGAACCCACCCCCCCTGCCATCCCAGGGATGGTGAAATTGTTGCCCCCCATGGGCACAGAGCCATCCCGTGCAGCTCCGTGCCTGTATTAGGACCCGGGATGCCAAGCCACACCAGCCACGGTCCTCGGCATTGTCCTTGTACCGTAGAAAAACTGGGATATCCCCAGTTTCCATTATCCCGGGGTCATCTCTAGGTTGTCCCTGGTTAATCCTGGGATCCCGTGCATCATTTGGACAAACAGGGATGATCTAGGAATGACCCTGGGACATCTGGCAGGTGTAGGCAGGGCCTAAATCTAACATGTTAGATACCAGCAAAACACTATTCCAAAATCTTCAGTGGAGCAATATCTTTGGGCAGTATCCAATACTCCCTGTGGGCCTCCATTGATTACATTGTGCTGGCAGAACCCACCACTGGTACAATGGGAAGCAAGCGCTTCCTAGAGCAACCCGGAAATGAGCTGAAATGCTCATTTCTGGAAAGGGAATGGTCAGCAGTTCCCTTCTGCTCCATCCCAGAAATGGGTATTTCAGGTCATTTTCAGGGTTGCTTTGGAAGCGCCAGAGCTGGGTTCCACTGGCACAAGGGCAGCACAGGATACTATCCTTTATTGAGACCAACTGAAATGTCACAAAACTGTGAGTAAGCTTTCGAGTTCTCCAGAACTCTTCATCAGGCAATGTGGAATGAAAAGCAGGAGATGAGGGGAAAACACAATCAAAAGACAAAAATTAAGCCAGATGTTGTGGCTACCAGATGTACATTTTAGACCCAGTATCAAGATGGAGATTGTAAACGGAATGAAATTGGCACTGGTAGGCGTTGCAGATTTCAGCTTCCACCTAGGATTCTGGGATATAGAAGCAGTGGCTGATCCTCCTTTTTGAAAACATAAAGCTGCTACCCACATGTATTTCCAGGCTGGGGTGAAACATAACTTTATGGAATAGCAAATAGTATTTCAATTTCTATTCTGAAACTGTAATTCCAAGATCCCTTTCTCATTCCCCTTTCATTTTACGCACGCTACTAATTAAGCTTTGGGTCTTACACCAAAGACCTTTAGATCCACCCCTTGATCCCCAAGATGTTAATCTCCGAAGTATATGCCATCCTATACAATCTCAAAAGAAATTTGACACAAATTTTGTAAATAAAAATGGCAAAAGTTGTAATATGAATGCACCAAATCTGGGGGGTGGGGGTATCAACATACATGTAAATAAGTGCCAGCAATCTAAAATGAATTTTATGAATGTCCAAAAGTATTTTATTTCTTCCACTCAAATATATGAAGTTATATATTTACCATATGGCATGCCCTATCTGTATCTGTATCATCTGCATCTGTATTATTTATATCTATATTTATATAATCATATACTTTTTGTGAAACACCCAGAGAGCTTCGGCTATTGGGCATTATAGAAATGTAATAAATAAAATATCTATATTTATATATCATATGGGTGCTCCATATATTTATTGCAAGGACAATCCTGGCCAGTTTATTAGTACAAATGTATTATCAATTACCATTTCATAATCTAGCAAAACTCATTTTAACAACTTTGCTATATTAAAACTAACAAGGTGCTGCATTTTGTAATGAAAATGTAACAAAAATGTATTAAATAAATTTTAATATCGCTGAGGATGGAACCCTATGCATGTTGAGACAGAAAAGCTCCTATAATTCCTCGCTGGGGAAGACTAGGGGTTGTAGGACTTGTTTCTGTCCAAATATGCCTAGGATTGCATCAAATGGAAAGTCTGCTCGGGAGCTCACCGGAGACACAAGTGCTGCACGAGCTCTTCCCTGTCTTCCCAGCTCTTAGATAGTGGAAAAAATGTGCAGTCCTGCCCAAAGGGCAGAGAAGGAAGTAAATATTGCACAGGCAGGTATTGGGCTTTCTATCTCTGCCCTTGGACACTGGAAAGATGGTCAATCCTCACAGGAAGGGAGTAAGGAAAGTACATCCAGGCAACAGGCCACTCAACTGTCAGCACTCCGAGAAGTGAAACAGGATAAAAAGTGATGAGCACAACTATGCTGACCCAATGATAACTACAGTTCGAGGAGGGGTGAATGTGCTACCCAAAGCAATAGTATATATATAACTTGGAAGAGGCAGAATTAGTCCTAAAGTAAAATTATGTTTTATCGTTTTATGTAAGCTGTGTTTTGGAGATCAAAAGGTAGCAAAGAAATTAAATAATAGATAGATGGGCGCGCGCGCGCACACACACACACACACACACACACACACTATAGTGAGTTAAGAAGACCACTGATCCATATAGTCCAGTAGAGCCTGGAGGGCATCCAGTACAGCCCAATCTAGTCCAGTATGGTCTCCCTGAACAACTCAGCAGCTTTTCGAGGTCTCAGGTGGAGGTCTTTGTCTGCTATGTCACTAGTGACGCTTTTAACTAGAGATGTCAAAGACTGGGCCTGGGACCTTCAGCGTTCAAATCATGTGGCCTACCATTGAGCTACGCTCACAGATTAGACATATAATGCCAGTGAATGTAAGGAAATTACATTCCACTGACTGCCGATGTTTACTAGTGTAACACTGACTTTTGGACATTCACAAATGTTGTCTTGGAATGTCCACAATTGCCACATTTTGGATAGTTCACTAATACCAGATTCTATGGTATAAAACAAACATCAATCAAAATGCACCACATATGTAAAGGACACATATACTCCTAGAAAGCTTGCGTTCACAGATGTTAATTTAAGAGTAATTGCAATTCATCTAGTAATGCAGTATGTCCTTAAATATTAACTGCAAACTGCAATGTACTGAAATTGCAGGTCCAATTAGATACTGATTATTTTTTCCAGGTAATTCCTCAGACATGGAGCTAAATGAAGTGGTTATATAGGACAAACTGCATTAAATTGGTTCAACCAAGGTCTACTTTATCTGATTTCTCATTTTTTTTCTCCCTCTAATTTACAACACTGTAGTTTTGCATGACTATATATCAGACATAAGAATATTGGCTATTAATTCCAAGGAAAATAAATATGGAGATGGGTGTGTGGGTGTAGGTCAGATGAAATATTCAAGGAAGCATATACATTTGTTATTTTTCCCGATTTCAAATGGCAACCTCACTTTAACATCAATAACTTCTTCATCAGAGCACATTCATATGAATTTGAAGAGATAATTGTGAAAGAAAGCAGGGCTCACCCCGCCTCCCTACCAGGTAGGCTAAGGGCTCACCGTCCAGGATCCCCCTAGCCCACCTCCCTAGCCCAATGCCAAATGGCTCCAAGCCAGCCTTTCAGAAATAATCACACATGTTAAGGACTGAAGCTGTTTATTTAAAAATCCTAAAATCTATTCCACATAGCTTCAGTCAGACAAGAACCCGTTAAAATGCAAGCAAGGAATAAGGGGAGGGGTAGTGGGGGATGAGGTATAGGATGAGGTTTGAGGTAGAAGTTAGCAGCACAATAAACCAACTAACTCTAAATCACACCCAAAGGGTGACAAGTCTTTCCCCAGAACGAGCCAGACCTGAAAGCAATAAATCTATCTATTCCCCAGCCATCACCTTGTGGTTCATGGATCCTTCCGTTCACATACCGGTCCAGGAAAAGATGACTTCCACCCGGTTGCTATCCCATTTATCCCTTTTCGGGTCTGCTGGTACCGTGACTAGCCAAAACCAATCCCCGGCCGTCCTGCTTGCTCCAACAGCCCCCTCCCTGCAAGCGGCCCTTTCCCACAGCTGAAACTCTTGCAGCCCACTTCCAATTAATGCTGATCTTGGTGCCTGAGCTTCGCCTGGGCCTCCTAAGATAAGAGAGGACAGGTGCAGTTGCTGGTAACCAGCAACTCTGCGTCTTGTAAAACTTTATCATCAGAATTATCCCCCTCCTACCCCAGAGGCCCCAGTCCTGCAAAGTAGGCCAACACTGCCTTTCTTAGCCAGACTGTAGCCATCTTGGATCCTTTCTTCACAATAACCATTATATATGAATTAGTGATCCACTAGTCATCATGATGTGGGAGGGGGTGCAAGGAGGAGAGACGGATAGCATATTGTATGATATATAATGTGGCCCAAGTAATTAACTTTCAAGTTTTGCCCCCAACACACTGTTATCCACAAATGTGGTGTTTTCCTTTTCCTGACTGGAGTGAACCATAGTGATTTATATGGGGGAAATAAATCAGGGACACCATATGGAAGCCTTCCCCAAGCTGGTGCCATTCATATGTGCTGGACAGCAACACCCATAATTCCCATTCCTTTCCATGCATAAAGAGGAACCAAAAGGAACCCTGGAAATGAGAGAAAACAGTAATTTCTAGTATGGTCTGAAATGAGCATGTCCTCTAATTTCTTATCATTTCAGGGACCGCTAGAACGTAGGCAGTATTGGCTACTGCCCTTATTTCTTCCTCCTACAAGTGAATACCAGCTACTCTTAACCCTTTTTGCTGCCCCGGTGAACCTCATGTTTGGGATAATAGGCAGATTTTGACTCCTGCCTCTCAAGCATGGCACAGATTGCAACCTAGTTATTTTGTCCCTGAGAATTCAGGGAGAGCAAGCCAGAGCTGACTCAGCCGTGATCTGCATAGACACACGCTTCCAACTGTGGAGCCTCCCAAGCCCATTTCTGCTCCCACTTCATAGCCATGCTAGGATGAAGAGAAGCACAAAGCTGGCAACCAGCCTTTTCTACGTCTAGTATTTTGGGCAGTCGTTCTCTGGCAGGGAAACGTCTTAAGGCCAGAATCATGTCTCGTTTTTAATTTGTTACACGAAAGCATGCAAATGCCCCTTTGGGGTCCTGTTAATTGAAAGTCTGAAGCTCTCAAATAACCACAAATCTTGGGAGAGAAAGAACTGCAAATACACATCAAGACTTCTGTGAATAGTGGAGGTGGTTGTCCATGACACAAGGCACTGTTCCATTAGGGCAGTGCCAGTGGAAGCCTCAGAGATCAGGGTGGTGAAACACAACCAAGCCAGAGCTGGGCATGGGGGGGGGGGGGAGATGGGTGATGGTTCAGAAATATGGTCAGCAGGTCAGCAGCTTTGCAAATGTACTGTATGACAGGAGACCCAGTAGCACTGCCTGCTGTTACAGCACCTTAATTAAAGAAGTGACTGCTCCAGTGATCCAGAATTAATTTTGGCTCGACAACAATTATAGCACAACCTTCTGGGCAACTCCATGCTTGGAAAGACACATATAGAGAGCTGACCCGTAGACACACATACTAGCCCAGCTAAACATTAAAAGAAAAGAAGAAAAAAAAGAAAAGAAAGCTTACGTTTCACAAGGGAAGGAAATGAAAAGAAAATGCCTTTTGATTGAAAAAGCTCACTGGCTTTTCCTTCTTCCTCCAACTCATTCCTGTATATAACATGGATCAGCATTGTTTTCACATTGCACCGGGCTAGGATATGTAAGTGGCATAAAAAAATAGAATAGAATTTGTGTTGTGGGGCAATTAATTTTATTTCTGTTAGCCAGAAAGAAAGCCAATGACTGCATTCGTAAGTCATGGTAAACTATGACTTAGCATCTGGTGTACGAGCTAGAAACTTGCACATCATGCTAAGTAACCCAGGGATGCATGCCCACCCCATCTCCCATCTCCTCCTCCTGGGTAGCCATGATGAGGATTTCCAGAACTTTTACTGGTTTGCCATGTTGTCTGGCATCACGAGTTGTGGTTAACACTAACAATGGTCATGTCATGTCAAACAAGTCACCTCCACATCATGATTTCTGAAGCCGGTGTGTTGAAATCAACCCCAGTTAGTGATAAAATCAACCCTAGTTAAGTTTTAGTCGCAATTCAAAGTGTGGGTTTAGCTAAAAACAAAAGCTTGTTGTGAATCACCCCTACTTGTTCATGTCACCCTAACACAGCCAATGTGAAGTCCACTTTACTCTGCTAGCAATTTAATTTTTAAACTTGCATTTTTTGACCTAAGCACCTGGTGTTGCCACCAAATTGCATCCACAGTGAAAGTTTTCCTGCTTGGACATATCCTTTTGACCCCAGTTTAATGTGTCCTGTGGGCTATTGAAGCTGTATTACAATTTACCTCCTACCAGTACCTGTCGTGAACTTGCCCAACCCCCAGGCTTCTGCTCACGAATGTCGGCAAACTGACAAGACACTCAAGGCAGTGAGGCTCCTTTTATTGTGAAATCACACGGAATTCAAGCATAACGGTTACATTTTCACATACATCCACGTAAAGCTGATAAAGGCCAGGCAGCTTTAGGCTCCAAAAGCGTGATACGATCCAGAACAGCAATCACTCGGGGGAAAGACGTGTAGGGATAGACCAAGTCCTATCTGAGCAATTAGCAGATGTGAAACACACTGACCCATCAGGAACAGGCCCAGAGCCCAAGGAAAAGCTCCAGCACAGGGGTGCATGAAGACTGGCAGAGACAGACTACATCTTGCACTAACCAGACCCAGTCTGCCGGTAAGCACTGGGTTGATCAAAGTAAGCAAGATTCCAGGGAACAAACTTCGTCCCAGGAAACCCCCCTGCTTGTAGCTAAGGCTCTGAGGGAGGCTCTCTCGTAGGTCACACACAACACATGATCCAGAACAGCAACGGTCGACCTAGGAAACTTCCCTTTGCCTTTAACTTTGGCTCCATGAAGGGAAGCTCTCTCGCAAGCCATAGAACACACGATCCAGAGCAAACACCAGTCCAAGTCTTATGAAAAGCTGCAGAGCACTTTCCATGGCACAATCCTTAGAAATTCCAAGTCCAAATAGCAACTGAGCATGTACAGAGTGCATCCAAAATCTCCAAACCGATAGAATCCAAAACACGAGGGGTTCCATGGCAAGCGTTGAACCGATGATCTCTCACAAAGATCCTCCCCTTTGCTCATCTCTCTTATAGACTGGAGGCCTGGCTTATTCCAAGCCACTTGACAGACAGGTCCTCAGACCTGTAAACCAAACCCATGTGCCAACAGGGCGGCACAGTTCAACGTCCTCTTGATGATGCCATAGTGTGAGTGACAGCTTGCAAGATAGCCCCCACCTTTTCCAAACATTCTTTGTTCTCAAGGAAACTCACCAGCTCAAGGCCTCAGCTAGCAAACTTCCCATGAGAAGCAGCGACAGATGATAAGCTTACAGAGACACACTTTCTCACAACAATTCCCAATCTTTCAACTTACAATTCACAAGGCCTCCCGGCCTTGTGAATTCCCTATGATACACCTGACATCTGACAGTACCAGATGTCCAATTGGGAGTCTGCGGGTATTCTGAATGTGGGGTGGGGGGAGGGCTGACTGATAAAACCAGGGAGTAGATTCCCCCACTTATTTTTCTCACAGTGAAATTTCAAGGCAGTGTAATTTGGCAGTTCCAACTGAGGTGCAGTAAGGCACGCAAAATATATCTAGTGGCACCACACATCTGCATGACCCATTTCATATTCCTTATTCTCTGGTACCAAAACTGCAACACCAAATTTATTTGTTAGCCAGGGATCATATCTTATCCCAAATAAAGAGAGAACTCCAGTATAGATAAATCCAATCTTACATAAGGAGAGAGAGAGAGACCAAATATAGATAAATCAACTTTGCCTCTAATTTGACATTTAATCCCTAGAAATTGAAAATCTCAAATCAAACATGGCAATCTCGTGATTTGAAAATATTCAATTCGGCTTTCAACATCTACCTTTGTTAATTTCCAGCTGATGACAAATTTGCAAGCTTATTTGAGACACGCATGAACAGCCCAGCTTTTGTTACCTTGTCCAGACTAAATGTTTTGGTGAGTGCAAATCCCCATCCTGCTTCAAAAGCTCTGCGGATCATTGGTGAACTTGTAGTTGGAGTCGCACTGGCGAGGCCAAAAGGGTTCGGAAACTGGAGTCCAGCCATTTCTACGCTGATGTCTACTAAGTCAATAGGTGTGTAGAAAAGAGGCAACTGCGGTATAGCAGGAACTGCGCCATCATATAAAGACTGTAGAAATAAACAACAACAAAAGTTCATTTATTTCATTTATGCCTCACCCTTTCTCCAGGAAGCTTAGATTAGTGCAACTCTGTGATGTGGGTTTTCTGGAGGGGGGGAATTCCAATGCAAATTAAGTCAATTTGCATGGGGTCATTTGCATTGGAAAATAATCAGTTTGCATCAGAAAATCTTCTGATACCCTGGGGTAGGGGTGGGCAACTTGAGGCCCTCCAGATGTTTTGGCTGGCCCTCCCACCATCCCTCAGCACTAGCTATGCTGCTGAAAGCTGTACATCAAAACATCTGGAGGGCTACAAGTTACCCATGCCTGACCCAGAGAGATCTAATTTAGTATATTTAATTATTTGTATTTAGCAAGCAAAGCTAAAAAAAAAAAAATACATATCCCATGTTATTTTTTCTCCCAATAAACCACAAGTATATTGTGACCTGAAATATGTGTTTGTCAGAAATTAATGAGATTAACATTTTATATTAGGTCAACATTTTTATTGGCATACTTGTAAAAAAATAAAGGCAATAGCATGTTCTTTCCTTATATTGAGTAATTTTAAGAAACACACACACAAAGGTAATGAAAACTGTCGACACACTAATTAATTTTAGCAACCCAAAGAACTGTGTATGATATGCTGACAACCACTCAAGTATTTCAACAGAATTCAACTCTCTTCCACGAAAGTTGTTGGGGCAACTTCAGTTTCGCTGTCACTATTTATTAGTTCCACTACATTCTGGGACATATAGGTATTTCCATAACATCTATGTATTCTTTCACATCGTTGCTAAGGAGAATCACCTGACACACATACATTGCAACTTTGAAACTGGCAAGCTTGCCTAATACTGCATTTGCGAGGGGCACGCATTCATTTTCACGAATGAAATTATGAAATGGAAAATTCTTTGTGGAAAAATAAAGCACCGGAACATTTTCCATTTTGGAAACAGTCTCAAAAGGCTGGCATTCCCAATAACCAGACAGCATGGCAGAGTCTGAAAGGACTCAAACACCATCAAGCCCAATGTCACTCTGCAAGACAGGGATAAATGCCACATCAACCATCCACAGATCACAGTTTAGTGTCCTCCCCACCCCCAGTTAAAGATGTTCCCTTCATTTCCCCTTTCACTTACTTTTCAGCTTTGTGCTCAGGCACATATTTCAAAATGAAACAACATTTGTGGGGTCTAATGGGTTATTTTCCTTCTACAACAGAATACTTTCAACAAAATCAAACTCTTTCCAAGGACTCCTAAAAGAAATAAACTGTATAATGAAAGGTTTGGCCTGATTCCTGGATTCTTAGCAACCCAGAACAAAAACAAAAACAAAGCAAAACAGCAACCCAAAAAGAAAATAAATGGAGCATGAAGGTATGAGTCCAATACTTACGGGCAGGGCTTTGAACCCAGCAATTTCTACTGTTAATTCTTAAAGATAAGCAAACCCCCACCCCACCAAAAGAGGCAAAAAAGCCTCGCTGCCGCTGTGTTTTCTACAGTAACATTTCTGAAATGGGCTGAACCCTGAAATAGGCTGAACCCTGAAATGGGCTGAACCCTGGAGAGGCAGCCAGTGCTATACACCCAGATTCCATTTCCAGTGTTGCTGGTGTGTGTGTGTGTGTGTGTGTAAATTTGCATATTTCCCTGCAAATGAATTTGTGTAAACTTCAGGAAGTAAAATCATCATCATCATCATCATCTGGAAATCCACGAACTCCATACAGCCTGGTTGACAGCAGGTCGGCTTCTTAGGCAGGATCTACTGCTTTATAATGGTATTGAAATGCACTGACAACTGTTGGGGACCATAGATAGACACATACCATATATCGCTGTCATGCTGCTTTCATGGACTTATATTCTGCTTTGGTGTAGATCTGGCCTTAGAAATCTGAACTCATTTTAGTCAGTCTTGAATTTCTCCAGCATCCCTAGTGGGGGCGGGGGTAGCAGTCCACCTGGAGGGACTCTTGGCCAATAACTCTCCTAAACCTGGAGCCTGCACTTCTTCCCTGCTGTGCTAGTTTTTGGCATGCAGTGAAACATACATTTTTAAAGGAGGACTTGTAACAAAATGTTGCAGTGTGGAGTGCTGCTGTTTAGAACTGCAGGCACCCTCTCCCCCAACAGTCAGCATTGTGTGCCTGCTCAGCATGCTCAGTCCGCACTGGGCTGTTTGAGGGCTTTCCCCCCCCTTTTGCGTTTTTTCCCCCTAAATATATATATATATATTTTGCATTTCCGAAAACCTGCTGGCACTTTTCTCTTGAGCCAAGTGGATGATGCCATTTTGGTTCCACAAGCACCGTCACACACAGCCTGAACACTGGAATTAGAGGGAATGATGATCCCCTTTCCTGCAGTTTGAAGTGGTATAGTCTGTTCTACCACATGGCAATTCTTACCCTGAGCTCCTGACTATGTGTCTGAGGGAACAAATTTGCACTCCAGTTTGACCACTCGTGTTATCTACATCTTGCCGATTGTTCTCACAAGGATGCAAAACCAGATGAATGCATTTGCCGCCTATGTCTCTCTAAAAATGAAGCATTTCCATCAACAGCCTTCTATCTTCAGTAGCTCCCAGCATCTGTAACCCAAATCCCTGTACAGTTCTGCACCTTATTGATCCAGTTCCTTTTTCAATCTCACCCCCAAAAAGATTTCTACGCTTCTCCCCTCGTTCTTCCATCGCTTTCTTCTCCTTCGTCTATTATTTAATTCCGTAATTGCATTATTTACAGTCAGTCAGGATGCATTTTGTATGAAAGTCATTATTCAAATTAAAATTGCATTGCGTTGCAGCACATTATGCTCTGGATTGGTATTCTTCAAGTGACTCAAGAGCGTTTGCTAAGAGAGGCACTTATTCACCTTACAGAAGCACAATAAGCAAACCGGTATATCGTAGGGATGTGAATTAATACCATTTTCCCCACCACAATAACTTATGCTCAAATTATCTCTGAAATACCTGAAAGAGGCACCACTGCATAAAAGTATATATACTTTTATGCAGTGATGCCTCAACTAGATCTAAAAGCTCAGACATAATTTTTTTCACTGAAAGAGAAAAAGAAGGAACATTTTATGAAACACAACACAAAGAAAGTGCCCTTAAAGTTATACTGAGGTGAATCCTCGATGGGAGCTTATATGTACCAAATCTGTACCTGCCCCCTTTATTATTAGTTAAGTGCTCAACTAGGCTTCTTAAAATACAGGTATAAAATGCACACATAAAATCTCAGACATGGAGGAAAATGGTCTAAAATGTACTTCATTGGCTTATGGTTTGTGAGCGCCACATGAAAGAAAATGCTGAAAGATAGTATATGGTAAAGACAGCTCTTGGTGACCGCTCACCAGCAAATGAGTGATGCATGGGGCCTTTAAAAAAACAACATAAGCCGAAACGCTTTGGGTGTGAACAATAAAGTATCTTAGCATCCTGAGAACCTGAGTGGATGCTCTCCTCCTTTGGGTTATACAAAAAGGTATGCCAACCGGCTTCGTGAATGTACATTTTTCTCAACAGTCGGCGCACCAGAGAGGAATGCACACGTGTATATGTAGATGAAAGGTAGATGAAAAAGACAGAAAGAGTGATATGTTAGCTGTACAATCTCCCCTAAACCCCCCGATGCCTTGACCTGCCTCTAAATTACAACTGTCCCAAAATAATGCCCCCAATTCCATTGACTAAAATTACACGTGGTGCAAATACTGGCAAAGCAATTGCCAAATTATAGTAATTGCCGCCACAGCGACCAGATTTTACTGAGACCGCACACCCAAATAAATGCCTTGTGGCTACCCATTCATCTAGCAGCTGGAAAGATGACACTTGACATTTGGAAACTTTCCTGTGAAGATTGCTGCAAGGCTTTTCCCATTAGCTTCATGGTGAGACGGTAAGGTCGAATGAGCTCCCTCAAAACCTGCAAAGGGTAACGGAAATACTCTAATATTAAGCCCGCTTGATCTAAAATCCCAATTGACAAGCTACAAATTGTCAGTTTTCCTCCAATGCTTTTAGTATATTCCAATTCCAGGGGAAGCATGTGCTTTATTGTGCGGATCCAGGTCCAACAAGGCATTTGGGGAAGAAAAAGTGATGTGCTTAGCATCAAAGGGCTCATTCATCCTTGACTCAGCAGAGATGTTTACCAGGTGTTTGCCATGGTGAACGCCATAAAGTGAGAAGCCAGATGACCAAATAATCTTCTGAAGACCTGCTAAGCAGGTCTGTCATTCCTCTAAAGGGCCTGGTTGGGAGATGGTCGATGAACACTGGGTCCCTCAGAGGAAAAGTTGGGTAACCATGTGATAAATAAAATGACTGTAAAGATGTGCTAGCCAACTGACTCTCCAGGGCACATCCATGCATAGCCTCTTCATGCTTTGCACACTTTGTGGAGTTCACAGGGAGAAACTTGTGTGCACATGGCAAGACATGTCTGCTAGATACAGTATGAATCAGCCCGCAGTTCTCTGATATTCCACATCGTGGCAAAGGATCTATACCATGTTTTGTCCTGATTTGGGTGCACTGATGCACATGTGGGTCTCTTCTGAAACAGCAGGGACATTAATGTTGCAGAATGCTCATCAGTCAGTCTGTCTGAACGTGTGTGTTTGTGTGCAGATTCCCCAGCATTCAAGACAATTTGGCTAGCCACTTCTCATGCAAAGCTCTGGGTTCCCCACACTGGAGCCCTGTGGAACTTTGGGTCACTACTTTTAATCTTAACACTGATTGGGATGTCAAATGCCAGCCCTGTGTCACCATAAAAGCACTGTTTGGTGAGTAATCCAAAAACACTTGCAAAATATGCTGCTACTTAACACAACACAAATTTCACCACAAAACCCATGGCACTGCAAGAAAGGGCTCTGGAATTTTGTACTAGAAAACCTTCACATACATCGTCAGTAGGGATGTTCATTCAATTATGGTTGTTGTTGCTGCTATTATTTGCAGAGTTCCATGGTGCAAATGACTCAATTTGCATTTGTGTGCTAAGTTGCAGGCTTTTTCCCAAACTCAGGTAACATTTTTTGTACAGTTTTTCTGCAGGTTTGTCAATTTGCACAAAATGTTGAGCAATTTGCACCAATTATGAAATCTGTGCAAATTGCTTAGACGTGTATGCAAATTCCAGACACTGCAGGGGGGAAATGTGCAAAATGCCCAGAAAACCCATGAGCTGCCCCTATTCACTGCCGACTGAGTTGGGCACTGCAGAGGGAGCTGGAACAAAGTCTGGGAGGTCCAAACCTAGAAAACCCCATCAAACTCCACCCTCAAAATGGATTTCTCTGACCTGCCTCATTGTCAGTGTAACTTTCACATGAAAAAAAGGCAGATATAATGTCTCCATATAGGACTGGTCTTAGTTTTGCCAAACAGCCTTGAGCAAAGCGTACGAGGCTCCCATAACCATGCTTAGTGAGTTTAGGATTAAGGTGAGATTGGTACTAAACCATTCAGTCAAGGGTGGTGGTCAGGACACAGTTTGGAGAGTAGGCAGGCACTGAAGCAGATATGCATGGACAGGCATTCGGAGAGGCAACTTGCCATTCTGAAACTAAATGTCAGGTTGATCAGACTTAGGACCTCAGCCAAAGCCAACACTGTCCAGCGGCACAGCTAGGGTTGGATTTGGGGGCCAAAGTTTCGGGGCGGGGAGCCACCAAATGATCACTCAGAGTGCGGCAGGTGATCAGGGCAGCAGAAGCAAACTCCTTTTTATTCCTGTACTCATGCAGCTGCTATGGTTTTAGTGAGTTTAAAATGCACATGCTCAGAGTATTTTTCTGTTTGTTTAAAAAATCAGGGTTGGCAAATGGTTTTGTTATACTTCTAATGGATCGGCAATGCAGAAGCAGTTATAAAGCATGCAATTTCAGCTGGGGTGTGTGAAGAGAAATGTTAGCTGTGTGCTTCACAACTGAAATAATGCACATGGCCATCTGAAGTCCCCCCCACCCCCCTATAATACCATTAAGACCAATACCTAAAATTATCTGGCTGTATGACTGTTAGGTCATAGGATCATTAATCAGTCACCCAACCATTATAGTTCTCTGGGTGACGTACAAAGAAATTGGGAGAAAAAGACTAAAACTCTTAGATCAAACTCATTAAACCTTAAAATCAGAGTTAAAAACAACAATTCTGATAACACAGTGTAATACTAGAGATTATAAGTAGGGGTGTGCACGGACCCCCCGGATCGGATCGGGACCCGGATCGGGACCTCCAATTTTGTCCCGGACCGGTTCGGACAAAATCGGAGGCCCCCCGGACCGGATCGAGTCCGATCCCGACCCAAAAATCGTAAATTTTTGGATCGGCCGCCATTTTTTCCCCCATAGACTTGCATTGCAATGCAAGTCTATGAGGAAAAAATGGCGGCGGGTGGGTGAGGGGGGCCTAACTCCCTCCCCCCCGGGGCCGTCCGCTGTGGACGGCCCCGGCAGGTAAGCCCCCTCCCCCGCGCTCCCTACCCCCCCTGGGGCCGCCCGCTTCCATCCGCTGGCGCCCGCGGGCGCCAGCGGATAGAAGCGGACAGCTCCGGGGGGGGGGGGTAAGCCCCCTTCCCCGCCACTGCTTACCTTCTCGGCCCGTCCGCTCCCGTCCGGCGCCGGCGGCTACTACCAGCGGGCTCCGCGGCCTACTCTCGAGTAGCGCGCCGGGTGATGTCATCACCCGGCGCGCTACTCTGGAGCAGGCCGCGGAGCCTGCTGGGAGTAGTAGGCGCCGGCGCCGGACGGGAGCCGCCGGGCCGGGAAGGTAAGGGCCCCCCTCCCCCCTCCGCGCGCCCCCTCCTCCCCTCCACGCACCCCCTCCTTACCTTCTCGGCCCGTCCGCTCCCGTCCGGGGCCGGCGGCTACCACCAGCAGGCTCCGCGGCCTGCTCTAGAGTAGCACGCCGGGTGATGACATCACCCGGCGCGCCACCCTAGAGCAGGCCGCGGAGCCCGCTGGTAGTAGCTGCTAGTGCCGGACGGGAGCGGACGGGCCGAGAAGGTAAGCGCCCCCCCCCCCCCCGCTGTCCACTTTCATCGGCGGGCGCCCGCTGGCGCCCGCCAATGGAAGCGGCGGTGGGCGCCAGTGGGCGCCCGCCGATCCGCCGATCCGCCGAACCGGTTCGGAGCCTTTTCGGACCGGTTCGGATTGGATCGGCCGATCCAGCTGCGGGATCGGAAATCGGATAATTTTTCCGATTTCCCACTGGACCGGACTCGGATCGTGGATCGGGTCCGATCCAGTGCACATCCCTAATTATAAGTACAGTGGGGGTTCTTTTAAAAAGAGCCTTGGGATTTTTTTTTTAAAAAGGCACCAAAAATGTGGGCACCAGGTGAGCCTCTCCTGGAAGAGCATTTCTTGACTGAGGGGCCACTACAGAAAAGGCCTTTACCTTCAGCTAGTGGAGGCACTCAGAGAAGGGCTTCCACTGACCATCTCAGGGCTCAGGGAGGAATACATGGGAAGAAGCGAACCAGGTACCACCTTCTGAATATCTGCAGCTAGTGTTGTGCTGAATCCTACCACCAACTCCATTTTCAAGATTTTCTCTCTCTCTCCCTGCATAAGAGGCATAGTGTTTCCTGGCTCTTTCACAGGGAGGGTGAGAATTTTCTCCTTGGGGTGAGGGACAGGGTTTCCACATATCTTTTTTTAAGTTTGGGTGGTCTTCTATTTTTTATTTTACTTGAGACTTTTTACAGAAAAAAAAATCTTATCTTGCTTGCTCTATGTGGCTGCAAGGCAGAATTTTTCTAAAAGCCCGATTTGTTCTGGCTTTGGAGAGTTTCTGCAGCCCCAGAGCCTTTCCTGAATGCCTACTGGAGACGGCAAGGTCACATCATATCCTGGGAGTTTGGAAAGAGTTCCCGGTTTGGAGGAGATGGGTTTTTTTTTATGAGACAAAAAAAGAGGAAGAAGTCCACTCAGCCACCATCTAGACTGAAAAAGGTAAGTGGAAATCATGTCCTCCTTCTCAAGGAGAAAGTTATTCAAAATTATCACCTCTCCCAGCCTTTTTTGCCAAAGTTTTCATTTTATACACCCCAATGCTGAAAATGGAGGAATTGAAATTTTCAACATAGCACTAGTGCTGAAGCGCAGAAGGATAGCCGCTCCCTCCTTTGTGAAGCTATGATGGTAGCACCAACAGCAAAATGCCTGTGCACCACAGCTAGTGGCCCTTTCTACACCATAGGGGTGTAGAGGGCGGAGAGCGGGCGATCCCGGAAGTAGCTGCTTCCGGGATCGGAACTCTCAATGTACATCCGAAGTGCGATGGCCCGAGCTGCATCCGGGCCGTCGCGGGTGCCATTTTATTTTTAGAAACATTGAAAAAGAGCACTCCTGCGCTCCAACGAAAAACGTAAGTTAAAAAAAAACACACAGCCAAAACAGCCCCCTTCACCATCCTAGGGATGGTGGGCTTCCTTTCCCCCCTCCCGATGGGCACGGAGCTGCGCGGTGTAGCTCCATGCCCATTTTGCTGCTGTGCTTACTCTTGCATAAGTGCAGCAGCACCTGGGACAGGCACCCACATCTTCCGCGGTTCCAGGAACTTCCCTGGACTATGGAAAATTCAGGATTTTCCAGGGTTGCCTTATCCCTGGAAAATCCCGTGGCCAAGCCCCCACCCCCGGGAGTCCCTGTGCATCATTTGAACTCACAGGGACCAGCCGGGGGAGATCCCAGGTGTGGAAAGGGCCAGAGTCTACAGTTTGAGGACCTGTTGCCTTCCAGTGCCCTGGCTCACAGTTCAGACTCTTAACTGCTCCACCGTCCAAGCTCCCAGTAATAACCTCAACACATATCTGGCTACCCTGCTATCATAGATCCACAGTTTATCCAGATAACACTGACATTGCAATTATTGCCAAGTTGCAACTGTTCCCGCCTCCCTTTTTTAAAATACCTGCAATAACACATCCAACAGCTAGCCTCCACGGCTCTTTTTTATCCTGAAATGTTTCCCTAATTTGAACTGAGACCCAATTGAAACATCTTTGGATCTGCTGGCAGCCCACTTTCTATCACTTGGAATATTCTGATGGATACTTTCTCCCAAAAGGTACAATTTGAGGCAAATTCCGTCATTTATATAACAACGTTCTTATCTTAACAAAACCCCAGCAGCATTATAGGACCTATTTTTTCCTTCTTTTTAAATCTTACTTTCCTCTAAAGTCCCTGGATTAAAGTACTATAGAGAGAGGCTCTTATAAAGACTTTTAAAAAATCTTACAGGGACTGATGGCATATAGGCAATTGGGTCTAATTCCACATAAGTATTTTGCCTCAAAGCACTCAGTGCAATCCCCACTGAAATGAGTAGAGCTAGAGCTGGTGGAGAAATTTAAAGATCATGATCTGGATGCTGTAAATTACCCTATGCAGCAGCATCCTAAACATTTTAACAAAATATCATTGCTGATTTCTTCCTGCAACCTCGAATTCAGCTCCTTCTTTTACCTTGGTTGAATACAAATGGGCTTTTTCTCTCCCCCCCCCCCCCCATGATAACTGGTTACATTTCTGGGTAACTGTTTTATTCACATAAATACTACCAATATTCAGGTCAGATAAAAAAATATGTCAGGAACGACTGGACATTCTCTTCCCCCCCTTCTGCAATTGCCACCATTTCAGAATAAGAGTGCCACCATTTGGGCTATGACAAAGGCTTGCTGGAGGCCAGAAAAACTGAGCTGATATCCCCAAAGCAAGTGCGAACAGAGCCACATTTCACAAGAAATGCTGTGTATTTACTTATTTGAATCATACTTGAGCCTATTAAGTAGGTGTTAAAAGGACAGAGGTGGCCACCTCAAAGCTACTGAGCCACGTACAAGGTGATGTGATTATCCTATAAAGCCCTAAACAACTTGCAACTAGGAAACCTAGCAGACCCCCCTTCCCATATGACATTTAAGATCTTCAGAGGAGGTCTTACTGGTCATTCTGAAACGAACAGAATGTCGCCATGAAGAACCTCGATGGTGGGCCTTCCCTGGAGTGGCACCCACCCGCTGGAAAGCCCTCCCTCGTGCAGTTCAGGAGGTGAAAAATGTAACATCCTTTAAACGCCTCCTGAAAACGCATCTTTCCACACAGATTTTTCCTAGACTTTTACTGCTGCTGGGTTTATTTTGGTTTTACATAGTATTTTTAATCATTTAAAGCTTTATATTATGTTTTGCTTTTCGTTGTCGTTGTTTTCAATTGCGAACTGCCAAGAGCGCAGTATAAAAATGTAACAAATAAATAAATATTTGACTTCTGGCTCCCTGGCAAGAGAAGCAACACAAAACCTCATTTATCTTCCCTTTTGCATCTAGTACGCACACAGCCTGCGCCTTGAACTCAGCAAACAGACTCCAGCTCATTTTCTCTTTTATCCTCTTGTTGCTTCCACAAATGAGAACGATATAGCATTGCCCCTCTACAACATACATACATAGCACACACCCTTCTCCACTTTGTTCAGCTTTCAATGCAACTTCAGACCCTCCAACACCTTACTTTACATACTCGTTTTCCTCCCCATCTGTGTGTGTGTGTGTGTCCCCTCCATTTTGTATTCTAAAAAGACATGGCAAAGAGAAGAAGCTTGTGGCACCTTATTTAACGTGCCCCTAGATTCTTTCTTGTTTTTACTGCAACAGTCTAACCTAGCTACCTTACAGGAAATGGCAAAGGGAGACTCTTTACATCTTCATTTGTGCTGTTTCCAGAAAGTGACTCCCATGCCATCACCACAAAATGGATACGTACAAGTCATATGCTGCCAGAATATATGTGCTCATATTGCTTTATCGCATCCCAAATAAATTCTCTTGACTGACACAAAAATGTGGCTTTCATTCTGCAGCACATGCTTCGGTAAAGGGATCCTCTAACAATAGAGAATATATGCAGTTTTCTATTATAATAATGAATGAAATGGGTGTAATACCCCCTGCCCCCATGAGGCAGGGGGTATTAGGGAAGGAACATGGTGCATTAGCCTAAAAGGCAAGGAAATAGAAGCACCATTCCCAAGGAAAATACGAAATGTATGACCAAATGGCCCAACTACGTGGTTTAAGTGCCATCGTATAAAAACTTTGGAAAAATAGATAGCTGTTCTTGTAAATCTAAGAATATATAGTTGGTGAAGCACTTGGTTGATTGGTGTTCTTTACTATGATTCAGTCAATGTATAGGGAGAAGCCTCAGACCTCTCTGGCAAGTACCCATGATTCTATAAAGTGACCCGCTTCACACACACACATACACACACCACACACTGAGAACCACCACTCCAGTTAATTACCTACTGGAGATTTGCTTAGTGTATGGCCCTTTCCACACCAGGCGTTTTGCCTGGGATTGCCCGAGTGCTCCCTGTGAGTCCAACTGACGCAAAGGGACTCCCGGGGACGGGGGGGGGGGGGAGTTGTCGGCCACAAGATTTTCCAGGGATAAGGCAACCCTGGAAAATCCAGATTTTTCCAAGGTCCCGGGAAGTTCCCGGGACAGCGGAAGATGTGGCCACCCGTCCCAGGTGCTTACGCGTGAGTAAGCACACCAGCACCAATGGGCATGGAGCCACAGTGCACCACACAGCTCCATGCCCATCAGGGGAGGGGGTGGCACCACTTTTGCCACTCCCGGGAGGGCAGGGAGGGGGAGGGGGGCCCACACACGCAAGGGTGTTTTTAAAAATTTTTTTGTGGAGGAGCACTCCTGCATTCCTCCTGGGTTAAAGAGAAAAAAAGCGGCCACAACATACGACGACCCAGGAGGAACCCAGGTCGTCGCATAATTAAATGTGTATTAGGGAGATGAACCCGGAAGCAGGAACTTCCAGGTTTGCCAGCCCTCCGGCCCTCTACACCCCTCTGGTGTAGAAAAGGCCTATGTCTCAGATTAATCCAATGCATAGAGGAGACAACACACTCAACTGGGCTTCGGGTTGCTAACCCTTTTCCACCAAGTGGTTAGTGAGCATGATTAAACCATGGTTATGTAGCCACCATGGTTAGGAAAAATGCATTTCACACAACATACTAAGCCATCACGGTGAGTTCAAAATGCTTAAGCATCATGGCTTAGTGTGTTGTCTGAGATGCACTGGCTGTAAACATTCTGCTCATAAGTTGGTACTGCTTAAACAATGTTCTTGATCTAAGATGAAAAACCTGGCTGCAAACTAATGACAAACCATTATGGAGATGGGACCTATTTTGGGTACAGAAGGGCAGGAACTGTTTACCCACTTTTAATGAAACCATCATCAGCATTTCAAAAACTAAACCTCTCTCCATTTAAATATCCATTCAGTATTTAAATATGGATTCTTTTCAGCTTGACTAGTTAAAAATGGAATAGTTAGAAATTGAACTGATTGGTCACAGATAGTTGAGAAAGCACGATCATAGTATTTCTTTCTTTTTCCTTGTCTTCTTGTATTAACGGCCACATTTTTATGATGTTCTACAGACTGCGTCTCTGTTATGGCTTGTTTACCACCCCAGGAAGGCCTTTTTGAGGAAGCAGAACTAGTAAAAGACCAGGACATGCAAGCTGCTCACAGCCCCAGCCGGAGGAATTGTTCTCTCGCCTCCATGAGGATGTTGCTTCCACAAGTTTTACTTGCATACCCTTCTCTCCACAAGCAAGGGCCCTGTTGCCTTATTCCTGGGGTCTCTTGTGTGACTGTCAGATTTATCTGATAGATAGACAGCTTTCTTTGTGCAGGTGCCCTTGTGTTACATTTCTATGTATTTTGGAAAATGCTGGTGTGATCACATCCTATACATAGTAATTTCTGCTCCAGGTGACAACGCTAAAAGTATTTTTGTTCGTAAAATAAATAAATCAATAAAATCTTCCATGCTGTTCAAGGCTGTGCTCTTTTAATATTTATAAGCTGTTTTTCCAATTACTTGAGTAAGGTGTCTTATGCAGTGTCTTATGCATTAGTTGTATCCCCTTTGGGTAGAAATCGGAATTGATGAGTAAAAGTATTTTTCATTGGTTAACATAAAAAATATCTCATTAAAAACAACAACAATTGCACATACTCCAGCACCATTCACCTTTAACTTACTCAAATTTTTGTCATTATGCTCCTGTAGTTTTTAATTATCTAACTTTTCCCATTAATAACCCTGTTGTCAGATCTGGTGTTGGACTTATCATTCCGTACTATGATCTTGGAACATCTGAACTGTTCTTTTGAGTACAGACAATCTAAAAAGATGAGAAATGGGGAAGAAATCTGTACCCGACAGGGTGAAGGAAAACAAAATATGAAGCCAGAGAAGACACCACTGAAGACTGACCTGTATGTATTTATGCATGTACCACGAAGCTTGCTTTCCATCATTCACAGATTCCACTGTAGTGTTGGCCAGTCCACTAATATCACCTCCTGCGAAAACTCCCGGCTCACTTGTTTGCATGGTCTCTAGATCAACTTCAGGGAGGCCCCATTTGTTAAACTTCAGAGGCTGCAGAGCCCCTTTTACTGCATAGAAAGGAAAGTAGGGGGAGGGGACAGAAAAATAGATGACACTGATATACAGAATAAGTAGAACAACAGTTTCAGTGACACATCTTATCTGGGATTTGCAAGCTTGAACTGCAAACTCCGGAGTTTGAGCCAGAGGCCTACACTAGACAACTATTGTGGACAGTATACGCTCAGGCCTCACAGCCACCTTGAGGTACAGAAAGGAAGAAGTATGCGTAACAGTATTGGCTCCCATGATTGTCAGGTAGTATGAAACCGCTGGATTGACCTGGCCTAGTATAAATCCTAGGAACTAGGTTTATCGCTTTTGTCCACATGCATTCTTGCTGAGTGATGGTTCAAAATTTGGGAGCTCAAAATGACAAATATAAGACTTTTCTCCTCTTCTGAACTCATTGCTATGAAGTTCGGGCTTTGCATAGATTGATTTCTCCAACAACAAGCCCCTTCTCTGCTCTCAAAACTCAACTGTTGGCAGCTCTGGCAGTGGGTGGAGCATTGCTGCAAAGTCTCCCTTCCTCTCTGGTGTCATGATCACTGAATTGGTAGCGTCCAGAAAACAGGGAGTCTGGGAAATTGAGCATTCCAGGAGTCCTAAATCCTTTATATGGCTGTTAGGTGCCTTGGAGGATTACATTTCCCAGAACCCCTGTTATCTAGGATCAGGGTGTGCATTTCAGTGTTCCAGATGACAAGGAAGCTTTCTCAGAAAGTCCTCCTGCAAGGCCTTCTGATTGTCACTGCCATTACTAGGACAATTTTGAGTAGGCTGACCAGGTAAAATCCAGGTCAGGGCTCCTGTACCTTTAACAGTTGTAGAGAAAAGGGAATTGCAGCCAGGGTCATTTGTATGCAATTAGTGCCTGGTGAAATTCCCTCTTCATCACAACAGTTAAAGTTGCAGGGGCCCTGCCTTCTTTTGTATCTGGTCACTCTAATATAGTGCCTGCACCATTAACTATTGTGATGAAGAGGGAATTTCACCAGGAACTAATTGCATACAAATGACACTGGCTGAAATTCCCTTTTCTCTACAACTGTTAAAGTTACATGAGCCCTGACCTGGATTTTATCTGGTCAGCCTAATTTTGAGGTAAGAGAAGGAGAGTGGAGCAAGACTGCCGACTCACATGGATTGGCGACGATGTTGGGGCCTTGTTGTGCTTCTGATGGGGTGTAACAGTTTGAATGTCAGAACGAAGCTCAGGAGAAGAAGAAGAGTTACTGTACTCCAGCTCCGGCTGTTGACCTTGGGAGCCCTGAGTTAGATAACATAGGCTGACCATATGAAAAGGAGGACAGGGCTCATGTAACTTTAACAGTTGTAGAGAAAAGGGAATTTCAGCCAGTGTCATTTGTATGCAATTCGTTCCTGGTGAAATTCCCTCTTCATCACAACTGTTAAAGTTGCAGGCACTATACTAGAGTGACCATATACAAAAGAAGACAGCGCCCCTGCAACTTTAACATGCCCTGTCCTCCTTTTCATATGGTCAGCCTAGATAACACAACCTCTGGTCTGGGTTAGAGTTGGCCAACCATTGCCCTGTGCTGGTCTCAGCATATATATGACTGGAATTGTAGACCATTCTTTACACATATTACACAAACACCAGAGAATATCCTTTTTCCCTGAAGCACTTTCTTTCTATGTGCAAAGAATGTTGTTTTTGTATGGCGGAACTGTCATTGTTTTGAGTCTGAAATCATACTGTCGAGACTCAGATGAATTTTAAAGTGTTTTATTGATGTTTTATTGGTGTTTTAATGGTGTACTGGTTTTATCTGCTTTTAATCAGTTTTTGTATTTTGTGTTTGGTGTTGTTCCCTGCCTCGATCCGTTGGGAGAGGCGGGTGATAAATAAATAAATATATTATTATTATTATTATTATTATTATTATTATTATTATCCCTTTACTTGCTACTTCTAAAAACGAGGCCAATTTGAACCGCTTACAATGCAAATTGACTCTTATCTTTTCCCTATGATAGCTTGTGAGAGGCATAGAGAATCACCCTTGTCTTTAAGTGATCCAAACAGTGTGGTGTAGTGAGTAGTGTCAGGATTAGACTCGGGGATCACCTTTAAATTCCCACTCAGGGCCAAAACAGACACTAGTTGACATGTCTTTTTCATTTATACTCTAAACTAGATGCAAGGGGAGAGAGATCAGGATCAGGACCCTATCATGGGAGTTAGGGGGTTTTAACCTTTACTTCTCGTTGCTATGGGCCCGATTCAGATCAGGTACTCCACACCTGGACTTTCTATTTTTCCTTAGCAGGGGAATGGTTAAAGCTTTCCTATCCACCATGTTAGAGTTCCACTTTGGTTCAGGTTCTGATCACCTATTCTAGAGTAAAGTTGAAGAAAGTCATGGCTGCTGCTGACATCTTTCAAGTAATGTCTGTTTTGGCCATCAATGACAAAGCTCCCTGGGTGACTTCAGATCAGTAAATTATCTCTGAGCATAACCTATTGCTGTGAAGTCAAAATGAGGAGGGGCACATATGTTGCCTGAGCAACTTGGAAAAGAAGAGAGTATACACATCAGAACGTAAGAAAAGCTATGCTGGATCAAATCAAGGGTCCGTCTAGTGCAGCATTCTATTCACACAGTGGCCTCTGATACCGGAGTCTGCATATAGTCATCAAGCCTAGTAGCCATTGATAGCCTTCTCTTCCATGAATTTATCTAACCCCCTTTTAAAGATCACCACATCTTGTGATAGTAAATTCCACGTAATAACCAAATAGATATAATAAATGGGAACAGGAAACAATGACACTCTGTTATACAATTGTAACGAAACTGGATATTATTATCTTGCTCCTTATGACAAAAGGAAAAAAAAATACTTTTCTAAATGTATTTTTTTTCTTAATTATAGGCTGTATATTTAGAAAAACGTATCATTTTTTTTAAAAGAAAAGAAGAAAGAAAAAGCTCCTTAGTATTGCTTCATAGTAAGGCACATTTGGATTTAGGCATTATTTTAGCACATCTTGATATTCTGCATTAAAATGTATGACTTTTATGTAAGTATTACTGTATCATGGCACCCAGATTCCCCCCTTTCTCTATAAGAAGGGAGGGGGTTTAGAATCCCTTGAGGATATACCACACACAGATGCAGATTGCTAAGGTCAATTAAACTGATGTAGCTGTGCTGTCATATATGTAAAAGAGAAACCTGCTAGCATATTTCTCAGTTGTCATAGAACAGTGTCAAAGATGTATTCTGCTTTTACAAGAGATGAGTGCAGGCAGCTGTGATTTGCCCTGGGAAACCCTCTGTAAACTCAAAACTATAATTATAGGAAGGAACTGGGTTTTCACGGTTCCCATTCTGGATTTCCACGTCAGTTGGTTAAATAATGGGATAGAAGGGGAAAAAAACGAAGGGGATAATGATGCTGGGGGTTTGTCAGTGGCAGCAGAGGGACAGACAAGTGAGGTTAAGGAGCTTCACATAACATTTCCTGGGAAAAAAGGGGGATTTGGAGGTTTTCTAGACATAGCATGATCTACAGAAGTTATGTGCAGGTAGGGAAGTATAAATGTTTTGGGGATCTTGAAATTTGTGCAAATGGTTTCATACTTTTTAAAAAATATATATTGGCAATCTTGGATAATTGTGCATGCTTGCAAGTCCACCCGCCCTCAGAGACATATTCCTCTCTTGTAAAAAACCTTGTCAGTTCCATCCTCTTCACACACTACTTTGTTTAGCCCAGCAGAGCCATATTCTGTACTTGCCAAAGGACTTGTCAATTTCATCCTCCACTTTGGCACTTCTGGAGCAAGGGTTTGGGGGAAATTGGCAAATTCCTCAGCTTTGGAATTCACTCCCCCTGCCACTGCCATTAACAGAGAGTTTGGAGGTGTTCAAGAAAGATTTGAAAACCTTCCTCTTTGAATAGAGGGGGTTGGCTGGTTGTTCCTGAGGTAGAGCATGCTGATGGTCCTTGTGGTGGTCACTACACACTATATATGGGTTTTATTTTAGGTTTTATTGTTATATTCTTTAAAATCCAGTTAAGGTCTTTTATTAGAACTGTATTTATTATATTTTGTAAAGTGCTGACCTATTTTACTTCATGTACAGTGCTTTGTAACAAAGCACTATAATAATAATAATAATAATAATAATAACAATAATACTTTAACAAGTATGGAATATGGCTCTGCGAGGCTAAATGAAGCAGTGTGTAAAAAGGATGCAACTGACAAGGATATTTCCAAGAGGGGAATATGTATCTGCAGGACTACGTAACGGACAGGCAGATCCGCGATCATGCACTCTTGTGCAAGATTGCCAATTTTATTTTATTTTTTAAATATGATATCATTTGTGCAAATTTCAAGGTTCTCTCCCTCCAAAATGCACAAACTGCAGCCATTAAAACAACAACAACAACAGGAATTCACATATTGACTCAACTCATTGAATTGATGTACGGGGGGTGGAGGAGACAGAACAAAATCTGATGGGCCGAACTGGAAAAATCCATCAGGTTTTTAGTCCCCAAACAGAATCCCAATACATCTCTACATGCAGGTGTATTGTCAAGTCTTTCTTTGAAGTTTTTGCAGTAGCTGATCCTGCAGTGGAAGAGTCAAGCCACTTTAACTGTTTTAAAAACAGCTAGACTCTTCAGCTTGGAACTGTTATAGTAAAGGGGGAAAAAATCAAAGAATGCATCCGTTAGTTGAGCAGATTTTGATTGCGTGCAAATATAGTTTCTTTGGATAATGGCCACTGGCATGATTGAAAACACTGAGAAAGGAATCTGGGTGGGCAGTGAGTGGGAAGAGAGATGAAAAATGGATTGGTCACAGGCACCACCTCAAAGTACATTGGAAGGAAGTAATAATTAGACTCTGTATCTCAGTTTTGATACAGTCAACAAAATGCTATTATGACAAATTAATATGAATACCACACAGGGCTGCTAACACTGATAATGCCAAGCACAAAACATTCTGAAATCTTGAATGCTAAGATAAGGCACTGATGGCTTAGACAAAAATACGAGGAAAGAAACTGTTTTGCATGTTTCAGCAGCTAATTTTAAAACTGGAAATACTGTGTCACTTTCAGGATCAGAAGTGATTAGTCTCCCTTAAAGTCCCACTGCTTGCAAAAAGCTAGACTAAAATAAAATAAACAAAGCGTGCATTTGGTTAAGTCCACTGAAATAATGTGCAAAGTGCCAAGACTCAATTCATTTTCTCCAGGTATCAGAATGCAAAAGAGCCGAGTTAGTTTAATATTTCTAAGGATAAGGGATACAGCTAATTTGCTAGAACCCTCAATGGACACTCTGTAGTGGAAGGAGGACTGAAGTTCAAGGATAATGGAACTATTCATTAACTCCGTTTTTATCTTGCCTTTCTTTAAAGGAGTTAATAGTGAAATACATGAGTTTATTTTCCTTTTATCCAAACTGCCTGTGAGGTAAATTTGCTTGAGAGATAGTGCCTTGCCCAAGAGAACTGCAGACACTAATGTAATAATAATAATAATAATAATAACAACTACAATACTACTACTACTACTAATAATAATAATAATACATTTCTTACCCGCCTCTCTCTTTGGATCAAGACGGGGAACAACATTAGTACAACAATACAATATAAAACAAATACATGAAATTAATTAAAATAGCATATGAAACCAATACAATTCCAAAATAACAATCAAGACATGTTAAAATTCTTAGGTTTAAAATTCATCTGGGTAGGCAGATGGAAGAGACTAGTCTTTATAGCTGTATGTAGACACAAGTTGGCTATTTGGCAGTGGCTGGAATGCATTTCTCATACCAGAGCTGAAACTCCTGCTCAGCCATAAAAAAATTACTGGGTGATCTTGGGTCAGTTGTTAACTTTCTGTCTAACCTACCTCACAGGATTGCTGTGAGGATAAAAGTGGGAAGATCATATGCTACGCGGAACTCCTTAGAGGAAGGGTAGGATCAAAATATAACAAACAAATAAACAAAACCAAGAAGCAGATATCCAGGCCATTCTATGTCACAATAATCACATCGATTGGTTAATTATCGGCATACATGAGTGCTGCTTTACAAATATTAGTAGATATTGAACTGAAGCACCACTGTCCAGGATCCAGCCTCTGATGCCTATACAGCTCTTCTCACATCATCTCACTCTCCTCCCATGTTACTAGAGCATTCTAGGAAGAAGCCATGGGAGAATTGGCTCTGATGCAGCTATTGGTAATCTTTAGGTAGTATCCAACAGGGATGATGTGCTTACGCAATGGACTAGCCTAAACAACCTACCCCACAATACTAATAGCAGAAGCTGTTGTAATTGGTTTTCCATAGAAAGGCACCGTACCACCCCATGTTATTGCCACTGCATTTGAGGCCCCTTGCACTAGCGCTACGGGAATTGCATAAGAGCAACAGCCCCATTGGACACTGTCTCATGGATCCCCATTACAGTTCACTGCACTGGCAACTTATATTCCAATAGCACGTGAAAGGTTGTTCGTATTGGCTGTAGCTGTGTCATCTGAGCAGATCATCCACAAATGTTACCAAGCGACACCAGGACAAAGGCAGAAACCGAAAATAATGTTGTATACTAAATTACAGTTCAAACTGTTTCTGTCAAAGATACCAAATACGAAAGCATCAACCAATTATAGACCACTTTGGGGGGGGCACCCCAGTAATATTAAGATATATTGAAAAGCCAGAATATATTTTAATTAGCAAAACAAATCAAATGGAAAAGATCCTTCAAATAAAGCTTTAAAAGTGACACAGTGTGTGCTTGACTGCCATGACTAATTATGTATCCATGTAATGTGTGTTCAATTTGGGCTTATTTAAATAGCAGGAATGCTCATTAGCTGCAGTATATCTGTGAAGCCTCAGTAAACAGTTTAATGGTATTTTATGTTTAACCAATTTCATAAGTTCCTGTAATTTTGGCGTTCGCAGCTCATTAATGTTATTTTTGATATGCATCTTACAGACTTCTTTAACTGAAAGCTGGCAGTATATCCTTGGCTGCAGTTGGAAAATATAGTGACTTCTGCTTAAAAACCCTTGGATAGGTTAATCATAAAATAACAACAACTTTACAGGATGAGCCAGTTCGGTACTTGTGTTGTGAAGACAAAAATCCAAATACATCAAACAGAAAAGAAAAGAAGAAGAATAGTAGAGGTCTAAATTGAGTTCCCTAGCTTGCTTTCTTAAGGAATCAAATAAAAAAGTGTGCATCTGGGCTTTTGATGTAGCATTAGGTACAGTTTCCTCCGTCATTTTGGTACGTCATAAAGGAAGTGAAGGTTTAACAACATTATGTTTAAAGCACTTCATGGGAGAGATTTCCCCATCTTGATTCAGAATATGTTCTATTTTATCACTGTTTTATCATTTGTCCCATTCTAAGCTTGAGGCTACATTATGCTCCTCATGGTGTACGTGTTGGGGCTTGAAGGTTTTCTCACCTACCCAGCCTGAAAAACGAGAAGAGGACATACGAGGGTGTAGATACATGTAACTACACATTTAGAAATAATTACGATTTAAATAGAAACACATCTTACCACAGTGGGTGGAGATTGTGGGCAGGTCATCTGTGTACCTGCTCAGTCTGCTATCTAGGGCCCTGCTCTTCCTAGTTACATTTCACTTTCTTTACACTAGTTGGCATAGACAGCCTTTCTAATTGAGAATTCCTTCAAACAGAGGACTGTCCTCTGTAAAGTAGAGCACATGTTCACTCTAATGAAGCCTAAAACCTCAATAGAATCCACCTGTTTGCTTGAATGTATGTGTGAGCATGTGAAATATTCTATTGTGAACCAAAAGGAGACATTTACCAATTGCTCCCCTCATTGTTCACCCTGTTGGATAAATGCTATTAATAAATGTGAATGACATGGATGCATAAGGGAATGTATGATATCATGGTAGTCAGAACACACTGTGGGATGTGTGTAACTAATTCTAACGGACCAGCACTTTGGGTTACTTAATCCAAGTTCCCTTCTCAACAATAATCTCTGATTGGCTGGTACACACTTGCTCTGGCTGACAAGGTTTGGCTCATGTTCAAAAGTGGGCTGGTTCCTCCATCTCCAGGTGGCCATTCCTGTCTATTCAAAGGTGATATAAAAACAAAAACCAGGAAATTCAGAAAGAAAACATTTGTGGTGCCTAAGAGAAAATGTCTTCTTTGGCCTAAGGTGAATTTATTTCCTTATTCTTAGCTCTTTTGTCTAAAATCCTGACTACATAAAAGGTTTACTATGTGGTCATCTCACCAATGACTGTTTTTCATAGAAATAGCAATGATATGGTGGGGAAAACTGGATCAGGACTGCCTGTATTGTAGGGGTTGGCCATTTTTGACTGCGCCACATTCCTACCAAAAATCCTACAAAAGAATTCACACACACACACACACACACACCCCAACGATGGAATTGTATAAAAATGGCTTGTCCGGTTGAGATTATAGGAATTTTTTTGAATATTAACACTGGATTCTTCTGCAATAGACTTCGTATCAAATGCCTCCCTTCAAAATACCTCAGATGTTTCAGCTTAGAAAAAAGGCGAGTGAGGAGGAAAATGATTGACATCTACAAAACGATGTACGGTGTGGAGAAATAGGGAGCAAAATTTTCCCTCTTTCATAATATTAGAACCCAGGTTCATTCCATGAAACTGAATGGTGGGAAATTCAGGACAAAAGGGCCTACTTCTTCACACTGTGCACAATTACCATGAGATGTTGTGATGGACTCCAACTTGGACATCTTTAACAAAGGAGGATAAGGCTTTCAATGGCTACTAGTCATGGTGACTATTTATTATCTTCAGTATCGTAGGCTGTATGCCTCTGTGTACCAGTTCCAAGGGACACATGAGTGGGAGGGTGCTTTTGCATTTATATCCTCTTGTGGGCTTCCCGTGGGCATCTAGATGGCTACTTAGTCTAGCATTCTGAGAACAGAATGCTAGACTAAGTAGAGCTTTGGTCTAATCCAGAACAGCTCTTCTTATGTGCTTCTGTTTCACCTGAAACAAACCCCATACTCCTCTACCTAAACAGCTTCTGTGTATTCAAGTCATTGTTGTTTTTAATTTAGGCTTTTATCACCAGGGTCCACTCATTATCCAATAAAATCCAAGGTATTTATGTTTGCTTGGTTATTTGCCCCTCCAGCTATGTATTTCTGTATGCTAAAAACTAATGTTGGAAATATCTTTTTTCTCTATTTGGTTCTTTACTGTAGCAAATGTGGAAATAAAATACAGTATTCTGGGCTCAGGTCCGGTGCTAAACTTAACATTTATCAATTGTGTCTTAGTAAGAGTGTATATGATATCAACTCCTAGTGAAACCTGGCAAATAATGATAAGCAGAAACTCTGAGTGTAGCTTATTCACAAGGGAGGTAAACCTATTCTTGTGCAGCTATTGGGGAAAGGAAAAAAATAATAATTACAGAATGATCATGTTGTGCTTCACAGCAGCTGTCCAAGGCAACACTCAGCAACATGATGCTGGACTTAAAATCGTCTTTTCCAGTAACTCCTCTCTATCTTATCCCATTTTTTAAAAAATCCAATGAAAATTACACACCTTTTATAACTTTGAATTGGAGTTTATCATAAAAGATATTACATGCATAAGGCTTTTCCATATTATCATGGGGTTTTGTTTGTTTCTTTGTTTTTACCTTTTATCGTTTGAGTAATTTCAAAGGAAGGAAAGCATGTGCATATGGCAACACATCATATTGCTGATAACTTGCAGTGACATCAGAGTTGTTGTTTTTTTAAAAAAAATGAAAATTAAGCATGGGGAGGGACCAATGAGAGCTTTTGGGGAGCTTTTTTCCCGCCAATGGAAACTCCCCCACCCCCATTGCTATTTGCAGCACTGGGTGTGTGTGCTGGCTATCTTTCATAATCACATTGAGGGAGGGAAGGGCTAAAGCCTTTCTCCCCATGAGGTGTGGTCTCAATTAGGGATGTGCACTGGATCGGACCCGATCCACGATCCGAGTCCGGTCCAGTGGGAAATCGGATAAATTATCCGATTTCCGATCCAACAGCTGGATCAGCCGATCCAGTCCGAACCGATCCGAAAAGGCTCCGAACCGTTTCGGCGGATCGGCGGGCGCCCACTGGCGCCCACCGCCGCTTCCATTGGCGGGCGCCAGCGGGCGCCCGCCGATGAAAGTGGACAGTGGGGGGGGAGGAGGGGGGCGCTTACCTTTGAGGGACGTCCGCTCTCGTCCGGCGCCGGCGGCTACTACCAGCAGGCTCCGAAGCCTGCTCCAGGGTGGCGCACCGGGTGATCACCCGGCGCGCTACTCTAGAGCAGGCCGCGGAGCCCGCTGGTAGTAGCCGCCGGCGCCGGACGGGAGTGAACGTCCCTAAAAGGTAAGCAGTGGTGGGGAAGGGGGCTTACCCCCTCCCGGAGCCGTCCGCTTCTATCCGCGGGCGCCCGCTGGCGCCAGCGGATGGAAGCGGACGGCCCCAGGGGGGGTAGGGAGCGCGGGGGAGGGGGCTTACCTGCCGGGGCCGTCCACAGCAGACGGCCCCGGGGGGGAGGGAATTAGGCCCCCCCTCACCCACCCGCCACCATTTCTTCCTCATAGACTTGCATTGCAATGCAAGTCTATGGGGAAAAAAATGGCGGCCGATCCAAAATTTTCCGGTTTTTGGATCGGGATCGGACTCGATTCGGTCCGGGGGGCCTCCGATTTTGTCCGAACTGATCCATGACAAAATTGGAGGTCCCGATCCAGATCAGAGTTCCCCATTTGGTTTTAATTTTTTAAAAAACAAACAAACACCTGACTTTGTTGCAGCAACACATTTAATGTCACGTGTAGTTAGACCCCAACTACTGTGATGGCACAGTACCATATTCTGAGCTAGAAAGGTAATAGTGCTACTGAATCCTTCATCAAACAGAAAAGGCCATGAGGATGTCATGACACTGCCTATGTACAGGATGCAGCTGGAATTCTGAATGACACACAAAGAAGGACAGCTTGGGCATGATATCCCAATAGATTTTTTTTTAAAAAAAAACACAATGACAAAAGAAAGGGAAACTATTTTGTCTGCCTTGCTTCAGTTGCCAAAGCCCAAGCATAAGAAGAGATCAGGAAAATATTCCTAGCCGAAGAGGCAAGCCACATCAACATGAGAAAAGTTGGGCAACTTTTCTCCCATATGAGACTTGTTCTTAGGGCAAGTAGGAAAGAGGAAAGTCATGCAAAGGTCTACAGCACAGTCAACTGAGTCTGGGGATAGACACCTTCCTGCTAAGAAAGGGCCCAAAGTTACCAACTTTAGCCGCTTTCTTAAGTTGCTTTCTTTCAGTCCATCTGGCCTTTGGGGAGGGGCCATAGCTAGTAGAGCACATGCTTTGCATGCAAAAGGCTCCAAGTTCAATATCTGGCATTTCCACGTAGGACTGGGAAGGACTCCAGGCGGGAACCCTAGGGAGCCAATGCCAGTCAGTCTAAACAGTCCTGAACTAGATGGATAGCTCAGTGGTCTGACTCTGCAGAAGGCAGGTTCCGGCGTTATATAAACGGGTACTCTTGCCAAAGCAATGAACAGCCCTTTTGGACCAAAAGTATTCCCCATGGCAATCAGCAGGAAATTGAAATGTGGAGAGCAGAGGAAGTTGACTTCCTGAAACTCAGAAAGACGTATGGGCAAGAGTGGCAGACAATTTGTACTGTGAATTTTGCTGCGTTTTGTCTGACTTCATTTATTCATTTATTTTTGTTAAAGCCACTTTAAATCATTCATTTTTGAAAAGCCACTAACAAATAAATACTTATCATCACAGTCGTCATTTACAGCAAATACATTTCCTGTTGGGGCTGCAGAGACCAGACTGAAAAGAGATCCTGTGCAGTGAAACAGGAAAATAAAATTGTGCACTACCGTTATGGAGGGCAAAATTTCAGGGATGCCAGTTTGAGGGGTATGGATGAGTGTGTGTCCTTCTTAGGATGCTTTAGGCTAGATGTGATCGTCCCTCTGGTATCTCAACATCTTACACGCTATATAAAAAGAACCACACAATCAATTCTCTTAAAAAATTGGTGGTGGTTGTTATTGTTTAGTCATGAATATATTCAAGAGGAAACCATTGATCCTTGCCGTAAATCTCTCTCCCTTGATGCAGCTAAAGCTAGAAATGGCATCCCTAAACGTTTCTAACAGGAAAAACTGCAACTTTCTCTGTCCTAGCAAACGTTCAACAGAACATTATGCCTCCTAGAAGATGGAGAATAGGGAGCTTCAGCAGAACACAACACAGTTTTCCCTCCAGGATGTGAGTCCACTTGGCTGTAATCATAGCCCTGATATAGCTCAGCATCAGAGGTCCAATTCTGTTCAGAAGACCCAAATGTCTAGTCCTACGACCACCCTGATATATCACTGCTGTCTCCTCGCCTATCACCATTTCTCTATTAAGGTTAGTCAAAACGTCAATTTGATTCTCTGCAAAACTTGCAATCTCTCTCTCACACACTCTCTTCTCCCATATATAAAAACATTAATGAAACTTGATATTTAATGATGCTGCTGGATTCAATATTAGTTGCTGTGTTCACCCCAGGGCTACAATAAAAGGGGATAAAGAGAATAAGACCACTAAACTGATTGATATTGCATTACTGCCAGATGAGACTACAGACACAACTAGTGTGATTTGGTGAATCCATAGTCTGCAAGCTTTCCAAACACACTCTTACAAGATCCAATTAAAGTTAACTTTGGCAATCAGGACTTCATTACTGATTCAAATGTTGTTGCTTGTTTCTTTTTCTTTTTCCTCCAGAGCAGCAGCAACACATCAATCAAATTCTTTATGAAACAAAATATGGGGGAGGGTAGAAAAGCATAAGAAAACATACTGGAGTGCATATGGAAAGGAGCCCTGATGTATAACACCAAAGGTCCATCCAGTCCAACATTCATTTTGCAGTGAATGAAAATTGGAACCAAATGAGAGGCCAATGTTTGGCTCAATGTTCAATTTCCCCCCACACATGGGACTTCCATTCAACATTACTCCTATTCATTCCCTTTTTTTTTTTAATGGAAGTAGGGTTTTCCTCTCTCTGTTGGCAAACACAGAGCTCATTTTCCTGGCTGTTCCTGTAGGGTAGCCAGGTGTCCTGTTTTACAGAGGTCAGTCCTCCATTTGAAGGGTTTTCAGAGGGCCATGCTCTATCTGAAAGAGTCCTCTGTTTGAAGGGTTGTCAAGTCTAAATCCAGTTTAAAGATAAAGAACCACAAGAAAGGAAAGCTGTGGCCTTCACATTGCCCACCCACAGTTATCTGGAGAGCAGACTGAGCAAGACAGACAGTTAAGGATGGCCAGACTCACCTGCATTCCCATTTGCTGGACACTCGCCCCACCGCTACCACTACCCACCTCCACTTGCAGTACCACGAAAGCATCTTTTGAGGCAAGCCTCCGACTAAGTCACGAGCCCATCTGCCCCCACGCAGAGCCTCACAATGATAGAAGCTCCGGAAATTACATATTTTTCCCCATTGTGTAAATGGCGGCCATAAAGGCCCCACTTACATTAGGGGGGAAATGTGCAATTTCTAGAGTCTCTATTGTTGCACACAATGGCGGACCCGGAATTTGTGCATTTCCCCTGTTGTGTAAATGGGCCTTTATAGCCACCATTTACACAATGGGGAAAAATATGTAATTTCCAGACCCCCCCCCCCCATTGTTGCACACAATGGAGGCTCTGGATGAGGGCAGATGGCTGCTGGACACTTGTTGGGCTGCATGGGCATTTGAAGTGCGGGCCCGTGATGCAGGGGAGTCCACCGGACTCCTGGACCCAGTCGGGTACCCACGACATCCCTACACAAGATACCTGGTAATGGTTTTCCACACTATGGTCAGATATTTTGTTTTTCTATTTAAATAATAGTAATTATTTTAAAGTAATTAAAAGCACAGGCAATTTTATGCAAACTCTGTCTGGCAATTTTTAAATGGCCACTCTACATTCCTGGCAGCTACCATTTATTTAACCCTACCAATTCATGTAGCAATCGACACACGACTTCATAAAAAAAGTTTACTTCTATGCATGTTTACCTGTCTTTGTTTTGTCCCATTCCTTGGTTCAACTTCCTGATCTAGATTTTTTTTTGCCAGATCTTTGTATCCACTGAGTGAGCAGCTAACATAATTCATTGGGGTCTTTGCAACCACCCTATAATTTAAAGGGCTTCTTGAGGTTGTGACAATATAAATTTAGTTTTGAGCCACTACAGCTCAAGTGGCGACGGACAGAGGTGGCTACTCTAAAATTAAGCTGCCTGGGTCTACCAAAAATGGAAGGAGAAATTTTATTTTTCCATTCTTACCCAGCTTTAGAGTAAAGCTGGATGAGGCAGGAGAACAGATTAACAATCTGGGTCTTCTACACAAGATTATGACACATGGAATCCAGCCTTCTCAAACTTTGCGCCATCCAGATGCATTGGCCAACAACTCCCAGAATCTTCCAGCCAGCGTGATGGGGTGGGGGATGCTGGGAGTTGTAGTCCAACACATCTGGATGGCATCCAATTGGGGAAGTCTGTAACCAAGTACAATGTATATGAATAATTGACAAAATGGATGTGGTTTTTAAAAACAAAAATGAAAGGAGTATTAAAACTCCATTATATACCTCAAATCATTTTTCACCCACAATTATCTTGTAGTTGTTCAAACTGTGTACATTTAGTTGGCACCGAATTTGGACTTAGGAGGAACGACCCAGGAAAAGTGATCTAAGTTCCACTGATTTCATTAGGAGCTAGTTAAGCACATGCTCAACTTTCCCTTTGGAAGGAATAGGATTTAGGGATTTGTGAATGAATGATGTTTGAGATTGCTAGGATTCTCTGAACATTGGCTCACCGTTCGTCATGTGCTGAATTCCCTTTCGCTTTTGCAATTGCTGCTCACTCTGTGCAAGCAGGACACTTGCGCAAAATGAACCATGATCAAACTTGAAATTTGTGCAGCTTTCCCCTGTTCAATATGCACAAATTTCCCAAGTTTATGCATATTTTCTAAATTTATGTAAATTTCCAAAATCTTCTCGATAGACTAAAGTGGAACTGATTCCATCTATGGGGAAATTTGTGCAAATTTCAAAATTTGTGCAAATTTAGAATGTTTGCAAACACTTTGGAAATTTGTGCAAATAAACTGCAAGCACATTTTGGCAATTTACGAACATTTTTGACAGACATATGTTTGCATCTGACGTTGTGAACAGGGCATATTCGGATGTTTTGTGAGCCAAGTGAAATTCTCCTACAATCCTAAGAAAAGTGCTTAACTTTGGGAGGATTGTGTCCATTTTTAATGAGAAGTACCTTTAGGATCACTTAGGACTGAACCGAAGGCACTGATCACCACATCTGCTTTCAAACGGACAAGCTGATCTTGGTCTTCATTCCAGTTTCCACCTTCATCCTGCTCAGTCCGAACAAATTCCATAGCAACAATTTTTCCTCCCTTGACTACAACCTTCCGAGGGGAAAGGAAAGGCAGAAATTCACACTTTTCTTCCTTTGCAAGTTCCATCTGGAAGGGGGGAAAGGATTTTTGTTAAATATATATACCGTTTGTGAAAAGGTTTTGATTTCTAATCACTGGAGATAACCTATTTTTGTGGCTTGTTCTATATTTTGTGGTACTAGCAGGTAAGATATACATTTGAACAAGAAAATGGAAACATCCTTAATACACTTTTTAAAAAAACCCTCAGGATCAAACTGTTCTTTTTCACTATCTTATCTGCCACAAATATCATCTGGAATTGCATTACTTTTAATTAGCAAGATCTTGATTTGAAGTCACACACCTAAACAGCTTTGTCTGTGCTGGGAATAGCCGCTAGACCTATATATATTCCATTGTGAGCTACTTCCTGTGACACCCAGTTATCAAATCCACAAATGTTTTAAATGCTAACAAATGCCTGATTTGCTAGTTTGGTCCAAGTAGTTTCAGTACTAATACAGGGAGTACAAAAGATTTTGAAAAAAAGATGGGCGTCTAACAAAAAGATTGTGCAAAATGGATATGATTTAAAGAAAAATGTGACACTTTCCACAGAACCAAACATTAGGCTTGATTATGTTCCTTTTCCATTTACTTATGTTGCTAAAATAGTAGTACCTCTTACAGTTGAAGATGTTTTAACAATCCAAGGACCCAATGATTTTGACACTGGGATACCTAAAGATAGCGTTCAGTCTTATTCTATGTTTTTTAAAAATGTATTTAAAGTCATTTATATCAACCATTCCCAACCTGGTGCCCTCCAAATGTTTTGGATTTGCTCCCATCAGCCTCAGACAGCATAGCTAATGGCCAGGAATGCTAGGAGTTGTAGTGCAAAACCTCTTGGGTTCACCAGGTTAGGGAAGGCTGATTTATATAGTCATAATAGACTAGGAAATTACTGTAATATTTATTTTAAAACTGACATGTAAGTTGGTTAATATTTTAGAAAAAATCTTGTTGAAAACAAAATTTACAATCCAGTAATCCCCTCACCCCTCCTAGTATAGACACAAGAAGTAGAGATATATAATTACAATTTTGCTGAATAAATTACTGCATTTATTACATTTCTTCAAAATAATATTTCCCCAAAATTTAATATTATGACAAACAGCCTGTGTGTATCTTGAAAAATTACTCTTCTTTCTGGTTACCTCTGTCCCCCTTGTGTAAGTCATAGGTCTCCACGATCTACATCTATTCTTGAAGAGAGAGGTCTATTTCCCCATATATTTTGTGACTGGGACATACTCAGTGTCTCATTAGTGTAAATTATGCAATAAGCCATGGTACGTGGCACATATATTACAACAAAGCAAGCTCACCACATTGTAATAATGAAAGCTGAAATTTAAAAAAAGCTTTCATAATAAAATAAATGATTAAGGGCACAATCCTACGCATGCTTCGACAAAAAAAGCCTTAGGTTGTTTTTTTCTGTCTAAACATGCATAGGATTTCGCCTAAGCTCAATGTGTGCGTACAGCATGCTTCCTGGCTACTGGAACTGCAACTTTAATACTAAATTAAGTTTTGCTTTGGTTTGTAAATTTATTTGTAATTCTTTTTTCAACCCTCCTCGAGTCACCAACTTTTATTTTTGAAGATTTTCATTCTTTCACATGAACACACAGAAATTTCTGGCCTCTCTTCATAGATAGCTAGAAATTGTTCCTTTTCTTGAGACATATTAGACGAGGCCTGTAAATATGATACATAGTTGCACTATCTTGCTATCAGTCACGGGCGTAATTTAAGGTGATAGTTCTAACATACAGAGCCCTAAACTGCTCGGGACCTGGCTATCTGAAAGAACCCATTTTCCACCAAATAATCCTGGAAGGGCTTTGAGGTCAGCTGGGGAGGCCCGTCTGGTGTTTTTTTTTTTTTTAATCTGAGGTCTGCATAGCAAAATTTGGTGAAATGTGAAAACCGAAGGGCAAGTGTGTTCTGATCTGCATATTAGTCCCCTGACATGCAAATCAGGTTGGATTCCTTTGAAATGCAGGCTTGAAGGGGGGGAAAATGGACCACCCATACTAAAATGGTCCATAAGACACAAATGGATAGCTCTTGGAAAATTAAACTAAAAAGACAGAATACTCAAATGTGTAAGTATAGCATTTGCCAATCTCAGAGCTAAACATCATATTTAGTAATCATGTAAAGTGAAGTGCCAAATGTCATGGATTTAAAACATACACACACACATGCACAGATGCATGCATGCACACATACACACACAGAGAGGGGGGAGATGTCACGGCACAAAGCTCATTGGTAGAGGCCATGCTTCCCTGAGGTGCCTTATCTCTGGCATGTCCAATTCAAAGACACTGAGGGTTAGGACCTTGGCTGAGACCATAGAGAGCTGCCAGCCAGAATAAGCAAATCATGGCCAGATGGACCGAGTCAGTATAAAGGCAGCTTCATGTGTTCCTAAGATCACAGCGAACACTCGCTGCCAATATTTGCTTTCAAGTAGCTAGTGCAGTGCTATGAGCAAAGCACAGGCAAAAATCACCAGGTGTGTGACAACTTTATTATTTCCTAATGTCTTCCTGAGGGAAAATATTTCCACAGTTGTATAATTTTAAGTTCAATGAAAGTTTTCTGACTATGGAAAACCCTCCCCACATTGACAAAAACATGCTATGATAGGGTGACCAGATAAAATCCAGGCCAGGGCTCATGTAACTTTAACAGCTGTAGAGAAAAGGGAATTTCAGCCAGTGTCATTTTGTATGCAGTTAGTTCCTGGTGATATTTCCTCTTCATCACAACAGTTAAAGTTGCAGGGGCCCTGCCTTCTTTTGTATATGGTCACTCAAGTATAGTGCCTGCACCTTTAACTGTTGTGATGAAGAGGGAATTTCACCAGGAACTAATTGCATACAAATGACACTGGCTGAAATTCCCTTTTCTCTACAACTGTTAAAGTTACATGAGCCTTGACCTGGATTTTATCTGGTCAGCCTATGTTATGAAATAATAAATCTGCCTGGCACTAGGAATGGGAGGGGAAACAAAATCATTCAGTTCTCATTTTAAGGCAAAGTTACTTCACTGCACACTTCCAAACTCTATGCGAAGTTAAAGTCAGGTTAGCCTTCAACATTTGCATTTCACCAAAATTTGCAGTTTCGGTCTCCACACAAAATATGCATACAAAAACATGCAAGTCAGGGGAACAAACAACATTAAATCCAGTTTCAAAGTCTGAGATGAAGTGAATGTAAGATTGGAAGAATTAGAAACTAAGACAAACCTAAATTGACATATTGGTCCATCCCATTCTGGTCTTTCAGGACAACTTTGGATGGGGGAGGGGTAAGACTGAAGTGGAGAAGAGAGGGGAAAAGCACCATGATGCAGATACAGAAAGAGAGACAAGCTCTGGTGCTGGTGAAGAACAATATTATCTTTAATAAATTCTTCTTTAATTAGCTCTATGCGTTTCGGACAAAATCCTTCTTCAAGCGCTGAAGGAAAACACGAGCAGTTAAAATATGTAACAATAACTAAACAATCCTCAGCTGCATTCTCTAAGATTCTCCAACTCCAAGGGGTAAGACTGGGCATTTCCCAGGACTCCAAGACTTGCAAACAGCTCACCAAGTCAATAGTGCTGCCACTCAATGCACAAGATAGTCAAGAAGCGGCCAGAGAGAATTATCACGTGGCACGCTCTGCCTCTTCCGTGTAAAGGAAACCACTGAAAGCACCATTCTTCAGAAACAGAATTCATACTACTGTGTGGTGGAGCCCTGGTTGCAACGTAGGAGGTAAGGACCAAATTACATGGCCCAAAGCTGTGTGCAACTTTCCTCTCTTTGTTCATTTACTCATTTTTAAGGAAAAGCAGTTGCGGAAGGCTGCTATCAAACACAAAGGAAGGGTGAGTCGGGGTGAGGCATTGAACTCTTTTCCTTCCAGCCATCAAACTACTCAAAATGTTCCTCCCCGCAGCTGTTTTTTCTTCAGCCTGGGAAATGGGCACAGGTTCTAGTACATTTTACTGCAAAAAGAAAAGTAGAATTGGCTGAAGCGAAGTTCGAGTGGAAGAAATGGACTGAGGCGAAAGGGTTAAGCAGACACTTCCTGCCACCACCAGCGCTTGTCTCAAGGCGGAAAATTCCCAAGGCTACTTTCTGTTGCTGTTTTTCGTGGGGGTGTGTGTGTGTGTGTGTTTGTTTTCAAGTTGAGGGGATGTTACAAAAACCTGGGTGCAATATGTCACTTGGCCCTGAGCAATACCCCTAAATCTGCATTTCATACTTGAAGGTATTTTTCAATTCATACTCTCAGGGTTTCCGTTTCTTGAAAGTTACCTCCTCAGGGACAGCCCGTATATTAGTAAATCCTTTTCTGAAGACCACAAAGACAAGGCGAGCTCCGCAGCGCAAAGCCGACGTGGCACAGTCGAAGGCGGTGTCGCCTGCTCCGAGAACAATCACCGTTCCCCGGATTGATGGCAATGGAGAGCGACAGGCGCACATTCCTGAAGGATGAAAGGAAAACCCCATTTTCAAGGAGGGGGGAAAAAAACTATTTCTGCATGACAGCTCAAATGACACTTTTATTCGAAGCAGTGTAAAATTGCATCTTGCAGTTTCCGAGCATGGAGAGTCACTATCACATTATTCTGCTTCGTTGAAAGACAGTTTTATTCCCACTTTTAAGATATGCTCATACATGTAATTTCATAGTCAGTACCTTTAGCAGCATTGCCTTCCTGTCTTGGCAGGAAATAAAGTACAATGCACTTTTTTTTTTCTTTTCAAAAAATAAAATTGTGAGGCCTTGTCAGATTGAGCGCCACTGATTTAAGATCCTGGTATTCAAAAAATTAAACCTTTGACTCCTTTTTGTCAGCATCAATATTCTTTGAGGAAGAAAAGAGGAGAAAAAAAGAAAGAAAAAACTAAAAACCCATATTACAGAAACTCCTGTCCTTCACTGGATCTATGTCACCTGATTTCTACTCAAGACCTTGTCTAAAAAAATTCCCCGTAAGTATTCATTCATGCTCAGATAAAATACAAGTAGCAGAAACAGAAGCTATTAAAAAAAGAAGACGACAGCCCCAATCACTCTCACTTCCTCCATTAGGCCCACAGGTGCAAAGTGGTGCTTTGCACATGGCTTTGCTGTAACTATTTTTGTACTTGAACTGCCATCGTCCACTGAGCTTCCCTCTGCTCCTGGTCTTCCTAGCCATTTGTCTGCTCTCACAGCCATTTTATCTGGCAGGCTTGACCACTGTCCCCGAGGAGTTGTCTGTCAAGAGGAAAGCCCCTCCTCCTTGATAGAATCTCTGAGGGACGTGAGGGAGCGGACAGCCTCAATGGCAGTTGGGAAAGGCGGTTAATTTTCTGAGAGAAACTGCTGTGGCGTGGAATGAGCTCCCCAGAAAGATTTGCCTGGCACCTGCGTTATACTCTTTTTGACGCCAGGTGAAGACCTTTTTATTTTCCCAGTATTTAAACATTTTAACAACATAGGGGTTTTTTTAAATCTTTGCTGCTCTGCATTGCTGCTCAGTTTTATTCTGGTTGTACTTTTATACTGTGGTTTAAATTTTATACGTTAAATTGTACTTTATGGATTTCATTTTTGTGAACTGCCCAGAGAGCGTCAGCTATTGGGCAGTATAGAAATGCAATTAGGAAGGAAGGAAGGAAGGAAGGAAGGAAGGAAGGAAGGAAGGAAAATCAGAGCGGAGACAAACTAAATGTTTTGATCTAAGCCCACACCTCTACTGCCCTTGAAATGACCTTTTGTGATACAGATGGTGAGGTTACTATGTTCCTTTAAGTTTGAGAGTCTGTTCTGCATGTTTACCCTTGTTTTCCGTCTATCATTGTAATTAGCATTTTACACTTATACCACCGGTCCTGCTCCATCTGGGATTCTGTTTTGGGAAATGACCCAGTTGAGGCAGCATGACCTGGCGCGGGTGATTGGAACAGGAGCAGTTTCAGCACCTTGGCCAGCACCACAGGTGTGAACCATAGAGTTGGTGCAAGTTCAGGACCATGGAGAGCAGTGCTGTTAAGTCACTCCAGCATTGGCTTAGCATAACCTTCCCCAACTTGGTATTCCAGCATTTCTGACTACTTGCCATGTTGGTTGGGACTCATTGGAGTCAAAGTCCAAATAATGTGGATGGCACACAGCTGGGAAAGTCTGCCTTACAGCAACTGGCAGCGCTTTATTGCTAGGCCAGGAGAGTCATTCTGGGAGCTCCACCTCCTCAAATGCTGGTCTTTTTTTCAATGGCCTGTGTCCTTTCCTGTAGTTGCTGTTTCCTCTAGGCAATGAGGGTCTAGGGAGCTAGTAGTTAGTTGGTGAATGCTCCCCAGAGTCTCCCTACTCATTGGGAGGTGTCTGAAGTCCATTCCTTGGAAACCTTGGGATTGAGAGGTCAGGGTGCAGGATCCAAGATGGAAGACCCCACTTGTGAAGGTCTGGGGACTTTTTCTGACTCCTCCTCACAATTGCTGCCACTAGAAACTCAGTCTTAAATGCTCTCAGTCCTGGGTCATGAAACTGCCTTTCCTCTCAAGGGAGTCCTGTCCTATAGGCTTATGAATAAAGTAAACCCCAAAGGGCATGGAATAATTCCTGTGATGTCCCTCCTTATTGGAGATAATTTTGCTGATGTCACCAAACTATTGGAGAGGGGGTGATTGTGTGGAAACAATTTAATTCTGTGCAGGTCATTGCCTCACAGCTAAATCTATTTCCTGGGTTTGCAGTTGAGAAGAATAAGGACCTATCTATAAAACACTTTGTCTACTAAAAAGATGCTATGGTAATCTATCTAAATCTTCTTCAGTTCTGGCATGCCTAAGCTTTCAGCCCACAGTCTTTCATCCATTGTTGCCTATAGCTAGTGGCTGCAACATAAATCCTAGCTGTCTCCAAGCCCAGTGCAGCCCAAGTGCTGGGGAAAAGTGTCTTCCAGTGCTGATAAGAACCACAAAAGATATTGCTACAACAGCTCTTCTAAGCAATGCATCTCACTGTGATTCAGTGGTACAACACATGCTTTGCACACATAAGTTTCCTGATCCAACCCCTGGCATTTACGTTTCAATGGATTGCATTATTAGGGCTCAAAAAGACATCTTGCAGAGACTTTGGAGCACCTCTTCTAGGTAGAACAGACAACGCTGAACCTGCTGGAACAATGGGCTGACACAGTATAAGGCCTCTCAGTGCTGCCAGATGGAGTGAATGGTGGGGAGAGAAACCTATGCAGTGGTGGTGATGGGGGCTGTCAGGGTTATGCTCCTAGAAACAGAAAGTATGGCTGAGATCCTGCATGCCAAGCCACTGGAGGATCCAGTAGGCAGAGGTTCATGACTGCTCAAAGGTGTTCATTCCCTACTTGCAATGGAGAACAAACCTCACTTGCATGTCAGCATCATCATAGCAAGATTTGTAGTCTATGGGATTGACTTCCATAAGAGGATGAAATTGTAAGGTTATCACCATTCTGGGGTCACCTTGTTCATGGTTTTGTATTAGTTTCCCACTTGTTTCTTTTTCTTTCTTGTTCTTAGAGTTATGTAGAGAAATATGAAAGTTCATGCAGTGTCAATAAGTCAGTATCTAGCATTGCCCAGGATACTGAGAAAACTAAAACACACAAAAACTAAAAGGCACACAATCCATACAATGTGTTGCACTTTAACAACAGGCAGAAAGTAGCTAACCATTGATTAAACAAATTACTGTAATTTTTAAAATGATACCATAAATAGCGTAAACCTGTAATCTGAAGGGGCCTGTGATAGTGTCATTCAGAGGAGTGTGTTTTTACTATATCATCAATGGTCTATAATTCTTAACTTTGTGCTATGCCAGTCATGAATTTTCACAGCAAGGGTATAGAACAACAAGTATCAATTTCTTTCAAGAACAAAAAACCCTATCAACTTTAAACACAGGTATATGAATGCTAAAAAAAAAAAGAAAGAACTGATACACACACGTGCATACACCAACCTTCCTTTAGCATAACACAGTACATAGGATAATTTCAGTGTGTGTGTGCGTGTGTGTATGAGTGTAAAAGTAGTGTTTTCTGGTAGTGGGGAGGGGGCTGAAGTTTTGGCAGCTTTCATGGCATTGAGCTGAATTGCTTGAACCAACATTAAGACATTTGTCTCCGAAGCAGGCAAGAACCTGTCTAGTTACAGATTGCAGCAGACCATAATATCCTGCCTTCACTACACCTATCCAATGTTTCCAATCCCTGCTGCAATATTGTGTTTCTTTTGAAACTGGTCAGAGGTTCTCCAGGACAGTTATCAATATGCCTACATATAGGTGTGTGTGTAGAGATTTTGCATGACACTCAATGTGCATCTAATCCATCTCTGAATTTCACAGTTCATATGTGATGGCGCCGAAGGACATGATGGACCTCTACCCATGCATCTTGCAGGCAAAGACTTAGTGAGAGGTCATCAAGTGCTATGCAGTGTGATTCACAATGCAGGTGCAGGAAGAAAGTAGGGTGACCAGATAAAATCCAGGTCAGGGCCCATGTAACTTTAACAGTTGTAGAGAAAAGGGAATTTCAGCCAGTGTCATCTGTATGCAATTAGTTCCTGGTGAAATCCCCTCTTCATCACAACGGATAAAGGTGCAGGCACTATACTAGAGTGACCATATACAAAAGAAGGCTGGGCCCCTGCAACATTAACTGTTGTGATGAAGAGGGAATTTCACCAGGAACTAATTGCATACAAACGACACTGGATGAAATTCCCTTTTCTCTACAACTGTTAAAGTTATATGAGCCCTGACCTGGGTTTTATCTGGTCACCCTAGAAGAAAGGATACTAGCTTACTGCATATATCCTGCTGCTTTCTCTTCCTGCTTTTTCACTTTAGCACTAAGATACTAAAATGAAGCCAGAGGAAACCGCCACAGTGGTGCTTCTCCCAGTGAAGCAAAGAAGCAGTATAAATAAGGGGGAAATCAGAATTAAAAACTCCAACTCTTGATGATTCGATAGGAAGCATTACCATGTCTATGAGCAACGATATGATATTCCACTGGAAGTCACTTAAGAGGGTTTTCCCCCCTGAACAATTGGGAATTAGTACTTTGTTGGTATTACTGTTACACAGGCTTTAGGTACTATTACACAGGCCTTAAACAGGAACCTTCTGAAATCAGGTGTGTTTCTAACAGAGAATTCTCCAGAATGGATATGCTAACTTGAAATATATGGTGCTTGTTTTAGGATTAAGGAGAGGAAGTGACCTTTTGAACTTGAAAATGATGAAGATATTATGGAATACCTTCCTCTGGTTCTTGTCATTTTCAACAGTCTTGTTCCCACCCTCCTTCTCTTGCGCTTGGAAGATCACCTGGATGAGGAAACTCCCTCTCTCCCATCAGGTCTTTCCAGACCAGAATATACAACTTCACCAGACTCAAGGAAATGACTCTTTAAGATCCTAGCTAACTTCTAGCAGGGGCAGAGCTAACAGCACTACAAGGTTGTCCAGCCTTTATAAGGTTTCAAAAGGCCTTTGCACCCCACTGAAACAGTAGCTCCCCTTTCTATAGGGGAGAAGCTTTCAGTCAGTGAGCTCTTCAAGGTCCTGATGGGCTCTGCCTAGTTCTTGCCAGATTCTGCTCAACCCACCAAGTTCACACCATGCTGATGGAAGGAAGACACTACGAAATTAAGTATCCAACACAGTCCTTATAATAAGCAATGCTCAAGACTTTCTAATTCCAGCCTGTTTCACTGAAAGACAAGGGCTGTGTTTGGATGTTACACTAAACCACAGTTTCACATTATGGGAAGAAGCCTGGGCAAGCCTCAGGTTTGCACCCCTCTACCCTCCCCTCTCTTTTTCTAGTAGAGGCACAAGGAGCAGATCAGAAGCTTTTGCTTCTGTTTTCAACTGGCTACAGTTAACTCACTTTGTCCTAAGTGACAAAATGTATTCTGTGACTGGGTGCACATGATTATCGCAGCCCACAGTGCATGCTGCCTGCCCTTTGAATAATCAAGCCTTGGCAGGCGGACACCATGACTTATCGTGTTTTGAGAGTATGGTGAGGGTGTCTTATGCAAGGGTTAAATAATCCTCACAAAATCTTATTCATCCCATGAGGCTAAGCCACCTGAGGGTTGCCCAGGCTTCTTCCCATAGTGCACTGCTAAACTGGTTTAGTCTAACGTCCTAAGGCAGCCCTTATCTTTCAGTGAGACAGGCTTAACCCACCTCTTGAGCGTTGCTATTTAACATTTGCAATAAGCTGTCCTCGCTGGGTTCTCACAACACACTAAGTCACAGTGCCTGCCTCCATGGCTTGAATATTCAAAAGGCTGGCTGGCATATGTCGCAACCCATCATGAAATAAGCCATGGTGAGCTGCAGGAATTGTGCGAACCTGCCCCGTGTGATCTATGGGTTAGGGAAACAAACTAGGATTGTAAAGAACAAATTGAAGTTGGCTTGTTTCCTTGTCGTACTGCTCTAACAGTCAGGAAGTTTTTCCTGATGTCCAGCCAGAATCTGGATTCATCTAACTTAAGCCCATTATTCCGTATCCTGCACTCTGGGATGAATGAGATCCCGGCCCTCCTCTGTGCGACAACATTTCAAGTGCTTAAAGAGTGCTGCCATGTCTGCTCTTCTCTTCTAAAAATGCCCAGTTCTTTCAGTCTCTCCTCATAGGGCTTTGTTTCCAGACCCCTGATCATCCTCGTTGCCCTCCTCTGAACCCCCTCCTTTTTTTCTGCATCCTTCTTGTAGTGTGGTGCCCAGAACCAGACACAATACTCAAGATGAGGCCTAACCAGTGCCGAATAGAGGGGAACCAGTACCTCATGCAATTTGTAAGCTATACTTATATTAATTCATTCCAAAATAGCATTTTGCTGTTAGGTCTGTTCTGGACCTCCCCTGATTTGCTCATACCTCCTTCCATCATAGGGCCTTGCACTGGCTTCCATTGAAGGCCAGGGCCCAATTTAAGATCTTACTCCTGGCCTTTAAGGCCCTTTGGTTGCACCACCTAGCTTACCTTTCCTCCCTTTTGTCCTGGTATGTTCTGGGCTGGGCCATCAGATCCATGTGTCAGGCCCTCCTGACCCATTCTACCTCACGGATCATGGTGTCGTGGTATGGTGCATTCCAGAACCTTATCCCTCAGCTGTGGAATTCACTCCCCCTGCCACTGCAGTTGACTGAGAGATTGGCGGTGTTTAAGAAAGGTTTGAAAACCTTTCTTTTTGAACAATGGGGGTTGGCTGGTTGTTCTTGAGATAAAGCATGCTGATGGATTTTGTGGTGGCCATGACACATTTTATATAGGTTTTTAAGGTTTTATTTTTATATTCTTTTAATGTCAGTTAAGGTCTATTAGAATTATTGGATTTATTCCATTTTTGTAAACGCCTGACCTATTTTATTTCATGTACAGTGCTTCGTTAGAAAGCGCTATATAAATAATAATAATAATAATTATTATTATTATTATTACTATTATTGCATTGTCAAGTAGTGAGGGTATTTTTGTTTGCTGTGAGTGAGGTTAAAACCCTAACCTGAAAGATGGGTTCATGCTGATAGGTGCTACCTAATAGCCAGGTTTACACAAACCAGCTAAACAACATTATTAGACAGGAAACACTGTCCTGGGCATCGATATTTGGAGTTTGGTCACACTCTGTCTGCAGAAAACCCTGTTTCATTCATAAAATCACTGCTTTCATCGTTACCTAGGAACTCATTTAAGTGTCTCCGTAATCAGTACGTGCTCTTGTACGAATGGCTTTCTAGCCAGCTGTAAAAACAAGACTATGGCCTGTGCACCAAGTGCTTCTGGACACATGAATTTCCCTTCAGAAAAGGAGTTAGGCTTCATCATCAGAGGTCACTCAGGAGGGTCTCTCAACCTTCGAGAGAGGACCTCTTAAAAGGGGGACTCAAAACCTCAAGAATGCATGCAGAAGCTCTGCCGATGGGTCTTTGAATCTCATCCTAGAATAAAAATCCAGATTCTCAGAAGAGCCTGTGACTGTACTATTCCCCACACATCAGTCAGATTGTTTTAGCAGGCCCTGCCCTGTGTTTTTTCCCTATGGAACGTCATAACATCTGAAGTGAGGAAAAGGATCTTTACTAATGCAGTCCCTTCATTATGGAACAATTTCCCAGAAGATGAACATCTGTAGGACTCCCTCCTGGCTTCATGGGGGGTGGGCAAAATGCAAAGCTTTCTATTCTGATTGAACTGTATACCACTTGTCTAGGGTGCCTACCAATTCTTTAAAGATTGATTGATTGATTTTTTACTATTCTGAAATTTATATTGTGGTTTTGTGGACACCTTAGGTGCATGAAAAGATAGGATACAAATGTTTCACATGAATATTCTGAAAACATACCAAAATGTTTTTTTGAAAAAGAAAAGAAAAAAAGCTACCTGGTTTACTTGCCATAGCCACCAGTGGCAGGAAGTCTTTAGATGTGTAAAATCCTTCATCCGTTCCCAAACCTTGAAATACAGATTCTCTCTTTGGTTCTGGTAGACCTAACACAGAAGTTAAAATGAATATAAATATTTAGCCAATATGAAATATTGAAAGAAAGAAAAAGAAAGACAGCCGTCTTCATCCTGTCCACCAATAAAGCAGAAGAACTCAAATGTTTTATGTTTTTTTTCCAAATAGAGACAGCAGTTCATATTCAGTCTATTTTGCATGTAACAGCAATTTTCTTTAACAATGGCACATTCCATCATGCATAACAATAACAATAAACATCTGTATAGCGCTTTCAAGTGTTCAAAGTGTGTCACATGCATAATCTAATCACAATCCTTACAACAACTCTGGAAAGTAAATCAATATTATTATCCACCAGATTGCAGATGAGTTGGACTGAGGCTGAAAAAGATTGGCTTTCCTAAGATTACCTATAGAGTTCATGGCAGAGGCAAGATTTGAATTAGAGATTTCCTGATTCATAGCTTAGTTAAAAACAGACACACCGTTTGGATATCCGAATGATTAGCCTACATACATAACAAAAGAGTTCTGCTGTTGATCACAGGAATGTCAGCACAAAAATGTAACTGTACAAAAATTGGAACCATCTCTAGGTTTTAAAAATTCTGTATACATTCAGAAAGATCCACTCAATACCTTACTTAGGGGAGGAAGGGCAGTTGACATCAGGAAATTCATCTCTGTGGAGACTTCTGGCAGCTTTTCTGACTTAGTGTAGTAAATACTGATTTGTTGCTACCTGACAAGGATTTTGTTTCAGCCTCTTGGACAAACAGTAACAAATATTTACCAATCACCGCAATGTCAACACAATGTCTTTTTGGATGTTACAAGCCTCTTACACGACTTTGCTGCATATAAGAGAACACCAAAGTGCCATTTGACTTCAGGTAGATATCTCAAACCACTGGAGTCCAGACAAGAAAACATTTGCGATGATGGAGGAGCCTAGAAGACAGGTGGCATCTCAAACCATCTGGACACACAGGTTTGGATGCCTGCCATGCCTACTGCCAAGGGCCATTCACCATTCCATCACATTAGCTAGACTGAAGAATTGAATACCCACAATACCTGAACACAAACATGCTAATAATTTTATAAGAGTTTATTATTTGGCAGCACAGATTACATAACTGGGGATTTATAACATCTTTAAAATAAGCATTTGGAATCATTATTCTACAATTTTTGGTTCGGCTCCCCTTCAGATTAAATTGCGACTGAAGTTGTCCTGGCTTAGCTCCAGTTCAGGCCAGTAAAGTTTCAGTCAGTGGTTCAGCATACATGGACTGACTCATCTTCAGTTTGGTTCGACGTGAGTTGAAATATAAGACACGTTACAATTATCTTTTGCACAGCAGACCAAAGCAAGCGAATAAGTCTAAAACAATTTCAACAGTTAAACACGTGCAACACTTAGAGCCCTCTGCAAGTGTTCATCTGAACACCCGAGGGATTAAGTGTTCAGGGAGTGTGGGGTGCACAGGCCACTCCCACCTCTAACATTCCTGTTCATAGGGATGCCTATCGCCAGGAAATCCAGCCATTTTTGGGCTCACTGAATTTCTGTGGCGCACCCAACTCAGCTTGCATTTGTGAGCCAAGCCTCAGGTTTTTCCCTAAATCTGGGAACCTTTTGGTTTTTTCAAAAAAAAATTTTGTGGAAATAGGAATTTCTGCAAACTGCAACTGCAATTTGCACAAATTACAAAAAAATCTATTTTCACAAATTAAAACAAACAAACAAACCCCATAGGAAATCCGCGAACTGACCCGACTTGATGCAGATCGTGTCAGTCCAGCTCACAGAGAAATGACCCAAAGTCCTGGGTGGGGGGAGCTGATGAAAGCTCAACGAGCTCCACCCCCCAGATGGATTCCTCCGCATGCTACCCCTGCCCCCTCCAGCTTCTACCTTCTTGTGTTGATCTAGAAGGTATGAAGTGAGTTTCTCTATGAGCATTCAGTTCCATGTGGTTAGAAGCCTTCCCACTCCACAAATGGAAACCCTGAGCTATCAGGGTTCTGGATTATGCGGAGTCTTCTACCTGCATTCAAGCAAACTCACACAGAAGCCCCCTTTACCTTCTAGTTCAAAATCAGAAAGTAGGAGCTGGAATGGACGGGGACATTGGCGGCAGGCGTGGGTTGTGCATTCCCTCGCTCTCTACAGAATGGTGTTTGTTCCCCTTTTCTGCCTCCAGCCGGTTGTTCCGCATTACAGTCAGCTACACTGGTTTCTACCTTAAATTGCTGCTGCTTCCTGATGCGTCCCTGGCTCAACTCTCTTGATGAGGGAAGAGTCCAGACAACAAAAATCTATACATCCTCTCCAATGTTAGTTTCACTGGAGGGGCTCATTCTGATGCATTCTGGTTGTGGTGGAATGAGTAAGAATGTAGCACATTTGATGTTTTGGGTCAAAACCTTATTCTGAATTGGTAGGCTGACCATATGAAAAGGAGGACAGGGCTCATGTAACTTTAAAAGTTGTAGAGAAAGGGAATTTCAGCCGGTGTCATTTGTATGCAATTAGTTCCTGGGGAAATCTCCTCTTTATCACAACAGTTAAAGTTGCAGACACTATACTAGACTGACCATATACAAAAGAAGGCAGGGCCCCTGCAACTTTAACAGTTGTGATGAAGAGGGAATTTCACCAGGAACTAATTGCATACAAATGACACCGGCTGAAATTCCCTTTTCTCTACAACTGTTAAAGTTACATGAGCCCTGACCTGGATTTTATCTGGTCAGCCTATGAATTGGTAAATTGGTGCTGCTGCTGTTGTTGTTTGTGGGTCAGTGGCATTTCAGTTTTGGTTCCAGTTCAGGGGAAATAAAATAAAATAAAGGTTCATTCTGGTTTTTTAGTTATTAAGTTTGTTTCCCTGGTACAAACATGTCTTATCTACACCCTCCATCTCACTATCTCAGATCAGATTGTAACCACTAAGCCAGCAGTTACCATTTCACTTTAAGTGAATGTACTTGAACACTGTATTTGCTTAGATACTTCTTCCCTCCATCATTCCCCTATTATCTTTTGCATTGTACATTAGCCATACTGGCAAAGATCTCTATTTTACTTTTTGCACAGCATGCAGTAGAATTGTACGCACATAATAACAAGGTCTTGCAAAATTGAGGCCTTCAGTTTAATATGGTTTTCTGTTGGAAAGTTGTTGTTGTTGGGTTTATCTTCAGTTTGTACTGTAGTAATTCAGTTGAACATTAAGGTATCAGAACGAAATTTGAAACCTCAATGAAAAATGCATGGCACAAATCTATATTTTAAACTTGGTATCCAAGCTCCAATTCCACAGGCTATCAAGAAAACTCAGTGAAAATCTTGTAAGCTGGGATGCTGGAATGAAAGTTGGCATGTGCATCCTTCTCCTGTTATGGCTCAGTGTGCGCTCATTTAGCAAAGTCAGCAAGCAAAGGGTCAACTCACAGGAAAAACAGCAATTCAAAGCATGAGAAGTCAACAGGTAGGCAAAATGTCAAGAGTAGTGTAATATTAATTCAGCAAAAGTGTTGTCCAAAAGCAGAATGTTATCCAGAGTCAGCAGCATGTGAGATCAGTCCAAAGAATGTCAAGGTTTCAAGGAACAAAGGTGTCATTCCAGCAGCCAGTAAGTCCCAACTGAAGGTTTATAAGCTGGAGCTTCCAGAACACTACCTAGGATTCAGCTGCAACACGTCAAGGGCTTCTGATTGAAGCCCTCCACATGAGAAGGTTCTGTATAGGTTTACCTAATTTCATTCCCTTGTCTGTGAAGGTATTCAGCTGTATAAGCAAGCCCTTCAGAAGGGAATAACTCTCTTGCCCCACTAGTCCCAGTATAAACAAAATACTATGCATATAAGCATCAGAAAGATAAGAATGTACAACCTAAATATGGCATCTTAGTGGTAAATTGCACATTATACATAAAGGCACATAATGAAGGCTAATACTGTTTTGTCTAAAGAAAAGCAACTTCAAGAGCCTGTATTATTATTATTATTATTATTATTATTATTATTATTAGAGGCCAAGCAGTGGAAAGTGAGGGGTGTTTGACCCTTTTCATGTTTCTACTCTAAATCAACCACCCAAACCACATGGTTAGCCTCACAGTGATTGGCTGAACAGGACGAGTTGTGGCAGGATGCCTATCCTGGATGTGGATGCATTGCTGTCAAAGGTATGCACATTTGGATGTCCGTGCCCATCCCTGTACTGCCCCAACTGGACAGTCAACAATATGCACAACTGGTCAGGTAACCAGGCCAGCAGTACTATTAGGCAAAGTGAGGCGGACGCTGGGAGGCGGCAAGAGGAGGAGAGAACTGTGGGTCAGGTAACCTGTTCTGTGCCTCCTAAGTTAGCTCACTGTTTTCAGGTACAGCAGAGGACACTGTCCCACATCAACGTCCAAGACACATTCACCTGCCAGTTCAGTCAGATTTATACATGGAATTGGAGGGGACGGGCGTCATCTTCTTCTTTGCCTCAGGTAGCAAAATGTCTTGGCCTAGAGCTGCAGGTAACCCTATTCTGTCGTTATTCTTCACACAATAGTAACTGCATGGAAAGAGTTCTGGCCCCCTGCCTTGCTGTGGTCCATGCCTTGGGAGAAATCTCTGTAAAAGGGACGTCTGCTGCACAATCATGGGAAGAGCCTATGCATATAGCAGGCTTCCTCATTACAGATATCCTCTGATGTCTGGTATCTTGGGACTTACAGAGGAAGTGCTAGTAGGCAGGGCTCAATTCTTTCTCTTTACACACACACACAATTATGGTCGTGTGGAGAATAACAACTGAAGAAGGCTAGTGTTAGCTTAGTTGCCTCAGCAATTGGCCACTTCCCAGCACTTCCTATGTCCCAACCCCTACCCCCTTATGAATTGTTTTGCATCTTTTGCAGACATTACCAAAAAGAAAGGGGGGGTAGTGCATGGGAAAGTACTCTATTCCACTCAGCATTAATCTCCTCACTTTATCAACATTTTATTAGAAGTAAAGAATCCCTCTCCCTCACATGAACAGCATCTTTGGAGAAAAAGAGGGTGTGTGTGTGTGTGTGTGTGTGTGCTGAGAAGCCAATCTTTTTTCCCCCCTGAGAAACGACTGTCTCTCAGTTCAGCATGGTGTGTCTGCATGTGCGTTTATGTATGTAGAAAAGCAGAGGTACATCTAACTAAAGGCTTGTTTAACACAGAGTATTAGTAAGCCCTGGGGAAAAGCAATTCTGGAGGGGTAGAAGGCTTATTAATAAATTAGGAAGAAAATAAAAATGATGGTTTTTAAATGGCAAAGCTATTAAGCAGCCCTTTTAAATCAGTTTTTAACAAGGAAAAATAAGGAGAAGTAACTATGTGCAATTAAGAACGTAATGGCCCAGATCCTGAGTTGCAGTTAAGAGTTCTTCGGCACAGCATCTGGGAGGGGCTGTATAGGTAGCTTGTGCATCATGCAGTTAGCTGGGAGGTGGAGGGTGCTTTCTGCTGGTTTCGGATTGTTACTGATGAATGGAAACTTGCCTCCCAGGCCGCTAAGGCTTTCACCAATCCACCCGCCACAGGCAACAATGGCGTAATATGAATGCAAAACACTCTGCTGAAGGAATCTTTGCCAGGAATAGACAGTGTGAAGACAGATCTACTATTTATAGAGTGGTACAGCTGGCTTGGAAGTAGCCTCACAGGTTCGATTTGAAGATAGGTTTATTTTTTAAACAATGTGAAATTTTAATTTTGAAATAAAGTTGACTGTACAGGCAACGAAAAGGAAAAACACCACGTAATGAGAGAATTAAGAGAAAGGGGGTAAATAGATATATGAGAGAGAGAGAGGAAACTAGCTGACAACTTTACTTAGAATATCATGGGTTGCCTTATGGGACGAGTAAAGAGCAAAACAACCAGAGCAGATCATCACTCAGTATTAGTTCGGACATTTAGCAATGAAACTGAATCACGATCAGAAAAAAAGTACATTCGTATTTGACTGTAATGCAGCCAGAAGCTTCGAGGGCTTCCACATAGGAGAAAAATTGAAACCAAAATGCTATAATCTCTCTTTAGCCATTTTTCTCTCCCACAGTGAAGACTGTTCTGCAGCTTTTGGGGTGCTAATACATTTGAATGGGGCAAAGGTGGAAATTCAACAGCTCTGAACTGCTAGAACTGTGCTCTCTCTCTCTCCCTCTCTCTCTCAGTTTGTCATAAATGCACACACACACCTGTAGCACTTTGCAACTATTTTTGAGTGATTTGCTTGGTTTTAGTTATGTGTATTTTTGAAGGAAAGGAATGAATGGATAAACATCCATGCACTTTAAAAAATAACATTAAAAATAAAAAAATAGACAGCCTGGCTGAATAAGCCTGACAGCTAGCCAACATTCAATTTTCTGGTATGTAGATCCATCATGCAAATTACAAATCCAGGAAGAAGTTAGGCTTATGACACCGTGTGTGTGTGTGTGTGTGTGTGTGTGTGTGAGAGAGAGAGAGAGAGAGAGAGAGAGAGAGAGAGAGGAGAAGCTGTTGCAACTCATACCTTAAAAGTTATGGCTATGTTCATGAACATTGTAGATTTAGCAACATTCTGCTCCATGGCAGTAGCATAGTTCTAATGTTATATCACATCAGAAAAGTCAAGGGCCACATCAATAGTTAGATTAAGTCCGGGGAGGGGGGGAATAAGTAAATGCTTGAGTAAACAAAGTGCATTATGAAGGTTGAAAGCTCTAAAGGTTATACTTGCCAGGGAATTAAGAACACTAATCCATAAACAACAGTTATTTGAGAGAATAAAATGTTTTATTTCATGTACCATTAACATTACACAATACACAATGGACTGGTTCAGATGTAAAAGGGACGCTGAACAAACCACATGCTGAGGGTAAATGAGCAAAGAGCTCAAAAGCTCCCTCCTCCTCCTGTACACCCAGTGATATCTGAACTGGGAAACTGTGATTTAAGCACTTCCAGGAACATAAGAACATAAGAAGAGCAACGCTGGATCAAACCAAGGGTCCATCTAGTCCAGCACTCTGTTCACACAGTGGCCAACCAACCGTTGACCAGGAACCCACAAACAGAGCATAGATGCAACAGCACCCTCCTGCCCATGTTTCCCAGCAACTGGTGTATATAGGCATATTGCCTCTGATACTAGAGGTACATATAGCCATCAGGACTAGTAGCCACTGATAGCCTTCTCCTCCAGAAATTTATCCAACCCCCATTTAAACCATCCAAATTGGTGGCCATCACTATATCTTCTGGTAGTGAATTCCATGGTTTAACTATGTGCTGTGTGAAGAAATACTAGCTTTTATCTGTTCTGAATCTCCCATCAATCAACTTCATGGGATGACTCTGGGTTCTACTATTATGGAAGAGAGAGAAAAATGTCCACCTATCCATATTCTCCACACCATGCAGAATTTTCAACACCTCTATCATGTCTCCCCTTAGCCTCCTTTTCTCCAAGCTAAAAAATCTCAGCTGCCGTAACCTTCCCCCATAGAGGAGATGCTCCAGTCCCTTGATCATTTTAGTTGCCTTTTTCTGCACTTTTTCCAGCTCTACAGTGTGTGTGTGTGTGTGGTGACCAGATCCTGTTTCCAGTTCTTGGTTGCTGGTAGCTCTGAAGCAGGAATTCATTCATTTTCAAACAAATCCTGGTTTCTTTGAGCAGCCCCATTACATTTGCACCAGGTCATTTTGTGAAGAAAAGTATCCCAAAATTGTAAAAACCTTTGAACTGCTCCTGAATCACAGACTTGGGAGCTCCCAGTTGAGGCTTTTATTGTGCAATCGCCCTGCCTCATTCAAGGAATTTTATGGGTCATTGTCTTCTCTTTTGAAACCTTCTCTCTTTTCCCATGATTTCAGCCATCTTTTTTTTAAACTAATCTGATAAAGAGGGGAAGACTGAATGACCAAAACCAGAATGTTTTTTGATAAGTAGCACTAGGGGCTGTCTGGCTGGAAGTATCCCAAAGCTGTTAGATAAGAGCATTCACTCTTGTTCAATCAAAATAATAAATAAAAACCTATGAAGTCTGACAAAGCAAGAATTGAATTTGTTATTCAAAAAAGAATATGAATTAATGATTGGAGTAGAGGAAAAATGCATTCATGATTGTTATCAGATTCATGTTTCCTCCTTTTTTGTGTATAAATACATTTTTTTATAAGCCACTCTATAGAAGGAATTACTTTCAACATGTGTTTGTATATCTATAACATATAATACTGTCAAATACCTCCCCTTTCTTTCCATACAGACAATAGGCTAAACCAGCTTTTGTCAAGCTGGTGCCCTCCAGATGTTTTAGACTAAACGTCTCAGCATTCCTGGCCATTGGCCATGCTTGCTGGGGCTGATGGGAGTTAAAGTCCCAAATATCTGTTGGCAAAGGCTGGTTTAATTAAGGCCTTGGCTGATTAATGAACAGCTTTATCTGATTTGTCAAGTCCAGCATCTATAGGAACTTTCAGGAAGTTCTCTTCACCAGCAATAACCCTTCCTTCTCTAAAAGACCAATTGTCACTTCCAGCCTGTTTGTGCCCATTAAACAAACTATGGAAGGATTAGGAATCAGGTTGCCCACCACAAGCATTGGCCAAAAGATTTGGATCCTGATAGTGGATCAGGAACTCAGGATCCCCCAAGACTAGTGTGACCAGATAAAATCCAGGTCAGGGCTCATGTAACTTTAACAGTTGTAGAGAAAAGGGAATTTCAGCCAGTGTCATTTGTATGCAATTAATTCCTGGTGAAATTCCCTCTTCATCACAACTGTTAAAGTTGCAGGGGCCCTGCCTTCTTTTGTATATGGTCACTCTAGTATAGTGCCTGCACCTTTAACTGTTGTGATGACGAGGGAATTTCACCAGGAACTAATTGCATACAAATGACACTGGCTGAAATTCCCTTTTCTCTACAACTATTAAAGTTACATGAGCCCTGACCTGGATTTTATCTGGTCAGCCTACCCAAGACAGATGTTTTCACCAGGTTAGCAAGCCTAGGTAAGCACTTTTGCCTCACCTGCTGAAATTCCAGCTCAGCCTGGCTCTACAGGCTGGCTCAGATTAGCAGTGTCCCCTTGGTGGCACAGCAAAAGAACAGCACACAAGCACTGCCACAAGACTCCAGCTCAACATCAGCCAGGTGAGTATTGGTGCCTCCTCTTTTAATGTAGACTGTCCATCTGGCTACCCTGATGTCCTCTACCATCAATCATGGCAGCTCCATAAAGGGTGGTCACAACTGTGCTAATCATGGTAGGATGCTTATCTACGCAGATGCCAATACTCACAAAAAGGGTCCAGGACACTCTCAGGCCATGGGAATCCAAAAAAACTCTTTATGGAAAAAGAGACTGTAAAAAGCCTGTTTGTGGGGAGGGCATTGTTGGGCAAGAAGAATAAATGTAACAGAAATATTTAGGAGCACTTGGTGGAGGTTATTTGGTTTGTTATTGGTGTAGGGATCGTAGTTACATGTGAACAAATCTCCTCCACTTCCTTCAACAGGAGTAGAGAACTGGTGACTTGGTAAGCATTCAGAAGGCTATCTAGAATGGCAAGTAGACATCAATGTATGAATGAATCTAGATTTTCTATCTATTAAAAGCCACACTAAATGACTACTATTTAAGGAGATCCCTGGTTTTCAGAATGCTGAAAACAGTGGAATGAAAACAGGGATGAATTTGCCTATGTTTGTGTTGACGACTGCAACACCTGAATGTCAACATCAGCAGAGTGTACTGCTTATGGATGCTTTTTTTTTCATTTTGTGGGCAATCGTGTAAAACCATCTTTGTGATCTTGTAATCTGAAAGCACTATTAGGGGACTTTTTCTCTGTGACCATTATGGATCTGAATACATCATCTTTCTGACTGGCACTTGCCGTGTTAAAGGAGATAGTTAACTTGGCAAAGTGAAGATCTAGTCCCAGGCAGATAGGAGAGTGAGATCAAGATCTGATAGAGAGCCAATAGACATACTAGAGAGACATTGTTTGATAATGAACAGCCACCCAGCAGAAACACACTTTCAGAGAGAGATCAAATATTGATATATCCACCAGCAGTCATCCGGCAGAGAAACAATTTGGAGTAAAAACACGATGGCATGGGAAGAATGTAATTGACAGCAAATATATAGAGAAACACAGAATCTGTATAAAAATAACCACCAATGAGAGAGACAAGGGGATCACTGAATCATAGAATAGTAGAGTGGGAAGGGGCCTATAAGGCCATTGAGTCCAACCCCCTGCTCAATGCAGGTATCTATCTTAAAGCATACCTGACAGATGGATATCCAGCTGCCTCTTGAATGCCTTTAGTGTGGAAAGAACATCTGAGAAAGACAAGATTTGGATGAACTATCCACACGGGACAAATAGCCTTTGAAGAGATGTTGGAAAGTCTGACTTCTGTGGTTAGTACAGAACAGACAGCAAACCTCCAGAAATCACATACTTTACTAATACATAGCTAACTCAACTTTTGCTACCACATGGCCTTGTAAAAATTTTGATGTCACAGCTTCTTGTACCGTCACCACCATTCAGCGAAATAAATCTGCCTCCTGGACCCTGCAGGGTGGTTCCAACTCCAATCTAGCTGGCCTCCTCAAGTCAAAGGGAGAATCTACATGGTGAGTTCCACAAATTGGCCAAATCTTTGTTTGTGTTTTCATTGGGCATGCTTTCCCCTGTGTCTTAGAGAGAGCACCCTTATGGCCCTTGGATGGCATCTGAGCCGCCATAGAATGTTGTGAATCTCCCCCTGCAAAGCAGGAGATAGGGTTCCACTGACTGTGGAAAAACAAGCAAACCTGCCCCTCCCAGCCACTGCAGAAAGTCCCATGGAAGCTTTCTCTCTCCTGAGGTTAGGACTCTGATCTTGGGAAGTGAAGAAATGGGTGTGTTGGGGGTGGTCCAATGGGCAGGGTTGAGAAAGGCCATGGAACCACAGAATCCAAAGGCCTCTCAGGCCCCATCCCTGCCCCCGGCAGTGAGAGCACATTACTTGGGCTCAAAAGCCAGTCTAACAAAAATTCAAAGGAGACTAGAGAGGCAAAAGAAAAAAGAAAAAAAGAAGCCTTTTTGTTCCTTCCGCTCTGCTAGCAAGAGCCCCGCAGGACACAGGATGGACAGAGGCCTCCAATCTCATACGGTCCACATGATTGCTCTCTTAGGTGCATCTTTAGACAAAAAAAGTCCTGCAACTCCCACCATCTCTCCAGCCAGCCACATTGTCTGGGACATGCTGGAAGTTTTAGGGCATTTTCAGTCTAAACATGCATAGGATTGCACTCCTAATGTTTTAATTATAACTTTGTTATTTTATCTCTCTATTTCATTGTTATCCAACTTGAGCACTATTCATAATGGAGAGGTAGGATATAAGCTACATTAAAAATAGATATAACTAAAGTTTTTAGTAACCCAGGAAAAAGAGCTGAGATATAGCCATCACAAATTCCCTTGAAGTGCAAATTCCTCCCATGTCTGATCATTTTTTTGTGCACACCCATAATTTATCTTACATTTTCCCTTTTGCTGATATTAGAATCACCCCCAAAGTCAAGGAAACGGTAGAGGCGTTTCTGATATGCTAAAACTCTGTTGTATAGTCATAAAAATACGGAGGGGGGTTTAAAGTACCCATTGAAATCGTGTAAGTAAGGGCAACCGGTATTGCACCACATGCTCAGTGTCAGATTGATTCCTTCTGAGTGGAGTTTCTTCCCAGAAGAAATGGCTGCTGCCCAGAGTAAAGAGTCATAAAACTGCTGAAGCCAGATGCTTGGAGAAGAAGGGGGCAGGGTCTTATGTGCATGCCTGGCTTTGTGGGGAGGGGGTGAATTGTGAAGTGACTGTGTGTGGGAGGGCTGCGTGCGTGTGTGTGTGTGTGCATGCACGCACGTGTGTGAAACAGAGAAAGATGACCAATTTCTTGCACAGTTTTCCTTAAGCTGCAAAACACACTCTTATAGACGACCCTTTACTTTACTCATATGCTTTCATTCGGAGAGTATGACATAGCTAGGGTGACCATCCGCCCGGATTTGTCCGGACATGCCCGGAAAATGGGGAGCAAATCCGCATCCGGGGGGGAAAACTGTTTTGGGGGGCCAAATCTGGAAATTTAGCCCCCCAAAAGGGTGACCAGATGGCCCTGGGGCAATCCGGGCCAACCAGGGGGCGGCGGGGGCAAACCGGGGCGGCGGGGGGTGACGCGGCGGTGGCGGGAGGCGGGTGAGCAGTGCGAGGCGGGCGGCGCGAGGCACTTACCTGCTGGGGCGTCCGCTTCCCTCTGGTGCTCGGAATCTACTGAAAAACAGGCTTCGCGGCCTGTCCCGGATGATGACGCGGCGCGGGGGCGTGCGGGGGGGCTGCACGGTGTGGGGGCGGGCGGCGCGGCGCGGGGCGGCGGCGCGGGCGGGCGGCGCGGGCGGGCGTGCGGCGTGAGGCATGCGGGCGGGGGGCGTGCGGCGCGGGCGTGCGGTGGGGGGGTTGTTTGGGGTGGGTCGGGTGGCGGGGGGGTCCGGGATTTTTGTTCTCAAAATCTGGTCACCCTAGACATAGGACAGCCTGTATTTAGAGAAACAAGGTTGCTAGATGGAGGATCCAGAGAGAACGTCAGTCTGGAAGCAGAAATATAATTGGGCTAAGGTTTATACCATCACAAGGTGACACACAAGTCTGCGGGGCGGGGGGAGCAGGAAATTCTGTATTTATTACTGCAGGGCTTTTTGTGTCTAAACCTGGATAGGATGGCACCCTAAAAATGCATATTATTGCCCTCTGCAACATATTGACTGTCATTAACATGAACTAATTAACTATTTAGAACTGACCAGCATAGCAAGGTAGATGTTCTGATAACTGGAATGTTTATTTTGCTGATTCTACCTCGAATAAAACATGAACAAGATTGCACTCTGCAGCTACAAACAAGGTTTTGCAAGAAAGTGGTTGTCAGAATTAAATTTTAGAATTTATTGTCATAGCATGCCGAGTTATGGTTAAACATTCATAGGATTGTGCCCTGCAGCTGAAGATAAGCTACACAAGAGACTGATTATCAGAATAAAGAATTTAGAATTTAAAATTGTATCTTATTAAAGACTGACACACCACTGACTCCAGCTTCACTGTTCCTCGAAGTTGCACAGGAAGAGGACTGAGTTTGAAAGACCAAGTAAATGTGTGGGTACATGGAGGCAAACTTGTAAGCAAGTGCAGCATATAGAACTATAGAACATGGCTATAGCTTACATGATGTGGGTGATAACCCTCAGGTGCCTTAACTTGCAAGACCCATGCTTTTTGGTAGATGAGTGAATTTGTGAGCGCTCTTCTCTTGAACGGAAGAATTTTGGATCCTGGAATAGCACTTCCAAGTGTCTAAAGTGCTTCATTTATATTATTTTATTGTAATATAACAACAAAATAATATATAACAATCCTCACAACAATCCTGTAAGGCAGATCACTAATATTACCCGTTTAGTGCATAAGGAACAGGCTGAGAGTATCTTGCCTACGTTTCCCTAATGCAGGAATAGGTAATCTCCAGGTGGACTTCAACTCCCAGCATTCCTGACCATTGGGCATGGTGGCAGGTGCTTCTGGGAGATGAAGTCCAAACCATCTGGTGCTCTACCTTCTGCCAACCCAGACCTAATGAGTTTGTGGCAGAGGCAATCTTCTGATTGGGGACTTCTTTATTCATATCTCAGGCTGCAATCCTATGACCAAATCCCATTTAACTCAATAGGGCTTACTTCTGAGTAGACATGTAGAGGATTGCACTGTTAGGGTACAACCTTATGCATGGAAAAAGTCTTACAACTGGCTGGGGAATACTAGGAATTGTAGGACTTTTTTTTCTGTCTAAATATGCATAGGGCTGCACCCTTGGTCTCTTAACCACTACGACACACCAGCTCTTTTTTATTATTATTCTATTCTCCAAAGTTGTCCACCTGTAACACAGTTCAGGTAATGCTAAATTAATTCCTGAACTCATTTAGAACTGCCTATGAAGTTGGCAACCAATGAGAAAAATCCTGGATGTAACATCCCTGGAATCTAGCGATAAGAAATTCAAGAGTTCTACATATGTGTATGGGAGATGTTGCCCTTTGGGGATTTGCCTTGTTAGGGAGGAAACACCTATTTATTCCCAAGAAGAAAACGGATCCAATACTTAAAGCCAAATATGGTAGTGGTGGTGGTGATGATGATGATTTATTACACACCTTTCTTTTAAAAAAAAATCCAGGTGAATTACAAAACTGAAACATGTAAACATTTAAAATAATTTAAAACATCTAAACCCAAGGATCAATAAAATCCCACAACCCCAGAAAATGTGTCTTTCCCATCACTATCAAGGACCTCGGTTTTGAACAGCCACTCCACGCAGGTTCCTAAATTTGAGGCTTCACACGCTTCGCAGCTCCCTCTGCAGATCAGAGCTGCGCTGCAGACGTGCAGCTCAAGCTCACTCCCGGCCTCCATATCCCACTACCCTTCCTTCCCACTCCTCAAATCCGCTGAATTGGCAAAAATATGCACACATAGAGCAAAGAGAAAACACCAGAATAAACTGGGGTGAGGGGGAAACACACAGCAAACACAGGCTACTCCAGTGGTCCAAACGTAATCCATCCATTTTAAGAATGGGATAAAGGACCGGTAGGCAGTCATAAATACATCATGCATTTGCAGAAATTTCAAACTCTGTTATAAGTTTTCACAATTATTTTTGTACAGCGTCTAGGTATTTTTAGATTCATCATCATCATCATCATCATCATCATCATCATCAAATCCTGAAAGCTACTGGGTGGAATGCAGAATAGTTCATCCTCTATTTCTCCCTACCATCAGGCAAATTCTATTGCAAACACCTATTTTATCTGCAGAAAAGAATCTCTTTAACGTCTGCCATTCTGCACCAAGTTCTTTCATTGACTTCTCGCATTTCCATTTCAGAGATAACACGATGATTGTTGGCATTCATAGGCTTGCTAGAAACAGAGAGGACGGCATGCAATTTGAGTGTACCAAAGGTAAACAAAACATATTCTACACTCGGTTTGACTAAGCCTCACATAATGTTCTTGGATGCTCTAATTTTCTTCAAGAAGTCTGCATAGAAGTATGGGGAAACTCAAATGATAATTATGCACAAAAACCTGTTTCATTCCTAGCAAAGGGTGCATCTACTTCCTTGAAAGAATAAGTCCAGGAAAATAGAACTGCTTTAAAATGATCTAAGTTAGATTTTCCCCTTATATGTTTAAACTATCAATACATAGAACCACAAGGTGATGCATTATGAGATAGCCCTTAGAATTTACAATATGATCAGCTTTGCTTTCCAAAGCTTCAATTAAAACAATTATTTCCTTCCAAGCGGGCCTAAAACATGTTGCTTTGCCCTGCTGTACTAACAATACAGTATTAAAATACATATCCCAATGTACGTACCTCATCATAGTAAAATGATATGAACTGCGCATCACCACCACACCCCTGGAAAAGAATGGACTTACAGTCCAGAGGAAATGCATTGACTTCAAAGTACACAGTAGACATTTTGCAATTTAAACATAAAATATTTATTCATGCTGGAAGACACAGCCTCATCCCGCTCATTCATTCAATGTATTATTTGAGGGGGGGGAATCTGTTTGATTGAATACTTTGTAAGGAAAAGCCCTAGGACTCACAATGTCATCACTCGGTAAGCTATGGCAGGCTGATGTCAGTGACAGATCGCGTGGGCCACTGAATATGACAGCTCATGCCTGCAGGATGTCCTCTGATGGGTAGTGCATGAAAAAGAATTACAGGTAAAGTTTGCTTTAAGTGCCGAAAAAAATGAATATTTATGCAGTTCTTTTGCAAATGGGAATATTTCACAGGGAACGTTTCACGTTGCCGGTGATTGGAAGAATTTCACGGAAAGAGGTGTGCGACGCAAGACAAAACAAAAACCATCAGCCCCTAGCTATTAAAATTCATGTCAATTAGAACAAAATGAAAACAGAAAGCCAGGAACATCTCTAAGTAGATACTTGGTGGAGAGTTATTAAGGTTTGCATTTAGGAGATGAAGAGAGCTAGAACAGCCGGTGACCAGTATCCGTCAAGGTCAGGCAGAAAGCAATTAGCATGCTAGTAAGCCCTTCTGGAGGCCTGCCTTTTAAAATGCCTCCCTTCTCCAGCAATGGATGCCTTTCTATGTTGACGGTTTGTGACTTCCCATTGTGAAGTTCAATAGAGTATGGTGTTTCCCCCCACCCCCCGCTCCTTTTTTTTTTCTTTTTAGTGTTTGGGTATTTTTGTTGTTTGTTTTGTTTTGTTGGTGTGTTATGTATGTTGATGGAGATAAGTATTTTAATTACTTCTTTAATGTCTATGCTTTTGCATTTTTCTCCTCTCTCCTCTTTATTTCCAGCTGTTGAGATTAATGCCTCATCTCCACAGCAGGTGGCACTTTGAATGATTTTTTTTTACAGAAGCCTGGGCAGATTTATTTTGTAATATATATATATTTCCTCCTCCTCCTCCTCTTTCAAAAATATACTTATTAGAGGCTGCCTTACTTTAGGTATTTGTATTTTTAGCTTGTTCTTAATAGTACTTCCCCAATGAAGTCTAGTGGTTCATAATAAGAAAAGGATGGTCAGGGAAATAGGTTTCTTTATATTAGCTCTACCCCATACTTCAGCTAGAAAGGCTCCGAGAGTGACCTACAGATGATGATGATATGATGAAAAAGCAGGCCCTACCTCCGCCTTGCAATCTAAAAACACACAACACAAAAGGAAAAAGAGAACGGGAGGGGAAAGGAAAGGAAAACAAAACTCAGGCACCCATTTTTTAAATTACGTGGTTCTTGTAATGAGCATCTGTAATGCCATGGAGAGTACAGTTTTGGTCACCACATCTAAGAGAAAATATAAAGCTGGAAAAAGTGCAGATAAGGGCAACTAAAATGATGAAGGGACTGAAGCATCTCCCCTATGGGGGAAGGTTACAGCAGCTGAGATTGTTTAGCTTGGAAAAAAGGAGGCTAGGGGGAGACATGATAGAAGTGTAGAAAATTATGCCACCAATTTGGATGGCTTTAAAAGGGGGTTGGAAAAATTCCGGGAGGAAAAGGCTATCAATGGCTACTAGCCCTGATGGCTATGCCTTACCTCAAGGGATTGGACTCGATGGCCTTGTAGGCCCCTTCCAACTCTACTATTTTATGATTCTATGTATCCTAGGCTGACCATATGAAAAGGAGGACAGTGCTCATGTCACTTTAACAGTTGTAGAGAAAAAGGAATTTCAGCCAGTGTCATTTGTAGGCAATTAGTCCCTGGTGAAATTCCTTCTTCATCACAACAGTTAAAGTTGCAGGCACTATACTAGAGTGACCATATACAAAAGAAGGCAGGGCCCCTGCAACTTTAACTGTTGTGATGAAGAGGGAATTTCACCAGGAACTAATTGCATACAAATGACACTGGCTGAAATTCCCTTTTCTCTACAACTGTTAAAGTTACGTGAGCCCTGTCCTCCTTTTCAGATGGTCAGCCTAATGTATCCAAGGCAGTAAGCCTATTTGCACCAGTTGATGGGGAACATGGGTGGGAGGGTGCTGTTGCACCATGTCCTACTTTGTTGGTCCCTGGCCGACAGCTGGTTGACCAATGTGTGAACAGTGCTGGACTAGATGGACCCTCGGTCTGATCCAGCACGGCACTTCTTCTGTTCTTATGTCAGGGAATCCTCCAAAACAGTGTGGCAGTTGGTGCTGGGTGCTGCAGTGGGGAAGGGGAAAAGAGGTGAAAATTGCCTCCCCCCTTCCTTCAGCAAGATGTGCCTGCTAGATCCAAGTCCCTTCTGCAAATGGATTGAAGGAGCCCTTTCATCCATGGATGGAGAAGTCTGAATCCAACCAAATCACTTTGACATTTTCTTTCCTGTTCCCCGCTGCTCAAAACAAACCAGAATCCAAAGAGCCTCAAAAAATAAACAGCCGTGCCCTTAACTCTCAGCCTCATCTTTTAAAATTTGCCCTCGCCTATTAAAATTGTCATACAATTTAATTAATTGATTGATTAGTAAAGGCAGATGCTTAATCAACTAAATATTATGTAATTGGCTGACAGCCCTAGTGAAAAATGCTACATCGAAATGTACACTGTGTTAATTGTGCCAAACAGATTAATGAACAGGAGCAGGCAAGAATCTAGACACCTCTTTGCAGAAGTTTCCTGAAAAATAATAAATAGGTGTTGTTTCCCAGCATCTCATTTTGAATGTAGAATCCTCCATGGTTTGTTTTTTGTTTAAAAAAATAAAGTTTCAGAAGATATTGTCAAAGAACGATAATTATTCCAAGCCTCGGGGATGTGGGGGTAGAAAGCACAAGGGCAAAAGATATACAAGCAAAGGGACCTGAATGCTGATGAACTTGGGCAGAGGGGTCATAGTGAGATGGAAATCAGGCAGAGATGAAGTTTATAAGGGCATGACCCATGCAATCTGTTTCTTGCAGGCTCAAAATCAGCATGCGTTGACTTTTTCAGCAAGTGTGCAGGTGCTGAAAAAGACTTGCGAGCAGTCCAAACATGTGTGGGCTTGACTACGCAGGAATACACCAGGCGACAGATGCAACGGGCTCTTTGAGCCAATTTACATGTGCTAACCCGGAAGTATGGCAAGCAAAGACCAAACTACACGTTACGGTAAACAGGAAGTTTGGTGTCATGTAATTAATTTCCAGTTTTAAATAGCAGACACAGGGGGTGAGAGAGAAAGAGCTGAGGATCAGGACCATGGTGCATAGAAAGACCCATACCGCAACCCCAATGATCCCACCCTACAGAAGCGACTATTTAACACTGGAAGGAAGCAGCTTTTACAAAAATAAATCTTGGTCTCAGGCTTTACAAGGGACAAAACATTACCTTTGTAATAAAACATAAGGAGAGGCTGGTCACATTAAACTTGAGGTTAGTATTATTAATCACAATGCCTGTGCCCTGTACAGGGCTATGTATTTCATAGAATCTTAGAACCATAGAATAGTAGAGCTGGAAGGGGCCTATAAGGCCATTGAGTCCAACCCCCTGCTCCATGCAGGAATCCACCTTAAAGTATATCTGGCAGATGGCTCTCCAGCTGCCTCTTGAATGCCTCTAATGTGGGAAAGCCCACAACCTCCCTAAGTAATTGGTTCCATTGTCATACTGCTCTAACAGTCAGAAAGTTTTTCCTGATGTTCAGCCGGAATCTGGCTTCCTGTAACTTGAGCCCATTATTCCGTGTCCTGCACTCTTGGCAAACCGAGAAGAGATCTTTGCCATCCTCTGTGTGACAACCTTTCATGTACTTGAAGAGTGCTATCACGTTTCCCCTCAGTCTACTCTTCTCAAGGCTAAACATGCCCAGTTCTTTCAATCTCTCCTCATAGGGCTTTGTTTGCAGACCCTGATCATCTTCTTTCCCCTCCTCTGAATATTTAACTTATTTATCTCCTCCGTGGAATCAAGAGTGCCATCTATGTGGTTATCCCATTTTATTTTCACATCAGTTCTTCGAGGGAAGTTTGGCGGAGGGACTGTGACTTGCTCGAGGTGACCACTGAATTTCATGTCTGAGCAAGGATTTTGAACACAAAGTCTAACATTCTGTCCATTGTAACATATAGCTAAGTTTTCCCAGTCAGTGCTCCTGTGCCTTTATTAGCTGAATGACAAGCAGGGACTCTGTAGGTAAAGATTATCCCAGTGTGCAGAGGCTATACCTGCTTGACATGTAACTGATAAAGGCACAGGAGACCTGCAAGAAGGGGGGAAATAGCAACCCTATAGATTTTTATTGTGTTACATTTATATAAGAGAAGGGTCAAATCATGGGCACTAGTAGCATACTAGCATTGGTACGTTGAGCAGTAAAATGCGAAAGGAGAGAACAGAACTTCATGCTTGTCATATTTATATTTTGTTCAGCCTCTCTCTCTCTCTCTCTCTCTCTCTCTCTCTCTCTCTCTCTGATCTGCCACAGCTAAAAAAGCTGAAACTGTTAGCCATGAATCATGATTTGCTGGGCAAAAGAGTTCTGCACATATCTGCACTATAACTGAAGAAACAGCTGTTGCAATGGTGATGGGGTGGGTGGGTGTAAAATAAAGTGGAAGATGGCTTCAACCCCCACCTCCCTTCTTTCTTTCTCTTGTCATCCTGGCTACAAATCTGAAAAGGTCACAAGGGAAAATGAGTTTAGCGATCTCAGCCTGGGGCCAAAGCCAGCCTTTATGGAGCATGTGAAATTGCAGCGACGCAGTGAAGTAGGACCATTCTCACACATCGGGGCTGAATTTCCACTACGAAGGAACAGGTCACTTCACACAACTGGGCCCAAATGGCAAATGTTTGGCAGTGTCCCAGCACTGGCAGAGCAGGGGACTGCATTGAAGTTGACATGTCACCGCCATCGGCTCTTCCCTGGTGCACTTTCTGCAAACATTTTGTGACTATGATGATCAGAGGGAAAGTGCAGGGACTCCTGAATGCCCTCCGGAGGAACAAGTCAGATATTGTTTGACCTGCCATGCCACTTTAGAGGAGCTTCGAGTGACCGCTGGTCTGCAGATTGTTTAGGGACTGAATTGTTGGCCATTCCTTCTGAGCTAATGCTGAGCCAAATAGAAGGAAGAATTAGTAGCTCTAGGCTGGTTCAGATATTCCTTACAGGGGCAAAAATAATCTCTGGTTGAGGCTGTATCATGCTGATTTAAACAGAGTATCTTCCTGATGCTGTGGACAAAGAATGAACATCAGGAGTGCACTGTAGCATCATTGAAGCCACATGTGCCATATCGAGGCTGGATAGGGGCAGCTCTATATTTCATGAGTCCATTCACATGGAAGCATGTATCCAGTTACTGCATTACGGCCTAGGTGAGCATCACTGTGAGAATGGGGATGCACTTCCTTCCCATGCACATATATACTGGGAGACTGTTTCCATGTGCTGATCTCCATACTGATTCTGGATTGTAATTAATACATCCACATGAGCCACACTCACTAAGGAAAAAACACACATAGAGGAAACCTTAATATTCCAAGACTGCAACCCATGTTCACTTTGTCTGCAGTAAGTCCTATTGACGTCAGTGGGATTTACTTTTGAGTAAATACACATAGGACTAGACTGTAGGCATAGGACTTCATCAAAGACCAGTGAGACTAAATGTTTTAGATCAAAGCATTTTGATTTAGGATCAGGATAAAACACAATATGTATGTGTGATACACACACACAGGGAATATATAGAGTCAAACATGGCCTGTGTGTTTTTTTCCAAACAAAATCTTTAAAAAACAAGATCAATTCTTTATATAGTTAAATGCGATGGGAGGAGGGTAAGATCAATGCAAAGTGGCATTGAGAGGCAAAGTGGATATTCATTCAATGCTAGCAATTCCTAATGAAATTATAAATGGCCAGGTCACTTGTATTATATGGTTCTGCTATCCCTTACTGGTGTAAGTCAATGAGATCAAATAGAGCTTTACCAAATTACATCAGCAGATGGTCTGTCTGTACGCATACCATATTGTCTTAATCTATTAAGTAATTAGCATTTATAATGCACCAAATGCAAAACTAAATTGCATCCAATTTTACATTTGTTTTTATATGGTATCCAATATAAGGATGGAAAAGCACCAAGAAATTGACTTTTTTATTTGGAACATCTCATTTGGATTAGAGCTTGTCTGTCTGTATCACATAAAAGGAGATTCTCTACTTGACATTATAAATCTTAGAAATTACTAACTCCATATAATTAATGACTATTTTTTTAAAAAAAATAAAAAGATTAATCTGCTGACATTTATCACAGCGCAATCCTAGGTCCCATCTACACCAAGCAGGGTATTGTACTATGAAAGTGGTATATAAGAGGCAGGAGCCACACTACTGCTTTATAGCAGTACTGAAGTGCACTGACAACTGTTGGGGCCCATTGACACATACCACATACTGCTTTCATAATGTTATATCCTGCTTGGTGTGGCTCTTGCTTTTTATATACCACTTTCATACTGCTTCATATTGCAATATCCAGCTTGGTGTAGATGAGGCCCTATACATGTTGATTCAGACATAAGCCCCAATGAATTCAATGGGATTTACTCCCAGGTAAATGCACATAGGATTACAGCGTTAATTGATTAAATTTAAATGAATCTGCATAATACCTTAATGGTGCCTTTTGGGGGATGTTGAATGAAGTGAGAGATAACACATGGTATTACAAACAAAAGCTACCGCTCCTTGGACTCAGGGAACTTCTCCTCTGCAAGTTGGACTGAAATGAACTGGAACAGTGCTTGATGGTTGCAATGTCCCCATTTCTTTCAATGGTGTTTCCCAGGCAACACATCCCAGTGAATGGGGTCCCCTCTCATTCTCTCTTTCATTCTCAAAACGGCTAAAAGAAATAAGTCTGCCCTTCAATCTCAGCCTCACCAATTAAAGTTGGTCCCCAATAATTACTCAATGTGCAGTTTAATTTACTTGATTAATCAATTAACTTTTTCCAGCCCTACCTTAACCACCACTTCATATATCCAGAGTAGTTAAAGGGATTAATAGAGTGGTGATTTCACACACACACACACACACACACACACACACACACACACACAGGCTGACCATATGAAAAGGAGGACAGGGCTCATGTAACTTTAACAGTTGTAGAGAAAAGGGAATTTCAGCCAGTGTCATTTGTATGCAATTAGTTCCTGGTGAAATTCCCTCTTCATCACAACAGTTAAAGTTGCAGGCACTATACTAGAGTGACCATATACAAAAGAAGGCAGGGCCCCTGCAACTTTAACTGTTGTGATGAAGAGGGAATTTCACCAGGAACTAATTGCATACAAATGATACTGGCTGAAATTCCCTTTTCTCTACAACTGTTAAAGTTACAGGAGCCCTGTCCTCCTTTTCATATGGTCAGCCTACATATATATATATATATATATATATATATATATACATGCACATGCACACGCACACACCTTTCACCATTGCAAGGCATACTTACAAGTGGAATGTAATTCTAAATGATGTGACTGAAGAGCTATTCTGGTACTTGGCCTTTCCCCACCAGGCCCAATTCAAAACTATATTTATCTTTAAAGCCCTAAATGGCTTGGAACCCAAATACCTAAAGGAGCACCTATTCCTTTCCCATACTAGCCTGCTGCCTGCTGATTTATTTGTTGAATTGAAAAATCACTTTTCATCCACAAGGGATCCCAGGATGGTATTCGTAACATTATAATAAGACAAATGCAATATAGTAAGAAGGATAAAACTACAAGTCGAAAAGCATAAAAAAACTATCCAACCGGCAAACTAAGTAATGAGCTGACCAATTTAAGAGAAGCATTTGAATTTCAAAATGCCTGGAATGTTTTGGTTTGGCACTAAAAAGAAAGCCAGGTTAGCACCAACTCTATGTCCTTCTGGAGGGCATAACAAAGATGCAACCTCTCTTTTGAATAATGCATAATGTATTTCCTCCACTGATGGTAGGAGAAGGCTCTCTGGTGAAGACCTTAATGCACAGGCAGAATAATATGTGAGGAGCAACTCCCCAAGATCTTTAGGGTGTGAAAATCTTCTGCTGAGGCCTTTATGTAGTGGCCTCTCTCAAGCTTCTTGAGATTAAAGGGAAATCACATTTCCTTACCTGGACTTTGTTTCCTGCTTCTCTTGCACAATCGTAATGGGGCTGTATTACACAGCCGGAGAGGGAAACTTCCCCCTCCTCTTGCTTCTCATAGCCCTGAATGGGACAGCACCCTCGAATGGGTGATTTGTAGAGCAACTTCCCTTGTATACAGGAAGAGAGCCCAAGATATGTCAGCAGAACCAGGATATCATAGGTTTTTTTAAAAATGAAATCACTGGGGGAAGGCGCGGGAGACATGTAGGAGGTTGCCGACATTGTCAAAAGGACCCGAGAACTTCGATGAGTGGCCAGTCATCAGCGTGCCTTATATCGCTCATGTGAAGAAGCCCTCAGTGGTATGGCATGTACCAACAAGGGAAAAGGCTTTCTCAGTAGTTGCACTTCAACTATGGAATACTCCTCTACATAGGCTCACTTAGCACCCACACTGCAATCTTTCCAGCACCAGACTAACACAAATTTGTTCACCCAGCATTTTAACTTATCTTCAATGGAGGCTGGTGGCTCCAATTTCAATGGGGCTGTGAATCTATTCAATGGGGCCAGAACTCCAAAAGAGCTGTCCAAGGTGCTGAACCTAATTTGGGGCTCCTGGATGGGGATTCACAGCCACATCAAAATCAGAGCCACCAGCCTCCACTGCTTGTCTATGTCTTTAAGAAATCAGGGTTTTAGTGGTCGCCTTATGATTGTATTTTATGTTGTGATTTGAGGGAATGTACACCAGCCTGGAATACTAAACAGAATGAAGAGAGGCCTAAAAATATTTTAAATACATATGTACATAGCAGGCCAGTCGCCAACTCTCATCTCACAGGGTTGTTGTGAGGGGAAAGGAAAGATGGAGGCAGAAACGTAACAAATATATTTCCATCCAATGAAACTGCTATTACAGACGGTGGTTTGGGGAAGAAATGATGCAAAACAAGAGCTCAATGTGAGCTCTCAGCAATATCTGAAACAAAAACAAAACATTTGCCATGCACATTCCCCATGCCAGCTTACAAAAAGAGCAAGAACAGCATACATCGCTGGGACTTCTCTCCCACTCCTTCCCTGTCTTATCTTCATCCATACAAAAGGGTTGCTTGGAATGCACTAAAATGAGAGTAGGGGGATCGGGATCAATAAACATAACTGCAGATGTTAAGAGAGCCTTTACCCCGTCCTTGAATTCTGGGAGGCTATGTGAAATTTTAATTCAATAAAATGAAAGGGCAAGACATGTGTACTGTTGTTTCTTACCAGTATGGCCAGTTCCAATGTTCAAGTCAAAGTATATGCTAGGAACCTAGGGCTGATAGGGAACCTTATGTAGTGATTACGGATGGGTTTTGATAAGAATTTACCAAAATTCACAAAGTTCTTCACATTCAGGAGAGAAGGAACTTGAGATTTTATATGTTCAAAGGCAAGAGGAAGTAAAACTGACAGATTTGTCCATCTCACCATCCCATAGTCCCCTGAAGAGTGGTCTTCTGTATTCATGGAGAACATAAAGGTATTTATACTTTGTTTTTAAGTGCTGTTTTCAATGACTGCAACTGAATTTATTTTAACTCACATGTTATGATGATGGCCCTTGACTTGGATGGCCTTACAAACAGATTAGACAAATTCACAGAAGGTGAGTCTTATCAATGGCTATTACTCCTGAAGACTATATGGAACTGACAGTAAGACACTGAGTATCAGTTGTTGGGAATCAGCAAAGGACTATCGCTTGGATTGTTGGTTTTCTGGAGCTATTTGGTTGACTACAGTGGGAGGTAGAATATAGGATTAAGTGCACCTTTGATCTGATCTAGCAGGGCTCAACTTACATTCTTTGAAGATATTAAAAGTGCAAAATAATGATAACTAATGTAGTGTAGGTAAACCCAATAGATTAGTGTGTGTGTGTGTGTGTGTGTCAGAGAGAGAGAGAGAGAGAGAGAGAGAGAGAGAGAGAGAGAGAGAGAGAGAGTTTCTGGAAAGCTCTGGTTAGGAAAATAGTGAAGCTACCCTTGAGTTACACCACCAGACAGTTGGAATGTGGATGTGAAGCTAAAAACAGAACAATTTCACATGCAGCTTGGCTGTTTGCCTGAGTCATCTGAGCATACGACTCTGGGGTGCCCTCTCAGTTTGTGAGTGTCCTCCATCCTTTACTGGTTATGAGGGGCCATAACAATCTCCTGCCCAGGAGCACTTAAAATTCTTCTGCCCAGGAGCCATGCTTTGCAGCAGACTCTAGCATTTCCAGAAAACTTCTCTCTGAACTGTTTGAAAAGTTTGCCATTCTCAGCCGACTGCGGCTTGCCTTAATTCTTTGGAGTATTTACATCTCCTCAAATGAACACAAAGAAAAGGAAAAGAAGTGCACGCTCAAGGCTGTTCAGTAATTTTTTCACATATTGTTCCACCTACGCCACACTGCTCAAATCGCTTTAGGTAAACCATCTCTAACATACATTAAAAATGATGCCCTGTGAAAAGGATTTTAAGCAATGTTCATTTGTCTAGAAGCATGGATGTGCGACTGAAAACCCATCATCCGTTCGTTTTGACAAAAAGGTAATAATTAAAGTCTTTTAACTCCCCTCCTCCTCTACTGCACATCATTTGACCTATGATAGAACAGCCTATCAAATTTCCATTCATTATTTCTACCTGAAGGGCTTTGCCAGCTCACATGTATATAAATCTCCATTTGTCAGCTTTAAACTATACCTGTCCCACTTGCTACGAGGGCTCATTGCTCTTGTCCCTTAAAAATTGCCAAATACCGCCAAGTGACATAACCTGCCTTCAGCCTCCAATGACCCTTGCAATCAATAATATTTGTAACCTGTAAGTGCAAAGTTAAGTAGAACAGAAGCCGTGCACTATCCTCGTTAACCACATTGAGCTGTGATACTGCAACCTGCTCCCTGGTGCCTCCTGTGATCAATTTTAATCTCTGGTCCAGGAATAAAAAGAACGCGGGCTCCTGTTTCTGAATTCATCTCCAAAGGATGCTATAGATTTGTATGTCTGCAGAGGGAATGGAAGATTTAATTCAACCAGGAGCTGAAGGAAAGAATGCATCTAAACTATCATTCCTTCTCATTACCCTTGGTAATATTTAAGCCTTCAGTTGACAATATTAAATACAGAAAAATACACAGTGATAGCTTAAAAGCACAGCCCTCATTCTTTCGTGCATACCAGAGGCTCACAGTTGCTCATTAGAGGAATCGTGATTAGGATAACTGTTGTCACAGCTGGATCACTTTTTGCATCATAAACATCGGGTCTCCACAATGCGCAAACCGGCAGCTAACAGGCAAAGGAGAATTTGGGTTCACAATGCCTTGCGGGGGGGTGGGGGTGAAATTGACAATAGGAAGCTTTTCTGAAAAAATCAATCAAAAGCTAAATATCATTAATGCAGTAGGTATTTGGAAATTTCAGGAGCTGGCATGTTGAATTTGTGCTCCTCTCTGCCTGCCTCTTTCTCTCACACATGTGCAAATGCCCAGACACAGGCGCGCACATCTTCTATGGACCATTTCAAACATTATGTGGGTTTGCCACGAGGCCTGCCATCAAGGATTTACTCGACAGGGAGCTGCAGCCATTCACAGCATGACAGTTGCACGCTGAAAACATCTGAGATGTAAACCTCAAAATGCAATGTGTGAAGTAGCTCTGAAAAACAAAAAGGGGGGAGGAAAGAGTGTGTGGAGGGGGAATACTTGCCTAGGAGTTTTCAAGAAAAAAAGTGGCTCTTTACATAATTCACAATCAGTAAAGATCAGAAATGTTTTGATCTTTCACAACATTTAGTGGTAAGTCGAAAGACAGTACAAGAATCTGCAGAGAATCTCAGAAATGTTTGTGTCATAACTTGTGCTTTGATATTTACAATGGAAAATGTCTTCTCCTAATTACTAATAAACATTTGGTAACCTCATAATTGGATCACCGTAATGTGCTTTACGTGGGGCTGTCATGAAACTACAACGGGTGCAAACTGTGGCTTCCAGGATGCTGCCAGGACAGGTGTCAGGGAGCATGGAGTACTGATCCTGAAAAAGCTGCATTGTTTCTGGGCCCAATTCAAGGTGCTGGACTTCACGCATAAAGCCCTAAATGACTTGGGACCCAGATATTTGAAGGATTTCCTCTCCCTGTACCAGCCTGCCTGCACACTTAGATGGGGAGGGGATTGTCCCACTATTAGGGGAAGTACAGTGGGCAATGACACCAAGATAGGGCTTTCTCTGTGGTGGCATCTTGACTTTGAAATGCCCTCCACTCCACAGGTATGTCTAGTTCCAAAGTAATTGACATTTCAGCACTAGGCTGTTTATTTGGCCATTTATGTACACAATTCAATTGTCATGAATGATAAGCCAGAAATCTCTGCATTTTTTTACATCCATACACATAACAATCACAATAAACTAACCCAATGGTTTTCAAAATATTGATTGATTACATTTCTATTCCACCTAACAGCCAAAGCTGTTCACAAAATATATTCTGGGGAACCCTTGGATTCCTGAGAAAGATCAGAAGAGGTGGACAAACGTCCATGACAGAGAGCCTTCCCATTGTTGCTATTACCAATCTTCCCTTGCAATTTGGAGTCACAGAGACATGGAGGTGTGGCTCTAGGAATGTAGTTCAACCTTTTTAATACATGACCCAACTTTAGCCCAAACATGCATTTAGACACCCACTTCCTAATTTTTATTTTGTGGTAGTGCTGCTGTTGCAACTCCCCTTAGGTCAGGCTGTAAACCATTAGTGGGTTGCAAATCACCAGGTGGACCAGTGTTCTAGGACAAACTCACACAGTTCATGTGAACTGTGTGTGAACCCTAGAATACACCCCAAAGACCTTTGTAATGTAAAACTTTAAAAACAACTGGTCTGTAGCTTATTTCTTGCATTGCTCCATTGAGATGTAAATGCCACGTAGTTATTCTCAACAAACAAACAAACAAACACCACAACCCTTGGTTGCAGTCCTTGGCACAGTCATGCTCACAATGGCTAAGAGTCTACTTGACTACTATAAAAGACTGATACTACAACATTGGAACGATAGAAGCTCACCATCTATAATGCAATGGATTGAAGACTTAACAACACTAGCAACATTTAAAAGAGGTGGTATACAGGCACCATTTACAAATGGACTTATATGTGGATATTTGGTCTGCCTTGACTGATGTCTATGTGTAATGTACTCCTCCCCCGGCTTTTTTCATTTAGAATGTTGTAATATTTGAAACTGAGGCCTTTAAAGTATGTAGTTACACTTGCATTTTTATTGTTTTTGGGAGGGTTGCTGTTGTGTTGTGTTGTTAAAACTTACAATAAAAAATGATTAAAAATGTTTACAATGGGGGTGATTAAAGAGTGGGAGAAAAACGTAAGAGCTGAACCTTCCAACCATCATTTTAAGCGAAAGTCCCCGTGTGAACTGCAACCATCGTATGGCAAGTTACCCTTCTCCATTTTATTTGTGCTCACGAGTGTGTGCGTGCAGGAAAATGCTCTGTGATGGCCACAACTCATGCAATCCCTGTGGCAACCATAACATGTGACTAGTCTCTATCTTTTCCCTTCTGAATTAGGAAGGTATTGATATTGGCCCAGAACATTTATGCGGGGGGCTGGCGGTAAGGATTGAAATAATCTATATGAAGTTCCCGAACATGGTGCCCCCCAGTTGTGTTAGATTCCCTAGCCGGGGGATACTTGTAGTTTTAGTCCAACACATCTGGAGGGCATCCGTTTCAGGGGGGCTGACCCAGATCTTCAAATGTCTTCTAAATCTCAAAGTTATTGGGAGGGATACACTGAACATTTGGCAGAAACAAAGAGGTGTGCAAGGATTATGCTCAATGGGAGTATGTCATTGTGTTTCATCATTAAACTTTAATGGGATGCACACCTTGTCTGATGCTCAGACTATTTATGCTTCCCTTGATGTGCTTGTGGAGCCTCCCTATTAAGAGAAGACTTGGCCTCTTAATGTTACTTTAATGCATTTTTTTCCTTTGCATTCAGTATCTGAGCTCAAGATGTGCCTGTCTCAATGGAGCTCCACGTAACAAACAAACCAAAAAAAGCAAGAAGCATCTAATCGATAAATAGAAAATCAAGTTACATGCTCCCAATAGGTCCTCTTAGCAAGGATTTCTCTGTGAAATGCTCATGCCTACCTACAGTGGTGGCTGTTGCTTTTAATCCTTTCACACCAGTGGGTCTGACATGCCTGCCATTAGCACTAATGTAAAACGAATGAGCATTTTGCACCAAGAGCGGCACTCCTCCTCAGGAAAGGGGTTAACACTACAATAAGCTTTACCAATGTAAATTATTTCCCCCATGCGGCTGCAGAACCACACAACTTATTCATTTAAAAATTATTAGCATATAAAAACATTATTATCTCTGCAGTTAATGTACGCTTCGCTGACAACCTTTTGGACCATTACAATTAAGGAAGGCAGCATCCCCTTAATGAAGTTACAAAACATATTGTTTATTAAAGAGCAAATTATATCTTTAATTAACTTTAAATATTATAATCCAATGAAAAATTCTCTCATAAACTGAAAGGACTTTCAAGTGTTCATGGCTAGAGTTGGCGGTATAATTTTAGAAGATGGTTTTGAGTTGTTGTTGTTGTTGTTTTAAACAAATCTAAAAATATTTTGCTTTTGCTTTTCGCTAAGATTTGACACTTCTACTAACATAGACTTTTATTAATCCACAGAGGGTGATCTAGAATTCAGATGTTTATGAGTGTCTGAAAAAAATCAGTCATATTGGAATGAGGAAGAAAAGTTTGGTCTGCTCTAATTTATTTCACACCAGTCTTTCTTTGACCGAAGACGAAATTGCACAAAATTACCTGAAGCTTTCATGATGCAATTGAATACTCAGCGGTTACAAGCCATATGTACTGAGGTTAGTGGCAGAATTCCCATTGATTTCAATGAAATGTGCCAAATTGTAACTAACATCAAAAAGGGCAGTTAGCCACAACCAAACAAACACAGTGGTTGAAATGTCCTTTGAGTTGTCCCAGATTGATACCCAAAGGTCACTACTTGGTTACTAGAAACATTAAGTCCCATTGATATCAAGATACTTAGCTCATCAGAAGTATCCAGAGCTCTCAACCTGAACAGGTACTACATATCTAGACAGTAGAAAAATGCCCAATCCAGAGGGCCTCCTGGGGTATGCAATGGTTCCTCTGCACTCCACACAAAGACACTCATTGGGACATTATGGGATCCTTCACAATGGAAACTGCACCACAAGAGGTAACCATTCACTTATATGGGATAAATTAGAGTAGAGCATCCAATGACAGGACTGGGGTGGGAGAAAAACCTGCTTCTGGTGGCAACCACACTTCAAAAAAAGAAGCAGGTTTTGCCCCTTCTGCAACAGTCTGGATAAACGTGGCCCATTTATTTTGCCCCATAGAACTGAAGGGGAGCTACTGAGGTTCCAATAGGAGAGTGTGACAAAGGCATGCAGCTGGGAAATTGGCTTATATATAAATGATAAAAGGACAGCCATGGGATACCTAGCTCCATCAGTGAGAACATTCCCAACGTTTTTTCAGAGGCACACAGGATTTGTGCAGCTAACCTTGTTCATGCCACTCTTAAAAAGAAAGAAAGAAAAAAAGAAAGAAAGAAAGAAAGAAAGATTTTGATATTGCTAGTTAATTTTTCGGCATTGTTTTTGTTTTAAGAAAAACTACAGGAAAGGATTAGCTCCAGCATCTGTTTCATAACCACAATCCCTTGAAACCAAAACACAGTAAAAACCAAACTTCCTGCTAGTTGCAGTAAGTGGGGCACACACAGAGACAGACACTGTGAAAAAGTTAAAAAAAAATGCTTGTACCACACAGCAGCATTGCCGAGTAATTCGTGAAATGATTTTTTGGGAGCCAGAAAGTGGTGGTTTTCTCTTGTCATTAAAGAGAAAAGAATTTCATGACCATATACAATGGCACCGGATTTAAGCAAAAGTGTGCTATATATATATATATATATATAGGGCAAAGCTTTTCTGCTAAAAAGTAAATGCTTATTTTTAGAAGTATCCATGGCACAGCTAAAGTCCGTATAATGCATTCAGATTACTCTGCACGTTGCATTTGTCAGAAAAATCCCAAAACCGCAACTCTGACTTTAATTATCCCTTTAACCAACATCGCCTGAACGTGCTCACTCCAGTCAAATGTAAGCACATTAACCATGTTTAATTCGCCTGAAATAAATGGTACTTAAAAGTGTTAAAATTATTCCCCAAATAGTCCAGTGATTCTGAAAGTGCATCCCATGAATCACCTGCCACCATCTCCTGAAAGGGCTATGCATCTCAAAGGAAAACTGGGTTACTCGCTCTCTTCCTTAAAATGAACATGTAACCAGTAAGGCTCTAGGCCCAAACAGCTCTAGGTTACTGTAAAAACATATTAACTAATTTGGAGTGAAATTGGAGTCTCGGACAAATAATGAAAAACTCCCGTTAAAAAATGTAAACAATGCCAGAAGTCAAAAAGCAAACAGGTCATTGGTAGAAGATTGTAGGTGACTTCTCAGAATATGTTTGATGAGGGGCAGTCACCAATTCTCCATACCAGTCTGGCATAATCTTTCATTCCTATCAAAGGACATTATAGCCAGTTTCTCTTCAACAGGTCACCTTCTAGGCTTATTTCCTGTATGTGCTTTTGCAATAGCATCATTCTGTAGGCATTAGCAGATCACCAAACCATAGCAATACCATGACTCAGGTTCAACTTTGGCCGTTTCTAAACCGGCTTTTTTACCTGGGGTCATCCCTGGGTGCTTCCTGTGCATCCAAATGACACACAAGGACACCAGGGGGCAGGGGGACAGGCACGGGTTTTCCCAGGGATGAAGAAACCCTGGGAAAACCAAATTCTTCCAGCGGTCCCGGGACCGTCCCGAAACCACGGGAGGTGTGGGCGGCCATCCTGCCTGGTGCCTGCTTACTCGCAAGTAAGTGCGGCACTAGAAATGGGCACGGAGCCACACCACACGGCTCCATGTCCATCAGGGAGGGGTTGGAAGCAATTTCACCACCCCTGGGATGGCAGGGAGACAGTTTGGGGGCCGAGTAACGTTGTTGTTTTTTTGTACTAACTTTTTCATTGGAGCAGGGCCTCGCTCTTGTGTGACCACCCCCGCTGCTTCAAAAAAAATGGCAGTCGCAACATCCCTGCTTCCTCCACGGATGTCGCACGCCACATGTGTACACTGGGGGAGGCTCTCGCAATCAAAATATTGCGACAGCCTCCCCCCTCCTTTCTGGAATGCTGGGAGGTGTAGAGAAAGGGCCTTTGCTGACTTAAAACCTCTGACTATGCCACACTCTCTCCACCTCAGTCCCTGCCCAACACATCTGAAATATGGGGGATAATGGGGTATAGCCATGCTGATGGAAGTGAGTTCCTGGAACCTAACTTTCCCGATCCCTCCTTCCCTCAGCAATCTTTAAAGCTCCCCAACAATACTACACAGAGGGCCAAGTGACACCCCTGGATGGAATGGGCTGTGACACAGAGCACTGAGTGGGAAATCCACTCGATTTGGGGGGAATCCTGTTTCACTCTCAAGCTCCTGGGTCACAGCCCACTCCATTCAGGAGGGGGCCCTGACTCTCTGGGTACCATTATGGAATGGGTTTGGAAGCTGCTAAGAGGAGGCGTTGGTGGCGAAGCTGGCTTTCAGTAATGTCGTTCTGTCACCATAACACTGGATATCACCCAATAAAACTCACTTGTCTTACATGATTGCTATAATGATTACAAACTAGATAGCACATGGAACGTGCTTTAAACATGCCAAAGAACTATATGAATGTTTATTATTTTGAATGATCTTACAGGTTAGATTATTTACTGCATCTTTTCTGGCAAAAGGACACAAAACCAAATTCGCCCTCCCTTGTACAGCTAAAAAAAAAAAGCTTCTGAACTGAAGAGACATCCACAATTAGTGAAATATGTCAAGTCTGCATGGATATTAAAAAAAACTTTGGGTAAACAAATACCTATCCAAGGTTGAGCACATTTGATGACAAGCCTGCCTACCACAAGGATGTAGGGTGGGTTTCAGCAATTCTTCATAAGAAAAGCATATTTTTTTGTCTCTAAGAGGCTCACAATTGGAAAGTCCCCTCCCCCTTTATTTTTACTATAAGGAACAAAAAAAAACTTTGGTGACTGTCAAGTCTGTAGACAAATGTCAGATTAAATACTGACCTTTCAAATGTGTAAATTTACATATCAAATGCTGATTTATTTTAATGCCAACTGCTATTGCACAATTTCTTTAAATTGTACAAGCCATTTGTGTAGGTTGACAGCTAAGGAGCAAAATCATCAAATAAATCAAATTTTAGCATAGTGGAATGAATAAATGCTCAAAGGCAAGAAAGCAATGTATTTCTAAATGCAATCTTTACAAGATAAAAAGAGATTACTGTTGGGGCTCCATAGGCAGAGGTTGGGGACTACGGCTATTTACTTATTTATTCATTTAATTATTTACACAAACAGCTTGGATCACTGTGTTGAAACCAAGATGCCTAAGAATGCAGATGTTACAAAACTGAGAGGCACATTAATTAATGATGAAATGAGCAGTTTACACATCCTACCGATTATTTAAATGTGTAGATTAACAAATCACAGAACTAGATAAGTAGAGAATGAGATTTCATGAAAAGAGAAAATGCCGGGGAGGAAGGATTAAAAGTGTGCCACAAATTAAATGCTGCTATAATATGGTAATAAAGAGAATATACGGAGAATGATTTTAATGAGATGTGTAGCTGAAAATTCAAGTAACACAGAGGCCTTCTGATCATGCTGATTCATATACAAAGTAGGGGTGTGCACTGCGCCCTGGAATTATCTGATAACCATGAACATCTGTGGGGCATTCGGTTTTCCAGTGCTGAGATTGGCCACTTCTAAACTAATAAAATCATTTCAGGGTGGAGACATGCCCAATAAGAGCTTCCAACATCTCCGAAATTATCCGCCTGTTTTTCAGGCATCAATGCTGTGTGTGTGTGTGTGTCATACCTCCATATTTGGAAGACGCTGAATGGGGTGAGGGTACATTGACATCTGTGGCTAACCTATAGCCATTAGCCACACTTATCTTCCTTACCCCCTCCAATCACAGTGTTTTGTCCTCCTTGCCTGTCGTCATTCTAATGAGAAACATGTGCGCACTCAAGAGAGATATTTGCAGCTAGCCAGGCAGCTTGGTCCACTAATATTTCAAAGCTCTTTCTCCTTCTTAAAACCGTTAAAACTCCCAGTGTGCTGTGTTTTGTAGTCTACTCCATCCCCACTGAAAAATCCTTTTAAAAAATCCAAGCCTGCTACAGTGTGAGTGTTTGGCTGACTCCTGGGCTTCCAGTCCAAGGGAGGCTCCTCATCTTCCTCCTCCTCCCACAAGCCTCATAGCCTCGAATATATAGGGGGAAGCTGTGGTTGCCTTGACTCGTGCCTCGCCTCCTTCTCCTCCTCATCCTGCTGCAAGCCTCTGCTCCTGTCCAGTGTCCTCTCTGAAGACGAGCAAGCTGTGTGCTGCAGTTGTGACATTTATTAATTTATATTTTTTATAGTGCTAAGCACTTTTAGTTTTATCCCACTGCTTCGTTTCTCTCTCTCCCTCTCCACGCAGATCAAGGCACGATAGGTGCCTGAGAGGACATTTGAGTTCGGACTTTAAAAATTCCCTATGAATTGCTGCATGCAGGGATCTGCTCCAAACTTGGCCTGCCTAAAGCCCTCTTTAAAAGCTGCCATGGTGCCAATTTTCATGTGTTTATCTGTAAAACTGAGGGAGCTGTGAGCATTTCTGTTAATTCCCATTGACAAGAATGTAGCGGTTACCCGAAAAAGGAGCGGCTTTCCAACAGGTCAACCGACGGTGCAGGGAGATAGACCTCCTCCAAAAATCGGAGAGGAGAATCGCCTCATCGGAGCTGTGCCCTGAATTTTGGGTCGGAGAAAACTCACTCTGCACACCCCTAATACAATGAATGCAATGCCTGTTGATCCAAAAGTTGTACAGGGCTCCCATTGGCACATGAAGCTTCAAGAGCGTTCAAGGCTCTTCATTATCGATAGTCAGAGAGCCTCATTTGCACACATGGAGCTCCATCACTGGATCTTTCTTTATGGGTCTTTCATCAAGTTTTTTCACTCCAGAAGTAGCATTGGGACGATTTCAGTTGGGTTTCTGTTTTGATCAGTTACCCAGATTGGAAATGTGGTCTGTTTTTCCCAGCCTCACATTACTGCCTCCCATTTGGGCTGGGGGTAGGAATATGCTCAACACTGTGATGTCAGGACATAGGTAAACTATCCTGGATGATATGGTGAGGGAGGAGGGGAATTAAATATGCAATTCTCAAGACAACACCCATCCACAACCTGATCCTGGATGAGCATGCCAACCTGGCTTGTATCATAGGGACCTTGTTGGACAAGATGGCATGGGTTGGGCAGGCATGAATTTCCCTGCTTTGCCCACCTGGGTTAACCATGCACCAGCAAGCAAAAAATGGGGAGCAGGGAGGTGAAGTTGTAGTCTATTGTGATTCTATCACCCTGAACAAGTACCCCAACCTGCAGTTTTATGGTTTTAAGTGTGTATATCTGATGGTGGGTATTCACAATTGGGATTCTACTGGTATACTGCCTACTCTGCTGTCCAACTGCCTCCCTTCCTGAGCTAGCCAGGGTGCTCTTGGGGTGGTGCTGGAGTTCTCCTGGCTTTTTGTGCTGGGGGACATTAAAGCGCATGCTGAGAATTCTGCAGAGCACATTCTGGATATGGTGATCTGAGCATAGAGGAACTTTCTACAGTTCCATGGGGTTCCATGGGTAGAGGTCCAATTAAGGTGGTCTGTCCCAGGACAGAAGCTGATGGATCCAAATGGGTTCCTTGATGGCTCTTGGGGAGTTGCCTTTCATCTCAGCAGGCATTTGTGTTAAGGCCTGATTCAACTCTGGAATGGAGAATTGGCCCATGCAGTTTACACAATTGCTCCTGATCACCCTTTCTCACTCAGTAGAGTCAAATAAGCTCCATGGTTCATGCTCGGCTACAGGACAGATACTGCTTTGATTGCCTTGTTGGGCAATCTATGTCAGGGTCTGTACAGGGGATGGTCCTTCTGTAGGTTCTGCTGGGCCTCTCTACGGGTTTCACAATGATTTGTTATGATTCTTAAACATTTATTTCCTAAGATCTATGTTGCTGGCAACTGCTTTCCTGACTGTTACAGAGCTGGTCCAATGTGGGATGGCTATAATGAAGTACAAACCATTCAGTTGCTTTGGGAGGGGCCATAGCTCAGTGTGATAGAGCAACATGCTTTGCATGCAGAAGGCCCCAAGTTCAATCCCCAGCTTCTCCAGGGTAGGGTGAGGAAAGAATCCTGCCTGAAATCCTAGACAGTCATTGCTGCCAGTCAGTGTCAACAATCCTGGGCTAGATGGACCAATGGTCTGACTCAGTATACGGCAGCTTTCTATGTTTGCAAGCTATTGCTTCATACCAGTCAGTGTTGGGAATTGGTAAGAGACCAGTAATAGGAATAGTGTTGTCACAAAAGTGGTGATACCCTAATGTATAGCTTTCCTCCCTCTGAATTGCTGATCTGCATTTCTGTTGGGGGGCACGGAAGATCAAAGAGGGACTAAAAAACAGCCACTTACTGTCTCTACTCATTTATCTTTTCAACGGTACCTCTTTTACTAGGACCAGCAATGTGTATCACAGATGCATGCACTAGCTTGCTTATTTGCATTATATAGGTAGATATTATATGCCACAGGCACAAGAACTGCCATGCTTGGTAGGTTGTCATGTTCATCTCAGCTTCACATTCTGCCTACTAAATGTCACAAGCCAGATTTTGCCATATTAGTAGTTGCATATAAGCAACTACTAAAGCATATAAGGATCCACATAAGCAACCACATGGACTGGACATGTACAATAAGGCCACAAGCTACCTTCAGGATAGTGCCAAAATGGGTACCTTGACTGGTTATGAACATACTAACGTTTGGGTTATCATTGAGAACAGGGAGTGAAAATTTACTGGAGAGTAGATGATGATTACTAAGGGAAATGAAGTTGTTGTTGTTTTTAATCAAGAGGGCTCAACGAAATCCAAAAGAGCAAAGGTGGGGATTTTCCCACCTAGATTTGCTCATGTATGCACATTTCTGCAGTTTTATAACCTTCAGATCAAATTTGTTATTTCAGGTGACAACAAAATTCAATTATTTTTAAGAGACACAGGAGAAGAATCAGAGATCCTGTAAAATTATAGAAAGCAGAAAGAATGTTATAGGGCTTTTTTATTGGGGACATAATTGCAGTTATTTTGATAGTAAAAAATTCTGGAAATTAAGATTTGAATTACACATAAATATAGCCATTGAATGATGCTATTAAAAAAAAATCAAACCTGTTACTTGACTGCAATCTAGAGATGAGTGCTTAACCACAAGCCTATGTACCTCTTCTACAGTAAGAATAACTAATATAAGTGGGAGTGAAATGAAAAGAGCTGGCAATGCATTTCCCCCCCAGCATATCAAGCAGGTTTTCATAAGGAAGCAGTGGTCATCAATCACTACCTCATTACCAACCTGTCATCTGGGTTTAGGCTAAATGTATTCTGGCTTGCTGCCATACTAAATGTTCAATGAAACATCCTTAAGGCTCTCTACAAGTTCAGCTAAAGTCGCACATGCTATACATCAAAGAGGAACATTAGCGTTATCATAGCTTAATAAATAGCGCCATTCCGGCAATGCAATCCTGTGTTCTAGAGCTATCTCCCATTCCCCGGTATTATGCAGCTTAAGTAAACAATCGTGCTGTCTTGTGTGATGTTTATTTAATGATAAATGCATGTATTGATAATTAGTCATACCAGCACAGGTGTACCTCTCCTTCCCTGTTGTGAAATATCCCTACACAAAGTATACTATAAAACGAGTATCTGCTATTGTTCTAAAGTTGCCTTCTTCATTGAACGGCTTAACTAAGGGTTCTGTGAAACCAAAATGGAACTGGAGATGGAACAAGATGGGATACAATCTCAAAGCTGTTTCACTGAGTGAAGTGAGCTATCCTTGAACTAACATGGCGCGCCCAGATGAAATCTCCTGTACTTCAACATACTTGTTAACCAACTGCCAAACCTGGCCATGCAAGGTCTTAATACTTGTTGCATTTTATGGTTTTAATTTTGCACTGCCCAGAGAGCCTCGGCTAATGGGCAGAATAAAGATGTAATCAATAAATATTATATTCCATTTGCAAAATAATTAATTTTGAACACTTGTGGCTCAAAAAAGATATTTTAAGGTATCTTTATGGCCCCCACTCTACTGCCATTCAATGGTCCTTAAAACAAATCCTATTTCCTACATACGTCCTCTTAGGGAACTGTGTACTTTTCTAACTGCAGTTAGTAACAAAGCAGAATATCAAACCCTGCTTTAATCAGCTAGGTTTATAATAAACCACAGTTTATTTGTACATGACAGTAAATGGTGGTTTAGTTTAAAAATGAAAATGGAAGCTTCCACTCTCCTCCTCTCACGTGTAGGACAAGAATGGGGAAGAGGAGGTGCACAAGGCCAAAATCTGCCACAGCTCATTTGTGATCATCTCACTTAGGTCGTGGTTTCCACCTCTATGTTCCCCTGTAAACTCTAAAATAGACAGGGAAGGCTCAGGCATCAGCTTAGCACTGAGGTGCCATTAATAAAAGAGTGTTGTGCCTGCTGTCCCTCAAGTGTATTAATTACCCCTTTCTTGGATACTGACCAAAGTAAGACCATCTTCTATCTGTGGTGTGTAGATTCCACTTTTCCATAGGCTGGGCAAAGACTGGAGTGAGGTGTATGTGCACAACAGCTTTTAAGGCACAATCCTATGCATGGTTAAACAGAACAGAAGTCCCACCATGCCCATGCTGGCTGGGGAATGCTTGGAGTGGTAGGATTTTGTTCTGTCTACACATGCATAGGATTGTGCCCTTCCTTTATGGTCTTGACATTGTTTGCTGTCCCAGGATTTTAGGCTGTGCCTAAGTATCAAACAAATAAGTGAATAATTACTATCAAAATATACCATGGCCCCTTTTAAAACCCATTTCAGTGAAGTTCATGAAGACAATATTATTCATTTATTTTTAGATAAAAATAGTTATTTATAAGCAAAAGCTGCTTAGTGATATTCTTTTAGTTAAAAAAAACCTTTACAAAACCTACAGAAATTTAAGGCAAGTAATATAAATTCTGATTATGGAGGGGCGGGGAGATAGCAGTACAAAATTTATTTATTTATTTTGCACATAACCAAAGCTCCCAAAACTTTAATTTAAAATATTCAATTTGGCAAGTGACAAGGCCATAATGTTGTATAATTAAAACGTGAAAAGTGGTTTCAGCAGATGTTGAGAGACACAAATTTTCAAAATCATTTTAAGTATACAGCAGAATATGAAGTGACAATTTGGATAAACATGCTGTGCTCATCCCAGAAACATTAAAATTTAGTTGCTTAGAGACATATTACTAACTGGTGGTGCTCTTGAAGACTGAAGGTTGGATCCAGAGTCCCCACTTGCACTGGAGGCAGGAGGGAATCATCACCAATTCCTCTTTCCCCCTGTAGCCCTCTGTGCCTCCTGAAGAGCTATTTTGGAGAGTTGGGAGACCCTCCAGGGCAGCATGTGATGGCATGGGGGGAGGCTGCAGGGGGAATTCTGTTGGATCCTGATGCCTTCCATGAACAGAAGGTGCCCTCCTGTTCATGGAACAGCCAATCTGGATCCAACCCTGAGTGTGTGGTGTATGTTATTTGTATACAAAGATCAAGGAATCAGATTTCATTATGATGGCTGATTTTGCAGACACAAGAGTTTTATCATCAAGATGCAGGAGCCATGTAATGTGTGCTTAATACTGACATTTGCCAACCAAAGCAATCAAAATCAAAACCCTGTTTCAAAGTTTACAGGTTAACATTGCAGCTGGGAGTTCACACATAACATACCTAACATGAATGCAAAGGGGTTGCCCAGCAAAGGCAAGAAGCATCTTAGATTATAAATACCTACAAACTACTACCCAGGAAGCGTGGAAAGAAACACAACCCAGTCCTCCCCCACTGCCACAGCATTTCTATATAATATAATGAATTAGTAGCAAATCTGGGGGGAGGGGGGATTGCAGTAACTAGACAGTATTTAAAACCATTTACACAGTTACAGTAATCAGCAAATATTGCTTACTAGAAGCCCACACAATGAGTTCTCTCATCTCTTTTCTTGCCACAGGAGTGAACATGAAACCCCATTGCCACCCTGCAGAATGTATGTATTAATGGGATTCCTCCCAAGGGAATCACATCCAACTTCCATGTTTCTGCCAACATTTCAGCCCTGACAGAGAAGGTGGGGGGCACTTATGAATTGCTAAAGGGAGAGAGAGAGAGAGAGAGAGAGAAGGAAGGAAATGCCTCACCAAAAAAGAGGGCAACTCACAGATTTGTATAACATTTGCATATACTAATTCATATGTTAAGATGCAAATTTAGAAATAACTTATCATAATTTAAATGGAAATGTGGTACATCTCATTACAGTGGAGAAGACTGTGATCAGGCCACCTGTGTGCCTGCCTGTTCAGTTTGCTGTCCAGGTGCTCACTGGGGATGGACCACAGTTCTGATGGTTCTTTATCTTAAAATTGGAATTGGAATGGACTCCCTTCAAACAGAGGACATCTTCAGGTAGAAGAAGGTCTTCTGGTAGCCCTTCAAATAGAGAACTCTGTAAAAGAAGGTACATGGCTACCCTAGGGGGGAGAGAGAGAGAGAGAGAGAGAACCCGGGTCTGCTCACTGTAAAGAAATTGCTACCGGAAATTGCAAAATCCATGACCCTGTGTAAAAATAGGAGCCACATGACCTTGTGAACAGGCAATTCTTTATTTTAGAGCTCTTGTTATCCTTATGAGACTAAGAATAGCAACTGATGCTATTGACTTGGCCTCAGAAAGTGTCCCTCTTAAGAAAAGTTGCTTAAAGTCTCAATGAAGGAAATACAAAAGCTTAAAAAAGAAAAAGAAAAAAACAACCCAATATGGCCATAATCTTTCTATAGCCTCCTTGCTGATGGGTGGTGTGCAATCCATTTCTTTATGTTCTCTTACAAGAGGCAAAGAAGCTGCAAAAAAAAAATCTCCCAAACTTTAATCCTAAAGCAAGGTAAAATGCTGGTGGAGTATTACAGGTCTCAAAGACCCTAAGCCAAGAGAACTGACACAAAGACATCTGGTAATATTTTCTTGCCAAGACACTGAGTTGCCTGCTAAGTGATAACATTTAGTCCCCCAAGAATAGAAGCAACAGATGCATAAGGATTTCCCCCAGCTAGTCTTTGCTTCCAGCACCTTCAACATGTTTCTTCAATTATACATTACAGGAGTGACTGCACAGCGGGATACCCATAAACTCTAACTACCTAATTCTTCTCTTTCCAAAATTTACAAGGGTCAAGATACTGCTGAAGCCCATAGGACATTAGCGTGCAGCTGTTCTTCCATATGTTCTCTAGGTTTACATCTGTTACAGAGATAATCCCAAAGCATGCTAGTTGGCATGACATGACACTCCAGCCCTAATGAGGTTGGAAGTCACTTCCTTATCATATTTTAGGTTCTGAGACATTTTAGGAAGATGATCAGTTATTGCTAGAGCATACCTATGAACAACACCTGTAATATAAGGGGGGGCATCAAATGCATTTTTGTTGGGATACACTTTCTTAATTGCATAGGGCAACAGATAAGCACCTGGGACAGAAAGAAAAATCATATAAACATAGACAGAACTGAGGTCAATCTGACAAAAACCACTGACTGAGAAAAAGTTTAAAATGCTTTCATTCAGCAGACTAGTAATAATGTTTTCCCCACTTCAAAAAGGAGGGCTTCCATCCCCGCCAGGTGTGCTTTCCATTGGAAGTTTGGTTTAATGTTACAAACACAGCACGTTATATCTTGAGAGCCATGATCTTTGAGCAGATTAGATGGGGATGCTCGTATAGAAAGAACTAAAGCAGGGATGTTTAATTTCTGGCACACATAGATCTATAATCTGATTTGAGAAACCTTTCCTGATCATCCAGCCCTTTCAATCCAGGACCTGCCATAAAAATACAAATTGCAGAGAATCTTGAAGCTGTATGTGTTTCAGGCGCATGTAGGAAGACATTTAACTTGCATGAGCTTCCCCAATCTGGGGCATGAAATATACAGCTGCCATTTTCCAAGATGGTGGACTCGTGAACGAGGATATGCAATAATTCATGAACATATAGGAAGAAGCTTATTTTGGTGGCAAAGTATAGGGTTTTTATAGTCAGGATGGGTAACTAGTCACTGTTACCACCTGTATGGTCTAGCAGTTTTATATTTTGAATGTTTTTTATGGTTTTAATTTTTGTAAACTGCCCAGAGAGCTTTGGCTATTAGGTGGTATAGACATGCAGTAAATAAATAAATAAATGGAGCAGGTTCAAATCCCTGCTCTGCTTTGAAGTGCACTTTAGCCACTCATTATCTCTTAGACTAACCTGACTAAACAGGATTGTTGTGAGGATAAGGCATATGGGCAGGGTTTGCAAAACACCATCCATTCCTTCCCAACTGTGGTCCAGTGCATTCAGCAATGCATAGTCATCATGATCCAAGAGAATAAGAGTGAGTCTTTGATAGCAATGAATGCTGTTTGGATGTGCGCTGTGATGGAGCTGGAGGCTGGCAGCAGTTCAGCAAGAGATGTGTTCAACTTTCTGTAAGCATCAACCCTCAGCCAATCCAAAATGGAGCATTTCTACCTGGAAAAACTCTCCTGGGTGGCACTGGGAAGGTGCTGGCGAAACTACTACCTTCATCATCAGCAGAGAACCTATGTTCAGACGAACTGGTACCAGATACACAGTACAGATAGTGTAGCCTGAAAATATCTAGCACGATTTTGAGGCAAATGTCCTATCATGGGGGGTGGGAGCACTGAAAATTCTGTAAGGTGTCTACTGAGAGCATGGGCTAGACTTCCCCAATTTGATGCCCTACAGATATTTTGGACTACCACTTCCATCCTCCCTTACAATTGGCCATGCTGGCTGAGTTAATGGGAGCTGATGTCCAAAATATTTAGAGGGCACCAGCTTGGGGAAATGTGTTGTCTGTTGAGAAATGTGACGTCTGGCGGGAAAACTCCACACAACGTTGGAGTTTTTAAAAAAAACACTCCACGCAGAATATCCACGCTGTGCAGAGGAGAGTTCCTGCACAACCATTGTGTTATGTGGTGGGTTCTGTGGAGTTTCCTGATGCATTGAGTTGACTTTTCCCACTGGCTGCAGAGTTCCCTGGCAAGAGCAGCAAAAGGAGTGAGTGCCCCTATAGAAGAGCCGCCGGGATTGGTTTTTTTTTTTGCAGCAATGGCTGATGGGATACCATCAGGATGACCGGGGAGGAGAGAGGGTGGAGGAACTGTCAATCAAATGTCATGATGGATTTTACTCAACTCCATGGTAGCCCACAATAACAAAGATGGAGTTAGAACATGTTGTGTGGGGAGTACCTCCTCAAACCTCAACTGTTGAATGGAGTTTTCTCACTGCGTTGACTAATGTGTTTTCTGAACTGAGCCTAGTGTGCAACTTCAGAATGATACAGTGTGATGGCAACATGGCCAAATTTGACTTAAAATTAAATTTTACATATATAAATCTGAGTCTTGGCTAGATTCTTTCTGGGTGAGTTAATGTGGAGGACACCCATGCCCTGGATGTGCCATCAAAGCCAATGTGCATTTTACTGGCAGTTAAAGAAAAATAAAATTGTCCACATGCTTGATGTTTTAGGGAGCAACTAAACTCAGGGTTTTTTAAAACAACAACAGCTTATCTCAATAGGAATGTAAGTAAAAATCCACTGAAGCATCAAATTGAACAATATCAAGGCAACACAAATATAAGAACCTTCATGTCATGTCATCATAGAATTATCACAGGTGTTCACTTTGTATCCCATTGTTTGCCAAGTACATCACATTGAACTAACAAATCTGAATACTTCCTCCTCTTCCCGCTGCTGCGTTCATTTTTGAAAAAAATGATGCCTATGGGTTCACAAACTAACAATAAAACACAGTGCACACAAACATACCGTAACATTGAGGCTTATTAAGAACTACCAAAGTGGTAGCTGATCATGTGCAGCAGCACATCTTTGATAGTATGGAATCAATAAATCAATAAATGTAGGGTGAAATACTGTCAGGATTTCCCCGGATTTATCGTGGTTGTTGTTCTATCCTGGGTGTCAGGGGGGATTTTCTGTAATTTTCTATAATGTACTTTTAAGGCCGCATTAATGTGGTGGGAGGGACTGACACGCTTGCTGGAGGAGGGTCACTTCTGAGTCGAAAATTAGGGTTAGGGTTAATTCACATGTTACGGTTAGGATGGAGGAGGCATGGCTCCCCAGGTATGGAACGACGATGCGGGAGAGACTACCAGCGGCAAGAAGAATGAGTGGGCACCAGGAGATCTTGCATTCTGAATTTTAATCCTTGGAGTCACTACTGAGTGGTAAATTCGGGTTAGGGTTAATTCTCAGGTTAGGATTGATGAGGCATGGCTCCACAGGCATGAACCGGGGATGCGGAAGAGCCTACCAGGGCCAGAAAAAATGAGTGGGCCACAAGGAGATCTTGCGTACCGACTTTTCATGTTTGGAGTCACTTCTGCGTGGTAAATTAGGGTTAGGGTTAATTTTCAGGTTAGGGTTAGGGTGGAGGAGGCATGGCTCCCCAGGTATGGAAATGGGATGTGGAAGAGCCCACCAGGGCAAGACAGAATGAATGGGCCACCAGGAGATCTTGCATTCTGAATTTTAATCCTTGGAGTAACTTCTGAGTGGTAAATTAGGGTTAAAATTAATTCTCAGGTTAGGGTTAGGGTTGAGAAGGCATGGATTCCCAGGTACAGAAAAGGGACGCGGAAGAGCCTACCAGGGCCAGAAAGAATGAGTGGGCCACCAGGAGATCTTGCATTCTGACTTTTAATAGCTGGAGTCACTACTGAGTGGTAAATTCAGGTTAGGGTTAATTCTCAGGTTAGGGTTAAGGAGGCATGGTTCCCCATGCATCAACTGATGATGCAGAAGAGCCTACAAGGGTCAGAAAGAATGAGTGGGCCACCAGGATATCTTGCATACTGACTTTTAATCCTTGGAGTAACTTCTGCGTGGTAAATTAGGGTTAGGGTTAATTTTCAGGTTAGGGTTAGGGTTGAAGAGGCATGGATCATCAGGTATGGAAAGGGGATGTGGAAGAGCCTACCAGGGCCAGAAAGTATGAGTGGGCCACCAGGAGATTTTGGATACTGACTTTTAATAGTTGAAGTCACTTCTGAGTGGTAAATTAGGGTTAGAATTAATTCTCAGGTTAGAGTTAGGGTTGAGGAGGCATGGCTCCCCAGGTATGGAAAAGGGATGTGGAAGAGTCCACCAGGGCTAGACAGAATGAGTGGGCCACCAGGAGATGTTGCATACTGACCTTTAATCCTTGGAGTCACTTCTGAGTGGTAAATTAGAGTTAGAATTAATTCTCACGTTAGAGTTAGAGCCTAGCAGGGCCAGAAAGAATGACTTTTAGTAGCTGGATTAGGACGACCCTCTGTCAGGAGTTTCTCAAATTTGTTCTGGCGTTTGTTCCATCCTGGGTGCCAGGAGGATTGTCTGCAATTTCCTATATTGTCGTGGAAGGACATGCTTTCCCTTTTAAGGCCACATTAGCATGGTGGGAGGGAATGATGCACTTTCTGGAGGCCTGCCGGTTCCTTCCACCAGCTCCAATCAGGGCTATAAATGGGAAAGTGTGTCATTCCTGGACATTATAGAAAAGGCCCTGACTGGAGCAGTGGAGGATGGGAATGACAGTCTTTCCCCTCCTCCGCTCCAATTGGGTTGTTTAAGGTGGTGGGGGTGAATTAGATGCATTCCAGAGTTGCGGGAAAGCCGCTTTCCCATCCCCACCCTCACTGGGTGTCATCTCTTTTGGTTTCCCAAAAATGGGCACCCTAAATAAATAAATAATAATAATAATAACAACAATAAAGTATTCATTTTTTGTTTCAAAAGCACACTTCCTTTTCAGTCCTTATTCATAAGGAGATACGTCTAGTCCGATTTTATACTGGGTTTGATTTAGTCCCATTGAAATTACGACTAACCTAAGTCCCATTGATTTCAGTAGTTCTACTCTAAGCATGGCGAGATCTGGACCCAACACATTATTATTATTATTATTATTATTATTATTATTATTATTATTATTATATAACAATGCTAACAATTCATTTTCAAGCCATACTTTTCTATTATCTTGCATTCTTATTGTTGACTTGGTGACCACATGAAGCTGATTGTTACGGAGCCCATATGGTATACCATATCATGTACCATAACGCATATAAGATGTGTCATACCATTTATGATTAGTGGCCCCTCAAGAGGATCAAGAAATTTTCTCCATACCACCCAAAAACTGTCCCTTCCTACACGGACTCTTCCCTATTGAAAGGGATGTGATGTATATGTACTGTTGTCCCGAGGTCAAGAGAAGGCTGGTTTCCCTCAAGAATCCAGGTAGGGCCTAGAACCTGATACAATCACCTCTCTAATCTATTCTTGTGAGTAGATAGCTGTCCTCAGTTGCCATTGTAAAAATAGAGGAAAAGGTCATCAACCGAGATAACAGATGGAGAAAAACGATGTTCTTTACAAGAGAAGGGCAGATAGGATGGGTTTAGGCAGCATCAGGGATTACGTTATAAAGTATAATCATTATAAAGGTCGTAACACATACTCTGCAAGCAAGTAAAATTTGTTTTAGGAACCACAGCGCTGTATTTTCCTTGATGTTCATGAAGTTGATCAGTGCAGTTTACATTTTCATTTTGAAATAAGAATCCTCTCCCGCACTCCACCCTTTCTTTCCTTTTTTGCCCAACATGTGTCATTTCAACAGCTCTACACAATAAAAAGATGAACATTTAAGGAAAGTTACAGCACATTAAGTTTAACCCCCATTTCTGTCTTGGATGATAGATGCAAGAATTCCAACTGAGTTGATTTTATGAACCAGTTAAATGATTTGTATTCAGAACCACATTAAAAATCCCCATGACAAAGTGTACTTGAACGAAAATACCCTGCTTGTGACACATCCTTTGCAAGTAATGTGTTTTCATTTTTCACATGTTGCATCTCATTTATTTTATTCAGGCACACATAGTTAAATCTGCAAGATACGGCAAGCTTCCAATACCCTTGAAATAATAAATCATTTCTTACAGATGTTTTCACCCACTGCAAAGCTGCCTCTCATTAATCAGACATATCAGTTTCTATCAGTGCCCAGTCCTAAAAGAGGAAGACACTTCATTCTCAGTTCTGATTTTTATTCACTGGCTAGCCCCTGACCCTTATTTATTACTGGATACTCATTTGAAACTTGGAAACCTCTAACGTGTACCTTTAAAAAAAAAATCCCACACAAGTACGTTATAAGGGTGTACTTCATGTATTTTATGCTACAGTTAAATTCACACACAGAAACGTGGATGGAGCTTCATCTAAGTCATAGCAGAAAAGTATAAATATTATGTCCAGGTCTGCCTAGGCAGGCCATTCTTTAAATAAAATGCAAATCCATAAACAAAACAACTCATATATTGTTTTGTTTCAAAGTGTGAAACAGTTCTCCAAGCAAAATCTGGGCAATCTAAATCTATTTTTTTCATTTTTGATGAATTATTAAAACTTCATTTCAGAAAATAGTATGGTACCTACAACAGAGTATTATCAAGACAGTCCTTTTGAAAACACAGAAATAAATGTAAACAAGGTGCTAACAGATAAAGCATTTTTTTCATAATGGTAGCATCAGTAAAAATAATAATAATAATAATAATAATAATAATAATAATAATAATATATTATTGGAAACTGTCCCCTGAATAGAAAATAGTTCTTCTAGCATTATGATGTTTTGATCTTTCTTTATAACATTTCATATTCTGTCATATGAAAAGTCAAACTGGTTGAGAAGCAAAAGTCCTCTTTGTTCTGATGAATTATGTAACTGAAAAATTCAGTTCTTCCTACCCAATCTTTTATTTTATTTTATTTTGGCTTGTTAACAAAATAATTTTGATTTTACAATAAAGTTTTGTGATGTCTATTAAGTTATAGTGTAAGTTTCAACAGTGCAGAACCACACTTGTTAAGATACCTTTCTAATGAATAGCCTTTGCTGATTATACTTTAATGGAAAGAATTCAATGATTACAATTTAATGGTCAAAAAGATGTGGGTGATTAGTATTTAATCCTGCTGTTTACAATTTTGCCCAAGTTGTAACCATTGTACATTGGCCCCAATACAGATTCACTTGTACGTGCAAATCAGGATGAGCACCATGCAGAAGCAAAGCAACAATATTCCTCGCTGGTTTGGAAAAAGTATGTGCTGTGCTATATCATTCTCTAAATGTCCATATAGATCTCTCAAATGGGGGTAGGATTTCAGGTAGGGGTAGGGCCTCATCTGTGAAGACCCCACAAGTCAAAAGGGCTGGCCTGGCAGGCCAAATTAGCTCATGAGCCGGAGGTTCCCCATCCCTGCACTAAATTTGGTTTTTCCTGATTTCCCCACAGCAAAATGGTGAGACCCATATCTAACACAGCCTTCTTCAGCCTTTTGCCCTCCGGATGTTTTGGATGACAATTCCTCCTGATCATTGGCCATGTTGGCTGGGGCTGATAGGAGGTGAAGTGCCCAGAGGTGAACTGCCCAGAGAGCTTCGGCTATTGGGCAGTATAGAAATGCAATACATACATAAATAAATAAATACTGGCAAAAAGCTTTTAAATTGTGAAAGCCTTCATACTGTTTGCCCAGCAACCATTCTTTGAGGAAGCCTCATTCAGAGTTGGAATATGAACAGCTAATAGAATCTGCGTAAGAAAAAATCAACAAAGCACTGTGTCTTGTAGTACTTAAGATAGATGTACAAATGTAGGGTGAGAACAAATCATAACAACACCTCCACCATTTTTTGAATCAGAAGCATGGAAACAGGAGAGGCAAGATATACTGCTGAGTACATCAGTTGTAAAATATTTGAAGACTTACAAAAGATTGGTAGGGTAATAAAATATATGTTTTGCTGACTAACAATGCAAACAACTTGAGATTAGAATGGATAATTGTGAGTGGAGAAGGAAGCATAGAATAAGGACACCAGAGCTTGGGATAAACTAGGGCCTCTTTATTTAAACAATAAGGGAGACTCAACCCCTCCCTGGATCTGCATGTGAAAGTGCGGGGATCTGTCCTCAGGCAACTTGCCTGGCTTTATGGCCAAGCCACTTTCTAAAGCCAGGACTTGGGTAAACCCGTCCCCTTTCTCATGTGACACTTTGTAAGTGTGGGGAGACTGCCTTGTGTCACCCCCCTCCTGGTGCTGCCAAACTCCAAGTAGATGAGGCAGGAGGGTCTCTAAAGGCATACCATATCCTGACACGGGAGCCACAGAGCCCCCTAGGAGCAGGTCCTCCGGATATGCCAATCACCAAATGGTGCCCGAGTGCTCACCACTCCTATTCTAATATAGCCAATTCCCGAACATCCTTACAACAAATCAACCTATTTAGCCATCCTTCTCAATATAACCTCCAGTATGGAGTAGGAAAAAACCTATCCACCATTTAGTGGGAGGAAAAAATCCTATTCAGCCCCCCCCCCAAAGGGAGTGACAGGCTAAATCCCATACCAGATGAAGAGAGGGAGGGTGGGAGCTGGAAAACGAAAGAGGCCGATGCTTGGCGGGGCTGGCCTTATAGGCTCTGCCCCCCCCCTTGCCTCACATGGTACATGTGTGCAGGACACGTGGGTGCCTTACTCCTCTCCTCCCCACCCACAATGACCATTTTCCCACCCAAGTCATACCAGCTGGGCAGGTACCGGGTATATCCACATATTACTGCAATCAGACGTGTATCCCATGGGCTAAACTTGTGTCGTGACTCAAGCTCACCCCAAGCTTTTGCTCATGAACTTTAGGCAAACTGACACACTCCAACAACAGTGAGACTTTTATTGTAAAAATCACACGGAATTTAAAGCATAACGGTTTCATTTTTGCATACACACACTTGAAGCTGAAGACGGACCAGATAGCTTTTAGGTACAATGGCTTAATGCGAACAGCAAATCACTCAGGGGGAGACATTTAGTTAGCCCCAGTCCCTTGAGGTCAGGAGTGGCCACACAAAATGGTTCCTCAGGTACACGAGCAAAGACTCAAAGGAGAAAACCTCCTGACAGTGGATAAGATCATCTTGAACAAAATCAAACTCAGCCTGTCAGGGAACACTGAGCTGATCACGGAAACAAGATGTCAGGGAACGAACCTCTTCAACCCAGGGAGCCTTCCCAATTCTCGTAGCTTTGGCTCTGAGGAAGGTCCTCTCGCAGGTCACACACACACACAATTTCCAGAACAGCAACGATCAGCCTCAGTTTCCCCGTGCCCGTACTTTGGCTCCATGCAGGGAAAAAGCAGGCTATAGAACACGAATCCAGAACAGTAATCTCAAGTCTACAGCTATGAAAAGCCACAGCGCACTTTTCATGGCATAGTTCTCAGAAGTTCCAAGTCTAAATAGCAACAGAACATGTACAGAGTGCATCTAACATTTCCAAATCAGATAAAATCCCAAACATGAGTTTCTTGGCGAGCATAGGACAGATGACAAGCAACAGCAAACAGCAAACAGCACATAACAGAACAGCAAACAGCAAACAGATAATTCTTAGCAAAGAACTTCTTCTTTGCTTGTAGCTATATAGGATGGAGACTGGCTAATTCTAAGCTACTTTGACAGACAGGGCTTCAGGCCTGTAATCCAAACTCATGTGCCAACAGGGCGGCATGGTTCAACCTCCTCTTGATGACGACACTATGTGAGAGACAGTTTGCAAGATAGCCCCCCACCTTTTTAAAACATGCTTTCGTTCCCAAGGAACTCAAGGCCTCGGCCCGCAGCTGCAGATAAGGGCAAAACAGAGACAATTTTCTCACAACAATTGCCAAGCCTTCAACTCACTAGGCCAGCCTAGTGAATTGTTTATGAAGCACCTAACATCCAACAACTTGCTTCTTAGGGTGCAATCCTGTACATGTTTGAACAGGAAAAAAGTCCTGCAACTCCAAGCATTCTCCAGCCAGCCATGCTGGGCGTTGTAGGGCTTAATTCTGTTGAAATATGCATAGGATAGCACCTTTAATGACATAATGAAGCTGGACACTCTCCAAAAGATCTGTAAAAGAGCAAAAGTAGTTAGAAACCATGTGAAAGCTGCAGTCTTCAATAAGTTTGCAAAACATAAGACAGTTGCACTAAAATGCCATAGAACAACACAATGGCGTAGAGTGATGATCTCTTCTAAAGGTTCACTTAAAAAAAATAGTTTTCAAGGAACAGTAATAGCTGAGGATCTTAAAAGCACCCAGAAGCATGCAGAAGACTGTACTTGATCAAGGATGTCTTCTGGCCTCAGCTGCAGAACTCCCTGAAGGTTCTAAAGCCAATTTCTTTGGCAATCACTGCACTGTTCTTAGACTTTCCTTACCAGATGGCCAAGATAAAATCAACTGGTTTTTGAGAATCGAAGTGAATCTACACTCACAAGGACAGAAGAAAGTAATGTGAAAGACTTTATTACAAAATGGGAAGAATTTTGTTGACAGTCAATTCATGCTGCTCCAGATCTCTTGTAAGTATTGACAGCATGGCGACTGCATTTGACTGGATTGCAAAACAATCCACACACTCAGGACCTGAGGCTGTAAAGGTATTTTCTAATGTTGGAGAACACAGAACACCTTTGAGTATTTGGTCCAGGAATATAGTGTGGGATTCTGCCACACATATCATTCCTGTAACATGCTGGCAAGGCCTGTGCATGGTACAGCCTCTAACCTTTCGTGCTTCTCACTTACTTCAGATTCTTCCATCTTCTCCAGCATGTGAAAGAAACTGGCCGATGTTTGGTCATTGTTGTTTTAAAGGATATTGTAATTATAACTTGTTTTTATGCTTTACGGTTTTAAATTTTGTACATCGGTGTTTTTAATGTTCAATGTTTTAAATTTTTTTAAACCGCCCAGAGAGCTTCGGCTATGGGGCGGTATATAAATAGAATAAAATAATAATAATAAAAAATAATATACACACCAAATCAAGAAAGAAACTAACATGTGGAAGGGCAAAGAAGATTGTATCAAGCTGGGCAAACCTACCATGTTTAGATGAAGTTGATAAAAGGGAAGGATCAGAAGAAGCAGAAACTGCTCATAGTAACAGCAAATGAACCTGATTTGACAGATTTACAAAAGAAGTATTCAAGGCATCTTGGGCCCCCATTTTTTCACACTTCTTTGCTTGACACCATGGAAGAGATAAAGTTCAGAATACATGGTGGTCTCATTCGCATGATCACTGCAGCTTGTTTAAACTATGGTAATTGTTCACTGCAGCTTGTTTAAACTATGGTAATTGTTCACTGCAGCTTGTTTAAACTATGGTAATTGTTCAAACTGGGTCAGTAACTTTATTTGTTTTAATATATAATCTATGATTTCTTCTGTTTTCAACTTTAATTTTTGCCTGCTTCTCTAAAACTAAGGGGTGCTAAATTCCTTAGAGTTCAGCAGCTTGCAACAGAAAATTAAAAACATCTAAAAGTAAATTCCATTAATAAATTTATAATTCTTTTCTGACTAAACTATACTTTGAAATTTAATTTACCAAACATGATACGCTTTTTGAGCAAACTGAATTATAAATAATGCATTTTATGTTACTAAAATAAGAAAATGATTTTAGATCTGCAAAGGGTGCTAAAAACTAAGTAATGCGTATTTTCCCCCATCCAGTATATTTTTCCATTCCCCTACCCAAAACAAAACAAATGAAAAAAAAACCTTGGAAAAATACCACCTATCCCCACCATGGTGTCAACATTCGTTTTCCATATCTAAGAAGGATGTCCCCTAACCTTTCCTCCCAGACTTGGGCAATTGAACAGAATTTCCAAAGGGGAAGAATTCTGAAATGAGGTGCTTTCTCCACACACGTTCTACTAGTCATGGAAATCTCTTTGCACTGAAAGGCCAGGGTAGTTCAGGTGATACTCCTGGACCTCCTATAACAGCTTCAGAGTCAGGCTTATTCAGGGGTCCAAGCAACAAACAGATCCGTTCTTATTGCCTGCCCATTCTGATTGCCTGTTCTTACTATCTTGAGACTTGGCTCCACCTTTTCCCTCTCTGCTTTTGCCTCACCCCACCCTTGGCAGCAAATGACTGGCAGCAACTGCCTGGATAGTTAATTGTGTCCTCTCGGCTTAAATCAAAGCAGAGCATTTGTATACAAGCTGTAAACAACCATCTACTACGTTTACTAGGATATTTACCCATAATACAGTAACCACTACTTCATTTTAAAGACTGTGCATTATGTTTTTAATGCACTTACGAATTCCATAATCAAAGAGATCCAATTATGTTTTTTTTACATTGGAAATAAAATCTGACAGTTATTATATAATTTATACAAAAAATAATCCTACTTTTGACTTGGGCAACAGCGTTATAAACAGCAGCATTAAAGACTAATCAACCACATCTTTTGGCCATTAAATTGTAATCACTGAACTCTTTCCATTAAACTCTAATCAGCAAAGGCCATTAATTAGAAAGATATTTGAACAAGTACAGTACTGTACTGCTGAAATTTATTTATAATTTTCAATAATGGCCCATGTTACAGTTGCTCCATCTCTGGCATAGACACATTGCGTAAAATCAATTTAAATTACAGAAAAGAGGAGTGTGCCAGGCAATACCTATGAAATTAGAATGCTAAGTGTTCAATTGTTATGTATCAATTCAATGCCACTCATTATAGGACTGTGCAGTGTGGAAAATTAACAGACAATAGCCAGTGTATTTCTTTTAATAGAAAGTATTGCCAAGGACAACAGACTCGGAAAATATTTTCTTTTGTAACACAGGCATGCAGTTTATTCTTATCTGAATATGTAATTTGATTATGTAGCATGGATATTCTTTACTTTACATTTTCTACCAGGTTCTTCCCCCTCCCCACCTCGCCCTTTCTAAACAGCTTTCCTGTGAAGTGTGCAGATTTCACCCATATACCCACTCGTTGCCGTAAAACTCTCTAGAAATTATGGCACAGCTCACACAAGGCAGCTCAGGCATGGCTTACAAGATCTTTCCTATTCAAGTAGTGGGCCAGAAAGTCAACTGTTCCAAATTACAGAATGAATTTATGGTGCAGTAGTGCGGATCAATGTCATGCACACGAGGATGGATTTGTCAAACATGGTACAACAAAACCCATAAAATGCATCATCTATCACTATCAGAAAAAAAATAGCTTCATGTGCATGTTATTCTTGTTCCTACACCATTCACCAGATAATTTATATCAGCATAGAGGGTACTCAAAAAGGAATATTTAATCAAGTGGGTAACATCATGATTCTAAACACATTATGTGGCAAAAAGGCCTGTTGATCAGTGACAGCTTCTTTCAAGTAATGTGTTTAGGATCACTCTGTAAACAGTTGCCTATTCTTCATGGCTTTCTTACTCCAGAATGACCGAAGAAATAAATAGCCTTGATGAGAGAGAGAAAAACAATGTTGTTTTCTTCACTGGATCCTAAGCTATGAAGGAAAGAATGGCACACACTAGCTTCTGAAAGCCTTTCATTAGCAGTATGAAAGGGTAGATGAAGCAATGCCCTTAGAAACAAGTGATAGTGGGGTTTTAAAATTATATGTTTAAAATTTGTATTTCCTACTTTTTACTCTTCTCTTACAAATGCACAGGAAAATGAGAAGGCACTTGTGTGTTATTGGGGAGGATGGGATCCTATTACACCATGAAACATATAGTTTTGAAACAGTCAAAGCTGGTATTGAAGCTACCCAAAATGTTATTTGGAAATATAGGGGAATATCTTCTTTTGTTGCTTTTAAATATTCCTTAAAAGATTTAAGGGGAAAATGTTAATGCTAAGGCTGTGTATTGTCCCATTGAGATCTTTGGGCCATATGTTATTATTTGGATCAGTAGAAATATTTCCTGGAAATCCATTTAACTTTAAGAATATTCACCTTTTTTTCTCCAATCTCTTTTGATGCTATTGTTTTCCCTACCTGCTGCTGTTTTGGTACCACTTTCCCTCCTTTTGTTTACTGCTAATTTCATCTTCTTGCATCATCCACAAAGATGATCCTAGCCAATTGTGGATAATATAGCGAATGGGATGACATCACAATATTATACTGCCAATCAGATTCCGCAAATGAAGTCAACTGAGAGTGAGGCAAAGCTTCCTGCCAATCGAGGAACACACAGAAAATAGAATGTCTTTCCCTCACTTCAGGGCCAATCAGGTTTGAGTATGTGATATCTCAGAGGACAAACGCAAACAAATTAAGAGAAAGAGCAAAGAAAAGACAATACAAATACTTGTGAACGTTTTCATGAGCATTGGTAAGAAATATCATTGAAAGAGTGTGGCAGTGACAAAAATATTTCTGAATAACAGCAAATTGTTTCAGACCAGCCCTACTTAAGACATCCAAGGAAAGGAAAACAAAGGGACAAAGAGCCTTGGCATATCAGGCCACTGAGTCAAAGCTAGCTGTGCTACCGACCAAAACGTTTAACCCCATCTGGTTTTAATCAAGTCTGGCATGAAGTTGGCCCTTCTACAACAGAATTATTATTCAAAGAGTAGCCAGGTGGGATAAGCTACAGCAAACAGGCTTCCTAGAGGAGTTCCTAGACAACTCTTTAACACATACTAAAAATCTGCCTCATATGTTTGCGATTTGTCTAACGTGTCAAAGTGGCTGCACCTCTTACTGAGTGGGCAGCGAGAGGAACTCGGAAGCCGGAATGATTATATTTATAAGACACAAATTTATACAGGAAGACTGCTTGGAACTTTATTCATTAACATGAAAAAGACCTGCCATTTTCCCCACCAGTAATTGGCACCGAACGTCAAGTGAGATTTTGGTGCATTTTCCATTTTTTGTATAGTTTCAAGAATCCAACAAGCCTAGCTCTCAAACTTGCCTCAGGGGGAGGTAAAATGAAGGGGAAACGAACAGGCATTTCTGGGTCCGTTGTTTAAATTTTGTATTGTGTCATGGCTCATCTGGAATAAGGTAGCACAACATTTCAAAAAAGTGTCTGGAAGCATTAAACCTATGCAGGGTCAAAGGCAGACAGGAGTTAACTAAAAGCAATGGCATTGCATCAGCTTGTATTTATGTCTGTCAAGGTAAAGCTGGGGCCATGGGCATCCATAGCTTAATGTAGACCTAAAGAATGCATCCTCCAGTTCAGGGTCTTGAGGTCAGTGATTTAAACCGAAGACTGAAGAGTAGCAAGCCCAAAGCATCACTTGTTCTGATTGAACACTCTACATCAGAAGGCCGAGATAGTAGGGATGCTTATAAAATCCCCCCTATCTGCATTTCTCTCATTACCTGATCAGGTAATGAAAGAAATGCAGGGATCTGGGTTAGCAGGGGGTATTATTCATTCCCTCTGTGCTGTGATGTTGCTATAGCACCTGTTACTCCATTCCCAGCTACCTAGAGTTTTTGTGTGCCATTGAGTCTTATTCTATCCTAGTGAGTACTTTTTTTTATGAATGATTGAAAACCATTTTCCCTCTTCCCCACCCTGCTTGGTTGTAATGATGCATCAGTGACTTCTAAGAAAAAGAGAGCTACACAAATGTGGCAAGCCACATATATGCTGCAGTCTGAAGGAGGAACAGCAGGCTGGTAATGCATTGATGCAACTCAGCTACTGAGCAGTAAAGAAATGTAATAAATAAATAAATAAATAAATCTTGCATCGTGTCCTTTTGTCATCACACTGAGCATTCTGTGTCCCCAACAGCAGTAGCCAGGGATAGACAAGGTGATTCAGCAAGTTGCTTCCATTTTATTTTGGGTTGTGGGGTTGGTTTTTTTTTTTTTTTGGCAGCAGTTCTATGTTTAAAATAATGTGTAGTTCTGTCTTCTCTCTCTCTCTCCATTGTGGCAATAAGCCAAAGTCTGTATTAACTTCATAGGAAGATTATAGGATAATATCTGTATGAGGACTCAATGCATAGTGCATCTTAATGATCGGGTGTCTCAGGTTGAGATCTACCCTAGCTGTCTAACAACCACCTTTGACCATCGGTCAGAACTTCAGGGAGAACAGCTAGCCCAGCTGACGAAGTCTCTTTACACCAATACCTCAGAAGAATGAGCTTGGGTTATATCAGTATGGGCTTTCTTTTCTTTAGGAACAAGTGTGGGTGGGGGCAAATTTTGAGAATGACCAATATTGGGCAATGCACACCTGTGAGGTACTGTGCTGCTTTGTATGTGACTTTAATATGAATTATTCAAGAGTCCAACCATTCCATATTTTAAAATGTCAGCTTTATTTATTTCTCAGTGGATGCAGTTAGGGCTTCAAAAGCCCCACCAAACTCTAAGCTGATCCAGAGCAGTTTAGCAGCTTCTGAGGTCAGAAATGGAAGAACACTGTCCAAACAGCAGACACTGAGCCATCTCTATCATGCATGCAATCATGGCAACTCCCTCTTATTCTAGGTGTAATAAAGAAGAGTCTTCAGTGATGTCTCTATGTGACATCTACTAGGTAAGGGCAAAAATTGTGATTCCTTCTCCAAAGATGTGCAGCTGATCGAAGATCTGAAATGGCCATATTAAGAAATCTATTTTCTATTCCCAGTTCAAGACATTTTTCCTGAGCAGGATCTACACTACTGCTTTATAATGGCATTGACCACTGTTGGGGCCCATGACACATTCCATATACCATTTTCAAACTGCTTTCAATGTGTTGTATCCTGCTTGGTGTAAATCTGGCCCAGGTTGTAGTTACTTACAGAGAAGCATGCATACAGTATAGCTTCCAAATCACGTGAGGTACTGGTTCCCTTCTATTCGGCACTGGTTAGACCTCATCTTGAGTATTGTGTCCAGTTCTGGGCATCACACTTCAAGAAGGATGCAGACAAGCTGGAGGGGGTTCAGAGGAGAGCAACGAGGATGATCAGGGGTCTGGAAACAAAGCCCTATGAGAAGAGACTGAAAGAACTGGGCATGTTTTGCCTTGAGAAGAGAAGACAGAGGGGAGACATGATAGCACTCTTCAAGTACTTGAAAGGATGTCACATGGAGAAGGGCCAGGATCTCTTCTCAATCATCCCAGAGTGCAGGCCATGGAATAATGGGCTCAAGTTACAGGAAGCCAGATTCCAGCCGGACATCAGGAAAAACTTCTTGACTGTTAGAGCAGTACAACAATGGAACCAATTACCTAGAAAGGTAGTGTGCAGCTGGACAGCCACGGGTCAGGTATGCTTTCAGGTGAATTCTTGCACTGAGCAGATGTTGGACTAGATAGCCTTATAGGCCCCATCCAACTCTACTATGCTATAATTCCATGAGTCTATGTACTTCACAGACAGATAAAACACAGGATCGCTTAGAGCTAGCTGTGTTCATGGTTTTGTACATGTTGACTTAGAATTCAAAATTATTCTGTATGCGAATGATCTTTTATTTCAGAACTCCAGTCGTCAGTTCCGGCCTTAATGAAACTGAGTAATACTTTTGGTGATTTGTCTGGCTATTCAATTAACTGGTCAAAGTCGGAAATAATGCCAATTGGAGTAAAGATACATTCTAATGTAGTAGCCAACTGGCAATTTTGTCGGTGCCCTAATTCCATCACTTATTTGGGAATAATCGTTCCCAGAGACATATCTCAAATGATTAAGTTAAATCTAAATAAGTTGATCAATGATATTTCAAGAGATATTGATAGGTGGGAATCCTTAAGTTAAGCTTAAGGCATAACGTTAATGCACTTAAGATGAATACTATACCTTGAATTGTTTACATTATACGTGGAATCCCTTTACTTATACCTAGCAAATATTTTCAAAAACTTAATACTTTGGTTTGGAAATTCTTTTGGGGTTCCTCTCCACCAAAAATATCTCTGAAAAGGATGCAACTTCCAATCAAAGATGGTGTCTTCGGCTTTCCAGACCTTGCTATATACCACCAGGCTTATTTGCTCACCTGCACCAAATTTTGATAGTTTCCACTTAGATTTGATTTTCCACCTTGTCAGTTTTGGAATCATCGTGTCTGCAGCCTCTTTCCAAATGGATGGCATTAGGTTATAGGCATATTAAGGTGGAAAAGGCTTCTCCCACAATCTTAGCAGTTAGAGATGTGTGGCATATAACATCATGCCAATTACAGTTTGATCCATTTTCTCAACCTAAACTTACTATATGGGGAAATCCAGATTTAAAAATAGGAAAGAAAATGTTTTTGTGGTGAGCTTGGACAGGCAGTATGATTTTTACCCTGGATCAATTATTGGGTGCAGATTATGAGTTTTTGTTATTTTCAGCTTTGCGTGATAACTTTAAATTACCTGCCACAGCTGAATGGCAGTATTTGCAACTGCAACTCTTGTTAGAATCTAGATTTCGCCCTGCAGCTTTTACTGCTTCAGAATCTCCTTTGCTATTGGATGCACCTATTGAGGCTGACTGGGTAAATTGAGCCACAATTCATGTTTATAAATACTTATTATCAGTGAATAAATATGATAAAAGGAAGCTTCAGCAGGAATGAAATAGGGAATTTGAATGTCCTATTTTATCGAATCAACAGACCACTGTTTCGGCATCGGTATCTGATATGTCAATGGATCTCCGGTTATGTTTTATCCAGCAAAAATTATTGTTTCGGGTATATTCGACACCACAGCGTCTGTTTAATAAAAGTTTGTCCAAATCGACTAATTGTTGCAAGTGTCATACAGCTAATGCTTCTTTTGTTCATCTGTTTGGGACATGTCCAATAGTCGCTGCCTTTTGGGAGGAAATTATCAGACACATAAATTTTGGATTAGAAAGCTCTTTAATATTTTCAGATGTACATATCATTTTAAATTATGTACCAGTTTCTTAGAAAATAACACACGGTCAACGTAAATGGATTTTTCATGCCCATTTGACCGCCAAAAGAATTATTCTACAACATTGGAAAGATATAAAGATATAAAGAGTGGTATACAAGTATCAATTGCAAATGGACTTGTATATGGACATTTGGTCTGCCTTTACAGAAGTTTATGTGTAATTTATGCTACTTTTCCTTTCTTCCTTGTGATATTTGAAACTGGGGCTTTTGAAACATGCAGTTGTATATGCCTATTTATTATTATTATTATTATTATTATTATGTTATTTTAGGGTTTTTATTTTGTTTAAAAATTCACAATAAAAATTGATTTAAAAAAAAGGATCGCTGAGAGCCAGGTCAAAAACATTAGTTCTGGCACTTCCTAAGCAATAACGGGATGCCCTCGTCCCCTTATCTATGGTTCCACAGGTTGGCATCTTTTGAAATGCTCAAGGTGGAGAACGTTCAACTGTATCCTCACTGTCTAATTTCATCCTGCTTTTTTGCCTTCTCTCTGATCTCCCTCAGCCTCTCTGTTGAAACGTTAACAGTCTCGTCCAGACATATTTAGACTTCAAACCATATTCTTCATGTTTATCTTTTATTTACACCTCTGGGAGTCTGGATGTTAAATTGTCCAGAGGTAAAATGCTGCCAAATCAAAAGGTTGGTTGCTTTAAAAAAAAAAAAAAAGCTTTCGTTTATTCTATTGAAGAATTGGTTTGGAAGAAAAGGCAAGATGGCAGTAGAAATGAAGTGTGTTCACAAGCATGTAGTACACATTCACAAGTCTACAAGTTCTACAAGCTACATATTCTTCATGTTACTTCTCATAGAGCTCTCTCTCTCTCTCGTGTGTGTGTGTGTGTGTGTGAAAAATGAGATTCTAAATAGTACTTATTGTGGAATCTAGGCATTTTTATTTCATTTTATTATTTGCAGAAAAATGTAAGCATCCTCGGCAGAGATTGTAAAAAAAGGGGAAAAAAAAAAGATTCAAACGATGTTGCCCTCCCACTTGCCTTCTGGGAGGTGAGAAACTCAGTAGGGAGGATTGAAACGGAGTGGGGGGGGGGAACTGGAAAGTACAGCAATCATGAAATGACAAAATTTGCTTGAGAAATCACATCTAAATATATTTTCTTTCCCAAAATACTTGTGTTGGCCTTTGGTCAAAAAAAAAAAAAAAGTCCATATGCAGAAAGTATCTTCCAAATTTAGTTTATTAATCAGGAGCAAGAGGCACAATCTCTTTCTGTATCACAGGCAAAATGAACATCTGTTCACTTTTTGTCACATAGGTTTTCAATGCATGTGGGTGGGTGTGAACAGAGCCCTTGATATGTAATATTCTTCCCATCTGCACACCAGGTGGCACTGCATAGTTAATCAGAAGGTAATAATTGGTACGAGGTGATTACTTACTTTTTAGGGATAACGGAATAAATCAATCTTGTAACTAAAAAAACTAAAAAAAAAAAAGTGTCCCGATACTCAGACTTTTAATTTCTCTTTTCGTGTGCAATTTGGTAATGATCAATGAGATTATCTGATGGCACTATTGTTTCCAAAGGTGTGTTAATTAGCACTGAACAAGTGCAATTACTCTGAAGATCTTTAGACGAATTATTTGATTTGATTTATCCGATACGGTGCTTTAACCTCCAGATACAGAAAATTAAGTAGCATTTAAGCAGAGGGGAAGGGGAAAATGTGTTTCATACATTCATAAAAAGTCCAACCTATTATGGAATAAGACACAATGGCACAAAAAAAAAACTCTAGGCAGCTGGGAATGGAGTAACAGGTGCTATAGCAACATCACAGCACAGAGGGAATGAATAATACTCCCTGCAAACCCAGACAACCTCCCCCCCCCCCCCCCCCAGCCCATGAAAGCGTCTCACAATTTAGAGTTGCAAAAAGCTACTAGATAACTGTATTCACTGCCTGCAAATGTAGTTATTCCTCTTTGGTGTGTTTTCAAAGATTTAAATTGTGAATAACTTGAGCAAAGAGAATTCTAGCAGTTCTCCCAGACTATGGAATGGTCTGTCGGAGGAGGTTAGACAAATTGACAGTCTTCATGAATTTAAGAGAGTCATGAAGACTGTCCACTTCCGACAGGCCTATCCAGATGAATTTTAAGATGTTTTTAATGTTGTATTTTTCTCTTGTTTTTTAAATTTTTTAACTGTTGTGATTTTTATGTTTTATATTGTTGTTGTTCCCCGCCTCGATCCGGAGGGAGAGGCGGGCTACAAATAAATATTATTATTATTATTAAAACAAGCTTTTGAAACTCAGGTGAAATATCCATCAGCCCAGCTTCCTTTTATTGGCCCATGCCACAATGCAGCCCTGCTCTGCGCCTTCTCCTGTGTGGCCTTTTGCAGTACTGCAAAAACAGAGCTCCGATACAAGCTGAAAACTACTGGCATAGAATTGTCGGGGCTGTGCTAGCTCTACAGAAAATGTATCGAGTTAGCATTCTCTTTGCAGAGTCACACTTCTCCCTGCATTATTCCTGGAGGAACTGCTACCTTTATTGCACTCCTCAGACCTGCAGGTAAACAAATTAAAATTAACTGAATTAACTTCTTCCTACTCTGATTGCCTTAGATTAATTTGAAATGCTAATCACCAGAGATGCCTTTGTTTTGGAGCATCATTACCCAACCTGATGTAAAGCACCCTGCCTCCCACTGGGGCTCCACCATGTGGTCACTAGCTGGTGGCTTGGGGGGCTAATGGCTAATAATTATTATTATTTAATAGGGTAAGTGGTATATCAATCTAATAAATAAATAAATGGTGGTCACCAGCTTGGGGTCCAATAGGAAAGGAGCTCCAGTGATGGTTAGTGTCAGGGAATTTCATCTCTTGCTCCCAAAATTTCCCCAGGGGGATTTCAGTTCCCTTCACAGCCCCCATTCACATGGCCTAAAATTCCAGCTGAAAGGTTTCAGTCGAGAACTAATTAGTTCAGCTTATTTCCTGTGCAGCCTTATTTCCCTTTTCCTTCAATTCAAAACTGCTTAGAGATACAACTCAAAATGCAATATTGAATAGTTGTAACACTTCCATCTTTATTATTTATGTTTTATATTACATGTATATCCCATGTTTATTTCCTCATGAAAGAACTCAAAGTGGCTCACATGTTCCCATTTATCTCCATTTTGCCCGAACAACCCTGTGAGGTAGGGTAGGCTGAGAGTCAGTGACTGGCCCAAAGTCACCCAGTGAGTTTCATGGCTGTGGGGACTAGAACCTGGATCTCCAGAGTCCCAATTCAACACTTTAACCACTATACCACACCAGTTCTCTTTCCTTTAGTATTATTAAGATTTTTATTGGCTTTCTCAAAGATAGAAACAATCAAATAACACCAGAGAAATGGCCATATCATTCACCATCCACTCACTTCCCCAAAATAGTTTCCAATAGTTTTTCACCTTTTCCAGGCCCAGGGCTCACTTTGAGCCCAAATATGCATGGCGGGGCAATTTGATTCCCCCCCCCCCAATATATTTGTATGCTGCTGTTGCAATCCATTTTTGGATTACAACAAATCAGCCTGTGACCCAATAAGGGATCCTGACCACCAGCTGAAGATCAATGATGCATCCTTACAGGGAAGAAAAAAAACCATAACAGGAAGTAGGCTACTAGAACAGGTTGCTAGACACAAGAAGAGACAATAAGAATTTCCATTTTAATTGCTGAATGAACATAAAGTTGGCACTGTCTTGTTATATGGGTTGTCACCATTTGAAAACCCAAAGCTTATGTTTGAAAAGTGTGCAAAGAAAAATCCATTCATTTCAAATGTGTGTGCAAACACATTTAGTCGATGTGTGAATGCATACAAAATGTGTACAATTTTAAACAAACACACAGAAATGCACAAACAAGCATTGAACAGACAAACAGGTGGAAAATGAAGGAAATACATGAAATAGATCTGACAGATCTACCCATCGCTAGGTTTAACTGACCCCATTGTCCTTATAGTGATATCCTCAAATTTTAAAACATAAACAATGCAGTGGAAGACCTGCTACATTATAGAGCCCCTTCAGTAAAGGAGAAAATCACAAGACAATTTGTAGTTAATAATTTCTGCAGACGTTATAACAACCCCCTGAAGAAGGCCTAAAAACTAGGGGTGTGCACGGACCCCCCGGATCGGATCGGGACCCGGATCGGGACCTCCAATTTTGTCCCGGACCGGTTCGGACAAAATCGGAGGCCCCCCGGACCGGATCGAGTCCGATCCCGATCCAAAAATCGGAAATTTTTGGATCGGCCGCCATTTTTTTCCCCATAGACTTGCATTGCAATGCAAGTCTATGAGGAAAAAATGGCGGCGGGTGGGTAAGGGGGGGCCTAACTCCCTCCCCCCCCCGGGGCCGTCCGCTGTGGACGGCCCCGGCAGGTAAACCCCCTCCCCCGCGCTCCCTACCCCCCCTGGGGCCGCCTGCTTCCATCCGCTGGCGCCCGCGGGCGCCAGCGGATAGAAGCGGACGGCTCCGGGGGGGGGGGTAAGCCCCCTTCCCCGCCACTTACCTTCTCGGCACGTCCGGCGCCGGCGGCTACTACCAGCGGGCTCCGCGGCCTACTCTCGAGTAGCGCGCCGGGTGATGACATCACCCGGCGCGCCACCCTGGAGCAGGCCGCGGAGCCTGCTGGTAGTAGTAGGCGCCGGCGCCGGACGGGAGCCGCCGGGCCGGGCAGGTAAGGGCCCCCCTCCCCCCTCCCCCCTCCGCGCGCCCCCTCCTCCCCCCTCCCCCCTCCGCGCGCCCCCTCCTCCCCTCCACGCACCCCCTCCTTACCTTTCCGGCCCGGCGGCTCCCGTCCGGCGCCGGCGCCTACTACTTCCAGCAGGCTCCGCGGCCTGCTCTAGAGTAGCGCGCCGGGTGATGACATCACCCGGCGCGCCATCCTAGAGCAGGCCGCGGAGCCTGCTGGGAATAGTAGGCGCCGGCGCCGGACGGGAGCCGCCGGGCCGGAAAGGTAAGGGCCCCCCTCCCCCCTCCGCGCGCCCCCTCCTCCCCTCCACGCACCCCCTCCTTACCTTTCCGGCCCGGCGGCTCCCGTCCGGCGCCGGCGCCTACTACTTCCAGCAGGCTCCGCGGCCTGCTCTAGAGTAGCGCGCCGGGTGATGACATCACCCGGCGCGCCACCCTAGAGCAGGCCGCGGAGCCTGCTGGGAATAGTAGGCGCCGGCGCCGGACGGGAGCCGCCGGGCCGGAAAGGTAAGGGCCCCCCTCCCCCCTCCCCCCTCCGCGCGCCCCCTCCTCCCCTCCACGCACCCCCTCCTTACCTTCCCGGCCCGGTGGCTCCCGTCCGGCGCCGGCGCCTACTACTACCAGCAGGCTCCGCGGCCTGCTCTAGAGTAGCGCGCCGGGTGATGACATCACCCGGCGCGCCACCCTAGAGCAGGCCGCGGAGCCTGCTAGTAGTAGTAGGCGCCGGCGCCGGACGGGAGCCATCGGGCCGAGAAGGTAAGTGCCCCCCTCCTCCCCCCCCCCGCTGTCCACTTTCATCGGCGGGCGCCCGCTGGCGCCCGCCAATGGAAGCGGCGGTGGGCGCCAGTGGGCGCCCGCCGATCCGCCGATCCGCCGAACCGGTTCGGAGCTTTTTCGGACCGGTTCGGATTGGATCGGCCGATCCAGCTGCGGGATCGGAAATCGGATAATTTATCCGATTTCCCACTGGACCGGACTCGGATCGTGGATCGGGTCCGATCCAGTGCACATCCCTACTAAAAACCTAGAGGCCAAAACATGTTTGGCTTTCGTATAATAAACTTTTCTATAGCACCCTGAGACTTCTCTCCCCTTTTGTATAGAATTTTGTAGAATTTACATTTCAGATTGAAACTTGCAATATATAACGGCAGGTCAATATAGCAAAGTAATCTCCTTATCCCCAGAACAAAGCTTAAATATCAAAGGGCAAGGCAAGGCAAGCGTTGTTAAAGCAATCTTCAGTCTAAACTGTAGGAAGCTACAAGGCAAAGATCTATGCTTGACTTTTCTTCCAGCGAAAAGTAGAACATATGAGAAAAGTGTTCCACCTAAAAAGAAATAGTCGTGGATAAAACGCCCTTCTGGAAAAAAAAAAGTTGAAATATGAAACACAAATCAGCTATTTAGAATGAGACAGAAAATCTGAGCACAGCCTTTCCAAAGTGTATACTAAAAAAAGATCAACAGAGGGAGGAAACACACACACACACACACACACACACACAAACATACACAATCAGTGCAGCTGTAGTATGATGTTACAAGTTGTCCAGGCTGAAGAGAAAGGCAGGTCATGCAAGAACACCTATTACAGCCTGAATACTCCTTGTGTGCTGATGATCCTCTCATGTGGTTACCACTGGGGTGGGGGGGGGGGGAGTCTAAGATACTTTTCACTGCAAATTTTCTAAATTCAGCATTTCAGATTACAGAAATGAACAAAACAGCACAATAATTACATGATGGAAAATGTACAAGGTGTACTTTTTGAGATGTATAGAATCTATTCTTTTGAATCCACAAATGTCTGTTCTCCCACGTCAGATAGCTGAGCTGAGACATAACACCACACACAATTATGTAAATTAAATCTGAATATCCCAGTATCTACTGTCTGTCCTACAACCAACCTGGCTCCTACTAGAAAACAAACATAACTAGCAAACATAATCAAATAAGCTTAACTCCAGAATTTAAATCTACTTATAATATGTTTCTGCTATTATGGATAAAGTAATCACAAACGAATCAAATTCAATCAGACATAGTAATTGCAAATAGACTGAATGAAGGCATTCCCTTATTGTATTTACCCCATAGAAACATAGGAAGCTACCTTATACTGATTGGTCCATCTAAACCCAGTATTATCGACACTGACTGGCAGCAGCTCTCTGAGCTTTCAGGCAGGCATTTTCCCAGTCCTACCTGGAGATACTGGGGATTGAACCTGGAACCTTCTGCATGCAAAGCAGGTGCTCTGTCAATGAGCTATGGCCACACATTTATGGAAAAGTCATCCATGGCCCATGGCATTTCCAATGTTGCAGCTTTCCTTCCGGAAGTCATTGGTAGAACTTTTAACACTAATTAAAAGCAGTGATGCTGAAGTGGAAAAAGGCTTTTCCAGTGTCAGATAAATGGTACTGACAGCATGGAAATTTGTTTTTGAAACTTCCTTCTCACAGCTGACATTTAAAAAACAAACAAACATTCAAGTCTTCTGCAATAATACCTGCTACCAACAAAGAAGAACTGGATCCAACTAGCCAATGAATCACCAAGTGAATTCTTCTCTAGAAAGTTTCAACAAAGGGTTGTCTCAGTTAACTGCTCTTTAACAACTACATGAAACTGCTAGGTGAAGTTATCCAAAGATGTGAGCTAAACTGTCATCAGTATAGCTGTTGACACGCAGCATCTATCCCTTTTTTCCCATCTTCTAGTCCCAAGGAGGTGGCAAAACCCTAAACAGGTGTCTGGGAGCAGTTTTGGGGTGGATGACAGAAAAGAAACCGAAACTTAATTCAGACAAGACAGTGCCATAGTGGATTGGGAAATCTGCTGATCTGGCTGATTATGTACAACTGGGATTGGATGGTTTTGTACTACTTGTAAAGGTCAGGTACGCAGAGCTTAGGAGTGCTCCTGGATTCAGCATTTTCTATTGAAGTGTAAGTATCAGCAGTAGCCAAAAGTGCTTTTTTTTTTACCAGCTTCACTTGCTTTGCAAGCTGCAACCTCATAGAGAAAGCAGACATTGTTTTTGTAACTCATGCCTTAGTTACCTCAAGGCTAGATTGCTACTGTGCACTCTACATGGTGCTGCCCTTAAAGACAGCCTGGAAACTTCAACCTTTGCAAAATGCGGGAAAATGCTTTAGGAGCTAAGCGTTCTGATCATATTATACGTATACTGAACTAGCTGCATTGACCACCTATTTGTTTCTGGGCCTGATTTAAGGCACTGATGTTAGCCTCTGAAGCCCCAAATGGTTTGGGGCCATCTGAAAGACTACCTGCATTCGTAACAACCCACCTGAGAGCATCATTACATGGGGGGAAATCACATTTCCTTACCGTTGCTTCTCCACCCCCACTTTTGTCCCTCATTACTTTCTCTTTCTGCCTGGAGGGGAAAAAGGAAGTAAACAAAGACCACGTGGCACATTCAGGGGTCATTTGTATTGCACCATTTTCCTGCACATAGCAGGAGATCGCGGCACATTCCATTAAAAAATAAATGTCGGAGTAAAAGGGTCCATGTTGCGATGGAAAAATGAGCGGAAGGCGCGCAGCAGGTGGATGTCTTTGTCTAAAGTACGCGCACACATCCGTAAGTGGGCAGTAGCGAGTGTGCAATAAAATGCTTCTCTGATTAACCTCTGTGTATTCCTAACAGCTTCTATATTGTTTTTTGGGAGAAACTGAAGAATTTTAATTGGTATTTATTATTAGCAAAGTCAGCCCTACCATTAGACAGAGTGAAGTACTTGCCTCAGGCAGCAGTTACTAAGGGGTGGGGAATGACAGTAAGGTACTGGAAGATAGCCTGCCCTGTACCCCCTAAAGTAGCTTGCTGGCCTCAGGATACTATTAATTGTAAGTCAGATTCAACTGTGAGTCCATCCCAGTTGGCTTCTGTACATGGAATAGAGGACACCATTTTGTCCTTCACTACAGGTAACAAAACATATTGGGCCAGCCTTGATTATAAGCCACACTATGTTTGCTGTTCTGCTGTACACTCCAAAGAGCAGGTTTTTAGATCATGCAAATAAATAAATACTTTAGCTGTCATGATTTCCAAACTATATTTTTTAAAAAACGGTTCTCCATTGGAAGCTTATCGGGATCCCCCAACAACATGGTTAGTTACAGCTTCCACAAAAGACTGCTTCAAGCTCATGCTCAGTTGCTGATGTGCCCTATATATACAACCTCAGAAGGTGCTATGGTAAGTTCCAAGTCAGTCAGTTTTATTGCATATATAGCCATCAGTTTTAACAATTTTACCAAATTGGGTGGGGGGAATTGAATTCTCAAACCAACTCATCGTACACACAACTTGCAGCGTGAACTTTTAAAACTTTTGTTCTAATCTTCTCGGCAGCAATAGGAAATGAAATGACTTGATTCCAAGTCATACTTTCATGTGGGGCAACAGTAGATCTACAAGCCTATCTGCCCTGTTCAAAGGACATGATATTGGAAATATGCCTCAGGGTCTTCAGCAACATACTGTGCCCCCCCCCGAGAAAATCCTCCTCAGGGAAAGAGATAGAGCTCTCAGAAACTGAGAGTACCCTAGAGTTTGCTGCAGCCAATGCAGGACGCTGTGATTCCTTAGCAGATGAGTCAATGTGGCAAAGGTTCCAAGAATGTCAGATGTTGTAGGATATCCTTCTTCAGAGTTGCCCACTTCATTTGGCTGAACCTCTCATAAAGATGACCAAGATGAGTCACCCCCAAAAAGATTAATCATAAATACAACACTTAAGTGGTATTTTTTTTTCTTAATGCTTCTTTGCAAACAATCAGGAACTCCATGGGAAATGGCAGAAGTGGTTCAATGTAAGCAAGTGGAAAGTGATACAAGTTGGAACAAAGAATCCCAACTTCACATATAAACTGATAGGGCCTGAGCTAGTGGTGACTGACCAAGAGATCTTGAGATTATGATGGACAGTTTGATGAAAATGTCAACCAGGTGTGTGGCTGCTGTGAAAAAGGTATGTCAGTTATAATTAGGAAAGGAATCAATAATAAAACTGCCAATACCATGCTGCCTTTTTACAAATCTATGGTGCAACCACACTTGGAATACGGTGTACAGTTCTAGTACCATATCTAAAAAAATGGCATTCTAATGTTGGAAGAAGTGCAGAAAGGGCAACTAAAACTATCAACGGGTTGGAGCTTTCCCTATGGAGAAAGGTTATAACATCTGGGGCTGTTTACCTTAGTGAAAAGGCAAGTGAGGGGAGACATGATAGAGGTGTATAAAATTATGCATAGTGGATAGGGAGACCTTTTTCTCCCTCTCGTGTAATTCTAGAACCCAAGGTTGTCGCATGAAACTGATTTGTGGGAGTTTCAGGACAGATAAAAGGGAGTATTACTTCACACAGCACATAGTTAAACTGTCACAAGTTGCAGTGATAGCCACTGACATGGATGGCTTTAAAAGGGAACTAGTCAAATTCCAGAAGAGTGAGGCCATCAAAGGCTATGCACTACCTCCAGTATCAGAGGACTTATGCCTATATACTACAGTTGCTGTAGAGAATAACTGGGAGAGTTCTGTTGGACCAATGTTCTACTTCAGCAGCTGTTTGGCCACGGTGCGAACAGAATGCTGGACTAGATGGACCTTTCATCTTATCCAGCATGGGTCTTCTCACGTTCTTATGACACACCTGTTTCAAATAATAAAGATTTAAATCCGTCTCCTAATCAGTTGCAGGATTGGGCTCTGGTAGATGTCTTTTGGGAGAGAGTTATACAGCTAAGTGTACAACTAGAACCTGGAGCAAGATTATTCCTACAAAGCTTAATAACTAGGGGAGAGTCAAGGTCCTATGGAAATACTCAAGAGAAATTTGTGTTTAGGGGCACATACATTTGTGAGATGTATGTGTCCCTATAGTTAATAGGTTAGGGGCACCCTATTAGGGGGAGATGCCCCCCATATTAGAAAATATTTCCTCATTTGAGTAAAGAAAATAATGCCAATTTTATTTCGTGGCCAATGCCTCCCACAATCAATTATTATGATCAACGGGGCTTCAGGCAGCTAAATGTCCTTCTTTACCTGAAGAAGCAAAAGAATAAACAGAGATCCAAAATTCATTATATATAAACAAGCAGATAGATGAATTTGATTGTAACTGAGGTATCTGAGATGTTATTTTAAGAGGACTCTGCAGATCTCTATGGCATTTATCATCACTCAGTGTTGTGTTCACTCCTAATTTTGACAACGAATAAAATCTGTAACTTCGTGATTAATTTCTAAAGTTTATGGCATTTCCTTTTAATAAGTGAGCATTAAAATGACGGCAATTGTACATGAGACACATGTGCCTACAAATGTCATTTTGAAATTCAGCATCTGCCAGCCATATACCTTAGGTTCTAACATTTATATTCATTAAAAAAATCAAGTGTGCTAATCATCACAAAAGCCTTTAGGCTATCATAGATAAACATCAGGTGCTTTCTTAAGCACCTAGGTCTGGTGCATGAGGTAGAGCCGTTATGTGGAGGTTGCTATAAATGGCTTTCTGTAAAAGCTTTAACTACATAGAAAGCCACTACAAACCATAAATCATTGGGGACTCCCATATGCTGCTTCCAATATTGGCCAGTCAGATCCTTCTGGCAGGGCTGGCACTACCACTAGGCAGAGCAAGGTGGCCACATCACGCAGCTGATTTTGAGTGTCATGAATTGGCAAGGGAATCGTTAGTTATTTAATTTACTATTACCAGTTATTTAATTTACTCTGAATTAGTCAGAGTGAACCCCCCAATGAAATCATTGGAACTTCAGTTAGTCATGACTAACTTGTCTCATTTATTTCAATGGGCTGACTCCAAGTATAACTAAGTCTGGATACAATCTGTTATATTTTTACTGTCAGGGAGGGAAAGAGGAGCTGATGTGATTTTCTGTCACAGATGTCAAAATAACTTGGCTGGCCTTGAGTACTATACACCTTGCTATAGAGTAGGGGGCATCTGCTGTTCCACATCAGGCCACAAAAGGGCTTGGGTTGGCTCTAGCCTCTGGGAAGGCATGAAGGCAACAGCCTGCCCCCTGTTTGTCCCAGCATCTTGCAATCAGAGATTACCTGCTTTTCTCCATGAAGGTTCTGTTCTGCTATCTCATGCACAGGTGGGTATCTTTTGCTGTTGCAGACTGACACTTTCTGGAACTGGTTTACTGCACACCTGCCTACTGAGAATGCTGAGGTAGAAGAGAAGGACAGAAGTCCTCATTCATGCCATTCCCCAAACAGATTGAGAAGGAACTTTAAAATGGTGGAAAAATTAGAACTGGAGAGTTTCTCACCTTGTAGTACAAAACACACAGGCAAGCCAATCCACAATTCTGTTTTCCCTAGCATAACACTGCTACAACTTTGTAAAGGTAATAGAATGGCAATGGCTCATGGCACTCTTGAATACTGGCTGGGATCATAAACACGACACAAGAGGAAATGGCTAGAGCTCAGAGGCAGGGCACATGCTTTGCATACAGAAGGTCCCACGTTCAATCTCTGGCATTTCCAGTTAAAAAGGATCTGGGGTAGCAGATCTGGGAAAGGAACCTCTCCCTGAATCCCTGGAGAGTTGCTATCAGTCAAAGGAGACAATACTGGCAACATAGATCAATGGTCTGACTCAGTCTAAGGCAACTTCATGTGCACATTCCACTGTGAGCGAAATCAGGATGAGCAGAGTAGGTCAAAAGGAAAGGAGCTCTTGATTTCCCTCTTTCCCTGGCAGTCATTTTTCTTGTTCTCTACTCCTAACAAAATCCCAGCTGTACCTAGCTGAGCAATCTCAAAACATAAGAAAGATAGCTGATAGCTTAGCCTGGCTCTCAACTGCAGAGAAAACCAAAGCTCTTTATGCATTCCCACCTAACTTCTGGGATTTTTTTTCCCCGAGCAAGGGGTGAGAAGAAGAATGAAGGGTACATGGTTTGTCAGATGGATTAAATCAAGAGGGATGCTAACCTGGCACATTGCCTCATGTACAATTATCAAGAAATATGACCCCATGGAAATTCCGACACGTGGAAGGCCTCAAACAATGAGAGGATTTAGGATTATATAAATCACAATGGTCTGTAGTATAATCACATGAGAGAACGAACCTGCAAAGCTTATTATACTGAATACCCAGATGGAGAACAACAGTTGTTGCTGTACTAAGAATTACCACTCTTGTAATCAATAACAGGAAAAAAAGAACAGTTGGGCAACTTGTTTCTTATTATGTTCACTTAGGCAACGTCTAGATCAATAAAGAGCATTAAGTCTCATACCACTCTCGGCTGTGCATACTCAATTTGCCTTGCGTATGCTGGGGAGGGATTTGGTTGTACATGCACGTTCTTTAGCAGATAAACATGCATTTCACTTGGAAAGCTGTCATTTAAACACCAGACTTTTTTTTTACTGCATAGCAAAGAATTGCAAGAAGTCTTTTGCAAGAACGGCATCTGCTTTGCAAATCATTTGATCACCATTTTTGATGGAATATGCCTAAAGGTTCAGAATAGAGAACGCACAGCCAGAGTAGTATATAGGGTTGTTCTGCTAAAGTAGATCACTTTGATCATTTTTAAGCCAAAGATGCAATTTTGGAGTATGGATGTTATTCCCCATCCACCTCTAAACTGGTGAGATCAAAGACATCTTAAAGCTTGCACGCTTCCTTCCTATCTCTTTACTGCATGTAGAAAGTAACAGCCAAATTAGGAGATCCTAGTTATTTCAACATGGGCACAATGTCTAGGTAAAACATAAACGTGGCATTTCTCCATTTGAGCATTATTTCCTATGCACAGTGAAGACAGGAAGGAAATGAGGACAACTCCCAATCTCACAATGCATAGAGGTGTGAGTCAGTAACATCCAAACAGGCCCCATCTCTCTTTCTGTATAGTCAATGAACAACCCTTTAGCAAGGTGCTTTTGGAAGATTCATGTCCACTCATTCCAGCTTGTCCTCATGGCAGACATATGGGATTGAGATCACTATAAACGAGGTGCTCAACACAATTTAGGGGCATGTCTCCCATGACACATTGTACCATTTGCAGAGAGGGTAAGTGCTTCCTCCTAGGGTTGTCATCCAGTTTAAAAAAAAACAAAAACATCTTAAGTTGGGTTACTCTTGAGTTTTAGTTCATTTATCAATTTACCAAATTTGCATAAAATTTGCATATGGTAAAAACAATACTTTTGGGTGCAAGAAGCAGACTTTCTTTGCTTTTAGATGATGCCCACGTATGTCATAGCAGGAATCATCTTAGAAGAAGCAGTCCCCCTATGTTGTGTATGAGAGAAGGGAAACAATACCTCTTTAAGATAATACTTCCCACCTGCATTTATAAACATATATATTAAACACAACATGTTTTTTTTTCAAAGAAGAAACTGCTGCTCACTTAACTGGGGATGGGGACCTTTTTAGTCTACTGAAAGTTTTTTGGCCAGTTAATCTAACTGATAAGCAAAGTTTCATCCCTACTTGAGCTGAGCTGGAACTCTGAAAAGCACCTGTGGATACATATCCTTAAAATAACTACTAAACCACAATAGAATGGCAATAAATTAAGAGTCTAGAGGAGTTATGATTAACATGGTATATAAAGAGGTTTACAAAAACAAACAAAAAAACATAGTAAGCATTTGGGGAAGGGCTAAAGTAAAAATAAAGAAAGCAATATATTACTTTTAAAAAAGATAATGTTGATCCTGCAGTCTCACTGACATTAATTTAGCATAAATACATCCCCGAAGGAATTGTGTTACTTAATGATCATATTGAGATCTTGACTAAATTAGTGACATCTATTAAATAAAGTGCTCCTTAGGAATGTGATAATTGTACCAGAGCATATTGATTCAGGTTTTATTAACTCTGTTCCTAATGTAACACAGCAGCTATTGCCAAAGCCAACACTGTTTCATAGTTCCACAGCCCCAGAGAAATATTTCATGTAGGTAATAGGTATAATTATATATTGGGGAAAGTGGCCATTTCCAGATAAGGTCACATTAAAACGAAGTTAGAGGATGGTGAAAACCTCTTGCATTCTAACTACATCACTTGCACATTGGGACTGTTGAAAGGTCTCTTGCCGAGACACAGAAACACAGCCCATTTATTGCAGCATTAATCACACATACAATACTTCCAGTAAAACCAAGTACAGAAAAGAATGATGAATTCCTACCAATTCCAATAAAGATTGCTTTGTAATCATCTTCCTTCAAGGCACTGAGTGTCAATCCTTCTACTGAAAGGCTTCTGCCGCAAACGATCTGAAAGATAATATTACAAAGCTCATCATAACTTTATCACTCAGTTTTAAGCTCACGTTATTCAGTGGCATTGTGCTGGTCATTCAATCAATCATTTAAGAACGTAAAAATTCCACTTAGGGCCAAAAGAATGATCTTGACCCTAGACTCAAATCTGGGCCAGAAGTACCAGTGAAAATATTGGACGAATCGCTTAAAGAGTGTAATTGGCTACCAGACTATTTTCCAATGCAATTCAAACTGCTGGTGCATACTCATAGCTTAGGGCTCATATACCTGGAGCAACACTTGTCTCTGTATCAACTTGCCATATATTGAGGACATCTTCAAAGGCTCTCCTCCAAATGCCCCCACCATCCAAGGCAAAGCAAATGGGGGCCAGAGTGAGGGCCATCTCAGTTGTAATGCCCTGTTTATGAAGTTCCCTTCCTCAGAAAAGTTCATCTGGTCCAAATATTGCAATCTTTTCAGCACAAGGCAATAAAGTTTGTGTGTGTGCATGTGGAGGGGTTCAAAATAAGGGGACTAGACAAATGTATGGAGGACAAAGCTATAAATGGCTGCTAGTCATCATAGCTATTTACTACCCCTGGGATCAGGTGGGGAAAGGATATTGTCCTCATAAATTTGATTGCGGGTTTCACATAGGCATCTTGTTGGCCACTGTGGTAAGCAGGATACCTTAACCTGATAGGCCTTTGTTCTAATCCAGCAAGGCTCTCTTACGCTTTTGTGAAAGGGTGCAGGGTAATTTGTTTGTATTTTTCTCTGCTTTGCTCTTTATCCTAAGGGAAGGGTGAACATGTAATAAACTAGCAATGTTATCATAACGTGTATTACAGACTGGAATTGCGAGCAGAACGTGGATTACCTCCCTAAGGACTGTCTGGAGGACAACACCACCTGCACTGAGCATGTAGAAGTGTCCTTGCTCACATGGAAGCTAAAGCTGTTTATTGAAGCTCCTGGAGCATCATTCTGAATGGGAATGTGCGTAAAACAACTCCCCCTCCTTTTAGAAGAGGTGTTATAATTATGAAATGATATAATAAAGTACAGTTGCAATCCTCCTCGAACAGATACTTTATATTCATTGGACATAAGGTATAAATCATGCTACTTTATTGGACCATGCTGCAGATTGTATATACATTGAAAAACAAGGATTTAATATTCTTTAGGCCTAGCCCTGTAACTTTTTAAAACTCAAGTTATTCTTAGAAAAGAAATTACATACATAAATAACAACTCCAGACAATATTGTATTCCTCATCTGCGAGCCCTGCATTTACTCTAATTTTACAGAGGAAAGAACTCCATGTGGTGGTAGAGATGCAAAGAACAGAAAGAGATTCTTCTTCCATGTTTATTAAGGGCCAAGATAATACCAGGAAACCTAATAGGCACTGGATGTACTGCATCTTTCACTAATCCATCTAAAATTGTGTTAAGACATATTTTGCTGTTTAATAGCTTTATTACCCTGGAATGAACTCAGTGCACATAATGGTAGGTTATTCAGATTATTAAAAACCTAACATTAAAAAAGCAACAACAGAGCACAAACATGCAAAGCTGCTGCTTTTCAAGGAAGTTCAAGCACCATTGCAGGTTTTTAAAAATAATAATAATGCAAAATAAGCGAAAATCATCCCACGGGAACTTATAGTTTAGAAGAAACCTTGGGTAGGGGAAAGTATCATGGATTAATGTTTTTTTTTTAAAAAAAAACCACCAATATTTAACTTGCATAAAAGAAGGGGGGAAGCAGCAACAACACAACATGATTAAAGAAATAAAATCCTTCCAATAGCTACACTGAACCCCTAAAGCAATTTAGGTATTTGTTTCTTACAGACAATTAATCACATGCAGGCAAGCCAGATGAGAACTATTGATTGCCCTTTTCCAAACTAGTGGCATTCAGACAGCAGACAGACAAATGCCCTGAGCAAGAGAAAGCATCTTCCTCCCTCAGCCTGGTGTAGCTTTTAATTGTTCTTTACTAATGTGCATGACATTTTGCTGTTAATCTTTGGCAGAGCCCTGGCTTCTTTTACTGTGAGCTATACCAAGGCAGTTTATATTTTTCATTACCTTCACTCCGAGGTCTTTCATAAGCTCGGTTTCGAAATGTACTACATCATATGGCAGCCGGAACTGGGGGATTTCAGATGTACTAGAGAGAACAAATAAAATAGGACTGATGAAACATTTCCCAGCTGTTATACAAAAGAGAGGGCATCTTTAAAACATGGCTGTACAAGTAGGGATCATCAAGGATTTTGCGGTGGGGGGGAGGTCTGCCTTTCAAAGTGAATCAATCTGATCCACACAGATCAGAACACAGTTATCTTTTGGTTTTTGTACTTCTCACAGTTTTGTGGCACAATTTTCGGCTAAAAAAAAATCAACATGCATTTAAAAACACATATTTTAAGATAAAAATACATTAAAAATATGTACTTTGATGTACATACATTTAAAATGCATATTTTGGGAGGAAATGTATTTAAATATGTATTGAAATACTTATTAAATACATTTTTGTATGCATTGAAAATAGCAGATTAATGCAGACACAGGATGGGACAAATTTATGAATGAAGACATGTGAAATTGACCCTGACTAAAAATGGATTGATCTTTACATCCCTACACACAGCAGATGCCCATCTTCGCTCCTACGATGTAAATGTGGGGAAAATATTTAAAGTTATCTAAAAAGATATTTTAAAAACCCAAAACATGCTAAAAAAATAAAACTGTAACATAGCAAATTAAACTAATATTCATCTTTAAACGCAAACTGCATGTTTAAAGTGAAGATATTTAGTCAAGTAAGGATAGTGAAAAACCCATGTGAACTTTATTTATTTGATTTGTACCCAACCTTTCTACCAAAATAGAGCACTCAAGGTAGCTTACGGGGATAATGGAAACTGATTAACACAATACAGCAAAATACAATAAAAACGTAATAATTACAGGGAAAAGGAAAAACGGCATTCAACCCAGCAGACACACTTACAGGCCAAGGGCCTTCTTGAACAAAACAGTCTTTGCCTTCTAGAAAAAGGGCAGCAGTGACAGAACAAACCTCTCCTCAGATAGTCATTGAAAAGGCCTCCTCTCAGGTTGCCACCAAACGGGCCTCAGAAGGCAGCAGTTTCAAAAGAAGGGCCTCTCCAGAATATCTTAAGAACTGGGCAGGCTCATATGGGAGATGATTTTCTTGAAATGTATAGGTCACATAATGTGGATTTGGACTGCATAAAGTAATGGAATGTATTTATGGAAAACACAGTTTCACACTCTTCAACAGTAAAAGCACTTTCACATTCTATCAAAATCCATAACTGACTCAGCCATTCATGCTTTAGTAATGGCTAACAAGTTCAAAATTAAAGACTTCTCAGCCAGTGGCCAGTGCTGGTCACCAGAAGATGCAGCATCTGAACCGTACTTGTCACCAGAAGATGTTGCAGACTTGAAGATTGTCTATGAGAGAGTAATGTTGGGAAGACGGATATTTGTGATGCTTTCTTATCTCCTAATGCCAAGAAAGTTGTACAGCTTCTTCAAGTAAGAAGTGGCTGCATTATATGGAGAGGATAGCACTGATACAGTAATGTATTAAAGGAATCAGGATGGATAAGTAGAAGCTACATCTTCAGATCTTATGTGGGATGCTTCCATTTTTTCTTTTTCTTTTTTACTGCAGCTGGCCACAACAATTACAGCAATTCAGTATACCTTTACCCCCAGAACACACACACAGGGCCGATCTACATACGAGGTTTTTGACGTTTTATAAGGGTTATAAAAACTCTTTGGGCCACATGACACACTCCCTATAACATTGTATATCTGAGGTTTTTTAAAACTCCCTTCAGTTATATACAACAGTTTCACTTTTAATAAAGCGTTTTAAGTAAAATAATGTGTCCTTCCTTACCGTTTGTGATTCCTGGGGGCAGTGCTTCGTTGACCGGCGCCCAAATGCTTAGCAAGTTGATTGGTGGGGAAGAAAGAGGAAGTGGGTGAGTGAACTACAACACCCACAATGCCTAGCCCTATACTCGCTAGGGTATGACAGAGGAACAAAGGAGGAAGTGGTGACTGACCACAACCCCCACAATGCCTTGCCCTAAACTCATTGAAAATACGAAAGAGACAGGGCAGAACAGCGTGTGACCGCACACACCGCTTTAAAGACTGAAGACTGTTCTCCTGTAACGTGAGTACTCAGTAATGTGGCCTAAGACATTTTAGAACGCACCTATTTGGAATGTTTTAAAATACTTTTTAAAACGTTCCAAAGGACTGTATAGATCGGCCCCAAATCACACACAAAATGAGAAATCACCAATCTGCAATTTTTGTCAAAATTTGAAAATGGAATGCATGCTATTAGAAGTTCTGACAGATTTTGAGCAGATCTGTCACCAGAACTGATAACTGAGCAGGAACTTATGCAAAGCCTGAAGGCTGCTGATGAACCAACAAAAGGTAGATGACTACCTGAAGTTCAATGTTCTGTTTGGATACTATCTCATCAAGCTTGTTTAGAGGTCAATTTACTGATGGAAAAACTGGTTGACGTATCATATGACCAACATAGGGAAAGCAGAGGCTCCAGGCAGGAAAGAGGCTTTTGGGATATTCAGATAGTATCTGAATATTTAACAGGATCACCATTCTTGAAGGTGATCCTCAGCTACAAAGTATAGCCACAGGAATGATTGTACCAAAAACGTCAGTACTGACATAGCTAAGGAAATTGGCCAGGAGATACATTTTTTAAAAAAATGACTGGCAAGACTACCAAACATATTTCTTTTAAACAGAAGGTCAAAAATATACAGCTGCTTCCAAAGCAAACTGAGGGGATATGAAACACTTGGACCCAACACTTTTATTCCAGAGATTCCTCTTCATTGCCTAATCCAGCAACATTTCTGAACATTTCTGAGAAAAACGGCTTCATATATGAATTGTGATTACACTGGCATCCTTGTTTGATAGCAGTGTCCTTTTCTGAATACCAAATAAACCTGAAATTCTTCATACTGTTGAAACAGTATACCAGAGACACATGTTAATAAACTATGTAGGCCCACAAGTGGAGTGATGTTTGTGCCGGATAGTGGGGCTCGCTCTTCTACATAGGATCCAATGAATTGTGAATGAATCACAAAGCAGTATCCAATGGGACTTCTATGCTTATGCAGTTGAGGTAGCGCTAGCGTAAGCAATCTCTAGTGGAATGCTAATAGCATAAGCTGGTGCTACCAGCATTCCTGGGGACCCCCATCATGCCAGTTTACACTATCAGTGTTGTACTAGAGGTCGCTGATGCTAGCATGACGTCAATTGCATAAGCTCAGTGGTCCCGTTCGATACTGCCTATATTCAGCCATCATGGAATAGTATTCTAACACTGTTGCAGCTCCTAAGTAATATGCATGCACATAGTTAGAATATATGTACACACATATATTACTTAGGAGTTGCAATAGTGTTCGAATGATAAACAAATGGACCGTACATCAAAGAAAAAGCACATGCCAGAAGTTCTGGAAGAGTCAGTTGAGAAATAACTCCACTAACAAAAGAAAACTAAAGGTCAACAAACAAGACTCCCTTTCATGCAAATCAAACAATGATTCATCAGTGCACTTCCAATTCATCTGAAGGGCAAGGGATGTACAGTACTTCAAGTTAGTGGGGATGGAGCTGTTAAACTAGCTTGGTCCACTGACATCATCCCTGTAGAAATGGCATTGGTTTGTTCATCCAGCTTTGTTTTCATGCCACCACAGCAAGCAAGCCAGAGCCAAAGAAAGGCAAAGTACCTAAGGCTTGGAACATTAAAAAAAAGTTCAACAAGGTGGATTCCTGCATTGAGCAGGGGGTTGGACTCGATGGCCTTATAGGCCCCTTCCAACTCTACTATTCTATGATTCTATGAACAACTCGTTGAAGAAAAAGCCAAACGATTATTATTTGCATGTGCCATCCTCAGTTGTGGCACAAATTCCAGTTTTACCGACTTAGTATATGCAGATGGATGGTGAGCAGTGAACTTCAAAAAGAAGTATTGCTATTTCTTAACCAAGATATTTCTCAGGTTACCAATGCCATGGCTGGTGAAAATACTGCTAAGAATCCCATACGGGTGAATATCATTCTTCGTCATGTGCTCCACCTGGACAAGTGTCTCCAACGTCTGCTGCTATGAAATACCGCACCGTACACATATGGACTGGGAAAGACAGTTCAAGCATGGATGTTAATGAGTGGGGGTGGAAGGAACTTGAGGGTATTTTGCACCCAATCATGACAGATCCTCCACCAGCTCCTGAAAATTCCGTTGTGTCATGTGCCGCTGCAAAGGCAGCTGTGACACGATGGAATGTAGCTTGTTTGAATATTAAAACAGAACTATAATGAAGCTAGAAGATTATGACAGTGACTGTTCACATCAACAGGTATAAATGCTGATAGAGCAAAGGAATTTTATAAGATTAGCTTCAGAAGTATTGTGTTTGTTTGTTTGTTTCGTTTTTCATAATCATTGTGCTGATATTATAAAGACAAAAATGAACCTATTAAATATTTCAGGTTTTCAATATTTAAACCCCCAATTAAAAAAAAGGGGGCTGATTTGACCCCATAAAAGTGGAGATACTACAGTGTCAAGTGCTTGCTACTTTTGAGGAATTTCAAGTAATAACTGGGATTGGGGTGGGGGGCAGGGCAGGGAAGGGCAACATTGCACATCAAGCTTGATGGTACAACTTGTAGTTTATTGCATTTTATGGCAGTCTGATTATTCTCTCTCTCAAAAAAAATTGTTGCAGTTATTTTTAAGTTCTACCTTATTTCTTTGCTGGCCTAATTCTAAAATGACTACTTAGGATTGCATGTTTAAGAAGGAAGGGTAGCCCCAAATCATCTGCATCACAAAATAATAATTCTAGAATATAAAGAGCCCAATAATGTCATATTTAAAAAGACAGGAAAACAGAGATACTATTTGCTATCTAGCCTTTTTCAGCTCATTTGTTAAGACATACTTGGCATGCCAGCCACAAACAATCTGAGATAAAGATGGCAAATACCTCTTCCTCCATCCCATTACCTGATTTTGTACATGTGTGCATGTGTAGGAATCTTCCTATTCCTTTAAAATTTTCCCGTTCTTTGCTTACACACATTCTTGAATTACTAAATCACTCCCTTCTACTCTCACTCCCCTCCTTCTGCCATCTATGCTACAACTCTTAAAGTACATAGTAGAGTAAATACTTTATAGTCTGCTTAAACCTGTTATCTTGAACAGATGACATCAAAATCATTGGTAAGAAAATTGGGTAGAATAACTGGGTGCCCACTGTACAGCTGCCCCATATCATATGCCTCTTCCTAATAATTTGTCTGCCAATGTTATGCATGTATGCTTTATATTGGTGTTGTTTTACTTAATATTTTGAACTCTGTAAGCCACCTACACATATACAGAGGTATAGAAATGTGTAAAATAAAAATAATGTAAATCAATCATTTCATTAATTTAACAATAAATGGCCTAATTTTGTCTTCAATTATACCATTAAAGGGCTAAAAATTAGAAGGCAAAGACCAAGCACTGCATAGGTATTTTTATCCAATACCATACGTGGCCACTGCTCTTGAACTTACACACATCTAGAATAGATGAATTAGAATTTGATTTATGAAATAAAACATTCAGAAGTTTGAGGGTGTTTTTTTTTAAAAAAAATTATTAGAGAGAGAATAGAATTTGCAAAACCCTACATCTTTCCCCAGATTTCTGAATGCTGCGTAATGATGAAAACATTCTGTCCAAAATGCTTTATTTAAAAATTTAAGTATATTTACCTTAAGCCACCGACACAGCCTTCCTTTTCAAAAATTGTAATATCTGAGTAGCCCAATCGTGCCAAAAATGTTGCACAGCTTATGCTTGCAGGTCCAGCTCCAAGAAGAGCAATCTTGGCATGGTAAGCTTCAGGCATTTCTTTCAGTGGTGGCAAAGCTGGATTTCTAATCTGTGGAATATTCATTGCTCTGAATACCTGAAAAGCAATATACTTAAAAAGTTATTAAGAACATAGAAAGAGCCATGGTGGATGAGACAAGGGTCCATCTAGTCCAGCATTCTGTTCACACAGTGGCCGACCAGCTGTCCATGGGACACCCACAAGCTAGACATTGCTGCAACAGCCACCTCCCACCCATGTTCCCCAGCAACTGGGGTACACAGGCATACTGCTGCTGATACTGGAGTTAGCTTAGAGCCATCAGGACTAGTAGGCATTGATGTCCTTCTTCTTCAGGAATTTGTCTAACCCCCTTTTAAAGCCATCCAAATTGGTGGCCGTCACTACGTCTCATGGTATTGATTTCCATAGCTTGACTAAGCGTGGTCTGAAGAAGTACTTCCTTTTATCTGCTGAATCTCTTGTCATTGCAGTACATAATAGTTAAGGTTTTCTTTAAGATGCCCATCCATAGAGTGCATCACCACATATCAAGTAGATGATTACCATCAATTTTCTTCCACAAAAACCCATTTCAGCCAGTCAAATATGATGAATTCAGGGCCATGTTGTATTCAGCAAACTTCAAGTATCATGTTGCTTAGTTGCCTCTAATGGAAACTTTTTCTAGATCATTGCCACACTCAGAATGATACATTGTAGGATTGTTTGTCAGATTAAAATTCATTTACAGCTAAGTGTCTTCAATGAAGTATAAAGGACATTTACCCCAAAATGAACTTTAAGCCAGAAAACTATCTTTGAGTGATGCAATCAGATGACTACTAATCACAGACAATTGCAAAGAGGAGGGAGACCTCCTTCCCACTTGCCTCCACTATGATCTGTTGAATCAGACACCTAAAGATTTGGAAGCATTGATTAAAAGAATAGGTCGGGGTGGTGGAAACTATGTTACTTAAACTTCTAACCCAAAACAGATTTCCCTGGAAGTGAATCCTACTTTTTTCAAAAGAACTTCCAATTAAATGCCCTTACAATTCCAGCCTAGGTGTATATAGTATGGCATTTCTAGTAGGAGCACATATATATCAAAACAGAAGTTTATTTTTCAAGTCTCTGGACCAATTTTTGGGGCAGATGTGGGACAAACCAATAGCCTACTCAATTGTAATATTAAACAGAGGAAAGGCTAGCATGACTCGAATGGAGTAACGGTTGAGAAATCATGCAGTCATGCAAGAAATTCTAAAATTAAAGGCTGAGCGCTTCACTTTTAATTTTACCTTCTCCTGCATATGGATTCAAGTATCAGTTCAAAACAGAGCTTTCTTTAAAGAGTTATAACTGGCAAACTTAGGTTCTTTGAACATTTTGCTTATTAATGCTGACCATCTTTGGTGCGCAATCAATGTTCCAACCAATGCTTCAGTGCTTACTAAGAAATGTGGGGCTCTTTTTCCACAAACCTTTCTCTACAATTCATTAGATTACAAATGGGTTTAACCGTGCAGATCCTATAAGGAGGGAGAGATGATCTTCACCTCTTGAATGTAAAAGTGCATAATTACAGAAACGGTCATCTCTTCCTTCTATTTACAGAAAATATAATGTTGCCACTATCCACTAGTGAACAAGCAAGTGACCATACTCAACTCCTGGTCTTTCAAAATCCCATAATTCATACTGGTTGACACTTGCCTGCAAACATTAGGAGTACACAGGACCTTCGGGGTTCAATTTCTGTGAAATAGCACCTCCATGGAATGGGCAAAATTTTCATGCTCCCCGACCTTGCTGTTGTGTGAATGCTGATCAGCCATAAACTCAGAGGCAGTAGTCCCACGCACTCCCAAATTACTCACATAGGGTCCCCAGGCAAGTATGGACTGACCCTTAGTCTACTGCTTCTGTGCAAGCTCCACTGAAAATGAATGGTGCTCATTAAAAGGCTGCATCTCTTTGTTGGCAGCATTACTGCAACTGGAAAGAGCAGGCAATAGCTCTATTACTTAAGACGAGTCCTACTCAGGATGGCCAGGTGTCCTCTTTTACAGAGGACAGCCCTTATTTGAAGGACTGACAGAAAACTGTCCTATATTTTGAAGGTGTCTTCTATTTGAAGGGCAGTCCAGCTTATGTCTGGTTTAAAGATGAAGAACCACTGGAAGGAACAGTTTGCCTTGAAGTTGCCTATCCACAGTGAGCACCTGGACAGCAGACTGAATAAGGCCCATAGGTTACCTGGTCACAGTTTTCCACACTATGTTAAGTTGTGCTGTATTTCTATTTCAACTATAGTCGTTATTTCTAAATGTGAATCTATACATATAAATTAGCATACATAAATGTTATAAAAATAGCTCCTCCTTTTTGGCAATTCAAAATAACCACCCTACCTCTATATAGACCAATGCTAGACTAGCTAGGCCCGTGATCACAGCAAAGCCCTAGCTAGTCTAGCACTGGCCTGTCTATAGTTCCTATATTGGCAACCAGATATCTTTATCATGATGCAAAACGGGATTACTGATTTTGGTTCTGGCAATATCTCTATTTCAGCCTTTCAGATGTGTTCATAAACTCTACACATTCTTACCACCACCCCTCTCCCTGCATTGTCAGCACAAAGACCACAAAGGCGCTGTATGGTCTGCTTGCCCTAGACTTATTAAGGCTGGGAGGATTAGCTCCAACTGGATTAGCTCCATAGTTCAAAATATAATGTGGGCATGCATGTCATTGTCAACTGTCCCCAGGGCCACATGACATCAGTGTGCAAGCACTGCACACATTTAGAGTAACACATGTGTACACAGACCCCACATGGAAGGGGTTTTCAGTGGAAACCACATGTGCTAAATGACATGTAGGCTGGTGACTCACGGACCATCTGTTAACTATAAATGTGACTTTGCAATGCATGAAAAATTTGCTCCCATCAAATTTCAAAGCTGTGCAAACTTCGCTCATTTAGTAATATGTAACAAGTATTGCCTAGTTAAAATTACACTTGCGCAAAACATATCTAAGCATAACCCAAAATTAAAACAGTATTTTTTGATGTATTCCATGGGCATCATATTAGTATTTTCCTTTATTTATTGCCAACTACGTTCTACAGTGTAGTTCGCTCTTGTTTTCATAGATTTGAAGAAACAACAACTCATGATTTTAAGCAGCGATTGGGCACTGTGGAGGAAAGGGAGATAAATGCATTAATATAATTTTGACCTGTGCTTTAGGAGGTCTAATGTGAGCTTCTGTTAATAGTTTGATTCTACTCCACATATTATCTGGTTCCGGTTGTTACCTTGGAAACTGCAACACACACTTTACATCATAAATACACAATACAGATGGAATGAAAGTTTCTAATTTTGATATTTGACTGTGAGTTGCTATGATTTATTTAAATTGTTCTCACATTTGTGATTTCACGAAAGCACATTTAAAGAAGCATGTTCAAAGAAGACTATTGAATTTGGAGGAATTGGGAATTATATTTAAAAGAAATGTTATGGATCTGAAGTTGCCTGTTCCATGACATGGAAGAAATAGATGCAATTAATGAGTTTTACCTACAGTTCACAAAGATGAACAGCCACTGCAACGGGAAAAAATCCACAAAGTGTCATCTGTCATGTTCATACAGTAGAATTAAACTTCTTCCAAGTTCCTGCTATGCCACCATTTTGTATTCATGTCAGTTTATTGGATACTCTGTTGGTATCATGATGCAGAGTTTTGTAACCCTTCTTTCTTATCCAAGAACTAATCAGTGCCAGAAACTGGTCCTGACATTACCTTCCAGCATGAATTCAACACTGAACACAAAAGACAGCCCACATGCAGGCACACCAACCCTCTGCACTACCAGTAGACTAAAGACTGAGGGCCACTCTATAAGTGTCCTGCTCCTTGTGGCCAGCCACTTCCCCATGGGACATTTTGCACCGCCACTGCAACATACCACCCATCATTTGAAAACTCCCAATGACGTGAAGAATTTCCACCCAGGGAAATTACCACACTAACTCCACAGAAGATGCAGCCATGTCAGTGAGAGGAGCTCTGAACAGCACAATATCCCCACAGAACTATGCCATTCAGATAGAAAAAGTATGGATTTGAAAGGAATTTCTTTCCGGGAAGGGAAACAGGCAGGGAAGGAAAGACACCTGCTACATCCAAACTTTTCCAACAGGGACAGGCCTTTGAATAGTGAGTATATTCTGCTCCCTGGCAGTCTTCTCCTCCTGGTTATTTTGATTAAAATAAAATTTAAACAATAAAGTGGATGTTAAATTTCTAAATATGTCTAATTCCTGTCAACCCCAATGCAAGCCAAGGTGAAATACTGAGACTCCAAGACAATAATAATATTCTTTAAAATAACTAGAACAGCCCCCTGAAACCCACCTATCAATCCGTAACTAACATCAGAGATCTACTATTTCTGATAGTGTTTGGTGATTAAGCAGTATCAGGTCTAACAAGCTAGGTAGACCTGGCCTCTGACGAATTTGTATACCAGATCTATCCTTCTTTGTGTCTCAATGTCCAGGGGATATATTCCCACCCCCAGCTGAAACCATAAATTCTTTCCCTAGCTTCCTTCACCCTCTCTAGCCCATAACTGTTGTTTTACTGAATTTTGTAAACTGCCCTGGAATTTGATAATGAAGGGTGGTATATAAATATTTACAAATGTATAAATAAATAATTGGGCTGTGGCTAAAATGAACCTCATAACTACACAATGCATTCCCCTATGGTGCACCCTCCCCCCACAACACGCCAGGAGACTAGATAATGCTGGACTATGCAGCAGGGCAGTCATATACTACTTTAACTCTCTCTCTCCCACCCAGAAAAATGGCTATCACAGCACGGGGTTATTTTACATGGCTGATGTACACTCACACTCTCTCCGCCACAATATACACTTCATAATGGTGGATTTTATCTGCATTAGCAAGGTAATTTTTGTTTTCATACTTATAAACTTTGGGGAGGGTCGCATTTGGTGTTTGTGTGTGTGGAGGAAATGAAATAAGATCTGAATCATACCACTCAAGAACTCCTGGCTTTGCTGCTTCCTTTTGATTTGGGGTAGACATCCTACTGCCCAATCACAGCTACACTAAAATCCTCGATTTCTTTTTCTATGGGACACTTAACGACCTCTCCTCCAAAGGCTTAAAACAAAAATGAATCAGGAAGCTCAAAACCCACCCCCAAAACGCCCATTTAAAATGAGCCAGGAAGTTCCTTCTCCAGGCCATGGGTATCTTAATCATTGTCTATGACTTCATTCATTGGCTAACAATGGTAAAACGTGGGAGGATGCTCATTTCTCCCAAAACGATTGGGCAGAATAGAGCTTGCACATTTTTCGTCTTCTATCTCGATTTCTACAAGGACTATAGATATTTGCTTTTTTTTACAACGTGAACGTTGGAAATCCGGGGATTATAGCTCATCTGGCGGAGGTAATTGCGCCTCTGCCCTCCCCTGTGGAGTCACATGCACATATTCCCTCCACCCCATATACACACAGTAGGCATCATTCACTGTCCTTTCACATCTTCTGATGCATTGCTTCTGATGAAGACCTAAGGTGATTCAACAACGGTAGACTTTATTTTCCTATCTCCTGGGTCTACTAATGTCCTTGTATATACACACACTGCATTCTACAAAGATACCACATATAATACACAGAACCTAAAATTGATTATATGCAACAGTTAATCTGTATGCTCTTAAGACCCATAGGACAATTTAAACAATGCCAGAAATACAAGATGCTAATCAGCAGTCACCATTTGTGTTTGCGCCCCCTCGACAGTGAACATTTGCACTTATCTACCTGCGATGTCGGCAGGATGTCTTGTTTTGTGCTGTGTTACTGGCACAGCCAGTCAATAAGTCTCCCACCCTATGCACTTAATCTGCTGGCACAGTATGTTTTCAATTGGGCTGTAAATCTTGCAATGCACAAAAGGCAAGGACCACAAACCATTTAAACTGCCACACTGAAGACAAAGGGATTAACCCAGCTTAATTGGTTCATAACAACATAGTTAAGTACTTGGGCAGGTGTCTTACTGCATGCTACAGGAAGGTTGCACAACTATTTGAGGCTGCAGTACAATGGCCACTTTGAGCCACTGGAAGGAGTACGAAATCCCCTAATTGCTTACATATATGAGATCCCCTTCACTGCTTTCATACCTTAGTTCAGAAACAAACAAGGCAGTGGAGCTTAAAAGAGTGTCTGGGGGTGGGAGGTGGGCAAAGAGTTGCAAAACAGTTTGAACGAAATTTGTTTATTATAGCTCAGTGGTTTTCAAACTAAAAACTTTTAGAGAACTTTTTCTAAAACATCCTGAGGTGGGCTTTAGGGCACATCCCAAATTCATGTGGGTAATGCACCATACCTGTTGGGACTCACTGTCACCTTGTACAGCCTACGACACACCCAGCACCTCTACAGCTGCACACTGCAGTGGAAGACCAACAGTGTTGCGCAAACTGTCTGGGAAAATTATCCATTACAGATGTGGTCATTGAGAACTCCCTGATATGTTGCTGCTGCTGCTGATTTCTTCTTAGATGTCATTCTCCCAAAAGACTCAAGGCAACTTGCAATAAAATCAAAACACAAAATCTAAAACAGATATGATACAACCACCCCTACGACAACTACAATCAGTTCAACTGATGCATTGAACAGGCCATCATGTGCCATCAAATGCCTGGGAATAAAGCAAAGTTTTCACTTGGCACCAAAAATATGACAAGGTTGATGTTAGACAGGCCTTGCTGAGGAGAGCATTAGGAGGTCACCACTAAAAACATACTCTGCCTTGTTGCCATCCTCTGAACCTCCTTCGGAGCAAACGGATGTTGTTCATGGGATTATGGGTTGGTTCATCATGGGATATGGGTTGGTTCAAACTAGCAGAGGTGTTTCATCAGGTATTGTGGTCTTGAGCCATATAGTTATAGGTTAAAAGCAGCAGCTTGAATTGAGCTCAGAAACATATAGGCAACCGGTGTAAGCAGGCTTAGACTTTCTGGTCCTCGTTATCAATCTGACTGCCACATTTTGCACAAGCTGCAATTTCTAAACTCTCTTCAAAGGCAGTCCTACACAGAGCACATCTAACTTGGCAGTTACCAGAGCAAAGATTACTGAACCCAGGTTATCCTTCTCCAGATAAGGGCATATTTGGGCTAAATGAAGCTGGTACAAGGCATTCTGTGCCAGTTAGGCCACCTGATCCTCAAGAGACCGTGACGGCTCCAGGAGAACACCCAAGCTATGAACCTGCTCCTTCAGAGGGAGTGCAATCCCATCCAGAACAAACTGAGCACCATTCATCCCTCTAACTGCATCGCAGTCTTGTCTCAATTGACTTTTAGTTTATTAACCCTCATCCAGTTCAATGTCACAGCCAGGCACCGATCGAGCACATTCACAGCCTCACCTGATGAAAATGAAAAGGAGAAGAGGAGTTGTGTGTCATCAACGCATTGATGACAACACACTCCAAATCTTCAGATGACTCCACTCAACAATTTAATGTAGATGTCTGAACTGGATCCAAAGGAATTGCGGACAAAACGTGTGGAAGTCCATACTGGAGGATCCACGGAGATGAGCAATATCCCCCAATCACCATCTCCAAATAGAAGGGACACCACTGCAATGCAACCCACACATTCCTAGTACTGACAGTCACCCAGAATGATACAATGGTTAATTCTTCAAGGAGAATCAACAGGATCACACTCCCCGTCTGTCTTCTGACATACAGGACAACCAAGGCTGTTTCCATGCCAAAATCTGGCCTGAACCCCAGCTGAAATGGATCCAGATAATTAGTCTCATCCAAGAGAATCTGGACGTGGTTGGCAACCACTAGATCAAGGATCCTGCCCAGGAAAGCAACTTTTGCAACTGGCCTAAAATGGTTAAAATTGTCCATGTTCCAAGAGGATTTTTGCAGAAGTGGTCCTACCAACACTTCTTTCAGTTAGCCCAGGACCACTCCCCTCTCATTAAGAGACATTATTCACTTTCCTGGCCCAGCTAGCTTTTCCTTCCCTGCCAGTTTTAACAAGTCATGATGGCAAGGATCCAATTGTGCCCTGGAATGCAGTTTGAAATCCACTGTTGTAGTCTCAAAACATTTCAAACTAATGCCTCCAATGGGAGCCTGGGCCTGAGTCCATAACACACACTGAGTGAAAAAAGTGGAGAGAGAAGAGGTTTGCTCTGCCTCTCATAATATTTGAACCCAGGCTTATCCCATGAAGCTGAATGGTGGGAGATTCAGGGCAGACAAAATGAAACACTTCTTCATGCAGCATATCATTAATCTTGGTAGCACAAGAGTTGGTGATGGCCACTAACTTAGATTACTTTGAAAGGGAATCAGACAAATCCATGAAGAATAAGGCTATCAGTGGCTACTAGTCATGCTGGTTTTAAGCTACCTCAAGGTCCAGGGCTCTTCTTATGTTAACTCTTCTCCTTTAATGGGATTGGAGGTCTTCCTACTTCTCAGATGACTATCAGTATCATTGTCATTGGAAAAATTTGCTTAGCTAATTACTCCAAGAATGCACTTCTATTAAACATCATCTTTACAAGTTACCTCGTCTAAGGAGAGGAAAACAGAAAGAGCTGTGGACGCAGCCACAGTTGTCCCTGAAGAAGAATAAAAATAATATTCTAAATACTATTCAGGTGGATTTTGATTAACTGTATCACAGCACTTTTTTTGAGGTCTACATCCTGGTTTCCTTCTGCATTTTTGTTGCTGCCCTTCATTTTTTCCAGCGTACATTTATCATTGCAGTTTATGGCTAAAATATGAGCTCAACATTTTAATTTTGAAAGATTCCGTCTGCTGAAGCGAACAAGAAATTCTTCAATCCTGTGTGCTTGGAATACAAGTGGGGCATTACAAAAAATAATGCATTATGAATATGACATATTATTGTTCCTTATCGTTTCTATAATATATGGTTCAGTCATTAAGAACACCACACACAAAAAACAGCTAAATTTTACAACAGTTATGAGCAGAAGCAGGGTATAAATAGTGTATGTATTCTAAGTATATATTTGTGTGTGTATATATTTCAATATATTTTAAATTATGCAGAACTACCACATTGCTCAACTGCATTAGAACCCTTGATACCAATAGATCACTTTAAATAAACTTAAAATTCTGTGATGAAAGCTATTCTGAGCTATTCATCCTGTGCCAGTTTTAATATCAATCATTGTGCCAGTGCACAGCATTTTTAATAGATTTCTAAAGATTTTTGAAGAAGAATGGTAGATATTTAGCAAAATCTATCTAGGCATAATTCTTCCCTATTAATCATAGCATTAAGACTAAAAGGAGACACAAATCAAGGTCTAACAGATATTACTTGCATTTGGTTTTAAAAACAGCCATAATTCAGTATTATAGTGCTCACACATTTGACAAGAGTTTAATCTATTTCTTTTACACAAGCCGCCAAGTGTGCATGTGCTTTTTTGCTTTTGTTTTTTTTAAAAAAAATTACACAGAAAGCAAATCATTCCAGGGAGGCATGATAACAGTGGCATTTCAGTGGCAAGACAAAAACATTCGATACAGCAGTAGGATTAATAAAGCATCAGATGCCCTCCTGCATTCCATTGATCCCGCCAGTCGGGTCTCTCAATAGTTCTCTCCTTGGGAAGCCCAACGTTCAGCTGCATGAAAGCAAATTGCAGGCCATAAAGATGCGGCCAAAAAGACGACTGCTCCAACCAGGAAATGAGAGAACTTACTTGCCAGCTTTCTCAGCAGGAGCACATGAAGGCAGGGTACACTACAAGAACAGGAGCAGAGTACCAAGGGGTCATTTGTTGAAAGGACCTCTTGGCCACGGGAAACCACATAGGAGGAGTGAAATTTATAACTCAAAACCTAAGCACTGAGAGGCATTCATTCACAACGGATCTTTATCCCAGTTTGTTCTGCCAACTGGGAAAAAGGAACCAGGATTCCAACGTTTTCCTCTTAAATATCAGTTGAAAGAGCATCCACAGCAAAAGTGTATTTCAGGTCTACAAAATCTGGATGAGCAGCTGCCAAATAGCTCATTTCTTTAAAAAAAATACCTATGTTTTGAGTTAAGAGAAGATACACATTGTAATTTACAAGTTCTAAAATTACTGACATTGCCATCATGATCCAGTCCTCTGCTACTTCAGTAAGAGCAGGAACCAGTCCACAATGTTGCTAATAGGCCATCTAGAAGAAACCACTTTCCCCCCCTCCCAGAGCCTTTCAGTTGATTTAAGTTTCCTCTAGCTCAACTACTGCTGTGAGTTATGTTTTAAGTGGTTCTGGTTTTAGCTCCTTGTTATGTTTTCAGTTATTATAGGTTGAATCCAGACTATGGTAGTTGAACTTAAGTTCCACTGACATCAGTGGAACAAGTTAGTTATGGCTTGACTCAAGGCCCATCAATTCGAATGTGCATCCAACCCTATGTTTTTAACTTCTATATGTGATCTACTTTGGGAGTTCTGTGAAAGGCTGAAAGGTAAGACACAAATGATTTTACAAAGAAATGATAAAGACATATTTGACACCACACTTATGGTGTCAAATAACCAAAACTATTTCTTGATTGACAAGCAACTTAGGGCTATGGGTGGCTTGTCAACCACACCAACAATCCACCCTCTCTAGGTTCACATGTAATGACAAGCTATGGTGTGCCCCCACTGCAGCTTAAACATTCAAACTCGCCACTGCAATGAAAAATCCTGTAGGGAAATTCACCCGTAGTGGTTTTTTGTTATGTGCAAACCAGGCGCCTGTATGTCCTGTATGTATCACATTTAACTTAATCAGAGTGCCAATTAGAAATGGAATCATTTAACAATCTCCTACACAGAAAAAAAGCAATTTATATACATTTTTACCTACCTCAGTAGCAAATTGCTGCAGTCCACCAATATTAATTGGTCCCTCCTCGGTAGCATATAAATTGCATCCACCCACACAGAGATCTGAAGTTGGACATACCATCCCGCATGTCAGCCCGAGTGGGTTGTCAGAAAAGATCATTTTGGCAGCTCCATAGTAGTTCTGCATGAACAGAAAAGCAGCAACAGCCACACATTAGAAGAAAAATGAAACTACAGAGAAACAGCTCTCCATGTTACTTAAACACAACATGTGCAGTGATAGCCACAAAGATTTTTACAATTCTGATATGATTCTGTACAAAAAGTAGTCACGTTACCCAGCTGTACAAATTTTAAATCTATTTTCAATCACATCAGCCTTCTTTGAAAGACTGAAATGTTTTGATTGGTTTAGGTTTATTTTAAGGCTCCCCTCCCCTCCCTACCCATCGCAAACTGGGCTCACTGTAGAAATAACATTGTGCCTGCACAATCTTCCTGTAATGCTACCTTCCTTTTCTTTGCGCCCAGTTAGGCGATTATGCGCATAATTGCTGAAGCGCATTTACACCTAATACCTCTGCACGAGAAGCGTCGAGAGGCAGCGAAGCGCATTAACGGATTACCAAAATGCGCTTTACAAGTAGTTAATGCGCATAAGCGCTTGTTCACATAGTCAAAATGTGCTTTAACAGCCGGAGCAAAATAAAACTCGCTGTTTAACGTGCATTCAATAATGCGCATAATCGGAGAGATAACGCGCCTCTACGCCCGATTTGCACTCCGTTCTTGTAGAGGTAAATTTTTTAAAGCGCCTTGAAAGAGCTTTAAACCTCTCTTGTAGAGGCAGCCTAAATCAATTACATTCAGAAAAACATAAGATAATGTAATTTCACTCCCAATTTTCTTCTCGTTCTGGAGGAACCATCAAGACAGTACCTGTGAAGAAAGGGGCCTGGGAGTCAACAGTCTGGCCTGGGAGTTGGGAGGGGGAGAAATCCCCGGGAGGAATGTTGCAAGGCTTTGCGCTGCTGGTTCTCAGCACTCACACCTGGTCCTCTTGGGAGGCCCAGCCAGGGCCGATCTTCAAGGTCAGAGCTAATTCGGAGTTGAGCTACAGGATCTTCAGCTGTGAGAAATAGCCATCTGCAAGGAGGGGGCTGGTGGCGTGAGCAGGGACGGTTGAGGATTGGTTTTGGCTGGTCATGGTACCAGCTAACCCCAAAAAAGGATAAAGGGAATACCCACTGGGTGGAGGCCATCTTCTCCTGGACCAGTGGGTGGAAGGAGGGATCCCTAGTCAGCAAGGTGATGCTGGAAAATAGATTGTTTTATTGTTTTCAGGTCTGGCACGTTCCAGGGAAAGGCTTGTAACCCTCCAGGTGTGATTTAGTGCTGGGTAAATTGTTCTATTGTTTTATTGTTTTCTACTGCTAACTTCTACCTCAAACCACATCCTACCCCCCCACTCCCCACTGCCCTCCCTTTCTTTCCTGGCTTGCATTTTAACGGCTTATTGGACCGACTGGAGCTCTACTCGATTAGCTAGTGGATTCCTAATAAATTGCTTCAGTCCTTGTTTATTTCCGATGACTGGCTTGGGGCTATTTAGCCTTGGGATTGGGAGGTGGGCTTGGGGGGAACTTGGCTAAAGAGTTCTGTGCCCACCTGGAAGGAAAGGGGTCCCTTTCCTTCACAGTACCTATCAATCATTATTACTCAAATTATATCCATAAACTCTACCACTGATCCTCAGCAAAATTAACTTATTTCAATGTATATAATACACATAAAATGCTGATGCACTAAGGATACAGCTGCACAAGCTGTTGGATATGTCTGAGGGCATACGCCACCTGCATCACACACAAAGCAGGGCCCCTAATCAGGGCTTCATTTTCTTTTACTCCAAGAAAGTATTATTACTCTTCCCAACATGCTCCTTACAATAGCTAGAAAATATTGTGAAACCCATTGCCCCCCTCAAGATTCCTCCTTGAAATTGCAGACAGCGGGATCTGCCAGAAGAAGTGGAAATGCCACATGGTGCAGTGGTTACATTGTTGACTGGGGCTGAGAAGACCTGGATTCAATTCTCCACTCAACAATAAAACTCACTTTGGCACGTCACCCTATCTCAGACTAATCTACCTCACAAGGCTGTTGTAAGGGAAAATGGGGGGACCCTATATACTGTCTTGTGTTCCTTGGAGGAAAGATGGGAGATAATTAATTAATTCATTAATTCATTAATAAATATTTTTATTAAATATCTTTACATATATTACATCTGACAAGGACAACAACGAGAGTTTATTGTGTATGAAAGGTGACCTGGAGCATCTTCTTCAGAAGAATGGAAGAACAGTCTCTCTGAGTCAGTTCACATCTCTTCCTAATAAAGGCCAGGTAGGGAAGGACATAAGCAAGCCATAAACTTAATATAAAGGCTATCAATAGCTACTATTGCTATATGCTACCTCCAGAAATCAGAGGCAGTAAGCCTATGTACACCAGTTGATGGGGAATATGGGCAGGAGGCTGCTGTTACTCATGTCCTACCTGTGAGCAGTTGGTTGGCAACTGTGTGAACAGAATGCTGGACTAGGTGAACCCTTGGTCTAATCCAGCATGGCTCTTCTTATGTTCTTATAATCTCCCTCCCCCTTTGCCCCCTAGCAACTGGTTCTCAGGAGCATATTACCCCTGAACCTGGATGTTCCATTTAACTACGGTGACTAATCAATGTTGTTCATATAATCTTCCATGAATTTGTCTAACCGCTTTTAAAGGCATCTAAGCCAATTAGTGACGGGTGAGCTCCCTGTGTCAAACAGGCTCAGAAATAAGTCAAGCTATTCCTCAATAAAATCATGAAATGGATTGAATTTGGCCTCCCCCTTTCCCAAACATACTCTGTGATTCCCCAATTCTCTTCCATGATATGTATTATCCTTTGGGAAAACTGTATTTCTTAGGGGCTACTTGAAGCCTTGCCTAGTAATAAGTGAGGCACAAAAGAGGCGGGGAGAGACCTCATTCTCTTCCTTCCTCCTGCTCATCACTGTTTGCCTCTGGAGGAATACCAGCTGAGTAAATCAGAGAGGAGGGGATTTGGTTGGATCAGAGGATGGGTTGGCAGGATGGAGGGGAGAGTCTCCATCAAAGACTTAGTACATCCATCTGCTCTTTCCCAGTCTTCATGCCCAAGGATCCCACATTCTGGTACTGTGGGAGAGGGACAACCTAACCCCCCAGCTCAGGTGTTGTTAATTCTTCTGCTCTGATGTTGATTTGGAAGAGAGGTGCTTCTGGGGAGAACCTGTCCTGTTCTTTGTCCTAATACCATTGACATTTGCAAGCAAGGAAAAGAAGTCCACGAAGACCATCTCTGGAGATTCTGTCTCCCCCTTTGCACATCTTGACTACTACCTGCCTTGAGCTAGAAAAACTAGAGAACTTAGGTTAGCTTTTAACTAGCCACCACTTTAGGAGAAATAGGTATATTTTAACCTACCAAAGAAATGTTATTGCAGGTTCTGTTTCCCTAGCTCCATGCAATGGGTTCACACAGAAAAAGCCATGGATAATTTGAGAAACTGCCAACCTTCAGTGTGTTCACTTCATTTTCTGCTTTTATTAACTGTGTCATTTAAGATAGGCTTTAGACAGTGACCTGGTTTGGATGACCATCAGAGGCTTCATAGCCCTGAATCAATGTCAGGGCCAAGTGCTCCTCCCAAGGCTAGTTCAAGACATTTTGCTGCCAGAGACAGCTCCCTCAGCCACTCCCAGTCAAGGTACATAGTACCCAATGCAGATCATGTTTATTTATTTTGGCACCTAAGGCAAGTGTTTTCTCCATCTCTGACAGTAAAAATGGGCTAAGGTTGTAACCAAAATTAGTCTAACGTAAGGTCCACTTGAATGGGTCTACCCTAAGTAGGACTAACATTGGATACAACCAAATATAATGAAGTAACTGAAAATTTGCTACTATTTAATGACACCCAAACTAGCTGCCTGAGGCAGCCAATTCACTCTGCCTAACAATAGGGCTGACCTCCTCCTCTCGCCCACCCACTCCCCATTCCCATCATGTGCTGGCTTCAGCATGAAGATCCTGACTTATATTAACTCTGAGTTCCCCATGGCAGCCAAATCGAGTAACTCTGGCTTGATGTAGATTAACAAACAAGGGAAATGAGCTAGGATCACAAATTGGTCAAGAGCATGTGAAATGGTATCTCAATTATTCTGTTAATTTGACTCTGAATGCAAGAGAAATGTGGGACTCAGTGTGGGCGTAAATATGTTTTTAAAATTAAAAAAAACTTGCCACAAAAAGGGTGATATCAGAGGGACTGGTAGAGATTACAAGCAGTAATTTGGCATGAAATTCTGAACATTTCACAAGATGATAGATATTGGCAGACAGCTCATTGAAAATACGGGGACAACACAAGTGTTCTGAATGAACAGGTGACAAATTTGACAAAAAGTATTGTGGATTTCAGTAAGCCTGCCTAAATTTTTGAAATCCATATTCCAAATTGATGGAAGAGAAGAATTGGATATCGATGAATTTCAGTGGCAGCTGTACTCACAGCTGGTCAGCTTGAGGAGAAGGGGAAAATGCCAGAAATATGCAGACTGCATCATCCATATGTTTCATGCATCATTTATATATTTCATCCAGTTGTTCAGCCCGTCGTAGGGCAGACAGTAAATTTGCATCAAACGTTATTAAGTAGCTGTGGGCAAATGCATTTGGAAAGAACAATTTTTAAATAAATGCATTGGTCTGTAGGCTTTGGGACCCATTGCCCATAAGCACAATGGTGGGGCGAAGTGACTGATAGAGAACAGTCAAGTCTTGTTCCATCATTCCTGCAGGCTGCCTTTTGCATTTGCATTTTAGCCGCTAAACAACAAGCTATACACTGTCATTTTAAAGGAAGTAATACATGAAAATATAGCTTAATTTATTTGTCAAAATGCTAAAACCTCTTAGTACATGATGAAAGCTTAAATATCAAACCAGATGTCTTTTAAACTAAGGATGAAATCTAAAAAGGTATTACTTGTAAGTGCCAAATCAGTACATGCAAATCAGTAACCATTTTAATTTAGTAACTAAATGTTCTCTTTGGAAATCAAATTGCAACCAATTCAACATGTGGCTATTCGTCCCCCCCCACCCCCGTACTTTCCTCTAAAACACAATTAATTATATAATAAAAGACAAATTTTAACATACTAATATACTTGTGTGGCATCTTCATTAGAATACTTCCATTATGTAAATTCAAATGTTGATTGTTTTCCTCTGTTACTGGACTGTTATTGTGATTAAATTTATGCCAAGATGCATTATTCATTGGATTTAAAGCCATTATGTACATTTTATATGGACTGTGCAACTACAGTGAGATATGCATCATGGCCTCCCACACTATTAGACTAACACACTAATACAATGAATGAAGGCCAACAGGCCTAATTCTGCATTGGATTGTGGTTGATACATCTTGTAGTTCTATTTAAATTATTTCAGAGCTCATAAAAGCAGCAAAATATCATGGATTAATTGAATGACCAAACATGAATATTACATACTGACTAAGCAATTTTCTTAATGGTTCTTCTGATGGCACTAGCCCTGAAAATTTCCACCAGCTCTTTCACCGACGTGTCCAATATGATGGCATAAGAACCCCTTCCACAAGAACGGAATGATAAAAGCAGTACAGTCATACCTTCTGTGTCCTACCTAATTGGGCAGATGGGTAAAATATGAAATTGTCACCAATATTGTTTCGTTTGAAAGAATCATATCAACGGAAGTGGGGAAAATATTGGGGACATAAAGAACCCAGAAATAAGGAAAGATCTCAATTAGAGGCTAATGGAGATTAATAGACTAATTAGGGACTCTAATAAAGAGCTACAGATAAGCACGGTTTTCTCCCATAAACAAGTCCGTGGAAAGTGTTGGCAAAACTGATGCCTGCTTAATTTATCTACAATATGGTTAGTTATAGCCCATGATAATTATTATGGCAGCTGTAATGATGAAGGCACTGAGAAGAACCATAGCAGTTCAATGTTTCAAGGGGTAGATTTCTGCTTGGAAAATATGGGGGAAGTCACCAAGCTGGTCAATAGGAATAACAGTGTTGGATGTCACCAAGAATGGGCTTGTTTGTTTTAGCATATTAATAGGCCTATACATGATAGTGATTTCTTTATTAAGTTCCAAGCAGCTGTGAGCAAGTCACTGACATCTAAAGGTGGCATGCTATACTGGGAAGAAAAGTTGCTTAGCCTCTCAAGTTATATTAGTTTATCTCAAGACCCCACTGGAATCAGAAAGGATTTCTTTCTCCCTCTGAATTGCTCATTATTAATTGTTCAAGCTACAGGCCACAACAATGTATTAAAAAATACCACTTAAAATGCTGTTGTACAAAACACTGGTCACAATATGTCAAAGGGGATAAAGTCTGTTTCACCAAACAGAATTGGTGAGCCATATCCCTTTGGCAAGAATGAATCTTCTTTTTCCTGCTGGCATCAAAGCAAAACAAAACAACAAAACAATAAAAAACAAAAGGATTCAACTGATAGGGATCAAAAATGTTAGGAACCTGCCTTTTATTAACTTACACCAGTGGAGTAAATTAATAAAATAGATTTGGATAGCTTCTTTGGAGTTCTAGCTGTTTCTGACTGAAACCGAGAATGAATTCGCAGCCCCACCAAATTTCAGAGCCATCAGCCTCCACTGACTTACACCAATAGTCCATAAAAGCCAGTACTGTTTGCTCTAAATAGAAGCATTTCTCCAGGGTCTTAGTCAGGGATCTTTCCTATAAACAGAGACTGTACCTGAGATCTTCCACATGCAAAACATTTGTTTTGCATGTGGAAGATACATACATACATACATACATCCTCTATGTTCTTTGGGGTGACCCTATAGGGTTAGCTTCTCTTTCAGGATTATTGCCATCAGGAAGAAATTCTAGGCTAGTTCTGAGGTTTGTTGCCTCCACCACGTCCTCCCCACTTCCCTATGTGAGGCTTGATAGCATTTCTAGATTCTCTACAATGACAGTCATATCTAGATTGTTTCCATTCTGATCTCTACTTAGAGCACACTGTGAATAAGAATTGCCTTGCAGGATGAGGCCAAAAATAACCCAGCCCAGAGTTCTACTGGTAGCAGCAGCCAGACAGATGCCCTGGGAAGCCCACAGAAGGGAATTATACTCTTCTCCTCTTTACTCCCAGCATCTGGAAATCAAAGTTTTCAAATCCATACATGGAGGTCCCATTTAGATGTCATGGCTAAAAGCCACTGAGAAACCTATTTTCCTCACTGAATTTCAGTGGGCAAAGATCCACATTCTCACACAAATCTTCTGAAAAGGGATAAATGGAAACTGAAGGGTGTCTTCAAACAGAGGATGCCTTCAAATAGGGAACTGTCATCTGTTAAGTAGAACAGACGACTACCTTAATTACAAGCCAAATGAGAATTCAGAGGGGGTCCGGTTACCTTGTAGGGATTTCTGAGCAGAGGCTGTTTTTTTTCCCCCAACCCTCACATTTTCAAAATTATTCCCTATCCCTACTTAATATTATACTCACACTCACACACACACCTACGCCAGTATAGCCCCTGCCATTCTGCTGAATTCGAAGTGATGGATTTTAATTATTCTTTTAAAAGGGTTAGGGCTAGGGTCAAATGTAACTTTTTTACAAGTTAACTTTGATGATTTTAGTGCTTTGTGGTGTAGCAGCAAACAAGGTGCATTTAGCAAAGAAGCTAAATGCAACTCTTGTAGCACTCCATATGGAGTGGCTTGCTGCCGAATTTTGGTAGCAAACTGCTGATTGTTTGGATTTTTAATGTATTTTTTTTCTGGGGCACAGACCAGGGGGGCAAAAATGGGTCCCAACTCTTCCCTTACTCAACTGCCATTGGCGCCCCCAACTTGGATCCCTTTCAGTTATATTCCTTTTACCGTAGGATCCTTTTGACAACAGAATAAATTGGAGCCACCCACTCTGGAGAGGACCAAGTGGGACACAAAGTCACATTCCTCAGGAATGCAGTCAGTTTACTGGAGACACTACAACCCTTTTAAAGCATGCCACAATAATCACCTAATGATATTTAACTGAACATGAAGTAGGAAGCGAAGCTCCATGCCTGCATCAGGAAGATAGGTCCCAGAATGAATTATGATTATTCAGAGAAGTCTGACGTTTACCATTATTCATCAATAAAAATGGGATTGCAACTCAAAAGCTTTGTAAATGTTTTTAATTAAATAGATGCCTGCTCATGCTTTGTTTATAAAATGCCTTCTCCTGGGCAATTCCACAGGAAGGCATGCATCTAAGTGGATAGGATGTTTTGTAGTTTCCTTTATCAAAATGCCAATAAGTGCTGCATTGGTAACCAAGAGAACAGAAACCAGCCTTAAACAGACATCAATAATTGGTAGCCGACAGAGGTGGATCTTCACATGTATCACTTGGAAGCATTACATAATATGCATGTAAATGAGAATGTTTTTACTTGAGAAAACCTATTAAAAGATGTAGGATCAATACTGTTAGACCAGAAGAAATTACGTTTTCTATCAGGAAGTGCTCATACCATTTAGATTTTCCTCCAATTCCGGTGCCCATTATTTATATTCTACACACAGACTTCCTGATACTGTAGCTTTCTCAAATGCATATCGTGAGCGTGTTCTGCATAATGAGAATGGAACCAATGGCTCAGAAATTGGCAGCAAAACCCAAAACACCTTTTACATGGAAGTAAATAGAATGTGCGAATCAGCAAAACGTGAACTCATCAAAGTTCTCCAAATCCCTTCTCAAAGCTCATTCCAACTTGAGTCCATATCAGACTGCAGATTTCTTTTGTTTTGTTTCACATGAAAACCCATATGTATATTTGCAGCCATCCTTCCAAATGTACGCATCAGCTGTGCCTATCTTTGAAATGCAGATGTTCTTTTCAAATTGATTAAAGCATATCTGTGTGAATTTTTTTCAAAAGTAAACATTTGTTCATGTGCATTTTTCAAATGTACAAATGCTGTCGAACACAGTTTTTGGGTTTCTGAATCACACTGCAAGAAAATATACGGACTTCAGGCACAAAATCCATCCTACTCCATATTCGCTCTGGAAGGTGTGAACTAGGTAAATACTGATCAAAAACAAATCTGAAACTAATTTCTCATGCATCCCTAATTTCAGGAAAACGTGCTTCTAAGAAAGAATGCATGGAGCTGTCTCTAAAGTAGACCACTTCTCTAAAGCCCCATTCAAATTTACCATCAGAAACACATGAGCAATTCTCGGTGTCTTTTTCCCACACCTTTGCCGGTAAGGGTTTAATCCAGGAATCAGGAAGGGCTCCAACTCAGTGGAAGAGCACAAGGAGAGCCAGTGTGGTGTAGTGGTTAGAGTGTTGGACTGGAAGTTGGGAGATCCGGGTTCTAGTCCCCATCTGGCCATGAAGCACACTGGGTGATCTTGGACCAGTCACAGACTCTCAGCCCAACTTACCTCACAGGGTTGTTGTTGTGAAGATAAAATGGAGAGGAAGAGGAATATGTACGCTGCCTTGGGTTCCTTAAGGTGGACAAAGGCAGGATATAAATTTAATAATAATAAATATTTTGCATAGAAAAGGTCCCAGATTAATTTCCCTGAATCTCCAGGTAGTCCTAACAAAGACCCCTGCCTGGAAAGCCACTACTTGTCCATATAGACAATACTGAACTAGATCAACCAATGGTAAATCAGCATAAGATGGCAGCCTAGCAATGCAATCCTATACTCAGAAGTAAGCGCCACTGAATTCAATAGGACTTGCACCCAGGTGATTGGGTATAGGATTACAGCCTAAAAGTTGTACTAAACACATTTCAAGATAAAACACATGCTTTGAATTTGGGAGTGGGAAGCACTAAGCTTCAAACTAATGTAAGGTTATTGTAATGTGTGTTTCTTAAAAAAAAAATTGTTTAAATTCCAGTAACTCAGACTCCAGCCTAAAATAGAAGAGGGAGAACAGAATGAATGGAAACAGTGACAGGGTATCAATATGTCTATTATTTTGCCATTGATCTGTACATCACATCATTTGACTTGCTTCATCAAAACAGTTCCACAGTTTCACGCGGCTAACGAAAAAGAACCGTAAGTTGGTTCTTGTACTGTCATTTTAGTCTTTGTCATCTCAAAGGCGAGATATTCTTTCATCAAAGCTGTGTCATTGAGACAGTCTATTCTACATAATTACACGATGGCAACCGAAACCAGCTGTCAGCCATCCCAGTACATTAAGTACTGATAGACATCTTAAGAAAAGTCAGTGTTTCAAATACATTAACAACATCCCTACTTTTCTTCTGAATGCTTTTGTACTAAGTGACCTGGAAAAAGATCAAGATGAACAAGAAAAAAAAATACTGAATAAAACTCAACTTCCAAAAAACCCAGTGCCCCAGAAATCCTTCTAGAAAGGTTAATTAAAATGCAGATTTCTATGTAATTATAACTCAGTGCCTAGCAGCTTTACTTTCTTTTTTTAAAAAAAATAATAATCAGTTCTTCATATTAACGATTCCCTGTATCATTTTGCTTCTGAACTCTGGCAGGTGATTTTTGGCAACGATTTTCAATGGCATGTGGGTGACATCTATCCTGTATCTAAAATTAAAGACACTTTCTCGAAGCCCCACTTATTAAAATTAAATGTAGCGGTTTTAAATGGCACGCATGAGCGCGCATGGCTTGTGCAAATGAGTACAGACTTTCACACACAGTCTCCAATTTGCATGCACAATTTGAGCTGTCATTTTGAGAACAGGCCCTCTTGTGTCTAACGTCTGTGTTTCATTACATTTTAAATCTTAAATGAAAGAATTAAACACAAAACAGAGAAAAGGGAAGAGAGAAGAAAAGGAAGCAGAAGTAATAAATAATTAGAGGGAGAGGGTGGTGAGAAAGAGAAGGGAGAACCAGGAGGCATACACCAGAGGAATGAAAAACAGGTAAATAAGGCAAATGGATACCAGAGGGGAGCAGAAAGGAACAAATGAGACAAAATTCAGAGAGAGGGAGTGGGAAACAACGGAATGAAGGGAGGGAGGGAGGGAGGGAGGGAGGGAGGGAGGAAGGAAGGAAGGAAGGAAGGAAGGAAGGAAGGAAAAGAGAATAGTATTTCTGTTGGAATATTATTAGGACGTACTAAAATGTCACAAAATAGTGAGCAATCTTTTGAGCTCTTCAGAAATCTTCTTCATGCTGTATATTAAGCAAATAATAATAATAAAAAAGGATGGGCAAGAGGGAAACTGAGCATAACAGTATATAAGAATCTTAACAAGGGATGCAAGAGAAGTTAAGCAGGCTTAGGCTGATCAGATAAAATCAGGTCAGGGCTCATGTAACTTTAACAGTTGTAGAGAAAAGGGGATTTCAGCCAGTGTCATTTGTAGGCAATTAGTCCCTGGTGAAATTCCCTCTTCATCACAACAGTTAAAGGTTCAGGCACTATACTAGAGTGACCAGATACATAAGAAGGCAGGGCCTCTGCAACTTTTAACAGTTGTGATGAAGAGGGAATTTCACCAGGAACTAATTGCATACAAACGACACTGGCTGAAATTCCCTTTGCTCTACAACTGTTAAAGTTACATGAGCCCTGACCTGGATTTTATCTGGTCACCCTAGGCAGGCTTCATTGGATGAGTTTTAGCTAGTGCAAAAGAGGTTTCAGGTTGCACTATGATCAACTGGGACAAAAAGCAATAATGGTCATTGCCTCGTGTTTTGAAAATATAAAAACTAGCAGTTATATTTTATATTTTCAAAATATGGGGAACCGCCACTTACTTGGAACTGCATTTTTTCCCTACAACATGGAGAAGAAGAGATACTGACTGATTCACATGAAAAGCCACTGCACAGAAATGAAGTCCTCCATAGGACTGCTCTTTTCCATGCCCAGGGCCTTCACTGATCAAATGGCAGGAGGAAATATTTAATTCTGAGAGGCAGCACACAGGCAGAAGAGAAAGTCAGAGAACTGGCTGCACCCATGACAGGAGAAACCCGCGTTTCTGCTATTGTGTTCTGGTCTCCCTCAACTTCCTTTCTTTTACACACTCCCTAATTGAGAGGTGCCAGAGTTCACAATTCCCTGGAACTCCAAGCCTCTGACCAAAGAGCGAGTGGTTGCTGCTTGAATTTAAGAACTACCAAAAGTAGAGGAAGAAAGAAAGAAAACAGAACAATGGTGAACATGGGGGGGGGGGGGAGAGTGCTGACAGAAATGGAACCCAAACGGAGCCACTGAGAAATAAGAGGGAGGGATCAACATGCTTGGAGGAAGCTCAAGATGTGCAGAAGCACACAGAAAAACTAGGGATGTGCAACGGATCGGACCCGAGCCACAATCCGGGCCCGATCCAGCCAAAATCGGAACGTTAATTAACTATTCCGATTTCAAAAAATGGATGTCCAATTTTTTCCGATTCGATTTTTCCCCCCCGATTTTGATCGGGAAAAATTGGAAAATCAGACCTCCATTTGTTGTGTTTTCATCATAGGCTTGCATTAGGGGAAAGAAAGCTTTCCCCTAATGCAAGTCTATGGGGAAAACATGGCAGTGGGTGACTGGGGACCTCCCTCCCTCCACTCGCGCTCCTTACCTGCTCCTTACATCATCTGCCGCTCTACTGAGACACAGGCTGCGAAGCCTGTGTCTCAGTAGATTGGACCTGCAGGCGGCAGTGGACGGAAGCGGATGGCCCCAGCAGGTAAAGAGTGTGAGTGGGGGAGAGGGGGACCGGCCGGAGCCACCCACTTCCGTCTGCTGCCGCCTGTTGGGGATCAGCGGGCGGCAGCGGACGGAAGCGGATGGCCCTAGCAGGTAAGAAGTGCGAGTGGGGGGAGGGGCACCTGCCGGCACCGCCCACTTCCATCTGCTGCCGCCCGCTGGTCGAATCTACTGAGAAACAGGCTTCACGGCCTGCTTCTCAGTAGAGCGCCGGGTGATCACCCAGCGCTCTACTGAGAGGCAGGCCGCGAAGCCTGTTTCTCAGTAGATTCAACCTGCGGACAGCAGCGGACGGCAGCGGACGGCCCTGGCAGGTAAGGAGTGCGAGTGGGGGAGAGGAGGACCTGCCAGGGCCGCCTGCTTCTGTCTGCTGCCACCCCCTGGTAGAAGGGACCAGTGGGGGGGGAGAGGGAGGTGGAGGTCCCCACTCACCCACCCCCATGTTTTCGCCATAGGCGTGCATTGGGGGAAAACTTTCTTTCCCCCAATGTAAGCCTATGGCAAAAATACCTAAAATGGCATCCAATCCGAAAATCGGACGTCCGATTTTCAGATCGGAATAGGATCTGATCCGATCTGGATGACATCTGATCCAATCCAATCCGACGCCACAGTGCCAGTCCCGATCCTGATCCCAATCCGATTTTTTGGGACCGTGCACATCCCTAAAAAAAACCTATTTAAAAACTCTAACAAGGAAACCACAAACCCAACAGCAATGCACATGGGATGAGAAATTTGCTTACTGCTCTCTTAAGGCAACAGGAATGTTTCCCCCCCTCATGCACTTTTTTGCACCCTTCGATATGAGGAACATGGGCTCTGGCACATGACCAGCAAGGCTCACTGAATGCCTGTATTCTCGTGCCTTTAGATATGAGGAACTTGGGAACATTACCGGCAAGCCCCATTGGAATAAATGGGAGGGAAACCATCCTCTCACTTTGTTCTTCTCTCTCTCTCTTACACTGAACAAACATTTGCTTCCTAATAGGGCCTGTCTCCGGTGAAAGCATGAATAAATTATGATCCTTTCAAGTTTCTCAGCAAAATCATTTCTTCACATGTCTGATCTTCAGTAGCAAACGGTCTATGTAGTGACAAAATATGTGTTTGTTGCCTCTCCCCTCAAGCACACCCCCAACAACAACGATTCACAGTATGGGGAATCTAAAGTGGTGTCTCACCTATCGAGAGACACAATAGCAATCGCCTGCATGAACATCACTGTGAATATTGATTGGAAAGACACAGTAGCATAGTTAGCACACTTTGGGAAAGTGGGGCTGTTTAATCTCGTTGTATGGAAAAGAACGAAAGGAAGTTTGGGCCTAGATTTTATAGAGTCACAGAAACCGACAACAATATAGCCAACACCGGCAACTTCCTTTCTCCCTGAAGAGTCTCAAGGCTCATTGAGCCTGGCAATTCAATTACCCTCTCAACCCAGAAAGGCATCCCCCTACGCCCACCCCCTTTCTTGCCAAGTGGAAGTCTATGGGCAATGCAATGTAGACTAGGGCAGAGTACATTGTGCAAGACCTGCAAATATCTGAAATGCCTCAGGCTTCAGAGAACAAGAATCCCTGACCTTTTATGATTGCTACAGTAGTTTCCCCAACAACATACACTACATACAATAAAGCCCTTAAATACCTGACAAAAGAGCGCATTTGCTAGACGCTGCCATCAAAATAGCCTGTTGTAATGGAAGTGGCCTCAGTGAATATCTGAGAGTCAAGCTGCTTCCCACTTAATGAGGGGACCATAGATAGGTAAGCAAACTGGCATTTACTGGAAGTCAGTGGAGACTGGTGGCTCTGGTGGAGCTGTGAATCCATTCTGTGTTTCATTCAGAACCAGCCAAAACTCTAAAGGAGCTATTAGGTGCCAAATCTAATTTTGGGGCTGGTATTCAGTACCGTGGATAGCTCCTGTAGAGTTCTGGTTGGCTCTGAATGAAACCCAGAATGGATTCACAGTCCCTCCGAAATTGGACCCACCAGCCCCCACTGGTGGAAGTCCGTGCATTTCCCTTGAATATTGCCCTGCTCTCACTCTCTCGCTCTTGCACGTGCGCACACACACACACTTAAAACCCCTGTTCATGCATTAGTGACATGGAAGTCTTAATGTATGGTGGAGGGAGGGGACTGTGCCTCCTGGACCCAGCACTGACTTATATCTGCTTGACTTCCATGCATTGGGCAAAGGTCTGAAATGAAAGGTGATCACACTAATGGAGGATTCCCCGTGCAACTGAAAGCATGGGAGTTAGTTAATGCTCCACTGGCATGGGGGCTACCTTACATTATCTTCCAATGTAAAAAAAAAGGCTTTAATTTAAGAAAATAGTTTAAGGCTCTTAAAAATTCACTCATGCACCAAAAAGCGTGAAAATTAGAAAGTTAGGCACCCCCTTCAATTTCATGACATACTAAGATGTAACCACACACTCACATATCATGCTCACTTAGTTTTACCTATATGAACCCATAACAGCACTTCTTTCATACACAACTCTCACATAATATGAAACACACAGAGAGGACCTACACAGAAACACCATTTCTCACACACAAAAATCTGCTAATCTGCTCCTGTCCCCACCTACTGGCCCTGCCTACCACCCCATTATCATGTTCCCCAGCCTTGACCCATGCTCTAGCTTTGAAGAGGACTCAGAGACAGAGGAAACTCCTTCCATTAATTTAGCCCCCACTAGGCCAGGGCCTTCCAGTCCAGAGGAAATGCCTCTACCTGATTCCTCAGATGCACAGGACACTCTCCCATTACAACCTTCACCACACCCTCCCCATAGGAGCCAGTGGCTACAAATCAGGCAGTAGCACTTTATGAAACAAACTGCTTCTCTGAGGGGGTGGAACTAACTGCAGGTCTTGAGCTGCTGGCCTTTATAAACCTTCAGAAAGCCTTTGACAGTTCTGAGACAACAGTTCCCCTTGCTTGAGTCTCAGCTAACCTGGAGCTGGCCAAGGTCCTGAAAGACCCTGCCTGGTCTAACTTGCCTGTCTGTTCAGCACCCCAACTGAACTTGACTGGACTGGACCAGAATGACATGATTTGACCTGCCAAATCCTTACCTGAACATGCTTGCTGGTTATAGCACCTCTGGGTGGACACCCTTTACTTGACCTACTACATGACTTTCCCAGCATCATTTCCCATTGATTAAAATTAGAACTTTGAAATCTCAAAGTTCCTTAGGAATATAGAGCAGATTTTCACCGAACCAGTGAAAGGAAAATCCTGCAATATACTTGAATGTTTTATGAGTTAAGGCCGAAACTACATGTTTTGTGGGGTATCCATGACTAGCTCTGCCAATGCAAGATAATTTGTTCTTCTAGAATGGCCCCACAGTATTAAGGGGGAGGCTAACAGTTACCCAGATGCAAATTACATCTTCCCCTCAAAGCTATCAAACATTAATTGTTTATTATCAGAATCTTTTTACCACTAACTCACTTTAATATTTACACATATGATCTCCTCAAACTATTCTTTGCTCTGAGGATTCTACCCAAGATGAGAGCAGGACTGGGCCATGGTCTTGCTAAACTTTATTATCCAGAACAGAAGAAGTTGGGGTGATTGGGCTTTTCCCTGTTATTAAACAATGGCTCATCTCTCTCTCTCTCTCTCTCTCTCTCTCTCTCTCTCTCACACACACACACACACACACAGTCTTCCCTTTATTTAAGTGGATCAAGGGTTAAAATTAGAAATTGGTTACATTCACAGGATGCTAATGAAGATTTGGAAACCATTCAACAGACAGGATTTAGTAAGTGGCACTATCTTCTCATATTTCAATGTCTTTGTATGGGTGGGGATCCACAAATATGACTTGTATGCTGATTCCAGAAAAGGATTCCTTGACCCTTTGTTGGGAGGGTTGTCTGACAGAATTCTGATCAAGCAAAATATGGAAATTACTTGTAGATATGGATCCTTACGTAACCAGTCAAGTAGTTTTATTCACTGTGGCTACTAAAACAATTAGAGCAAAGGTCTCAAAAACTGCTGCTATAAGTTGTGTATATGATGAATTGATTCAATTGGATTGTTCAATCTCTTTTTTATCTTTTGTTGTTGCTGTCTCTTTCCTGACAAAACTGTAAGAACTGATGGTTATATGCAATAAAATTGACTGGCTGACTAAGGTCTGACGTTGGATTCACATTTTCCTTCATCCAACTGAAGGGGTCTTTCCTTTTGTCAAAAAGATTTATCCTTTTAGAAGAGAGGAACCTGTTAGATCCAAACTAATGTGTATATTTCAGTTCTGGGTGAGGTCTCTCTAATCCTAAGAGATGGAGAAACAGGATTTAAAGGGATCTGTCTTTCATATTCAGGTAAATCTCCACATTAAATAAATGTGGACTTCACAGTTACGCATGGGAAGAGAGAGGAAGAGTTGGTGCATGAATCTAAACAAAGGTAAAATTCAAAGGACAAAGCATGGTCTAGAAAGGTCCTTTAAATTTATATTTTTGCATTGAAATACACACCTGTGTACCACATAGTATGCAGTCAAAACTAAAATTCAGTGCTTTTCAATATTCTCTTTCTTAGTTCCATTCCATCCTATTATCTGAAGTAGATGCTACTTATTACCACTCTTATAACTAGGCTTTACCACTAAACAAGGAAAAATAGGCTTTAGTTAAAGGAATCTTTTGGAAGAAAAACAACATTAACAACACTCTCATTATACATGGCACAGTACTTCAAGCTTTAGCTCAAGTTGCCTTCCCCCCCTACTTCTTAAGTAAACTAAAAAGGAAATTAGGAAAACAAAATCTCAGCTCTCTTCCTCCGGTACAGAATTATGGCATAAGCCCCACAAAACATTTAGCTTCTTTTACATTAGTGGAGCTCTCTGAGGAGAAGACATTATCTCTGTAAAGGGGAAAAAAATAAACCTGCAGTTTTAGTCGCCTTACAGAATTCTACTGTGAATCTACTCTATAAGTACCTAATTTTTAAAATAAATAATATCAATTAAGGAAGTCCATCCTAAGCCAACAGGCATGCAAATAACAGCATATATAATTATTTGAAAGGACCGACTTAATGTACATACTGGCTATGCACTTATTGCACAATATCACCACAGGAAAGTCGCAAGAATAATTATGCAATTAAGAAAAGTCTGCTAAATTTTATAATAGCTGCTCTAAACATTATTTCATTAAACTACACACAAAGATAAGGACTGTAATTCAATCATACAAAAAAGAAAAAGAAAGAAATGCAGCGACTGCAGCTTTTGCCTTTCATTTATTTGGTGAACCAGCCTTTTTTTTTTTTTTTACCTTGTTTGCAATACTTGTGATAAATGACTTGATGTCTAGATTAGTTGGGCAGCTCTTCTGACAGGGGGCATCTGCACACTTTAGGCACCTGGGGAAGAAAGAAAATGAGTTAAAGCGACTTACAGCACAAAAGCGCTGCCAACAACATGCGATTTTTCCATGTACCTGACAGAAGCTAATCAATCTAAAAATTAATAACACGTTACTGTTTGGGCAGCAACTCAAAAATGCTCCCGAGAGAAGTGCCATTATTCCCATGTCACAGACAGGTAAATCAAGGCAACCAGCCCCAGATCATTCAGCCCACAAAAGTCAAAAGCAAGCAACCCAAAAGACAACTCCGTAATGCCTGTGTGTTGTGACTTGAATATGTGATGATGACACATTATTCTTTTTGAGAGCTTTGATTTCAACTGGCAAAACAGACAAGGAGTATTCACCAAATCAGAATCTATTGAGTTGTCCTCCTCAACCCACCAGACTTCCTATAGTTGCTGTATGGTTCTAGTCAAATGTAATGCCAGATACCCAAACACTATGCTGAATGAACACTTATGAATTCTGTCCTGGACCTTTCTACTGTGAATGTTTCACAAATATTAGTGAAAGAACGAAGAGGCTTATAGCCATCACAGACCAATTCTGTACAAAGAATGATACAGATCGGAGCAATTAAATAAAACCAGTAAATTTTAAAATGAGGCCAAAATAATTGCCTTTTTTGCATAGAAATAAGAAGGAACCTAGCAACCTTCTCAGTGACATAGGATGACTCATCCTTCATACAGAACATCACCAGCTCTTCAGAAGGTCACCCTGGGAGACTTCTTAATAATGGAGAATTCAGCTTCTCTCTAGTCTTTATACAGATAACAGTATAGGAGTACATAATCAACAGACTCTATAGCACCCATTACACATAGACACAGCCATTCATTAATCGGGATCTTATTGAATCATCCATTTAATAGTACAAAGGGAAATATAAGTCCAGCAGGATGGGTAGATGGCTGAAAGGGGTTTGAAAAATGGGTGAAGAGTGACTGAAATAATTTACACGCATTTGGACATAACACTAAACTATGGTTTAGTGCTAAGTGGATGAACCTCAGGCTCATGGACTCCTCCTCTCCCTTCTCCTCCTTGAGCATGGATGTGAAGGGACGGGAAGCATTTGGTTCAATTTTCCATTAACCATAGCTTGATGTTACATCCAAACAAGAACAAATTGTGATTACTTTTAACAATCATTTGTCCAAACAAGCGAACTTCAGGTAAATGGGTTTGATGGGGTTTGCATGATTTCTTCAGGTAAACTATTGTTAACTAACCATTGTTCCCTGTTTGGACCAAACAACAAACTGTGGTTAGTAAGGAAGCATATGCTTCCAAACTGCTCTTTGTGTCCATGCTGAAAGAAGAGTAGGGACAGGCTTTTGCAAGTAATGCTAAAGTATGGCCATACTCCATTAACTTATGTGGACTAATTCATGATTGCAATTAATGACTAGAAATGCATGAGCCTGAGAGGAAAATAGGAAAGCCAAAGACTGGAGACAGTCAACAGGCATCTTCTACCTCCTAGTTAGGGATGGACAGACTCACCCACATCCACTCTCGCTGGACACTTGAGCCACTGGACCACCTGGTGAGCACCCAATGAGTGCTGTGGGGGGGCCATGCCCATTTCCAAAAATTTTATGTTGCATAAATGGCAGCAATAAAGAGGCCATGTACGCAAAATGTCCATGTGCGCCTGTACTGTTGTGTAAATGGCCCCTTTATGGCTGCCATTTATGAAACATTAGATTCCTGGAAATCCATGACCCCCCCCATTTTTACGCAAAATGGTACCTTGCTATGGGTGTGGGTGGCCCTGCAGCACTCAGGGACTGTGCTGTGCTCTGTGACCGGGTCCATGTGCATCTGGGAGCTTGTCAAGCTGGGTCCGGGAGGGGGGCAAACAGGGAGGATTCCACCAGACTCCATTCCCCCTTCAAATTCTCACAACATCTCTACTCTAGTGAGAACAGAAACTACAATAACACTCTCCTTTCTTTTGTCCCAGGTGTTGCAGGGGGTGTGCAGCATTATAAATCCTGTATACATTGATGAATGTGGCATTAGTGTAGACACCACAGGCAATGATGTTTCTATCATACCACCTTCATTGCTCTAAAAAACTATAATCAGTCTTTACAAAGGCTAAAGGCATGTGCCAATATGAGAGTGTTTCCATTGTGTATAATTAATCCAAATGCAAATGATTTCTCTAACTGGAAGAAACCACACCATTCTGGACTAAGACCCCCGCCCTGCACGCACACACACACACACACACACACACACATAGTGTGAGAGCTGGGAAGTCAACGACAATAACACTTGGTGGCCTTAAACAAGCCAATGTCCTTTGGTGAGTCCTGTAATCTCCAACAAGCAGAGTGTTTGTTTGTTGATGAAATAATAAACCTGTGGTGGGTGTGAGGTAGCAAGTTTGAGCAGAATATTTGGTCTACAGAGTTATCCTTATTGGATAAGTTTTAGACTAATGTTAAGGCGACAGCTTCAGAATATAGTACAGCAAGTCTAGAGAAGCCAGGACGCTCAAGAGAAGGCAAGGCTTAGGTATGATATTGAGCTTTGCATGAAGGCCCAGAAAAAAACCCAGGGGAAAAAAGGAAACACTTGGGGGAAGGAAGGAACTCCCCCCCCCCAGGGATTATTTTGTGCTTGGAGAAAACGTGGGGGTTGTTTTTTGTTTAATTTTTTTTCCCATTTTTCTGCCCGTTTTTTTTATGGCCCTTTATATTTTTAACCAAATAAAAGACAGAAAACCCCGATTTTGGAAATACTACAATGAGAAAATATTAATTTATCAGCTTCAGAGGTAGTGCTGAACAAACATCAGATCAAAATGAGCACCTTTTATATTTAAAATTGTCTCAAACCCCCCCCCCCCAAAACAACAACAACCTTAAATTAAGGATTGAACCAGGAAGCCATTTTAGCAGTATCGCTAGCACATGGACAGATTATGAGGTTGCGTCATTATGCATCTTTTACGAAATAATCTCTCTCTCTCTCTCTCTCTCTCTCTCTCTTTATTATTGAACTGGCTCACAAATAACAGCTGTTGAAAATGTCAAATGTTAATGAGGCAGGGCAATGCAAACTTGAATTTGTGGGCATTGGGTGGCGAGTGGGGGTGGAACTACCGTGAATATGCCAGTATAGACAGACTCTTATAACAACACCATCTTCCAATTCTCAGAGCACTCTGCAGACTAAAGTGCATCAGGCTGCCATTAATCCCACTTATCACTCTGACAGCTCAGTAATTACACTGCTGCTATAGCTCAGGTACTGCAGTAGTAATAAAATATCAACCGCTGTGCAGGATGCATGCTGGTGAGATGTTTTATTAAACTTGGGGGGGTTGATCATCAAGTGACATTAGTGTTGACCTATTTTTTTGTATTTGACAATAAATTATCCTTTGACCATGCCATAATAGATATTACAGAGTGCATTTACGGTACCAAAACAGCAAAAGGTACAGCACTCCAAAGAACCAGGCAAATGGCAACAAAGTAAGATGGTAGAAAGGCATGCCAGAACGTTATTACCTAAATGGCTTTAAATGATTGATTCTGTGAGAAATCACAGACATGGTTTGGTACTTAGGCAGAATAGGACAACAATGACTAAAAACACAGTTCTACATAAATTGTCCAACGCAAACAACATTTTAAAAAAAATACACTTCCTTCTTCTGAGGTCATCTTCCACTTTTCAGACTGATTATTGTATGCATTTGAACGCAATAATATTTTAGAAGTAATCAAGAAACCATTATTATTTTCTGTGTAAGAAGTAACTACGGAAATAGAAAACATACTCTCATTTTTACAGGCTTGTTTTTTGATCAACTACATGCAGCTTAGTTAAAGACAGCAACATCCATGCCATTCACATTCCTTGGGCTTTATCTAAACAATCTCCTGCTTGAACAATAATTTATTTCTTTATTTAATACATTTCCATACTACCTTTCTGCTAAGGCACCTGAGCCTGTTTACAATTTTTAAATACTGAAACAAATAAATGTTCTGAAAAAACCAAAAACCAAAAACCAAATTAGAATATAGTTTTCACAGGCCAACAGAAGATCTCTTCAGGAGCTGATGGCATAAACAATTTGGCTAAATGTTCTATTGATGGTGTCTCTTCTCTAATAGATCAAGTACCAGCACCAGTGCTGTTCTATTTAGCTCTATTCTCTGAGAGTGTAACAGGTGCCAAAACCCCATTTTCATCTTCTGTACGAGAGACAATGTTAAACAAGCACAAATGGCTCCAGTTCCAAAAGAAAAGTGTACAGGAAGATGCTTCCACATGTAAATCTGCTCAGTGCAAGTATCTACTTGTAGGGGTTACAAAACTATGCACAGTTCCATACACTCCCTAAATATCAATGGTCAGCACAACCCCTTCTGATTGCACAGGAGGGCAGGGTATCTATCTTCTGCTCCTATTACCATGTAACTACAGCAGCACCAAAGAACATCACAATCACATCAGTCATGAGACAACCAAGTTCCCCTTTCTCTCCGCTCTTACACTCTTATTTCTTACTCTCTAAACTGTTAAGCAAATTGTAAATGCATACACAAATAAACAACCATGTTTAAGGATACAGATAGTAGGGAAAAACGAAAGCAACACAGACCACTACCACACTATTAAAAACTCCAATGAAGCCTTGCTCATGGGGAAATAGGTAACGTCTCAAAGCATGTTGCAAGCTAGATGGCACCATTGGTTGTCTTTGTCCCTAAACTTGCCTGCTCCAAACTGCCCCCTCTTTCCCCATTGGCTCTCACTCCCTGTGCTTTTTTTGTGGTTGCCAGGCAAAGGCCATTGGCATCTCAGCTAGGCATGCCACATGATTTCAACTACAGCTAAATTCAAATTTGGAAGTGGCTCCTGAGATGGGATATCTGAGGAATTTTGGGGGAATCAAGAGTTTCAATAGACTAGCAAAATAACTCAAAGCGGTTCCACACACCGATGAACTCACTACTTCATGAGTTGGTTTTTCCTTATTATTATGCAGTCTTACAAGCCATTTTAGAAGCTGCTATTTCTGCCTATCTGTGTCTGGCTCTGGGAGAGGAAGGCAAGGTAAAGCTGGACCCAAGTCATCTCTCGTCTGCCTCTTCAGCCCGCAATGGGATTGTAAAAGGCAAATCTGCCAAGTGAAACCAGGGGTAATCATTATGATTGGTGTTATATTATCCTTACTGCTTTCTATGCAGCAACATAGCTAGGCCAGGAATGTGTACGAAATAAAGAGGCACAAGAGCCTGACTAATAATGTGTAACAATAAAATAATAAGGCATACATATACTTGTAATCCTATACCCATGTATTTGAATGAATTCGCTTGGTAAAATAGGGAAAGAATTATGGGAGACATATTACTTTTGAAAAGGAGTGCGGAGAACAAAAGCAAAATAGTTCTGTTTTCAATCTCATTGCCCATTTTTCCAAACCAGGAGCAAGCTGACATCTTGGACTTTAATTAGGCTGACCAGATAAAATCCAGGTCAGGGCTCATGTAACTTTAACAGTTGTAGAGAAAAGGGAATTTCAGCCAGTGTCATTTGTATGCAATTAGTTCCTGGTGAAATTCCCTCTTCATCACAACCGTTAAAGTTGCAGAGGCCCTGCCTTCTTTAGTATATGGTCACTCTAGTATAGTGCATGCACCTTTAACTGTTGTGATGAAGAGGGAATTTCACCAGGGACTAATTGCATACAAATGACATTGGCTGAAATTCCCTTTTCTCTACGACTGTTAAAGTTACAGGAGCCCTGACCTGGATTTTATCTGGTCAGCCTAACTTTAATAGGAATACAGGAAGCTGCCTTAAATAGTATGACCTAGTCCATCTTGATGGGATTATTTAGTGATGATGCCTCCTGTTACAAAGGCAATTCGCAGAGAAAAACAAAAAGGCAAAACAGAATGAACATTTACCGGTACCCCCATGCACACAAAGCTATCTTAGTACAATAAAGGAGACCGCCCCCCTTTTTTAGTGAAAAGTTAAAATAGTTTCTCACAAATGTTCTTGCATATAAAATGCAGGTACGGCTTAGAGTTTCAAAACAGTTTGTTCAGTCCATTTTGCGTTCCAGTACACTGCAGGATTGAGTAATCAAACACATGTGCTCTCCCTCAGATAGAGAGAGGGGGGAGGAAGAGGGGATCAAAAGGAAGAAATCACAGGAAACCACATTGAAGGCTATAGAGATCCTGAGGCTAGCTGTGGTCAAAATTCACATGCTTTAACTAACTACAACACTGCCCCCTTCCAATAACTTGTTGAGAAGGTTGCAATATTCCCAACACATAAAGGACAGTACTGCTTTCCCTGGCTGGTAGCAAATGTCCAGGATCTCTGGGAGCCAGTGTGGTATACTGGCTAGGGTGTTGGACTGGGAATCGGGAAATCCGGGTTTTAATCACCACTCAGCCATGGAAGCCCACTGGGTGACATTGGGCCAATCACAGACTTTCAGCCCAACCTACCTCACAGGGTTGTTGTTGTGAGGATAAAATGGAAAGAAGGAGATTATGTATGGCACCTTGAGTTCCTTAAGGAGGGGGAAAAGGCAGGATAGAAATGTAAAAAATAAATAAATTGCCCTGTCACTGCCCATCACCTGTTACCTGATCTTTTTTAACTGGAGACACTCTGCTACTAAATGATAGCCTTAGACTTTCCTATACTTATCTAATAAACATACATGTCTAAGAATGCAGACGTAGGCAGCAGAGGAAGGGAGAAATATTCCCACCCTTACTGATGTTTTCTTATGGATGGCAAGGGTGGTGTCTGTAGGTTCAGAGTAAAAATTATTTTAAAAGCCTTTAGGGTGTGATCCAATGCATGTTTAGGTAGGGTGGAGAGTCCTTCAACTTCTTGTAGGACTTTTGTGGGACTCCTTTTCTCTCTAGACATGTATAGAATTAAATCCTTAGTGAATTGTAGGAGTTGTAGGACATTTTTCTGTCCACATGCATTGGACTGTTGACGTATTTGTGACAGGAGGGAAACAGAAAAAAGAGCCTGTGGCAACACACACAGGAGGAGGAGGAGGAGGAGGAGACCAACATACATTCTCCAGTTCCTTTCAGGACAAGGTCATAAACTACAGACACTGTCTCAAGTAGCTAGGATGGTGTCGTTGTTTTTGGTAGGACCAGAGGGGATGTGCAGAGAGAATATATCCCTCCAATGCTATTTTATCAGCGGGGCCATCATGATTTTGTCCATATCTGCTAGAAAATTAATCTATATATGCCAACTCACTACATGGCATGAAACGACACCAGTACCGTATGAAACAAGCAGCCTATCTACACTACTGCTTTAAAACGGTTTATAACAGTTTAAAACCGGTTAATAACCATTAATAAACCGTTTTAAAGCAATAGTGTAGATAGGCTCAAGGTCTGTAATAAGGGGTAAGAGTTTAATTTAATAACAAGATCAATATATTTTGAACTGCATTCTGCTGTTCATCAGGAGAAACTGGAATTCAAAGAAAATTGGCATTAAACAAAATCAGTGGTCACAAGAGTCTGTTCCTTTCATAACTTATTGATCTTATTATTAAGAACAATGGTCGTACAGAAGAAATAGACAACACAAACAGTGAGAACAGAAGAAACAGGTTGTCCCAAGATGACAGAATGTTTTAGGTGGTTGGTCTGTGTTGTTCTCTTTTGGTCTTTGGGAAGAAATGTGTGGCACATATATTCAGATTGGCTTTCCCAACTTATGTAAATAAGCTGCTGTGTAAGTCCTTGTGAAAATATTTTGAGTAGTGGGAATTGTATGGCTTAATTTAATTGCTCTGTCATTGTTAACATGCACAAGCATTGTGAGAACTGCCTTCTAATTTCATTCCCATTTTATTTCCATTGCGTAAATAGAAACATAGGATGCTGCCTTAAACTGAGACAGGCCCTTGGTCCATCTAGCCCAATTTTGTTGACACCGACTGTCAACAGCTCTCCAGGATTTCAGGCAAGAATTTGGAGAGGCCAGGGATCAAACCTGTGTCCTTCTGCATGCAAAGCAAGTGCTCTACCACTGGGCCACAGTCCAAGGAGGAACAAACGATGTGTAAGTGCGGATTCCCCCAGTAGCTGGTTGTGGAGGGCCCTTCTATGAGTTGTTAGCTACGAAAGACCAGTGGCTACCAAAGACAGTATTCCCCCTGCATTTCGGAGGACATTGCTGTAATAAAATAATGCAATTCTGGGTCATTGCCAAATTGATTCCTGGCTTTAGCAGCCATTTTATTCCCCTAATTAGGGAGTGCTGCAAAACTTGCAACAAAACCATATTGGCCTCAAGAACAATAATCAGGTACAGAGGGGGATGTCTAGAGGTTCCAAGATATTTAAGCTCTCGCCAGAAGTTATGACTTCTTTTAATTGTGTTATCTAAAATATTCTCAAGATAAGAAAGTGAAGCAATACTATTTATATGTACACCGCACAACACTCATTTTCTCTTGTCAACTGATGCACAAGGAGAGCAAAATATGATGGAAAAAGCAAAGGCCAGAGATTCAGGGCAGATGAAAGGAAGTACCTTCTTCACACAGCATAGTCAAACTGTGAAATTTGATACTACAAGATGAGCAGCTTTAAAAGAAGATTAGATAAATTCATAGACGATAAAGCTATCAAAGGCTTCTAGTCATTATGGCTATACCCCTAGTATCAGGGGCAATGCAGCTCTCAATGCCAGCGGTTGGGGAACATGAGTGGCAGGGTACTGTTGCTATGGGAACAGAATGCTGGCCTACATAGGCCTCTGGTCTGATCCAACAGGCCACTTCTTAGGTTAATAATAATAATAATAATAATAATATATTTATTTATTACCCGCCTCTCCCAACGGATCGAGGCAGGGAACAGCACTAAACATAAAATACAAAACTGATTAAAAGCACATAAAACCATACATCATTAAAATACCAATAAAACACCAATAAACACCTGTGTTCAGGCCAGGACGACATTAGTGGTTGGGAACTACATATAAGGAGAGCTCAAGTATTTCCCTTCATCTCTCAGTACACAGATTTCCTATTTTTGCCCCCAAAGCCTCTAAATAAACCATGGTTTCAATAAGTAGTTCCTGTTCCACCACCTTGAAGCTTTTTCTGCATTAACTTGTCTCCAGCCATTCCACTGCCTGAATCACATGATACACCTGTTGCCTCAGCTCTGCTTTTCCCTTCAGCACCTCAACCCCATATCGTCCCACATTTTTATCTTCAGAAATTACACCTCTGAAGATGCCTCTTCCCTGAGGTATTACCTCTTGCTCTCCTCATTTTTCGTGCAAGAGCTAAAAGCGATGAGAGTGGAGAGATCGTGCTGCAGAGAAGATCACCTACAGTATTGCCATAAAAAATGGAATAAATGCAGGGATGTTCAATGAGGAGACCTTTTTAGTGTTGTCTAGGGACTCGATGCCTGGAGTACTTTTGAGGAGTAAGCACCTGAGGAGATAACAGATTTAGAAAACCCTATGACAATGAGAATGATCCTAGAGTATAGTTTTGCCTGCAAAATCTCCCCACCAACCTCACATCTCAGTGGAATGACCCCCCTAACTTTCCTTGGATCATAAAAGGGCAAGAAATACCACACTTCTCCCTTTCATAAGTACAGCTTCCAAAATGCAGAGTTTGAAAAAAGCATGCTTTTAATAAAAATATATTTTTTAAATGATTGATCTTCTATTTTTATGTTTAAGTTCCATTGCTTTGTGGGTCACTTCTGGAGCATTTGCTGGGAAGCAGGAGAGCAAACCTCAATGTAGAATAAATTAAACAATATATCACATTATTTTTAAACATTTTGTAAGCATTAACATCTATTAGCAGCCTATCTGTGCAATGTTATTTTGTTTCAGATGCATTGAGCATTTCAGTGTTGTGAAGGCAGAACCTTCTATTTCATTGGTACCATGAATCACTAGAAGTACCTCTAATGTGCACGAAAGTCATTTGTGCTGCATCTTTGGCCCATCACAAATCATGTTTGCAACCAGGAACATGACATTATTGGTTAGTGAAAATAGTTAACACTAATGAAGTAAACAAAAGAGGGGGAATCAACAAACAACTTGATTCTTTCAAATATGGGAAACAGGTTCTATAAGATTTTATTCACGTACTTTTGACACTAGATTGTATGCTCCTATGTGAAAGAAACTGGAAGGCCCAACTCCTGCGTGCACTGAAGTAGAGGAAGGCCAAGGCAGAATGAAGAGAATTTTTCCTTTCTTTCGTTCTCAGAAAACGGCAAAGTCTGTATTCAGAAAGAATAGGCAGCTGCTCAGACCAGCCTGGTCCAAAATATTCACCTTGACCTAGAAACTACAACCAGACCCTGTCTGGCCTACTTGGGCAAGTTGGTTTCCTTGTCTGGTGTGGGTTGCTTCAGTTCCCACACTTGTCCAAAAGCAGGATGATGATATGCAGACTAAATTCCTACCCGACAATCCTAATGTTTCCTGTTCAAGCCAGGCTTTGTTTCTCCTCAAATTTTGAAGAGAAATCTCGCCACCAGTAGGGCAGGGGAACTCTGGCATCCAGTTTGAAGGGTGCATCCACACTACAGAATTAAACCAAGAGTTATTCTCTCTTCCCATAGAATTACAAGATCCTTGGTTCTAGGGTAAAAGCCAGGGATCTCTAATAAGATTTTCAGCACCCTCGTCAAACTCAATGTCCAGGATAATTAGTGAGAGAAAGAAGGTATATCAGTTATACTGGTATAAAACAGATATACCATTGCAGTGTAGATATCCCCAGAAACAGTATTAGCACATAAGGCATGGCCAGCATAAAGCAAATAGAAGTGACAGCCAATCTTCAGTGGAATGGATCCCACGTGCTGACTTTTTAGGCCTGAAGAATTTGCTATCTGAGTATCATTTCTGCTGAATTCCCGTGACTGCATCCCCTGCTGCTTCAGGAACATATTGAATGAAGATGTTGCATGGGAAAGGGCAGGTCTGTTGTGAGGTCTCCATGCCAGTAACTTCCTCCATCAGCCCTAACAGCATTGGCTTCGTTCTCACAAACAGCAGATAAAGTAGAGAACCTGTGCCTGGACTGAATTACTTTAGGTGCAGATTTGCATGACTAAATGTTCCTCGATACAAAAACAAAACTTCCTGAAACTGTAAGGTTTTTTATGTTCAAATATTTTCCACACACACACACCCAAACGAGAGAGCAGTCTATCATGCAAACTCAAATCTGCAGTCGGAAATGGCACAGCCCAAAAACACTGAATTTGGTTCTTACAACTTATCCACAGACATAGGAACTTTTTGATGTGATCTGCCCTTCCAGAATATTTTTTTTGGAATATTAGAAGCTACCAAGAGTGGCAAAGGATGCAGCCACAGGAAAGCCACAGCCACATCACTTAGGTCGATGCATGGACCTGGCTTTCCAACATCCCTGTATTTGGAATCACACATGATTCATACCCGAAGAATGGAAGGACACATTGTTGAAATTTTATGTCACCCGTGTATTTTGTTTTCCAAAGGGTTCATCATTATTTGGAGTCAACAGGTGCTCTTAATTCCCCACCCTCCTAATATGTCGATCACAGTCCAATCTTGTAATTTAGGGATGCAAAAATCATATGGGAAAGGGGTCATCACATGGGAAGAACTGGGTTGATAATGCAGCATGAAAACATCATGCCAATGCCTAGGGTGACCAGATAAAATCCAGGTCAGGGCCCATGTAACTTTAACAGTTGTAGAGAAAAGGGAATTTCAGCCAGTGTCATTTGTATGCAATTAGTTCCTGGTGAAATTCCCTCTTCATCACACCAGTTAAGGGTGCAGGGGCCCTGCCTTCTTTTGTATATGGTCACTCTAGTATAGTGCATGCACCTTTAACTGTTGTGATGAAGAGGGAATTTCACCAGGAACTAATTGCATACAAATGACACTGGTTGAAATTCCCTTTTCTCTACAACTGTTAAAGTTACATGAGCCCTGACCTGGATTTTATCTGGTCACCCTATTATTATTATGGCATAATAATGCCACCATTATTATGCCATATGAACCTGCCCCTCTGAAGTAGCATTTGCTTCCCAGAATTATTGGAATGGTGTTGGACAACACCAGGCGGTGGTGACATGAAGTGGGAGCAATTGCCAGTTTTCCTCTTGCCAGCTTCCAGGTTTCCTTGATTCAAGTCACATGGCAGCTGGGGGAGGGAGTACATGTTGTGGCTACCTGAAAATTGCAACTCTATTTGCTACTTAGGCCTCAGCCACGATATAATAAATTGGTTAGTGCCCCCCCTCACAAAATTTATTTATTTATTTATTTATTTTGTATACTGCCCCTCAGCCGAATCTCTCTGGGCGGTTTATGTAAGGTTAAAACAATTAAAAACAATATACAAAAATTAAAACAGCAAAAACATATAATATACACACAATATACACATACATTTAAAACCACTATAATAACTTTAAAAAGCTATATGCCTAAAAAACAAAACAAACCCAGGCTCATCAGATCTTGCTAAATGCCTGAGAGAAGAGGAAAGTCTAGACTTGGCAGCGAAAATATAACAATGTTGGCGCCAGGCGGGCCTCATTGGGGAGATCATTCCACAATTGGGGGGCCACCGCAGAGAAGGCCCTCTCCCTTGTTGCCGTCCTCCGAGCTTCCCTCGGAGTAGGCACTTGGAGGAGGACCTTAGATGTTGAACATAGTGTTCAGGTATGTTCATGTTGGGAAAGGTGGTCCCAAGCCGTGTAAGGCTTTATAGGTTAAAACCGGCACCTTGAATCAGACTCAGAAACATACAGGCAGCCAATGCAAGCAGGCCAGAGTAGGTCTTATATGCTCGAACCTTCTGGTCCCAGTTATCAATCTGGCCACTGCATTTTGCACAAGCTACAACTTCTGAACCGTCTTCAAAGGCAGCCCTACATAGAACACATTGCAGTAATCTAGCTTGGAGGTTACCAGAGCATGAACATCTGAAGCCAGGTTATCCCTGTCCAGAGGGGGCGTAGCTGGGCCACCACCTTAAGTTGGTAGAAGGCACTCCATGACACCAAGGCCACTTGAGCCTCAGAGATGGTTCTAGCAGAACCCCCAAGCTACAAACCTGCTCCTTCAAGAGGAGTGCAACCCCATCCAGAACAGCTTGAAGACCCTCCAACCGGTCAGCAGAACCACCCACTAACAGCGTCTCAGTCTTGTCTGTATTGAGTTTCAGTTTATTAACCCTCATCCAGTCCATTGTTGCAGCCAGGCACCGGTTCAACACATCCACAGCCTCACCTGATGAAGATGAAAAGAAAAAATAGAGCTGTGTGTCTTTCTCCCGACATAGGTCATCATTCAGGACGACCAAGGCTTTTTCCGTACCAAAGCCAGGCCTGAAACCCGACTGAAATGGATCCAGATAATCGGTCTCATCCAAGAGTGCCTGGAGCTGGCTCACAACCACCCACGCAAAGACCTTGCCCAGGAATGGAACATTTGCTACTGGCCTGTAGTTATTAAGATTTTCAGGGTCCAAGGAAGATTTCTTCAGGAGCGGTCTCACTGCCGCCTCTTTCAGGAGGCCTGGGACCACTCCCTCTTGCAAAGAGGCATTAATCACTTTCCTGGCCCAACCAGTTGTTCCATCCCTGCTAGCTTTTATTAGCCAAGAGGGGCAAGGATCCAATACGGAGGTGGTTGCACGAACCTGTCCAAGCATCTCGTCAATGGCCTCGAGCTGCACCAACTGAAACTCAGTTGGTGCACTACTGGTAATACCACTTTGAGTTGTTGGATATTTGGAATTTATAATAGCAGCAACAGAAGCGGTGAATGGAATCATGGATTAGGAGGCTCTGAGGGCAACTAAATGATCAGGGGGTTCACACATCTTCCCTTGGTGGAAAGACTAAAGCATTTGAGGTGATTTAATTTGGGGGGGAGGTGACTGGGAGGTCACACACAATATAGATTTCTAAAATTACACGTGGCCTAGATTAAGTGACAAAAGACATGTTTTTTCCCCTCAGTCACCATATTTAAACTTGGGGACAGCCAATGAAACTGGTTAATAGGAGATTTGGGACAAGGAATTTGCTTTGCCACAAACCTATCTAAGCCTATCTACATTACTGCTTTAAAATGGTTTATAACAGTTTTAAACCAGTCAATAATGGTTATTAACTGGTTTAAAACTGTTATAAACCGTTTTAAAGCAGTAGTGTAGATAGGCTCTAAGATTAAACCATCTAAGCAAGTGTCAATAGCCACTAGCTTAGATAGGTTTAATTTAGCCTTCCCCAACTTGGAATGCTCCAGATATATTGTCCTGCAAATCCCATAATTCCAAGCTGTCCAAAACATCTGGAAGGCAACAGGTTGGTGAAGGCTGGCTTAATTAGTTTTTCTTTATTAAGATAACTTATGTCTTGCCTTCCACTAAAAAACTTATATCTTGCTTTTCCACACACACACACCCCAAAAAAGGAAAAAGTATTCCAGGCTGCAAACACCCACAAAAATACAATTAAATAATCATAATTGAAATGGTTAACAATAGCAGATAATCTAAATATCAGCATTAAGAATGCTATGGCTAATAAAAAGCCAGCCAAAATAAAATTGGTTCCAGGTAGTGGAAGGGGAAAAGATGAATTCATGGAGGCGAAGTCCATCAATGGCTACTAGTCACAATGGTATTATGGAACTTTAAGGTCCACAGACATTATGCCTCTCAGTGCCAGATGCTAGGGTTATAGGGATGGGCGAAATCGCCTGCGCCCACCACCACCACTTGCTCGTGCAAGCCTCTTCTAAGGTTCAACTTACTCCTGTGAGCACTCAGCATCCATCCACCCTGGCTGCTAAAATTGCACACTCCCCCCACACCGCATTAATTGCAACCATTAATGCAACAAGGGAAGTGTGCAATTTTGGAAGCCTCCAGAAATCGCATACTTCACCCTGCTGCTATACCTTTGCATTAAGGGGGCATTTACAGCTGCCATGGACACAGCGAGGTGAAGTGTGCAATTTGAGCAGTCAGTGTGGAGAGCTGCTGAGCGCTCATGGGGGCTTCACGAGCACTCGGCACATCCTACTGGGTGTGGGTGGCCGGATGTTGTGGTGGGGCACTAGTCTCCTGGACCCAGTTGGACACTCGTGACAACCTTAGCTAGGGATCAACAACAGGAGATAGTTGTTACTTTCACGCACTGCTTGTGGACTTTTGAAGAGGCATCTGGTTGTTGGAAGTTGGAGTCGATAGCTCTTTGGGCTCATCTTATGAAAGGCACAGAGCTGGACTTTCTACTGCTGTCCTCTTTAGTGACCCCCAGGATTTATATTTTGATTGCAGAACCCATGATCATCTGTAATTACTAGGATCTACAGCTACATTTCTGAGGGGTGAAATTAAACCACTAATCTAATGCTGTACTTCAGGAAGCAGCTGTACCTTAGTGTACTTTGTGCTATGGATATTTGACCTGAATAACAATGCACCAACAAAAATGTATTATCCCTAGGACATTATTATGCTCGGTAATCTGGATTTTACTAATAAACCTGCCTGTTGGATCCAAGTGAATCAAATTAAATGTGATTACCCAAACAGAAATGCTAAATGTGTATGCATTATAATGGGCAAATCAGAAACCATGATAGTGAAAATGAACATGACCCCAGATAATCCAATTATTTTACAGAAGAAACAAGTTCTGAGAACTGTTGGTCAGTTCACCCATGCAGAACGAGACAGCATCATTCACAGACTCAGACAGCCACATGATGATATCATGACCCAAGTGGGAGGGGGAGTTTGTTGTTTTGTTTTTTTAAGAATTCAAGTGAGTATGTAAAAGCTAATGCTATTTTTTCAGAAGCTTATCCTAATACGAGTATATAATGGTCAGTAGGAATAAGCACAAAACTCTGGATTTTTACAAGCGATATAGCAGCTTTCCCATTACCTGCCTTAATCCTAGATCCTAAACATCTAAACTTAGAAAAGAGACACTAAAAGCAATGCACCTTACTTCTACATAAATGTGTTTAGGGTCATATGTGTTTAGGTTCTGCTAATGCATACAGTGCTCCTTAGTGCAGGACTGATCATGTATCTTTTTGGTCTTGATACAAGATAATCCTTTTACTGTAAATAAACAGCCAGATAGTGACCAAGGGTAGCTTGCCAGGTATAGTTAGCTTTGGCAAAGTCACTAGCTAAACTTGGTTATGCCACCAGTTGCTCATCATTTAGCAAAGCATGGCATAAGAGCAGGACTAGGATGGGATTGAGTAGGGTAACTTTTGGCCTTTCAAAACTGTTTGGGAGATCTTGCTCCAGGTCTTAGTTCCGATTTCTTCATTCAGTACAAGAGTTCAGGGATATTTGGCAGTCATGCATCTCAAGGGACGTGGTCTGATTGCACATGATGCAGCCACCTTTCTAAAGCTAAATAGTGCCTGGATGGAAAACCTCCTGGAAACCCCCATACACCCTCCTGGGCACCCTCTTGAAGTCCTTGATGGACGCAAGGCAGGAAGGAAAATACTACACAAATAAATAAATACACATACCTTTGTAAAGCAAAGCAATACTTAGATGGGAAACCTCTTGCTATCAGTTAAATTACATTGTGAACATTGTGTAACAAGGCCCATGCTGTTGGCATATATATATATATATGCCAACAGCATGGGCCTTGTTACACAATGGTACACTGGGGCATGTGCCCCAGAACTTCCGAGCTTGAGCCCTGTATCTTTAGAGCTGCTCCAATGCTAGACTCTGCCTAAATAAAAACCTGCTTCTTCCCTCTAACGTTAGAAAAAAGTACAAACAGCAATTCAATAACAAACATTTACTAAATGGGCAGTGTCATATGAGAAAAGACAGCCTTCAGACATGGGCTTTGTTAGTAACAGGCACACCTGAGCTCTGCCTCAGATCTTTTGAGATGCCCCAATGTCATAATCCTCCTGCTTCTTCCCTCTGAGCAAATCAGCCTTGCAGTTAGTAGGAGACTTTAGGACTCGCTCCCACAGCAGACCAATACAGAATGTAGCACAAAGGCACCAGTTTTTTAAATTCGAAGGTAGACTGCCACCTTTTCTTCCACATTGTTCTTTCTCTCCCCCTGTTATTCTACTCTCACATGCCCATCTCTGGGAGCTTGCTTGCAATGAAATTTTGAAGAGGGAGGGAGAAGGGCAGGAAGAGCTCTGATTTTACTGCCCCAAACTGGAGCTTTTGGCTTCTGCAGAAGTTCAGTAGCTTCAGCAGAGGATTTAATCAGCCTCCATAAACTTCTTTCCCCCCCCTCCACTTTAATTTCTCCAAATTAAACCAAAAAGCAGATGAAACCAAAAAGAGGGTTAGGACTATGTCATGTCATGATCCAGAAAGTGCTGGAGCTTTGCCTTGGTTTTGAAAACAGACTCCTCAGTTGAATCCTTGTGGAGTCTTAGCACAAATTAAGTTATGGGGAGGAGGAGACTAGGGGTGTGCATGCCAAAAAATATCATTTTTTATCGTTATCATCATTTCGGACCAAAAAAATTATCGTCTTCATTCATATCGTAGGTGATCTGTATCGTCTTCATGATAATTATCGTTAAAAAATGATATTTTGGGCAGAAAAAAAAATGCCTATAACGTCTGTATTTTAAAAGTTAGAGGCTTGAAACCTTGTCACAGTGCTTATGGGGTATGCCTAAGTATGTGTATGAAATTTGAGATCAATCCCTCCAACCTTCAATTTTATATTAATTTTTTTAAGATAGTTTCCATTCTGACAGGTCTGGCAAGCTGCCATTCTGATCTGTCAGAACGGAAACAATCTTTAATAAATTCATATAAAATCGAGGGTTGGAGGAATCGATCTCAAATTTCATACACATACTTAGGCATACCCAAGAAACACTGTGACCAAGTTTCAAGCCTCTAACTTTTAAAATACAGAAGTTATAGGTATATTTATATGGCAGTCTGATAAAACGATAAAATTGCCTGAAAATTATCGTCTCCGATGATTATCGTAGGTTTTTATATCGTATCGTTATCATAACTCATGTGCACGATAAAGAGCATATCGTATCGTTATCGTAAATTCTAACGATACAATACAAAACCCTAGAGGAGACAATGAGAGCTTGCACATAAGAAGGAAGAGGTAAACGAGAGTTCCCTCCCCCCCCAAGCTGTGTTTATGAAGAGTTGCTGAAGGATGGAAGTATGACGATGGATTATGTGTGAGGATGGATTGTTGTGTGGAGGGGAACAGAATGTGGAAGGCTAGGCTGAAAATTATCAGTAGTGAGAGAAAAGAATTCTGCATATGCTCAGAAACACTCTGTAGTTTTCTGAAAATAGGTTGACAAGGAACATAGGGAGATAAGTATGTCCCATTTTGGAGACTCTCAAAATGTCAAGGCTGCTGTTGCACAACAAAAGCTCTGTTGTTATTCTACAATTCAGCAGACATGATCTCAATAGATGGGGCAACTAATCCTGAAAATGTCATCCTATTCTGCCAAGAAAAGAATAAGGTATCAGCACTTCCTTTTCAAAGAAAATAAAAATATAAAGGCATGTAGAACCAAAAAACCCTGCACCTTTTTTAAAAAAAATATTGGACAGGCATAACCTGCACTAACAGGCTACTATGCCTGAAACTATCATCCAATTCTGACCAAGAGGGAAAAAATAGCTATAGTGTTTTTTTTTATTTTCCATGATATCAACAAGAAGGTCAAAGCTTTGGTTTTCCAAACCTGGACTTGGGTTCAGTACCGACTGGAAATGGACTGATACTTAATTGGTTCAAGCAGAAGCGCTGAAGCACTGAATTGGGGTCTGAGTCAAAGCAGAGGGTTGGTGCACACCGCATAGGCACAAATCTGTGTTATGGGCCTCTGCTTTAGATTTTTTAAGTACTTAACAACACCCCTGGCCTAGAGATGTAAATGTTAAATGTATGCCTACTGCAGACATATGTATGTACACACACACACACACACACACACACACACCATGTACTGCCCACATTAAACCCATAGTTGTCATTATTTATCAATGTATCATTAGTTGCCTATATATAATTTTTAAATGGCTTTTGTTGCATACGGTGTTTCCTCGACCAAACCTAGTAGCTGGGGTTCAAACCACACCAAAACTAAAAGCCATTTTAAAAACATCATATTGGTGTTCACCATGAAAGTGGCCACCCTCACACAGGAGACAGCTGTTACATGATGTTCAATATCCTTTTAATCCTCTATAGACCTTAGACAGAATGGGTTGACAGAACTGACAGTTTTTATTATAGCTTTCCTAGTACACAATAATCTTCTTTCACCTGGCCTATTCTCCCAGTAGTGTTATAAGACTTTAGACTTATATCAAGGAATCATTCCTAGCCTGCTTAGGAGAGGAGAAATGATTTTTTTATGTTCTGTGACCCATATGCTGTGTAAATTATCTTTTCAAAATCTGGGACACTTGTTGTATAGTTATCTTAACGTCAATGAAACACCTAATTCTTGGGCTGAAGGATACCTCTTTCACAAAACATTCCTGCACTAAAAAGAGTGTTGTACAACCTATTTACAAAGATGTACTGTTCCTCCGCATGCATCAAACAGCAATTGCCCATTTCCAGTCTTTCCCATTTCCAGAAAGCGTTATTTAGTACTCACATTTAGGCTATTCACCACCATTGCAAGCTACGACAAAGCCTACTATAGCAGAAATGTAAAATGAAAATAGCAATGGTGTGGTATTATTGTTTAAAAATCCAGAAATGACTGATTTCCTTATTGCAGTATCATTAATTTTTCCTTTCCATTCCTCCAACCCAGACATCTTGTTACTATTAGAGAGATCATGCATAGCAATTAGAATTATTCAGTACTTCCTGCAAGAGCAAAAACAGAAATGCACCAGAAAAAGAGATGTAATTGTTTATAAAATAGGAGATTGAAATATAGCATTTGGTAGAACTGTCACAACATTTCATTGCCAAACTTGCAAAAAGCTCACAACCACCCTCCACACACAAAGGATATAAAATCTGTAAGTGATCAACATTTTTTTTTTAATATGGACCGATATGTGACTTTGAATTATACAGAAATGTATATTGCGCCTGATATGTCCCAATGCAATCATGTCCCAACGCAAACTAAACAGTGGTGCATTAGCATCACTTGACCAGTCTTGCTCTCCCCCGCCCCCAGGGACAAAGAAGGGTTAAAAATACCAAGGTGTTAAGAGACAGCATTTGCTATCCCCAAAGTGCCACAACACATCCAAAACCTTATAACATCCTACCAAAACACCAACATTAGTTTAAATTTTATTTTGCTATATAGTTTTGTTCCAGCTCTAGTCGAGAGAGATTGGGAGAGGAAGGATTGCAGAACGGGCTGTAACAGCAAGATAAATGAATGGTTGTCTGCTTTATATTCAGGTGTAAGTCACTCCATAGGGAAATCACCAATCCTCGCTGGAATCAAACAGATTTCTTTCAGCAATTGATTTGGCCATGGAGCAAATTGCCATAGGAAATCATATTAATCCCACAATCTGATCATATTCAAGGTATACTACAAGACTGCCATTTCTGATTTTCCATCACAACTAGCTTGATACTTCAACATTTCAAAAATCCAAGAAGGGAAAATTGAAGAAGGGTGCATGTTTGTGTGTATTTTAAATCAGTAACTTTGAAGGCATCCTAAAATCGCATGATGGATGCCACAAGAGTGCTCATGGGCTAATGTGGTGGGCACATTAGCCCTTTTTATTTTAAAGGTCTCTCTCTTACTCTGGACTATCGGAATCCCAAGGAATGCAATATGCATGCCCTATTTCAGGTAAGTTCTTCTGCACAATGAAATGGATGCCCACTATTTTATTGCCACACTTCTGTACTTTTTTATTTTTGAAGGTCCTATTCAGAGATAGAAAAGCTAAGGGAAGCTAAAATGGATCTATTAAGAGCTTTTCTCCATGAGGCTATTAACCTGCTGTATCTGCTTTCAGATTTGTCGCAGAACTGAAATCCTAGAACTTCCTTTCCTGCTTTTCTGTTACATAGCCTCTAGGTGGCACCATGGTATAACAGAATACTGCAAATACATAAGAAGAAATCACACTTTCTTTCACTTTCACAATTTTCCCTGCTCTAAAAAACCTTGTCAAAAGTGCTGGTTAGACACAAAAGTGAAACTAGAGCGTCACTCACAACCGTGAGTAGAGAACGATGAGTGCACAATAAATGGCTCAGTTCGGACGACACATTAGGCAACAGAGGAGGTCAGTTGTGTTGCTTATTGTGTCGTCTGGAGGGCAGCACACAACGCACACACAACTGACAGTACATTAATCAGGTACTTTAAACAACGGAGCGAAACAACGGGCTTGAACATTGTTTAGCCCGAAGCCCCGTTGTTTAAAGTGTCGTCCGAATTCAGCCTCTCCTCTCTCCGTGGACTATTCCGTTTTGGAATAGAGTTCTGCTGCCTAGAGCAGCCAAAAAACCCCAGCCGCTCTATGCAGCCAGCAGAACTCACGGTGCATGCTGGGATATGGCTGGGAGACACACGGAGGAGAAGCTGCAACCAAAATGGCCTCCGCAAGTTCCTTGCAGCCGGGGCGTTTGTCAGTTCCGAGCAGCACTGGCTGCAGCGTGTCGTCTGTGAAGCTCCTCCTGCCTAACGCAAGGTCAGTACGTTAATTACCCCTCTGTTGCTTAATATGTCATCCGAACTGAGCCAGTGTCTCATGTAGAAAAGCCCTAGCACTAGTAAACAACCTCACCTAGCATTCAAAGAAAATGCATACTTGGAACAAGAAACCTGAAGGAAGGAAACCACCTACTTGTAAGTACACTGTGCTTTGATTAAAGGGTAATAAAGATGGTCAGTGGTGCACCAACTGTCTTAACTTCCCTTCACCTCTGTGCTGAATCACGAAAATTGATCTCAAATATACTTCATTTCCATCCTGAGTAAAGTTTTGTTTCACATTGCCCAGAAAAGAGAAAGGATTAAGACAATTTCCCTTCCACAGATCCTTATAAATACACAGTCAGTTCTGGGGGCTGCCAAAACTCACAATAGCAGCAGAATCCCCCTTTTTGCTCTACAAATGTACTCCGGTACCCATATGACAGCTTGGGATACCAGAGAAATCAACAATGGTCCAATTGAGTTCGGATTTCTATGAATCCAACCTACACATTATGCAGTGGAACAGCTTTTTTCCAAGTTATGCAGATTCTGCATACTTGTGGACCCCTTTTATACGGGGGGGGGGGAGAGGATTTGCACAAATTCACATTTCGCTAATGCGCCTTAACGCAAGTGGAATGAAATTCTTCTACATCCCTTTTTTAAAAATCCAATTCCAGCAATGTCCGGATGATGCAACAAAAGATGTCTCACACACAGGCAGCATGGATTTTTTTTTTGAAAAAAATCTGTACATCCCTAGTGATGGCCTTTCAAGTATTTGAAGATGGCTGTCATATTGCGTCTTAAGCATCTCTTCGCGAGGTTAAATATATCCATTTCCTTCATCCTTTCCTCACAGGATTTGGGTACCATATTCCTCATCATCTTTTTCACCCTCCTCTGGACATGTTCCAGTTTGTCAATATCCTTCTTAAACTGTGGTGCCAGAAATGGATGTAGTACTCCAGAGGAGGTCTAAAAAAAGCTGAACAGAGCATCTTTAAAAACAGCTACTCATAACTTTTAACATGTGCCTATGCATTTGGAGGGGGGGATCCACGCAGCAAGTTGCCAGGCTGATCTCAACGGGCCCCAAATAGCCTAATTTTAAACTCACCTGAGTTAGAATTGAATAGTACTGTCTTCAATAGGAGTAGGAGAAGATAGCAATGTATGGGGACCTTTGTACATAGGATAGTTTTACGGGTATTTGTTTGGGAAATGAGAGGTGAAGCTACAGATAACTCCATTTATTTTAAAAGGGAGAATCATGATATGCACAGTGTGATCAGGCACCATAAAACACCCTGCAAAAGTAACCCATTACTGTGTGTAGGTATAAACAAAATGAATACATCTTTTGCTTCCAGAATTGTTGTCACTTAAGTATTTTTACACTCACGGAAAGAATACATCTCTTTTTATAATATTATGAAAATCAGAAATAGATGGCATTTCCTCGCGTGCTCTGACATTTGTGCTGGTTTTAAAGAGGATTAGTCTAGCTTTGCTTTTCTTCTGAAAAGAAAATTATTCAAAAACCCAAGATTTGAAAAGGCTTTCCGACATAGCAATATAAATAACGCAAGGCAAACTGCAGGGGTCAGCACAGAGCAGATCAAGAAAGCTGTGAACTCCTTCAGAAACCAAGTTTATAATATGTGAATGTTTCATGTTAACCCATAAATTCAACATGGCAAAGCTACAACTAGCTTCACCAAAGAAAGGATCTTTCAGACTTTATGCTTCACATCACAAAGCCTGGTGCTGTCGCCATCTGTGACCAATTGGAATACAAATATTTCGTATGAGAAGCAGGACTCCTGAGATTTTTTGACACACCATGAAATCTGATGAACTGTACAGACCCCACCCCACTCTCGCAAGTACAGAATCCTAGGGCATTCTGGCATTTAAGGCACTCATTATTGTTCTAGGAAGTGGGGGGGGGGGTTGAACAGCAAGTAACTTAGAATTAAAAGTACTAGATTTTCCTATATCAAAATTAAAATTGAAGTTGGAAAGAACTGTGACCTTCCTATCTGGACAATAAAGTTCTGCCGCTCCAAAATAGAGTGTCACATGGGTGTGGTTCACACATGCATGTCCAATCACTGGGATAGTATAGCTAAATGTGTGAATTGACTCGAATGAACTGCATTTTGAAGGTATGTTGGCAAAGATGACTCACTGACACATGCATGTTACATATATACATACATACATGCATACATCTGTTAGCCCTAATAAGGGATGCAAAATTAGGTACTGAACAACAATTCAGATTAAAGGATGTCCCCTGCCCCTTCCCCCTCTAACCTTGCTAAAAAAATAAAGAAACACCCAACCATGGGGATAATGCAGTATTTAAAATATGTGCAAGATTAATTCTGGCCCTAGATGGTGCTCTTTCATTTAACTTTATGGAACGTTGGCCAGAGGGTAAGTTTTCAATTACAAATCATGTGATCGCTGTTGCTCAGCATCAATAGAAGCCCGTAGTAAATGCGAAAAGACCTGAGGGGGGAAATCCCTGGTAAGAGTTTGGGTTTTTTCCTTAATGTGGAGATGCAGGTTGGCTCAAGTGCCAGAGGACCTTTTTAAATTCACAAATGCCCTTCAGATATTCCAGAACAGACACTGGGCTGGATCCAGAAGTTAGTTTCACTTAAATCCCATTTATATCAAGATCAATGGGATTTAAGTTAATCTTGGCTACCTTTTCAAATTGATTTCAATGGGATCTAAGTGCAACTAACTTAATATGGATTCAACCCAGGGATAACATTTGGTAGAAACCCAAAGATCTGTTGTTTTCTGTGTCTTGTGAGTCTCATATGGAGCCTGGGTTCAGATAACAGAAAAGAAAGAATTATGTGGGTGGGGTGAGGGTGGAGGTGTGAATTACTAAAGGTCAGTGGCTTTCTGTCATGGCCAATGGAATGAGAAGGCAAAATATAAAAATAAAAAAAATGAGCCCACTGGGATTCAGTGAACTGAAGGAAGAGATTGCATTAGATAACTTACTAGGCATGGCAATGGTTGTTCCAGGATCTAGTTCCAAGAACAAGCCAGGGACAATATACTGTACTGATGCATCAGATGCCAAATGATGGCTTCGCTAAACTACTTATTAATTAATTAATTAATTAATTAAAATGCACTTTTCTATAGATAGACAAGGCAATCTACCAGTATTATTTAAGAATATTACAAAGCTCATGCTTAAGCGAAATACATTTAACATAATAAAAATGGGCCAAAACAAACAAACCAAAGAAACACGAAATACCTGCAACGGAAGAATTTCAGAATCAAACATTATAATACTGAAATGTTAACATGATTAAGAGTTTGCATTATATTTAAATGTAATAAGGGATATCTGCTTTCATATGTAAAGAGAGAGAGGGAGGGAGAGAGAGAGCACTGATCAAGTGATTAACTTGCAGTTGGAAATGCGGCTCTGAAAAATTCCCAGGGTCATCCAAACTGCTGCAACTTTTCTCAGTCATAGCTTTCAGATACTCTTTGAATACAATATATTTTTTTGGAAATGTTTTAATCATCACCAAATAGTTTAGACATACAGTGCAATTTCTGTTCTACTCTTTTCTACCTAGCATATACTGTGCCTAATAATTTAGATTTCTATAATTTTCTTTTGAAAAATTGGGCATCAGCAAATAAACTTCTGTTTTATCTAACAAGTTCAGGACTGAGAGATAAATCATGTGAGACACGCAGAGAAGGAGATGGCGGGGGGAGAGAATCCTATGGTGACATTTTTGGATTTTTAAAAAACAAAACAAAACCCTGCATTTGACAAGTAATCACGCTTTAACAACATCCATTTTTATGCTTTCAAAGTTGTGCAGTCTGGTGAATGAACATTGACTGGAAAACCAACATAAATTCTATCAAGCTTAACATCTACTTGGTTCAGAACATACTGCATGCGTAAAGAAAGAAAACGAACTCTGCGCACATAGACAGACAGACAGACAGACAGACAGACAGACAGACAGACACACACACACACACACACACACACTGAGATTGCAGGCTTCAAACTTCTTAAAAAGGAGTCATTTGAGAATTAAGTCTTAATAGAGCTATTAACATGGAAGCTTTTGCATACATATCTGAGCACTGTTAGGGTGCTTAAATTTAGTAATGGGGGGTGTGTGTGTATGTGTGTGTGTATGTGTGAAAATGCCAATTTTAGTTTGGCGCACACCCACCCACACCCAGCTCATCTTGAATCAGGCATAGCACCTTCTAGAATTTAGCAGCATAGGCTCATGTTGTCCACATGTTGCAATCCATCACTTTACCACCAATCCGTTGTTCCAAGCTTACTTAATGGTGGTGATGTGGTTGAGAGCCAAAAGGAGCCCATTCTGAGCCGAGCCCAAACTCTGCACAACATTCTAGCACTCACAGGAGCATCCAGGGCAATGTGAAGCCATTGAAACCACAGCCAACGTTTCTTCGCTATCCTGGATTCTGTAGCCCTCCTTGCAACAAAATCTACAGATGTTTGCTTATTCACCTATTACATTCCTATCCCACCTTTCTTCCATGGAACTCAAGGAGAGTATATAAGGAGTCTCTTATCCAGGCACTGACCATATTGTCTGAACTTCAGCAGGGTTACTGCATCATGTGCCTTCAAGCTATACCCTGGGCCCATGGAAAATTCAGTCCCAGCTTGACATGGGTTCATGCTCAGGGTAGCCTTCATGGACACCCCCAACCCTCCAGATGTTTTTGACTGCAACTCCATCAGCCCCATATGGCATGAGCAATGGTCATGCATGCTGGGAGCCATAGTCCAAAATTTCTGGAGGGCACCAGATCTAGGACCAAATAGAAGCCCTACCATATTTTTTTCCACGGCTACCGCCAGGTAAATTTGGGAAAAAGAAGGAATGAACAGAAATACCCCAAGCAGGTGGGCACTGGAAGGTGTCTAACCTCCATCATTCCTCTTACGGCCTCATCGGGAGGACAGGAGTGACTCTATTTGAAATAAAACAAGCCATTTCAGAATATTTTTTTCAAATAATCCATTTTAATCTGCCTCATTCCAAATCAGACTGACAGAGTGGGGGGCTTTGCCCATCCCAACTTTAATCCCATTAATGTCAATAGCATTTAAGCAGCCTTTGGCTGCTAGCCTGAAACTGGGAATCACATGTATACTGTGGTACACAGCAGGCCACCCGTTTAGTATTCAGATCATCTGTTCAACAGTGAACAATAAATATATTCAGGTAAGAGATTCTCAATATGTGAATTCTGCATTTGTGTTCTGCAATCATTATAATCCAAGTTTATATTTTATAAGGTTCCGTAAAAAAAAAAAAAAAGAGAGAGAGAGAGATACTGGGATCCCATTTGTTGGCATTGGACCAAATAACTTCTTACTTTAATGTGTTGTTTATACTGTGGCTATAAGGCTTTTTGCACCCGCAAGGTAACTACAAAGGATGAGGCAACTGTGCCAATCCCAGCGTGACATTACACCAGCTCCAGGACTGCAGCCAGAGACCGGCCTAATGGTTTTTAAGACCAGCAACCCAGTTGATCTAAAAACTGCCAGTTATGTTAGGATTAGGCAATGAGAAGGATGCTTCATGTTTTAAAGAGCAATGACAAAACATTTCAGGAGTGGAGTCAGGGAGGGGGTAGGCAGGCATGACTTACTAAGTTATTTATTTGTTTTAGCACTTTTATCCTGCCCTTTAGCCAAAAAAGGCTCTCAAGGCGGTTTACAAAAAGGTTTCTTAAGACAGTCCCTACCCACATGCTTACAATCTAAAAAGTATGACACAAAAGGAAAGGCTAGTGGGAAGGAGGAAGAAAAAAAAAGCAAATTTAGGCACTAGATTTTTAATTGCTAAATTCAGCAGGCCATGGACATAGTGGAAGGGCTGCCGCTTCCTCTCCCTCTAATAGCCTCATACAGATTCAAGGTATGATGGGGGGGGATGCTTGACTGCCACTTCCTTTCAATCTGATGGCCTCAGCAGGGATATTTGTTAGCAGAAGGGAGGGGAGCTCTCAGCTGGACCTGGAGCCATATATATTATGAAATATATCTAGGCAACATAATATCTCTAATTGTGTCACTGAGGCTACAATCCGATGCACTTTTACCTGTGCATAGGTCCCCTTGAGCTCAAAAGGGATTAATTCAGAAGAAGAAACTACAGGATTGAACTGAGAGAATCTTCAGAGGCCCTCTTCTGAGAAACCTCACCACTGAGGTGAGAAGGATGCAGAGGGAGGGTAGCATTCTTAGTGGTGGCGCCATGCCTATGGCGTGTGCTCACCACATTCCTACTCTGATTACTTTTAGGTGAAAGTTTTGAAACGAAACTTAGTTTTTTTAACGCTCAATTTTACTGTATTAGTTTAATGCTACTTTCTCTTGATCTTGTGTGTATGTGTCTTTACTGATTTTACTTTGTACTTTATTATCTGATTTGTAACATACCCTGAAAAGATTTATATTGAAGAGTAGCATAGATAAAACAAGCAAGCAAAGGAATAAATGAAATATTGTATCCTATAACACATTTTCTTGCTGCTGAAAATCCTAGTAAAATGGCCTACAAAATGTGTGTTGGACATCTCTTGAGATTCAAAGAAGTCAATATCTTGTAATACAAGAGCTTTTTGTTATCAACTATTTTCCAGGCATCACATATATATTTCTTTTATTTAAATTGAGAATATACTTCACTTAGAAATTGCTGTTTTATACTATTTGACAAAAGTGGGCAGTTTGACTTTCATTTTAAAGAATGATTTTCTTTGTTATTAGCTTTGTATGTTTTTATAATAAAATTCACTTTATATGGGTACATTCTACAGCAACTAACTGTAACACCAATTATTTCAGTAAATATGACAGTCTCCTTTTAACTGACAGCTCTTTCAGTTGTGTTACTTGAGTATCTTGCCCTTAATGATTCTCCTTATCAATCTGATAGGCAGCCCCATTAGATCTGCATACCCCTTTTCACAATCACTATGTTGTTTGTTCCTTCTAAGATTACCTATCCAATTTATAAGAACAATCATTACGGAGCTTTTTGGTACAAATAGATGATCACAGGGTTTGATTACGATTTTAAAAAACAACAAGAATACTTCCCTTTGCAAACATTGGTAACAGAAGGGAATTGTGGATTATTAATCTGTTACAGCCAAAATATTCTCTATAAAATACAGAATGATGGGCTTTGCTTGGCACTCAAGATGCTACTCACCAGATGTAGCTACTTTAGTGAGACTCCTTCATATCGCTGTCCATTCATAACATGATGTGACCAATAAAATCAACTCCTATCTCCATCTAGTTTTTCCCCCTTTTTTAAAAAAGTGTAGCAATGATAACTACAAAAAGATAAATACAACAATTCTAAGGATCTACACAACAGCAAATGAGTATATAAATGTAGAATTTCTATGTAATAAACTTCATCAATAACACAAGCTGCCTTTTGAATTTTTTATCTTCTAAACCAGGCCAGAGCAACTTGTGATCCACCAGGATTCTCAACCATCAGTTACGTAGAACAGCTTGCTAGGGTGGACATATACCCTAACTGCTAGAAGACAGTCCTTTATATGAGGGGCTGTGAAGTCCCAGTGTGGTTTCAAAATAAAGAACCGAAAGAAGAGACAGCAGAGGCCTTGAAGTTGCCCATAGAAAGTTAACACAGGTCACCTGGAGGCTGTCTTGACAGTGCCGCATTGGTGCCACATTATTATTATTATTATTAGTAGTAGTAGTAGTAGTACTATTATTATTTCATCTCTTTCTCGCTCATGGCAGTTTTTCTAGACGGACATGGCGGGCTTTGCCAAGTCATGCTGTCTTTTACAGATTCAGGAATTTCCTGACAATTGAGTGTGTTTTTGGTATGACTGCTTTCTGGATGTTGGTGTGGATGTATTTTGATAGGCCCAGTTTCTGAAGGTTTTCTGTATGTTTTGATGTGATGCACTAACGGAATAATTGTGACCTTTTCCTGTTGCCATTATTATTATTAATTTTATTATTATTAATTTTATTATTATTATTAATTTTATTATTAACATTTATATATCGCCCCGTAGCCAAAGCTTTCTGGGCGGTTTACAAAAATTAAAACTTCAGACATTAAAAATCAATATACAAAATTTTAAACATAAAAGCATAAAAACAGACAACATAAAAAGTATACATTTAAAACAGCTGCAAACTCTCTGCCAGGCCCAAATCCTACAGTTTCAATCCTGCGGGGTTGCACTGGGTAATCCTCATGCCAAGGAGCGAGCACTGGGTTTACAGCAGTCATCTGAGTCCTAGAGCTGCCCCCATCACACTTCCTGGCTTCCCCCTCCCCTGTTCTCCTTTCAACTTTATTTCCTGCCCTCTGCATGCATTTATATGCATCTTTCCAATCGTTGTTGTCTACATGATTTCACCCCCTTGCAAATACTGCAGGCTCCTCATACAGGCTGCAAAAGGAAAGCTTCCCTGCAATAGAGTTCTCCCCATGCCAAAGGTAATGTGGGGGCTTTCCAATGGCCATTTGGGTTCACCGGCCCTCTCCCTGCCTGGGTAGATGACAACCAATTAGGGATCACCTTCTGACCAGGAACACCTCCGCATCGAGGATGGAATGAGGTTAGATGGTGGAAGGGCCATGTTTTCCTTACTCCACTCTGAAAAGTCATGATAGGTCCCCGATTTTTAAAATGCGGAACTTCTTTGGAAAGCCCCACAGTGGCTCCAAGATGGCTGCAGCATCGTGAAATTGACACGGTGCCATCACGGCGCCACTCGGGGCTTCCAGAAGATATAGACAGCCCCCTTGTCATGGTCTTTCCTCCCTCAGTGAAATGTATTTCAATTTAACTTATAGTATTTTCCCCGGATTTGCATAAATACATGTACAATAACATATGCATTTTTTTATGAGTATCAGTGTCCCCTTTTTATCTTTTTCTGGTGATTTCTACCTAGTTTCTGTCTTCATCTACCCAGAATGCATCCTGTTCTAGTCAACCAGACATTACTAGACTTAATGTCAATAGCATGGATCCAGGTTTCCCATGAGTAGAACTCATGGGACACTCCAGGTGGCAGAACAGGGGAGGGATTTTTTGCTAATTCCTTCTTCCTCCTGCAGCCCCTTGAAAAATTGCTCTGGAGTATTGGAGGACGACCTGGAACAGCATAGGAGACGGCATTGAGGGCTGCACCAGAAAAGAGGAATAAGTGAAAGTCATCTTCCTCCTTCCTCAGCAAAAGCCTCTAATGGATCTTAGTCCCTTCAATATTCAAAAGGAACATTCTTGATCCAATCCACTGATCTAGTTCATATATGATGCTCACCCATGATTTATTTTGCCCATAGCTTGTTTCTCTACCCAACATTTGTCTGCTAGACAATTAACGAACTAAGGTTTATATTCTCAATCTCTGGGTAGTTTACCTCCTCCTTTGCCCACTTCCTCCCTATATCCCCAATGCCTTTGTGACACTGTAGTACTGGCATATTGAGCCGGGTGGCTGGGTGGGTGTTTACCACTCTTGCCCACTACCTCTGTATTTTGGTGAAAGAAATAACCCATGAATAACCCATGCTTCTGGCTTCAATCACAATGACAAACCGTGACTTCACAACCCAACAAACAAAGGATTCTCTTTCTGGATTGTTTGTGGTTAACGAACTGTGGTAGATGGGTTCCACACATTGCAACAATCAAGCATTCAACAACCCATGGGTTAAATAAACCGTGGGTTACCATTATATATGAACTAGGTCATGGTCTTCTCTTACAGCTAGACTCTCTGGCTCTGATGTCTCCCATCCTAAATATCTGCTCTGTTGCCCAATTAAAGAACTCTTAGGCAATTAAGCATGAGTTTTGTCAATTAACACATTAACCAATAAACCAATTTGCATAAACATGTACATAAGTATATCTAGTTCTGAAGCAAAAAGAAGCATACTTTCTTTGCTTTTATATGATGTACATGTGTATTGTAGAAGGCATAAACTCAGCAAACATTGTGTTTGAAAGAAATACTGGCACAGTGGTGCCTCATAAATGAAAGGGGCTCCAATGTAGATCATCCCTTAGTCTATCCATTAAGATGTATATATAACTGATTAAGTCGATTAAACACTGCAGCTCTACTATTTATTTATTTATTTTGCTTAGAAGTCTGATTGATTTAATAGAACTAACTTTCAGCTAGAGAGCTTATGAACACAAAAACAACCTCCATATGAAGATCACTTTAAACTGGTCCCCTTGGCAACGGTCTCCATGCAGCCAAGCCATTTGTGTGTAGATTGGGAGAGTTTGCAAAAGGAGTTAAGGGGTGTTGAACTTTTCCTTCTGTGAGTTTGAAGAGCAATATTTGAGGAAGGATGTGGCCACTTTTACAAGGTGCTGATTTTTTAATTATTATTGGGTCCAGTAATTTATTTATTTAATTATTCCATTTTTTTTACTGTCCATTAGCCAAGGCTGTCTGGGCAGTGCACAATTAATGCATAGCAAGCAAACCAGCACGTTAATAGTTATGCATCACCCATTCCAGAGTTGTGTAACAGCTGCAGGATTAAGACGGTCCTTTGTTCCAATCTGAGATTCAAGAACGAATCTTTCCCTCAAAATTCCAGGAGAATTGCATTTTTCCTGCTTAAAGCTACTTTTGTAATCTTCGATCTGCACTTCCCCGGTGCCTCCTGTATTACAGCCAGGAGTGGGGTTTTTTTTAACCATTTGGCGTCCTCTTTCCAATTTCAGGATACAGTTCAAATCTGGGGCACTCTCCTCACTGCAAATATCATATGTGCCAAACACTGCAATCCTACACATATTTTGATGCAGAATTAAATTTTACTATATTCAGTGAGGCTTACTCCCAGGGAAGTGTGCAGTGAATTGCAGCCTTACTGCACAGTCTTATTCATAGCTATTCAGAAGCAAGCCCCTTGAGTTCAATGAGAAGTAACTCCAAAGTAAATGGGAACAGGATTGCCGCCTTAGGTTTTAGGCAAAGTTTACTTAACCTGCAGTCCCACAGGGCATAGACGTCTGCACTGTGTGCAGCAACTGGCAAAGATAAATGTTCAGTACTAAGCTAGTACCAGAGCTTTATTCATATCACTTAGATTATAATTATTCATTAAGGCCATATATATATATATATATATATATAATTACAAAATACAACAAAACTTAACTTCCCCCCCCCCTCTCTTTATGGAGAGAGAGTGGTAAAGAAATTAAGCTGAGTAAAACATTAAAGATACTTCCGGCGCAGTCAACAGCAACCTTAGTTTCTCCATCCAAAACTGGAGCAGGTGGGGGCAGCACACGAAATGGAGCCCAAACGACAAGAGGAAAACCTCAAGCTGGTACTCAGTAGAGATGCGTTTTATTCAGGTAGAGTCAAAACTATTGAGAGTCCAACATGCCTCTCTCGAAAGGAATCTTTCACCAGGAAAAAAACAAAACACCAGCTTGAGGCTCGCTTCTTTCCTTTGGGGTGTTTCCCCCACCCTTGAATGACAGGCTTGAGCATGTTTCTCTTAAAATGCTATAATATAAACCCTGTTTTTTTTTCAAAAAGGAGAATAATCTTTTCCCACCTCACACTTGTTTAGCGAGTAGCTGAAAACGTTTCCCAAAAGTGGGCACCAATTTTGGCTACAAAAGTTGGGACCTGCCGAGCCAAACAGAGCCCACCAGTTGTGTACTGTAGCCTGCCTGGTGTTTGGTCTGTTCTTGCAGTCCCTGGCAAACAACAGAAGAAGTGCTTTACTGAGCCCCTGGTAGGTTTCCATCAATAGCAGGGGTGGGTGGGTCTGTTTAACAAGTCACAAGTTTGCAGGCCTGGACCTGCAGGTGCACAAACCACCTGAATGGCTGAAAGTCAGAAACAGCGCAAAGTTAAATGTTCAATACTAAGCTAGTACCAGAGCTTCATTCATATCACTTAGATTACACTTATGCATTTAGGCCATATATATATATATATATATATGTGTGTGTGTGTGTGTGTGTGTGTGTATAACAAAAGACAACAAAACTTAACTTCCTCCCTCTGTGTGTGTGTGTGTGTGTGTGTGTGTGTGTGGAGAGAGAGTGATAAAGAAATTAAGCTGTGTAAAACATTAAATATACTTCCGGCGCAGTCAACAGCAACCTTAGTTTCTCCATCCAAAACAGGGGCAGGTGGGGGCAGCACACAAAATGGAACCAAAACAACAATAGGAAAACCTCAAGCTGGTACCTGGTAGAGAAAAAAAATATTCAAGTAGAGTAAAAGCTATTGAGAGTCCAACATGCCTGAAGCCCTCCCCTCCATATCCTACACACACACTAGACAGTCCGATTTCTGTCTTCTTTGCTGGCTGCATTATAACAGCCAAAAGTTATCTACTGAGACAGATTTGTCCTTATCTAGGGATATTATGATATAGGAATTTTGTATTTAGTGATCCTGGAGCAGCAGGTAACATATCTTATGCCGTATTCTAGGTACGGAGTGTCACCTAAGAATCTGTAGGTTTGCAACATTCCTGGTATTAACACACAGTTGTTTTAAATAGAAGACTCTTGACATCAGGTGTGTGTTTTCAACTTTTACTTTTGATCTGCAAGCAGTTTCTACATTTCATGATATAAGAACAGTAAACACACAAATATAAAATGGCTGCCCACAAACCACAATTTAAAACACTCTAAGAATTATCTAGGAGCATTGCCTTTAATGTAGTAAAATATCTCACTCACATGGCACTTCTGAGCTGGGAACAAAACAGAGAAGTCAATGAAGGCTCATGCCATTGTCCTCCAGAGATAGGGATGTCCATCATTATGAAATCTGTCTCTTTTGAGGCTTGACAGAGTGCTGTTGTGCACCCAATGCAGCTTGTATCTGCGAGATGAGCATGCAACTTTTCCTGAAATCCGCTAACTTTTCCATTGGTTTTTAATTTGTGTAAAAAGAAATTTGCACAAATTACTTTTTATGCAAGTAATTAAAAACTGGAAAATCCACAAACTGGCCCAATTACAGTCTAGTGAGTTTCCCCACCCCACCCCCCGATGGATTCCTCCAACATCCCTATACCGAGGACAGATGTAGCACCCCATAAGAAACAATGTTGGGTTCTGTGGGGACAAGTGGAATGCCTTGGAGTTCCTGTATTTTCTCTCTATTTCATTTTTTTTTAAAATTGTTTCTCACAAAACAATTAGTTGTTACATTTTCCAAAGTTCTTAGCTATGCCTTTGGGAACTAGTATATTTACTCCATTACTTGTCAGCATTGCTGGGCTACACCTCCTTTCAAGGCAGGATAACATTTCTTCCACAGGTTTACTATTCCTTACAATGAACAATATTCCAGCAGTTGTTCTTTCTTTTTCCAGTCTCTTTATCTGAAACACATGTTGTTTTTGTTTTGCTAAAAATATATTCTACTTTGCTTTTCTTATATGTGAAGATTAGAGATCAGTGAGAGGTTCAGTTAAAAGTCACAGCATGTCAGCACAAATGCTTCTGTTAGAATACCTCTGTTCAAATCAAACTGATTCAACCTATATATATATATATAATGAAAATTATAAACTTATGAAAGGTAAACTTATGAAAAAAATGTGGAGGATCAAATAACTATTTTGGATAAATATTTGCAAGTCAACCTATTGTACAGATTGCTGCAGGAGTCTTGCAACATGCAAAGGCTTCTGGGGCAAATATTTGTCACACTGCAATGAAGCAGTTGAATTGTGTTATACCTTGTAGTCATTGAGCAAGCAACTGCTAATATGTCTCACAGCTAGTTGCCACCAGCCAAAAAAAGCTAATGACCCCACAGAGGTTAAGCATTTTGAGCTAAACAATATGATTTAGTGTCTCGTGTGAACCATGGCTTAGTGTGTTGTGTGAACCATTCCTAACCATGGTGGCTACATTTAAAAATGTTCACTAACCATTTGCTGCAAAGGGGTTAGTGGCTAAACCATGGCTTGGCACATTATCTGAACAGGCCCATTGAAAACAAGCATCTTCTAGCGATCAATGCTTATTAAAGAAATGTGTTTAGTCATTAAAGGTGCAATCTGATGGAGGACTTTTTTCTGCCTAAACATGTAACTCCCACCATTCCCCAGCCAGCATAGATAACTAGGGAATGCTGGGAGTTGTATGACTTTGGTCTGTCTAAACGTGCATAGGATTGCACCCTAAATATAAAACAACTATATCAATCCAGCACAAAGTACATTTGCCATAAACTATGGATGCTTACATTAAAAAATTCTTATCCAGTACCTTAAACGTAGCATACAGTAAGATTACCAAGGAAGCCATAATAACTTCATTATTTGATCATTTTTATTTATTCATCCATTTAGTTAAACTGTTTTTTTATGCCACCTTTAAGGGTAGAACCATCTCAAGGCAGCATACAGGATCAAAGTGAGACATTCCACAGCCAGTTCAAGCTTCTCAGCCTTACTTTTAAAGCTTGCTATCTTTCTTCACTCTTATCCCAATATGTAATATACCTGTGAATTTCACTTTGGCAAATCTGTCACCCTAAGCTAGAGTCAACATCCAATGGTTTCTCTCTCTGTCTGACTCCTCTTTCTCTTCCTTCAAACACCAGCTCAGCATCCACCATTATCATGATCCGCTTGGCTTAACTCTCTGGGCACCATCCCCAATGAAAACAAAGTATAAATATATACATACACTTGCACACATATAGTGCCACAGTATAGTGATTAAGAGACTGAGCTATAAATCATGATGTTCCTGATTTGAATCTTGGACTCACTAAGAGGCCTTTGGAAGCCACAATCACACAACCACAGTCCCTCCCCCCCTTTTCCCCCCAAATACATTCTTAACTTACAGAGTTGTTATAAGATAATGTATGTGAAGCACATTGAACACTTGGAAGCCCTATACAAATTACCCAGCATTGGCAGGAGCAGACTCTGACTGAAAGGACTAACTCAGAAGCAAAGTTATGAAGCAAGTTTCAGTCCAGTAACTTCAACCTAAGTTAGCAAGCAAAGATTAAAACTCAGTTAGAATACATTACACAATCCAGAAGCAGCATCAGTAGCACAGAGGATCAATCAGAAGGCAAGATCAAGAAAACAAAATTCAAAGCACTGAAGTGGATAGATCCTCACCATTCCAGCATTGACACTGCACCCACTGAAGACTTTTAATACCAAAGCCTGCCCAGCTCCACCCAAAGCCCAGCTGCAGTACATTAAAGCTCTTTAATCAGACCCCTACTCATGAGGAGCCACTTTCACCTGTGGAGTCCTCCTTTGCAAGAGAGCACTCCTTCTCACGGGAGCTTTACTGGCCTGTCACTTGTGAAGGCAGTCCTGGGGGTTGAATAACCTCTGCCAAAAAGGCAGAGCCCCCTCCCCTTGGTCTGGTGTCAGTGACTTATCTGGGATACCCTTGGTTTCTGGGAACTTCAGCTCTTGCTTTGAGTAGGATTTCTCCAGTGGGGGCATGACACAAACAATAAATATAATAATTATTTATAATCAATATTATGATGGTTACTACATCTAATTGCCTTTATTGTTGCATTTATATCCCACCTTTCTTCAATCATGGAACTCAAGATGGCTACAAAGGGTTCCCAGGTGGTTTACCATCCACACACTGATCAGACCCAAACCATCTTAGCTTTAGCAAGGTAACTGCCTTATGTCCCTTCAGACCACATCTTGGGACCATTACAATTATATATCCCAGTTCCCTTGACACTCATCTTCTTTCCTTCTCACCCCTCCATTCACTGGCAGCATTCAGATGACACTTTAGGCAACGGAGGGGGGTAATAGCATACTCATGGTGCATTATTTTTGCGGTGCCCACCATATGATATGTTGCCCCTCCCCCCATCGCACGGCTGAAAGTCCCAGCATCCTTCTGGGCTGCTGCGTCTCCTCCCTTCCCCCTCCGGCTGTATCCCATCATTCACCGCAAGTTCTGCTGCTGTATCAGAGCAGCTGGGGTTTTCTGGCTGCTCCAGCCGGCGAACTCTATGACTGAGTGGAATAATACACGGAGAGAGGAGGGTTCCCTCCACACGACACTTTAAACAACGGATTTTGGGATAAACAACGTGCAATCCTGTTGTTTTTCTCCATTGTTTAATTGCCCCAAATAGCGTACCGTCAATTGTGTGCGTTGTGTGTTGCCCTCCACACGACACAATAAGCAACACAATTGATGGTTGCTTCTTCCCCCCCCCCCCCCGTTGATTATCGTGTCATCCGAATGCTGCCACTGTCTCCCCTCAGTTGAAATGTAGATTGAAAGTTCCTTCAGGAGGTGCGTGTGCGCTTATCCTACTTTGTAAATTTCCATGTCCACTGATGGGAACTAATTATTATAAGAACTAATAATAATAAATAACATCATGAAGGGCCCATATAGAAGAAAGGATAAGAAACGTGGGGGAAATTACTCTAAATACATAAAATATATTGTAATATTTCAGATACAAACCTTCCACGCTTTTAATATTTTTTGATATTAAACAGGATAAGGTACAATGAAAAGAGCAGGTATTGTCAGCAGACTGAGGAAAATATGTCTAAACAGCAGAAAATATAAAGTGTTGAGAATGTGCTTTGGAACTTAGCAACTGGGGTGGGGTGGGGAGGTGTTGGGATTTGGAGAGAAATCATTTTCTTTTAAAACTCAGGAGGAAGACACATACACATACTTTGCCTGTACACAGAGGCGAAGCATTGTGCATGCAAGATTACAAGCCATTTGGGTTAATTACTGTTTTGTTGCAAGACTACCCAAATTTTAATCAACAGAACTCTACTCTTACACAGATTGCAAAGAGAGGACAGCTGCAGAAGTTAGTGCCATTTTTAACTCCTCGGGCACTGCAGCACCTGGAAAAGCCACAGGGAAGAAATCATGGATCCTTTCTGAAATTACTGCGGCATCTGTCAGCTCAAAAGGAGGTATATGATTCTGACTTTACATGGCAGTAATCGCTATAGCGCAACAAGCATCGTACAACAAGCTCACACCCTTCTTCCAGGCACGTTCAGCCAAATCAACTCAAGGAAATCCATGAAAGCAAACAGATAACTTGCACTGGAGTGCACAGGAGTTGGCCTGGTGGGTTAGACGAATTTCCCACCTAGTCCAGCACTCTAATGGTTGCCGGCCATTAGAAAGCTCACAATCAATGCACAGGTGAGCAGTGTTGCTTCATGAGCCTGGCATCTGACAAGTAGACATGAAGGACTGCTGAAGGTGGAGGCTCCATTTCCACCTTCCACTATCATGAAAAGAATCCTGTTGCAAAGCTATTAAAACTGATAGACAAAACTACAAATTTGCTTATTTTATACTAATTTCTGATGCAACTCCCAGGGGAGCCACAAAGGGGGAAACAAGTGGTGTGTCCTAGCAAAGCATACAAGGTTTTAGTGGGACAGGCTCAAGTAGTTAGTGCAGATGGTAGCAGATACCATGAAAGAAATCTATCTGAAATCATCCTAGGTGGTAACAGATACTATGGAAGAAATCTCTCTGGGATCTTAACAAGCAAGCAATAACACCAAATGGAGGGAGCAATCCTATGCCCCTAGAGAGCCAGTGTGGTGTAATGGCTAAAGGGTTGACAGGAGATCCAGGTTCTATTCCCCACGCAGCCATGGAAACCCACTGGGTGACTTTGGGCCAGTCACAGACTCTCAGGCCAATCTACCTCTTAGAGTTGTTGTGAGGATAAAATAAGAGGATTATGTCTACCTCCTTGGGTTCCTTGGAGGAAAAAAGATGGGATATAAATGCAAATAATAATAATAATAATAATAATAATAATAATAATAATAGACAGTGGCTAGGAGTCCATAAGCTAGCTTGGCTTCTTGAATCTAAGGTCGGAGGCAGTACTCCACACCAGCTGTCTCATGAAGAGGAGGAAAAGGGGGCAGTTCTGTAGGCTGGGAGAGGAGGAGACTGGGGATGCCATCTTATAAAGAATCCTCCTGCCTCCTTCCCTCCCACTCTGCAGAGGCCCAGCTAGATGGGTGAAAAAGCCCATCTAGCAAAACTGCAGAGGGGGAGGAGCTCCTCCCGCTCTGCATAGGATGCCCATTGGCAATGAACATTTTTGTGGCACCTTAACAAATTTCTGTCAACATGAGCTTTTGTAAGCAAGAGTCTCCATCAGATGCATGAATTGCATGGATAAAGATTAACGATATTTACAGTTACACACACATGGTCAAAGTAGAATTGGAGGGGGGGGGAATGAATACACGCTGAAAACCGATTATCACACATGTTCCAAACCACTGAATTAAATAAGAACCCATCACTAGGCCTGCATTATATTGAAAATTAGTATGGGCGTGTGTTTTGTCTTTGGTACCGATATTCAGACTTATCTGTACAATCATGAAATCTTTCAAACTTACTACAAAAAAATGGTCTGGCATTCTAAAATTCTAAGAAGAGCTTGCATAAATTCGTTTATGTGTATAGATCTGGCAAAATCCATTTTAAATAACTATTTAGGTTTGCCTATTCTTTGTTGCAGGTATGAACCCTGACATCCTGCTTTTGCTTCTCTTCACCAGAGTTCTTGTTTGTTTAAGAGTTCTTGTCACTCCCTTCTGTATGCTAACCTCTGTATGTACTTCTATGCAGATAAATAAAAAGATTTTTTCAAAAAAATAAAATCTCACAAGCATGTTTATTTTATTTATTGCATTTCTATACCGCCTAATCACCGAAGCTCTAGCTACAAATCTCCTCCGATCCATTCTTCGCCTTTAACAAAGGCAAACTGATCAGGTGCCACCCATGCCATGCTCCCCTTTGCCGTTGATTGTTTCGTATCCCAGCTCTTTCCTCTGATTGATGCTGTCTGTATTTGTGGCCTTCACTATAGCAACTGTTTTGACCCTATTCTTTCCCTTGCATTTTAGTCCCCTCCTTACCTGGTTGCTTGGGGCTGTGCAAAGGTTGCATGAGTACCCTCTGGTGGACAGAACCGAGAAACATGCTCCAGAGTCTGACATACGTCAAATTTCAAGATTTCCCCTGCAATTTAGGAATTAGAAGTGTGTGTGCGTGCTTGCGTGCGTGCGTGCGTGTGTGTGTGTGTGTTTCTTTCCTCTAAAGGCTTCCCTAAGAATATTCCCCTACCTCAGGTCAATACAAAATTCCAAAGGCTAGTGAAACAAAAATTAAACTGAGGGAGTGGCCTTTAAACTAATATTGTATTACCAAAAATGATTCTAGGGGCAAGTATTTTTTTTAAAAAGACATAAAACTGTTTTATTAATCTTCTTTACCACTTTGAATTTGGGACTATGGAACTCTGAAGGGTAGGTCTGGCGTACTGATGACCCACTATACTGAACATTACATACCGAGCCTATATGGTGGCCCATACTTCCTGCCCTAGCGGCTTACCTGCCTTCAAAAACAGGGGAGATAAACTATGGCATGTCCCAATATGGGATTTGTGGGGCAGTTGCATTTGGCTTGCTAAATCACATGTTCTGCTGTATAACGTTATCCAAATAGGGAGAGGGGGGGACACATTTCTTAGTATTGCAGCAAGGGCAAAAAAGAACAAGAGAAAGACATTGCTACCTACATATACTGTAGAGGGGGTTGGCTATGTTTTTAAAAGCTACCGTGATCTCTCCCCCCTCCCCCAGCAATGATAATCATAGAAGCCCTTTCTAGAGGTTTGATTATCCCTGAGATCCGCATGAACCATTACCGCCAGTACTATGCCTGAAAAATTCAGAAGTAACAGAAAACAGAGATGCAATTATATTTTCATTTAACGTAACATTAAAATTCTATGAAACAGACCACATACTGTAATCCTGCAAGCATCACAATGTATCCAAAATATATCCCTGTTGCAACTCTGGCTATGGTATCTCATAACAGTTAATGAAGCGGACTGCTTGGAACATGCAGCTGGAGAAAATGGGCTCTGGTTTTTATAACAGAAATGTTGGCCTGCTTATTCTACTTGTGTTAACACTGTGTCAGCATCCCTCCCTCGCCTCCAATTCCCTGAGGTTACTGTAAAACAATCCAACATTAACAGATGAAGAGTTCAATATATATGTTAAATATTATTTGCTTACTAAATGTCCTTGGCCACTTTGATTTATAAGGGTACAAGAAGCATTTTTTTAAAATTGCATTGTTTGAAAACAGAAAACTAAATCGCAAGGTTGCACAGAGGTTTTTTTATTGTATTGAGAAGCAAGAAAGCTAAAGGAGGTTAAAAATGGTGTCTATTCACTGAAGAAAAATGTTATATTTACATACGGTATTGTCAACTGGGATGAATATCAACAACAACTGATAACCTTCAAATGGATCATCCACTAAGGTTGTCTTTTCAGGGAAATGAATAAAGCTCATGCTTATTGTTATTGTTTTATTTATGTAAATTAATGCACATGGAAAATTACCCCTTGATTAATACTGGAATTGCGCTACAGACGCAGGGTGCAGCAACTTGTCCATAATAAAACCTGCCCAGTTATTTCTAAATATTCCTTTATCAGTAAACTCTCAATTGTTAAAATTATGGCAAAAGATTATTTTGGATTTTGTCTGGATGGGATGGGGGAAGTCTCAAGGGTGGCTGCAGGCATTTTAAATACATCAGTCAAAGAAGTCAAAATCAGTCAGGCTATCATTTCCAGATGTAAAAAGATATCACTGCACAGCAGTTTTGAAATTATATGAAAAGCAAATACACATTCTGTCCAGGTGTATCACTCCTAGCAGCAGTACATTGCAAGCAGGAAGTGGGAAATATCTCATTTACTTGAGGAAATAAAATTAATGATTTGATGGAATTAAGGAAGGTTTTACATAAAAGAGAACTGATGAACTATGAGGAAAAATAGGCCAGCTCGGTTATTACAAAACTTTAGCTCACTGAGAGGATGAACTGAATTTGAAACCTTGATTACATCTCCTGAGTAAAATTTACAGAATGCTGTTAGAGTTAGATCAGAGTACAAATTCTTATCAAGGAAACTGAGAAAAAGATTTACAAAGTAAAATGTATCAGATGCAAATTGGAAATGGATCTGAAAGTTTGTAGCATAAATAACGCTAAGTGTAAATCCCAAAGAAAACTTGATGTTTGGATGGTGTTTTTCACCACTTTATCGTGGTATTTATTGTGCATAAATGTTGGTCATGTCCCCAAATCATAGGTTGGTCTTGGTCCATATTGAGGAAATGACAGATTAGAATTTACCATTGGATACTGTTTCATCACGAGAGACGATAAATTCCATTAGAAAACTGAAAAACAAAACCTTATACATCTTCTTATAGCAGAAATAATTATTACAAACAGCAACTGGCAATAGAAAGATACTCCATCAATAGTGGATTAGTTATTAAACGTATGGGATACCATATTTATGGCTAAGAAAGCAATCCTATAGTCCTTGGGAGATCATCCCAGGGACTATAGGAATGCTCAAAAGAACCCTCCCAAGGTTGTGAACCCCCACTCCTGCCCCCTCACAGCTGGTGTGGAAAGAACCATGCCAGCTGCCCCAGAAGTCAGAAAATTGACCTCGGGGAAAGGGAAAAGGCAGTGAGGAGAGGAGGAGACCAGAGAAGCCAGGATACGAGTTGAAAAGCCTATCTAGTGAAAATCAAGAAAGACAGAGAATAGGGAAGCAGAGATAGTGTTCACCACTCCGCCCACCCCGCCTGCTTCCGTTTCAGCAGAGCAGGGCATAGGCATCTCGGAAGGCTCCGAGTTCAGAGGCTTCTCAGCAGCGAGAGCACAATCAATGGGACCGCACCCTAAACTAACCAGTTTTGTTAAGGGTTACAGAATGTCGACAACCAGATAATAAAACAGAGTGTTTTTATAATGTCCTGCGCTCTGAAGGTTCAAGGCTCTTTGCAACCATGTGCATTACTGGGAACAATGTAAACGTTATGTAAACTAGGGTCGTTTATTTCCTTTTCATCTTTTTATTGAGGGATTGTTTTTTTTTCAAGTGATCCACGACCCTAGTATATTTATTTTCCTTTTGTTACTTACACACACACAACACACACACACTCACACACATGTATGGTATTTCTATTTCGGGGGGGGGGATTTCTTTTTGTAGCTACACTTGGATTATTATTTTTAATGCCAAAACAAGAAAGGGGAAAAAACTGATCAGGATCGTAGAAAACCACTTCAATACTAAAACCTATCTCTGAATGCACAGATTATGAACACAGGAAGCAACCTTACACCCAGTCAGACCATTGGTCCATCTAACTCAGTACCGTCTACACAGACTGGCAGTAACTCTCAGACAGGAGACCTTCTTAGCCCTAAGTGGAGTCGACAGGGATGGAATTTGGGACCTTTTGCATGCAGACCATGTGCTGCTGAGCTACAGATCTGTACCCGAGAAGAGTGGATTTTTAACTTTAGGTCTCTGCAAGACTGGATGAGCCAATTAAGATGATACACACACACACACACACACAGTGCGAAAGGTAGAGTGTGTGACATCTCTTAGGTTTCCAAAATGCCCAAGTCAATCTCTGAAATATGGAGATGACTTAGGTGTGGACGCTCTCCCACAGGCTACAGCCCATGCTTCAGAGTGCTGAATACCACAAAGGAGCACAGACAACAGTTGGATTATAATGGAGAACTCAGGACAAATGCAGCCTGAGGTTATAACTAGGGATCTTGGAGGAATCTGTCCGGGCTGGTGGTGAAGCTTGCTGAACTTTGATCAACTGCTCCCACCCTCAGCCCTGCCCGGGACTTTGGCTTGCAAACTGGCCGGACTCGATGCAGATCAAGTCGGACCAGTTCATAGAATATCCCTTTTTTCATTTGCATAAAAACAATTTTGCTCAAGCTGCAACTGAAGATTTGTGTAATTTGCACAACTTTGGGGTATGTCTTGCATAAACTGTGGCCATAAACTGTGTGACTTGCGAAACTTACAGCCAGAATTGCATAAATTCTGCAAATTGCAGCTGCGATTTCATAAATTTCTTTTTACATATATATTTTTTAAAAATGGAAAAGATCCCAGATTTCAAATGCAACCCAAACCCAGTGCTCACAGGGAGTCTGTCGAGCCCTCAAAGAGCCAGATTTCACAGGTATAGACATCCCTTGTTACAACCAATTGACTGCTTATTCTGTAGTAGTGATAGTGGTGAAGAGACCTCATTTTTCTGCCACGATGCCATCTGGCATAGATTTTTGAAGTACCAAGAGGGTTGTTAAAACCAGGCTTACATTCTGGTCAAGTTCACCATTGCTACGATACGACCATAAGGCACTTTGCAGACAGAAGCATCCACATCATTCTGAGTTAAGGCACCATGTTGACTGTAGATCTTAAGGAGGAAGTAATTTACAGTCTATATTTATCCATTTAGTATGGAGTGTCAGCTGATCTCATGCAAAGGTGTAGACATAGTCCTCTGAAAAATGCATCATGTCACATGTGCGCGCACTTGACCATTTACCCATTTTGGCTGCTCTTACCAAGCCCGACAAGGTTCGTCCAGCTGATGGTAACTGTCTCTTTCAGGAGGGAGTTGTATCTTCCCCCTTTAGAGAGGCAACTGTAATACTTCCCCACCACCACCCCAACAAACATCTTTATATGACACGGCATGAATAGTGACCAGCCAATCTCTAATATAGTGGCCATGTGTTTTTGCAAGATGACTGGGATGGTGTTGGTGTTGGCGACACATCTCAAGAGACTTCTGGATGGGCCTGGTTTCACCATAGTGGATGACTATGCTGAGGGACAAACAAGTAGGCTGACCATATGAAAAGGAGGACAGGGCTCATGTAACTTTAACAGTTGTAGAGAAAAAGCAATTTCAGCCGGTATCATTTGTATGCAATTCGTACCTGGTGAAATTCCCTCTTCATTACAACAGTTAAAGCTGCAGGGGCCCTGCCCTCTTGTGTATCTGGTCACTCTAGTATAGTGCCTGCAACTTTAATTGTTGTGATAAAGACGCCGGCTGAAATTCCCTTTTCTGTGCAACTGTTAAAGTTACAAGAGCCCTGTCCTCCTTTTCAAATGGTCAGCCTACAGACAAGGGGAGTATGATCCTGCTGGTTCTCATCAGCAACTTTTATAGGACCAACCACAATATCCTCCTGGGTCACCTGCCAGAGTTAGGAGTTGAAGGTATTGGTTTTCAGGCAGGTCTCACAAGGTGGTGCCAGATTATGCAAAAATGGTATCCTCATTTCTCCTCTTTTTTGGAGCTGCATTTCCTTTTCTTGGCAGCATGTAAGCCTTCCCCCAAGCCTACCTGCAAACCCCTATTAGATTGATGCAAACCTTACTTCAGCAAGCCTTTTGAGTGTTAGGCCTTATTATTCAACGAGTTGGGGTGCGTTTGTATGTTCTCTGAAATCTGCCAGTCAGGTTTTGTTATATACACACATACAGGCTGCTGCTGCTGCTTTCCACTTCTATAAAAATGTTTATTTTTATTTAGGTTACTTTGCTTTATTGTTTACAATGCTAGCCACCTTGAAGGTGCTATGGAGTCAGGTTGGTGGGAGCATATATTTTGACACTGAGGTGGAGGAAACAGTTTGTAGCATGTCATGGGAATCTGTTGCTGGTGTTGTTGCTTTGGAACCCAGTTTCTAGCTTTGACCCAGTATGAGCCATCTGTGTTAACTGTAAAGCCTCTGTAATCTGGCCAATTGTTTATTATATGCGTGGTTACATCTTGCTTCATATTCTGCACAGAGTCACTGATATTGATTGAGCCCTTTGGGCTCACTACACTATAAATACATTATAAATGAATGAAAACAAAGGAAAGAACAAGAAGAATATATAATATTTGATGTGTTAGCTAACCATACATGTATTATATAACATCTACTTTGCCTACGTATATGAACTTGTGTTTTTCTTTTTTTTAAAATTCTAAAAAAAAAAACAGATTTTACACTTCATATTTGTAAGCTTCTGTCTTTCAAAGACAGCGCCCATTCATTTCGAGTAAAGAAGCAAAACACATTTCCCCCCAAAACTCTCAGTTTCAATAATATATTTTCCCCCTGTTGCACAGATTGATAGCATTAAAAAGCACTTTTAACAGAGGAAAAGGTCAAAATGGACATTTCCAAGGATACAAGTTAGGTATTGTATGCGGCAGACGTATCTATTTCTATTTAGTATGATATGAAGCACTTTTAGACATTGTTTTAGTGTGATGTGTGGTACATTATTCATTTTGAAGGGATGCTTAGAGTGGTATTTTACAAATGGAAGAAAATAACTACTTTCACATACATTTGTGATTCAAAGCCTTCATTTAAGCAATGACACCCATCCATCAACACTATCCCAATGCTGCATGTGCTTTATAAAAAAAATAGAATTTCTTTCACAGTTCTTTACATAGAATGAGAAAACCTACATATGCAATGCGGTTATAGCACATCAGAAATTCACTAGCATTTTTTAAATACATCTCTCCAGGAGCAACCAGAACGAGAGAGATGACCTTTTCACAGAGGCCAACGCAAACTGACTGCAGTGATGGGCACCCACTTTGCCCTTTAAATCTTAGGGCAACATGTCTCAACGCAACAGGAACAAAAGCTATTTAGCGTATTGGCTTCCATATAAATTATTTGTTCAGAGACAATATTGAAATTTGGATACATTCATCATAACATTTTCCTTATTGATCAATGAAATTAAGATTAAAGTGTTCCCTTTTGCTAATTGCTCTGCCCTATCTATTTGTGTTTGACTTTGGGACAGGATCTGGTGAAAGTCATGCTAGCATTGGCAGAAGGGGACAGCTTACCCTCCCCACCAGCACTGGGACCAAGTATAATAGCAGCCTGTAATAGAGATGACTCCAGACTACCTGTGGCTCTGAATAAGTTGGAAGTTGGAATGTACTCTCCAGAAAGTATGACCCTGTTCAGACGACCTGCTAAGCCACAGCGGTTAAGCATTTTGAACTAAATCTTATGGATTAGCATGCCATGTGAACCATGACTTAGTGGGTTGTGTAAACCATTCCTAACCATGGTGGCTACCCAACAACAGTTTAAACATGTTCACTAACTATTTGATGCAAAAGGGTTAGTGGCCCAATCATGTTTTAGCATGTTGACTGAACGGGCCCTATATAAGATGTTTTAGACAACAGAAGTCACATGGGCTGCTCCGAAGTATAGGTCCACCACAAATACACTCATCAGATTGTCAGTGGCAAACATATATTTCACTGCCCCAGCGCAAAGGGAGAGAGATGAAGGAAGCAATTCTGACCTCGCACTGAGCTTTCGGTAAACTTGGAAGAAGCAAGATGCCATGTTGCTTGCCTCCAAGTAAGGCTGGGCCAAAATCCACTCTCCCCAGTTTCCCAGGAAAATTATCCCCCTGCAAAAATGGGGGGGGGGGGATTTCTACTGATTTCTTGCAAGGAATGGATAATTTTTTTGGGTGGAAGGGTTTGCCACTTACCTTACTTAACCCTATTCGATGGCCAATGTTGTTCCATTTTTTTCTTGATTTTTTTTCACTTCAAAGGACCTGAACCGTGCGGCAGAGGATGTGATTATATTGGCCACTCCCACGTTAAAGTGGTGGGAAGGATAGATCTCCAGTCTCTTCCTGAGTTACAGGTTTCGAGGTAGTTGGCGGCTTCTCTTTGACATTCCACTGGGCTTCAGAGGGGAGTGGGATCAGTGGTAATCTATCTATCTATCTATCTATCTATCTATCTATCTATCTATCATCTATCTATCTATCTATTTCTTTACTGGCTACCAAGATCAGCTAAACTTTGGGAACCTCTGGCATTAAGACATGGCGGCTAGAACTGAATGCAAAGGTACACAAAGTTTCCTCAAGAGCAGTGAAGACCCAGATAGTTGCTCTGCCCCTGTCCTTGGCTGTGAATCATGCACCATTGCATGTTTACCTCATCCAAAGGATCAAGTTGCAAGGTTTTCTTGTTTTTATTTTTTGTTTTATCAGCCTGTTTCCTCCCCATTACAAGGGCCAGTTCTTAAGTGAGAACAATGGCACAGCTGCTGCCTCTCTCTCCCAGATGACCGCTTGACCCACTCCTATAAATGGACCTGATCCAACTCCACAGAGCCAATGAGGACCATAAAATCAACTGAACAGTTTTTTAGAATTTAAGAAAGCTATAAAGACTAGTCTCTTCCAGCAGGCATATCCAGTGGAATTTTTGAATGTTTTTAGGATGTTTTATTGCTATTTTAATAATGTGTATCATGTTTTAATCAGTTTTATGTATTTTAGCATATTTTATATTTACTGCTCGATCCAAATGGAGAGGCGGGAAACAAATAGATTTATTATTATTATTATTATTATTATTATTAAAATAACATAAAGAGGTGCACCTCAATCAATTGCATTTTTACTTAAATTGTGTTTGCGTACATTTAGCCAGCACTGTAAGTTTAATTTTCTTGGTTTCTCTCATACAAGAGATCAGAGAGAGAGAGAGAGAGAGAGAGAACGTCACAAATTCAAGGAGCAAGCATAGATTCAGTATGTTGGTTGCTTTGCTTCCAAGGTTGCCTTCACAATTTCTTAATTTAATTTTTTTAAAAATGTTTAAAGAGAGCTTTCTTTATCGCATGGATGGCCTGGATGATTGGGAACATTTGTGGGGGGGGGGGGCTGGAGGGGGAAAGGAAGGGTACTCATCAAACTGGTTAAAAAGTTTTTATTTTCCATTCATTTCACACAGCAGGATCGGTAGGGAACTGTTGCCTCAGGACACCCAGAATGCCTTGAGCCAGTGGTTCCTGAAGGCCTTCTCTTGCCCACAGCTTTCCCACAGTATTAGAAGGGGGTTAAGGGACAAGAGAAGCTGGTGGGTGTGGGTGGGTGTATGGGGTGTCTCTGTGTGTGGATATGTTTGTCTGTGTTTGTTCCAAAGGATATCATCATTCTCACCACCACCACCCCTTGCAAAGGGATGGAGTGTGGTCGATGCTTTCAGAACTTGCTGCCTATGTTTACTCCTGAATAACCCAGTCCTTCTGACTTCTGAGTAGATATGCAAAAGCTAGATTCCCACTACTTCTCACTGTGCTGCTTCTCAGTGTTACTTCTGAGTAGGCATACAGCAGGGTGGCTTGGGCAACGTTTTCTAGTGGATATGGAAATAGGTGGATATTGGAGGCTCTCACAACTTGCTGCTGGGTTCCAAAGGCTGAATTCTGTGTAACTCTAAGCATATGATGATGGTGGGGGTGACGATGATGCAGGCATGCTCCTTTGGTGTCTTCTTTTGCAATAACTTGCAAAGGATGCTGATGCTGATGCTGTGAGGATTCCACACACACACCCCAACACACACACACACACACACACACACACTTTGCATTCATGATCTTAAAGTTCATATCCCTCCATTTCTCCTTTCTGTAGTATAGGCTGCCGGGGAGTCAAAAGACTGCTCCACCTCTGGTGAACCCTTGGCTCCACCTCTGGTGATCCGACCCTCCACCCCACCAACCCCAAACTCAGTAGGCACCAGCTGCCACTGGCTCTAAGCCCCTTATATTCTTAGTTTTCCCTTCTCCCACTCATACATCTGGATCCACTCTCAATCCTTCATCCCTGTGGCACTAGCTGAAAATAATGCAAAACAATTCCAAAGCTTGAAACCCCTGAAAATCCAAAAACAAAATAAAGCCAAGCAATTAAATCAGGATGTGAGGATATCCAGGGGACTGTCTATACCGCAGGGTTCTGTGGGGAATAACAACCATGGAATGGACTTTAGGCTTGGATTTCTGTAAATATTCACAGAGTGAATTTTACAATAAGAGAAGTCAAAAGTGAGATAACAACCCCTTGAAAGATCAACAGCTCTTAACAACCCTATTTTTCCTGCACCAGATAAATAGTAGAACTGCTATCTCTGGAGGGTGGAATTCACAATTGTATAGGAAAACACTCCGAGCAAGCAAGTTCCTAATTTCCACTGAGTAGCGGTGGCTGAACTTCCCCAGGCTCAGTTCTGAAGCAGCAATGACAATTACAGTCCAAGCCACATGAGCTAAGGGAACGGAACGGCCGGGACTGGAATACAGCCACCCATTACGAGCACACCAGATTTGCCCCCCACGGCAGGGGAATTACGAAATCCAGCAACAGAACTGAGTAAGGAGGTCAGCAAGAGGGTGCACAGCTGAAACACCCAGAAATTCTTCGTGTATTTAGGAATTGTGAGCAAGGCTCTGCCTGCTATTATTCCACAGCAGCACAGAAAAATTATGGAATGCAATATTCAGCATTTAATTTGGCTTCCTGAGTATTTCAGTTCTCAGTAAAAGTAAATAAACAAATTTCAAGCTGTACGACCATGAAGATATGGCTGCTGAAATCTCAGCCGAGTAAGATTTCTGGTCCGTGGGATGGGGTTACAGTGCCCTGCACGGCTTCTATCCCCGAAAACATTTTGCAAAAGGTATAACAAATAACGGGCATTTATTCAATTCATGCAAGTTTATACAGATTGCAGAGTTCTGGTTTCTGAATGCAAGATTTGGATACTCTAATCATAAAATGTTACACAAGCCGGACTATGAGCTCAAAGTATCAGGCTGATCATATCAACTCTGATTTACGATTAGCAAAAATGAATCCCATCATGGAATGCAGATTTCTCGAGGGTGCTCTTATTTTTGTTTTTTTTAATGCAGGGGGTTCCAGTTGATCAAGCCGGCTATGCTATCCCATATTGAAGTACACACACACAGAGGGCAGGATCCAATATGGTATGAGCACTAATGTAAATTACGTTGTGGCTATGTAAGTGACCACAAGACTCTCCAGAAAACCCACTGTGCCAGCTAATGCTATAGGTATTGCTCCGGTGACCATCTGAAAAGGAGGACAGGGCTCCTGTATCTTTAACAGTTGTATAGGAAAGGGGAATTTCAGCAGATGTCATTTGTATGCATGCAGCACCTGGTGAAATTCCCCTCTTCATCACAACAGTTAAAACTGCAGGAGCCCTGCCCTCTTCTGAATTTGGTCCATATGCGAACCCTAGGTATCATTGTAAAGGTCCTTATGCCAGTACAGCACAATTTTCATTACCGCTTGTTTCGCATTTGAGATCAAACACCACGGTCCCTGAAAATGCAGACCTTTCAACAATCTCTGACCACGTAACTCAGATTGAAAATATCCAGCCAGAATTTACATCTCAACCATGTAAGTGCCTTGCTTTTTTAAAAGTGTGTGTGTGTGTGTGTGTGTGTGTGTGAGAGAGAGAGAGAGAGAGAGGGAGGCGCAGTCGGAGATAAAACATGCTTAGTCTGATCTGAATTGCTGTAGTGTTCTTGTTAAAAACCACCATCTGTCAGAGATTATCCTATTTTACACAGAGGAACATGCATTAATTATTAATCCTATTCCTCGTAGAAATGTACTCACACAAGATCAGGGTTGTCCTTGGCGTGAAAGCAGCATTAGTGGCCTTAGCAGGTAGTCTCTGGATGGAACTCAGAACGGATCCCGAGGGTGCTCTCAAGCAGATGAGCTCTTTCAGGGGTCAGCCCACCAGCCATGTGGCAGAAGCTTTACACCATGAGTGGCACACAAGAAACAAATGCTGAACAGATTCTTGCCAACAAGATAAATTCAGGGGTGTCACGGAGATCATTTTAACTTAAAACAAACAAACAATAAAAGGTAGGAGAGGAGAATGTACTCTAGGGCAGCCTTGCCCTCCAGATGTTTTAGATTGGCCATGCTGGCTGGGGCTGATGGGAATTGAAGTCCAAAACATCTGCAGGATACTAGGTTGGGGAAGGCTAAGCTGGGGCCTCAATCCAGTAAACAGGGGTGCAGATCTTGAAGGACCATATGAGTGCCCCAGGCCTTTTGTGTGGCCTCCAACAATAGGGTGACCATATGGAAAGGAGGACAGGGCTCCTATATCTTTAATAGTTATAAAGAAAAGGGGAATTTCAGCAGGTGTCATTTGTAGGCATGCAGCACCTGGTGAAATTCCCCCTTCTTCACAACAGTTAAAGCTGCAGGAGCCCTGCCCTCTTTTGTATCTGTAGCGCCCCATCTTTGGAATAATTGCCCCAGGGAAGCTCGCCTGGTGCCCACTTTGTGATCCGTTTGGAGCCAGGCAACTTTTCATTTCCCCAGTCCTTTTAAAAACATACATTCACATACTTTTGTATCGTGTCATCTTTTGTATCCGGTTGGGGGGCTGGGCTCCTGTAGCTCCTCCAGCAGCGGCAACGGACACAGTGGCTACAATGGCGCATAGACGGCGGCAGCACAGACATGGCGGCACAGCAGTGGCGGGGGTATGGCTAGGCTGACCATATGAAAAGGAGGACAGGGCTCATGTAACTTTAACAGTTGTAGAGAAAAGGGAATTTCAGCCAGTGTCATTTGTATGCAATTAGTTCCTGGTGAAATTCCCTCTTCATCACAACAGTTAAAGGTGCATGCACTATACTAGAGTGACCCTATACAAAAGAAGGCAGGGCCCCTGCAACTTTAAATGTTGTGATGAAGAGGGAATTTCACCAGGAACTAATTGCATACAAATGACGCCGGCTGAAATTCTCTTTTCTCTATAACTGTTAAAGTTACATGAGCTCTGTCCTCCTTTTCATATGGTCAGCCTAGGTATGGCGGCAGCGGGGGCAAAGGTGTGCAGGGGGACAAAGGTGTGCAGGGGGACGGCATGGGCAGTGAGTCTCAAGGGGAGTAGAGGCTGGTGGCTCCAGCTTGGGGCATTGAACTAGGAAGTCAGTCCCCACTTTGTGTTCAGTGGGCCTTTTACTCCCAGGTAAGCATGCAATAGAATTGCAGCTTTACAGGCACAATCCCATCTACGTTTACTCGGAATATGGCAGGGGGCTGTTGCTCTTCTTACCTTCACCAACAACAGTCCTTAAAAGTCCTTTGGAGGCTGGTGGCTCCTGTGCCAGTGTGGGGTATTGAACCCATTCTAGGTTTCAGTCAGAACTCGAAAGGTGCTGGAACCAATCCTCAAATTGGGTCCAGCCTCTAGGATAGCTCCTCTGGTGTTCTGGCTGAAACCCAGAGTGGACTCGTTGCCCCAACTGCATAGGAGCCACCAGCCTCCAAAGGAGTGGGGACCGACTTCCTAGTGAGGATGGACATGGTTTGGGGGCAAGGGTGGGTGTATGTATGAAATATGAGCACCCTTGTCTGTATCTTCTAAAACAAGGAGTCATAACTTTGTTTGCCTCATTGGGGAAGATAGTTTGGCTTTGTTGCCCAAGCACTGGCTTTAGAAAATTTGTGAGCAAGGGGCATACCTGTTTTGGGGAACAGAAGGAAAGGGAAAACACTTGGGAAAAGAACTTTAGTTCCTAATTGGAAGTGTAGAGGAATTTAAAACCTTTACTTCCCATTAAATACTGCGGACACAGTACTGTTGAAATTAAGCATTTTTATGTTCTGTTGATTCAAATGTTTAACAGTACCACACTGTGTATGTTTACTCAGAAGTAAGTCCTACCTATGTTCAGTGAGGCTTTACTCCCAGGAAAGTGTAATTGGATTGCAGCCCAACTGTCCTATTGAAATGTTACCCTCTGCCAACTGATCCTTTTGCACTTTTAGCCTCATATGTCAGGAATCTTCTGCCTGGAATGGGAGTCATTAATATTCTTTTGCAAATGGAAACCGAGGGTGAGTGGTGATAACAATAAGTGGCAGCAAGCTTATCTACACATAGTTGGAACCCTTGGACTAAATCTCATTGAACTCTGTGGGGCTTAATTCTTAGTAAATATGTATGGCCTGGGCTGCACAACATCACCCCAGGTTCTTTGAAGGGAGGGTGGAACTTTACATCTGCCTTGCCACAGTATCTCACTAGCAAGTCTCCCATTAAGGTATTTCCACTAGAGTTCTACTGATGAAAATTCTGACCAGCAAAATGTCTCAACCTATTTCAATATGAGCGAGATTTCCTAAAACCTTTGCTGGGTCATCATACACGGGATCAGGAATTTTGAATCATGATTAAAATTCTTTCCCAACATAGATAGTTGTTTTTAGCTGTCCTCTGTGGTATGTGGTTTGGCTCACTTGCTATTTGTGCCTCCTTGCTCCGTACTGCAAAGGAAGAAATGGGTCTCTAGCTGGTGCTAGAAGATAAAAAATCTTTTTAAAAAAAAACAATGCATTTTGACCCATAGACCTTCCTCTCCAATTTGCTCTGATATAATTGGGATGACATATATTTTATGACAATTGCTAATAATTGTTCATCCTTCTTAAAAAAAAATGAACAGGGTTGCCATTATTATCATCATCATCATCATCTCTTTTCTTGCTTGTGTTTTTTCTAGATGAACATGATGGGCTTTGCCAAGTCATGTTGCCTTTTCCTGATTCAGAAATGTCCTGACTGTTGATCATGTTTTAGGTATAACTGCTTTCTGGATGTTGATGTGGGTGTATTTTGGTAGGCCTAGTTTCTGAAGGTTTTCTGTAAAAAAATTTTTTTTAAAAAATTGATGTGATGCTGATGACTCATGTGACTAACAGAATAATTGTAACTTTTTCCTGTTGCCATAGTTCTTTAACTTCCATAGCCAGTGGTGTATATTTTTCTCTTTTTTCCTCTTCCTTTTTGGTAACATTTTTTGCCATTAGGTATTGCTATGTCAATAAGGTAGTTGTGTTTTTCTTTTTTGTTTATGACTGTTATGTCTGGTCAATTGCAAAGTATTGTCTTGTCCTAGAATTGTTCTGTCCTGGCAAGATAATGTATGAGTGCATAGTGTGGCTTGGCTTGTTTGAGTGTTGACTTGTTTGAGGCTCTGAAAGCATCTTTCTGGAGAGTACCTGCTGGTTACATGATCCACGAGGCCAGGCACTGGTGAGTGCATAGTTGTCCTTGACAAGAGGGGCTTGCACTTGCCAGAGTAAGGTGAACAGTTGTGAAGAGGCTGCAATCCTATATTCATTTATCTGCAAGTAAGCTTTATTGAAATCAACAAGGCTTATTTCTGAAGTTTCTTTGGGAAGTTTTCTTTGGATCCAATTGGGATTTCTGTTCTCTGCATACTGAGGCAATGGAAATTCAGGAGAAATTTGGATAAAAGGAGGGAAAGATCCTTGTCTAGCATTGTGATAATGGGCATCCATTCTGGCCTTTCTTTGTATTGCTATTAACCATGGTATTTTTTACATGGTTAATGAACCAGAGGTATAATGATGAAATTTTAGATTAGTTTCTCACTGATAAACCAGAGGTTGAAGCCAGCTAAGAGGTGCTAGTGAGAAGTGACTGCAACAAGCCTCTAGTTTATTTAGTTCCATGGCTAATATTTGCAGGGTAATAGTATTTTATATTCTTCCTGCATGCTAGGTTGCTAGTTTGTTGTACTAGACTTTTCTGCACTTGTCAACTGCTTCATTTGTTCAGTGGTAGCAGTATGCTGAATCTGTGAGTATGGCTATGAGAAAGGTGATGGGGAATGAGTGTTAAATGTAGGAAAGGTGAGATTATGGTCATCCAGTGAAGGATTTGCAGTCAGAAAAGATATTTGAGGGAAGGGGCGACTGTATCACACATAATGTAGCAAAAGCTTCAAAGTACAGCAAAAGCTACAAAAGTAGGAGTGATTAAAGTTAATTTCACATACATTGAATGTCTCACTTGTTCTTTATTTCAATGATTTTAACATTAAGATTTTGTGCTGTAAAATCAGGTGGGCATGCCCCCTTGGGGCTGGACCCCCCCAGGGGGTGGACATGTTTGTGGGCACACCCTCTTGGGGGCCAGCCATGTTTTCCTCTGTTTTGGTTTCCAAAATATGGTCACCCTAGTTAAGAGCATTCATTCGGATGCCAGGAGACTTGATCAGCAGGGGTTCTTCAGGAGGAAGTGTGTATTCGGGAGAAGGGAGAAGTTAGACAAGATACAGCTGAACACAATGACTCAGCAAATGGCCAGAAAGAAAGGAGCTGGCAGTGAAGATATAAGCCAATCGTGCCCCTTTAGATCCTTGCTGGTTAACCTTGTTTGGTTCTTTGGCTTCCTCCATGACAGAGGTGGAGAATTAGTTTGGGGTGGGGGAGTGGGGTGACTCCCAACCCACCCACCACAGCCTGAATGGCAAAATCCCTATTGCCATTTAGTCCCTGGCTGACACACCAGATGGATAATCAAAGCGGTGAGTTGGCTGGGGCAACTTTATCTGCCCTACGCTTTCTCACATTGGGGAGGAACCTGGGTGGGCAAATCTGAGCCAGTTTGGCTTTGAACTTTCTGCGCTTAATCTAGCCAGGGAAAGCCTAGGAGGGGTGAAGCAGCTGCCTTCACATCTGGCTTAAGAGGGTGCACTGAACTATCCCCAGCCAAGGTACTGGGTGGAAGATTGCTCCTCCACCTGGTGCCTTCAGATGGAAAGGACTTAGCATGCTGCTTGCCTTCCCAAATGAAAGTGGGGCTTGGGAATAAAGTGGGCTGGATGCACAGAGTTAGCCCAAGCCTTCATGTGCTAGACGGCAAACCTCCATGGATTAGGCTCCCATTCCAGAATGGGGACCTCACATGAGCTCTCACACGAGGTGCTGGTCATGGATGCTCGGACTCATTTCTTGTTTACATGGGAAAGGGCAAGACTGAAAAGCAGAAGCAACCTCAGGACAAGGGAAGTGATATTTTTATTCTTGGCTTATGCATTTCAAATAACAACAAAGCTTCAATGTTTCCCCCAAGGAAACAAAAGGCCACTTTGGCTCATAGTGATTACATGCGCACTTCCCCTTTTGACATTTGTTCTGGAGAAATTGCTGTTTGTGTGTGTGTCTGTGTGTGTGTTAAAACAGTAAATCCAGCAAAGTCCACTTTCTGCCCTTTTCCATTTGGGGGATGGCATTTCCAATTCATATACTCTTCATTTCTGCTTCCCTTTAAGAAGAGACCTCAAACAAACAAGCATGTTTACAATTTGTTCACCTTAGACAGAAACAAATACACAACTACCCACAAAGAGACAAAATAAGAATTGTCCTCTGGGGACAGGGGTTTATAAACACTTCTGGACATGGATTATGAATGAATTTTCTCAGCAAAATGAAATTACTCGTAACTAGCTCTGTGATGATATTTTTAGAGGTATAGCCCCCATTTACTATTAACTATTGCAGAGAAGCAATACAACACATCTACTCTTTGTGGGTGCTTTTTACATTTCCTTGTGAAGATTCAGCTAAATATAGTGGCTCCCCCTAACCAGTCAAACTAGCAAGCTCTCATATTTTCACTTTGGTGTGTGTTTTTTCCCCATCCTGGAGATAGATAAGATTTGTTTTGAAACAAAAGCCTTCATTCTTTAAAATAAGAGCTGTCAAAACCGAAACTTAAAAACTGAAAGAGCACACATGCTCATGGAGCTTCGCTCTTTTAAAAATATAGAACAGGTACTCAGTCCTACTTGTTGGCATGAACACACAGTGGTTGATGTACTCACCTGTGTTGCTATGTGCCCAGAGTACAGAATGGACAGTGCGGAAGCCCGCAGCCCTGTGGTGTCTCCACTACTTAGAGTGGACGTAAATGCTGCCAACAGGAGCATCCGTGAGACAATCCTGGTTTTGCACTGCCACTGTGAAATGCAAAGGGGGAAATGGGGTATGAGGAAGCCTTCTATGCGGAGATGCATGTGCTCTAGATGTGGGGAAAGTTCATGCACCTTCTTGCCAGAGATATATGCACAACACCTTCCTTTGTACATCACAGTGCTGGCTCTTACTTTTAGAGATTTACATGGCTTGGGGACTCTCTCTTTCCACAAGAGCCTTCATCAGAGGTCCTTCTCCAGGTATTTCTGTCTTCTAAAGCGAGTCACTGGGCAATTGGGGATAGGACCATTTTACCTGTAGCGCCCCATCTTTGGAATAATTGTCCCAGAGACGCTCGCCTGGTGCCCACTCTGTGATCCGCTTGGTGCCAGGCACTTTTTCATTTCCCCAGTCCTTTTACAAACATCTGTTCACATGCTTTTAATGCCACCCTTTGGTGTTTTATCTCGCTGCCGTGCTGTTTATTGAATGCTTTTCGCAAACTTTTCAGCTACCCTGAGAGAGCACTGCTGAAGGGCAAGGTCAAAATGTATCAATGCATTCATTGCTTAATTAATTCAGAATTACAGGCAATGTACAAAAGGCGCATGACTCACTTGCACACGTCTTGATATGCTGTTTCTTGCAAAAGCCAAAGCAGCTCTTACTCACATGAGATCTGTGATGACAAAACACCAAGATGGTGTTCATAGAACTGGACTGGGGGGGGGGGGCAACACATCTCTATGTGAAGGTAGCACAACAGGATGCCAAGGGTTGGTTTGTGCTGCTAACATACAGAGGGGAGGTCAGAACTATATAATAGAACATAAAGGCTGGGGGATTCTAGTGTGCCCTGAGAGGAGCTGGCGTGTCTTGAAAAAGTAAGCCAACCTTCTTTAACCTGGTGCCTGCTTTGCACTTCAACTCCTATCAGTCGGCCATGCCCCGGCCAGCATGCCTAACAGCCAGGAATGCTGGGAGTTGTCATTCAAACCATCTGGAGGTCACCAGGTCAGCAAAGGTTGAACGAAGCCATTGGATTGGATGTTTCTAACACTCCGCCCTCAGAGTAGGAAGCCCCCCCCCCATGCAACAGAGGTAGGCAGAATTCATTCATGTCAGATTCTACTGGTAGATCTCTAGGAGATCTACAGTAGATCTGCAAGGGTTTCTGACTCTCAATTGTCTACCAGTAGCAACAACCCAAAAGTTTCTTCTTCTCTAAATTAAGTTGCTGAAAAAGAATGTTTGGAAGAAAACCAAAAGTGTTTGTGTGTGTGTGTGTGTGTGTGTGTGCACAAGGACTTGCAAGCTTGATTCTGGTGCTGATCACAAAACCCCTGGGCTTCAGCATGTGCTCGGAGGCACCCTGTTCCTTTGTTCTTAGCATATGTCTGCCTGCCTGAGCCAATCATTTGTTATCAGAGTTCTAGTACCAACCAACCCCCCCCCCCCCAAAATTAAATCCCATAAGCTTGTAGTCTACCCAAACCTATTCTACAGGACTGACAAACATTAGCATTGTTCTAAAGGAGAGAAGAAGGAGCAAAAAGTGATTCTCCTATGAAACCTGTGCTACAGCTGACAAGCATGGGGAAAGGGATACCCTAGAAGCAATGCTATTGTCCAAAAATGGCTGGGGGCCAGGGTATAAGTCATATTATTTATTTATTATTTATTTATTTAATTCCTATCCCACCACATAGCCAAAGCTCTCTGGGTGGTTCACAGCAATGAAAACCACAAGGTACACCATAAAATTAAAAATATGGAAGCTTAAAACCACAAAATAAATGTACAACCAGAATAAAACCTAACAGCAACGCAGAGATTTAAAATACGGATTGAAAATACAGATTTAACATGGCATAGAAAAGACTAGGATGCTAAAATACTGGGAAAATAAAAAGGTCTTCACCAAAAGGAATACAAGGTAGGCACCAGGCGAATCTCTCTAGGGAGCTCATACCGCAGCTCGGGGTGCCACAGCGGAAAAGGCCCTCTTTCTGGTAGCCACCTGCCTCACTTCCTTTGGCAGGGGCTCACAGAGAAGGACCCCTGAAGATGATTTTAGGGTCCAGGCAGGTACATATGGGAGGAGGTGATCCTTCAGATAACCAGGTCCCAAGCCATTTAGGGCTTTGAATGTTAATACCAGCGTTTTGAATCGGGGCCGGACATGGACTGGCAGCCGGAAAGTTACTGGCATAATGTGGACTATGTAATAATGCATATATATTATATGTAAAGTAAAATGCCCCAGGTATCAAGATCATTACATATCTAGAGCAATCAGCACTGTCCATATTTTGAAAGCAGAAAACTTCCCCTAAGTGCCTAAGAAATGATGATGATGATGATGATGATGATGATGATGATAGAAGATATTAACATTATGTTCATTATCATTCTGAAGACCCCATGATTTTATATATTCCATAAAATAATCTTCTACAACCAACAGCTACTCTCATGAAATGACATAAAAGAGCACAAAAATGCCTTTTAATAGTAACTGTTCACAACCTCTTTCCTTCCAATATTTGAATTATTTCTGTGCTGGGAGACACTGTAAGAATGCCTTTTGCTCTTGACAGCATGTCACCTCTGGAAATAACCCAAGAACAGCAGTGCCTTGGATTGTCTACTAATTTCAAGTTTCTAATTTGATGCTTTCAGATTCAAATATCATGAAGAGCAGACTTTCATTCCACATTTATTTGATTGCTCATTATTCTTTTCTTTTTTAAAAAAAAATAAAAAAAAGAGGAAAAGAAAGTTTTGCTTACATTCGGAGAGAAATCTGAAGGACGGCAAAAGAGGAAAAAAAGGAAAGAAAGGAAGAAAGAAACACATCCCAACACCTCCAAGGATGACATGCTTTTATTTGCAAAGTTGCCTCAAAAGTCATAATTACACTGTAACTCCATGGGAACAATGGTAATTTCACAGCAGTTCATGTTGCTGTTATCACCCTACATCCTGATAACTATGAAATTAATTTGTGGCACCGCTGTATGTGTCAGCCATAAGCTGTTCCCTAGGTAACATTATGCTACCATAGAAAAGGAATTGCTGCAGTATAATCAGCTGCAGCAGACCATATATAAATTAAGCTTTGCTACGCATGCACATGCAACAATAATTTGGCTAGCAGGAAAGATTAGGGCCACGATTTCATATTCTCCAACATTTCACAGCCAAAAACAGACACTTGTGACATCCTAATTCTCATGCCAAGGCCCACTGGCCAAGGCCCCTTGGTGCTACGTATTATTACACGTTGCTGAAGGTTCTTCTCCACCTTTTGCGTAGTAGTCATTTCCTTGGCTGTTGTCAGACTTCCATTGGTTGAAAAGCCAAAGGGGTGTTTGTTGGTTTGATTTAAGATATACTAGACAAATGTAATGGTCCCCAAATAAGTTAACAACCGTTCAAAAGAGGCTGCACACTGAAACGTTCATGAGCATCAGTACCAGGAGAAACTATGTATCTCCCCACCCCACATGAGAATAAATGGGTTGTATCCAACATTACACCAGTGGAAATAATACAAGAATTACTTGTTCCGCAAGTAATTCTGTGGAACAACCAGTGGGTGCCTGCCGGTCAACTCCAGATGCTCTTGACTGCAACTTACCTAGATTAGCCTCCCCCAACCTGCTGCCCTCCAGATGTTTTGGACTTCAACCCCCACCAGTCCTAGCTAACATGGTTAATGATCAGGAATGCTGAGAGTTGTCATCCAAATCATCTGGATGGTACTGGTTTGGGGGAAGACTAATCTAAATTCATTTCAACCCTGTTTTTGCAACAAAAGCTACCTTGGTCATCTTGTGGAATTACCTTCGCTGCGAGCGGGGGGAGTGTGACCCTATTGGTTCTCAGTGGCTTTTGATACTATTTATTATATTCTTCTAAATAGGCTGTCTAGGCTCAGTGTTGGAGGTGCTGATTTGCAATAGTTCCGTTCTTGCTTGGTTGGCTGATTCCAGATTACTGCTCTGTGCATTGGCCTTTCTGCTATGGGGTTCCACAGGGCTCTATTTTTATCCTTCAGTCTGTTGAACATCTGCATGAAACCAGGGGGGAATGTAATCTGGAGATGTGAATTGAGGTGCCACCAATATGCAGATGACACCCAGCTCTGTGTCTCCTTTTCATCAAGTTCTGAATCACTGCCTTGGTGCCATAATTATGGCCAATCAACTGAGATACCAGCCAGACAAGATGCAGGTTCTGTTAGTGGGTAGTTTATCTGCCCAGCTTAGAGGTGTTCAACCTGTTATGGAGGGGTTGCATTCCCCCTAAGGGATTAGGTTAATAGTTTGGGGATGCTCCTGGAATTGTCACTGGAGGCCCAAGTGGCCTCAGTTATGCAGTGAGAGCATTTTGTATCAGGCTGATATACCTAAATTTGATATATATCTGTCCAGATAGAGATAGCCTAACAACGGTTGTCCATTTACTGGCAGCCCTAAAGGGGAGGACCATCCGGTCCACCCCCAAACCTGCGGCCAGAAGGCCGGAAGAAACCCAACATCCTCACCGCTTGTCTTCCTCGCTGGTCGTCGCTATCCAGTTGCCCCTCCACCGCCGCTGCCTCTCCTTCTGAGCTACGTGCTCTCGGCTGCAGGAACGCAAGTATCCGGCAGCCGCGCTAGAAAGAGAGGAGGCTGGGAGGGGTGAGACCCGCTAAAATAGGCTCCCTCTCCCCTCCCAGTCCAGGTGGCGCCACAGTGCTGCTGCCAATGGCCAGCCACCACGTCTCCTCATGCCACCCCCACCCGCAATTAGCCTCCCCACGCCCAGGCTGTAAGCCAGGCGTGGGTCTAAGGCATATGTATTATACATGGGGCTGCCTTTGAAAATGGTGCAGAAGCATCAGCTAGTCCAAAATAGGGCAGCAAGATGGTTAACAGAGACTCGTTGATATGCTCATATTACAACTCTGCTTTATGATCTGTGCTGGATTCCAGTCAGTTTCCGGGGCCAAAACTAATCTGCCGTCATTAACGTTTAAAGGCCTAAACAGCTAGAGGCCAGATTACCTAACGAATCATCTTGTCTCATATATACCTGCTGGGACCCTTTTCCAAGGCCCAGTCTGTTTGGCATCCCCATTCGGATAACCAGCGGTGCACGGAGGCCATTATCTCAAGGTGTTTATTTATTTATTACATTTATACTACCGCCTCATAGCCGAAGCTCTCTGGGCAGTTTACAGAAATTAAAAAATTGAACATTAAAAAGTCAATATACAAAATTTTAAACCATAAAACATAAACCAGCTGATATTTAAAACATTTTAAACTTTTAAGCCTGGCCAAAAAGTCAGTTAAAAACATCAGCTTAAGCTGCTAAAATGCCTGGGAGAAAAGAAAACTTTTGACCTTGCTCCGAAAAGATCTCATCAGGGAGATCATTCCATAATTGAGGGGCCACCACAGAGAAGGCCCTCTCCCTTGTTGCTGTCCTCTGAGCTTCCCTTAGAGTAGGCACCCAGAGGAGGACCTTAGATGTTGAGCATACTGCACAGGTAGGTTCATGTCAGGAGAGACGTTCCATCAGGTATTGTGGTCCCAAGCTATGTAAGGCTTTATAGGTTAAAACCAGTACCTTGAATCGGGCTCGGTGTTGGTTCTATGAAATCACATACATCAAGTAAAATGATCTTCTAAAGATTTGAAGACTTTCCTATCCAAGAGTACTTCAAATACATTCTGAGAAATAGAAATGTTCAAAGCAGTTCACTTCCTTTCAGCCTGAATTAGGCTGCTAATCAACTGGGTTGTGGCAGGAAGAAATAACTGGAGATTGCCTTACATATTAGTTATTATACTCCTTTCTCATTCTTCCTTTAAGAAACTCGAGAGGGACATTCATGGAAGGATCCCCAGGAAGTTTCCCATCCAGACACAGACTAGGCTGAAACATGCTAGTATTTCACATCTTAGCAGCATCCTGTACCCTCACTTCTGATTATCTTTTCACATTACATAGCCAAACACACACATACACCTTGCTGCAACATTTTGGTCCTGTTTCCTATTGTATTGCTAGACATGAATCTGGGGATAAAAGCCCTATTATTCATATCATGTTAGAGGGGATATTTTATTCCTTTTTAATATAGACCCTGCTTTCCTCTGAGCTGTAGAACCAGACTGCTAAAGCTACATTTGGGCAGCATTAGAAATGAGGATTACACCATGTTCTTTCCCTTCGCCAATGTCTGCCAGGAAGCGGGAGAAGCCACCGCTGCATTTGTTAGACATACAGATTCAGTGGCTTTGCTGGGGATTTTGCTGGTGAGTAAAAGCAACATCTCAATGCTAGTGGCAGCACTAGTCATCAAAGCAATCCAAGGTGTTAAAAAGGCACTCTGATCCACTATATCCAGGGATGAACAACTTCTGTCATTCTGCAGTTCTGATCTTTATCTCTGACTGATCTGCCTTTTGTGATTGTTACCACAAGGCATTGCCCGAAGACCCTTGACAATATTCAAATAATGCCTTTCTTGTTCTAAATCCAAAAAACAAAGCTTTTGGAGTGAGTTTTATTTGAGGTATGAGGTCTCTCACTAGCTGGTTCTAGCCCCATCTTAAGGGATATTCTTAATTAAAAACAGGTTCTTGCCACATGTAAAGCAACACTCGTAAGTAACCCCATTCAACTTCATTATGGCATCTATGGACACTTCTAAGTCATTTCCCCCCCCCCCCCTCATCGCTCATAAACACTCCTTCACTCATTTTGAACTATGGCTTATTTCTCCTAGATGAATCTGGGCTCTTAAAATAACACAACCTGGTGTTTTGAGACACAAGGACAATGGATGAATTTGAGCGCTGCTGTTTCGGTAGGGATATTTCATTCATGCCTCCCTATAAAACCCATGAAGAAGCTAGAATGAGGTATTATACTTAACTTTTCTCAACCACATGATCTTGCTTTAAGCAGTCTCCATGGAGACTGGCTCTGTTACTACAGCCACATCATGGTAAGAAGAGTTGTATCCCAGTTCCTCTAAAACAACCGTCCCGAACCTGATACTGATCAGATGCTTTTAGCTTGAACTCCCATCAATCTCAGTCAGCATGGCCAATAGTCGGGAATGCTGGGAATTGCAATCTAAAACATCCAGAGGGCAACAGATTGGGGAAGGGTATTAGAAAAGAAGTTGTGCTAAGACCATTGCTGAAGAATCCATCATTGGATCCCACCACCCTGGATATTTATCAGCCAATCTTCCATCTTCCCTTTTAAAGTAAAGTCCAACAGTGAGTTGTGATAATGCAACTCTGAACATATGACACCGATTCTGATCCACTTGCACTGCTGCCTGTATATTTCTGAGCCTGATTCAGGGTGTTGGTTTTGACCTATGAAGCCGTACATGGATCAGGACCATAATACCAGATGGAGGGCCTCTCCTGGTATAAGCCTACCAATACACTACGGTCAACATCTGAGCACCTGTGTTTTATCATGTCCCAATATCTCACTGTAACTGTTTTAGCTGTTTAAATTGTTTTTTCAATTTTGTATGTTACAGTTTTTGTATTATGCTTTGTAATTTCTGTGAACCGTCCAGAGGTCTTTGGCTATTGGAGGTACAGAAATAAAAATCAATCAATGAATTCCAGACTTTCTTGGATAAAGATGATTCTTTAGATCTTTTTCAGTCTGGCTTCAGATCTGGTTTGGGGATAGCAGCAGCCTCGGTGGCTCTGATACGTGTCTTGTACTGAGAACTGGACAGAGGGAGTACATCCCTGTTAGTTCTGCTGGACCTCTCAGTGGCATTCAATACCATTGATCATGGTACCCTAGGGCATTTAGCCAATATGGGACTTGCCCAGGCCCTTGGCTTGGGGGCTCCTCAGGACTCTATTTTTCCTCCTGTGCTTTTTAACATCTACATGAAGCCACTAAGGGATATCATCAGGATTTGGGGGGGGAGGGGTTGGATCTTATCACTATGCTGATGATACCCATCTCTTGCTCTTGCTCTCTCTGGCAACCGATGCCAAGCTGGCCATTGAAGTTCTGAATTGTTGTCTGGGAGCAGAGATGGATTGGATGTAGTCTAATAAATTGAGGCTCAATCCAGACAAGAAGGAGGTTTTGTTGGTCAAAAAGCAAGCCAATGTGGGATTGTGGACACAGCCTGTTCAGGAGATGGCTATACTTCCTCTGAAAGATCAGGTTCTTCATTTGGGGGTGCTTCTGGACTTAACATTGCTCCTGGAGTGTGAGGAGGTTGCTTTGGTCACAAGTGCTTTGCCTGCTTTGGTTGGTGAGCCAATTTCTGAAGAAGGCAGATCTGGCTACAAAGTCCATACCTTAATCTTATCCTTTTTAGATTACTGCAATGTGGTCTCTGTGGAGCTGCCTTTGAAGAGTGTTCAAATGGAAGCTGGTGCCAAATGTACCAGTCAGGTTGCTTTCTGGTATACACTTTGTAGACCATATAACATTAGTCTTCTACTGGCTGCACTGGTTTCCAATGTTTCTGGGCCCAATTAAAAGTGCTGCCCATATGAACCTGCTCATAATTTACCATATTTGTCAGAGGCCCTGATGGACGTTCCACCACTACGAGAGATTAAATTGGTGGGTGGACAGGACAGGGCTTTTTCTGTGACAGCACTTCAATTATGGAATTCCCTCTCTAAGGAGATCAGATTGGCTCCATCCTTGCAGAACTTTAAGAAGGTGGTAAACACTGTTTTGTTCTCCATGGTTTCTAATGGGTTTTAAGTCTGGATTAATTTGCTCTCTGGCTTGTTTTAAAGATGCTTTCATTGCTATGTCTTTTTTAAATTTGGTCTGTTTGTATGAAAACCGTTTCAGAGTAGTATATCACTGCATAAGCCCTTTGGGGCCAAAAGGCAATTAATAAACATCAAATAAATAAAATTAAAAGACCACACAAACTACAGTTTCTACACCAAGCCCAATTTCCTGAAAAGCCCCCAGTTCCTCTCCCTCAGAATGGGGAAGTAAGAAATCACATGAAAGGGCCTCCCCAGGATCGGGTATTCGTGAGGACATCCCAAATTATGCTTCTCCCACATAGCTGCAGTGGTGGGGTCTTTCTCATGTAGAGAGCTTAACCATATTACATGTTTCCAGATCAGAGCATGACAAATATTTGCCCCAGAAGCCTTGCAACACTCCTGCACCAACCCACATAATAGTTACCTTGCAAATATGTCTCCAAAATAGTCATTGGTCTTCTACATTTTTCTCATAAGTGGAACTCTCCAAAGTTACAATTTTCATAAAGAAACATCTAGTGAACCTCCCAGAGAGATACAATCAATCAATCAATCAATGAAATATTCAAATATATTCCTGTATTGAATCAGTTTGATTCTAATAGAAAGCATTCTAACAGAAGCATTTGTGCTAACGTACTGTAACTTCTCAATGACTTCTGCTATGAAAAAGATGATTTTTCCCCCAGCTGAACTCAGGCAAGAAAATTGGGTAAAGGAAGGATAACTGGATTATTGTCCACATATCTGCTTATATGTAGTTATGGCACAAACAAGTGAACATGAAATAGTATGAGTAGACAAAACCTATGGAAGAGAAACAGGTGGTATCCTGTTTGGGGAACTTAAATGTGTTCAGCATTGCTGACAAGATATGAAGTAAATATACCACCAAAAAACACAGCTGCAAATTTAGGGAGGGGGGAACCCTAATGGTTAGAGAAATTTCTGTTTTGCGTGAAACACATGACAGCAGATCAAAAGAAATAATCTAAACAGGAGTGGCAAATACAAAGACTCCATGATATTACAGCTGACTTCACAGAACGGAACATCAGTTCTGATTGACTTCTTTATGCTTCCCTTTTGCTTCAGCTCAGAAATGTTCTTTGCTGACATATTTTATAACTTTAAAGACAATGTTCCTAGAACTAAACTTTTAAAAAACTTTACAAATATATTTTGCTTGCAACAACTTTGTAATTTTTGCCTATGTTCAATGCTCTTATATTAAGTGTGAATCATGTAAAAACTGGTGAAGATTTTGCACTAAAAAGATGAAAAGACTTGCCTGCTCTCAGAGTCGTCTATCTAAAAACTCAGCGTTAATATCAGAGAGTCTGTAAACTTACAATTCCCATGGTGACATTTTATTCAGGAATATGGCATGGGATGTGTTACCTGTAGATCTATGATCTAGCTAAATACAGAAATCCCATACCATAAAACACCTACACAAGGACAAATCTGTCACAGGGTAATAGTCACATGACATGTAGACACTTGTTAGCACGTATACTTGCCAAAGTCTTTCTTTTCTCCTACGTTCCCCTAGTAATGTGTCTCTCTATACTGAAATCAGCCAGAACTAAACTAAACTAGCTTCTCACAAACACCAGCAGTGCCAGAGACAAGTAGCTTTCCCTGTGTCAAGCTGAAGCTGTTCAAGGCATCCTAGATGGGCTTTGATTTATAGATATGAGACAAATGTGAAGCACACTTGAAGGCAAGGAAAACAATGTTATCTGGTGCTACAAGTTATGTGACATTTCAGCACCTATGAGGTCTCCAGAACATAAGGGCTAAATAGAGATGGAACAATTCTCTTCTCATTGTCTCAGCCTAGAGCCTACCAGGCAAATAATAACTGAACTCTATTCAGCTTTCCAGCAGCACCTATTCAGCACCTATTCAACAGGGTTGCTGGAGTATATCCATACTTTCTACTGAGGCTTTCCTGGCACAGTGCCATCAGTCTAACTAGAGAGCCAGAATGGTGTCATGTTGGAGTAGGACTGGGGAGACCCAAAGCTTGCTGAGTGAACTTAGGTTAGTCACCCTCTCTCATAAGAACATAAGAAGAACCATGCTGGATCAGGCCAAGGATCTATCTAGTCCAGCATTCTGTTCCCACAGTGGCCAATCAGCTGTCAACCAGGAACCCACAAGCAGGACACAGGTGCATCGGCACCCTCCTGCCCATATCCTGGTATATATAGGCTCACTGCCTTTGATACTGGAGCTAGCACATAGCCATCAGGACCAGTAGCCACTGATAGCCTCCTTCTCCAGGAACTTATCCACCCCTCTTTTAAAACATCCAAATTGGCGGCTGTGAGGTTATCCTCGACTACTTGCTGCTGCCGCCCATCTTGCCTTTATTATTTAGGCCCCACAGCACCACAGCCCAGCAACCTGGCCTCCAGATAACTTCTTTGTTCTGCTGCCGTCAGTACTTTCTCAGGTACACCCACAGACCACACCAGGAGAGTGAATTAACAAGAATTTATTAATAAAAAAATGCATGTCAACAAGCTTAATGGGTACTTCGGTTCAATTGCATATTGGTTACAAGGTTTCAATGCTTATTGGTTTCAGTCAGAACTCTTATACTTTAACAAACTGTTCCTTATTTAATCTATGCTCTAAAATCTTATCTCAATCTCTCAACTCTCTCAGATCACTTTCAACGTCTCTCTCAAAAATCCCCCTCAAATCTCCCCCCAATCAACCTTGTCAGCTCTCTCTGTCAGACATATATATACACTCCACTTACTCTCTAACTCCTCCCACTCTTATACAGCCAGCTAATCCAAGCACTCCAACCAACCAGCCAATCAACACTCACCTTCCATTCAGGCACACAGCCAGTCAATCCAGGCACTCCCCCACAACCAGCCAATCACTCTATACTTCCCAAACTTATAACTACAATCAGTAAGTACATTTTGGCCTAGTTATTTACTTTACCTGTTATTGTTCTTAACTCTTTTTAAAGATATAAACAAATGCATATCACAAACAATAAACTTTGCAATATATTTACAACCACAAATAGTAGAACATAACAGTGGCCATCACTACATCTTGTGGCAATGAATTCCATAGTTTAACTATATGCTGTGTTTAACCTAATCCACCTCACAGGGTTGTTGTGAGAATAAACAGGGTGGGGGAAGAACCATGTATGCTCCCTTGAGCTCACTGAAGGAAGAGTGGGATATAAATTAAATAAATAATAGTATGGGATTAGGTCCTTTAGCTGGATCTCTGCTAGTGCTTCAGCCCTACCTGTTTGCCCTACCTGACTGGATTCTAGGACTAACTCCTGGGAAGTCCAGATAGCCTTTGTGTTGGATGGTCCAAGTCCTTAAAGTGGAGATGTCTCGCTCTCTGTTCTTGTCCATCTCCTTCAAGTCTTACTTGTTTGTCTGCACGACAATCACAGTTAATCCAATCTGGAGAGCTGCAATGGATGCCATGAGACCGCTGCTTAGAGGTCCAGTCTTAGCTCAACGGCCTGTGACACTTAGTTATTATGCAGCAAAGAGTGTTGATCTCAACAGGTTCAGGGGCACCTAAACTTTGTGCAGGATTGGGGCTTTACACTGTAAATGCTCTTTGATGTTGCAGTTTTGAGGTCACGGGTGGTATGTTCAAAGAAATTCTCAGCTCTGTGTATTTCCACTGCCAGAAGCATGTTAGGCAGCTCAGGTGCCACCATAACAGAGGGAAGTAATTTAGAATTTCTTACCAAATATGTTTACATTTTATTGTCATGAAGAAGGCTTGTTTTAATTGACTGTTTCCCTTTCCTTCCCGTCATACTCTTTTTATCCTTGATATAAGACAATTCCAGCCAGCCTTCTGCTAAGAGCATGAAATCGCAAGATCATCACAGTAACTCAGTCTTACAAAGAAGTGTCATTCCTGTTGCGCCATCCAATTACAAAATAGTAAAGCAGGGATAGTGCACAGCAATGCTGTTTTTTTCTATTTGTTTCGGTAAGTTTAGCACAGCAGGAAATGTGGCATTCTCCCTAGATAATGTGTCAAAACCGCAGTTAGAATTTAAGTGCAAATGGAAGTTATTTTAAAGGCTTCATATGTAGGCTAATAACCTCAGTTGCTTAAATGAGATAATTATACCTTACATAATATATTTTACTACAAGGATTTGGTATCTTCATTTTAATAAAATAATGATTTGCTCTGGGGGAAAGAAAAAGTATAAATGCCCTCCGCCCCCCATACGAATGCTGTACTGTAACAACATGCCTGTATGTGCTACATATTATTTGTGTATGAAGTCAAAACTTGGGGCTAGTTTTCTCTCCTCTTTCAAGGTATTTGAGTTAAAAACAGGCTGGCTCCCTGGCTATGACTCAAATGATTGAATTGATAGATGCTAAGAATTCATCAGCCTGACAGCACTTGCTACCAATATTTAGAAACACCACCATGAAGCTGAACATGGAAGACAGTAATGGCCTTTCTGTGCCCAAGAAGGGACATAGCTCTCAGTGCCCACGTGCAGTTAAGACTGTAAGAAAAGGAATGTAAATCATCTGGACTCACACTATGCAGTCGAAATAAATTATGGAAATATCTCTCTCTCTCTCTCTCTCTCTCTCTCTCTCTCTCTCACACACACACACACACACACACACACACTGCATAAAACTACTTCATTTTATGTGTGTGTTTTTCTCCGAGTCTCAGAATTTTGAATTATGAGGCCTGAGCATGGATATGTTTAGGGCTGTAGGGGGCAGGGAAAACATTTATTTTGTTATTCAGGGCACAGGAAAATGTCCTACAACTCACACCATTCTGAGAGTTGTAGGACTTTTTTCTGTTTAAACCTTTATTTACTTGATATTTATGCCCCATGTTCCAATTAAAAAATGCCCAAGGTTTATTACCTATAAAGCCCTAAGTGGCCTGGAGACAGGATATTTGAAGGACCACTTTTTCCTACATGAACTTGCCTGTAAATTACAGTCATTTCCAAATGCCCTGGCTCTGCATTCCACCACCAAGGCAGGTACAACAGACGGGAGCATGAAACAGGGCCTTTTCACTGGCCATGCTCTGATTAGGAAGTTCCACAGGGAAGTTAGATTGGTTCCTTCTCTGTTATCCTTTAGGCAGGCAGTTTCAAATTTTTGTTTCACCAGGCTTTTAACCTGTTCAAAATTTATTTAGTTATGGTTTCGTTGATCTGTTTTGTTTTGGCTTTCAATTCTCTTTTTAATCATATTGTACTAATATTGAACTTCGGGAGCTCTTTTTAGAGTGGAAAGGCAATATACGAATATTTATTTATTTCATTTCTTTATCACCCAATAGCTGAAGCTCTCTGAGCAGTTGACAAAAATTGAAACTACAAGGTACAGCATAAAATAATACAATATGGAAGCTATTTTAATTTAATAAATAGTTAAATAAATAAATAAATAAACAAATAAATAAACAAATAAATATTACACCAATAAAAAGAGTACCAACAATGATATTTTAAAAAGCATAGATAACAATTCAGCAACAAACAGCATTTAATAGACATGGGTGTTGTTAGTCAAGGGACACACCTGGGCATGTGCCCCAAACCTGAGCTGTGCCCAAGATTTTTGAGATGCCCCAGTGGCATCTTCTGTCTTCATACAAGCCTGCCTCTTCCCCCTGAGCTCAGAAGCCTTGCAGTGACTAGGGAACATTAGGACTAACTCCCTAGTCATACCAATAAAGGGTGTAGCATGAAGGCAGAAGCCTTTTAATTATAGGAGACTCTATCCTTCTGTAGTCTGCTCATTGTTTGTTCGCTTTTTCTCCCCCTACTTTTCCACTCTTACATGCCCACTGCTAGAAGTTTGCTTGCAACGAAAGTTTGAAGAAGTAGGTGGAAGAGTAGGAAGAGTTTCCTCTGGAATACTGGTATTTCATACTGCATATTTTTTTTCTGGCCCAAACTGGAACTTTTGGGTTCTACAAAAGTTCAGTGGGTTCAGCACAGTAAAGGATTTAATTAGCCTTGACAAGCTACTTTTTGACTCTCCACCTTTAACTTCTCCCATATTGTTGCAAGCAGCAGATTATACCAAAATGAAGTTTAGGACTATATGACATCATGTTCCAGGAAGTGCCGGGGAGACTGCATGCAGTCTCATGGAACTGCCATAGGAACATAGGAAGCTGCTTCATACTGAGGCAGATCATTGGTCCATCTAGCCCAGTAATGCCACAGTGTCCATCAGAATCTCTCCTGGGTTTCAGGCAGAGGTTTTACCTGCCCTACCTGGAGATGCCAGGGATCAAACCTGGGACCTTCTGCATGCAAATTATGTGCTCTACCACTGAGCTATGGCCTCTCCCCACTGGATGGAATAAGTTTAACCATTTAAAATATTCAGTACAACCCTCACGTATCCCACCCTCCAATTCCTCTGAAGTGCTACCTCTCTGAAAAGAGCTACTTGGCTTGAGGAATTATCCCTTTCCCTTTCCAGTCACCATCCTTCTTTGCTTCTCCTTTCTTCCCTGGTCTTTCTTTCTCTTCTTTTCCATCCAGAGGAAGTCTTGGAATTGTCTAGAAGGGAGGGTGATTGGTAACAGACATTTTCAATTTTATTTGACTTTATACAAACAGACAAGATGCTTTTTTTCTGCCCCTCTTTGAAAAAGTGTGTTCACATGATTTTCAGGAAGAATCTGAGGGCTCCTCTAAAAGAACAATTTATTGCACACTTGTAATTGGCCACTCATGGAAGTTTTTGGGTATATTACATGATGTCATCAAGGACCAGGACATCTCCAGTGGTATCCCTTGGAAATCCCAGTATGAAAAGAACCACTTTTGATGTGGTAATAGCCAGGAAAAGGCCACTAGATTATGGTGTCTCAATAGAAGTGAAGGAAAGTGAAGTATTCAGTTCAAAGCACATGGTCCCCCCTCTCTTCCCATGTAATGCAGCCCATAACAATCATGCCAAAGAACCAGAAAATACAAAGCCCCAGGTAAGCAACATGATCTTCACTTAATGTAGAGATGCTCTGGGGCCATTTTATTTGTCAGTTGCCATTATCCAACAATGGTATGAACAAACGTTAATAAAAACAGGAGCTAATGAGGGCAGGGGGAGGAACCCCAAACCATTTAGGGCTTTAAATGCACTTTATATTTGGCCCCAAAACTCATTGGGAGCCAATACAGCTGTCTCAACAAGGTTCAGGATGCACTGGCCACATTGCTTATAAGAATTGGTTATTGAGAGCAGATCAAGTTGGGCACTGCAGTGGGAACAGAAATGAAATCTGGCGTGAGGGGGCAAGCCTAGGAAACCCCATCGTATTGCACCCCCAAATGGACTTCTCCAACATCCCTAGTCAAGATACATATCTTCATGGTTCAAGAATGCTTTGAAAAGATGTTCAAATCCCAACACGTGATGGGAATGAATTATATTACACACCATGGACATTATCTTCTGGATGCTAGATTCTAGTAGGTGCCTATAACAGCTATACCAAATCATATAGGATAAGCATATTAAATCATCATTGCTGCTAGAACTCTTAGAATACAGCAGAATTATATCTAATACAGATATAAAAAGAGCATGCACATATACACTGTCCCAGAGCTTTTGTTATTGGGTAGTATATAAAAACTGAAAATAAATAATAAACACAAAAAAATCTAATTCTTTAAGAGTGCAATCTTATGCATATTTAGACAGGAAAAATCCTATGAATCCTAGCATTCCCCAGACATGGCTCCCTTCAGAAGGTTGGGATTAAAGGGCTTTTTTCTGTCTAAACATGCCTAAGATTGTGCCCTGACAAACAAAAGCAAGGAGTTCCTATATTTGCCAATGTATAACAGTGTTTCAATTTTCAACAATACTTGGAACTTAAGTTACTGTCAGTCTTGCTCGGCAGGATGCGTACTTGATAAGTTGTTTTTCCAGAAAGAAAGAAAAAAATCTACTTTTAACTAGGGGGCTAAAATGTGGAATTAAGAGATTAACTTTCTGCACCTGACTTTCAAAGCATTGCTCTTAGCTAATCCTAACAAAATTAAATTGTTGATTTCAACAAGGTTAATTTAACATAGAACATTTCCTATAAGTACTGTGTTTCAGATTCCCTCCAATAGCCAAAAGTTAAGGAAGGAAGGAACAATTTTAATGGCATGGTATTGGCTATGCGTGTGCTACGTTGGGTGTCTTAGAGCACAGCAGGAATAGAGTTTGAGTTGTTAAATCACAGAAAAATGATTTAATAAGTATAGAAAGCTAAGGTATTTTCAATAATCTGTAGGAAAAGATTTTTAAATAGAATAAAATAATTAAAATTGTGACTGTTAGTAATACGTATACCCTGCCACAAGGTAGAAAAGCTTCTTTAAGCACTGCTGTGGGGTCATATGCCAGTGCCTGGTGGAGGGGTGTGTGCAGAGGGGAAGATGTCTATGCATGTGGTATGAAGAACTCTGGGGTCCCACCAGAGAGCTTGGTGATGGAGCCCTTTGCCTGAAAACTACGGCAGGACAAAGCCTCTGTCTCCTTTAGATAACAAGGGTGCATATTGCAGAATGCATATAGCTGGTCTTCACAAGGGATAGTGGCAAGCCATGTGATGAAAGGCTGGTGGCTGCAGCACCATAGACAGCTCCTACTGAGCAACCTCCTTCAGGAAAGGCTGGTAGTGAACCAAGGACTTAGAAATCTCTGCCTCCAGTCTATGGCTCAATTTGGACGACATATTAGGCAATGGAGGAGTAAATAACGTACTGACCATGCGTTAGGCAGGAGGAGCTTCACAGACGACATGCTGCAGCCAGCGCTGCTCGGCACCGGCAAACACCCTGGCTGCTACGAACTTGTAGCGGCCATTTTGGTTGCAGCCTCTCCTCCCTGTGTCCTCCAGCCGTATCCCAGCAGGCACTGTGAGTTCTGCCAGCTGCATAGAGCGGCCGGGGTTTTTTGGCTGCTCTAGGCAGCAGAACTCTATTCCTAAACGGAATAGTCCACGGAGAGAGGGGGTGCTGAATTCGGACGACACTTTAAACAACGGGGCTTCGGGCAAAACAATGTGCAAGCCCGTTGTTTCACTCAGTTGTTTAAAGTGCCTGATTAACGTACTGTCAGTTGTGTGTGCATTGTGTGTTGCCCTCCAAACGACACAATAAGCAACACAACTGACGATTGTTCCCCCCCCCTCCATTGCCTAATGTGTCATCCGAATTGAGCCTATTCCTCCTAAACTCTACCCACTTTGCTTGAGGAATGTAGCTCCTTCAAGGGCCAACCTCCTAGCCTTAAGTGAGGTGCCTTGTTTTGCAGCTGGTGCACTCCTTGTCCAGCTGGGCAGGCATCGAAGCACAGAAAGCACTGCGGCTCAAAGGAAGGCATCCAAGAGGGTCCTAGGTGCAGTTCTGTGGGGGCCATTTCTGGCTCTGCAACCTCTCAACCATCAGCTCCAGGCGTACATTTGAAAAATGCACATAAAAAAAGCATACTTCTGAAAAATAGCATGCAAATCAATGGGAGAGGAATGCATACATTTCAAAAAATGCGCACCGATGCATACATCTGGGAAAATGTGCATGAAAATACATACAGATTTTATGCAAAAGAATAAAGCAAAACTCGCAATTTGATACAGACTCAAGTCAGAACAGATTTCAAGATGGAATTCAAAGAACTTCAGCGAGCTTGAATTTTGCCGATTCACACATCCCTAGCTTAGCCTGCTTCTTTATTCTGAAGTTACAATGGGATAACCCCTGTACACCTCCCTGAACTCCATGGAAGAAATGAAGGATGTGAGTGAGATGAATGAGTTTTTTTGATAAACACACACACACTTCAAAAGCCCACTGGGCATTGTATCTTTAGAAAGTAGCTACCATATACAACAAGGATGTTTTTGGCATACATGTAAATGCATATGCTAACAAAGCAATGACACTATTATCTCAACCAAATGTTTGAAGGTACATCCCAGGACATAGCAAATATGTTAATATCAACCTAGATGGTACTCCAGTCTATGCTGGTCTCTTGCTGGTTTCTATGATAATCAGAGCACCACACGGGATTTCTCTGTAGTCTGCATGGGTGGTTTCTATGGTGTGTGCAGGCTTTGCCCATATGGGTACCTTTTTCCTGGTATTCTGCCTGTAGAAACTATGGAGCAAGGCTCCACAGAACCCACATATTTCAGTTGTAGATGAGAGAACACATACTTGAATGCTCCCCACGTTAAACGCTCTTCACATACATGTTGTGGGAAAGGGTTCAAAGATAGCTATCTTTATAATCTGCTGGTCTTGAATGTGCAAAGAGAATTTTATACACAAGGGAATACATATATTAAATTCCCAATCTGAAATTTTAAATTACAATCACCAGCCCTTTTGTCTGGTATTATCCTTCATTCATTCATTCATTCATCCATCCATTCTTCTTTTCTTTTCTTTTTAACAGAGAATCCAAATGACATTATTGCCTAATCATTTTATTCAGATATTTTCTTAAGCTGCCTGCCTATATTTTTAGTTCTGATATGCAGCATGAAAGGCTTTTTGTTCTGCAATAAAATGCAATTGCAATATCAGCTAGTCCAGTGTGGACAGGCAAAGTTGAAGTTTTAAGGGCTACTGTTCCTTTAATTGAAAACTTCCTCCCTGCAGGTTTTTCCTCTTTAATTGCTTATTGTTCAGAACAACCAGGATATTAATTATGAGTTGCTCCTTAATTAATCATCTTCTATTGCCTGTTTGATTGTGACTTAGATTAATGTTTTCCTTTAATATATTTTCTTTGTTTATTTAAAATAGTGAAACAGTGATATTTTGCTATTAAAAAGAAAAAGAAAAACAACAATAAGAAATCACTAATTACATTCCTTCCACCCTACTTTCCACACAAGGTACAAAATTCGACTAATTAAAGGCAATGTATCACTAATCCCCCAGCCACTCTGAACAGGATGTGATAAAATTGGTGGATGTTGCATGGAAGGAGTTACTATTAATATTGCTAGAGACTATTCATGAATATTTGTGAGTAAACACTCTAGAAGGATTTTGGCCATGGGGAAAGGCATAGGTTTTATTTCCACTTCAAACTGATCCCTGAAAAGTGATGGAAGCAACCTCTTATATGGTAAAAAGTCAATGCGAGAGGATTTTGACCCTTAAGAAACAGCTTGTACCATAATACTGCAGCCTAAAAAGAAAAGAAAGTATGGAGGAGTGGTGACTTTACACTACACTTTAGCATTTTTTTCTTTTCAAAATATACCTTGCATTCCATTACTATTTCAATGGTAATAATTACGATAATATTATTAGACAACAAGCTGGTTGGTTTTGCTAGCAACAGAAAGTAGCAGCCTTGTAAATTTTATATCTATCTATCTATCTATCTATCTATCTCTATCTCATGCACACAGCAATATGGTTAGCAGATATAATGTGCAATTAAATCTTACATCTCTCTCTCTCTCCTTCACACACACACATACATATACATATACATATATATATATATATATATATATTCAATATATATTATGGGATTTAATTCCTTGCGTAGTTTTATTTTGTAGTGTCCAGGAGACCACAGCTGTTTATGGGGGAATTGTTTCTGTTTGAATTCATTTTGTTATTTTGGTACAAAACAATTCTGTTATAAGTAGTGTCTGCAAGTTGAGACACTCTTCAATGGGCATTTCCACAGGATTCAATAGAAGTTTATAACTACCAGTCCTGTTAATGTATAATATGTAACCTTAGGTCAGTTAAAATTAAAGAATTTTGGTTTATTTGAGACAGGTGATTGAAGGAATGTTCAAGGGAAATCACTATCTCTCTACACTCCCGTAATCCCCCTTCGCTATAGTATTCTCTAAGGAGGAAGGCTTGCTCTCCGATTTATCTCTGCAGCTCACAAAGTAAATTAAAATCCCCAATTGAAAAAAAAAATCAGAAATTACAGATGAAATCTCGGACAATATAACATACAGAACCCCCTAAGCCTGTACAATCTTATAAGCCCATATAAAAGTTGGAAAAACAACTCCACATAAACATTCTGTGTCAACGGTGGCATAAAGGAGACCATTTCATCAAATATCAATCTTGCAATCAAGCTCAAAACAAGACTTTTATGGGCTTCTTGATTTATACTTTAAATATATTTAAGGCAGTGCAATCACTTTCTAAAACCCTGGAGATAACCACCATTGTGGAATACAGTGACAAGATACTCCTTATGAGTTATTCTGCAACTAGAAACCATGTGGCTCTCTATTTCTAAGCTGCACTGATTGTGTTGTGTGTGGGACTTTTTAAAAACAAACAAACAAACAAACAAACAAAAACATAGGATCAAAACACATGAGCACATACACACATGGCTTGCAGTTGTCTCTACAATATACAATGTTCTTTTGCAGATGGGGTAGTGTTAGGGAAGGACAATAGCTCAGTGGTAGAGCATATGCTCTGAATGCATATAGGTCTCAGGTTCGGTCCCTGGGGAGGGTGCTGTTGCACTGTGTCCCACTTGTGGGTCCCTGGCTGACAGCCAGCTGGCCACCGTGTGAACAACGTGCTGGACTAAATGGACCCTTGGTCTGATCCAGCATGGGTCTTCTTCTGTTCTTATGTTTCCAGTTAGGGTTGGGAAAGACTCCTGCCCGAAACCAGTGGGTTGTATCCAATTGAAATGGATGAGACTTACGTTAGACTAAAATTGGATGTAACCCTTGGAAAGCCACTGGACAGCTAGTCAGTGTCAACAATACTGAACTAGATGGACCAATGGTCTGAAACAGTATAAGACAGCTTCCTATGTGGCTCCGGAGGAGACTCGTCAACTTAACAGTCTTTTAGAATTTAAGAAAGCCATAAAGACTGTTCTCTTCCGGCAGGCATATCCAGTAGAATTTTAGAATGTTTTAAGGATGTTTTTTAGGATGTTTTAGGATTTTTATGCAGTTTTAATAATATGTGTCATGTTTTAATCCGTTTTATGTATTTTATCATGTTGTTGTTCCCCGCCTTGATCCAGACGGAGAGGCGGGTAAGAAATAAATTGTTATTATTATTATTATTATTATTATTATTATTATTACATGGTTTGGTCATGTTGCATTTCTCATGTGTTGCACACTCCTGTCCCCTGGGGGCTCCACACATTGCTGCTTTGTCCCCCATATAAATGAATGGGTAGACAAAATAAGGAATGGCCTCCATCTCAAGCATGCATGGCACCAATTGTGCTCCTGAGTGCAGCTGCTTTGTTTTCTTTTGACTACAGCAATGAAGAGCAGCCATACACTTCTATGGGAGCACTCGTCCAGAGGTACCTTTAGAATAGTAGACTAGGCTTTACCTAAATTAATAGGGAGGAGAAAGGCCCTTGTAGCCCCTCTATTTCTCCTATGGCAAAGGTATGTCTCCTCATCGCTTTGCCTCAGCCACTGCAACAATTCTCAGAACGCCTTCTTAACGGAAGGACGCTGGCTTCCCAGATCCATCCTTGACCAAGGTGAGTTCCTCTTTCACCTTTTGTGCCCCAGTTCCCTTTTTAAAAAGCCTCTGGCGGTGGTCACTGGGAAACAACAGGCATCTGACTTCAATCATTATTAGACGTTACTGAACCTTTAGACACTCTGTGTCCAGAGAACCATTGATAAGTTGATCAAATGGCATAATCCAATCCTACTATTATGCAATCGTTTATAAATCAACAACTGCTAGGGAAGCACCCTGAATCCAAATCATTAAGATAATTGAAGTCCAATAGCTGTGTAAAAATCCTATTATTTTAGTTCCACAGAGCATCAATGACAGGCTTGGTTTTCTGAACAAGTCGTGTGCATGCAGGGTTCCTTCTCTCTCTCCCTCTGAAAAAACAGTTGCACAAACTGATGAGCCTTACAATTGTAACCAAATCTGTCTGATATAGAGAGATCAGTCCCAATCAGACCTGGGGTCTAGAAAGAGTTGGAGCAACGAGGCTGTACACAAGAGCTCTTCTAACCTTATATTAATGGAGGCACAGCCGTGCCTCCATTGTTAAGGGCCGTCAGTAAAAAACACATTCCGCCATGTTAAAGTGATAATTGGGGGGGGGGGTCATTCTAACAGCCATAAAATCGAAAATGTTTCATCAACCTTTCTGAAATTTACAGGTGCCAGAAAGAAATGTTTGTTTTACATTACCTGAAAATTTCAAGAAGATTGGTGAAAGATTGAGGGAAGGAGAGCAGTTTAAGGTAGAAAAGGAATACAAACCTCTCTCCCTGCTTTTGTAAAATTACTTCCGAGTTGCTACTTTTTGTGCTCACAATTTGCATAATTTCTAGAGCCTTATTAAGTAATCCAGTGGTGGGGTCTTCTTCCTCCTTGACTGTAGTTGATGGAAAGCTTTTCGTTTTTTTTAAAAAAATTAACTCCCAATTTCCCTGCTTTTTGGTGCTTGGTTGGAATCTGTAGAGCCTTAACATTGTTTTTGTAAACCGTAGTTTTTTTGTTTAATGAATTGTTTTATTGATTACACCAATAGCACATATAGAATTTGTACTTCAAATCACAAATAGCAGATAACATACTGTATATAAATGGAACTTGGTCCCTATCCAATCATACTCAACACTCACTATATTGGGAGGCCAACCCCACTCAGTGAGACTTTGCTCCAGAGATGATGGGCTCTCTAGATGTATTTCTGATGTGCTGAGATCTCCATATGGGACTGTTCCTAGGTCCACTTCATATGCATTAATTCACAATCACTGCAATACCTCACAGTTGTTTAGATGTTGACTAAACATGTCTTATTGCTGACTGTGCAATGACCCTGGGTGAGCTGACCACAAGCCTGCATGTTATTCCACAGGATGTTACAAGACTATTTTGAGTTGTTTTTCCATAGGATGTTGTCATGTGCATGCCGTTCCCTCTGGCATTCACATGTGCAGGCAAACTGACACAAGACACTCACTTCAGTGAGACTTCTTTTTATTGAGGAAATCCCACGGCAACACACTTAACGGTTACACACTCCAAAAAACACTTAAAGCTGTATGATGGTCAGAAAACTTTAGACTCCATTCCTGACATGATCCTTCAGGCAACCACATGGGGGGATTCTTGAAAGGCTGAGCAAACCAACCCAAGGGAGCTTCTCCAGATGCTGCATATGCTGGTAACTCTGGGGACATGGCCCACAAGATCATGGGAAGAGTACAAATCTCAGGCACAAGAACTCCCCTGCACGTACCTTAGCTCCGGGGGAGCTCTCTGTCACCTGAGTCTGGCAGGGAAGAAATCCAACAGGTCCCCCCAGCCTGCCATCTGCTGAGCTGTCCAGGGAAGGTACAATCTCAGGCCCAGGAGTCCCATGCGCCTGCTTAGCGCCAGCAACTCCCTGCCACCTGAGTCAGGCCACAAACACACAATCCATAGCAAATGCAAGTTCAAGTCTACGAAAAGCCTCCCGTTACTTTTCATGGCACAATCCTTAGAAATCCAAAGTCCAAATAGAAGCCATTCTATGTGCAGAGTGCTGTCAAAGTCTCAAATGGAGATGGATCCCAACAGGAGAGATTTCAGGCCTTGTGTCGTAAGATCAATCTAGCAAAGCTCTTTAGCTTTGCCCCCACCCCACTTATAAACAGAGACCCGGCCTATTCAAAGCCACTTAACAGACCGGTCCTGTGATCTGTAAAACATGTCAATGTGCCAACATGGCAGGACTGCACAAACCACTAAGATGATGCTACCATCCAAGTGACACCCCCAAACAGCGCCCCCCCCCTCTTTCCAACATACCCAGGTTCCCAGGGAAACCCTTTTACAGCTGCAAGGCCATGACAGGGAGTGAGAGATCTACTCCCGTGAGGAACTCTGACAGAGATAATTGACATTCTAAAACTATTCCTAATAAATCTACCTACATTCAACAAGGCCTCCAGCCTTGTTGAAGACTTATACCTGACAGTTGTAACTGCTGGCATGACAGTTGCTGATTTCAGGTTGTAAGACCTCTTCAGCCAGTTTCCAGAAGTGTCTATTGCATAATTTCTGAGACTCCTAATACTCCATAGTTAATACTCCATTCCTTGCTGTAACCCTGATATAGGGCAAGTACCTTCAACTGTCATTCTCCGAGACCCCCTGTCAAAGGAAGGCAGGTGGGTGGCTACCAAGAAGAGGGTATTTTCCGCTTGGGCACCCTGGTTGTGCCACAAGCTTCCCAGTGAGACTGCCCTAGTACCTTACATTGTGCTCTTTCCGGCATTTGAGTCTTTCAGTTCTGTTGTTTTAAATCCGTTATTGTATTTTAAATCTCTGCATTGCTGCTAGATTATATTTTTTGTTTTTATTTTATGCTGTAGTTTTAAACTTTCACATTTTTTATAATGTATCTCATGCTGTATTTGATGGTTTTAATTGTTGTGAACTGCCCAGAGAGTTTTGGCTATTAGGCGAGATACAATGTAATAAAATGAATAAATAAATAAATAAATAAACCCACCATCACTCATACTACGAGGATCCATTTGCTAAATTCTCATATATAATATGGATGCATAAATGCTCAGACACACATGATAACACATAAACTCAAATGTAAAACACAAAATGCAATGCTTAGACTCGCATGATGACAGGCTATAGCATGCATGTTGACTTGCTGAGGCTGGGAGTGCAGATTCAAATGCGCATCCCAATTTCCCAGAGAATGCAATGCGATGCATTTCCAGCCTCTGCCCTCACCACTCAGTTTGTGCAACAGTTTAATCATCCAGCCACCCAATATCTCCCACCCACCCTGAGTCAGTAAAGCAGACATATCAAAGATTTGAGATAATTCTCCATATCAGCAAAATAATAACATCTATGTCAGAAATTGAACTTGGATTATCATGGCATAGCTAAAAGCCTAGGTAATAAGGGTTTTACCCTTGATTTTCCAGGGAAGAGGTAATGCCACTGTAGGGAAGTTATTTGACGGCTGCCAGGTTCTCTCAAATTTGCCAACTGTTGTCAAAGCACACAAGTATTTCTTAAAGCCAATTTAAGGGTTCATAAGCAGGCAAGTAATATGAGAAAATGCCAGGCGGTCATTTTTGGAGATCTCCAGCTCCAAAGATCTTCTTCATTTTAGTGCCCGAACTAGTCTATTTATTACGCACACACACACACACACACTTATATCCCTCTGTCTTTCTCTAAGGCAGGATACATGAGGTTCTGGTGTAGGTGGTCTCCCATCCAATCACTGACCACACTCAGAGCTGCTTAGCTTCAGCAAGCTTGCTGTATAATGTGCTTTAGGATCATGCCTCGGGACCAGAATGACCTCTGCACTCTGTTACCTATGTGGAGAAGTAGATAGGATGGCTGTCAGGCCCTTAGAAACATCACCTTCCATGGGAATTAAATTTCCCTTCGGGTCTATTCACGAATAGGCTCCTCTCAAGACAGATTTAAGAGGAGCACTACTACTTTTAAACATGATGCTGCTCTGCCCACGAGGCAAAATTGGCCAAAGATGCTGATCTGGAGGGAAAGAGACGCACTTCAGAAAGTTTACAAACAAAAAGCTTCTTTTCACAGTGCAGCCTGATGGACTTCAGGAATGTGGGTGTTTGCATCAGGGTTGGCTTGCTATATAACAGGTTGAAGAGACCTGCTTCAGGCAGCACCACAAAGAGGCAAAATATAAAGGTAAGAATTGGTGTTTGAATGGCGTAGCAAGACTTTTCTTTTGGAGTGTTGACCCTGGTGATGGTGATGGGGGAGAAGCATCATTTGGACCCTGCTTCATGCAGCAAAACATTTTGCACCAACACTAGTTCATCTACACAAGGTAACACGCAAGCCAGGTGGTTCACAGACACAACTACCAGAGGCAGTTCCTGCAATAATGGCAGCTGAAAAACTCTGAGGCAGTGGCTGAACAGACTGGGTCATGTGTTACATCCTCTGTGTGAACCATTAGAGCCCATCCCATGAGAGAGATCTGGAATGTCTGTACCAGTCCTTAGTTCACAAAATAGTGTCAGCATCTCTCTAGTGCTCCTGTTGTAAATATTTACACTGGTATATTTGCTTAATGTCCTTCCACTGCTGGCATACAATCCCAATATTGTTGCCTCCATGAGCGTCTCCTATCCCAAGTCCTGGGGCTTTAACTGTATAAATAGAACTGTATGAACTATTGGGATCATAAAAGTGGGAAATAAAGAAAAGGACTCTCTTTGAAAGGAGAGAGGTCATTCATTTTAACATACAGTAACATAATCCCATTAGAGTCTAATAGAAAAAGAAATTACACAGGCTGTTGTATCGTGAAAATTAAATACAAATTAGGCGCAAACACAGCCTCACTTAAAAAAGAAAAGAAACCGTCGTACAATTTCCTTAATACTTGCACAATTTAGACGAACAATTTTCATTCATTCGCGCAGTTTATAATAAATATAAAACAAGGCACCCCTTAAGCATTTTTAGTAACAAATTAAACATTTACGTTTTTTAGTGTGCAGAGAGGCTTAGCATTCACGCAGCTTCAAAACCGAAGTACAGCCTCAAGGGAAGCCTCTCCGCTGACAAATTAATACCTTAGAGAATAGAGCTGAATGGTGGCAATGAACTCATTTGTTCCCCCAATAATGAAGAATGACTCTTTCTTTACCACATCTGTGACTGTTGCTATGGTGACCCAGCCTTACCTCATTGCTTCTCGAAGAGCTCCTCGCTCACCCAGAGTCGTGTGCTTGATGTCATCAAAATTATTTTCCAGCTTCTCGCAGTTCTGCAATAATAATAATAATAATAATAATAATAATAATAATGATGATGATGATGCAGGAGAACCCACATTAAAAAAACAGCATTTCTAAGTTGGGTAAAGCCCCCTTCTAGTTGGATAAATTGCCCAAATTCGCTCTCAATGCAAACATAGCTGATTATATTGATTACATATTCACACAAATTACTCAATTTTTTTTGCTTTTAATTGCATAGGAGTAATTAAAAATGACACTGTGAAGTATGCATGAAGCTCATGATATGGTTGCCATGGCAATTCTCTTATCAACATTCTATAATGTGGGAGATAAAATTTCTTCCTATCAGCTTTTCTCCCCCAATCTAAAAATGAAGAAAAAATGCGCATTATCTTTTTGCTATATGTGTAACTGTGAAGGAAGTGCCATCAGAGAGAAGTCATATATGTTTATTGTTTAGAAGGAAATACCCGGCCAATAGAGATAATAAGCCATGTTTTAAAATCAGAAGAAGAGCAGGTATGCCGGCAGAATTAAGAGTCCAACAGTCCTTGCAGCCTACCTGAAAACTTGGGTTGCTAAACATGTCACCAACTAGAAAAATAAAATAAATAAAAATGGAAAACTAACCTCATTAATTTTCAACAGTCATATTTAAAGAAGTAAGAGTACTAGGTGCAAAATAAATTTTCTTCTATGAATTTCTATACTTTGATCTTACAAAGTTTTTTTTCTGAATACAAAGACAGTGTACTATGAACAAAAGTGTGTTTAACAATTTCGAGAACATTCAGAATGGTTGCTAGAACATATATAATAGTTGTAACCTCTGTAGGATCAAGCAAGGATGATATTCCCTAGTTGGGAATCTTCACATGGTATGTTTGCAATGCAGATCTTCAGGATAATCCCCAGAGAAATCGCATCCTTTCACTTCAATACCTGTTGTAGTTTGTGGAAGACTTCACAGTTAAAAATTTTAATACTTCAGAGTCCTATAAAGTTTCTGCAGGTATTAAAAAAGAGTAGCATATAGAAGGATTGCTAAAACAAGCAGGATACATCCTAGCCATCTAAAGAAAATGTAAAGTACTGTGTGGATTTCAGGTTTCAGCTATGGCTTATTCTCAAGACTGGTTCTTGTGATGTCAGGAGGATCCGATTCTGGCCTCCAGACTAACTCTCTGTAATGGCAGTTGATGGATTCCATGTGTCACAGTCTGAAGACCTGTGAAGAGTCCTGCCATATCTGCCAAATCAACAGGCACATGATCTGCTTCAAACATAAAGGCCTAATTGTGCTCAGAATCACAATTTGTGGAAAACTATGCTTTTAAGTATATATGTGGGTGGGTGCTATCTCTATGGCTGTTTTCACACCATCGTGATGGTTTTTCACGCCATCAAATCATGGCAGCTTTAGAACAACCATTACACAGAAGCAAAAGTTCTCACAAACACAAAGTGTTGTACAGGTGTGGCCAGATTTAATCAATTGTAACTTGCACTTCCTTCAATATTGGTTCAGTTCTTTGTTTTTATCCCATTTTAACTACATAAGTAGTGAAAGCAGCTTACAAAAAGACATATCTAAATAATAATTTTAAAAACTATCGATGCATACCAATAAGGAACCTACGATACAAAATCAGGCATTGAAAACAGTCAACCCATTAAAATAAGATATTAAAACAGAAATCAATAAATCTGAAGCCAGAATCAAATTTAAAACAAGTTCTACTTTAAAAGCTAACTGGAACAAGAAGGTTTTTGCAGTGCTGACTTTGCAAGGTGGGCAGTAAAAACACATTTGTAAATTAAATTAATAAAAAATTGTTGGCCTTCCAGCCAAAATCAGCTGCCTGAGGTAGCTGCCTGACAGCGGCAGAGTAGAGGCAAAGTAAGGCAACCACCTCATGCAGCTGATTTTGGGTGAAAAGGCAACAAATTATAAATTATTTAATTTATTCTTGTATTTTTACTGCCAAGAAGGAAGAGATGCAATTATGGGATTTTCAGTTGCCAAAATAATCCAAACATTGATGTTGGGCGCAGGGGCATTTGCTGCTCTATCTCAGAAAGCCAAATGTCTTGGGCTGACCCTGACCTACTGTATTTGACTGAAAACAATTATGTGGCAGATATCAACTGGCAGGAAGTTACGTACTCCTGGAGCTGCCAATGAAAACACCCTGTGTCTGAAAAAGGCACTGCTGTTGAGGTTTTGGAAATACACTAGTGTATTTCAATGCAATCAGTTAAGGTACTGACTTAAAAAGACAGAGGATTCAACCCCAAAAAGTCTTTAATTGGTTCACAGAACTAAAACATTTGCTCATAACCATTAATATGGCAATCAAGAAACATTCATCAGACCTCTTCCATTTTTTATTTCTTTACTTGCATTTTATGGTGCTCTATAATATTTAGACGCATGGTCCAGTATGCTAAATGAGTTCTGCCTAGAAGAGGCTAGTGCATATATATTTACATAAATTCGCCCACTCTGCCAATCCTGCATCCATTTCCTAATGATGTCCTGTCTGAGGCTATTGTGAAATTATGACAGATAGCTCAGTTCTTTTAAAAGACAAACATGAATGGAAAATAATTACCCAAGCTTCTTTATATCACTTTATTAAAAAGGTCTTATCAACTTGTCCAGCTAACGTCAAAATTAGCTTGTTATAACTTTTGAGATAATGCTACAGACATTTTAATATAGACTATTAAACATCATACTACTCTACTGACACTGCTAAGACATAATTACCAAATCAGCAAAGGATATTTGAAGCAACCCTGTGTAAGGAGCATTTTTCTCTCGGCTCTTTTTCAAGGAATCTGCAAGGCCGTTTTTTAAAGAAATAAACCACACATTAGCTCTGTCCTCTGTTTAGTCCCGTATGTTTTTATTCTGTTCCTTACCAGCAATACATTATTCATCCCATGCAAGGCGCGGGGGGGGGGGGGGGGGTAGGGGGAGAATACCCTTCCCTCCATACACTTTGCAACCAGAAGATGGATTTGGTTCCATAAGATAATCTTCAATTCCTTCGATTTATAAACATATGTGGATGCATATGTGCACAAAGTAATCATATAAAACACAAAAGAACTTAAAAGCCTGCTGTATTATTGAATTCTCAAAATTACTGGAGGAAAAAAGTTCCCTAGAGTGTAACACCAGAAGCAGTTTTCAAAACAAGGTAAGTGACAAGCCATTCCAAGGACTCTCTGCCATCTTCTAACCTTTTGTGAAACAGCATCAGAGAAAAGAAAAGAGTCACTGCTTGGCCACAACTGCATCCTCAACATGCAATTTTCTGATGCACTGGTGAAAAAGGTTGGAAAACCAGTAGCAGATTGGCGGCACTGTAAGCAACTGCAAAAGCCTTCAACCGCTGCAGTTGTCAATTTCCAAACTCTGGGGCATATCGCCCCTCCTCAATTGCTAACCGTAAACTCAAAAGGTTTCTGCAAATCTAGTAGTCAGTGTAATGGTGAGAAAAACAAACAGATGCCAGAGAATGGCCTAAATCCATCTTTTGCTATAAAGGTACTGGTTCCCCTCTCTTCTGCACTGGTTAGGCCTCATCATGAGTACTGCGTACAGTTCTGGGCACCATACTTCAAGAAGGATGCAGACAAGAGGGAAGGGGTTCAGAGGAGGGCAACGAGGATGATCAGGGATCTGGAAACAAAACCCTATGAGGAGAAACTGAGAGAACTAGGCATGTTGAGCCTGGAGAAGAGAAGACGGAGGGGAGACATGATAGCACTCTTCAAAGACTTGAAAGGTTGTCACACAGAGGAGGGCCACGATCTCTTCTCGATAATCCCAGAGTGCAGGACATGGAATAATGGACTCAATTTACAGAAAGCCAGATTCTGGCTAGACATCAGGAAAAACTTCCTGACTGTTAGAGCAGTACGACAATGGAACTGATTACCTAGGGAGGTCATGGGCTCATACAGGAGGTTGTGGGCTCTCTCATTCTAGAGGCCTTTAAGATGTAACTGGGACAGCCAACTTTCAGGTATACTTTAAGGTGGATTCCTGCATTGAGCAGGGGGTCGGACTTGATGGCCTTATAGGCCCCATTCCAACTCTCCTATTCTATGATTCAATGTCCTAAAGGTTATGCCTAAAGGTAATGCAGAGAGCAATCCTATGCCCCCACCCCATGCAGTGTTTGGCAAGACATAGGATTGTTTGGTTTAGGGGCTCTGAGATCAGGAACAAGGCTCTGACCTTAGAGCCCAGAAACTGCACTCCCCTCCCCCTCGTAGCCAGTACATTTCTCTCTGCGCAAGCCACGTCTCCATGCTCGTAAACAAAGCATAGCGCCGGAAAAGAGGGGCATTCCTGGGGGTGGAGAGGAGACTGGGACATCGGCCATACAAGGAATCCTATGGCAACCCCATCCTCCTTCCCTCCCTGTCCCAAAGACTTCACTAGCCAGGCAAAATCATTAGGGATGTGCAGGGACCCCCCTGCATCGGATCAGGACCCAGATCGGGACCTCCGACGTTGTCCTGGATTGGCCAGGACAAAATCTGAGGTCCCTCGGATCAGATCGGACTCGATCCCGATCCAAAAATCGAACATCCGATTTTTGGATCTGCCGCCATTTTTGATGTTTTGCAAGTCTAGGGGAAAACATGGCAGTGCGTGGATGAGTGGGGGCTTAAATCCCCCCTCCCTGTCCCTCCCCCCTCACTCGCGCTCCTTACCTGCTGGGGCAGCCTCTTCCCTCTGGTACTCGAATCTACTGAGAAACAGGCTTCGCAGCCTGTCCCTCAGTAGCGTGCCAAGTGATGACATCATCACTTGGCATGCTACTGAGGGACAGGCCGCGAAGCCTGTTTCTCAGTAGATCGGAATACCGGAGGGAAGCGGCTGCCCCAGCAGGTAAGTGAGGCCCCCCTCCCCTTTTTACCTGCATGGGCCATCCACTGCCATCCCCTCCTCCCTCTCGCATTCCTTACCTGCCAGGGCCACCCGCCGCCATCCGCTGCCCCCTTTCTACTGAGAAACAGGCTTCGCAGTCTGCCTCTCAGTAGCGTGATGGGTGACGGCCCCGGCAGGTAAGGAGCGGAGCGCAAGGGGGAGGAGGAGGAGGTCCGATCCTCCGATTTTATCCAAACCGGATCGGGTCCTTCCGGACCAGTTCGGATGAGATCGGACGATCCAGAAGCCAAGATCGTAATCGGATAATTTTATCCAATTTCGGTCATATCGGCTTCGGATCGTGGATCGGACCCGATCCGATGCACACCCCTAGAAATCACCACTCTGCATAGGATCCTCATAAGCCTCCAAGTTCAGAGGCTTTCGAGTACCCAGGGTGGATCATCCTGAGAAATCATCCAAGTCTCCAATGGCTTGCCAAAACAATTTCAAAATTGGGTATTATTATAACCTAACCATTTTTTTTCGTATTTGCAACGTAGCACTTTTAGGCCACCACTCAAATGTATTCATTTAAGAAAAACATCATCCCTACATAGGAAAAGCCTAATTCATTTTTCAGGTGTCCTGTTCCACAAGCTATTGTCACACATGGCTCTATCCAGAAACAGCTTACATGGAGTTAAGAGTGGAGATAATATGCACTCACCCTCCCCAATCTGCATAATCCTCAAACCCGAGGTTCCAGTATGGTGGAAGTAGATGCTGCCAGAGGCAGGCCTAGCAGGTGCAATCCCTACCATCTACTGCACACAAAGCCTTAAATTATGGTGGTGTTCAAAACATTTAAATTTGAATCTTTCCCCTTCTCTAAGGCTAAAATCCTATATCCGTTCACCTGGGAGTAATCCCCACTGAAATCAATGGGATGTACTTCTGAGTAGACATGTTCAGGAGTGCAATATAATGGACCCATTTATAAGGTAGAGCGGACATGTGCCCTACTTTACAGAGGACCATCCTTTATTTGGAGAGTTGTCCTCCTTTATTAGAGGACAACTCTCTACTTGAAGGGCTGCCCAGCCCAAGTCCTATTTAAAAATCATGGGTAAAATCTAATGTATGTCTGACTTAAAGTAGACCCATTGAAATGAACGGGTTTTCAGTTACTCATGATTAAATTAAGTCCCATTCATTTCAATGGGTCTACTCTAAGGAGGACACACATTGCATTTACCTCAAGAGAGTAACAGCACTGAAATTGCCCATCCGATTAGCACCTGGACAGCAGACTGAGCAGGCACAGAGGTCAGCTGCTCACAGCCTTCCCCACTATGGTGAGATGTATTGGATTTCAATTTAAATTATAATCATTATCTCTAAATTTGCATCTATATTAGCATATACAATTATATGCAAACCTGTGTCCTCTTTTGTTCTCTTTTTTGGTGATGCGTAAAGCCAACAATTCCTCCAGAGACTGGTTTTCTATTCGTTTTGGAGACTACCACATAACAGACACAATGAAATAAGCAACATGGCTTCTCATTTCTGGGGTAAACACTCACAAGCCAAGCTGGGATGCAATGTTCCAAAAGAGGCTAAGAAATTTTCCAAGTAAAAATAGCTTTGCCATTCCACCCTCCCTCCCCCAAGCAACACTAGCAGATGATGCATTTTAGTTTGAGAATATGGACATTCAGCAGTTATAGGATAGTGGCTGTAACCATTAAAATTAACAACTAAAGACAGAAATGTATATCTAGAAATCCATAAAACAAAATAGAGCTCACTGCAGAAAATGCATTAATAAAGACCAGATGAATATCACCAAGCATTTTTTCCCCTTAACATTCTGGTTGAGACCATGAACCAAGCCAGTCTTAGTGGTAAATAGCTGCCACGCACACACAAAAACTACTATCAACCTGTCTCTATACCCAACATCCCATCCTTCCACCTCCTCTGTCTGGAGGGAACAGCCAGGGGACTATGACATCAGCTGCCAGGGACCAGAAGAAATGTCCACCTCCACATTTTATTTATTTCAAATTTATTATGAATTTATTATACATTTAATGTCTCCCACAACATTTCCTAGACAAGTTAAAAAGAGCAAAAACAATAAAAGACAAGACAAAAGACAAAAAACAGCACAGGAAATCTAAAATGCCTGGGAGAAAAGAAAGATAACAATGTAGGAACCAGGGAAGCCTCTTTAGGATGACATTCCATTCCAAATCCCTATTATATTGTGGCTGTTTGTGGATTGTAATTATAACCTGCTTTGGGAGCAAGTCTTGGCTGGATAGTGGCATACAGAAACAGAAAGGTCACATTTGCATTTCGCAGCCAGCCATGAATCCTGGTTTGCTAAACCATGTTGTGCATTAGCAGCATGCTGGTACAAGCAGACCATTCACTCCTGGTACAGTCCTTCCTTTGTGTGAGCAGATAAATAAACCAGGAAGTCGCAATTAAGCATACTTCTTATCATGTCTGAACCCAAGACTATGGTTAGCCAGGATTTGTAAAAAAACAAAACAAACATACAAAAAACCTCTTTAGACTCTGGCTTAAAACTTTCAGTTCTGACTTGTTTGGGAGCAATTAACCATAGTCCCGGGTTCAAATGTAATGGAAAGTTATGCTTAACTGCAGCTTCCTGGTTTATTTACCTGGTCACACAAGGCATGAGTGAATGGGCTGAATGCATTAGCATGTTGCTCATGAGCATCATGGTTTAATAAACCAGGATTCATGGCTTGCCATGAGAGGCACATGGAGCCAGGGATAGGGCCTGTTCAGCCATGGTTAGGACATGAACCCTTTTGCAGCAAATGCTTAGTGAGCGCATTTAAACTATGGTTATGTAGCTACCATGGTTAGGAACAGTTCACACGACAAGCTAAGTCATGGTTCACATGACACACTAAGCCATAATGTTTAGCTTAACCACCATGGCTTAGCATGTCATCTGAACAGGGTCATAATTAACCTCTCTTGCCAACCCCAATAACATCAACAAGAACTTTCCCATGTCTTGATATCACAACACTCTGCATTTTCCTGACCCCACCGGAGGTGGACAATGATGCAGAACATGTGCAAAGAAATACAAAACGTTGGTAAGTTATGGAGGGGGATGGGTTTTTTGACAGCAGCCACACATTTATCATCATGTCTAGTCTGGCCCTATGACACTTCCAAGACAAGAAGATAAAAAGTAATTAATTCTCACTTTTAAGCAGCAATTAAAGTAGAAAATGAAAATGCAAGCACTGGGGGGGGAGACCGTTTCTGGTGGCTTTCTGCAAAGTTATTTCCTGTGGGTCTCGATAAGGTCTAAAAGTTTCAACTGTGATGGACTAATTATACAGTATTTATATCTTATCTCTCGTAACAGTTGTGTAAGACTGTATGATACCAAACCAAACAACTGAAAGAGGTTTATGATAGTAAAGCAAATACGAAGAGTCACAATTACAAAGTCAGAAGTAAATGGAGAAAAATGTCACAAAAAGTTCTAGTCTGTTCATATATAGGAGCATAAATGCAATACTAAAATTCATATTAAGAGGAGATCAACATAAAACACTTTACAAAGTCAAATGCATATTAAAAATTATTTTAGTGTACACAGACAGAGTCTCAAAACCAATATACATCCAATTACTAGATACCAAAGGCAAGAAAAAGAGGATGGCTTACTCTGATTGTGAACATCACATGTGCATCTGGTTGGCTACTACTGCAGAGATATGGGTGAGTTTACACATCACACTGGTTAATTAACCCACGATTTGCCAGTACGCGCTTCCACGTTCTGTAAACAACCTCCAATCAGAGGTTGTTTACCTCCGATCAGAAGCTGTGAGTGTGACAGGCTAAACAACCCAGGGGCTAAACAACTCAGTGGCTAACCCAATACCAAACTGTGGGTTAACAACTGGATTGTTTAGCTCTTAAACAAGCCACTGGTCTGGGTTCACACATTATGCTCAGAAGTTCTGATTGGGCTGACTGGAGGTTGTTTACAAAAACTGTAAGTAGTTCACATACAGCACACGCCCCCACAAATTGTGGGTTAAATAACTCACCATTTGCGACCAGATCACAGAGTGCCACACTAAATAGACCCATGGTCTAATCCAGCATAGGCAGTTCTTACGTTAACAACTTCTCGAATGGAAAAATAGCAATCTTTGAAATTTGGGGAGGGTTCTTCATAGATTATCTGTAGCAGACATCATGGTGGTGATTAAGTTTTCCCATCTATTAGTGACAACACCAGTAGGGTGTTTGATCTGAAGTCTTCAGTAGTGCATAAGAGAGACATGGAAATGCCAGTGGATAGGTGGTGTTTGCACTCAATGTTCTGTAGGGCATTAAATATACTAGGCATCCACCAGTGACACCAGCTGGGGCTGAAAGCAAGCTATCTGGATGAATGGGTGCTAGTCCACTGTATTTCAATCGGTGAGTGAATAGCCATCATGTTCTAAGCTGCAGGCATGTTAGCATCCTGCACAGGAAACAAGATGATCAAACTTTTCACAATGGGAAATTGCAGTTAATTAGAACACAGATGAGATCCTCTGGCTTGGTGTTCTACTCTGTAGATTACTTAACATCATGATTAATGAAGCCTTGGTTGCATCTGCTATACCATTGTTGTCACTGCATATGATATAGGTGCATATGATATACAGCAAATGCTTCAAATTGACTCTGAGCTAACCTATTAACTACTTCTTTAATTTCAACTATTTCTATCCCACCTTTCTAAACCAAAGCAGAATCATGAAAGCTCACAGTAACACAACTAATTTATCCATGATGAGATCTTGGTATCAAGAAAGAGCACCTTCTAGTTTTGCTGATTGGAAATTCTAAGCCCTTGAATGTTGAGATGTATGACCTAATTGTGACATCGCCTGCTTTTAAAAAAGAGAGAGAGAGAGAAAAGGTCTTTGGAAAAAGTTAAACCTGCCCCAGTTATATATGTGACCAAATGTGTAGCCCTTCTGGAAGAAATTCACATAAGGTAAATTAAAGCTGATTATAAAGGAATTAAGGTTGCAATCCTATAGGATACTGGGGATTTCCCCCCTCTGAGGTTGGAGCGCTGTCAGAAGCCTCCACGTTTGGGGGCTTCTGATCGTCAAGGGCATAAACAATGGAGCTGCACCTCTGATGATCAGAAGCTCCCTAACTCAGAGGCTTCTAATCATCCAATACAAGGGGGGGAGGAGCAGTGGAGGCGATCTTTGCCTCCCTGTCCTCCCACTCTGTATTTTTCGCTAGATGGCCTTTTTTTTTTTGCCTGTCTAGCAACAGCACTCCAGAAAGGTAGGGATGGAGGCAGGAGAGGCATCAAGATAGCTCATATCCTGGTCATATCCTGGCCTCTCCAATCTCCCCGCCCTGCCCACTGGGACACCCACTTTTCCCTCTCTCTGAGGTCACTTTTCCAACCTCAGAGGCCAGCCGGCATGATTATTTCCAAGCCAGCTGCAGGTGGAGCAGATCTTCTGAGTCAGCTCTGGCCTTGGAAGGGAGAATTTCCCGTATCCTATGGCTCCTCATACAATGTCTAGTGGCCATAGAATTGCTCCCTAAGTAACTCTACCATCAGATGTACAATTTGTGTAACTATAGATAGAAGGGTGCTTTTAGAATTGCAAAAAGCCCAACAAATAAGGCCAAGAAGCCCGATCAGCACCCTGGAACTCCCTCCCAATGGAAGTAAGACTGACCCCTTCTCTGTTCTATTTCAGACTTTTAGAATATTTTTAAGCTTGCTAGTTATGGTTTTAGTGTGTGTGTGTGTTTACTTTCTGTTCTCCATGTTACAAAGAGTTTGCAATTTTCAAGTAGTCCAAGAGAGTGACTCAGCTAAATTTTAGCTGTTCCATTTTCAAAGAAAGCTCTACCATTGCTTGTTTGTCTCAGCATGTTTTTGTGTAATCCAAGATTTTAAAAACACAAGGCACAGTTCTAATCTCATTAATCCTGCAGGAGCTTCCTCCATTATCATCTTAACTGCAGACATTATCTCCCCCTCCCCACCCCACCTCTAACGCTTCAGTTTCACAGCATGGGAGAAGAAACTGTACATGCTACAACTCCTCCAGTCACCAGCATTGACACCCCCCACGACGCCCAATGCCAGCGTGGGGAACATATCACAGCACAAACTCCTTTTATATATTCTAAGGCTTCTGACATTAACTTTGAGGCATTGGAAAGGTAATGTGAGAATGAGTCCTGAAACATATTTCTTCGCACAGTTTATTGAACATCCAGCTTGAGGAAGCATTTTTAATGAGGTAAAAGCTTAACAAATGATGGTTGGTCCTTGTGGAGGAACACACCTCAGGATATCCTGCTGCTAACACCACATGTAGAGGAATACCCCCGTGGGTTATCCCACCTATGTCCATAAATGTGTACGTGTGTGGGTCTATGGAACCCCCTGCCACAAGGCTGCCTCAGATATTAAAAAATCCATAACCATAAAATAATTTTATTTCTTACCCGCTTCTCCGTTTGGATTGAGGCGGGGAACAACAGTAAATACAAAATATGATAAAATACATAAAACTGATTAAAACAATGGCACACATTATTAAAACTGCATTAAAACATAAAAAACTGCTCCAACCAAAATAAACCATATTGTGTATCTCAGATGCATGGCATTGACATCACTACTAGAGACAAGATGAAAACGACAACAGTATTTATTACAGAATTATATACACAAAATAATAATTACTTGTCGATTCATAGGATGAGATTACTTCAATAAACTTAAATCAAATATCCTTGGTTTCTATACAAGAGAGTCTTCCCTGCTAATTAATTCTCAATAGTGTAGTTTCTCCTCAGATCATTTCCCAAAATTTCACCTCAGCCAGTCCCTCACAAATCAAGAACGGATGCTATACAACAATCTTCCTCTGCTTTCAGCTCTTCCTGTTGCCCCTGGCTTCTGGAATGATGTTAGTTTCATGGACTTTCACTGAAGTCTCCTCTAGTCCAAACATAAGTAAACAGGTGATAACAGTGTTTCTTCACAGTCCTAATAAAAAAAATATTATTTTACAAGCCATGTGCAGTATATGTTGCACTGGAACAGCATGGTTTCATCATTTTAAAGCTGCAGGGCATTCCCTGGCGGCGGGGGTATGGGTGGGGAGAGATTTTGATCCAGCAAAACTGAAACAATCCAACTCCTCTCACAATTGAGCTCTGGCTTTGGCTACACATTATTCTTCAACTAACGTGAAGACATTTTTTAAAGCTCCCAAAGAAAATGCCTCCCTTCTATGGCACGGATGCCCTGCCTCTTTGTTCCACAATGACAGAAATAAGTAATAATCACAATTGGGTTGGATCTAGGGTGACCAGATAAAATCCAGGTCAGGGCTCATGTAACTTTAACAGTTGTAGAAAAAAGGGAATTTCAGCCAGTGACATTTGTATGCAATTAGTTCGTGGTGATATTCCCTCTTCATCACAACAGTTAAAGGTGCAGGGCCCCTGCCTTCTTTTGTATATGGTCACTCTAGGATAGTGCCTGCACCTTTAACTGTTGTGATGAAGAGGGAATTTCACCAGGAACTAATTGCATACAAATGACTCTGGTTGAAATTCCCTTTTCTCTACAACTGTTAAAGTTACATGAGCCCTGACCTGGATTTTATCTGGTCACACTAGTTGGATCCATACTGAGTCATGTTTAGAGCAGAGCCATTGAAATCAACAGGACTTAAGTCAGTTGTGGCTAAATTGTCCCATCGATTTCCATGGGTCTGCTCTAAGCATGACTAAGTATGGATCCGATGCAATATATATTTTACATTTTTTCAAGACTGGTGCCAGGTTTGGAAGTGCCCGCAACATGCTCTCTGAGTAAGCCCCTGCTTTCCCTGGAATGGTACAGCTCCTCATCAGTAGCAGGTGGGTGCACGGGTAGCAAAAAAGCCAGTCTAAACGGCAAGAGCTGCTGGTGGCTATCTCAAAGCTCTAAAGTCATTGAGGAAGAATTAAAATCTTCCTTACTGTTAGAGTAGTATGACAATGGAACCAATTCCCTAGGGAGGTCGTGGGCTCTCCCCACATTAGAGGCATTCAAAATGCAGCTGGACAGCCATCTGTCAGGGATGCTTTAAGGTGGATTCCTGCATTGAGCAGGGGGTTGAACTTGATGGCCTTATAGGCCCCTTCCAACTCTACTATTCTATGATTCTATGAAAATGGCAGGTGCCAGCCACAGCTACCCAAGCAGCAGTACTGGGCAAAGGAAAATAAGTTTTTGCCCAGCACTGAAACAGTTACTGAGCCTGGATGGCTGTAGCTAGTATTAGATTGGTGAGAGTGTCAGCAATGGGCCCTTCTGAAGGCCCACTGCTTGGGCCATTGGCAACAGCCCAACGGTACTGGCCCCTGATGATGGGTCAGCATTATTTACATGCCAGCTCTCCAACAAGTTCCCCAAGGAAGCATCAAAATCAGAGCACAATACCTAAATCAAAACTCACTACCAAAAGTCAATAATAGTAATAAATAACATCACATTTAAACGGAACAAAACACAAAACATTTTAAAACATGCTTTTTTTAGAAAAAGAAGGGAAAAACAGCTTTCTGGAGAGAAAGTGTACCTGGAGTCTATATTATACTTAGCAGTGATTTACATTAACTAGAGATATGTACTCAGACGCCTCAAAGTATTGCGATCAGATTTCTGGGCAGGTTTCCTCAGCGTTTCATTAATTATTTCAGCAAACAAGGATAAACATAGGGATTTACAGGAGGGCTCTCAGATGGAGTAGAGGATTTTCAGCGGCCTGCTGTGCCCAGTTTGCAAGCTATTGTTTTTGCATAAAGTCATCTGCAGCTGCTCTGATGGATTTCACATTGGCAGTACCAACTGATGTATAGTTTCTTGTCCTCTTGTTATGGATCTTCTCAGCTTGTGCAGCTTGAGGATTTGGTCAGGATGGTTAGAATTGTGAGGTCAATTACCTATGCAATCGGGCCCTGCCTGTTCTGGCTAATTAAGACAACCAGAGAGGGACTAGCTCAGTGGGCGGAGAGAATGATTAATGTTTCCCTGACTGAGGGAGCTGTATCATCTAGTTCGTTATTCTATTTATTTATTTAAAGTATTTTTCTCCCACCCTGCAGACAAAAGTGGCTTACATACAATCAGCTAAACAGGACAGTCTCTGCCCCTAGGCCTACAATATAAAAATGCATGACATACATGGAAAAAGTTATGGTGAGGGAAGTGGAAAACCTACACCCATTATACCTTTGCTTTAAAAGTCACTCTAGAACCTTCCATTTTGGTAGGTACCAGCCGGTGTCCAATATTCCATTTCTAGACAATGTGCTCAAATGCATAATGACAACAAAACTCCAGGATTTCCTGGACGGATTTTGACTCATTTCAGTTCAGCTTCCATCCCGTTTTGTTTTTGTTTTTTTAACTCAAACACCTTTGGTGGATGATTTACACTGGGAAATGGATAGAGGGAGTGAGGCCTGATAGTTCTATTGGACCTCTCAGTGGGCCTGTTCAGACAACATGCTAAGCCATGGTTAGGCCGCTAACCCTTTTGCAGCAAATAGTTAGTGAGCATGTTTAAAGTATGGTTATATAGCCACCACGGTTAGGAATGGTTCACACTAGGGATGTGCAGGGCCAGGAAAATCAGATCGGAATCGGTATCGGGACTTCCAATTTTGACCTGATTCGTATCAGGAAAAATTGGACGTCCCTCGTATCGCTTTGGATCCGTTTCCGATATGAAAATCAGACCTCAGATTTTAATCAGATGCCATTTTGGCATGATTTTCCCCATAGCCTTCTATTGTTGTAAATAAATGCCTATAACTTTTTTTATTATTAAAGATAGAAGCATGAAATTTGGCCACATTGCAGATGGGTTTGATGTAGTTCTGTGTGAGAAATTTCAGAAAGATAGGTGCAGGCATTTTGTGGCTATGAATTTTTTTACTAACGAACCAGGAATGCCTATAACTTGGTTATTTTTAAAGATCCACACATGAAACCTGGCCACATTGCAGTTGGTTTGTTAGTACTCATGTGTGTGAAATTTTAGAAACATAGGTGCTTGCTTTTGGTTGCAAGAAATTTTTGAAAAATGGTTTGCACTGGGGGAAAGACAGTTACACCTTCTACTTTTTTATTTTTAAAGATAGAACCTTGAAACTTGGCCACATTAGAGATGACATGTAGTTAGTGATGTGTGAGAAATTTCAGAAACATAGGTTCAAGCGTGTAGTTGCAAGGTATTTTTTGAAAAGTGAGGAAAGAAACGCATTTAACTTTTTTATTTTTAAAGATAGAAGCATGAAACTTGGCCACATGGCAGATGGGTTTGAGGTACTTCTGTGTGAGAAATTTCAGAAAGATAGGTGCAGGTGGGTGGGTTTGACAGCTGTTAAACAGCACCCCTCCCCCACCTTCTCCCCCCTCTTGTCAGCTGTCAAACCCTCCGTTTTGGAACTTTTGGAACTTTTAAAGTAAAAAATTCATAGCCACAAAATGCCTGCACCTGTCTTTCTGAAATTTCACATATAAGTACCTCAAACCCATCTGCCATGTGGCCAAGTTTCATGCTTCTATCTTTAAAAATAAAGAAGTTATAGGCATTCCTGGTTCATTAGTAAAAAAAATCATAGCCAGAAAATGCCTACACCTATCTTTCTGAAATTTCTCACACAGAAGTACCTCAAACCCATCTGCAACGTGGCCATGTTTCATGCTTCTATTTAAAAATAAAAAAAAGTTATAGGCATTTCTTTAAAGCAATAGAAGGCTATGGGGAAAATCATCCCAAAATGGCATCAAATGCTCCGATTTAATCTGATTTGTATTAGATTTTTAAAAATCGATCGGATAAAATCGGAGCTTTTGAAAAAAAAATCGGTATCGGGTGTCCGATTTCCCTCGATTTGCTTCGGAATCAGACATCTGATCCGATACAATGCACATCCCTAGTTCACACAATACATTAAGGTCCACATGACACACTAAGCCATAAAGTTTAGCTCAAAATACTTAACCACTGTGGCTTAGTTTGTCATCTGAACAAGGTCAGTGGCTGCTAGTGTAGGGCTTGGGTGGACCATAGTATGGTCATTCTAGTCCTTCACAAAGGTGGGGAGGAGGGGAAAAGATAACAGCTTGATGCTGGGGCCCTTGGTCTATGGTATCCTACAGGGTTCTAACTTCTCTCCTATACAGCGTAACATATAAATACAACTGCTGGGGGAGATCTTCTGGAGATTTGGAGTGGGCTGCCCTCAATATGAAGATGACAAGAAATTCTACATCTCTTTTTTATCTCTTTCTGAGGAGACTGGGCAGTTCTGAACATAGGTCTAATGCCAGTGATGGTCTGAATGTGGGCACACAAGTTGAAACCTGCAGAGGTGAAGGAAATTTTCAGCCTCGGGGTCAAAACGAATTTCAGAGAAGTTCTCAGGGGCTGCCTTCCGGTGGTGAGTAGAGAGAAAGGCAGAGGGGTGGGGCTGAAAATTCAAAGCATGCCAGCCTATTGTAGCTTGAAGCTCTTCTTGCCAGTAACTAAGCCTGAGAAGAGGCATTTCCAACTCTTAGAATGGGAGAAAGAACTGCAGAGAAGCCAGGAAACCACTAAATGACTGGCCACTGGGGGAAAGGGGACGTGTCCAACTGGGGAAGATGAAAGGCCATGTGCTGGATTTGACTCCCAGGCCTGAAGTTCCACACCATGATTATGCTGGACAGCACCAACACGCTCTTGATCAGAAAGTCATCTGACTCACTGAAAGCCTGTCCTAGTTATCATCTAGTTATATTTAGGCCGCATTTCTAGAACATGCTCTATGTGGGCCTGCCATTGAAAACCATTTGGCAGGCCTTCTCTGCTGTGGCACCCCGGCTGTGGAATGAGCTCCCAAAGTGATTCGTATGGTACCTACGTTATACTCTTTTCAATGCCAGGTGAAGACCTTTTTATTTTCCCTGTATTTTAACAGTTCATCATCTTAGTCTTTTCACTTTGCTGTTTTAAAACTGTATTATAAATCTGTACAAATCTCTGCACTGCTGCTCAGTTTTATCCTGGTTGTGTTTTTTTACGGTACTTTTTATATTGTGTTTTTTGTATTGTGTTTTTTGTATTGTGGTTTGTTTTATACCTTGAATTGTATTTGATGGTTTTAATCCAAATGGATAGGCGGGTAAGAAATTATTATTATTATTATTATTATTATTATTATTATTTTGTGAACCGCCCAGAAAGCTTCGGTTATTGGGCAGTATAGAAATGCAATACATACATACACACATAGACAATTGAAACTAGTACAATATGTGACCACCAGAGTTTTGACTGGTGCCAGGTCTTGAGAGCTTACCACTTGGTTATTGCATCCAGTGCTGTGGTTATGAATCTGTTTCTGGATAGAATTCAAGTGCTGGTTATCATCTTTCCTGAAAACCCTAAATAGCTTAGGACACAACACCTAAAGGACTCCCTGCCCCCGCCCCCATTAATCTGCCTCTCCTCATTGAGGAGACACTTCTGTGGATTTGTCACCTTTTTAGGAATCGTCAGTGGAGACATATGAGAAAGCCCTTTCTTTTGTGATGCTCAGAATGTGGAACTCCCTGCCCCAGGAAATGCATTTCTTCCTGACCTGCTGGGAGAGATCCACCAACTCACTAGTCTTCAAGAATTTAAAAGAGCTATAAAGACTGATCTCTTCCGGCAGGCCTACCCAGATGAATTTTAAGTGTTTTATTGGTGTTTTACTGGTATTTTAATGATGTATTGGTTTTATGTGCTTTTAATCAGTTTGTGTATTTTATGCTTGATGTTGTTCCCCGCCTCGATCTGGAGGGAGAGGTGGGTAATAAATACTATTATTATTATTATTATTATTATTATTATTATTAATCTTCTCGAGAGCTTTAAATTCATCTGCTGTTTAATTAAGTTTCTTTTTGACTCCCGGATTGTCCATTTGCTTTTCATCTGTTGCTTCTGCATGCATGCACACATACACACGCACACACAAATCTGATTAGATCGTTTGTATTAATCTTATTTATGTAAGCTGCTTTAAGCTTCTTCATTTCAGAAGCTGAAAAGGCAGGTTATAAATCCTCTAATTAATAAATAAATAACATTCTGAATATGTCTTCAACCTGTCTGCATTAATTAACCTGTTCTAATCCAATGCCTACTGGGATCAATATAACATTCGTTCGGCTTCTAATGCTAACAACAATTTAAATATGCAGAAATAATAAAACAATGTGCCATTCTCTGTGTATAAAACGATCTGAAAGCTGGGGGGGGGGGGGACTGTCCATATTCTTGACTACACAGAGCATCCGTTTTCAAGCAATTCCTAATTTCCTGGGAAAGTGGATGTGATTTGACCCATATATAGACATCATTCCGGCAATGAAATACATTCAGCATACACGGGGATAGCTGCTGTGCTCCAGTGGCGTGGAATGCATCTCCTTGTACTGCCATACATAGATTTGTGCTGTAGTTTAATTTTTTTTACCTAGCCCATTTTTTCTTACACTACTCAGTGCAGGATCATGTAATTTAGCATTTTGTCTCCATATACGTGCTCTGGAACTGCCTTCCCAACTTAGCATCTTCCAGTACAGTTTCTATTTTCTTTGGCCAGTAAAGCCAATAGTCATACTGGCTGGGAACAGTGAGAGTTTATATTATTATTATTATTATTATTATTATTATTATTATTACATCCATATCCCACCTTTCTTCCATCATAGAACTCAAGATGGCTACATGTTGTTCCCTGGTGGTCCCCCCCCCCCCCACAAACACTGGCCAGACCCAGACCTGCTTAGCTTCAGAAAGGTGGCTGCCTCATATGCCTTTAGACAAGTGCCGTGCCAAATCCTGCTCCCTAATTTCAGAAACTTTTTCTCTCCCTATGAAAGATGTATTGTTTTTTCTGCCTATTTCACAGGGAGGGGGAAAATTTTGGAGAATTTTCTCCTTGTGGAGGGGGAAAATTTTGGAGAACTTTCTCTTTGTGGAGGGGGACAAAGTTTCCACACAGCATTTTAAATGTAGCAGGTCATTGAGGGATCTTCCTTGAATTTTATTTATTTATTTAAACAAAAGAACACACCAAGCACTTTGAAGAGCCCAGCATTCTTCCTGAATGCCTACGGGAGACCATTTGACCTTGCCCTCTCCAATAGGCATTCAGGAAGAACTCCTGGGCTCCTGCAAGTGCCGGGGTATTGTTATTTTTGTTGTTGTTGCTGTTTTAATAAATAAAATTGAAGGAAGATCCCTCAAGAACCGGCTACACTTAAAATGCTATGCGGACACTGTTTTAAAATAGAACAACATTTCTCATAGAAATAGTTTACAGTCAGCTGAACCATGTTAGTTGCTTCACACTTACACTCCACACAGTGGTTGTAGGGGACTGAAACACAACCCACTAGCGCAGCCCATGCTTTGCCTGCAGAAGCTCCCAGGTTCAGTACTCAGCATCTCCCGTTTGAAGGATTTAAGAGTAGGTGAAGTGAAAGATCCTTCCTACCCGAAATGCTGGAAAGCTGTTGCCAGAAGCATAGGCAAGAGTGGACAAGATGGATGAATAGTATGACCTAGTCAGTGGAGGCTGGTGGCTACAGTTTCAGTGAGGCTGTGAATCCATTCTGGGTTTCACTCAGAACCAGCCAGAACTCTAAAGGTTATATTCTGGTTGCATTTTTAGCCTTCATTTCTAAGCTTTTATATTATATATTGTTTTATGCGGTACTTCATGGTTTTAATTTTTGTGAAGCGCCCAGAGGCCTTTGGCTATTTTGTGATACAGAAATGCAATAAATAAATCAAGGAGCTATCCAAGCTGCTGAACCCCATCTGCAAAATAGCTTCAGCAAGCTGGATAGCTCCTTTTAGAAGTGTGGCTGGTTTTGACTGAAACCCTGAGTGGATTCACAGCGCCACCGAAATCAGAGCCACCAGCCTCCACTGGACTTAGTATAAGGCAACTTCTTATTTTTGAAGCCCCTAAAGTGATGCATTTCATGAAACGCACATGATGCTGAAAGTCCTTGATATGTTGTCACCTATTGTAGGTGTCTTCAGTGCTAGCTTTTAAAAGCCTGAGGATCCAGGACTTTCATTTTGAACGCCTAATTTGAATTCCAAGAAGGTGCCACCTCTCTCAGCAATGCGCCACAGAAGCTGCCCTAAGCCATTTGAACTTAAGAAATGCTTGTGAAAGTGTAAGTCTTACAAGTTATCCTCTTAAAATCTCACTTACACACCAAAAGACAAGTGTTACCGCCTTCTAAAGAGGATTTGCATTTCAACAACAAAGGCTGCGCTTTCTCTCACCTCACCCTGATTTATAGATCTGCTTATTGATATTTGAATGGTAGACATGATAATCACTTGTTATTCTAGGAAGTCTTTGGATTATTTAATCAGCAAAAAAAAAAAGCCTTTGGAAACAACTGTCTTGTGTTTTATAAACCAACAGCAAAATTATAACAGAAATTTAAACTGTAATATATTGCTGCAAGGGTAATTATTAAGGGAAAACACAGCTGACATTTTCTGATTTATGCACACAATCAGAGATGGAGTCCAAGGACTGTGACATAATTATCTTCATGCTAACCATTTTTGTAAATCTCTCGACAGAATTTTAGCTAATTTTAAAATGCCTTCTGAAGATTAGCTCTTAAAATTGTTGGGGAAAATAACACAACTTATTAGCAAGGGTATAATTGTAAACCTTCCAAATACTCGTGGTGAATATCATTTAGACAGTAACTCCTGCTTCAGCAGCTGGTAGAAAAGACTCCAGTTTATGGAATCTTGAAACAACAGAGTGGAATCTAATTAAACAGGATTACATGCCAAAGGAAAAAAATATTAAAAACACACAACAACTAGACTAATAGACCATTGTTATGAATTTAAAAAGCCCCCTCCAGCTTCCCCCCAACCACACTAACCTACATAATCATAACAGCTATTCCCCATAAAATCTGAAATTCTGTCAATTTCTTACTCTGTTCAGAGTCCAGAAATTCTTCCTATAATGAATGAACACACACACACACACGCAGAGACCCAGAATCAGAAGTCGCTGCTGGTTATGATAATCTTCTATCAGCTTTGGACCCCTTTATATATTAGCACAACAGTACAGGAATCCCTTGCCAACATATTCTAATTAGGGATCAACCAAAACAGACTAAATGATCCCAACGGGGATTAATTGTCATTTATTTCCTCTTCCCAGCAACCCTTGGAAGCAGTGGAGGCTTGGGGCTCTGACATTAGTAGAGCACGGAATCCGCTCTGGATTTCAGTCAGAACCTGTCAGAACTCTAAAGGAGCTATCCTAGGTGCTGAACCCAATGGAATTGTAGGCCAAAACATCTGGATGGCTACAAGTCGCCAACCCCTGATCTACAAGTTGCCAACCCCTGAATCTTTGGTTCATCACCTTGGATAGCTGAGTTCTGACAGTAATACAGATTTTTGACCATTTTCTTTTCGAAATTTTCTTCTGGCCAAACATGGCTATCTTCACTTTGTGTGTTTCCCTATAAGTTATTTCCACATTACCAGAGCAACATCTGTAAGCCTAGAACCACATGGGCATAGCCAGTCTAGTAGGGTTAGATGGCAGCTACTCATTTGAATGGATACACCACTTTAGTAATGCATGAAAGGTCCCTGGGAAGGGAAATGGTTCTAAATAACAACAACAACACGTTCAATTCGGTCAGGCCTGCACAATTTGTGGTTGTCAAAGAAAACATATCCTATTGGTCATGTATGGCTGCTGACTAAGAACTCAATACACTTCCTGTTTTCTTGCCTGCTTTGGACTGCAAAAATGAGAGATTGCCAAATAACTGGCAGGTCAAAATACATCACCTGCCTGGGCTTGGTGGGTTATCATAAGCTGTTTGGGTCTGCATTAAGGGTTGTGTTTTTCAGATGCACGGTGAACTAAATCTCCTAGTTCAGACTTTTCTTCCCCTAAACCAGGGGTTGGCAATTTGTAGCCCTCCAGATATTTTGGCCTACAACCCGTATCAGCACTAGCCAGCACAGACAACGATGAGGAGGTCATAGGAGTTGTGGCCTTCCAGCCCACAAGTTCCCTACCCCTGACTTAGACCAAGAGTAATGCTATTTTTGGACCTTGCCAGGGAGTTGTATATAGCTCTGTTATATATGTCAGCTCATCAACCTCCGTGCAAAGCCTGGGTGAATAACCAACATTCGGACAACACAATTGACTTGAGTTCCATGTCATACCTCAGATGAACACACACTTTTGAGATGACAGAGAAGTACCACTGGAGGCTCTTTTGTAGAACTACACCTATTAAATTGTGATTCACTCGTTGCAATGTCTAGTTACACTGCACCAGAAAACATTGTTCTCTATACATATGTTCTCTTCCTGCTCTGAAATGCGTTGAATTTGCGCTTAATGCTCCTGCTCCTCTCAGACTTCTCTGTTCCAAAGGATTCTAGTCCATGAAAAGGAAAATAAATTGTGTGGTGCAGGAACGTCAGAGAAACCTGCAATGGAACCAGGTGAGTTTGGATTTTTTATGAAAGTGACTCGCAGATTCTGCAGTGGACTGGCTTTTCTCCTGTGGGGCAGAGTCTGTGGACTTGAGGACTGTTTTCCTAACCTTCTGGAATTTTGTGCAAATTTCATCATAGTAAAATATGCAAAACTAAAAGAAATGTCCAAAAATGTGCATTTCCACCATAGGCTAAAGCATGAAAATGTGCATTTTGGAGGAATTAACACATTTGCACATGTGTGAATTTGCACAAATTTGCATTTGTGCAAATTTGGAAAGTGAAAACAAAATTGATTCTGTTGATGGGCAGATGATGGATCGAAAGTCACCTGAAAATCCACAAAATGCAGACGAACAGATTGTGCATAATCTGTACATCCCTCGTTTGGGGCGACAGACAGCAATTGTAAAGACAGACACATGGGGGGGGGGGGGAAATCTTACTCCTAAAAGTACATGAATTCTTCCTGGTTTGAGACAGGCTACATTAAGTTCTAGGCAATTTACATAATATCATTATTCATAATGTATGAGTATGTTTTTACAACAAAACTTTGCATTTCATTATATATTCATTTTTGATGAACAGAGGCTGCTGGAGGTTTTGAAAAAGTCAGAAGAATCTATCTATATAAAGAACAAAAACCAAGAAAAACCATCTAGTCCATGCAATACTTTATTGTTCAACAGAATATTCAACAAGTTTCTAACCATTTGAACTGGATTTTTAGCCATATTTAACATGTGGTTTTTTTAGCCTTTTCAATATAGGAATTAGGTAAGTGCACTGTCCTGGATGGGGTAGAACTCCCAGGTATACTGTGTGTGAGTGCTCCTCAACCTGCAGGAGAGGGAGGCCTGCTGCCAGAGGAGGAGGAGAGGAGTGTGCCTGCCTGCCTGTCTGCCTGCCTCCTGGCCTCGCTGCTACCACCACCACCACCAGCCTCTAGAGGATTTCAGCCTGGCAGACTGCCACTCCTTGCAGGACCAGGCTCCCAGGTACTGAGCCAGCTGCTGTGGACAATTACATCAGTCCCCCTCCCTTCCTGGGAGGGATATTTAAGCTGCTGGCTGAGGGGGCCTGGGAAAGCCATCAACCTGCAGGAGAGGGAGGCCTGCTGCCAGAGGAGGAGGAGAGGAGTGTGCCTGCCTGCCTGCCTCCTGGCCTCGCTGCTACCACCACCACCACCAGCCTCTAGAGGATTTCAGCCTGGCAGACTGCCACTCTTTGCAGGACCAGGCTCCCAGGTACTGAGCCAGCTGCTGTGGACAATTACATCAGTCCCCCTCCCTTCCTGGGAGGGATATTTAAGCTGCTGGCTGAGGGGGCCTGGGAAAGCCATCAACCTGCAGGAGAGGGAGGGCTGCTGCCAGACGAGGAGGAGAGGAGTGTGCCTGCCTGCCGGCTTTCTGTTTTGTCTTCGGTTTTTTTTTTTGGTTTTTTTTTACCCTTTCCCCAGGCTTGAGCTATGTGCCTGGGAGGGAGGATACAGGGCCAGGTGAGGGGATCTGAGGGGAGCACAATCAGGGTAGTGACGGGTAGAGGGAGATATGGCGTTGTGAGGAGGACTTGCCAGGTTAGGGAAACAAGGCCCAGACAGTTAATGGCTGTGCCTTGTTCCAGTCCCCCTCACACCCACAGGCTTGTTGGTTGCCTTATCAGCCAGCCCTCAGGCCTCCGGGTGCTGCTTTTAAATGCCAGATCAGTGCAAAATAAGATCTCCCTCATCCACGATTTAATTGTGGATGAGGCAGCCGATCTGGCATGTATAACCGAGACCTGGGTGGGAGAGCAGGGAGGAGTTAGTCTCTCCCAGTTATGCCCACCGGGGTACTTGGTTCAGCATCAGGGTAGACTTGAGGGCCGGGGAGGGGGGGTTGCTGTGGTCTATAGGAATTCCATCCCCCTCTGTGGGCTCCCTGTCCATGCGACTACTGGTCTGGAGTGTTTGCACCTTGTGTTGGGCCAACGGGACAGATTAGGGATTCTGTTGGTGTACCGCCCACCCCGCTGCTCAACAGACTCCCTAGCTGAGCTGACAGAGGTGGTCTCTGGTGTACTGTTGAGGTCCCCCAGACTCTTGGTTCTGGGGGATGTCAACATTCATGCCGAGGGCACTTTATCTGGGGCAGCTCAGGATTTCATGGTTTCCATGACAACCATGGGACTGTCCCAACATACCATCGGCCCAACGCATGTAGCAGGGCATACTCTAGACCTGGTTTTTTCAACTGGACATGGAGATGGGGATCTGAAAGTGGGGAACTTTACATCAACCCCTCTGTCATGGTCAGATCACCACCTGCTGAGGTTTAGACTTACAGTGGCTTCTCCCCTCTGCAAGGGTGGGGGACCCATTAAGATGGTCCGCCCCCGGAGGCTAATGGATCCAGATGGTTTCCAGAGGGCTCTGGGGAGTTTTCCGGCTGATAGGGCTGGCTCTCCTGTCGAAACCCTGGTCGATCTGTGGAATGCAGAAATGACCCGGGCAGTTGACATGATTGCTCCTGAGCGCCCTCTCCTGTGTAGAGCTCGAACGGCTCCGTGGTATACCCCAGAGCTGAGAGTGATGAAACAAAACAGGAGACGGCTTGAGGGCAGATGGAGACGAACTCCTGATGGATGCAATCAAACACTGGTAAGTGCTTATGGTAAGCTGTATTCAGGGGCAGTGAGGGCAGCAAAAAAACAATACTTTGCTGCCACTATTCAATCATCAACCTGCCGCCCAGCGGAGCTTTTCAGAGTTGTCCAGGGGCTTTTACATGCTGGCCCCAAGGACATGGTAGAACCATCTAAGGCCCGCTGTAATACATTTGCTGGGCACTTCCAGAATAAAATCTCTGGCATCCGTCAGGACTTAGACTCCAGTGTTATAGCAGATGAATCTAGTGAGGTATCCAGAGCACAGGCTTGTCCTGTTTTCTTGGATGAGTTTCAGTTGGTGCAGCTCGAGGATGTTGACAAGGTGCTTGGACAGGTTCGTGCAACCACTTCCATATTGGATCCTTGCCCCTCTTGGCTAATAAAAGCTAGCAGGGATGGAACAACTGGCTGGGCCAGGGAAGTGATTAATGCCTCTTTGCAAGAGGGAGTGGTCCCAGGCCTCCTGAAAGAGGCGGCAGTGAGACCACTCCTAAAGAAATCTTCCCTGGACCCTGAAAATCTTAATAACTACAGGCCAGTAGCAAATGTTCCATTCCTGGGCAAGGTCCTGGAGCGGGTGGTTGCGAGCCAGCTCCAAGCACTCTTGGATGAGACTGATTATCTGGATCCATTTCAGTCGGGTTTCAGGCCTGGTTTTGGTACGGAAACAGCCTTGGTCGCCCTGTATGATGACCTATGTCGGGAGAAAGACAGGGGGAGTGTGACTCTGTTGATTCTCCTTGATCTCTCAGCGGCTTTCGATACCATCGACCATGGTATCCTTCTGGGACGACTGGCTGAGTTGGGAGTGGGAGGCACTGCATTGCAGTGGTTCCGCTCCTACTTGGTGGGTCGGCTCCAGAAGGTGGTGCTTGGGGAACATTGCTCGGCCCCGTGGATTCTCCAGTATGGGGTTCCGCAGGGGTCAGTTTTGTCCCCCATGCTGTTCAATATCTACATGAAACCGTTGAGTGCAGTCATCCGGAGTTTTGGAGTGCGTTGTCATCAGTACGCTGATGACACGCAGCTCTATTTCTCCTTTTCATCTTCATCAGGTGAGGCTGTGGATGTGCTGAACCAGTGCCTGGCTGCGACAATGGACTGGATGAGGGCTAATAAACTGAAACTCAATCCAGACAAGACTGAGACGCTGTTGGTGGGTGGTTCCGCTGACCGGATGGAGGGTGTTCAACCTGTTCTGGATGGGGTTGCACTCCCCTTGAAGGAGCGGGTTCGTAGCTTGGGGGTTCTCCTAGAACCATCTCTGTCACTTGAGGCGCAGGTGGCCTCAGTGGCACGGAGTGCCTTCTACCAACTTCGGTTGGTGGCCCAGCTACGTCCCTATCTGGACAGGGATAACCTGGCTTCAGTTGTCCATGCTCTGGTAACCTCCAAGTTAGATTACTGCAATGCACTCTACGTGGGGCTGCCTTTGAAGGTGGTCCGGAAGCTGCAGCTTGTGCAAAATGCAGCGGCCAGATTGATAACTGGAACCAGTAGGTTCGAACGTATAAGACCTACTCTGGCCCGCTTGCATTGGCTGCCTGTATGTTTCCGAGCCCGGTTCAAGGTGCTGGTTTTAACCTATAAAGCCTTACACGGCTTGGGACCACAATACCTGATGGAACGCCTTTCCCGACATGAACCTACCCGAACACTACGTTCAACATCTAAGGCCCTCCTCCGAGTGCCTCCTCCGAGGGAAGCTCGGAGGTCGGCAACAAGAGAGAGGGCCTTCTCTGTGGTGGCTCCCCAATTGTGGAACGATCTCCCTGACGGGGCCCGCCTGGCGCCAACATTGTTATCTTTTCGGCGCCAGGTCAAGACTTTCCTCTTCTCTCAGGCATTTGGCAATATCTGAGGAGCCTGGGGTTGTTTTGTTTTGTTTTTGTAGTTTTTTTGAAGTGTTCAAGTGGTTTTTAAATGTACAGATTGTGTGTATGTTGTATGTTTTTGCTGTTTTAATTTTTGTATATTGTTTTTAATTGTTTTTAATCCTATGTAAACCGCCCAGAGAGCTTCGGCTATGGGGCGGTATACAAATGTAATAAATAAATAAATAAATAAATAAATTCAAAGCTGTCAGTGCAGGCCCAGGTGGCCTTAGCGGCAAGGGGTGCATCGGGCCAGCTACAGTTATTCCTGTACTAGGATAATGTGGCAAAAGTAGTTCATGCTCTGATAACTTCCTGGTTGTATTATTGCAATGTTCTCTGCATGGGGCTTCCCTTGAAGGTAGCCCAAAAGCTGCATCTGTTGCAGAATGACACTGACCATGTGTTGACAGAGGCAGAGAGATGTAAGCATATTATACCAGCTTTGAAATTTCTGTTCTGGCTGCCAGTGAGTTACTGGCCCAAATCAAGTTGTTACTCCTAGTGTACAAGGCCATAAACAGCTAGGTACTACAAGGATCATCTTTCCCAGTACTAATCAACCTGGGACTGAAGATCAGACAGGGAGACTCTGCTTGTAGTACCCTTGAGGAATTTGGCCAGTGATGCTACTGCACGTGACAGAGTCATTTCGGTGGTGGCACCCTGGCCCTACAAATTGGACTATTTCCAACACCATCATCACTCAGTGTATTTATCTGTGCAGGCTTTTGGCATGCAGGCAAGGGCTTAATCTGCTTTTGTGATGGTTTTATTGTATTTTATCATTAAGTATTTGTAATTTTAGAGTTACAATTTTAATGTTGTTTATATGGCTACTTCACTGCTTTGGGCAAATTGTGAGGAAGGGCAGGATATAAAGTGAATCAATCAATCAAACAATAAACAAATAAATAAATAATACTGTGCCCATTTTTAATCCTAATGTGCATCATTTACACCTATTTACATTGAACGGAGTTTGTCATACATTCACCAATTTTGAGAAATCTGTTCAGTGCTGTTCATTAGATTTATACCCCACCTTTCCACCAAAGAAATAGCACTTCTTTTTTAAAAAACTGTGTTAAAACAATCACAGTCTGTTTGGGTTTCCACCATCCTGAATAACTTTCTGTCATCTGTAAACTTGTCCACTTTCTTGGTCAGTCTGCAATACAGATCAATGAAGAGCCCCCAATACTTACTTCCCCTCTGGTGTGAAAACAGACTATTTAATCCTTCTGCTTCCATTATAACTAGTTTCTTATATAGAAGAGGACACATAGTCTTATCCAATTATTGTTAAGTTTACTCAGAAGCCTTAGATGTGGAAGCTTGTGAAAAGGTCATTCCCTGATATTAGTTTTGGCAGAATATGCATTCCTACCCAGATTCTGCCACAATTTCTTTATTATTGCATTTATATCCCACCTTTTTTCCTCCAAGGAACCCAAGGCAGGGTACATACTCCTCCTCTCCATTTTATCCTCACAACAACAACTCTGTGAGGTAGGCTGGGATGAGAGTCTGTGACTGGCCCAAAGTCACCCAGTGAATTTCCATGGCCAAGTGGGGACTAGAACCTAGATCTCCCGACTCCCAGTTCAACACTTTAGCCACTAGACCACACTGGTTCTCAATTTAAAGTCCTGTTCACATGTAACATGTAAAATATTCCCATGTTGAAGCAAGAAAAGGGGCTGTGCTTTTAGCCCCACCCCAACATTTTTCCCCTCTGACATCCATGCATTGAGCACAATGGTCTGCAAAGGATGCCCAATGGATGAGCAGATGCTTGTGTGTAGGTCCTCCCCCCTCTGCCCCCTCCTACCAGGGGTTGCAGAGAATGAGGGAAGAGGAATCTCCACTGCTATCTCCAATCTGAATGGAGATAACAGCAGGGATGCTCTGGGATGCTGCTACGCTGGGCACTTCCCTACATGGTAGGTGCTTTCAATGATTGAGTTAGCCTAGTCACATGGAGAGCTCCTGTAAATGTGAGCACCAGCTCATGCATTGGGGTCCTTTTGCAGACAACCATGCTCAACCCATAGATGTTGGAGAAAGAAGGCATTATGATGGGATTCCATCAACATTGGAATGTCCTACATGCACGAAATGCATAAACTTTTCTACACAAGGCATTTATTGTGGGTTCATTCCATATTCATTTTGTTGTTTTTAGAAGACATTGTGATCCTTCAGTTTCACTTCTGTGTCTAACCAGTACTTTCACTGAGTAATTTTTTTAGAGCAGGGAAAATGCAGCTTTTAATTGTGAAAGTGAAAGAAAGCACTATTTTCAGTTATGTACTTGTACTATTCTGCTATACCACAGTGCGACCTAGAGGCTATGCAGTGGGAAAGCAGGAAAGGAAATGCTCCTTGTGTAGTGCTCGGGTCTCAGTTTTGCGACAAAACCAAAAGTAATGCAGTGGATTAACATCCTCGTGCAGAAATTTTCTATGTTTAGTACATTTGACTCAATTGGAGTGACAGCACATTGTTGAAGTGGGTTCAGTAACAGGGATTCCTACATTCCTCTTCACCCCTATGAACCCTTTTACAACTATTTCAAAAGGGGTGTGAAAAGTCAGTGGGATTGATCCAGACTTGATCATGCTTGGAGTAAACCCACAGAAACCAATGGAACTTAAGTTAGTCATGTTTCAATTACATCTCATTCATTTCAGTGGCTCTACACTAAGCATGACTAAGTCTGGATCCAATGCACTGAAAAATTATAGTGCTTTGTTGATGTTCTTGGGAGAAGGTGGGGGAGAACGCATTCCTTTCAGCTCAGCACTAATAACAAAAACAAAAATGTAAGAAAAATGCGTTAACTAGGACAAAATCAATACCCCAATATTTGTACTGACAGTGGCTTGCTCAGCTGCTCGAACGAACAAAAATATTTTTAGTAGCATATGAAAATACACAACATAGAGAGGAAAAGGTACAAAAGCCAGTTTAAATATATTCTTTTCTCACTCACACACTCCATTTTGGTCCTACTAACTTAAAACAGAACTATGCATTCTAGTACACACATGGCTATAACACCCTTGGTATTTTCCACATCTTTCTCCTCCTTCTGTTCTCGGGCAGTAACATCTAGTAATAGAAAATGTGTGATGTGGTCTCATTGTTTTGTGAGTTTTGCCATCCCCACAATTCACAATGAAGTGAAGCAGGAGTAAGGGAACCCAGCATGCAATGATACAAGGTCCCAAAGTTTTTATCAGTTGACATTGGCAGGAGAGAAAGAATAGGAGATGTAGGGAGGCCGTCTTTGACAGCAGCCATGCATGTACTACAACGTCTTCGTCAACCTTAGAACAAATGTTTGGTACCAACTGTAATAATCCAACAATGGTTGGATCCCCAAGAGCTTTGGGGAATAGTTTCATAACAAAAAATTAACTTTCATCATCAACCTCACTGAAATTTCAATTGGTGTGAATATTGGTTCATTGCTGCAGTAAAGAGATAGATAGATGATAGATAGATAGATAGATAGATAGATAGATAGATAGATAGATATAGATAGATAGAGATAGATAATACACACACACACATCTCAGTCCTAAACAAGTTACACAGACGTTAGTTAGTCTCACTGACTTCCAGCAGACCTGAACAACAAATGGTTTAGAATAGACTCACAGCCTTCCTCAGCTATGTTTTTTTTTTAAAAAAAATAGAAAACATATTTTGCCGTGTAAACTGAACTGTCAATAGTTCTCCAGAGGGCTGTCTACATGCGGGGAAAGCCCCACCGCTGCTGTGGATCTGCACCCCATTGGTTAGATGACACAGGTGCAGGTTTGCAGCCACCACGAAGCTTCCTTGCAATGCTGCATTTAGAAAAAGTCACTCCATGGTCAATCTGGGGCCAACCTGGCAACGGAGACTGGTGGAAGGCGTCCAGGGATTGGTCACCTTCCACCAGGAAAAGGGTGGGGTGGCTCTGGGACCCGGAGTGCCACCCAGGAACCCTGCGCTCCCTCCTCAGCATTGGGATTATCTGACACCATCTCAGGAGAGGGAAAGTGCAGGGTTGAGGAGGGAGGTGGCAACAACCCAATGCCAACCCAACCTCCAGGATCCATGTTTAGATTTGATCACCTCCTCAGGAGTATGTGTGGAAAGCTCTCATAAGAGGGATAAACATATTCACTATACAACCTTTAAGAGATTTTAAATACACACACACACATATCTTTACAAGAACTTTCCCTTTAAACGGCTGACAAGAATCACATGAAATGCTGCCCGTAGCTACCTCCAGCAACACACTGCTTTTTGGGCATCATTGCCTACGTTGGATTAGTAGGTTGCAATGGCCCAGTAGTGACAGTAGAAGCCAGAACTGACAAAATTCCCTTGGCAAAGTCCAGGCTAGTCCTAGCAACTTGTTCCTTTCACCACCCTGTCTCTTCACCAGCCTCCCTTGTACTCATCTCTCCCCCACCCACCCACAACACAGAGCAGAGGTCCTTCTCTGATTAGTCCCTTTCCCCCTTGGTCTCCTGCTCCTTCTGCCCATTTCCTCAAACCTTCCCTCAGTTTCCTTTTTCTAAGTCTAGTCCACTCTTTGCAACCATCCTTCAGACTCTGTGGCTGAATCTGGACAACACAATAGTCAATGGTGGGGTAATAAACAACTTTACAGTTGTTCATCTAAGGGGTACTCCCCACCCAACATGGTAATAAATAATCAACCGTGGTGTGGATTAGGATCAGCGCTGACTATGGCTGCATTCAGACGACATGATAGTCAATACAACTGACGATCGTTTCCCCCACCCCAGTTGCTGAATGTGTCGTCCGAATTCAGCCTGTGTCTACGACTTCCTTATCCCTTCGTTTTCCATACATCTTGGAGCTCTTCCCTAGGTCCTTACAATTCCCAGCCTCCTGCTGCCTGGGATTTTAAATCCAACCAACTACCCCTTCCCTCACAGACGTTGGAGTAGTCAGTGCTATTACACTTTTTGCTGGCTTCCTTGCACATAGTGTAGAAAGGCAGGGCGTTACATTTTCAACTAAGATCCATAAGCAGGTTTCTCGATTCCATGTGGATTTCCTATTTGGTTGTAACATTTTCCATACTTATTCAGCCACAGAAGACATTTCCAAAATAATCCCCGCAGAGGAAAGCATTTGTGCCTGCATCAGCCCATCGCCTCACAGCTTTTTGTCAAGCAATTCTGTCCTTTTGTCCGCCGGTACGTTCCAAATTATATATTCTTCAGTAGCGTTAATGCAAAACGTAAAGGATCTTACTTCCGTTCAAGCTCTGTTGACAGCAGAGAGAAAAGAGGGAACAGCCTGCGATCCGGCTGGGACCACCACAACAGATAATATTGATACAGTGAAGATGAGACAGACGAGGCTGAAAGGAGCAGTGGGACCAAGCTCAAAACATAACAAACAGAGTGCAAGAGAGCCAGGAGTTTGTATTGAGGGAGCAAAGAGTAAAACTGCGCTGATGTTTCAAGACACCACAGCACAGCAAGGTATTACAGAAAGACGGAGTGTTGGAAACTCTGTTCCATTTTTCGTGTTTTTTTAATGTATTGTGGGGTCCGGCAAACACAGGTGCGCCTGTTAATTCTGTGCTTCCCAGTACCACCATCGGCAAGAACGAATTTATTCATTTCCCAAAGTCTTATATTATCAGCGTTTTAAATTTTTTTTCAAACTTTTCACTTTGTGTAAGGCAGATGTTCTCTTTGTTCCAATCCTGGGGGGGGGCGACCATTTCGGGAGTCAACCAACGGCCTGGACTCTTGGGTGCAATGCATACAGGGCAGAGGAAAGGAGTACCCAGTGATGACTAGGAGCCAAAGGGACCTGGGCATGTAGGGAAAGCATTTCCACACACGCTTCGGGAGTTTGCCAGTTTTCTCTTTCAGCAGAAGTCTCATTTGCCTAAGGGAATGCTGTTCTGGAAGGTACGCTAGGAAGGGACACATAAAGATGCCATTGGTCCATCTAGCTCGCCACAATCTACCCAAACTTTCCCCAATGTGGCACACTCCAGATGTGTTGAACTACAAGGCCCATCATTCCCAGCCAGAATGGCAGTATGCTGGCTGGAAATGGGAGTTGATTTCCAACACAGCTAGAGGGCACTAGATTGGGCAAGGCTGATCTACACTGAGTCTCCAGTGTTTCAGTCAGGGCTTTCCCAGCCCTACCTGGAGATGTCATTGAACCTGGGATCTTTTGCATGAAAAGCATGTGCTCACTATGGCCCTTTTCACGAGGCACAAAGGAACTATACAGCCACCAGCAGAGGTTGGTGGCTCTGTTTTTGGTGGGGCTGTGAATCCATTTCGGATTTCAGTCAGAACCCTCCAGAATACTTAGGGAGCTATCCAAGGTGCTGAACCTATTTTGCGGGCAGGGCTCAGCCCCTTGGGTAGCTCCTTTAGTGTTCTGGCTGATGACTGAAACCCAGAATGGATTCACAGCCCCGCCAAAATTGGAGCCACCAGCCTCCTCTGACATGCATCACAGCTCCAGGAATATAAGAGATGGTGTATCATGTATTCCAGTTGGGGTTGGGGCGAGAAAGGAACCTATGAGGATCTGTCCTTCCCAAGCTCTGTATCAGTGCAAAGTTGGAATAATTTGCATTGGGGCAGCTCAGGGAACTCTGGTTACAACAGAAAGAGGCAGGTGAAAGCAGAGCAGAAACTGGTATAACTTTCAACAGGGTCTTAATCAGTTTCACATTCTAACATCATAAATTTAACCTCATCGAAATGATAGAATCTATATAGCATAGATCGTCTGGTCCATTTTTTTCTGCAGAGTCCCCCACCCCCGGATCTTCTATTCCCAAAACTTTTCCAGCAGATCCTCATCAACTGTTTAATTAAAAAATAAAAAAGAGAGAAAAAGTACCTCTCAAATTAGCTATGATATTTGGACCCTTTTTATAGCGGCCAAGGATTCTTCCACTGAATCCACCAAAGTCAGTTTTGAAACAAAATCTGGATGCCAGAAGTACATGTGCATCATTTGTATACATAAAAAAAAAAATCCTGTGGAAGCTTGATTTTGAAATCCAGAAAAAGGAAGAGTTTCACAATTCCTTCAAACTATTTCAAAATAAAGTCTGCATTTAAACTCGAACACAAGTTCTCCCTTTTTTTATATTCACGTGTCATGAAACAAGAAATGAAGCAGCAGAAACATCATAGTCTGGACATACCTTTACTGTTCCTCCTATCTACAGCAAGGACATCTCTGATACCTTAAAAACAACCACAGTATCCCTAACAAGGCAATCAATACTGCAAAAACTAGGGCCGCACCAAATGTTTCTTTTCATTATAATTTGCAGGTTGAACGCAGTGAAATATTTATGGAAAAGCGCATTAGATTACTTTCTTTTGGTAGTTCACTTTCTTCGATGCTGTTCTCCATCATTGTTTTTCAATCTACAGCTACTTCAGTGCCATTTTCCTCTTCCCTTTATTTAATTGTTATTTACTTTATTTTAAGTATTTTTATACTGCCCTATAATTATATTCCCCTTTAGTTCCTGCACAAGAGCTATTCCAGCCAATCAGAGATCATATAGGGTGTCATCAGACAAGCGTTTTATCGTACCCTCGTTACTCCCAACTTATGGATATTCGTGGGTCCTTTTGATGATGACGTCTGCCTCCCATGCATCTCCCGCTCCTTCTTGCCTTCTTTCTGTCACAAAATAGAACCCGGTAAATCCGTTCCCCCCCCCCCCCCCCCCCGTCTGATGGCGCTCATAATGGCTATGTGCTGACACCACAGTAGGAAAACCAAGATAATGCTGGCTGGAAGAACAATGCTTTCCAAATAACCAACCCCTTTCCAAGCAATCGGCCCCCAAAATTGCTGAATGCTTTTTGGTGCCACCAGAAAGCATCCATGCGAAAGTGTTTTCAGCTCAGCCTTTGTCAAAATACCAATAGAGAAAAACTTCCAAGAACATTCTCACTATCCCAGTGCGTAAACAAAAGGGAGTCCTTACTTCAGGGAACCAAAGACCCATGGCACAGACTCCAGCTGTATCAAGACAAATCAATTCCTCCAGGTGGATGTATTTATCACAGCCCAAGCCCAAGCCAAAATGAGAAAGGCCTTTTCCAAAGGGATTACACAATGCAATAAGCGGACTTGGCAATCGGCTGCCGGCGTCTGAGGCATGAGCTGGAACTATCAGAAAATATGTTTTCCCAGATGGATGATGCCGTCCAGCTGAAAAGCTGCTCCTCTAAAATCAAAAGGACATTGGTTTGCCAAATAGTGGTGACCTTCCCATCCACCCCTGCCCCACTCCATCTCGTTCATCAGCTTGTCCCAACTGGGAAAAGAAAGGTCCCCTCCGAGAAATACCAAAAACTTACCACTGGTATAATTTCCTTCTGAAAAAGGGAAGCAGGGTAGATGGGGGGGCATAGGGGTAATTTCAAATGCTACTTGTGAAGCCTTTCCAGCTTCAGATTTTATGCTGCCATCATACTTTGCATTATTTAGGAGCCTTCTGAAGGATAGAGCGGCTTCTAACAAAGCTTCCACCAGGCTTCGATTTGTATTTGAAAGGGAAGATTGCTGGAGCTGACAGCATCATAGTCTATTGCATTTTATTTACACATTTGAAGTATTTATGTCCCACCTCTCCCTACATACAGGTGCTTGCAATAATTAAAATACGGCTGGGGGGGAATCAACTCCTTACACACCCACGCACAGAGACAAAGAGCCACCGCCCAAAATACTTTACAAAATAATTGGCTTTTCACATTTTTCGCAGTCGAGAAAAAGCTGGGAGAGATGCACTGTTTATAAAACACTGCTGGATCATCGTATTCTTTTGGAGATTAGACAAATCAATGGAAGACAGATCTAACAATGGCTATTAGCGTCAATAGGTAAATGGGACCTCTAGGTTCAGATGCAAGAGAGAACTGCTGCCTTCAGTTTCCTCTTGTAGGCTCCACAGAGGCATCTGGTGGACTCCCTATCATTAATAGAACAATGGCTCTTTGGTCTGATCCAGTAAGAGTCTTAAGTGATCTTCACAGGCTAGGAGGCAGGTTATAATGCAGCTTTCCATGAACTGGAAGCCCTACAGAAATATAGGACTCCACTTTCCAGCATTTCTGACCATTGACCATGTTGACCGGAGCTGATCGGAGTTGAAGTCCAAAACATCTGGAGGGCACCAGATTCACAAAGGCTACAATAAAACATATTAATTTTATATCTGACGTATTATAAGACATATAATCTTGGGGAACAAAGTTTGGCAGCTGTAGTTCTCATATAATGATCGTTTTATACCACGACAGATGTCTTTCATTCAAAATGAACCGATGAATGAAACAGGGATCCATATACTACCAAACTGTACTGAGTTGAAGCAGTCCTGGTAAAGCAGAAATGCTCATCTGCCTCCTCTATTAGGTTCTCCAAGGAGTGTTTGTTGCACTGAATTCTGGCAGCACTGACTACAGAGGGCCATTTTCTGACCTCACTCCATTAGCCCAACTTTCTTAGGGTGCTTCCAGATGAGGCTTTGAGTGTCCAATTGCCCTCATTCACAGAATGTTATGGTGGGACCAGACGTTACCACCTTCCATTTGAAAAACCCCACTGCTTCCTCCATCATTTTTCTTATCAAAGAGAATCCATTGGGGGGGGGGGGGGAAATGGAACAACAGCACAATCTCTTTTGATTGGTAGCATTAGTTGCCCTCCATCTGGAAGAACCCTTACTTCTCTCCCTGGCTCTGGCGATAGGCAATTGGGAAGAAGAGTGGAGAGGTATATTGGCCCCATTATTTCCCCCCACGCTCCAATTAAGAAAGCAAAGCATCCAAACTGGTTCACAAACAAATCTTGAGTGAGAAACTCTACAAGTAGCAAGCCATAAAGAAAATCCTATGGAGTCCTTTATTTGTGATGTTTATGGGGAGACCATTTTCTGTGCGTGAGCCAAAAAGCCTCTTTTTTAACAGAATTGCCGTTCTTGCAGTAAAAGCAAAAATTAGAGAACAGAGCGCGAGGAGAAAAGTGTACTGTTGGAAATGTTCTCACTGCAGACTGCTGTTACATTTAGTGTTCTTGACTGTTCTCCAGCAAAACAGGGATGGAGAAACCCACTTCAAAATTAGCAGCAACAGAAGCAGGAGGAGGCGTATCAGGAGGAGGAGGAGGAGGAGGGGAAAATGAAGGAGGAGAAGGAGAAGGAAGAGAAGGAGGAGGAGAAAGAGGAGGACAAGGAAGACGAGGTGGAGAAGAAGAAGGAGGAGGAGGAGGAGGAGGAGGAGGAGGAGGAGGAGGAGGAGGAAAAAGAGGAGGAGAAGGAGAAGGAGGAGAAGGAGAAGGAGGAGAAAGCGAAGGAGGAGAAGGAGAAGGAAGAGGAGGAGGAGAAGGAGAAAGTGGAGGAGGAGGAGGAGGAGGAGAGAGCAGAAGTTTCCAAGTGAACATCTGTCCACTTCAGGTCTGCTCCTTTTGCCTTCTCTTGTTCAGACATTGTCACAGACAGCAGCCCAGGGAACTTACCATTCCACTCCACTCAGCTAGTTATAGGAATCGTTTTAATCCTCCAGAATGATAGGGGAGAAACAATGAAGTGCGCTCAGGAGTACCCTGTTTCTATGAAGAGCTCGCGCTTGATTTAAGAAGCCCTGACTTAAGATGCCTCAACAAGAAATGGAGTGGATAAGCTTCTACTGCAAGAATAGCCACTCTAGATATTTTGACCAACAAAGGGTTGCCCAATCAAAAATAAGAGACAACACCATTCTTTTTTCCTTTATAACAATGAAACTGTATCTTGTACTGATGATCAAAGCGTGGTTTGCTTGTTCTTGGCTCACCTCTCCAGTTTCTTGCTTTACAGCCATCTGCTGGACACACAGATGTTTAAAGCTTTTCAGTCACACTGAAATGGAAAAATAGGTTGCCTCTTCAGTGTGCAGTGAAACCTCAAACAGCTAGAGACTGGGGTTTCATGTTCCCTGCCGGTGGCCGAGTCCCCCACCACCTGCATCCCCATGATTCTCTCTGAGAGAGCAGTGGGGATTCCCTCCAGGATGGATTCTGCCAGGGAGCAGAGCTTGGAGGCCAAGCCCCACACCCTGGAGGAACCCCAGGAGGCTCTCTGGGCCAGACTAGAGAACTTGGGAGGCAGGAATAGGTTGACAGTCTGGAGCTTCTGCACTTCTGTTCCAGCTCTTCATCACCTTTCTTTATCATTTTTGTTGTGGTATATGGAACTGCCTGAAAGAATACCAGGGACCACTGCTGGGCAAATAAAAGTACTCATCAGGAATATTTAGATGTAGCCTGTAACAGTGCATGCGCACCCTTTCCCAAAATGGTGCTTCTGGTGGCCCCTCCCCCAGACACTTTTGGCCATGGACAGCAAGCAGTGCTACTGTGTGCCATTCTTTACAGAAGAAAACAAGCATAGAGCCAGGTCTATTTGAGCATCCCATGTTCAACCTGTTATCTATTATACACAAAAGGTTCTCTCATGAATAGCTGCTTTTGTGATTTTTTTTCCCTGCTTGGTGTTGTTCCTCAGTCATTCCTTGTGTAACGTTACAGTGGCTGTGTTTGGACATAACATTAACCAGGGTTGGCATTAAAAGAATGAGCCTGGCTTCCCCATGAACCCTCTTCTCCTCTGATAGCATCACAAGGAGGCGTTCCGAAGCTTCCACTTCCATTTTAGATGAACAACAGTTAAGCACAGGGGTAGGCAACTGGTGCCTACTGGAAGTTTTGGGCTGCAACTCCCATAAGCCCCAGGCTGCTTACCCCTGGTTTAGCAGATCTCAACCCCAAACTGTGGTTAATTGTAACTGTGGTTAGTAAAAACAAGCCAGATTCATGACCTGTGTTTGAAGATGGTTTGTTTCCACTAACCATACTTCAGATTAACCGTAATTGTCCTGGTTTGGATGATACAGCAAACTCCAGTTAATCTAAAATGGAAGCCAAAGCTTTCAAACTCCTCCTTATGACCAGAGGGGTGAGGTGGGGAGTGCAAGACAAGGGTATGGGGAAATACAAGAGTCCAGGTGGAGGTTAGGCCTGTTATCACAATGCTAAACTGATATTAAAGATATTTTACCCCCTTTCTTTCTATTTTCCCTTGACCCTTCCCGTAGCCTTACAGCTTTGAGGGTTTTTGAGGTATCTTGCTACAACCCAAATGGCTCCAAACAGGATGTTCTCAATAGTACAGTCCATGGTATGATGGTGTTACTTAGCAGTAATATACATTTCCCTACACATAATCTGAAGTCCTTGTGATAAACATAAGAACATAAGAAATGCCAAGCTGGATTAGACCAAGGGTCCATCTAGTCCAGCACTCTGTTCACACGGTGGCTGTTGACCAGGAACCCACAAACAGAACACAAATGCTTACTGCCTCTTCTACTGGAGGTATCACATAGCCATCAAGACTTGTAGCCTCCAGGAATTTATCCAAAGATGCTTTTCAGAGTCAATTACAAAAACAAAAAGTTTATGCAGGATTGTCTTCTGTATATTACCCCCTTACTGGCAAATGGTACATAAAATCAAAACTTATAAATTCTGCAAGACAAGCATCAGAAAGCAAGCTTCTCCACACTGCTAAAATAGACTCCAAACCACTTGGGAGCTAGAGATGATCTCTTTCTTTTTCCCTCCCTTAACATGTAGCTGCTACAACAAAGTTATGTGAATAAAATTCTGTTTATTTTGCAATTCATCCTTTAAAAACAATATATCCTCAAACATTTCTATTCCTAAATGGATTTATCTAAATTTCTATAGTCAATTGTGAATTCAAACCAAGCGTATTAGTCGTTGAAGCTTTAATCTAAGCAGAGTCAATAAACACTTTCAACTATGCATACAACCAAGAAAAATACAAACAACTTGGAAAGTATAGCAGATAATCAAAAGAATTTAGTTTGTTCTTAAAGCTTTTGAACCAAATCCTCAGAGAGCGCAAGAACCTGTAATTCTCATCAACTTCAGATGCCATGTAAGTGGAAGCTGAGCAAGCAAGAGAGTGAAATCCCCCATCACAAACACAAGACTTACTTGCTTAGAAAAAACAGTTGTGTTGGCAGCCTTTTAAAAACACTGCCAACTAAGCGGCGTTGACATCAGATTTAAACGTATGACTGCTGAACTCTGTTATAGCACTTTCATTTGGGGGGCATTATGCCATCAACGATCCTCTGAATCGAGGCAAAGATCTTCAAAAGTGACCTTGATTGATCCATAACAGTTGGAAAGTAACTGATTTGCACTAACTGATATGGACCAATAGGATCATTCTCCAAATTCCATAGTCACTTGAATACTTCTTTATGTAGTTTTTTTTATAAATGATACAATCATTCTTTCCCCATTTGAGGAAAATGCTGCAAAAAGAGCATGGAAAGCAGACAATCCAAAGTGTCAAATGTCACAGTACTCCCCTCTGATGCCCTTTAATAAATTACACCAATTATTGGTTGAATAGTTGTGATTAAAAAAGGCCAAGGATTCATAGAACTTGCATTCTACCTGTATGTCCCTAATTACTATTGAAACAAGGCAATGATTAGAGAGAGATCTGTCTGCTATTGTATGTACTTTTCTTTTTTTAAAGCACAACTTTTGGTGCTGAAAAAAACTTCTCCAGCCTGGTGCCCTCCAGATGTTTTGGACATCAACTTCCATTAGCTCCAGACAGCATGCCTAACGCTCAGGAACTTTGGGGGTTGTACTCCAAAACTTCTGGAGGGCATCAGGATGAGGAAAGGTAGAAATAAATACTTTGTCCCGCCCAAAAAATAAGGCAATGTACCCAACCAGGATTTATACACCCTAGTAGGTTGGTAGAAGGCAAAACCGGAAGCCTTTTCTGTGACATGTTGGTGTTGCAGGTGCAGAGAATTATTGTATGTTGGAGAGCATTCAAACATCAGATTCCCTCATGCATTCCATGATGGTACAGTCCCCCACTACCCCATTCTCCCCACAGCCCTGGCCCCAAATCAAGACTGCTGCTGATCTTGAGGTAGCAATAAGACTTCACTTCTGCATTGCCAAGAAAGATGAAAATTATCACCCCACCACCTCCAAAAAAAAAAGACAAAAGAGGACATTGAGTTGCATAAACCTTGCATATCAGGAGATGCAAATTCAGGGGGGAAATCGACTATACTTTAAAGAAAAAATTCAAAACATCTCATCACGGGGTGGAAGATTGACCAGACGGGATGTGTTCCTGCTCACTCTGCTGTCCAGGTTTTTTTGTAAACCGCCCAGAGAGCTTCAGCTATGGGGCGGTATATAAGTGTAAAGAAGAAGAAGAAGAAGAAGAAGAAGAAGAAGAAGAAGAAGAAGAAGAAGAGCTGATGGGCAACTTCAAGGCAACTATTTTCCCTTCTTATGATACTTCATTTTTAAATTGGACCTGGATTGGTCAGCCCTTCAAACTATCCTCTGTAAAGCAGGGCACATGGTCACTCTAGATGGTAATAGAGCACATCCTGCAATTATGTACTAGTGTCTCAATCCATCCCTTAATGCCTTACAGGGTCTTGGGAACATCCTCAGATCATTTAAAGTTGAGACAAGGAGACTGCCTATAACATTGTTTGAGAAAGCCTGGTAAAGCATTAGGAACAATTTAATTAGAAAGTTTCTGAGATGGATGGACAAATACACGCAACTTTCTGTAGGCCTCCTAATCTGCAAATTCACACAATAAAGCACTAAAAAAAAATTCAATCAAAAATAATAATGGGACCTAATGAGTAATAGACACCATCTTAGAGGGGGGAAAGAAGAGAGACAGGCAGTATAAGAGATTTTAAGAAGTTTAAAACAGAAGCCAAAACAGGCAGGGAACATAATTTAAACCATTTTTCTATCTGGTCTCTGCTTCCAATAGCATTTTTCACAATAAAGTTAACCTAAGAACATAATTTGGCATCTTAACTCAACCTGAAATGAAACTACAGCAGCATTTAGACACCATGTTCCTAATCCTCCAAAGTTTGGATAGGATTCCTCCAGGGGGCAGGGCTTGGAGTGGAGATTCCTTCAGGGGCAGGGCTTGGAGGAACCCCTGGATAGCAAAGCCTGCCAGCCTGAAGTAGGTTCACATGCTGGATATGGCTGAATAGCAAAGCCTGGCAGCCTGAAGTAGGTTCACATGCTGGATATGGCTGGATAGCAAAGCCTGGCAGGCTGGATTAGATTCACAGGTTTGGGGGGGGGGGGGGTCTGCATCCCTGCTCCAAGCCATGGCCTGGAGATTGGGAATAAATGACAGGCATTAAGTGTTCGCTCCTTTCCTCTTGAGTTCAGCTTAGTAGAACTGTGCCATCTGAACTGAGAAACAGCAGCTTTATCGAGTCCCACAAATCATGATTACAGACTACAGTTTGGAGGTTCAGGAATGTGAATGCTTGAATGCAGCCTAAAAGTATTCTTGACTTGTGTACAACGAAGGATCTCAGCCTTCATCAGAACATAACATTTTCCAAAGAGAGCAGCAACCAAAGTGGGACTTACTGAATAGTTTTTATCCATGTTCCGTTTCCAGTGCTTTTTCTCGTGTTTCTTTGCTGCAGTTGAATTCAAAAACGCATGTGTTTGTTTGCAGGGGTTTAGCGCTAGGATATTCTGCAGAAAAAGAGAAAAAGGTTTTCTTTATTAGAAAGTGCAAAGTTCAGAAAGAAACAATCAAATATTCTTATTCACAAAACTACCACATCACACCACCCTGCCTTTATTTATTAATTTTTTAAAAAAAAAAACCCAGAAGAAATCTGGCATTGCAATCCTATGCACAACGACTGGAAAAGAAATCCCATAAAGTTAAGCGGGACTTACTTCCAGGTAAATGTGTATAGGATTACAGTATAAAACAATGATATTAACGTGCTGTTTTTTTTTAATAATAATAATAATAATAATAATAATAATAAAGTTGCCTCCTCTTTCCTCAGATAGGTTCTATGAAATTGAATTCTGACTATTTTAAGTTAGAAATAAGAATGAAAGAGACACCAGCAAGCCCCTTTAGTTGAGGTGAGTCACATAAAATTGTTCTACCATTCTAAGCCTCAAAACTCTACTGCTTATAAAAGCGACACCTGTTGAGCTAATAACCTGAAACGTGGCATTCATAATCTACCTGATGAGGTCTACAATTGTGCAAAGCCTCAAACCAATCAGCTACAAATTGCCACAGATAAAGCAAGTGAAAAGGTGCTGAAAATTGACACGTTGTAGTTTTTACTCCAAGATACAGCTTGAGTATCTGCAGAAAATTACTGGTGTACTTTATTCAGGCTTGTGAGGGAAGTGTGCATTTCATTGGTTTGGTGAAGTTCTGAGAAGGGGCTTTTCAGAAAGCATCAGCAGCCAGGGAGACGTGTGAAGCACAGGAGAACAGGCCTTTAGTTGAAATAGAAATGGTAAACACATACATACCCTACCTCAGCCACCTTGTTGCAGTAAGGTATGCCCTTAAGTGCTACATACTAAGAAATAACTTCAACACTTTTATCCGGTCTCTAACATTTTCTTTTCACCCCTTCCTGCCAATGAATGGTCAAAATTAAACAGTTTAAAAAAATTGGCAGAACACTCATCATTACTGATCACAGGGCATGTCTGTTAAGGCATCCCTCTTAGCTTCCATTTTCCTGAACAGCATGCAGATGACATTGAGAACTGATACCCCAACCGGCCACAAAGTTCTTGTGTTAAATGGAGCATTGTACTTGCCTCCACATTGGTGGCTGCCTCCAGGCCACGGCCATTCATGACTACATGTGGCTATTTATATATTTAATGTGGTTACTCGCAGGCCGTTCTTTAACAGGATGGCCAGTTGCAAAGCAGCATGAGGTTCCTGCACTTTCAGTGACAAGCTACAGCTGTTAAAATTCCCTCTCCTACATAACAACAGCCCTGTCCTCTTTTGCATCTGGTCACCAGCCAATTCTGCAGCTAAAGCTCTCAGAGAAGCTTCCAGTAATAAAAACATTAAAAACAAAAGCCCTGTTCAACTGTTAAGCTTGAAGATGGAACACAAATGAGTGAGTAGGGCCATGGGGCTGCACATGCTGCCCCCACTCTACCCCATCTGTTCCAACCTTACCCCACTGAGAATCAAGGTCCAAAGAGGAATTCCATTTGCTCAGACCCAAGTAGAACTCTCTGCCTGATTGGAGACCCTCATAAACCAAGGTCCTGAAGTGCCTGCCGAATTCTACCCACATTCAAGCAAACGTAAACAGAACTCCTTTTCAGACCTTGCTGCTCAATGCAATATAGTTGGAACTGAGGGGTGGGTGGGTTGATACACATTGGGATGTAGGAGGCAAGGCCAGAGTGCTATGTACCCTGTTGAGGTGTAACAACTTTACAGGGCTACAGTAAAACAATAAAAACAAGATATAACAGAGCAGAGGGGGGCGGAAATCCCAGAAAAAAACATCCTAAACAAACAAAACCCTAAAAGTCCTGGCCAAATAATAATAAAAACGTTTTCACTTGGCACCAAAAACAAAGATAGCACCAGACAAGTCTCTCTGAGGACAGAATTCCACAAATTGGGTGCCACAACTGAAAAGGCTCTGCCTCTATTCCCCACCTGCTTCTGTTCAGATGCTAGCAGGGCCTCAGTTGCTGATCTCAATACCCGGGTAGGCAGATTTATGTAAGAGAGAAAACAGTCCATCGGGTACACTGGTTACCAGCCTCTTAAGGCTTTGTAAGTCCAAATCAGCACTTTGAATTTTGCTTAGAAATGGACTAGAAGCTACCGCAACCATTTCAAAAACAGAGAGATCGGTTTCTTATTTCAAGTCCCAGTTCTTATTCATGCTGCCATGATCTGCTTATTAATGGTACCTTCTCAAACTGGGGAGAGGTAACAAGCATGGTACTGCAGGGCTCAGTCCTAGACCCAGTGCTCGCCAACATTTTTATTAATGACTTGGTGCAGGGAATGCTTATCAGATTTATAGATGACACAAAATTGGGTGGGATAGCTAATACCCTGGATGATGGAAACAAACTTCAAAGTGACCTTGATAGGCTGGAGCGCTGGGCTTAAAACAACAGAATGAAATTTAACAGGGATAAATGCTAAGTTCTACAACTAGGAAAAAGAAACCAAATGCACAGTTACAAGATGGGGGATACTTGGCTCAGCAATATTACAAGCGAGAAAGATCTTTGAATTGTTGTAGATCACAAGCTGAATATGAGGCTGCCTCTACAAGAGAGGTTTAAAGCTCTTTCAAGGCGCTTTAAAAAAATTACCTCTACAAGAACGGAGCGCAAATCGGGCGTAGAGGCGCGTTATCTCTCCAATTATGCGCATTATCGAATGCGCGTTAAATAGCGAGTTTTATTTTGCTCCGGCCGTTAAAAAGCATTTTGACTATGTGAACAAGCGCTTATGCGCATTAACTATTTGTAAAGCGCATTTTGGTCATCCGTTAATGCGCTTCGCCGCCTCTCGTGCAGAGGTATTAGGTGTAAATGCGCTTCAGCGATTATGCGCATAATTGCCTAACCGGGCGCAAAAGCGAATCCTTGTAGACGGGACCTGAGCCAACAGTGTGATATGGCTGCAAAAAAGGCAAATGCTATTTTGGGCTGCATTAATAGAAATATAGCTTCCAAACCATGCAAGGTATTGGTTCCCCTCTATTCGGCACTGGTAAGACCTCATCTTGAGTACTATGTCCAGTTTTGGGCACCATAGTTCAAGAAGGATGCAGACAAACTGGAGGGGGTTCAAAGGAGGGCAATGAGGATGATCAGGGGTCTGGAAACAAAGACGTATGAGGAGAGATGGAGAGAACTGGGTATGTTTAGCCTTGAGAAGAGAAGACTGAGGGGAGACATGATAGCACTCTTCAAATACTTGAAAGGATGTCACACAGAAGAGAGGCAGGACGTAGAATAATGAGCTGAAGTTACAGGAAGACAGATTCCGGCTGGACATCAGGAAAAACTTCCTGACTGTTAGAGCAGTATGACAATGGTACCAATTACCTAAGGAGGTAGTGGGCTCTCCCACCCTAGAGGCATTCAAGAGGCAGCTGGACATCCATCTGTCAGGTATACTTTAAGGTGGATTCCTGCACTGAGCAGAGGGTTGGACTCGATGGTCTTATAGGCCCCTTCCAACTCTATTATTCTATGATTCTATGATTCTAAGGCAAGCCTGCAGAGAACACATGCCAAAATTCAGTATCCATTGTTACCAGTCTTGACTATGGATATCCATGGCTAGGCTGGCCTTCTCCAATGTGGTGTCCACCAGATGTGTTGGATTCATCTTCATCTATAAGTTAGGCTGTGCCACCATAATGCCTTGTTTCCTAAGCTACAGTGTATAATCTTCTATATGAGTTGGAAGTACAATTATAAAGCAAAATAATCCAAGCCAAGGCAGAAATTCCATATATTTCAGATGTGTGGCCAGCTGTTAAAACACACAGTAGGCATCTAGAGGCTGGTCTTACAGGCTATTTTTATAGAAGTTAAAATGGATAGACTCTATATTTCATAAACATTTAACATAGCATTGCAAAATGTACTAAGCACTAGAAGTCTCTCTGCAGCCTTTGAACTGAATAATATATTTCTAATATCATACCACAACAGATGTACTCCTTTGGGTATGACACCATTTGGTTACAAAAAATGGAAGAAACCTCATGTTTACTCTTCTTGGAATTCTGCATCAGTTAAGACAGCTCCAAGTGTAACAGTTGCTGAAATCTAATGGGGCTTCACAGTACAGCATACTCTCGAAATAATGTTGCAATGGCATTTGGCACAGAATACCAGATAGCACACAAATGTGCCAGCTATTCAGAGCATGAGAAAGAGTGAATCATGAAAATCCCTTTATCGTCAAAATAAGTCTGAATTAGAATGCATTGCTGTTATATTATTGCTGTCATATTTAACTAGCAAAACACTTGCCCTAATGATGGTGATGTATATTGTAAGGAGGCCAGGGGGAGTACAATGCACATCTTCCTCTCCCCAGCCCACTGCATCCCATTTTGGAATTACTGCCAGGGAGAACTAGCTTACCCAACATCAGGGTTGAAGGACAGATTTTGCTGTTACCACAACGTGGTCCCCAAGGGCAGCATATTGCTCTTCCTCCACACCACACACCACACACACACACACACACACAGTGAATGGTAAACATGCATTATAAAGCAAAAATGTGCTCTCTATTCTTAAGGACCCTAGGCCAGCGCTCTTTCCACCTTGAAGCTCGTTTCTCCTTATTCCCATTCACAAATGCAAGCTGTTGCTGCCATTGTTCAAACAACGAAAGTATATGGGTGTATATGGTTTTGTTTTGTTTTTTACAAAATGCGCACCTGAATGCGTATTTCCCCCTCATTGACTGAAGTGTGAAAATTCCTATTATTTTCAAAATGTGTCTTTGTAAAAGACACATTTTTCTAATGAACACATTTTTCAAACGCTTACGCAACTGCAAGCTTGGGTATATGCAAGCTTTGGCCGTAAAATATGGTCAGCTTTGCACTGTTTCTTATGTTTCCAACCTTACATTTATTCCTTTTTCCACTTCAGTTTGCTGCTTCTTCTTCTTCTTCATCATCATCATCATCATCATCATCATATAGACACATTACTAGGGCTGTGCGAAGTGGGTCTGCTCCGCTCCAAAATTTGAAGCAGAGCTCCGCTGAAGCACTTCTCCACTCTGCTTTTTGGGGCGGCTCCCTTGCTCCACTTTGTTGGATTATCCATCAAAGAATCGCTCCATTTTCAAATAACCACTCCATTATAGTCAATGGAAATTAACCAAAATGCTTACAGCTCCGTCATTTTTAAAGATAAAGAGATGAAACTTGGCAGCATGACACTTAAATAGGGCTTTAGCCATGCCAAGTTTGAAATAGATCCATTCATTCCTTGATTTTTAGGACTTTTTTCTATGTTTGATAGTTTTTGAACCATTCCCTCTCCGGTCCGAAATCTTGAAGCTTCGGATTTTCAGAGCAGAGCGCACACCTCTAGACATTACTGTACATGGTTCTGCCTAACATATGATTTTTGCAAGTGATTTCCCTTAATAGTGTTTTTTGTATGAAATTTTCAGTAATATCTTAGTATGATGTATTACTGAGACATGAACATTCCTGAGTGTCCTCTCTAGCATTGCGGGGCCCATTTGGGTCCTTGATATTCCAGGGAGCTGCAAATAAATAAACAAGGCCGATAACAGCTAGAGTGCAAAATGGTGGAAGACTTGCTACAAAATTGACCGAATATGTGATGGGCACATAATTGTGGCTATTACACAGCAGTACAAAGGGCTTATTTCATTGCTTCCACCGCATCCTCAAGTAACCTTCTAGTGAACTTCTTCAGCGTCGCCTGGGATTTCTTAATGTAAGTTTGGATGCATTGGAAGCCTGCTGTGACCTTTTTGCTAAGCACTTCAAGGATAAAATTATTGGCCTCCACAGTGACCTTAATGGTCTTACTGTGGCAGACCCAACCAAGGGGTCCAATGCTATGTCTACGCCAATTGTTTAAGATCCATTTCAGTTGATGCAGCCTGAGGACATAACAAAATGCTTGCACTAATGCAACCAACCAAGGGCTCACTTGATCCTTGTCCCTTGTGCCTGATCAATACAAACCAAAGGGGTATGGCCAAGTTAGACCAGGCTGTGGTGAATGCTTTTTACAAAAGGGAGTAAATGTCTGTTGACCTTAAGGAGGCAGTGGTGTGGCCACTCCTACAGAATTCAACCCTGGACCCTATGGTTTTCATCAACTACTGCCCAGTCACAAACACCTCTTTGGGGTATTTGAGAGCCACAAATACCTCTCAAGGGAGTCACGGCAGAACAACCGGAGGTATTTTTGGATGATACTGATTAGATCCATTCCAACCTGGGTTCAGGCCTGGCTTTGCGTCACCCTGATGGATGACCCTGATGGATGAATTGGGTCACCCTATAGATGCCCTTTAAGAAAAAAGAGAAACAGAAGGAGTGCAATCCTGCTGTTCTTGTTTGAAACTCAGTGGCTTTTGATACTATCAACCATAGAATCCTTCTGTACTGGCTCAATGGTTTGGACGTGGAGAGCACTGTTTGCAATGGTTCTGCTCCTATCTGCAGGGTCAGCTCCCGAGAGTGGCAATGGGAGATTGTTTCTAAGTCCCTGGGCAATAGCGCTATGAGGGCTAGTGGCTCTTCTGGTGGTTTTTCTGTTTAACATCTAAACCCAGCACTTCTTCGCTATGCTATATCAGTACTTCCCCCAGCTGAATGTGTGAACCAGGGCATAATCTTGTTTGTTTTCATAATTACATAATGATGCAGGGCACCATTATTCCCATTTTCCAGATGGGGAATTCAGAGCCAATTAGCTTGTACAAACCAATTAAGCAAGTCTGATATATTCTATCAACAGCTTTAAAGGCCATGTCCACTTCAGACACCACCCCTGTAAAGCTATAGTTCACTGATAATCCCCCCATTGCTATATTTTGCTAGTATCCATGGGGTGTTCGTTACATTATTTTAAAATTTTGTATGTTACAATATTATATTGTGTTTTAATTAGGCTGTATTTTTGAACTGCCCAGAGAGCATTGGGTAATGAAGGTCCAGCTAATTGTACCTTCCCAGGGCACATGCACAATGTAAAGTACATGTGCATGGAATCATCCCATGTGACTCCTTCTTTGGAGGTTTCTATACACTGGTACTATGGCAAGGAATGAGCATGTACAAGTCCAGTCACACTAGCTTAGCTCACTTGTTTCAACCAAGGCTTATTACTCTCGTGCTGTTTTTTTTAATGTGGCTGGTGGATAATAAGCCTCTGTGGATGGCAGGAGTAGCTGAAGTCAACACAATACTACAAGGTGGTGCCATGCTGGAGAGGAGAGGAGATCACTAGCACTAGTCCACTAGCTCAGAGGACTGCTATATCCAAATGAGTCTGAAAAAAAGTGCTCCGTTATTAATTCCTGCATTCCTAGTTTACTATACTACTATATCTTATGTGCCTGTTTCCCCATTTGCACAGTGGTGTTAACCTAGATATTACAAGTAGTGGACATAAGGGAAACTATACTATTCTCCATTCCTACCCTCCAGTCCAGATGTCTTTTCTGTAAAGGACTTCCAGGAGTATTGTACACAAGGCAATTTGCAATGAGGCTGGCAAACACCATGACTTGTCCTGCCTGCAACAGGGTTCTCTCTGGCAGTGAACAGAAGCAATATCATCATGACAATTTACACATAAAAATAAGCAGCAACTCTATAGAGCTAGATAAACATTAGGAGGTACTAGTTCCCCTCTATTTGGCACTGGTTAAGCTTTATCTTGAGTACTGCATCCAGTTCTGGGCACCATACTTCAATAAGGATACAGACAAGCTGGAGAGGGTTCAGAGGAGGGCAACAAGGATGATCAGGGGTCTGGAAACAAAACCCTATGAGGAGAGACTGAAAGAACTGAGCATGTTTAGCCTGGAGAAGAGAAGATTGAGGGGAGACATGATAGCACTCTTCAAAAACTTGAAAGGTTGTCACACAGAGGGCCAGGATTCTTCTCGATAATCCCGGAGTGCAGGACACGGGATAATGGGCTCAAGTTACAGGAAGCCAGATTCCAGCTGGAAATCAAGAAAAACTTCCTGACAGTTAGAGCAGTATGACAATGGAACCAATTGCCTAGGGAGGCCATGGGCTCTCTCATACTAGAGGCTTTCAAGATGTAACTGGACAGCCAACTTTCAGGTATGCTTTAAGGTGGATTCCTGCATTGAGCAGGGGGTGGACTCGATGGCCTTATAGGCCCCTTCCAACTCTACTACTCTATGATTCTATAATGCCATTATAAGCTTCCAGGAAATGAAAAGCCTCTTCCAGATAGAATGCTCTTTATCACTTCAAAGAGCCTGGGGTAAATGGATCTCTCTAGGCAGAAAGTTCACAGGGAGGGTGCCACAACTGGAAAAGCCCTGATTCTTACTGCCATGTGGCAATGGGCTTTGAAGCAGGACTTCATTCAGATCTTAATTTCCAGAAAGGCACATATGGGAAAAGACATTAATGCAGTATGTACAGAAGTTTCTGTTAGAATTAGGAACAGAAGTACATTTGTTGATGGCAAAGAAGCAATACATTTATTGACACTCAAGGATAGGGTAGCCATGTGTCCTATTTTATGGAGAATAGTCCTCTGTTTGAAGGCATCCTCTCTCTGGACTGGACAACTTTTCAGAATCTGCTTTAAGGATGAACAACTTTAAGATGGGAGAGGTGGGCCTTGAAGTTGCCCATCAACAGGAGACTAAGCAGGCACACAGGTCACCTGGTCACAATCTTCCCCAATATGGTGAGATGTACGGTATTTCTATTTCAACTATAGTCACGATTTCTGAATGTGCATCTATACATATAAATTAGCATATGCAAAATTTATGCAAAACTATACCCTCTTTCGTCCTCTTTTTAGTGATGTAATTTTTTCTGAAATGTGCAAATGACCAAAAAGTGAAAGCAATGTAGATTTCCAACATGCTGTCCAGGTACTAACTGTTAATAAGCAATTTCAAGGCCCCTGTTCTCTCTTCTCATGGTTCTTTATATTTAAAACAGGCATAGACTGGAGAGCCTTTCAACTAGAGGACTTCCCCCTGTAAAGTAGGAAACATAGCCACCCTAATGTTATAAGATCATAGCGGTTGGAGCCATGTGGTTCCAGAAAACTGCCTCAAGAATATATATATATTCATAGCTTGCCTACTTTTTGTACAAAAAGGACAACCCCACTAAAAGAGCATGTTTCCCATGTGAAAATCTAAACCGATAGAAGTTTAACTCAGGCCTAGACCTGTGGGACCAGAGAAGTTAAATTCTCATTCTCAGCCACCTTAGTACTACAGAAATATTCCACATTCTTATCTTCTAAATCCCAATTGGTTTACATTCCATGTTTTAAGCATTAAAAAGACATCAGCCTGAGATGAATATAATATTAGGTCTCTATTGCAATCTGTCCCATCTATGTCTGACAAAAACCTCTCCCATCTATATTATAGGTTTATGATAGCTTTAAAGCTTCAGATTGATCCTCTCTCTATTGTAAAATGTTTTGTATGCTTTTGTGTGTGTCACCAGAAGTGAAAGCCTTGCGGAACAGAATTCCATTAAGTCACATGCGGTCTTACAAAAATCCTATCCTGACATTGTGACACATTTAATGTAAAGCAGCTCCAATTAAAACTTTTGAAAAGTCAAACAAAAAAAAACCATGAAAAGATTCCCTGGCAGAAGATGATGGGCCCCTCCAGTCATCCTAAGCACCTTACTCTGGAATCAGCCACGTTTCATACATCATAATTTTCTCCTTCTGCGTCCTGACTTGTTCTAGGTGCCTTTCAAGAGAAAAGGATGATTAATTAATACAAAAATAAATCTGAAGGCTGTTTTATCAGAACAGTCTATTTAAGACCAAAAAAAAATCCCCTCCCCACATGAAATGTAGAATGTAGTTGATAAACTAAGGCTGTGTAGATGCAACAATTCTGCAGAATACATAGTGGGCAGAGTCAGCTTTCTAACAATCTCAGCTTTCATTTTAGAAAGCTTCTGAACTTTCTAGTCCTTCTAGTTGCAAATATATGTTTGAAAGCATGTGAATAATGCCTGGCAAAATCTCAGAAGCCAAAGTAATTGATGCATAAGGTCTTCAGCATTCAGAAGGTAGGACTTCTTACATGACCTTCACCAGCAGAAAAGAGTATGCAAAATGAGAGAAAAGCTTTCCTTAAATAATCGAATAAAGGTTCAATAGCTCATATTCTATGGGTAAAAGCTAGATTATTTTGCTGAAGAAGAGTCACATTGCTGCCCATAACAGTAGGCTGACCAGATAAAATCCAGGTCAGGACTCATGTAACTTTAACAGTTGTAGAGAAAAGGGAATTTCAGCCAGAGTCATTTGTATGCAATTAGTTCCTGGTGAAATTCCCTCTTCATCACAACAGTTAAAGGTGCAGGCACTATACTAGAGTGACCATATACAAAAGAAGGCAGGCCCCCTGCAACTTTAACTGTTGTGATGAAGAGGGAATTTCACCAGGAACTAATTGCATACAAATGACACTGGCTGAAATTCCCTTTTCTCTACGACTGTTAAAGTTACATGAGCCCTGACCTGGATTTTATCTGGTCACCCTACAACAGCAACCTTGCTATGTTAAGGATCAGTTCCCACTGCTCAGTTCCTTCATTAATCATACACAAGAAGAGCATTGCTAGATCAGACTAAAGTCCACCTTGTCAAGCATCAATTTCTCAGTGGCCAATCAGATGACCCTAGGAATCCACAAGCAGGGCATGAGAACAATATGACTCAGACTACAAATGTGAAGGCCTGAGGGGGCCAGGGAGAGATTAAAAATGGGAGTGTGGGGTTCTAAGAACTTTTTTTTTTCCAAATTGGACATGAGAGGGGAGGAAATCCTATGAAATATTTTCTCTTTTGGAATAAGTGAAAAGACAAGATTTATTACAAAATGTGAGTTTTCAACATTTTTCCTCCTACTTTTTAGATAGTGTCCTGCACTGCCTGCAGCAAACTCTGAGTGCAGGGGCTAACCCAGAAGCAAAGTGACAAAGCAGGCAAAAGTTTCAGTCCAATGAGTTCAAGCTAAGTCAGGAGCAGTCAAGATAACAAGCAAGGATCAAAACATAGTTTGGCATAGGGTGACCAGATAAAATCCAGGTCAGGGCTCATGTAACTTTAACAGTTGTAGAGAAAAGGGAATTTCAGCCAGTGTCATTTGTATGCAATTAGTTCCTGGTGAAATTCCCTCTTCATCACAACAGTTAAAGTTGCAGGGGCCCTGCCTTCTTTTGTATATGGTCACTCTAGTATAGTGCCTGCACCTTTATAGTGCCTGCACCTTTAGATGAGCAACAAGCCAAGCTCCAGGTTCAGACATAATGGGAATTTTTATTCCTCATTAGTTTCAAATTAGTGCAGCTTCTCCTGCTAATGGAAGGAGCCAAATGGGGTTGATTGGGTGGTGCTGGTAATAAGCCAGAATTCCCAGCAATTGTGGTGTATCATTATGTCTGATCAAAGCCAATAAGAAGGGTGTTGGTTTATTACTTTCAGATGCCATTTTCAAATACTTGCAGCACTTTAGATTAGCTAACTGGCAACTGAATCCTTTTATTTACTGAATGTCACTTCTCAGGGCCAAGGCCTCATAGAGTGACACAAACATAAAAGAAAAACAAAGGAATATTAATCAAACAATTTAAGCATAAAGTGGACAGAACTACATAGACACATGAAGAAAGTTGCTTTAGATCACACAATTCACTTAGAATTATTGTAAATAGGTTGATTGTAATTCAGATTTCATGCAATCTTGCATACTTTGAGAACAGAATATTCATTTATCACTATTATTACAAAAGTGAGACGCACTAGTAACATTTTCATTTAAATGAGAGGAGGTGACAAATGAAAGTTTGAATTAGTGGATTAAAGTTTTAGGACATGGTCACTAGAGAGAGAGAGAGAGAGAGAGAGATGTTCAAAGGCAAAGAAAGATGGTCAAGTTTAAATTCCATGGAAATTAATAGGACAATTGGATCCTACAATGGATCCTACACAAATCTGTAGTATTCTTAGGCTTTAAATCAGCCTCCTGCAACATGCTGCTCTCCAGCTGTGTTAGACTACATCTCCCATCACCCAAACCATGCTGGCTGGGAATGATGGGAGTTGCAGTCTAACACATCTGGAGGGTACCGAGTTGTGCAACGTTGTTTTAAATGTATCACTGAAGATCCATTAGAGGTGCTTCCAGATGGAGCATTTCCCAATGAAATGCACCAAAGACTCTCTTTTTTAGCGTACCTCCCACCAAACACACACACACACACACAGGCTACATCAAAAATCTACCGATAGGAAATGCAGCCATTTGATCGAACCCTAATTGATAAAGTGGGCTTTGGAATGCATGCTGGGGGGAAGTTTAAATTCATCTACTTAACACTTTTTAATAAACCACTTTCCACTTTATCATTCACAGCAAGCAGCATTCAGAATATTACGAAGTACATCTGTTTCCCAAGTGAGAACAATTGGCATATATGATTTCCCCCCTCCAAAATAATGAGCAGATTAGAACAATTAAGCTAAGTATCTTAAGAGTTTTGATCCACAGTGAGAAATAAGTATCCAAGGATTTTCCCTAAACATCTGTTTTATTTGAGTTTGAAATTAATCTTCTGATCAGGTAACAATCACTTGAGCACCACCGTTGAGATCTGAGCTGATGAATTGGCCCATGCTGGTGGGGAATGATGGAAATTGCAGCCCAACCTATCTGGGAGGCACATGTGTTGGTGGAGGAAGTTGCATTAGACTTTCTTCCAGCAAAGTGGGATTGCAGCAGATTGAGGAGGGGAGGGGGGAAGAAGTGCAACTTTTTACTTTGTGCAGGTTTCCCATCAAGGGAAGAAGCAGGCAAACTCACCTGGCAAACTAGAGAGTCTGGGATCACCATCCACACCCGTATCTGAGACACGTCAGACAGGAAAGCTGTGCGATCCTCTCTCTTTGCATAGATGCCTGCTTAACCATTTCCCCAATTCCTGTGCAAAGTGAAAGGCCTGGGGGCCCCAAGGCTGCTGGGATGTGCAGCAGGCCGGGGCCATGGCACCTCCTCTCTTTTCAGGGACATTGCACCCAAGAATGTTTCTTGTGGAAACTGATTACTCACTTGCTCTAAGCCAAACAAGGATGGGTAATGCAGCTGTTGGGCTTTTGGTCTCAGGCTACAAAGAGGATTTGCCCAACCTTGATTACACTGTTGCGCACCTCATGTTGTTTTTCATGTTATTAATGCCACATTGCTTCAGTTCTGTCAGGTTTCCTGGTCCCTCACTGCTCAGCCCACCAAGATGACGCTTCAATCTGGGCGATCCTTCTGCAAACCCCCACCCCCCGCTTTCGCTATCAAGTTCTCACAGTCAGTGGCTGCGGGAATAGGACACTACTCCTCCATCCCTGCTCTGAGAACGCTGACAGAGATAAGCTAACGCAGATTCTGACATTCCAGAGGCTGAACAAGCCCAAAGCCAGACTACATCCAATTAAATCTTAGCTAAAAAGTACAAAACCCCATGGCAGTGCCTCAACTATTCCTGACAAGTTCAAGCAATGCCTTCAAGAAAGACAGGCTACAGCTGGGTTCTAGCATTAACTACCTGTTTATTTTGAAAATATATCCATAAGAAGAGCCTTTCCCAACTTGGTGCTCTCCAGCCCAACATTTCTGGAGGGCACCATTTGCTCAGACCCAAGTAGAACTCTCTGCCTGATTGGAGACCCTCATAAACCAAGGTCCTGAAGTGCCTGCCGAATTCTACCCACATTCAAGCAAACGTAAACAGAACTCCTTTTCAGACCTTGCTGCTCAATGCAATATAGTTGGAACTGAGGGGTGGGTGGGTTGATACACATTGGGATGTAGGAGGCAAGGCCAGAGTGCTATGTACCCTGTTGAGGTGTAACAACTTTACAGGGCTACAGTAAAACAATAAAAACAAGATATAACAGAGCAGAGGGGGGCGGAAATCCCAGAAAAAAACATCCTAAACAAACAAAACCCTAAAAGTCCTGGCCAAATAATAATAAAAACGTTTTCACTTGGCACCAAAAACAAAGATAGCACCAGACAAGTCTCTCTGAGGACAGAATTCCACAAATTGGGTGCCACAACTGAAAAGGCTCTGCCTCTATTCCCCACCTGCTTCTGTTCAGATGCTAGCAGGGCCTCAGTTGCTGATCTCAATACCCGGGTAGGCAGATTTATGTAAGAGAGAAAACAGTCCATCGGGTACACTGGTTACCAGCCTCTTAAGGCTTTGTAAGTCCAAATCAGCACTTTGAATTTTGCTTAGAAATGGACTAGAAGCTACCGCAACCATTTCAAAAACAGAGAGATCGGTTTCTTATTTCAAGTCCCAGTTATTATTCATGCTGCCATGATCTGCTTATTAATGGCTACAGCTGGGTTCTAGCATTAACTACCTGCTTATTTTGAAAATATATCCATAAGAAGAGCCTTTCCCAACTTGGTGCTCTCCAGCCCAACATTTCTGGAGGGCACTATGCTGGGGAAAGTTGCATCTATAGGAAGCTATCTTAACCCAGGTTGGACTATTTGTCTCACCAGTCCTCCTCATCTCACGTGCCTCAAAACGGGCAATGGCATTTCTAACACACATAAGATCAGTGGGGGCTGGTGGCTCTGATTTTGGTGGGGCTGTGAATCCATTCTGAGTTTCAGTCAGGACCAGCCAGAACTCTAAAGGAGATGTCCAGCGTGCTGAATTCTAACCTCAAAATAGGCTGATAGCTCCTTTAGAGTTCTGGCTGGTTCTGACTGAAACCCAGAATGGATTCACAGCCCCACCAAAATCAGACCCACCAGCCTCCACTGGTGAATGTAAACCTCAACCACCCCCCTGGCTTAGCTGTGGCCACTAAAAGCCACCTGAGAGGGAGAGAAGATAGTAAGAAGCCATCTCGTCTCAAAGGACATAGAACAGTCATAAAAAATGCACCACGTCAGATGCAAAAACAACCCCTCAAACCTACAAACAAAGCTTCCAAGAGCCACTGAGTCATCAGACCCAGGTTCACATGATCAGCCCTACTGATCATGCTTACCGGGCCAACATGCACATGCTGTATCCCCCATAAAAGATACATGTATGGCTACAAAAAAACACCACTCTGCAAGTAGTATACTAAATTTAAAGATTCAGCGTACGTTGAAGAAGACCTAAGCCCACTCCACTGAGCTCTTTGGCTTGACACTGAACTGATAATATCTGGCAGGGCACCATAGCTCATTTTAAATAATTGCTTTCATAATGTGCATCTGATTTTTGGAACAGCATATTAAAAGTTGTGGGGTTGGGGACAGAAAGAATCAAGTAGGAGGATTAACAGAACAAATTTTGCTAAGAGAAAAACAGGGACAGAAGTTCTTACTGGCCTCGTCAATGGATGAACTCCACATCATGAATTCAAAAATGCAATTTAGTGTCTTCAATAAAAGAAAGCCATTTCAATACATTGTAATTTATTCCCAGTATACTACTAAATGATAACTAATACCATTACTAATGCATTATCCACAAAATATTTATTTTCAGTTAAATTCATTAAACATCTCAATGCATCTTAATGTTTTATTCACTTGATAAAGACAAGTTGCTCTCACTTCAGAATTCTAATCCACTTCATAGGAAACCATTAATCTTGAAGGCACCATTTCTGCCTGACCCAATCCAGTCTGATTATGCGGAAGATTACAAATGAACAGAAATGTCAAAGGCAGAACAAAGACACAGACATGGCTCTAAACTACCTCCAGCCCTTGTGATTGGGGAGAGTAATAGACATTTGAGAGCAAACATAGGATTTCCAATTCTATGACCCAATCCTCACATCATGGCTACCCAGGATTTGTTTAAACCCAGGACAGTCATGGGACTGTCTTCATAGTGCCGGTTTGGAACTGCCTCCCTCTCAAACCCCGTGCTTTCCCTCTCCCGGAGCGGTGTCGGGTAATCCTGATGCTGAGGAGGGAGCACGGGGATTCTAGGCGACCATCCGGGTACCGGAGCCACCCCCACCCTCTTCCTGGTGGAAGGCAACCAATCACCGGTCACCTTTCACCAGGCACTGCCCCAGAGCAATGTCAGACAGTGGAAGAGCAATATTGATGTCACTCCGATTGAAAAGATCGGGGTAAATCCTTGACTTTTTCAAACCGCAGCATCGTGGGAAAGCCCCACAGTGGCTGTGAAACTGCGCCTGTGTCATCTAACCAACGCAGCGCAGATCCACAGTCACCACTGGGCTACCCCTGCATATAAACAGCCCCATGAACAAGTGGGAGCAAGCTAGTGTGCTGGCTTGCAACTGGATGACTGCTCCTGCTGAGTTAAACAATCCAGGGATGCTGCATCCCTGGATTGTTTAGAATGACATAAAAACATAAGAAAAGTCATGCTGGATCATTGTTTATTTAGTCCAGCATTCTGTTCACACAGTGGCCAATCCACTGCCTGTTGGAAGCCCCCTAAGAAGGACAAAAATTCTGAACCCATAATTGTGGATTGTTGGGAGAAGAACAAGCCAAAATTTATATTCTGCTTTGTTCTTGGGTTACAAGTTTGAGTTGTTCACCCCCCAAGAATCTACAATTCCAAGTAAGGACTTCATGATAAACAAGCTAGGGATTGTTCAGCTCTGCCCAACTCTAGTGGGGACAATCAGGCGGTGAGAACTAGCAAACTCACCTACTTCCACTTCAGTCCCAACAACACACAGTTTAACAAATCTGTTGCAACATGTGAACCATATCTGTGTCAGAAGTGCAAAGTGTGGGTGGGGGGGGGGGTTGCAAGGAAGAGGGGATAAGCGAATGGATGGAATGTATGTTGAAGACAATCATAGAGTTGAGAATCCTATGTGTTTCCTAAATTTATAGTTCAGTACTATCTATGCATTTAGAATATTCACCTAGTAGAGTCCTTTTGAAATTGTACCACTTCAGACTACACATCTAGGGCTCATGATGCATGATTGAATGTTTCCCTAAAAGAAAGAGGCTCCCTGAATGTGGATTGGCTTTCCACATTTGGGGACCCTCTTTTATTCGGGAGAAATACTAGAACCTAACACACCCCTAATATTTAAGTGTTTTAAGTGGGGAAACATTCAAATACATAATAGCTCGCCTACCATATGAAATAGAAAGGTCTCAAAAGCTGTATCATAGGATCACTCTGAAACTGTAAGACTGTCATGGAACTAACAGCAAGGTTCAAAAGGTGGGGCAGGAAAAACTCTGAAGCTTGAATAAACACAAAGATAAGAGAAATACAGAGAAGCTAAGGAGAAGTATTAAGACAGATCCAAAATACTAAAGCAATAAACATTCAGCCTAAGCAAATTATTGGCCTGATTGCTGGTGTAATTAGGCATCAAATTTAACGGGTTTGGGACATGTAAACTCTCTTCATTGAACATTTATCTTGTTTTTGTCTATTAATCTGAGAAGGGAGGGACATAGGAAGCTGATTTATACTGACTCAAAAGCATTTGTCCATCCAGCTCAGTATTCTCAACACTGACTGGCAGCAGGTCTCCAAGATTTCAGGCAGAAATTTTCCTAAATCTACCTGGAAATGCCAGGGATTGAACCTGGGACCTTCTCAATTCAAAGCGCTGCTCTCCCATTGTGCTATGGCCCCTCCCCAATTAGAACAGGGTAAAATAAAAACACAGCTAATTAATTTTCAGTTTAAAATATTTAATGTCTTACATCACAATTAGCAATTTGGAATTGGGAAAGAATTTTCAACCAAAATGTTGGGAAGGGGGCAGCATGTGCCTTGGTGGCTTATTCACATGAAACATCTCAAGCTCTTTAGGGCACAACACGCTGGCTGGGGGTTGATAGGAGTTGTAGGACTTTCTTAATCTGCAATTATCTTCAGCGGATGATGTGTCCTTTGTTTCTGGATCACTATTGTCAGTATCGACCACTGGTCAACTTCAGTACCTTTCAGGGGCCATCCAATTCCCCAGACAGTAGTCTGGAGGGTTGGAAGTGTGTTTTGCAATGGGTTATTAGGAAATGGACGTATATTTTGCCCTTAGACCCAAGATAAAAGCTCTAGAAGTAGCTAGAGTGTTACTTCCCTGGAAGCAAGACTGAATCAACTAGGAAAAAGCTGCAACTTACATCCGGCATAACAGAGAAACAAACCACAAGTACTCCAGGGCAAATGCCACGAAAACATTGTGTGAGCATAAGTGAAATTACATTTTCCATATAATATAGCTTTACATTTTTTGAATGAGACATCCATTTGCAAAGAATGCATAATGTGTGCTGTTTAATTGGGCCTGGATATAAACTACATTTTTTTTAGATCACCATCCCCCCCACACACAACCCCCCCCCAAAAGTACTCCAATTGCAAATGGTGATTTTCTCACCCATACATTTCAGTTTATTTTTTTAAGTACATAATATTTCAAGAGAATCAATGAAGTCAATATGCACTGTTTTTCCTTCCTTTGGGCTACCTCCTATGAGCTTAACCTGCCTAATATCCAAACTGCCATGAGATCAAAGGTCCTTTCCTGAAAAAGGTTATAAAATGTTTATTCAAAACCCAAAACAAACTTAGATGGCCATGCAACAGCTGGTGAAAGGTTAATGGTCTACAGATTTCAATCACGGGTCAAATCAGTACTGAAGTTACTGCTGCTTTAAGTTTAATCAGCAACAAATCTAGTGAAGTTATTTTTTGCCAACTCATGCAGCTTTCTAGAAGGTAATTTTTAAGACTAATGCACTAAGCCCTATCAACTGACACACCAGCAAACCAGCCATAACAGCTGGGCCGCCAGAAAAGTGCAAACCGTGGCCTTATGTTAGCATTCCATACCAATCTGTCAGGTTTGCCCATCAGCATGAATCGTCATTCCAATGCTGGCATCAGGCACCATCGCAAGTTCATATACAAATACAATTACACAGAGGTGTCATTGAGATAGATGGTGGATGAACAAGCTTTTCACTTCTGAGAGTCAGCTGCTAGGCTGCATCTTGTACTTGAGAAAGATAGTAACAGGGTGTCACCAGGGAACTGCAAATGACACACGTAAGTCCTACTTGCTATGGCATTCTTTACAAGGCAACCTATATCCAGGAGTTTTGGTCCAGAAACTCACAGGGGAACACACACAATCATACCCCTTGGACTCTGCTCCAAGATCATTTCAATTGCCCAACTGTTTGCAATGCTCAGCTCCCTTGATCTTACATGATTGTGGGTAATGGTTTCAGTTAGTGATGGCTAAACATAAAAACCTTCTCTGTGGTGGCCCTGAAGTTGTGAAATTCCCTCCCCACTGAGGTACATCTGGTGTTTTCACTCTATTCTGTTGACAATACAAGACAAAAGAGCAGGTAAGAGATTATGCTTTTTACACAACTGAAATGTGTTCATTTGACACACTTTAGAGGAGGCAACAGAAGACATGGCTAACATGGCCACAGCAAATAACTTAGTATACAGCCAATAAGCTTTCCAAGGGATGTGCTTGTCACAAACAAACCCAGTCTCATCAGCCTTGGAATGTTTCTAGGACAATACCAGCTCCCTGGCTAGGTGAGAAATCTCTGACCTCTCTGAACCTGTAAAACTTCTAAATGATGGAAGTCTCTTTAACTCATTCTCTAACATATAACAGACATAAAAGTAAGGGTCAAACTACATGTTATGTTCACCTTGCAGTGTGCAGCTCTCTTTCTTTTTATTCAAAAGAAAGCATGGAAGCCCAATCCAGAATGGAGCTGCTGCACACAGGGAGGGGTTCAATCCTTCCCTGCTCCCTGCACAGCAATTACTAAGAGTAAAAACAAACCAAAAAGGGGGACTTTTTACCTTTTGGATACTGCTGTCCAGGTTCATTTTCAGGGGGTCACAACTCACTGCTTACTTTAGAGTAAACAAAACACAAAAAGGGAGCTGTATGCTTCGGAGTTATTGTAACATGTAGAAGAGTTAGGGTAAAGCTGAATATTTTACATTCTTTTTAATTAGGGTGCATTGTTGTAGACCCTAATATAACATTGGTGTTCATCCAGTGGTTTTTCATAGTGGGCCTTTTGGGCTTAATCATTTCACAGGGTGGGGCTGTTTAGATATGTATGTGTAATGCTTCACTTTCTTCTGTGGTAAGTTGACCACAGTTGCTACATTTGGGGACCCTTCTGATCATTCTGCTGTGTGAGGCCCAAGACTTCTGCTATGAAGTCCTTCCCTGAGTAGGAGAAACACAGAGCTAACCTATTCTCAGGACAGAAAAGTCTACCTTTTCAGAGGGAAACATGAAGTGTGCCTCCAATGTTAATTTATAAATGTTTAATTTAATTTAATATTGATACAAAAGTATAGAATTGAAAGTTCCTAGACCTTTGTTATGCACAGACCTTGAAATTTCCCTTATAAGCATTTTAATGAATGAAATAAGAAAAGAACACACAAATATGCCTACTCAGAGATATCTGTAAGTGATAGCAATATAAGAATACTGAACAAATCACAACAGAGAAACCTGCTGAAGAGGGAAGCAAAAGAAATAAAAATGGTCCCGATCAATGGCACAAAAGCACAGGCTGCAGACAATTTTTACTTTTAGTTGATCTTCATTTTCTCTCTTTGCAGGTCCATGAGACTGTAATCTTTAAATGCTTTGGCGTCAAGTTGTATGACAGCTCAGAACACACTCTGCTCAAAATGTCATAAGCACCATAGATCAGCGATGAAGCATAGAGTCTGCCTCTAGGGAACAAAAAGGTAATTCCCTTGTTTTTCCAATATTCAGCAATTACAGCATATAAACCTTATGAATACAAATGAGGACTGACTCTGTGTACATGAGAGAGAGAAAAAAAATTAGTTATATGATGGTGGAGTTTGTATAACAATTTTATTAGCATAAATTGAGGGCTATTGGGTTACAAATAGGATGTCTTAAACACATGCAATTTAGATAGATAGATGATAGACAGATATAGATAGATATTGCACAATCTTGCCTGGGGAAATGAACAATGTTTAGACATATTTCAGAAAAGTGTTCAGGCTTGTAAAAAAATGAAAATTTGGATTGTGAACCTTTGTAAAAGATTTGGGGAAAAATGTTTTGTTTTGTTTTTAACTAGGCCCCTGAGGTCCACCTAGAGGAGCCAGGTGCCAAATAGTGGCCCAGGCAGGCAGACATAACTAAGAATGAAGGAATAAGGATTCCTCAAAGTTCTTGCTCAGCCCAGGAATTTGTGACCAGTACCAGAACCAAGCTTGCATATCCTTTCTCACAACATCACCACCCCCATTTTTCCTCAAGCATTCTTTTTCTGCAACCAAACTGGGGAAGGGTAGTTGTTGCTGTTGTTAGACAACTGGGAATCAAAGGGCCCTGACAATCTACTGCAAATCCAGAGATCTACCAGTAGATCCCAATCTAACTCTGCCCACCCCAATTTAGATCACTGGTCTTCAACTGGGTAGCATCCTGATCTCAGATAGGTTACATCAAAACTTCAAGTTGCCATTTAGGTTTTCCTGGGAGGAAAAAGATGAGGCGACACAGAGGAAAAGGAAGACAAACACAGAAAAGAGGAGAAAGTCAAATACAATAAACAAATGTACCAGGGTTCCTATGCTGTAAGATGGGTCACAAAGGTGGTCCCAGGTCTGAGGAGGGAGAGAGCACTGCTAACTCAGGCTGCACTTCTATGGACCACAGCAGCTGCACAGAAACATGTTGTTTTTGTCCAGTTTTTATTACTGTATGTATTTTATTCTTTATAGCTCCTGAAGGATTATTATCCGAAACATTGAGCTTTAATACAACATTAAAAGATACACGCCTTTTGCAGCACCAGAGTTCGTCTCTTTTCTTTCTGCTAGCATTGCTGCTTCTCCCCCTTCTCACAGACCGGCACAGAAACATGCACCACAACTCTATAATAAGCAACTGTGTTCACATGTGACAGACATAAAATTGACGACAGTAGTACATCCATCGTTCTCAAACCACTAAGCAAGCCTTCATAATGAGGTGCAAGCAATTGCTATGGAAAGCATTGAACACTTCATAGCCCCCCGTCCAATAATTAAAAACATTTACCACAGACCAGCTTTATACTAGTTCCTCCTCAGCACTTCAATATCTAAAAGTAAGGAATATATCTCCTTGAGGTGAGCTTGAAAATCATGCTGATTAGTGCCTAGTCCAGCCTTCCTTAACATGTCTCCCTCAGATAAATCTCAATTGTCTCTCACCTCTGGCCTTGTTGATTGGGGCTGATGGGAATTTTAGTCCAAAATGTCTGGAGGGCCTCACATTCTTTTCCAATTGTGGCATCTGACTGTTCAGTTTCTAGGGAAGGGTGAGGATGTTGTTGTAATAATAACAAAATTTGCAAATTTATTCAGGAATGGGATGGGAAAAGTTGAGTTTTTTTTAAAAAAAAATGAATGTGGAAGAAAGTTGACTGACAGATTTGTTCATCCCCACGGGAGTTCACAATACCTGAGTCCAAGTTACCAGTGGAGATGTTTCCTCCCCCTCTGGTAACCACCCTACCATCAACACATCCTTCCACTTCTATGTTCCTCATCAGCGGGAGAGAACACGGTGGGAAAGAGTGTTTCACTGTAGCAGGTGTGAGAGAGAATATCCATCCCCTCTCAGCAAATCCTCTGGCATGTGCCAAGAACGTGGGAGAAGTAAGGTGTTGTTCTCTCACTCCATGCAAGCCCTGTGAAATAAACTCATGTCACTTCTTCTCGTACATAAGGATGCTTAAGAAATTTGGTCTTTGTTAATTCTGATATGAACTGACCTGGGATTGGAACCAGGATCTGTCTTTCACAAGAGGAAGAGACCTTCTGCAAGAAGAAGGGCTTTTTTTGCAGAACGTCCCTCTGCCTGGATTTCTGGGGATCCTCCCTCCCATTCACACCACTCTCCATTCAGCAGGGTTTCCTGGCTAACTGTGTAGTATTTCTCAAATGTTTCAATGCAGTTCTTGGTTGAAATAAAGTGTATCAAAGTGTGCTATAAAAGTATTTAAATGCAGATTTTAATGCAGATTTTTTTTAAAAAAAATCATAGATTAATGCAGCAATGGGACAGAATGGCTTTATCCATAAACAGACTGGGCCTGGACTGGCCTTCAAATAGAGGACTATCCTTTGACAACCCATCAAATAGAGGAACATCCTCTGCTCAGGGAAGATGAGGGGTCAGTGGAGACCATTAAAAAAATGGCTGGTCAATACCAAGCCAAAAAAGACTGGATTCCTAAAAGGCATTCTGGATTATTTTGTCTGTTAAATGCTACCTTTTACATCAGGGATGGGGAATGTCTGGCATATGTCCCCAACTTCTTGACCAGAGCCATTGTGGCGCTCAGGCTGAATAAGGTTTCCCACACCTGTTTTAAGTAGGCAGGATTTATTGCTGTCTCCTGCTGCTAATCTTACCTTTTCTTCTCTTTGCAAACCAATTCCCTGGACTGACCTTGCATCATCAACATAATCATCATTGAATATGAATAACAGCTATCCTTTGGTTAATGTACAGTAAGACCTGGTTAAGATCAAGCATTTGACCACATGCCTAACAAGAATTAGTTTGTGTGTGCTTTGTATTACGTTTTTGAACATACTCAAATGCAAGGCTCTGGTATCCTCCAGGAACACCCTTTCTAAAACAAAATTACAGGATTTGTTTCCAAGTTAGCATTCTACGAATTTGTTTAATGACATGATAGATACACAACCCCACATTTAAACAGAAATTCAAAATCAGTTGCCATTAAAAAAATATCAAAACAAAAACAGAATTTTCAAAAAGAGATAAGAGTTGCATGATAGGAAGAAATCAATACATTGATCAGCAGCATTCAGCACTCACTGTAAATCCTCTATTATTTTATTCCTTTTCGAATGAGTGTGGTAAAAAATATAAAGGACAAAATCATCCAAGTATTTCTACAAATATGAAATTTATAAAAACAGTTCTTCTTTATCAAGAACAATGCAACGTTTTGCTTCTAAAAGGGCTTTTGTGTACTCCCCCACTACTCAATATTACAAGTAGAAAGTAGAGTACCAATCTACTCAAAGATTTCCATCTATTACATTACTTATAGTAATACCTTGTATTTACATAAGACTATTTCTTAAGTGGTCACATTATTTCATAGACATTTTCAGTATATATTTTCTGTAGGTGTAGTAATCCCATGAGTTCAGCTGGTGTTATCAGAGATTGGTATGCAGGCGAGGGTGCTGCTGAATGAGAGAAAGCCTTGCCTTAAGGACACCAAACAATTTGATAGCTGAGCTGACATCTGAACCACAGACTTGCCTGTTCACTGGATGCTTCTCTTAATCAACATGCTCTCTGTAGTAGCACATATGTATCAGTATTTTCAGCTGATCAACATGTTTAGCCACCCACCAATATGATAGAATGCAAGTCCCCTGCTCACACTTTAAAACAATATGTGAGGGGGCTGCAAGGCTGCATGACAACGGAACAGCTGCTGATGCCACCACAAGCCACATGCGAAAGGGCCCTGCATCCGTGCCAATGTACATGCATAGAACTTATCTATGTGAAGCAGGGGCTCTTCTCATAGAATCCTGTGAGCACCCAGAAAAAAAAAACTTTGCCGAAAAAATATAAGCAACCACCTGCCACCATGCCAGTACTTCCCATTTCAAAATTGGGGGGAGGGGGGAACCAAAATTATTTCAGAGACTAAACACTGGGAACTTTAAAATTGGTCAAGTCACAATGAAGATGTTCTTACGGGACTGTATATGCACCAGTTCAATTTAAGAGTGCATTTAAAAATGAGTGGCTTAATTGACACACTTCTGGATGCCTAGGAAGAATATACATCTCTGGGTCTTGGACAAGAAGATGAATGGTGCAAGGAAACAAGAAGCATCCTGCATCCAAAGCTGCCGGAAAAGGAATTCATCCATTCCTTTACTCGCATTGTCAAACTGAGTTTTGAAAAGGTGACGCTGGGCCAGAAAGTCATAAAAACAGTGAGAAATACAGAATGTGACTGTGGATTGGGATACATACTTTTTTTATTACTATTCACGTGTCCCAACATAAATCAGAAATGAGACTGAATATATCTTTGGACTCCAGCAGGCAAGCCTGCAGCTACACAAAAAATAATTATTATACAGGACTTGCATAATCCAGACTAGGATGCATTTATCCCTACTCTCAATGAAGCAAGTCCCACCATGCAGCCTTGGCATCAATGAAGCTTTCTCCAACCAACTGGCCAGTACAGACAGAGCCTGAGGCAGCTCCATGTGCTTTCCTTTCCTCAGCCTACCTTCTCTTACTAACTGATAGCTGCAGTGCCTGAGGCAACCTCTGATACTCTTCTGAAGTCTGCCTCCTCCTTGCACCAGGCCCAGCAGGTCCTAAGCCTACCTTCAACAGCCTTTTCACTTTAATGTTAAGATTCATGATAAGATGAAGTAAAAAAAAAAAAAAAACCCTAATGCGTTCCCTAGATTATTCTCATATCTTTCCCTTTGCATTATTAATTGAAAATTATAGTGATTTTCCTGATGTCTACTATTTGCATTCTCTTTAAATTTGTAATATTTTAAAACGTAATCAAAAGATTTTAAAAAAAAATTTTTTTTTTAAGCAGTCCTATTAAAAGCCCAAGACATTTTCACAAATTGTGAGCCATCTGGCCACAAGGAAGAGTCTTAAAACCTTTCCATGCAGAGAGGCTTGTGTTCATAGCCATTGTATGGGGGGGGGGGGGGGGAGGGGGAGCACACAGCTTCACTTCTATGAAGATTTATCTCAGTGGCCATATAGACATAGAGAGTTTTAAACCAAAAGCAACAACAAAGAGGGACGTGCAGCCGTGGACAATTCTATCTGTTCAGGGTGCCTTTTAAAGCAAAACATTTTATTTTATTTCCAGTCACGCCCCACCCACCCCACTACCATTTTTTTGCCAAATGAAATGCTTGCCAAAACCTTCACAGGGCTGAACAAGAATGTGTAACATGGCTTAGTGCTTTAATAAAAAGGTATTAAACTGTATGCTAATAAAGGGGAGGGAGGTTGCTAGGCAACTGTGAAATGGGGGGAGAGGAAGCTTTTGTTTTGAACTCTGCTGCTGTTACTGAAGGGTTAAACAAACAAAGCCTGCTCGCTTTCTCTTGAACGGTTTAAGTAAAGATACTGAGATATTCTACCTGCTATGTAGGATGGCTAGGTCCCAAGAACAAGGCCCCATTTACATAAAACACCACCCCCAGGGTGATCAACAAACATGGAGGCTATTTGAATGTCATGAAGCTGGTAAAATACATTTGACTCTGAGCCTATTTAAACATTACAGCCTCCTCAGAGAGTCTGCCAGAAAGAGGCTTGGCGTGCCAATGCTTCACATGCAACAAGCAGAACGTTTGAAAATGACTTGCCCCCATGAAACTCCCCCCAAAGGCATCAAGAATGCTCAGGCCTCTGTGAGCAACCACCAGCAATATGTTGTACTGGTCTGGAGACTCCAAGAACTAAGCCAGTTTTCAGTCTTTATAGTATCACGTAAAGCACTGACACACAGGTCCTCAGACTACCACCGATTACATCAGGGGTGTTGAACCTCAGGCTTGCAGGCCAAATCCATCACCTGGGGTCTCAATCTGTCCCTCAGGGCTACCCCAGAAGGACACATCCCTCTGCTCACATCACCAAGTGAATTCTGCTCCCCTTCCCCACCCCGCAACTGGTGGTTTCCCAAATTCAATACTGGAATGCAGACTCCAAGGGCCTTCTCCTTGGACTGGAAGAGGTTTGACATCCCTGAATTACATTGTTATTCATTCTTCCTAAAAATAGAGGTATTATGCTAATGCCTTAAGTGTCTTTTCCTGCACTTCCCATAATGCACTTCCTATAATGCACAAGTCCTCTTGGGTGGTAGATGTGGGTTTCTGGCCCTAAGATTCTGTCTCACACACAAAGGTAATGGTTGTCACATGTACTAGTAAAGCCCTGCACAACTTGTGACCTACCAAGCAAAATGTAGTCCCCCAGCCATATATTGGGGCTTGGCTGGTGTTTGACTAACTTCTCCAGGTTGCAGTCCCAGGCAGGCAGCAATGGCAACCCATCAATGCATTCGGGTTGGTCAATCACAATCTGTGCTGACCCATGCCAAATAATGTTTAATGTTCTGACATTTGAGCACTCAAGCCTTCTTCCCATCATGCATGGAGTCTGGAACTTAAAATTAGTCATAGTTCATTCATTCCTTCATTCAAATTATTTATATCCTGACTTTCAGGATACAAATCTTTCCAAGATGGCTTACAAGTAACAACAAAATGCATTAATAAAATCACAATAATATATCAAAACCTATCAAATCATTAGGATCCTTCTCACAAGGCAGTTTGTGGTAGGTTGTCCTGTATGTGCAAGGGGAGGGGGGAATAGTCCACCTAGGGCAAAGTCTGAAATTATTTTTGCTATCCTCCCTCTTCCTCCTGTGATCCTTTCTCCAGGTCAGTTGGTGGTAGGTAGCCTCAGGATGTGGGTAGGGGAGAAGAGAGAGCCCAGCTGGAGCAGCTGCCTGGTGTTATCTTCACCTGCCTCCTTCTCTTTCCTGGAATTCAGATCCATCCAAAACATGTTTGCACAAGTGTGATAGTTAACTGGACACATCTTCTAGGTATTTCAGCAAAGAACAATTCAAAAAGACCCTTAATGTGGGAACATCCACTTAAGTTTTGAACTTCGGATATTTGTTTTGAACTGAGCTCTTTGTGCTGTATCAAAGGCTGTTACTAAAGTCCTTCCAGGGGTTGGAGATGACCCGCCATGTAATATCAGAGTCCACCTTTGGGAAGCAGGGATTTCAAAAGACATGTTGTCTCTATATATATTGCTTTGGATCCCAGATAGAGAGGTTTACCCAGATTTTGGCCATGACTGCAACATCCAAACAAGCGCACAAAGCAGCTCCTGATTTTTGAAGTCAAAACCCTTCACCTATGCCCCTGCCCCAAAATTAACTCTAAATTATTAACTCTGTAAGGGAAGTTAATTCATAATATAGGTCTAAATTCAGGCCACTTCTACTGACATTGTTAATTCTTTAAAGATAGTAGAATGAGGAGAAGAGGGGAGAATCTCCCAACTCAGAAATGATAGCTGCAGAGGAAAATGTGTGTGATATGGTGTCTGGCTTTCTAATCAAGTAAGACTATAATTTTGTTCCAACCCATTAATAGTTCCTATGGCAAACGTTTCTTAAGACTGAAACACCATACCCAGAAGAAAGATACATAATGTACAAGATAAAACAGGAAATTTGATTTCCTAAGCAATCAATCACATGACCCTCATGATCCATGGATAATTTACTCATATGAACAAATCCACCACGCTTTAATTGTATTGCACAAACTCCTTTAGGCTTCAAAAATAAAATCATAAGCTAAGGCTGAAAAAAAAAATTAAGTTACAGGTTACCAGAAGTCAGCTTTCATGTTGTTTCTTTAATTTAAAGACAATGTTTGCTTAAAGTGGCAGTAATTGCATAGGTATAGCTGTGGTCAGTTTATTTATGCACTGCATTTTCCACAAATCATTGTGCTCAAAGTGATTTACAGAAGATAAAATGAAGGCAATCTAAATACAAAAACAGTACATATCACTAATCACAAGTCACATTACCTACTATGAAAATAATACATTACACTAACAATATTGATAACAGTTCATATAAAGCATATAAAAGGTTTAAGGAGGAATAAAGCATACCAATAGGTCAATTAACAACATCTAATACCAATATCAGCATAATTATACCCGCATGTAGCAATTCATTCAGCAATTCAGATTAAGAGACCTAAGAATAAAATACCTAGCCAAAATCAAAACTAGTAAGAAAAGATACAAAGGAAAAGAAAATCTAACTACCTTTAGCAGCTGCCTCCAACCAAGCCAGGCCAACTATGCTATATCCTTACATATAAGCATAGGCAAAATTTCTAACCAGAAGCTGCACTTTTGTCCCTGGCAAGACCCCACCCCTGCTAGGATCCCAACTCTAGCTCTTAAAGAGAAGACATCATAACTGCAAGATACTTCAGGCAGCCCATCAGGCAACAGAAAGAGACCCTCCTTTCACTAGGGTTGTTTGTCCTGAATCATGAAGACACACCTCCACTCTCATGATGACCACCTTCCTGGGTCACTCTACAGAAGTGGTGGGCTATGCTGGCCAGGGTTAATAGGAGTTGTGGGCCAAAACCTCTGGAGGGCCACATGTTGCCCACTCCAGATGTGGAAAATAAAGCACTAGGAGAGGCAAGATTGGAGGGAGGCTTTCCCCAGACAGATGTCAAAAGCATTGCTGTTCAGTTTTCCACAATGAACCTCGGCAACACATTTCATATAGTAGCCAAGAGAATGTCATTTTTGTTGTTTCCCTGTACCAAGCTGGTCTTTCACCCTCACCTATATTGTGCGTGCTCCATTTTGCTCTGGTTGCTGTCCATTGTGCTGCAAAGCCATCGCTGAGCAGTTCTCTCAACCTTTGCTAGGACATATGCAATATATCGGGCAAACAATCTGAAGTGCAAAGTAGCTTCATTTTTTTCCAAAGCTGCTTTTATAGCTCACCTTATTGCCTTATCTTATTCATCCTGAGAATAATCCTATGGGACAAGCCTCTTTGCTCACAATTGACTGATTAAGAAATAAAACTGAGAAGGAGCGGCATGCCTGAGGCTGTCCCAGAAAGCCCTAGGTGGAGTTTTGATTTGAACCTAAGTCTATACTGCAATGTCCAACCCGCTGCTTGCTATAAAGCATCCATATACGATAAAGAAACAGGGTAGAGCCAGAATATGTTGCAGTCTCTGCAGGGATGCCATCCAAAAAGAAAAAAATGCCCATTCTTATTGTAGCATACAGAGTGTTCATTCTCTATGTTCAGGCTGTGAGTGCAGTTGGTTATGTAGTGAAAACAGTACCATTCACTCAGAACAGGGAGGTATCACCTGGCTTGGGGAAACATGCATGCACACATATATATTACATAAAACCTTATGTGATAAGGCTCCCAAAACAGACCAAAGAAGACCAATGAAATTATGACTGACTATGGGGGGTGGTATAGAAAACTATCTGAGAGGGAGAATAGAATGGAGTATCTCAGAACAGTAAACAGGACACTTCACAAAGCAACATTTTGTTGCAGGTTCCACTTATTTACAAAGTTACCTGCACCACTACATAGCATGTACTCATGCCACTGCCATATTTATCACATGGAGCAGGAGCAGAACAATGTCCATAGCGATGGTACCATCTCCTTCCACCCTCCAGTGTGGAGAAGGTGGCATGGTCCCGTCGTATGACTATCACATTTCACTCAAGAGGATGCTGCTTGAGAGCAGCTGCCTTATGTAAAACAACATGGCCAATATTAAAAGCTTTTAAGCTCTCAAACAAATGACTCCCATGCTAATGTTGTGCAAAAAACTAGGATCTATTTTTATTATGCATGCTATCCAATTCAAAAAGGGAAAGAGCAGTAATGTAGGGCAGAATTTTTTCCCCATTGTAAGTTCATTGGTAACAACGTCCATTGCAAATACAGTATTAGACAAGCTTGGCTGTTTCAAAGTTGGAGATGAGTGGTTGCCAGCATATCACACAGAGTTCTTTGGGACACTAAAATTGATTAGTATGTCAACAGTGACATCAGTACTATATATAGGGGGGAAGTACATGCTATTGTCTTTCAATTTTTATGAGTATTGTAATAAAAAATTCTACATAGTGGGCAGTATTCAATAGGGTGCTGCACCCCCACTGATTCTGTTGCATCCCGGCCAATTCTGTTCTGCAAGTGAGACCTACCCATTGTGCAACAGAGATTTAGCACTTCCAGGAGCAACCAGAAATGCTCATTTCTGGAGTGCAGCAGAGCTCAAATAGGGGAGCAGAGCTCAAATAGGGGAGACTTGCTGACCTGGAAGGCTTAAATCACTGTTCTGCAATGGAATCAACGGGAGGTGATACTTGTGCAATGGTCCTATTAGGTAAAGTCCAACATAATATTTAAATTACATTAAGTGTGCTTTATTTTTTTTCCCCTCAAAAATTTCAGGTCAAATATTTGTGACACATCAGGACAAAAAGTTAACATGGGGTATTTTTTTTTAGCTTTGTTGTTTACTAAATACAAGTAAAATAATCATGCTAAATTAGATCACTTTCTAGGGCTGCCTTCCGTCAACTTGATGCCCCTCCAGATGTGTTTGACATTAGTCCCAGCAAGCATGGCCAATTGTCAAGAATGTTGGGAGTTGCAGTCCAATCTGGAGAGCACCACGTTAGGAAGGGCTGCTCTAGGACACCAGAAAATTTTTCAATGCAAATCACTATATGCAAATTGCCTTAATTTCCATAGGGAAAAAAATCCAACTTGAAATTTTCTGGAAAATCCAGATAACTGGAAAAGAGGAGGAACAATCACAGTTTTATAACAACTCCACATAAACCATTCAAACATTATTTTGTTTTATTTGTAACTAACTGATATACCCGGCGTTGCTCAGCCCCCCTAAGATATACGTCTGTGTGGTAATCGTCTTAAAGTAGTAGACTGGTGCTAGGCCTGTGCGTTAACTTTTAAATGAATTAAATTTGTATCTTTTTACCTCTCTTGCCCTCACAACAGCCCTGCAAGGTAGGCCAGTGCTAGACCTGTGATGTAACTTTAAAACAAATTAAATTTGTTTCTTTTCTCTCTCTCTCTCTCTCTCTCTCTCTCTCTAACCCCCGCCATGATTTTCCTTGTCCCCACAGAAAACAAAAACTACAACTCCAGGCATGCCTTTCGTTGCGGTGCGTACTTGCCCAATGGGCATCCTGCCACTGAGGCTCACAGGAAGTGAAATCTGGCTGAGCCAGTCCATGCTGCACTGTGCAATTGGTGCCCGTAGATAGGTCATGAGGGAGCCAGCTGGCTGGCTGACTGACTAATAGTTAGCTCAGTCACTGCCATCAGTGACAACCCCGGAGCTGCGCCCTCCTCCCCTATTGCTCCCGATGGTGCCTAGCGAGCGAGGCAGCCGGCCCCAGGTGCTCTCCCTAGAGGTCCAGGATGGCGAACCACTTCCAGATGATAGCTGCCAAAGCCCAATAAGTCTTCCCTCCCGCCCAAGCCATGCTGGGAGTTGTAGGTCTCTAAATAGCATGTTAACCTTTGAACACCATCTGAGGTTTGATGGGAGACAACCAGAGAGTGAGCCTTCTTAGTTGTGGCACCCTTCTTTTTCCCCAGGCAGGTTTGCCTAGTGACTGCATTAATGGCTTTCCAGTGCCAAGTAAATTTATTTATTTATTTATTTATTTATTTTCCAAGGCCTTTTAACGTGATGAGATTTTTTATGCTGCGTTTTTTTTTTCTGTTATAACTAAACCACAATATTCCAAGACAGATGTAAGAATTACTGAATAAAGATTATGATTTTTACGTAAAAGCCTGACTATACATTGAAACAGAAGTGTGAATGGAGAAATGACTGATAAGTGAGGCTAGAATGGAATGGTGGGCAGGGTGAGTGGCAGTTGGAGAAAGTCAGGTAGAAGGAAAACGAAGACAGTTAGGGTGCCTCTACACGAAAGGTTTAAAGCTCTTTCAAGTCTCATTAAAAATTTTACCTCTACAACAGCGGAGCCCAAATCGGGGGTAGAGGCACGTTTTCCCTCCGATTATGCGCATTATAGAATGTGCGTTAAATAGCGAGTTGTCCTGCTCCACGGCCGTTAGAGTGCATTTTGACCATGTAAACAAGTGATTCTCCGCATTTCAGCCACTTTAAAGCACGTTTCAAACAGCCAGTAGGGCCACCAGTTATGCGCTTATCGTAACAGTGATTGCAAGAAGATGCGCATAATCATAGAACCAGGCGCCAAACCGAATTCTTGTAGAGGGGGTCTTAGTGAGAGATCAGGAAAGTGGGAGTGGAGTTAGGATTGAGAGATAGTTACCTGGTTTGCACATAGTGACCTGATTTACTAACTTATGCTTTATTTAAAATCAGCCACACTACATGCCAGTACTGTTGCACAAAAGTGTCAGGCTCGTTTTCCTAGGAGATATGCCAATTCTCTCTAAGAAGCACAGACTCTAAAGTTCTGGTCCAACGCACTTTTATTACGTTCAGCTGAGCGGGTGCACTCTAGCAAGCTGCCAGCTCACCAGAGCCAAACCTAGGGGCACGCAAGCCGTCTCTTTTATACTATACAGCATAAGATCTACGTCATTGCTTTATACAGCGCAAGCGCAAGCAAAAACCCCTGCATTCCAACGAAAGAGTCACTGCCCTTTGACACACTGTTGAAAGCTACTGCGCATGTTTCGATTGTTACTGGGGTACATTCTGTAGCTTCTGATAAGGTGCGCTGACGGCCTTGCATTAGGACAATTGCTACAACCAGATGAAACCGGTCTTGTGGCTAGGCCTTTTCAGCTGCATACGCACTTTAAATTTTCCTTCAGCCTTAAGCAAGGTTCCCAGCATTCTGTACTTACAAGCAAAGATAGCTACGCTTTAGTTATCAATATCTAACAGTACTACACCTCCCAGCATGCCTTTGGTGGCCCACAGGTGCACGTGTCCCCTGAGAAGCACTTCCCTCCTCTCCTTGCCGATGCTGCTCCTCAATAGAACATCAAGGAGTAGCATTGACGAGGAGGGGAGGTAAGTGGCTGTCAGTAGATGCGCCCAGCTCTGGCCAAGCCTTGCTGGGACTGCCTCACCCTGTGCTTCTCACCCAACAAGTGCTCCATCAGGAGCCTGTACTGAAGTGCCAGGGCTAGGCCAGGCACTTGCCCTCCTTCGTTGGTCCTGTTTCTGGGTATGCGCAGAGTGCCTCCTTTTCCTCCCTCCCTCCCTCTTAAGAACAAAGGCTAAGCACACACTTCCCCAGATTCAGAGAAAACAGCGATATCAGGATGGGGTACCTTGAGCATGTTCAGAGTTCAGCCTCTCAAAGTCACACTGTTGTGTGACACTCTCAAAGCACACATTCTGGGGGAGAGGAGGCACAGCAAATGGATGCAGCCCATTTATGTGGGTTGTTTCCTTTTAAGTGGAATTGGGTTGACCACTCAAGACCGATCTTAGGAGTCTGGGTTGTGAAAGGCATGCAGCAGCCACATGCCCACACACTCACAATGGCCACCAAAGGCCGGTAAGTCTGGCATCCAGCCCAAGGCATGCTGGGAGTTGTAGGCATAAGCCTAGGTTTTTATTAAATTCTTTAAAAATACTTAAAACCCCATATTTTGTGTTTTTAGACTTGTCTGGTACATTGTATAGCCAGACCTATCAGCGTGCCAAATTTTAAGTTTCTAACTCATTTGGAAGTGGGTAAACATTTCTGGACATACATCCCAAACACATACTTCCCGCTTTATAGGTAGAGAATTATCACATCAGTCTCCTGAACTTCCATCAAGGAGCTCAGGATTGCAGACAAAAAGAAACATTCAAGTCCCATGAATGTTTCACTGGAACTCTTCCACTGCAAAGAGAACATCTGGAGTTGGCAACCAAGCAAGATGCCTTACTGGGGAAACAACAGGCTTCATGGAGCTTATCAAAGTGCACATTTTTAAAAAGCTGCTACACACTGGCTCTATGCTGTTAAGCTAGGAAAGACTGCCTTACAATGAATGCGAAGGCTCCCATAGGGTCATCCTGGATCAAGGACTTAATGAAAATGTGTCACCCTGGAGGACAGCAAACTATCTATGACAGGAGAAAAATTGCCAAAAAGTTGAAGCAATCTGGAGGATCTTTTTCCAAACTACCTTGGGAATGACACGTTATCCATATATCTGGCCCAAACCAGAGACATAATTTTTTTTAAAAAATCCAACAGGCAGAAACAGATATAAGCTGGCAATGTAACAAACTCACCCATCATATTTTAACATCAAACAAATGAAGCCATAGACAAAGGAATAAATGTGCTAAATAAAAGGAAGAAGTCAAACCATGCAAGATAGAACTTGCTGCTTCTAAAAACTTGGTAACAGAGATCTACAATTTTTAAGTAGGAAAAAGAACACATTAAAGAAGTCTGCCCAATGGAACTATTATTTGTGGTTAGTATGTCAAAGCACAATGAAAGGTAGTTTAGTTTTAATCATTTAAACTAGGGATGTGCACTGGATCGGACCCGATCCACGATCCGAGTCCGGTCCAGTGGGAAATCGGATAAATTATCCGATTTCCGATCCCGCAGCTGGATCGGCCGATCCAATCCGAACCGGTCCGAAAAAGCTCCGAACCGGTTCGGCGGATCGGCGGATCGGCGGGCGCCCACTGGCGCCCACCGCCGCTTCCATTGGCGGGCGCCAGCGGGCGCCCGCCGATGAAAGTGGACAGCGGGGGGGGGGAGGAGGGGGGCACTTACCTTCTCGGCCCGGTGGCTCCCGTCCGGCGCCGGCGCCTACTACTACTAGCAGGCTCCGCGGCCTGCTCTAGGGTGGCGCGCCGGGTGATGTCATCACCCGGCGCGCTACTCTAGAGCAGGCCGCGGAGCCTGCTGGTAGTAGTAGGCGCCGGCGCCGGACGGGAGCCACCGGGCCGGGAAGGTAAGGAGGGGGTGCGTGGAGGGGAGGAGGGGGCGCGCGGAGGGGGGAGGGGGGAGGGGGGCCCTTACCTTTCCGGCCCGGCGGCTCCCGTCCGGCGCCGGCGCCTACTATTCCCAGCAGGCTCCGCGGCCTGCTCTAGGGTGGCGCGCCGGGTGATGTCATCACCCGGCGCGCTACTCTAGAGCAGGCCGCGGAGCCTGCTGGTAGTAGTAGGCGCCGGCGCCGGACGGGAGCCGCCGGGCCGGAAAGGTAAGGAGGGGGTGCGTGGAGGGGAGGAGGGGGCGCGCGGAGGGGGGAGGGGGGCCCTTACCTTTCCGGCCCGGCGGCTCCCGTCCGGCGCCGGCGCCTACTATTCCCAGCAGGCTCCGCGGCCTGCTCTAGGATGGCGCGCCGGGTGATGTCATCACCCGGCGCGCTACTCTAGAGCAGGCCGCGGAGCCTGCTGGTAGTAGTAGGCGCCGGCGCCGGACGGGAGCCGCCGGGCCGGAAAGGTAAGGAGGGGGTGCGTGGAGGGGAGGAGGGGGCGCGCGGAGGGGGGAGGGGGGCCCTTACCTTTCCGGCCCGGCGGCTCCCGTCCGGCGCCGGCGCCTACTATTCCCAGCAGGCTCCGCGGCCTGCTCTAGGATGGCGCGCCGGGTGATGTCATCACCCGGCGCGCTACTCTAGAGCAGGCCGCGGAGCCTGCTGGAAGTAGTAGGCGCCGGCGCCGGACGGGAGCCGCCGGGCCGGAAAGGTAAGGAGGGGGTGCGTGGAGGGGAGGAGGGGGCGCGCGGAGGGGGGAGGGGGGCCCTTACCTTTCCGGCCCGGCGGCTCCCGTCCGGCGCCGGCGCCTACTATTCCCAGCAGGCTCCGCGGCCTGCTCTAGGATGGCGCGCCGGGTGATGTCATCACCCGGCGCGCTACTCTAGAGCAGGCCGCGGAGCCTGCTGGAAGTAGTAGGCGCCGGCGCCGGACGGGAGCCGCCGGGCCGGAAAGGTAAGGAGGGGGTGCGTGGAGGGGAGGAGGGGGCGCGCGGAGGGGGGAGGGGGGCCCTTACCTTTCCGGCCCGGCGGCTCCCGTCCGGCGCCGGCGCCTACTATTCCCAGCAGGCTCCGCGGCCTGCTCTAGGATGGCGCGCCGGGTGATGTCATCACCCGGCGCACTACTCTAGAGCAGGCCGCGGAGCCTGCTGGAAGTAGTAGGCGCCGGCGCCGGACGGGAGCCGCCGGGCCGGAAAGGTAAGGAGGGGGTGCGTGGAGGGGAGGAGGGGGCGCGCGGAGGGGGGAGGGGGGAGGAGGGGGCGCGCGGAGGGGGGAGGGGGGCCCTTACCTGCCCGGCCCGGCGGCTCCCGTCCGGCGCCGGCGCCTACTACTACCAGCAGGCTCCGCGGCCTGCTCCAGGGTGGCGCGCCGGGTGATGTCATCACCCGGCGCGCTACTCGAGAGTAGGCCGCGGAGCCCGCTGGTAGTAGCCGCCGGCGCCGGACGTGCCGAGAAGGTAAGTGGCGGGGAAGGGGGCTTACCCCCCCCCCGGAGCCGTCCGCTTCTATCCGCTGGCGCCCGCGGGCGCCAGCGGATGGAAGCAGGCGGCCCCAGGGGGGGTAGGGAGCGCGGGGGAGGGGGTTTACGTGCCGGGGCCGTCCACAGCGGACGGCCCCGGGGGGGGGGAGGGAGTTAGGCCCCCCCTTACCCACCCGCCGCCATTTTTTCCTCATAGACTTGCATTGCAATGCAAGTCTATGGGGAAAAAAATGGCGGCCGATCCAAAAATTTCCGATTTTTGGATCGGGATCGGACTCGATCCGGTCCGGGGGGCCTCCGATTTTGTCCGAACCGGTCCGGGACAAAATTGGAGGTCCCGATCCGGGTCCCGATCCGATCCGGGGGGTCCGTGCACACCCCTAATTTAAACCTTTCGATTCATTTCCAGAGGTCAAATCCCACTGGATTTGTACAGAAATAGCAGCTCAGAAAAACATGGTAAGTATTCACTAGAACATGTACATGGACGGAAAGGGGAAAAACACTGTAAGATGAATAGCTGTCAATGAAACATTTCAAATAGAGCTGGTAGATTTCTTACTGTTTTATATCCATTTAAAAAGAGGAGGATCTAATACACAAAATCACAAGGCAATATTGTATCTGTGAGAAGTATTTCTGTTTGTGATGCTCTTTATCTTTTTTTGTTTGTTTAAGTTGTCAAGGGAGACTACTTTATTGGTAGAATTTTTATTTATTTATTTATTTCCAATGGAAACTTAAGAATTTGGCCAAACCGTTAGTCACTGAAAAGAACTAAAGGAGAAAAGAATCACACTCCGTAAAACACAAAAAGAGTTCAGAATTTAGATGCCTTGTCCACAGGTCACTGACCTGGCCACAAAAGACTTTACTATTCAAGCCTTTGTGAAATTTACAGCAGAATCCTAGCCATATCTATTCAGAAGTAAGTCCCAGTGAGTTCAATGACATTTACTCCCAGTTAAGTGTGAATAGGGCTGCCTCTACAAGAGGCATTTAAAGCTCTTTCAAGGCGCATTAAAAAATTTACCTCTACAAGAACGGAGCGCAAATCGGGTGTAGAGGTGCGTTTTCTCTCCGATTATGCGCATTATCGAATGCGCGTTAAATAGCGAGTTTTATTTTGCTCCGGCCCTTAAAGCACATTTTGACTATGTGAACACGCGATTCTCCGCATGTCAACAGTTTAAATCGTGTTTCGGTCGTCCAGTAATGCGCTTCGCCGCCTCTCGTACAGAGGTATTAGGCGTAAATGCGCTTCTGTGAATATGCGCATAATTGCCTAACCAGGTGTAAAGGCGAATTCTTGTAGATGAGGCCTAGGTTTGAAGCCTTAATTTTGACCAGCACGATTCTTCAACTTTGTCATACCAAATATCCGTATTGCATAACAGTTCATTGGTGTCTGCAGGAATTTTTTGGGTAGCCAGATACTCACTTCAGATGGTGAGTTTACTCACTTCTGACCCACAGACTACAATGGCAACATTCCAAACTCACATTGTTGCTGTATCTGTTGTGTGTTGTGGTTTATTTCCTACCTTGTCCTGTTCTTTCTTCAGACGAACAAGCCTAGCATCAAAACTACACTATGACCTGGTTTGCATGATACAACAGGCCACCATAGCTTAATTTACTCACAGTGAGCTGTTGCATCATGCTGGGCATTTGTGGGCACCATTTTTGCATGGCATCCATGGAGACCCAGCATGCCATGCATGTTATCTGATGCAAACCCAAGTGACAGGGCTTGTTCGAGTGTTAGACAAGCTTCAAATAACCCATGGCTTGTTTTAGAGCTATTTGAAGCTTGTCGAGCCATAAAACAGTCCCTGCAGCTCACACCACACAGCAAGCTGAGCCCATGGGCACCATGTAAAAATGGTGCCCGCAGGACTCTGGAACAACACAATAGCCTGTCATGTTGTGTGAACCAAGAGTATGTGTAGCACTGAACTTTATTTCTCAAAAATGTAAAATCACTTCTGAAATGGTCCAAACAGCATTAACTAAGGACACAGCTCACCGCCCACTGATCACTTGTCTTGTGCAAGCAGAATGTAAACAAAGTTATAGGAGTTATGCAAGGCATCCAACAGAGGACTTTTAAAGGGCACTGAATGTCAAACACATCTCTGGATTTTTACCAACACAAATTAACACGGATTTCCAGGAAGTTTTGTCTTAAAAGAGAACTTAAAATTAACTACTTTGACTTCATTTAGGTTGCAACCCTAAGCATACTTGCTTAGAGTAGAAATATCACCAAAATTTAGTCTGCTTCTACATGTTTAGGATCAAAATAGTATTGCAAAAATCTATTGTCCCCTCCACACACACGCACCTACACACACACATATAAAATCACATCCACAAAAGCCGTTAGTGATTAAAATTGTTTTGAAAACTGTAACTTTGGATGCAATATTACTTAAGATCTCATCATCCTAAAAAGTGCCTAAGTGGTAACTTTTACTCAACAGATTGGGTTGTTGTTGTTGTTGTTGTTTTGCTTAAAATTGACTGGAAAGGCAAAAGTTAACTTAGACATTAAGTTGGCATGTCAAAGGATCAGTATGGATCTTGAGACATGCCGACTAAGTGTCTGCCCTACAATCAAGTATTTTAAAGTCATTGTGTGTGTGTGTGTGTGTGTTTTAAGTAATACAGTGAAAAGTGGAGAAAATGCTGAAAGATTGCTAAGATGAAGAGATCACAGCACTCTAATCATATCACCAGCTGTGAGCCTAATGAACTAAATTTAAGACAGCCATTATCTCCAGAGGGTAAAAAAACTAGCCATTGCTCATCTTCACGTGCTAATTAATTTAGATGTATACTTATTTACTGCTATCCATTGTTTAGCATTGAAGCTGTCCTTGAAGACTGTTCCATCAGACTCAGAACACGAGCCAAAAGAAATCACAAACTTTTGATGAGACTGATTCACTGGAAGCACCTTATAGCCAGAGTTTGCACTGACTAGTTATAGCCTTCAAGATTTGATCTGCCAAGCCCTATGGGGCCAATCCAGAGGAATGCTTAGCACAGCTGCATTTGCAATGGGCCAAGGAGGAAGGGAGGCAATCTTCATAATTTCTCTTTCCCTCTGCAATCCCCTATGCCCTCTGAAAAACTTAGGGGCCCTCCAGAATCTCATGAGAGGTGATGCAGGATGATGCACATGGACGGGGGAATCAACAGTTAGTTTCCCTGCCTCCGACAGCGAGCCTCCGCTAGATCCTGGTTTTTCCATGAACAGAAGGAGTCCTGCCGTTCACTTAATGGCCAATCTGGATCCCTGTATTTGTTCATGGCACATTTCTAAGACACACTTCTCTCCTAGACCAGAATTGACTGAAAACATTTAATTCATTCATTAGTTCGTTCAAGATGTTTCTGTTCCACCCCATAAATCATAGGTTCTCTGGGCAGCTTAGAGCAAGAATTAAGAACAATACAGAGACAATAAAAATAGCAATATGGGATAAAATCTACAGCCTCCTGAACATTCCAACCACGTGTCATTTCAGCCTTACAAAGGAGGGGCAGTATCCAACTGTGTTATTCAGTTAGTGCAAATGATGTTGTGCTAGTGCAAACTAGGTTCTGAAGTATCCGCAACAGAAAAATCCAACTAAAGCAATATTTGCACAAGCGCGGTTGCACAAGCATTTGTTCAATATGCTTGTGCAACCATTTGCACATAACTCTTATGTAAACCCCTGTGTAACCCGTTGTGCATTCTGCTTGTGCAGAATGCCTTGCACAAGTATGATGGACAGTATGATGAAGAGGGAATTTCACCAGGTGCTGCATGTATACAAATAACACCTGCTGAAATTCCCTTTTCTCTACAATTGTTAAAGATACAGGAGCCCTGTCCTCCTTTTCATATGGTCACCCTACATCCTTGACCATTGGCTATGCTGTGTGAGACTGATTGCAGTTGTAGTCCAGGTTCCCTACTCTTGCTATACACCCATGCATATAGTGCTCTGTACCCTTGCTATATCAAGATAGTGTGTGTCAGACATGATCAAGGGAAAGGTGGTAGCCAACAATTTACTCCTGGGAAGACTGGTTTAGGGGAGACGCTTTTTGGGAAAGAGCAACAGCCTCCCTTATATCCAATCTCAATTAGCAAATCCTAGCTAATGACAGGAATGCCAAATCCAATAAAGGAAATGTTGAGTTGCAGTTTCTCTTCTGTGGAGTTGGAATAACTTAAAAATAGGGCAAGGAATGTGATGCCCTTAATTTAATTATCACATGACTCTTTTAATATGGAAAACTTTACAATCTTCTTTCTCCAGGGTTAGCCCTATCATTAGGCCTGCTTCAGGGTGCAGATTTTGGGGTGCCATTAAAGGGCAGGGAATGGTCAATTTGGGCTGCAATCCTATGCATACTTACCTCAGAGTAAGTCCCAATGAACAGAGTGGGATGTACTTCCAAGCAAACATGCCTAGGACTGCACTGTGTTAGCTGTGTATGTACACGGAGAGCAGGGGTTCCCCTATTTGGATTTCTGCCAGAGGCATCAAATTGTCCTGGCTCATCTCTATATTTGCCGATGGAGATAAAAAACCACAAAATACTGTTTTGCCAAAGATGACCCTTTGCATAAATAAGTGGGTTGAGATTAGGAAGCAAGCTGTCCTGGCCAAACTACAATGCCAGCATTACACTGGTTGTATAATGGAGGTTTCTTTTCATTAATTAAAATGTAACCAGAGGTGATGCAATCTTCAAGTAGTGCTTAATTTCTTTGTTTTCTTCTTTTTAAGTCCAAAACTCAAGCCTGAATTTTAAAAAAACTAATAGTGCAATCCTATGCATCAGACAGAAAAAGTCATACAACTCCCAGCATTCCCCAGCCAGCAAAGCAGAAAAACAAATCCTACAAGGCCCAGCATTCCTCACCCAGCAAAGGGGGGGGGGGACCCTACAACTCCCAGCATTCCCCAGCCAGCAAAGCAGGAAAAAAAATCCTACAACTTCCAGCATTTCTGGGGAATGCTGGGAGTTGTAGGGCTTTTTTCTGTCCAAACGTACATAGGATTGTGCCTTAAATCTTAGAGCAGGTGGCCTTGCCTCTCATTCCCAATTTTGCAAGGGCCGACTGTGGAGAGTCAGCGACGAAGGAAAGACACTTTACCACAGGTGCAGCAACAGCTAGACCTTGGGAGGGACCAAAGTCCAGACCCCCACAACCCAGGAAGACCCCAAGTGACCACCTAGAGAGCAGCAGGCGTAGAAGCAAACTCCATTATATTCCAGTAGTCGTGATGGTCCAATGATTTCTGTGAGTTTAACATGCAACGCAGCACACGTTCAGAGTGGTTATTTTATATCGGTTGACAAACAGTTTTGTTGCTGTTATTCTAACGTGTCAGTCACAAAGGGGTTTTAAAGCGTGGGGTGGCAGTAGGTGGGAAAGGGGAGGAAATGTCCGTGGTGTGCTTCAGAACTGACGTAATATACATGGCCGTCTAAGGTGGCCTCTCATACGCACCATTAAGTCCAAAGTCTAAAATTTATCTAGCTGCGTCACCACACTTTGCACTTCCTCAGAGGCACACATTTCACATATTCGCCCGGTCCCAAGCCAGATCCCGGAGCTTAAATCCAACCCTGCACCAAGAACTGGAGAAGGCTGATCACCAAACGTTGGCGTCTCCCTTCCTGGGTCCAAGTTTCTTCTTCCTGGCTACCAGAACCTCATCAGCGTTCCAGTCACGCCTCCTACTCCGCCCCTTTCCCCGCGGCCCCGCTGGAAGAAGTGGGTACCTCAATATCCACAGGATCCCGGCTAAGCACACGATCCATAGCGTCAGCCAAGTACGTACGTCCCGCCTGTCTGCCTCCTCGGCTTCAACAAGGAATTCCGAACCGACGAAAGGATGAAAAGCCGCGCTGACGAAAGCAGCGACGCCCCCGTGGGCGGACGCGATTGCAATCCGTGCTCCTTCAACTTCGCCGCCGCCGCCGCGGCTGCTTGCTCGCCCTCCGGCCTTGGCTGGGGGGAGGTACGTGAGCTGCTAGTGCTGCTGTCGCTGCCATCTGCGTCAACCAGGGTTTCATTTGATTCAAGGCTCATTCGAGGCTGCAGCCCAGGAACCGATTTCAAATGCCAGAGACAGGTGAAGTCGTAATAAACAAAAGCCCGCCGGCATCAGAGCATGTGCAGAATGTTTTTCTGTGGGACTATGCGGAGCAGCAGATGCGATGATGATGATGATGATAATAATAATAATAATATCAGCATAGAACTTATAACCTGTCCTTTAATACAAAATTCTCAAGGCAAAAGAGCAACAAGTAAAATGAAATACAATCTAACGTTGGGTTGGATCCAGATTTAGTCACACTTGGAGTTGATCCATTGTAATCAATAAGGCTTAAGTTAGTCATGTTAGGGTCCAATGTTGTGCATGGTTAGATTGGGGTGCCTCTTCACGAGAGGTTTAATGCTCTTTGAAGTCTCATTAAAAAATTTACCTCCACACCAGCGGAGCGCAAATGGGGCGTAGAGGCGCGTTATCTCTCCGATTATGCGCATTATCGAATGCGCATTAAATCGCGAGTTTTATTTTGCTCCGGCCGTTATAGCGCATTTTGACTGTGTGAATATGCGCTTATGCGCATTAACTACTTGTAAACCGCATTTTGGACATCCTTTAATGGGCTTCGCCGCCTCTCGTGCAGAGGGATTAGGTGCAAATGCGCTTCTGCGATTATGCGCATAATCGGCTAACCAGGTGCAAAAGCGAATCTTTGTAGAGGGGACCTTGGAAAAGAAGTCCCACAACTTTTTTTTTTAATGTTCAAACATGCATAGGAGTGTGTCTAATCAGACTAAGCCTCTGATTTTGGAGGCTTCCAAGTATCCACTGCCCTGCCTGCTCAGCCGCTGCTGGTAGGGTGGGAGGAGCAACAAAGGGGATTTTCACTTCTTCGCCCTCCTTTGTTGTCTTTTTTTTCCCCCCCAAGACGGGCCTCTGAACCTGTCTAGTGGAGGCATGGTGGCAGGGCTGGGGGAGCCATAGCACTCTTCACACTCTGGCTTCCACCCCTTTCAAACCTCTTTTGGATCCCCGGAGCCCAATTTTGTTACCTTGTAAAGCAGGTGGTGCAAGAGGAGGGAGAGCAAATCCCATTCTGGAATCTCCCATACAAGGTCACAGCAGTGTCTGTGGCCCCGTAGGAGGGATTCTGAGGAATCCTATGGTCCCCAGGAAAATCTCCTTCTGAGCCTTGCTCCCTAGGACCAGAAGGAGAGACCCTTCTCTGTGCCCATTGATTGTAGGAGGGCCATAGCTCAGGGGAAGAGCATGGGAGCATCCCATGCCACTTTGCATGCAGAAGGTCTGAGGTGAGATCTCTGACATCTCCAGGTAGGGCAAGAAAACCTCCTGCCTAGAAAACCCCTGCCAGTCAGTGTCAGCAATGCCGGACTAGATGGACTCAGGATAAGATTGCTTCCTATGAACCTTTGAATGGCAGGAGTTCATTCTCATGCACTCAGATTATAGCTTTTATTGTGTCTAACAGATGTTTCTATGCTTTGGTTTCCTGTGTTTTGATTTTCTATCATTTGCTCTTCATGGTTGATCATTTTACAGCTTCTTCCTACAAAATTGTAATGTTTAAATGTCATAAACTGCTCTGAGTGGTGCTTTTGTAACAGAAGAGCAGGATAGAATTGTTTTAATAAAATAAAATATTTTTAAAAACAAAATCCCATGCCACTCTCAAAAGTCCCATGCCCCCTGGAACAGACATTGCAGAGTTGCAGAAGCATTCAGAGGGAAGCAGGAGGTGGCAAACCAACATTCTCTTTCCATGAACTCTGTTCATTGAAGGGAAATTAGGATCCGAGCCCTGGAATAGCTTCTCTCCATCTGATGCCCTCCAGATGTGTCAGACTGCAACCCCCATCATTCCCAGCCAACATATCCATGCTGGCTGGAGATGAATGAAGGTCCAACACATCTGGAGGGCACCAAGTTGGGGGAGACTGCTCTACACTGTGTTTAACCACAAACTGCATACTATTTGCACAGAGAAGATTTCTGACATGTATGTGTATGTATATGTATATATATATATATATATATATATTAGTCCAAGAGGCCAAGGTACTGGAAGTTCCCCACATTTACCTTTACTCTCATTTTTCCATCTCTCAAAAGTCTGAAGTACACAATCAAAGCAGGTTTTCTGCCAATCTACTAAGCTTCCCCTCGGCTTAGAACTTGGTTTGCAAAAGAATAAAAGGGGAAAGTGTCTGTGATACTGTAAGAGCTGATGGAGTGAAAAATGCCATCATTTTTGATGCACAATCATATTTACAACAGCAAGCAATGCTCAGAGCACCCATTTAATTCGACAACCATTCTCCAGTCCTCCTTCAAAAGTGCTGGTATGCGCGGTCATTTCCCCGTGTCATCGTTTTTTGCAACTCGAATTGGCACAAGTGCCTATCCCTCGTAATCTCTGCAAGTTTGCCTCGCTAACGTTATTGTAACAGATCAGTAGATTCTCTCTCCCTGAAAGTTTCACAGTCATCTGTGCAAAGTGTGAGAGGACCCTTTCGTGCAATACTTTGTCCATCTTCAGTTTTCCTCTCCAGTAGATGTGCCTTAGGATTCAATCTTAGGCATGTTTAGACAGGGAAAAAAAAGTCCTACAACCTGGGAGTTGTAGGACTTTTTTCTGTCTACGTATGCCTAGGATTGGACCCTTACACACTTTAAACATTTTAATGAGGTCCCATTCCATAGTTCAGGTGTTAATGCCTGAAAAGGGCTTATGTGTAGATGTGTATGTATGGGTGGATGGATGTGTGTGGGTTTATGTGTCTGCATGAAAAGGGAGTGTTGTGAAGTAGTCTTGACCACTTTTGGTTTGGCCACACCCACTGTTAGAACAAACCACACCAACAAAACTGCGATGGCACTACAAATAGGGAAAAAAGAAGAGAGGGAACTCCAGATGCTGAGGACATTTTTTAAAAAAACTGTAGGCCCAACGTGTTTTGGAAGATCCTTCCTCAAGGGCTTGTTGCCACTAGAGTGACCCTTATATTGGTGAAACATTGTAGAAAACATGCACCTGTGGAAGGATTTTCTGCATCACAATGGGGCTACGTTAGACAATAAAACCTTCTCCAGCTAAAGTTTCCTCCCTTCTTTTTTCTTGCCTATTGTTGGCACATGGCCCTATAGGTGGCCAGGTAGCCCTATTTGAAGGGCTGCCAGAAGACGATCCTCTGTTTCAAGGTGTCTTCTATTTGAAAGGCTGCCCAGTCCAAGTTGAAGATAAAGAACCATACGAACTGTTGGCCATCATAATTAGCACCTGGATAGCAGGCTGGACAGGCAAGCACATAGGTCACCTGGTTGCAGTTTTCTGCACTGTAGTGAGATGCACGGTATCTTTTGTCCTCATTTTTGCTGATGTGTTTCCTCTTGTTTTGGCAATTCATAAGTGGCCAGTGGCCACCCTACCTCCAGAACATCAGCCACATGGGAATGACCCTCAGGTTGAAGACTGCTCTTGTAGTCACTACATGAAACTAGCTCTAATTTACTCAGCAAAATCTACTCTCCACTTGAGATGGGTACGTAACTATTTCCTGCTCTGTCCAGCTAGCTTGTTTCTCAAACCTGAACGAGTGCATTTGAGATTCACCAGATCAAGAGAGAATATAACGGTTTTAAGGACAGACCCCACTCAGCAACAGCTGTATGAATCCAGCTGAGTGTTCTGGGCATTGAGAATGAATTTATATAGGTTGTGGCCCCTGAAACAACTCAAAGTGGTGCCACAAAATATACATTTATTGCTCAAACAGAATCAGAGAATAACAATGATGAATGAAACAAACAAGACACATTACTACATATTATGCAATTAGAATGACTAGTAGCATAATAAAAGTTGTGGCTAGCATATTCTTTAGTAAAATCAAAGTTGTAAGAAATTGTAGAATGGATTTTGAGGTGAAGCTGAATTTTCAGGGAAGAAATATAAGTATTTTATTGTGTGTGAATTTGACTGATTCATTGTGGTTTGTCAAAGTCAATTGTTTGTTAATGTTCTCTTCTGCCCTTTACCTTTAATTCGCTGTATCCAGCTTAGTAGCATCAGATGGTAATGCACTTTTTTGTACCGCTTAGTTTTTCTTTGAAGAAATTTATTTTTTCCCATTCCACAGTGGCCTTTTTAAAGTTCTACAGATCAGTGCTGGTAGGTAGTGCACCAATATTTTGGAATTCACTGAGATGTTTGGCTAACACACACACACATGCGCACCTGCCTCTCTGAAAACTGTGCATGTTCAAAGACCACTGCACCAAATAACACCTACCCTTCTGCTAAAGTAGACATTCACTGCATATTTTTTTTAAAGACACCATCTACCTGCCCAACACATCGGGTTGTGTTTAATGCTAAACTATAGATGATGATGATGAATATCATCTCTTTCTCACTCGTGGTGGTTTTTCTAGACAGACATGACGGGTTTTGCCAAGTCATGCTGTCTTTTACAGATTCAGGAATTTCCTGACAATTTTGCATGTTTAAATATGACTGTTTTCTGGATGTTGGTGTGGATGTATTTTGGTAGGCCGAGTTTCTGAAGGTTTTCTGTGTCATTTTTTGATGTGATGACGGTAACTGAGGTGACTAATGGAATAATTGTGACCTTTTCCTGTTGCCATAGTTCTTTGACTTGTATGGCCAGTGGTGTATATTTGTCTCTCTTTCTTCTTCCTTTTCAACAACATTTTTGTCATTGGGTATTGCTATGTCGATGAGGTATGTGTGTTTTTCTTTTTTGTCTATGACCGTTATGTCTGGTCGATTGCAGGGTATTGTCTTGTTGGTATGAATTATTCTGTCCCAGTATATTTTATGATCTGCATTTTCCAATATTGTTTCAGGTGAGTATGTATAGTATGGTGTAGATTGTTTGATAAGGTTGAATTTGATGGCCAGTTGTTGGTGAATTATTTTTGGAGCTGTGTTGTGTCTATCTGTATAGACCATTCCTGCCAGAATTTTACATCCTCCTGTTATGTGGTCTATTATTTCTTGGAACTGATGGCATTTCCTGCATAGGTCTGTTGTTACACTATTATCTTTTATGATGTATTTTTGGTAGTTCTTGGTGGGTATAACTTGATCCTGTATAGCTATTCGGAATCCTTCTGTTTCTGGAAATAGCTCACCCTTCCTGAGCCATCGTACGATTGTTCTTTGTTTATTCGTAGGTTCTGTATTATGTTGTAGTGCTTCCCATGGAGTGCTTTTTGTGCCCATTTTTCTTTTTTCTCTGTGAGTGTGAGTGGCCATGTTTGGTCTTCATTTTGTAGTGCTAGGTTGAGTGGAGTGTAATTTTTATCTGCTGTTACAATGGCTTTATGAATGGGGGTGTTTTTAGTGTGGAAGAATTCTCTTCAGTGATTTTAACTGTTTAGCATGCATTGTGTTAATGTCTAGCAGACCTCTTCCTCTTTCTTTCCTGCTGAATGTTGTTTTTTCAGTGCATGAGTTGGGATGGAGCATGTGGTGTTTTGTGAGTTTGGTGCGATTGAGTCTGTTTATTTCTTCGAGTTCAGTGTGTATGATTCCGAATGAGTATGTGAAAATGATATTGCGTAGGTGTTGATGGCTTTGAAAATGTTTTTAGAGTTGAGTTTAGATGTTAGGATTTGTGATAGGTGAGTTTTATATTGCATTCTTAGTTGAGCTTTTACTGTGGAGTGATTGATTTTTGTGTTTTGTTGGAATCCTAAGTATTTGTATGTTTCATTTTCTTCCATGTTATCTAATATTTCGTTATTTAGTGCTTCTGCTGTTTCTTCTTCTTTCCATTTTCGTCTTTCTGTGTATAGCATCTTGCATTTTCCCATCCTGAATTCCATTTTCATGTCTGTTGTCAGTTCCTCAGTGATTCGCAGGAGGCCTTTTATCAGTGTCAAGGTCGAAGTGTAGATTTTGATGTCATCCATGTACAGAAGGTGATTGATTCTGTGCTTTGCTTGTTTTTGGTGTTTTATGTCGATGCCATATGTGGTGTTGTTAAGGGTGTTGGATAGTGGATTGAGACACAGGCAAAACCATAGAGCGCTGAATGCATCACCTTGGAATATGCCACATTTTATATTTATTTTTCTGTCTATATATGATCCTTGTCTGTTGTTAGGTATAGTGTCATTCTCCATGTCTTCATGATTCTTGTCAGAAAGTTTTGGATTGAGGGATGTATTTTGTATATTTTGAGTACTTTTTTCAGCCAGCTATGTGGGACAGAGTCAAAAGCCTTTTTATAGTCTATGTAGCAGGTGTGGAGGTTTCTTTTCTGTTTTTCTGTTTGCTTCATTATGATACTGTCTATTATTAACTGTTCTTTGCATCCTCTGCTGTTCTTTTTACATCCTTTTTGTTCTTCTGTAAGTATATTATATTGGGTGAGATGTGCTTCAATTTTCTGTGTGATTGTGGCGGTTATAATTTTGTAGAGTGTTGGAAGGCATGTTATGGGTCTGTAGTTAGCTGGGTTTTGGGTATCTGGAGTTTTTGGTTTAATGTAGGTTTTGCCTTCGGTTAGGAATAGAGGGAATAGGTGTGGGTGTTCTATGACTGTGTTGATCTGTTGAGTGAGGTATTCGTATGTTGATGTAAGCTGTTTGTACCAGAGGTTTTGTATTTGGTCCGGGCCAGATGCTTTCCAGTTGTGTGTCCTTTGTATTGTTTCCTTCAGTTCCTCCAGAGTTATTGTATACTCTGTTTGCTGTGGTAGTTGTCTCTGTCTTTCTTCTTGTTGTCTTATCCAGTTTGTGCTTTTTTTGTGTTGTACCGGTTCTGACCAGATATTTTTCCAGAATGGGGTTATTTATTCTTTAGTTGGGGGTGTATTATTATTATTATTACTATTATTATTATTTATTGCATTTATATACCGCCCCATAGCCAAAGCTCTATGGGCAATTTACAAAAATTAAAAACATTGAACATTAAAAAACCAATATACAAAATTTAAAAAGCATAAAAACAGATTATAAATACAATATTCATTTAAAACAAGTATTCTGGGTCAAACAACAACAACAAAAACCTCAACATATGCTGTTAAATGCCTGGGAGAAGAGAAAAGTCTTGACTTGGTGTCGAAAAGATAACAATGTTGGCGCCAGGCAAGCCTCGTGGGGGTGATCATTACATAATTGGGGGGCCACCACTGAAAAGGCCCTCTCCCTTGTTGCCATCCTCCAAGCTTCCATTGGAGTAGGCACCCAGAGGAGGACCTTAGATGTTGATCGTAGTGTATGGGTAGGTTCGTGTCGGGAGAGGCGTTCCATCAGGTATTGTGGTCCCAAGCCATGTAAGGCTTTATAGGTTAAAACCAGCACCTTGAATTGGGCTCAGAAGTGTACAGGCAGCCAATGCAAACGGGCCAGAGTCGGTTTAGCATTATGTGCATGAACCTCAGGCTCAGGAACTCACTCCTTCCCTCTCCTCTGGTGTGGCTGTGAGGAGGAGACTGGAAAACATTCAGTTCCATTTTTAACTAATCACAAGTTATGTCCAAGCAGGGAATTATGGTTAGTGTTAACTATGATAGTCAGGATTATTAGCCACATTTTGAAGATGGCTTGTTTCAATGAACTATAGTTGGTCCAGGATGACATAATGACAAACCATAATTAATTGAAAATGGAAGCAAATGCCTATTCATGGCCTTACCAGAGGAGGAGAGGGGAAAGGGGAGTACACAAACATTGTACTATGGTTAACATTCCATGTAAATACAGGCATTGATTGTATTTGGAATCATATAATCATCTTAATAATCCAAAATATGAGTTTATTTTATTGCCTGTGCATGTAGCCATTTCTCTTCTCCCTTTACAGTGTGCCTCAATGAAATGTGGAAGTGTCCAATTAGCCATAGTCTCCTGTTTTGTCCGAACCAGTAAACTATGATCACCAGGTTTGGAACAAGCCAGGATCTTAAACCAACTTCAAACCATGGTTCAAGATCCTAGCTTGTTCAGAAGTTGATAATCATAGTTTCTTCATTCAGATGAAACTGGAATTTACACTTTATTGGAAACATCTGAATCTCACCTAGGTGGGGCCTGAAGAGAAGAGAGAAGGAGCTGCATGCACATGCAAAACACAAATTTATATTTGAGTTTTTAAAGCTGAGATGTGACCATCCATTGTTTTAATGAAGACTACTCAAAGAGAGTGAGAATAATGAGGTTTCTCTTTGCATTAATTGAGTCTTGTTTCCCAATTGTTTCTGAGTTCTGTCAGCCTTGTCCCACCAAAAACGTTCTCTAAGTACAAATGCAATTTTTTCATTCTGATTGCAGCACACAAATCATGAATCTAGCAAATACAGGAACTACAATCATATGAACCCCAGGCATGGATCTTATTGGATCTTATAAGATTTACGACTAGCTTTCTCTTCATGTCCTTTCTCCAACAACACACAATGAAAAATGCAGCAGCTCCGTTAAACCTAATTTTATCATGGAAATCATGAATATGGCACATTGGAGTCTCTTTCAAAGCAGCATTAAAATGTTGATCAAAGATATATTAAGGCTGCAATCCTATATCAACTTCTCTGGGTGTAAGCGCCTTTGAACTAGAGACAACTTACATGTATAGGATTGCCCTGTAAGCCTATGAGATGGTGCTGATAGGTGCTGCTAATCTATTTCCCATCCTGAGAAAAACACGAATCTGCTCACTGCAAGAACAATTTCTTGAATGGGAAAAAATGTGAATGGAGTCTTATGAAACAAACCAGTCTTTAACACTTTTACTCTGGAGTAAGTCTCATTGATTACACTGATCATAGCTTGTGGAAATCAGCATACACTGAAATGTGTGTGAGAGGCTTGGAACGGGAGTGGGTCTTAACAGTCATCCTACATTAGAAAGGACAGGAGTGGGAGGTGCATAGGGGAGAGGGAGGGGAATGTGTGTCATGGACTCCCTTATTCGAAAGTAGGACAGCAGGACTAGAACTGATGAGGAAAGGGGAGGACTTTTCGTAGGACCAGGGATGCAGTTCCTCTTTCAGCCAAAGGGCCAAATTCCATTTTGTAGAGTCTCTCAGGGGGCATGTTACAGTAGTGGGTGGTGCCAGATGGAGGGTCTTCAACCTGTTCTGGATGGGGTTGCACTCCCCTTGAAGGAGCGGGTTCGTAGCTTGGGAGTTCTCCTAGAACCATCTTTGTCCCTTGAGGCTCAGGTGGCCTCAGTGGCACGGAGTGCCTTCTACCAACTTTGGTTGGTGGCCCAGCTACGTCCCTATCTGGACAGGGATAACCTGGCTTCAGTTGTCCATGCTCTGGTAACCTCCAAGTTAGATTACTGCAATGCACTCTACGTGGGGCTGCCTTTGAAGGCGGTTCGGAAGCTGCAGCTTGTGCAAAATGCAGCGGCCAGATTGATAACGGAACCAGAAGGTTCGAGCATATAAGACCTACTCTGGCCCGCTTGCATTGGTTGCCTGTATGTTTCCGAGCCCGATTCAAGGTGCTGGTTTTAACCTATAAAGCCTTACACGGCTTGGGACCACAATATCTGACGGAACGCCTTTCCCGACATGAACCTACCCGAACACTACGTTCAACATCTAAGGCCCTCCTCTGAGTGCCTACTCCGAGGGAAGGTCGGAGGTTGGCAACAAGGGAGAGGGCCTTCTCTGTGGTGGCCCCCCAATTGTGGAACGATCTCCCTGACGAGGCCCGCCTGGCGCCAATATTGTTATCTTTTCGGCACCAGGTCAAGACTTCCCTCTTCTCTCAGGCATTTGGCAATATCTGAGGAGCCTGGGTTTGTTTTTGTTTTTGTAGCTTTTTTGGGCTGTTGTAGCGGTTTTAAATGTATGTGTATATTATGTGTATGTTGTATGTTTTTGCTGTTTTAATTTTTGTATATTGTTTTTAATTGTTTTAATCCCATGTAAACTGCCCAGAGAGCTTTGGCTATGGGGCGGTAAATGTAATAAATAAATAAATAAATAAATAAAGGCAAAAATGGAGGGAGGATACTAAAAATGCCAGAGTATTTTAGCTTAAAGCTCTTACTGCAAATAACGAAGGCTTAGGAGAGGCATTTCAGCCTTTCAGAAGGGGAGGGGGAACTTGCACAAAATCTGGGAACCCCCCCAACGATTTATGGGTGGGCTCAGTAGAAGGGGTGTGGCCTTCCAGGGAACCCTGGAGGGCTGAATTGGGACCCCAGGAGGGCTGAATTTCGTCCCTGGGCCAAAGGTTCTGTACCCCTGCCTTAAACCATGTCAGAGAAAAAAAGTTTTAAGTAGCTGAGAAAAATGGGCTTGCAGTAGAGTGTGGTGTGGGTAGTCTGTATTGTTCAGCCTTGATGTTCACTGGACAGCTTCTGCCCACCCCCAGTTCATTGTTATTAGACACAATGTACATAATCATTAATTTCAACAGCAATCATAAAAACCAGCTTTACAAGCCACAGCTCCAAAGTACAACAGATATTCTTAAGATCACATTGTCAGAAGGTCTATTGGAGCTAAGCCCAGAAGGTTTAGACCTGTTCCAGAACTGAATAAATAAATCCAATTCTGTCGAAATGTCTTCCTTTCCTCCCCTTATAGCCTGTGATGTTATTCATTATCACACTATACCATGTATTTCGTCTCCATTGACTGAGATACGGTAAGAAGGGAAGATTTCCAGCCTGTTGCCAAGAATATACATATGACAACGGAGCCAATTACCTAAGGCGATAGTGGACTCTCCTACACTAGAGGCATTCAAGATGTAGCCATCCGTCAGGGATGCTTTAATGTGGATTCCTGCATTGAACAGGGGTTGAACCCAATGGCCTTATAAGCCCCTTCCAACACTGCTATTCTATGATTCTATTCTGGTTCCCTTACTCCAGAGTAAATCCCATTGATTTCAATTGCATTTACATCCAAGTCATACTAAAATCCGATGCAGACTTACTTTTGAGTAAACCCCATTGAACAGAGAGAGACTTACTTCTGAGTAAACAGGTATAGAAGTGACTTTTAATAGTGTGGTCACTCAGAAGCTTTTTTTTTAAGTCTAAAACAGCAAACTGGAAAGAAGTGCTCTGCAGCCCTATGCTTGCTTCTGAGGTCTCACTTCTGTTTACTCAGAAGTAAGTCTCTCTCTGTTCAATGGGGTTTACTCAGAGGTAAGCCTGCATTGGATTTTAGTATGACTTGGATGTAAATGCAGTTGAAATCAGTGGGGTTTACTCTGGAGTAAGGAAACCATCAGATCTCTATTTTATGAACTGGATACGCACAGCTTTGCATTATCAAAGTAAAGGAAAATTGATCCTTCACAAATGCAAAGAGGTGAAAGATTGCACTGATGAACTATCAGGAAAAGGTTTTAAAGAGGGGAGGAATTAAAAATTCTTTAAAAATCAAGGGATGAACCGATCTGATTCAAATTTGGAATGCAGAAAGCTCTACATAAGAGCTCTCAAGATCCCAAGTTTCATCTCTTTAGCTTTAAGAATTACACAGATGTATTATTATTATTATTATTATTATTATTATTATTATTTATTACACTTGTATACCGCCACATAGCCGAAGCTCTGTAAGCATTTTGGTTAATTTGTATTTTAAAAATTCCTAAAAATCAAGGCATGGACCTATCTGATTCAAACGTAGCATGCAGAAAGTTATACATAAGAGCTCTCAAGATCCCAAGTTTCATCTCTTTAGCTTTAAGAATTACATAGATGTAAACATTTTTGTACATCATAATAGGAGCTCCAATGAGCAAGGGGGGAAGGCTGCCACGTCCATCACAATGTCCATCAATGACAAGAACCAGTGAACTGGAGGGGGAAGGAGAATGGGCTGGGTGGGGCAGGCGCAATAGCAACGGGAGAGCAAATAGAGAGTTCACCAGTATAGCTACATTAGTGAAAGAGGAGCGCTTGCAGTGCTTCTGAAATGGAGGTTAAAAAATGCAAAGGCAAACCAGGGGAAAAATAGGTGTGATGGAGCCCTCTGTGTGTATTTAAGATTGTCATATTTGTTGCACACAACACACACACTCAACCCTGGAAAAGAAGCACCGGATGAATTTCCATCTACTATGCAGCTGTTAATGGCATGGAACCTCTGTCGGGTTTTTTTAAGGTGCCTACCTTAAATCTATTAGGTGCTGTTGTTGAAAAATATAATGCTGTAGGTGGCTTTTAAACATAGTCATGATTTCTTCCCTCAGTAGAGCAACCTGAGGAGGAGTAAAGAAACCCCTTATTATTACTACAGCATAGCTTTCTTGCTGTACAATTCCTTACCTAAGTGAATCTCACTTAGCAACCACTTTGTGAAACTGATAAGTGTCCAAATGCATTCTAAAGTTATAATGAACACCAGTTTAATGAGTCCATTCATTTATTCCAGCCATCCGGGATAGCAGTGACAAAAGCTTCTCTTCTCAAATGCTCTCTAATGTTTCAATTTACTACAGTCCATGAATGTCTTTAAAAAAAAAAAGACATCAGGGACAGGGGGTGAATATTTCCACATTAAATGCATCTTCTGATAATAATGATCATGCACATTTAAACAAACAAACGCACAAACACACACACACACACACCACCCATAATATATTTCCCAGTTTAAGGCTGCAGTCCTATGTACCTCACTCTAAGCATTGGCAGACTTCAAGCTTCTCAGATCTCCTTTGCTTTTTATTTGAATTCCGAGGTCCACCAATTGGAGTCACATGTAAAATACAAAGGCAGCTGATTGGGGAAGGGGAGGAAGGGCTGGCCCAATATATTTTATTGCGGGAGGCAAAGGGCAAGATGGCCTCCCTCCTCTCCCCACACCCATATTCCACAAACAGAAGCTGACTGGCCTGGCAGTTGACTCTTACTTCAACACTGGTGAAAGGACAGCATCCTCCACTGCATCTGAGGGCAGCAAGGTAGCTTAGGGGTTGCAGAGTAGCCTGCATGGTGCACACACAGCTCTTCCTCCAGCACTTTGCACTGTTCTCTGTGCCCCCCCCCCCCAGCATATCCTGCCTGAGGCAGCTGCCTCACACTGCCTAATGGTAGGGCCAGCCCTGGTAGGGGTGGAGCAAAGCCAGCTTACAATTCGTTTGGATCCTCAAGGAGCAATTCCGTGAAGAGGCAGGCCAAGTCCACTCAACTTCCCTGATTGAGATGTAACGCTGGCATGGGACTCTGCTGGGGCCTGGAGGAGGGCCCCCTTGAGGCAATGGCCGAGTCCACTTTGTTTCTCCTTCACCTTTTCCGATTGGGGAAGGGGGAGGTGAACAAGTACTGCAAGGAGAAGCTCCTTGGGGTGCCTGAGTCTGCTTTGGCCACTGTTTGTCATCCCGATCAGGATAACAGCAGCATATGAAGCTGGTACACAACTTCCCAAGGCGCTGGCTGTGTCCCATTTATGTGTGCGAGACTGTGTGTGTCAGTGTTTGTCTATGTGATTGTACATGTGTGTCTATGAGTGAGTTGGGGCCAATGCCAGCTGTGGCCCTGTCCACAGTTGGCATGCTGCTACCGACACATTAATCTGGAACCCATTCAGCCCTCGGGCCAAAATAGTTCCCCACCCCTGATTTACAGGGATATAAATAATGCTAATAAGGTCCATACACCCAGACTGTATGACACCTTACCCCATGAAGAGTGGGTAGCCCCCTCCTTGGCTGTCTTCAGCCAATTGGTGAAGAGCTTTTCTTCACGAAACATGTATTGTTCACTTGTCATTCCCTACTCATAGTGCTTTAGATGACACTATGACCCTCCAGTTTCTCTTCAGTATCTGAAGAGTTTGGTGAGGGTTTTAAAAAAAAAAAACCAACAGAGGCCCTTTCCACACCAGGCTTTTTGCCTGGGTTGGTCCCCGGCTGCTCCCTGTGAGTCCAAATGATGCACAGGGATTTCCGTGGTGGGGATGGGGACAAGATTTTTCCAGGTTTACAGAAACTTCAAAAATCTCAATTCTTCCGCGGTTCCTGGAAGTTCCCTGAACTGTGGAAGAATGTGCCCGCCCATCCCAGGTGCAGCCGTGCTTACTCATGAGTAAGTGCAGCTGCAAACTGGGCATGGAGCCACACTGCATGGCTCCATGCCCAGCAGGGGAGGGGGTGGCACCAGTTTTGCTACCCCCGGGAAGGCAGGGTGGGGCTGCGCAAAACATACATTTTCGGAGGAACGCTTGTGCACTCTCCATTGAGAAAAAAGTAATGGTAGCCATGACTTGCGACGGTCCGGGAGCAGCCCAGGCCATTGCACTTCGATGATGTGGCTTCTGTGTGCCGATCCCAGAAGTGGCTACTTCCGGGATCGCCCGCGCTGCGCCCACTACAACACTAGAAAGGAGCAGAGGAAATGCAGTATTTCTTTGTAAAAGCAAAAGAAACTGCTTTTCTCACTTGTGTATTTGCTCTATTCTGCTATACCATAGTGCCACCTAGAGGTTATGTAGATTAAAAGCAGGAAAGGAAACACTCTTTGCATAGTACTCTGATTTCAATTTTGCGATGAAACTGCAAGTAGATGCAACAGATTAACTGCCTCATGTAGAAAAAGCTCAAAGACTGTTTTTCATTCCAGCAGCCTTTTGCTTTGACGGGCAGAAGATGTATTAGGAGATGAATTTCATTTTTATCTGCTGAGTCTGTCTCTAGTTTATGCTGTTTTATATTGTTTATATTGTTCTTTTATGAAGAAATGTGGTATTTTAAAAGTTCTAAGCCACCCTGAGAAATACACTATATTAGAATGGTGGGCTATAGATCTCTGAATGAATACATAAATATTCCTACTACTCCCGAATGCACACTGTTTTAACTGGTTTGGGATTCGAGTTTTACACAAACAGTTTCACCCAATATCTTTGTAGCTGGGAGCTTACAGGAGAGTGAGGGGCCTTGTAGAGCTACTGATTAAGGCATCCAAACACTGGCTTCTAGATCATAGTCCGCCCTCAAATCATCTTTAGGGAAAGCCTTGAGGAGTTTTCCTTCAGATTGGGCCTCAGGCAGGCTTGGGGGACTGTGAGGTCCCTGAGGCCAGCTCCTGCTGACATACATCTGTACAGGCCTCTCTGCTTCAGATTCACTATGTGAAGTGTCCTATAACAGAACCTTTATTCTTAAATAAAGATGTAAAAGCATGGCAAAGGGAAATACATATAGACTTAATTTGGCACACATTCAGGCACTTGACTCCTCTTGCCGCCAATGGAGTCAATATCCTTCTAACTGAATGGAGAATTATTACCTCAGAGACTGTCAGCTAGTCCTATGAAGCTTTGTAGACAGGCTTTCCTTTAGAGTCCAGACTAAAGTCACAATGTAGAGAGGTGAACTGCTGTCCCAAGAGTTCTTATAACAAGCCCTCTATCCCTTCTCTGTTCTTACTAAGCATGGACTTGACGTGCGCCAACTCCCCTGAGTAATATACATCTGCTTGTGATGACCTTCTGCCAGAGACTGGAATGGTTTCTCGATTGTAGGTGAAGCAATTTATAAGCGATATTAATCTTTTACTTGTGTCAAACCATATGGGATGAAATTGGAACGAATGGAATGAAATCCAATAGTACAAAGAGTAAGGTCATGCATCTGGGACTAATAAACACTTTAGTTATCAGCTGAAAACGGAAGAGGCGTGGGGAGAGAAAGATACCCGAACAAATGGAGGACTGTGAGCCATCAACGTGATCCTGCAGCAGTGAGAGCAAATGCAATTCAACGTGTGAAACAGCGGTGGCGTTTACACCGGGATTGTATCACAGTCATCATTAAAGGGGTACATGACATTCACCTGCTCCCGCGGTGATCATGGCTCCACCTCCCAGTTATTCTGGAATATCGCTGACTGCTGTTGTCACGTTTTTTGCCAGCTCTCTTGCTTCCATTCCAAAGAATATGCCCCCCCCCCTTTGCGAGGTTGTTGCTGTTCGCCGGGAGTAATGGGCTCAGCGAACAACCAATCAGCTGTGAGGGACGTGTGCATGGGTATCGGCGTTACTCCCAAGTGTGTGGTGTTTTTTTCCCCAATACAAACATATTTCTGTGCAGGAGCACATACTCGACGGAGTTGCTCTCCTCCCCATGTGTTGCTGCACTCATGTGCATCCCTAACAACTCATTAAAAAATTACTGTGCCCCGTAGCCATCTGCCTAGCCCCACCCACTTCTACCGAGACACTGGAGGAATCATCGCACCAGGGCACACGTGCTCCTGCTATGGCACTCCTGAAATTGTGGGAAAGATCAGTCGTGTGTGCCCCATAAAGGGCGATCGGGGAAGTGGGGAACATGCGGGAGCATGCCTCTTCGGTTGCGCCAGGGCTGCAGGTGTAGATTAGCCCAGCGTTTCTAGCAGGAATAGGGAAGTAGTATCTTTAGGAAAGATACTGGGGAGGACTTATTTAGAATAGCGCTTCTAGTTCTCTCTCTCTCTCTCTCTCTCTCTCTCTCTCTCTCTCTCTCTGTGATTAAAATGACCAGTTGGTTTAAGATCAGTCTTAAAGCTATCTCATGTTGGTTCAAGCTCCACAAAGCCAGGAAATGGCTGATGCCTTAACAAACATGCCCCAAGATCAGTAATGATGTTATGCAATTTCACAAATTGTGCTTGCTTACAACTTACCCTTCATGCACTCACACTTTTTCTTGGGGCTCATCTACACCTAAGAGTGTAGAGGGAGGGAGGGGGGAGGATCGTGGACTTACCTGCTTCTGCGATCCTACCCCACCATCTACATTGCCGTGCGACGTCCCAGAAGGAAAGAGGGGCGTCGCAGGTTCCACGGGCGCCATTGGTTTGAACCAAAGAGGAGCTGTGTGGCCCGGATCCATGGAAAGGTATTTTTTTGTTTTGTTTTTTAAAAACCCAGCTCCCAACCCCCCTGCCATCTTGGGGATGGCAAAATTGCTTTCCCCCCCATGAGCATGGAGCCACCCCGTGCAGCTCCATGCCCGTTTTACGACCCGGAATGGCGGAAAAACTGGGATATCCCGGGTTTCCGCTATCCAGGGGTTATCCCAGGGTCATCCCTAGGTTGTCCCCAGGATGCCCTGTGCATCATGTGGATGCACAGGGATGACACCGGGATAAATCCATTGTGTAGACAAGCCCTTGGTCTTTCAGGCCTAAATCCAGATGCCTCAGACCAGCCCCATATCATCCAGGTCCTGTATTGCTTTATGAAGCATCTGAGCCTTATTGTATTGCTAGAGGAATCCCCCCATGAGTGGTCCCACACCTGTTTGTTGATTGCATCAGTAGCTGACAGGATGGGGTAATCCAGCCTTCCCCAACCTGGAGCCCTCCAGATGTGTTAGACTGCAACTCCCATTATTCCCAATGTCACAATTTGTAACATTGCACAACTTCATTACTGATCACTAGGCATGTCTGCTAAGGCACCAGCCTTAATTCCCAATGTCCTGGCTTTGTGGAGTTAAGCCAAAATGAGGTATCCTTCTGGTCTTCAATGGGCAAGTTTGGGAAGTGACTGTCTGCATATGTTTCCCTTTATTTAGAGTAGGGATGACAGAGAAATCCACGATGGAATCAAACGAGTTTGTGTTACTATGAGTCTGACCTGCAGATGTCACATAGATCAGTTTTTTTTCCCATGGGGTTGTGAAATGTTTTTTTTAAAAAAACTTTCTGGAATTTATGCAAATTTAGAAATGGAAAAAATATGTAAAGTTTAAAAAAGCCAATGGTGGCCTAAAATGCACATTTCTCCCATAGGCTAAGCATGAAAATGTACACTTGGGGAGGGGATTTGTGCATTTTGGGGGTGGGGTTTGCAAATTTGTGCAAATTTGGGAAATTGGGAAAAAACTGATTGTGTTGATAAGTGTACAATGGAACAAAAGGCACCTGACAACCCATGAAATGCAGACAGAACAGATTTTACAAAATCCGCACATCCCTAATTAAGACCACTGTATGTAGGGAAATCATCAAAGTATAACTATTTCAATGAACTCACTTGGAGAGAGAATGCAGGCTCCCATAAGCCTATACCTGGTCGTGTCCCACAAATGACAGTTTCCCTATGCTTCTATTAGCTCCCTACAGGAGATAGCACATGCACCAGAAATACGCCAGCATGTGTGCGCACATGGTGTATGCATTTGTCACATGTGATGGTGTAGATGTCTATATGCTTTTCCTACATGAAAAGCTGTCAGTGTTAGAAAATTATCATATATGACGAGGTGGAACCCTCTGATGGCTACAGCTAACATGAAATCCAGAAAGGTTCATTCTTTCATTTCACATGTGGTAGAGAGTTTTAAATGAAACATGGAAATCCCTTTATATGTAGGATCTTACCTTTGCCTCTCTATAGAGTGAATTATGCAGCACAACAGTGATCCCAATTTTCAGCTTGAAAGGTAAAATTACAATGGAGCTGTAAGACTGTTAAGGATCCAAAGGACTTCAACCACCATTTTTTTTAAAAAAAGTTCTTTATCTATAATAAAGGTCTATAATTAAATTTCCCCCTCTTGTTGCAGATTAACAGTTTCCACTGATATTAGCAGAGGTTGAGGTCATAGTCTGAACCTTTTCTGAATGCTTTAATTGTTTCCCTATTCAGAAATGGAAGCCAATGTCTCACCCACCCCTTTTGATTAGCAGAAATTGCCTGAAAGTGGGGCTAGTCTAACAGAGGAAGGTACATTTCAGGATCTTTGGGTTTTGAATGCTTAATTAAACATCATCATCATCATCCCTCCTCCTCCTCCTCTTCCTGCCATTTCTTGGTAGGGCTGGAAAGACTCATGTCTGAAACTTGGGAGTCAGTATAGTAGTGTCCATAGTAGTGGAGGCTGGTGACTCCGATTTCAGTGGGGCTGGGAAACCATTCTGGGTTTCAGTCAGAACCATCTAAAACCGTAAAGGAACTATCCAGGGTGCTGAAACCTACCCCCAAAATAGGTTCAGTTTCTTGGATAGCTCATTTAGAATTCTGGCTGGTTCTGACTGAAACCCAGAATGGAATCACTGCCCCACTGAAATCGGACTACCAGCCTCCACTGCTCCAGGAGTGGGGAACACATGGTCCTCCAAAAGCTGTTGGACTACAGCTCTCACCATCCCCGACCATTGACCATGATGGGTGTTGCTACATCACCTCCTGGTGATAGACCAATGTTATTCTGACATCTTAGATTTCTTCCTAACATTTCATTGCCACTAAAGGAAATCTTTCAATGAATGTGTCCACAGGCTGTTCAGAGGGTTGGCCTAGGCCTTGGGAACATTCAAATTCTGCCACTTGACTTGTGCTTTGGTAACACTCACTGTTATACCCATCCCCCAAGGAGTCCCCTTGGAGGTGGAACTTGATTTTGTTGAGCTCAAGGACATTTCTTCCCTGAGAATGATCCAGCGGCAGCGTCTGCAATGGATGTCAGATGTGCAGCTGAGGAGAAGGCAAGTCCCTCTGGAGTGTCTAGTGGGGGGCTTCCGCCTCTGCCTCCTCCTTCCCCAAACTGTTTGGATTCCAAACAGAAGTGGGGCATCCACCCAGCCCTTGTGAAAGATGACATATGAAGAGCAGCCCCTTAGAAGAAGTGTCAGGTTGTTGTCTAGAAACCCGGCTCTGTGAAAGGTTTCTATATAAAGCCAGCCTCGCCGGAAAGCTTGCTCATGAGTTTCAACTGGGAGTTTTGCATGTTCGGATTATGGCCTGTATAAAAAAGCAGCAAGGCTGGTCAAGCTGTCTTGGTCAGCAATGTCTTTATTGTTCATACTCCATGTATCCTGAACTCATGACCTGAACTGGATTTCATTAATGACTTCAAACTGAACCAACTTTGCCTCTGTGTCTCCATTGCTTGGATTTCTTGAACTGCCCAACAAGTTGCTTCTTTGCCATGCACCTTATCGCAGGTTGTTACTACCAGCAACCTTAAAACGTCTCTGCCAGCAGGTCTCCTAATTAGTGGAAACCATGTGTTCTGAACACCCACACTGATAGAGGACTTTGTCTTTGAAACAGGACAGTCACAGAGAAGCATCATTCATGAGGACTGTTTTCTTCAGGTAGGTCTTGTAGGTGCAACGTCTTTGTTCCTTGACAATGCAATCACAGAACATGTATGGACAGAGTACGGACAATCACATGCAGAACATGTACGGACAGAGTCTCATCATCTGACAAAGGCAAGAGTGTTCACAAATGGTGCCTCCATGTGATTGTCACATAGCCATGTGCTTGCTAGTTCCAGAATTCACACTATCGCATCCCAAAATTCTCAGAAAAAGGTAACAATAATTACCTTTTTCTGATGTGTGTGTATAAGTTGTGTGTGTGTATAAGTTTTGAATACATAACCCCTTCTCTCATTTTAATTCCGCCCAAATAAAATGTAAATTATGAATATGACATTTTTGGCTAGATAAATGGAACATCTTCAAATATAAACAAGAGCTAGTAGCAATATTTCGTTAATCAAATGAAGTTCTTTATAATCTGCTGTGAGTACTGAAGTCGCTGGCTTCTCTCTGCTTTCAGTGGGGCTGTGAATCCATCCTGGGTTTTCGTTGGAAACAACCAGAACTCTAAAAGAGTTATCTAAGCTGCTAGGGTTCAGCACTTTGGATAGCTCCTTTAGAGTTCTGGCTGGTTCTGACTAAAATCCAGAATAGATTCACAGCCGCACTGAAATTGGAGCCACCAGCCTCCACTGATCACCGTGCATATTTAGAATATATATCCCCATCTGAATGAGAGACTGCTTGTGCAAAGAGGAGGATGAGAAAAGCTTCAGCTTTTCTAAATCAAAGTTAGAGGGATGGTGATATGTTCATCTTCTAACATTTTGTTAATTGGGAGGTAAGTTGTTTGAATGCCTTATTGAAAGTCCAGCTAGACAATCCAAGAGGTTAGTTTCTGATCTTGAGTACTATGTACTGTTCTCCACCTCATTCAAAAGCAAGCTGAATGATACGTTGGCTGAGGAGATAGACCTACTCCAGGACCTGGGTACAACATTGGATCTGCTCCATTTCTAGTAGCTCCTGCTTGCAGTCGTAGAAGAGAACTTGATTTAAGGGTTATGAGGATGTGCCCCAGGAATTAAATTGCATTCAGTCAGTCATTTTGGGCTGTGCACAGAGATGAGATGACCTACAAATGTGGCAGATCTGTCCCAGGTCAACCTTTGAAGAGAATATGCAATCAGCATAATTACAGGTTGCAGAATCCCTCTATGCCCATGCCACTATAAAGCACAGAGGAATTGCTTTGCTGCACTGCAAAATATGAATGGCAAATTCCCTGTGAAGCTAATGGCCACCATGCCACTTCTTGAAAGAATGAATTCGGAATTGCTTGAAATGACCCATATGTCTTGGATTTTGAGAAGGAATAATCGATTTCAATCCATTACCTTGCAATGTCTTAATGCTGATCATTTTTGCCTGCATTGACATCTGTTATGATGACCTAGTGGCAGCAAAAGAAAGAAAAATGTGTGTGTGTGTGTGTTTGTGGAGGGGGGTTTCTGGAGGGGGGGAAACACATTTCCATGATTGGATAGGAGCGAAATCATGGCCAGATCAAGCGATTGTGGAAAATATTCACATGCATATCCATATACAAGCATAGTGTACAATCCTATGGGATAAATGTCCATAGGATGGAGTGCACCATTCTTGGAGCCCTCCACCTACCCTAAGCCCTGCTAGCAAGAGCAAGGTAGGTTGGGAGGATTGGCTGGTCCTCACTGCCCTTGCTAGGGGTGGGAATGGCCTCTCCCCTCCTCACCCATTGCCCACGTCCAACACACCCATCTCCTCACTTCCCAAGGTCACAAGGCTGATTGGGAGGGTTCCTCCAAGGTCAGAGCTCTCTCTCCAGCCCTGGAGGGGGAGATTTGCAGCATCTTATGGCCCCTGTGAGGCTATCAAGGAGGCCTTGCATTGCTACCGTAAGAAATCTGTGTATCTAACTCGCCAGACATTTTGCTCTCTTGGATTGCATTTCCTCCCTTCGCCGAAGAAGGTGATGTGATTGGCCTGAGGTTGATGTGTGATTGATGCCAGTTGTTTTTTGTTTTTGTTTTTTTAAAGTACAAAACTCCATCTTGGGAGACAGGAAAGCCTGTCTGCCAACTTCCCAGTCAGTCACTCTATAATCAATCTGAATGTACCACCTCATTGTTCTCCTTCCTCTATCTTATCCAATTTCCTAGGCAGTTAATTGGCGAGCTGCCTTGAGCCAAACACTCCTGGGAAGAGATTTTGTGTATTCCCTGTCTTCTTTTCGTACCTGATTGTTTTTCAATTAAAATGTTAATAGCCATTATTACCTGGAGGAAGTATGGCTACCAAGCTCCAGTGTCACTAATGACTCAGAAAACTCCGATTGGTCGATGGCATGGGGAGGTCTGCTTTTATTACCCTGGGTGGGACATTTTATGTTTAATATATAAACAAGATTAGTTTGTGGGAGAGATACTTTGTCTTCACCACAGGCCTGCCTGGAAGCCCCATGGGTTTGCTGGAACTGTTCTAGGGCCAAGAGCCATGTCGTCCAAACCACTGTGAACTGCAAGCTCTAAATACTTTGCTGAATTTCTACAACGTGTAGTCAGAAATATAAATATCAGTGGTGCAGTTTGGTAATGTGAGGCTCTAGTTTGGTTGTATGAGGCCTTGACCCACTGCCCCCAAATCCTGCCCTGGTGGCACCTCAGACAAATATGCTAAACAGAGAAATAATAAGCTAGCTACATGTTAGGGGTGGGAAGATGGTTCATCTCCAGATGTTTGGACTTCACCTCCTAGAAGCCCTGGACAGCATGGTCAATAGTCAAGAATGCTGGGAGTTCAAGTCCAAAACATCTGAAGATCTACGTTTTGTCCACCCTGCTGTAAGTAATCTGTTTTGCTTAATTTGGTATGCTATAACCTATTGACACTTATTCTTTATCAAAGTGCTTTATATTAGATGTTTGTGGTTGGGCATTAAGATTTGCACTCCCATGTCATGAAAAAAGATGTCCTTGATTGTTCTCTCTCTCTCTCTCTCTCTCTCTCTCTCTCTCTCTCTCTGTGTCTTTCTCTTTCTCTTTTGTTTTTGTAAAAGCTCTTTCTGCTCAGTTAAGCTGAGGGGGACCCCAAATTCAGGTGGATTCAGATAAGAACATAAGAAGAGCCATGCTGGATCAGATCAAGGGCCCATCTAGCCCAGCACCCTGTTCACACAATGGCCAGCCAGCTGTTGACCAGGAACCCACAAGCACGACATGGGTGCAAAAGCACCCTCACACCCATGTTCCTCAGCAACTAGTGTCTACAGGCTTATTGCCTCTGATACTGGAGGTTGCACTTAGCCATCAAGATTAATAGCCCTTGATATCCTTCTTTTCCAGGAATGTATCCAATTGCCTTTTAAAGCCATCCAAATTGGTGGCCATCACCACACCTTGTGGTAGTGAATTCCATAGTTTAACTATGTGGTGCGTGAAGAAGAACTTTTATCTGTCCTGAGGTTCCCACCAATCAACCTCATGGGGTTGCTTTTGGTTCTAGTATTATGGGAGAGGGAGAAACATGTCTCCCTATCTACATTCTCCACACTATGCTTTATTTTGTACACTTCTATCATGTTTCCCCTTACCCTCTTTTTCCCCAAGCAGAACAATCCCAGCTGTTGTAACCTTCCCTCATAGGGGAGATGCTCCAGTCCCTTGATCATTGTATTTGCCTTTTCCTGCACATGGTGTCTTAGGTCCTGAAAATGGCCTTTCCCCCCTTTCCCTTTTCAGAGAGGTCACCATCAAAATTCTCATTCAAGGGCAGCCTATTGTCTGAGCACAACTGACCGCTCATAAATTGTCCTTGCTATCAGATTAAGGATGCAATCCTGAGTACAATTCTAGAGAGGTGAATGTTTGTTTGTTTTACATGGGAGAGCATCCAAAAAGTGGTCCCCAGCCATCACCTGAAGTAGCATCATCCATTCCATCTTTGCATTCTGCTGGATGTAAAAATCCATCTGTTAGTGTTTCCTCATGAGAACTCATGGTGGGTTTAAAAAGGCGGTAGGGCTCCTTATAGCAAGGGTGGACGAAACATGCAGGGTCCTCCTGGCTGTTGTGCAGCTTCCACTGCACTCCAATATCACTGCTGAATTTGCTTTCACAATGGTGGCAAAATAAGTGGTGATTTTGCTTGGATACAAGGGGGGGCGCAGGTAGCACTTGTCTTTTCTGAAAGCAGAATCACACTCCCGGGGGTCTCCCTGCCTGCCTTGTTTTCAATCAAAATTAATGAGTTTAGGTTTTGCCCGTTACAAAGTTGACAGCAAGTTTGGTGGGTCAGGAGCTGGGTGTTCTGGCACATATACCCTTCCCTGTCTCAGTGAAGATATTTTGGAAGGAGAATTCATGGATGAAAGCGAATTCTGTTATCTTCTCAGTGTGACCCCCAGAGAGAAGATTTTGAGAGACAGACAGAGAGAGCACCACCATATTTTGAGATGTTTTCTCCCACTCTCACTCATACCTATGACTGCAACTCTAAGGTGGTCATGTCTCCAACTTTACAGAAGACAGTCCTCTATTAGAAGGGTTCTCAGAGGACAGCCTTGAAGGTGTCCTGTATTTGTAGGGCTGTCCAGCCCAAGTCTGGTTAAAGATAAAGGACCACACTAAGGAGAGGCATCAGGGGCCTTGAAGCTGCCCATCCACAGTGAGCACCTGGCAGCAGACTGAGCAGGCAAATAGGTCACCTGGCCACCATCTTCCCCACCATGGTGAGATGTATCACATTTCTATTTAAATTATAATAATAGACGTGTAATGGCACATACAAATTGTATGCTAATCTATGTCCTCTTTTTTGATGATGTGTGTCCTCTTTTTTAAAAAAAAATACGCAAGGGGCCACCCTACTGAGCTCACAGCACAGCAAGTAACTTCTTCCCTTTCATTCGAACAGAGCCAAGAGAACCAAGTTGTGTGTGTGCCCACAGCTGATGGAGCTTGATGAAAGCCGTCCCCTCTGCTCTGGTCAACCCACGGCTGTTTAGCCTCTTAAAGATGCTGTCTTCCTTCCCTAATTCAAACTGAACTCAGTGTAGGCGTCCGTTTTCAATTGCTCTGTTGATCTCATTTCCAGCTACTCCTACAGGCAGCTAAGATCTCTAGCATTACAGCTCAACTGACTCCCTTGCCATTCTCTGGTTCACATGTTTCCAACTTTACAGAGGGCATTTGCCTCTTTGAAGGGCTCTCAGAGGACAGTTTTCTGTTTGGAGACTGTTCTATTTGTAGTGTGCCTCACTTCTAGGTGTGCTCATTGGTGTCTGCAGCCAAGGGCTGACATAAGCAGTGTTCAAACGACCCACTCCATGCACATGTCCAGTGCATGGAGGAGGAACATCCTCTTCTGGCTTTACAACTAAGGAGGGATTTATGAACCTCCCATTTGTCCTGTCTGGAGGGAGGGTTAGCAATGGGTAAATCTGGGCTGCTTGGGGCCCCATGGATTTCCCTGGAGCTTTACCGCCTCCCTCAGATTTCGCGGGGCAGCTGTCCTTTATCCTAAACAGCATGATAAGCTAATGGTGGCGGTCATTAGCCAAGCCCGGGGAAATTGCGGCCGCAAATTGCATAATTTGCAGCATTTGTGGCTGTAAAGCACTTCCTTCCATGTAAATGTCTGCACTTTACATAGAAGGAAGTCCTTTACAGTCACAAATGCGGTGAACTACGCAATTTACGACCAGTATTTTCCCGCGATTGGCTAATGGCAGCCACCATTAGCCTATCATGCCATTTAGAATGGAGGAGAGCCACCCCATGGGAAACCTAATGGATCCGGAGGTAAGTGGAGCCAGTCCACAGTGGACTTTGCAGGTCGGATTCTTGAAAATCTGACCTTCTTTTAGCCTGCTGCAAATTTCTCCTCCAATGGGGATCCTATATACAGAGAGCTGCATGCATGTACACTTGCATGCATACATCTCCTCCTCTCTAAGAACTGTCATGTGGCTCCTCCTGCCATTTGGCTCCTCCTCTCAGCACCGCCAGTTTGCAGCAGTTGTTTTTAGGTTCCAAACTACAGTAAACACACTAACATGTGAAGGAAACATTTTATTATGCAGAAACAAATGAACAGCAGAAGACAAGAACCACAACAATCTGCTCCTATGCAAAATGATAAGCTTATACCCCTTCAGTCACGAGGAACCTCCTTAACCAGCGATGGGCAGACACCAATAGGCCTGACCCAAAGCATGTTCTGGATCAGCCTGTGCCAAGGTTCTGGTTCAAAAACTGTCTCAGAGGTCTATATAATATTAAGTTCATAGCTAGTGAACTCTCCCCTTACTAGCTCCAAGAATGTCCATACATTCCTACAGTCTCAACTATTGGCAGCCAGCCAAACCAGCATAGATAACTCCCACCGTGTCCACTCTGCTAACCTTGAAGTCTCACCAGCTCGAGGCTTATCTACCAGCCTCAAGCTGTACAGCATCAACTGGATTGGCAACTAGCATAGCTAATCAGCTCCATAAACAGCCCAGTCGGAAGTCTAGACATGGGCAGGGATGTACAGATTTTGTAAAATCTGCGCTGTCTGTATTTTGCAAATTGTCAGGTGCCTTTCGTTCTGTCATCTGCTCATTGATGGAATCAGATTCCCACCCCCCAATTCCCCAAATCTGTGCAAATTTGCATTTGTCCAACTTTGCACTTGCAAAACTGCACAAATCCCTGCACCCCAATGCACATTTTCATGATTCAGCCCATGGGGGAAATACACATTTTGGGCTGGTGGGTTTTTTAAAAAATTTATTTTATGTATTTTCCTATGACTAAATTTGCATAGAATTCCAAAAAGTAAGAAAACCGCTCCGCAAGTCTGCAGAATCTGTGAGACTTGGGAAAACTTGGACTGCTTCGGGATCTGTGGGTCAGATTCATAACAATCCAAACTCATTTGATTCCATTGCGGATTTCCCCAAGATCCCTAGACATGGGCAAGGGAATTTGTGCACCACTAACTCTTTGAGATAACAGTGGTCTTTCATATTTCTCCAAACTCATCTGTCACCCTCAGTAGCCATTTCACCTGCTTAGTGACCATTTGTGTCACATTTATGTAACTTTATGAAGGATTAATACCTGAGGTGGCTTACTGTTCCCTTCCTCCACATCCCTTTTATCTAATGGATCATTTCTGTTGAAACGGTAAATCTGCTTGCAGGGAGCTTGTTGTTGTTGTTTAATCTTTCTACAGCACCTAGAAAACTTCAACAACAACAACAGTAAATAAAATAAATACTATAATTCACTGTAACTCTCTGGTGTTCAGTCATCCAAGGGAATTTAGCTAGCCCTACTCCCAGAATATATCACTTAAAGATGTAGGAAGCGCACAACATTATATTGGCCACACCCTAGCCTAGAATTAGGATCTTGTGGTTTCATTCATTTCATTGCACATCTTGAGTTGCAATCCCACATTCACCTACCTGGAAGTAAGTGCCATTGAACTTGTGGAACTGCCTAATGAGTAGAAATGTACAGAATGGCACAGTTAAGTTTCACCATGCAATCTGAGGCATGTCTACTCAAAAATAAGTCCCATTGCATTTAATAGGACTTTGTCCCAGTTAAATCTATATAGGTCAGGATCTACACTACTGCTTTATAATGGTATTGGAGTGCATTGACAACTGTTGGGGCCCATGACACATTCCACATACCATTTTCAAACCATTTTCAAAGTGTTATATCCTGTTTGTTGTAGATCTGGCCCACTGCAGCCTCTAAGAGTAAGTAAAGAGATAATAACTCACACAAACTCAATGGCTTGAATGCTTTTGCTCAAGTTACTCAAAGTAAATGCTGGTATAAACTTCAAATATTTTATAACTTTTATTTAATTTAATTTTTTATATAATTAGAAATGTGCCTATGGATGATGATTTTTAATTTTGAAATCAATCATATATTAATTTAGCAGTTATTTTTACTATCACCCAGCTGTAAAATTTTATATTTTACTACTATGATAACATAATGAACCATTAATTTCAGATTTGAAACCCTGTATACTGATGAATTTGTAATTCCCTCGTGCACATGGTTGAAAGATTTTTTTTCAAAGCATGTCTAATACTGTAGAAGATCTGTCTTAGTGTTTGATGATAATTAGCTACAAAATTAGCCAGCTAGAAATGTTATTTATCAAAACGCCACTGAGTCCTGGAAAAGATTGAGAAACTCTCCAGTGGAGTGTTTGCAAACATGGACAACTCAGTTGTATGAGCTTTGAATGACAAAGTATTGATTAAAAGTCTCTCTCAATTATGGGCCTGGGCTTCCCCCACCCCACAGACACACTTTGAAAAAGGTAAAGTAAAAGATGCTTAGGCTGCTCATGTGACACAATGGAATCATTTAGATCAGATTGTCTTTGCATGCAGACATGGCTCTGAAGCAGCTTGTAATAAGGAAGGGCTGAAATGCATATTATTATTATTATTATTATTATTATTATTATTATTTTACTGGACCTACTGTAAAGTGGAATGAGGCAACTAATTTTGGATGTTGCAAAAGGAAAGCATATTATTATTATTATTATTATTCTAGCTTTTTCTCGCTCGTGGCAGTTTTTTTAGACGGACATGACGGGCTTTGCCAGGTCATGCTGTCTTTTACAGATTCAAGAATTTCCTGACAATTGAGCATGTTTTAATTATTACTGCTTTCTGGATGTTGGTATGGATGTATTTTTGTAGGCCCAGTTTCTGAAGGTTTTCTGTGTAATTTTTTGATGTGATGCCGGTGGCTGATGTAACTAATGGGATAATTGTGACCTTTTCCTGTTGCCATAGTTCTTTAACTTGTATGGCCAGTGGTGCATATTTTTCTCTGTTTTCCTCTTCCTCTGCTACAACATTTTTGTTATTAGGTATTGTTATGTCAATGACGTACGTGTGTTTTTCTTTTTTGTCTATAACTGTTATGTCTGGTCGGTTGCAAAGTATTGTCTTGTCTGTATGATTTGTTCTGTCCCAGTATATTTTATGATCTGCAATTTCCAAGATTGTTTTGGGTAAGTATGTGTAATATGGTGTAGACTGTTTGATGAAATCAAATTTGATGGCCAGTTGTTTGTGAATTATTTTTGGAGCTGTATTGTGTCTGTCTGTATAGTCCATTGCTGCCAGAATTTTACATCCTCTTGTTCCATGGTCTATTGTTTTTTGGAATTGATGGCATTTCCTACATAAATCTGTTGTTACACTGTTACCTTTTATGATGTATTTTTGGTAGTTCTTGGTTGCTATAACTTGATCCTGTATAGCTATTAAGAATCTTTCTGTTTCCAGAAATAGCTCACCCTTCCTGAGCCATTCGTACAATTGTTCTTTGTTTCTTTGTGGGTTCTGTATTATGTTGCAGTGCTTCCCATTTGTGCCCATTTTCTTTCCTCTGCAAGTGTGAGTGGTCACGTTTGGTCTTTGTTTAGTACTAGGTTGAGTGAAGTGTAATTTTTATCTGCTTTTACTATGGCTTTTTGAATGGGGGTGTATTATTATTATTATTATTATTATTATTATTATCTCTAAGGCAGTGTGTGGCATGTGGCAATGTATGGCACAATTCCAAGGAAGAACTTTGTGTTGTTAAGCAACAGGATATATAAACACAGCTGATACAGCTGGCATTGAAACATTTTTAAAATTGTAGATTAATTCAGGGTGATATGTAGGTGAACTCATGGCTAAAGTGGCACAGAATGGAAAAAGGCTGAGTGAGCCACCCCTAGAAACAAGTCTCTGAGCCAAATGGGGGTGAGGATGTGAAATTCGGTGACACCAAGTCATATCCATCCCTTGCACTCAGTGATGATGATGGGTTGTCAGCCTAACATTAACTAGTTTCTTATTATTTCCATTTTCTGGAGAGGATGCTGTGTTCATATTATTAGATGTCCATTTACTCCAATATATTTATTTATTTTATTATTATACTTGCATATCACCCTTTTTCCCTCCAAGGAGCCCAAGATGGCTTACATGATCCTCCTCCTCTCCATTTTATCCTCAGAACAACCTTGTGAGGTAGGTTAGGCTGAGAGCCAGTGACTGGCCCAGAGTCACCTACTGGGTTTCATGGCTGAGTAGGGACTAGAACCTGGATCTCCCCAGTCCTACTTCAGCACTCTAACCACTACACCACACTGATTCCCATCAGCATTAGTGTTGTTAATTAGTTCACCACTGTACTAGTCACACTGCGCAGGAAGGGCTGCTTCTTGTTTATGAGCACCCATATCTCATTGCAAGTAATTTTGGAAAATGAATCCCCAAGTAGACCATGTGGTAAATGCGTGAATGCATTTAATGTTTGCGAATTTTGTCTTCCTTAGGATCAGGATTGTGGTATGCAGAAAGAGGTTTAACCCTCTTGACAGTGGCATGGTCTCAACGTAAAGTTGGCAGGAACCGCATCTGCCGAGGAACCAAAGTAGTACCAGTCACCAGATGTCCAGTCCAGAAAACTACCTGTAAACCATATTTTAAATCATAGCTTGCGTGTATCTTAACAGCATTTCTGCACCCCAGCTTCTAGTCGTATGCATTTGAAGCACTGGCAAAATACTAGGAACATGGCAAGTTTGCAGCAAATACTAGGATCTGATTGTTGACTTTTACATTTGATTTTTATGGGTGCTCTTCAGGAGGATTGGTGTTGGAGGTGTCAGGTGGCCTGAGTTGTAGACACCTGTCATATTTCTTTGGAACTTCCCAATTGACAGCTTGCCAGGACTTCCCACCTCCCCTTATGAATAGACACATCTACAGAAGCTTATAGATAGAAACATCGGAAAGTATGAACAGGAATTTGGCAATGATCTGGTCCCTCTCCTGTATACGGGAGATGAGTTGAGCTGGGAGGGATTCTGCTGCTCTAAGAAGCCCCTGCATGCATGAAGCTCTGTGCATACCAAGGGAGAGCTCCAGAGAAAGCTAGTGGGGCAGGATAATTTTTCACTTGGTTAATTTCTGTTTGGAGGATCTTTTTTGAAGAATCAAGTGGAGCGGACACTAGCCATTCATACAGACTTATTTTATTTTTTATGCATTTATTTAAAGCATTTTTGCTCTGCTCTTCAGCCAAAAAAAGGCTCCTAGGGTGTATTACAGATGATCAATAAAAAGAAGACGGTCAGTTCTAGCCCAGAGGCTTACAACCTAAAAGACACAACACAAAAGGGAAAAGGAATGGGGAAAGAAGAGGAAAAATACAGATGCAGTTATATAACCCATATTATCACAGGGCTCGGGAGAAACAGCAATTTAATGAAGAATTCATGACATTGACCTAGTAATTTGAGGAGAAGCAGTTTTGTGAAATGGCCCCCTCTCAGCTTTATTTCTCTGAATCATTTCACTGATTCTTTAGCATGTTGACTTGGGAAGAAATCCCATTGAACTCAGTGGGGCTTATTTCTGATGACACCTGCATGGGGATTGCACTGTCAGTCTTCAGTTCCCTTCTTACCTGCCCAAAATGGCACTGGCCTTTTAAACCCTCAAGTTTGCTTTTCAATGAAGCATATTTGGAATTATTATTATTATTATTATGATGATGATGATGATGTAAGAAAACCTTACAAAAGTAAAAAAGAAATCCAAATGGAGATTATTCCTGTTTTTATAAGTTTGTTTTTAATTTCCCTTAAAAGACTTATATTCTGTTTAAAAACGTGGTTTTTTAAGTCGTTTCATTATGTGGTAGGACACACTGAGCAGTACTTACGTTTCATAGTGACTGCTTCCTCTGTCCTCAAAGTGTTCAATGGTGTATTACAGGGTTAATTCCTTGACTCTTTTTAGTTTCTGTTTTGCAGGCTGCTTGAGTTATGGAGACAGAAGTGGGCAGGTCAAGCAGCCTGCAAAACAGAAACTAAAGAAAAAGAGTCAAGGAATTAACCCTGTAATACACCATTGAACACTTTGAGGACGGAGGAAACAGTCACTATGAAAAGTAAGTACTGCTCATTGTGTCCTACCACGTAATGAAACGACTTTAAAAACCATGTTTTTAAACAGAATATAAGTCGTTTTAAGTGCAATGTGGATAGGCTCTGAATGGAATGGAACATAATAACTTTATGACTTTATAATTTTGACAAGCCTGCTTCAATCACTATCCCTTCTGGGGATTTAATAAAGGGGTGGCCCAGCCAGCTGCATGCCAAATCATAGTCTTTCCTTCTTTCTACTAAAAGAGGATGAAGGAAGAAAATGATATGGTGCCACCAAAGAGTTTCTCATAGGAAAGGGTATGAGTCAACTGTGAATCCTCACACATCCAATGTCATGGAATGCTCCCTGTCTTCCTCTTCCTTCTCAATCAATGGCATTTGGGCTCTCTTTCCTGGGAGTTCAAAAAGGTTATCTTAGGTGATTGAAGGAGCACTTTAAGCCTTCAAGGTTCGGTGGTATGGTTAGGCAGCTGCTGAATGGACTCTTCTGTGTTGATGCCCCTCTTCTTCATAGGCTGCTTTCACTTCTTCCAAGCATGCCTCCTCCTCCTCCTCCTCCTCTCCTTCTGAACTGTGTATGAGAAGCTCCTGCCCACTGGTCCACCAAAAGCGGCCACGAGGGGAGCATGTTGGGGGCCCACTCAAACCTGGAGAACACCTTGAAACCCTTCTTGATTTGTTTTTCCTGTAGGGTAATAGGTATGCCGAATTAGTCTGTTTCCCATGTGAAAAGTTTAATGTGTAGCCCCATGCTCATTGTTCTTGGGAACTTCCTGTGTAGCATTTTAAAGTCAACGTTTATTTGGAGTGGAGTGAAAAGTCATTCTAATAAGTACAGTAGATTATGGATCTGTCTGAGCACAATGCAGATCAAGAGGGAGTTTTAATCGTTATGGCCCATTTTAATTACTACTTGACACATTGTCTCTATTGTCCTTCTACGAGTCCCTTCTTTTGAGTGAAATGCTAAAGACGAGTCACAGCTGAAAATATGTGCAGTCGACAAAGGAAATGGCTTTGAACTCTTTGCAGTGATTTATTGTCCACATTTCTTTATGAATATTTATTTGCCATAACGACGAAAGCAATTCATTGAAGAGAAAACATGACGACTTGTTAGCGGAACATTTGCATACACTAATGGTTAAAAGGAATGATGGGAGTGGGGAAAATAATGTAATGCATTCTAATCATGCTAATTCTACATTTCTTTCCTATTTACTGTAGCTAATTCCAAATGTTGGACATGGAAAGGAAAGGAGCGCGCCTGACTCATAGGAACTCTTGAGACTCAAAGGAAGCCATAAAAGGATGCTACTCCATTTCCCCATATATTTGTGTTGGGAGAGACATTGCTTTTGAAATCCTAGTGTATGTACATGGTTCTGTCTTGCACGGTTCCTTCCTGTGCATTTGCTTCCAGGAGACTTCAACTGGGGATTATAGTTTGATTTATTTTTGATACAACGTATTGTTTTCTTATTCTGCCCTTCCTCCAATAAGCTGAGGGTGGTATAAATTGTTCTCCCCCTGCTGATGTAATATAATCTCACAACAAACCTGTGAGGAGGTTAAGCTGCTTCTTTGATAAGTGTGTGTAGCAGCTGGCAATGGGTGCAATCACATTTATTTATTTATTTATTTATTTATTTATTTATTTATTTATTGCATTTGTATACTGCCACATAGCCGAAGCTCTCTGGGCGGTTTACATAAGAATCACAAAGGAGAGCATCTTCCATTTCCATTGAAACCACTCAAGAGGTTCAAGGGCACTCGCCACCTTGCCACGGCTCTGCTTTCTCTTGTTTATCTCTTGTTTATCAACAGAAGGAATATATATATATATATATATATATATATATATATAGATAGATAGATTCATAGGATTTGATCCACTGCCCAAAATGTAAGATTTCACTGTAATGGGTTACATTATAAAAGCCATTATCAAGAGAGCTGGAACGCAGCTATAAAATGCCTTTGCACACTACCCTTATACTGTCACTAATGGGAGTTGACATATTTTTTTATTCATTATTCTATTTCTCCTCTTTTTAATATATTTAAAATCCTTTATTTTCAGCTAAAAATAGTGTCCTGTTGGCAGTGAAAAACCTGTTTCTTATGGGCAATTCAATTAAGGCAACCATTAGGCTTACATAAAAGGCTATAGGAAGCCAACGCAGACGCCAAGGCACTGACAGAAAATGGCCTTGATGGAAGGCCTGGCCTACATTCTGGCCCATCTGTAGGTCTCAGAAGGGCAGACTAACACATAAGTATATCGCAGTACTCACATTAGCCCTATTCAGGTGTTCACCTACTGGGATGATCAAACACCTGAGGAGGGAGAACGTTCTAAGCCCACCTTTCTTCCTTGTTGCATGTGCCACCCTTTACTTGTGAAAGGTGACGGTCTGAAGAGGAGAGCCTTCTGTAACAGGGGAGGCTCTCCATGCTGGCAAATCTGCATTCTGGCTCACTCTGAGAACCTTCATGGTTCTTCAGACAGTCACCCTCCATAAGTAGAGGGCAAAAGATGCAGTGAGGGAGAGGGGCAGGGCTGAACTGCTTTTCCTCCTTACTTGTTTGATCTACCCAGTAAGTGAACACCTGAATTGATCTATTCTGAAGCTATGTAGGACTGAACTACAGTTGGCATGAGAAAATGGGGGGGGGGGGGGTTGAGCCAGGTGGAGGATCAGGCATCTTTGGTTGTTATATCTGTAGTGTACCCATTATATTGCACAATGGGAAGTGTCCTTGTACCTGGAAGCTGGTAAACAAAACTGCCCAAGTCCTTACATAGATCTATCTATGACAAGGGAGGGCAACCTGCAGCCTGTAGGGCACATGCACCCACCCACCCCATCGTTCCTCCCAATTCAGCCCTTGCTGTGCTGACAAATTCAGCATTGAAAAAACGTTTTTTGAGTCAAATGGTGAGCTATAAAAACTATGGAGCACTCAAAATGTCAAATTTGACCCTTTCTGATGTATTTTTTTCACAGTGTCCCATGGACTAGGTGCAGCTTCCACCCTTGATCTATGACCTATTTACCTGGTGCTTCTAGCCTTGGAAACAATACAACTTAAAACCATACGAATAATCAGTGGCAGTCTTAACAATCAAGCAGAATCTGAATCACAGTACAAGACTAAATAAATAAAATAAGACCAGCAACAGCAAAATATTAAAACAGCAGAGCTAAACAGTAAAAATCTTTAAATAATCTTAAGACGCCTTGGAAAATAAAAAGATAAAATAAAAACAGTAAAAAAATAATCTGGTGGCAAAAGTCCCCTAAGGTAGGTCCAAGATGCACCTCTCTGTGGAGGTTGTTCCACAACAAGGATTCCACTGCCAAAAGGACCTTACTGCTGGCAGTCTCCCATCATACCTTATTTGATGGGGGCAACCTGAGAAGAACTTCAGAAGAAGATCTGAAGGTCCAGGTTACCACTATGGGAGTTACCAATGTACATTCTTTGTGATATGTTTCCATATCCTCCTTGACAGGGCCTGTGTTCTGTGGGGCATCATATAAGATAGGGTGACTCTTATTTTCCAAAGTAGTAGAAGATACCAATAAAGGTTTCACAGCTATGAGGCATTGCACAAAAAGCCAAAGAGAGGGATAAGTTATTTCTGTTTCTCACCCATCTTCTGCATCTTTTTCAAGAAAAGCAAAACCAGTAGACATGCAAGCATTCAGCCAAACAGCAAGAGATCCATGCAGGGAGGTGGATCATGCATGGGGATACGAAGTGAAAGCAAAAAGCAAACAACCACAGCAACCCCAACACACATATCAACACATTCAGGAAGCTATGTACTCATCTGGGAGCCTATGAGTATTTAACGTAATGTCTGGTTTATCCCTAAATGTTGATTAAAAGTTGATCAGACCAGAGAAAGAGTCTTCAAGGATATCAGGAGCCGACAGGACTGGAACCAGGAACCAGGTCCATGTATGTTAAAACCCCTGTGGTGCACTGGTCAGAAATTCCTTGAGCTGTTGTATTTCCTCAGGATCTGGGGTGTCACCCACCCATTATTGACTCCTCTGGACCTTGAAGCACCAGAAAGATTGTCGCATCAGGCTGGGACATTCCCTGGACTACAGCAGGCTGGGTCAGGTTTGGTCATTGGCTTTTCTGCTTCCAGGCAGTCAATGTCAGCTTCAGCCATTTGAGGGCCTTTGGGCAAGTTGCCTTCAAGAGTCATCCTCCCTCAGTGAGTCTACTTCCTCACCGCCATTGTCACCAGCTGTCCTTGTACCTCATGCTCTTTCTCCTCATTGCTTGCTTGCTTGCTTGACAGAGAGCCAGTGAGTAGGTAGGCCGTGGCATCTCTTGTTCCTCCTTCTCACCAACAGCATTGCTCAGGCCACAGCAAGAGGCAGGCGAACAAGCTGGTGGCAAAAGTGAAGAGGAGGAGCAACAGTGGACCTTTGCTGGGATTTGAGGTCTCAGCTGCTGCCCAATCAAACCTATCGATGATGCCGGCCCTCTAGGCAGCCTCCCAAGCAGGATCTACACTGCTGTTTTAAAGTGCTTTAAAGCGCTTTATAACAGTACTGACAACTGTTGGGGCCCAGGACACACTCCAAAACAGTTGTCACTATTGTTATAAAGTGCTTTAAAGCAGCAGTGTAGATCCGCCCCCAGTCTTCTCTCAAGATCCCTTTGAGGACCCATTAGTCCACTACCTCCTTGCCTTTAATGGGCAACCCAGAATATATGGTAACTGTTACTAGGCTGACCATATGAAAAGGAGGACAGGGCTCATGTAACTTTAACAGTTGTAGAGAAGAGGGAATTTCAGCCTGCGTCATTTGTGTGCAATTAGTTCCTGGTGAAATTCCCTCTTCATCACAACAGTTAAAGTTGCAGGCACTATACTAGAGTGACCATATACAAAAGAAGGCAGGGCCCCTGCAACTTTAACTGTTGTGATGAAGAGGGGATTTCACCAGGAACTAATTGCACACAAATGACGCAGGCTGAAATTCCCTCTTCTCTACAACTGTTAAAGTTACAGGAGCTCTGTCCTCCTTTTCATATGGTCAGCCTAGGTAACTCCACAATACAAGTTCAACCTGCAACTAAGCATTGCACATGTACCCTCCCCGGAGTGCTCTTGTTCAGGGTTCCAACTGCCATTTTCTCCAATCAGGGTGTTCCACTGTTCCTCCACACCAATGTTCAGTGTTTCTTTTCCAACTGTCCCTCTATATTCTGTGGCTACTGAGCTCAGTCCTCATTGGGCTGCTACTGTTGCTGTTGCTGTTATTTTTGCTCCCTTAGCTTTTTATAAAAAAAAATGAATCAATTTTTTTGTACATGCTGATATCACCCTCATTTCTTAATGGCCCCACTTAAGTTGGCCACAATCCTTTTAGCACTCAGCACCTACGTTCAGCATTAGAAGCAGCGAGGTTGCATGCCACTGAAGGCTCATCTTCAGCATCTTTTGTGTGTGTGTGTTTGGTTGAATGCCATTACAACACATGCACTCAGCACCTGCTCTGGCAAGTCTCACATTTGGTCCTGGGGTTAGTTATGGAACAATAGGGATTCTGTCATGCCTGTCACTTGGACATACGGTACTTATTTACTGCTACATCTCCATAATAAATGAGAACAATTAGAAATATGCCACTGAGTCCTGAGACAGACTTGGAATCCATGGAGCCAGACAATATCATAACCCAGATAAATAAGAGTGACAGGATGACATCAGCGGAAGAGAAAAAGGAAAGAAGTGGATGCAGTCAGATTGGATTGAGATTTATGAAGGCACAGTAGGCCACAGTGCACAAATGCCACCATGACCTACTGGAAGCTGGTAAATATCAAAATGAAGCAATGCTTTAAACTGAATGCAGTGGGGTGCAATAGCTTCATTGCATGTGGAGTCTGGGAACACATGCTGGATGCATGTGTCACTGAAAATTATGAGAGAAGTTTAGTTTATGCACGGGGGCCCTGTGCTTTGCTTAGCTCATATGCAATCATTTATATGGTAATTCTGATTCATTCGCTGTGTGCCTTTCTATCATCTTGGAAGGTTATTAAGTACAAAGCTAATAGCAAGTTGCCCAGGTCATCCGCTGTGGAGTGGTTCAAAAACATGTCATACATCAATAACCGCCAGTTAGTACTTGACTGTTTCTATTCAGAAAGCAGAATTAAGCAGCTAGTGCGGGATGGTTCCAGTTGGCCCCAAGTCAAGCTCAATGAGGAAAGAAACAACAATACACAATGCAGAAGTCGGTATCATAGAATAGTAGAGTTGGAAGGGGCCTATAAGGCCTTCGGGTCCAACCTCCTGCTCAATGCAGGAATCCACATTAAAACATACCAGATAGATGGGTGTCCAGCTGCATCTTCAATGTCTCTAGCATGGGAGAGCCCAAGTCCTCCCTAGGTAATTGATTCCATTGTCGTACTGATGTAACAGTAAGTTTTTCAAGATGTCCAGCCAGAATCTGGCTTCCTGTCCATTATTCTGTGTCCTGCACTCTGGGATGATTGAGGAGAGATCCTGGCCCTTCTCTGTGTGACAACCTTTCATGTACTTGAAGAGTGCTGTCATGTCTCCCCTCAATCTTCTCAAGGCTAAACATGCCCAATTCTTTCATTCTCTCCTCATAGGTCTTTTTTCCAAGACCACTGATCCAGCTTGTCTGCATCCTTCTTGAAGTGTAGTGCCCAGAACTGGATGTAGTATTCAAGATGAGGTGTAACCAGTTCCAAATAGAGGGGAACCAGTACCTTGTGTGATCTGGAATCTATACTTCTATTAATGCAGCCCAAAATAGCATTTGCTTTTTTTGCAGCCACATCACACTGTTGGCTCATATTCAGTTTTTGATCTACAGCAATTCCAAGATCCTGCTCACTTGTAGCTTTGCTGAGCCAAGTATCCCCCATCTTGTAACTGTGCATTTGGTTTCCTATTCCTAGTTGTAGAACTTGGCATTTATCCCTCTTAAATTTCATTCTGTTGTTTTCAGCCCAGTGCTCCAGCCTATCAAGGTCACTTTGAAGTTTGTTTCTGTCTTCCAGGGTATTAGCTATCCCACCCAATTTTGTGTCATCTGCAAATTTGATAAGCATTCCTTGCACCTCCCTATCCAAACCATTAATAAAAATGTTGAAGAGCACTGGAACCAGTACTGAGCCCTGCAGTACCCTGCTCATTGCCTCACTCCAGTTTGAGAAGGTACCATTGATAAGCACTCTTTGAGTCCGATTCTGTAGCCAACTGTGGATCCACCTAATAGTTGTTCTATCTAGCCCACTTTTAGCTAGTTTGCTAAACAGAATGTCATGGGGCACTTTGTCAAAAGCTGTGCTGAAGTCAAGATATATTATGCCCACAGCATTCCCACAGTCCACAAGGGTGGTTACTTGATCACAAAATGGGATCAGATTAGTCTGACAGGATTTGTTCTTGACAAATCCATTCTGGCTTCTAGTAATCACTGCATTGTGTTCAAGGTGCTTACAGGTCGACTTCTTTATAATCTGCTCCAAAATGTCCCCAGGGATAGTTGTCAGACTAACAGGTCTGTAGTTCCGAGGTTCCTCCTTTTTGTGCTTTTTGAAGATGGGGGACAACATTAGCTCTCCCCCAGTTGTCTGGCACTTCACCTGTCCTCCATGATTTCATTAGTTCTATTACCAGTTCCTTTATTACTCTAGGATGCAGTTTGTCGGGCCCTGGAGATTTGAACTCATTCAAAGTAAATAGGTGTTCCTTGACCATTTGTTTATCAATCTCAAGCTGCAATCCTGCCCCTTCAGCTTATATTTCATGTTTGCTGGGGGTAGGGTGTGTGTCATAGACCTTACTTCAGGAGACGACTGAGCCAAAGTAGGAATTGAGCACTTCTGCCTTTTCTTTGTCATCTGTTATCATTTTGCAATTCTCATTGAGTAGCTGAACCACAATTTCTTTCCTCTGTCTTTTACTATTCACATTTCTGAAGTGTGTGTGTGTGTGTGTGTGTGTGTTGTAGGAATTGCAGCAAAAGGTGAGAACATTTGCATTCGGGTGATTTAAAAATGCAACATCAGTAGCATTTTTTATTACAAAAAGTTATTATAGAAATAGCAATAAATTATGGGCAGTATCCAGTGGGTGCTGGTGGCTCTAATTTTGGTGGAGCTGTGAATCCATTCTGGGTTTCAGTCAGAACCAGCCACAACTCTAAAGAAGCTATCTAAGGTGCTGAACCCTATCCCTTAAATAGGTTCAGTACCCTTGATAGCTCATTTAGCATTCTGGCTGCTTCTAACTGAGACCCAAAATGGATTCACAGCCCATTGAAATCGGAGCCACCAGCCTCCACTGGCCATACTCAGTGCTGTCAATCTGCTTGCACTAAACATGTTGCGCTAGTGGGAATGACTACTAGTGCAACACAAAGTTAGTGCAACCCGGGCAACTAGGTATAAGAAGTTGCCACTTCTAGAATGGGACAAGTCGGTGGCTCCTTTCTTCGAGCTTTGTTGATGTCTCTCAGTTGTAGTTTCGGCTAGTTTCTGGTTGCACTAGTGGTCATATCTGCTAGGAGGGCTGTGCCTTCCATGAGGCACAGTGAAGCACTCACCTCAGGCAGCAGGTGCAGGAGGGCGGCAGCAGCAGCCACCCCTGGGCTGTTCTCATGAACTCTCTGGCTGTCCCCATCTGTGGGAGGACGGAGTGGCATATGAAAGACAACCTGTCTTGGACCTCCTAAACATAGCCCATGACTGAGGATGCTATTGGTTCAATTGCCAATTCAGTTTGCTGCTGTACACAGGCTGGGCAAGGGGCACCATCTTGCCTTTTGGTGAGGCAGCGGAATGTCTTTGGCCAGCCTTGCTGCTCGCGTGGCAGCAGCATCGGATACTGCCCCATTGACTTGATTCCTCTTTACAGGAAATACAAAACATTCCAAAATAGATATAAGATTTGCACCCATTTGTTTCTGCAGGTTTTAGAAGAAGGAACAAGGCATTTCCACTCACATGTTCATCCTCATTGTGAGCCAACCTGCCAGCAGCACCAAGAAGCAATTACATGTAAAGAGGGTGATTACGGATCTGAGTTGTAGCACTTCTCATGGTCATAAGCAGCTGGAAAAGTGCTACTGCAAGAACGGAAATTAGTCATGGTCGAACCATCTGGATTCCCAGTTGCAACCTCTAAAGTATTTCAGTTTTTTTTATATATATATAAAAATGCATGTGCGTTTTTACACTGCTGCTTGGGAATTGTAGTATGGAAAGCGAGAGGAGGGGACAGATCCAGCAGTGATGGCAAAGGGTCCATTAACTGCCATGTTTATTTATGTATTAATTAAATTTCTCTACTGCCCAATAGCAAGATATCTCTGGGCAGTTCACAACAATTAAAGCCATAAAACACATCACGCTATAATATAATATAAAAGTTTACATGTTTAAGCCCAGAATATAATAATAATAATAATAATAATAATAATAATAATAAATCAAATGGATCCTAGCAGCAGTGCAAAGTTTTAGACTACAGTAACAGATTTTAAAACTAAAATGCCTGGGAAAATAAGAAGAGCATAATGTAGGTGCAATGTGAGCCTCTCTTGGAAGCCACAGCAGAAAAAGCCCTCTTCTTAGTAGTCACTCACCTTATGTCCTTTGGTGGGGACTCCCAGAGAAGGACTGCTGAAAACAAATTTAAGGGTCTGGGCAGGTATATGTGGGAGGAGACGGTACTTCAGGTAACCTGGCCCCATTTAGGGCTTTGAATGTTGGCCAGATGGATGCAGTTTCTACCTGAGGAGAGACACAATGATCCCCTAGGTGCAAGCAGAACTTGAATCTAAGTGTGTGAGCTCTATGCAGAGTGGGAGTGGTTGTGCGGGGAGTGGTTGATTCATAGGTTGTGTTGTGTGTCAGTAAAGGGATCAGCCAGTAAAAAGGAACTTGGAAGTGTTGGGAGAGCTGAGCTTGGAAGTGTTGGGGGAGTGGCGTTTCATGAAAGCAGGCACAGACCAGCTGAACTCCGATGCAGTTGACGGCAATCCACTCCCCATAAAAGTCTGGCCAGCACTCAATGAGATTGCTGGAAGCAACTCTCACTCTGGTGCCGTGCCTTGTGTGTTTCCCAGCTTCGTGTTTGTGTCTGGACTTGTTCTGACCTTTGGGTCATATCCTGACTATTCTTCCACATTTCCCTGTAACCTGGTTTTGCCTGGATGTATCCTGACCCTTGGACTGGACTCCTCACGACTTTTCAATGCTTTGTGATTCCAAGATTGTTCAACTTGGCTTCAGACTGCAACCTCGGCTCTCACCCACAGACTGTTTCATCAGACACTGTTATCTGCATGCTTGAGTGACACCCTTTATTTACAACAGGTTGGGACTGGGAAGACTGTAAATTGTTTGTTCATGGGGCAAGAGTTGCTTTACAAATGGTATGAGAACTTTCTTTTCCCAACAGTGGTTCTTGCATGATTTGTTAATGGAAAGGTCATGCAATGGTCTCCACTATGCTACATCGGCTCTCTAGACGACCATGGGGAAGGAGAAGAGGTCCTCTCATGTGGTCTTCCAACCATGCAGTTAGAAGAGCTGGGGATACTCTCTGAACTTCACTTCAAAGCTCAGGTTGGCTCACTCCCGTTCTCATTAGCGACTTGGTTGTGATTGGGAAAAGCGCACATTTTCTTGATGTTCATGTGAACATATGTCTTCTATATGCATAGAACTGAAACATACATTTTTTTTAGCATGAAGACGATCCATTGGAAAATAAAGTCAAGTGTATGGCCTCATCAGTAGGGATGGGTGAGAAATTAGCTCTGTCTGAATTTGGATGTGAATTTATCAAGCTCACACCTGCTGACCCAATATGAGAACCACAACAGAGTTGTGTCAGAACCAGAACAGTCCTCTACTTTAAAAAAAATGTACAAAAAATGCACACATGACACATGACAGAACAGTGCACACAAAAAACTATATGCTATAAAAGAGTGTAAGTAAAAATGCTCACAATAATGAAAATAACACATAGAAATGCATTATTATAGGGGAAATTGGTTGCCAAAAATGCAGACATGGTGCTCCTATGTCTGCCCTGGAGAGAAGCAGCAGCAGCAAGTGGCTACTGCACATAAGCGGGGGGGGGGGGGGTTACTTTTCAAAAATACTCACTTTCCCTCATTAGCTAAAGTGTGAAAATGTGAAGTTTTTTAAGTGTGTATTTTCAAAAATACTCACTTTCCCTCATTAGCTAAAGTGTGAAAATGTGAAGTTTTTTAAGTGTGTATTTTCAAAAATACTCACTTTCCCTCATTAGCTAAAGTGTGAAAATGTGAAGTTTTTTAAGTGTGTATTTTTAAAAGATGAATTTTAAAAAGTGTATGCTTTTAAAAACAAACCTACTTTAAATTGTGCATTTTTAAAATGGCCAGATTTTGTGAATGCCAAGGCAAGTTCAGGGACATTCAAATATGTTCAGAGAACGTGCGCTCCTGTTCATGTTTGTTGTTGCAAACGGGGCATTTTTGAGTGATTTATGAACTGAGCTGAAATTCTTGGACATCCCTACAGCGCACAAAACAGTTGGATTGTGGGATTGTGCCTGCTGTAACTGCTCTTCACCCTCACTTGTGGTCTGTGCCTGTTTGGGCCAGAGCTTCTGTGTGTACAGCTTGCATGCATGACAGATCTGTGTGCAGCAGCTCAATGCATATATGTTGAGAGGGGATGATCTGGCTCCTCCATCTGTTTGTCATTCATAGTTGGAACCTTCAATGGTTCCTTGGGGGTAGGACTTTGAGGAAGACACCTGGACCCCACTGAACAGAAAGCCCAGGAGGGCCCTCCAACCTGGCTTACTACATTTTGAAATAAGCGAAACAATGCAAATTACGATCGAAATAGTGGTGCAGTGAAGTCATTTGAGAGCCAGTGTGGTGTTGGACTGGGAGTCAGAAGATCCAGGTTCTAGTCCGCACTCGGCCATGGAAGCTCACTGGGTGACTTTGGGCCAATCACAGACTCTCAGCCCAACCTACCTCACACAGTGGTTGTTGTGAGGATAAAATGGAGAGGAGTAGGAAAAAAGGTGGGATATAAATATAATAAATAAATAAAAGTTTAGACTCTGGATGTAATGGTCCTAAATCCATAGTGTAAAATTACCTAACTTCACCACTGGGAAGATGTGAAAAGGTGTGAAAAGGGCTTAGGGCTGAGTGTGTCTGGGTACAGAACAGCACACAGGAAGCTGCTGTATACCCAGTCAGACTTCTTCTGGTATTATAAAACTGCCTCAGTTTCTTGAAATTATCGTAGCTGCTGCAATAAGAAAAAAATGTTTATTTTGAAGCTGGCAGTCTTTATATCCATTTAAATGACAGCAGCTCAGAACTCTGATCAGATATGTATATGAATTCAAATCCACATTGACAGCTTATTTCCTGCTTTTATTAAAATATTAAATGGATAAAGTAAAAAAAAAATCAATGAAATCTTCATAGAAAACATTAAATTGGGGATTATTCTAAAGTCTTCCTTCAGGTTCCTTAATAAAAAAAATGGATAGTTTAAATCTGGTGAGACCATTTTCCTTTTTCCTTTTTCTTTTTTAGAGATTGTGCAGAAGAAAACAGTAAAGCCAGTGGGCCGAAGTACAGCAGGAATATGTGAATCTTTACTCAACAGTCAGGAATTAATAAATATTCCCCTACTCCAATATGACCTTCGTTAATTGAATATCAATTACCTGTATTTTCTGATTATCCAGATTAATTGCTTCTCCTAGGCATCCCTATATCCATGTAAATAGCATTTCTGCTTACCTGAACTTGGCAAATGGACATTGCTTGTTATATCTTATTTTTCTCCCCTTTGCCTTTGGGGGTATTGGGTGGCATTGCAGTTTTGTTATGTAAGCTTTCAAAATCCATTGTTTGCAATAAATAAACAGACGACCCCCCCCCTTTCCCTCAAATTTCTGAAGACATTCCCAACAATGAACAATTTCCTTCTTTGCCACTAGAGTCTTTTGATATATATTTACAGCAGAATCCTTTTTTTAAAGAGCAAGAAAGAAATTATTTCATTTTATGGCTGGTTTATTCTCTTTGTGCCACTTTGAAGGGTAGATGCTCAACGGGTTGTCTACATGAAATTAATCTAGCAAAGATGACCCTCAAGTCAGAAAGGCACTGATAATTTGATGCAATTATAGCAAGAGCCCTCAAATATGAGCAGCAACCTCAGGGTTCTTTTCTTTTCTTAGTACTCACTGGCTTTGCAAAGATAGTCAGAAGGTCATGCTAAACTTACATCAATTCTTATTCTTACTATTGTTTTTATCAAAAGGTAGAGCAGTCAGAAAGCACAAATGGAACAGAAGGAAAAAGAGAGATTCCATGAACTGAAATTAGCTAAGATTAAAATGGAAACAGAACAATTTAAAGCATATGAGATTTGGCAGGAAAAGCAAGAGAAGTTTGAAAAACCTAAGATTGAGACTATGAAAATACCCAGAATAACACCTAGAGACGTCATGGCTTTTAACCCAGGAGAAGATCCTGAGGTATTTTTAGCCGCTTTTGAGAAAGCTGCTAAGAATTGGGATATACCTCAGAGAGAATTTATGAGGTACATTCCTAGCTTAGTGAAAGGAGAGCTGGCAGAAGTGAATTCCAGAGTTTAACTCTGTGCTGTGTGAAGAAGTACTTCCTTTTATCTGTCATGAATCTCCCATCAATCAGCTTCATGGGATGACCTTGGGTTCTAGTATTATGGAAGGGAGAGAAAAATATCTCCCTATCCACATTCTCCACATCATGCATAATTTTGTACACCTCTATCATGTCTCCCCTCAGCCTCATTTTTTCCAAGCTGAACAATCCCAACTGTTCTAACTTTTCTTCATAGGGGAGATTCTCCAGTCCCTTGATCATTTTAGTTGCCCTTTTCTGCACTTTTTAGGTGTGGTGACCAGTACTGTACACAGTAGTCTAAGTGTGGTCGCACCATAGATTGGTATGAAGGCAGTATGTTACTGGCAGTTTTATTCTCAATTAATTTTCTTAAAATGCCTAACATGGAGTTTGCCTTCTTTACAGCTGTCACACACTGGGTTGACATTTTCATTGAGCTGTCAACCACAACCCCAAGATTTTTTTCTTGTTTAGTCACAGCAAGCTCAGATCCCATCAGTGTATATGTGACGTTGGGATGCTTTGCTCCAGTGTGCATCACTTTACAAATGCTTACGTAGAACTGTTGCTGCCATTTGGATGCCCCCTCTCCTACTTGGAGAGATCCCTTTGGAGTTCTTCACAATCCCTTTGTGTTTTAACAACCTTAAATTATTTGGTGTCATCGGCAAACTTGGCCACTTCACTGCTCACTCCTAATTCCAGATCATTTATGAACAAGATGAAAAGCATTGTTCCCAACACTGATCCCTGTGGGACCCCACTAATTGCTTCCCTCCATTGGGAGAATTTACCATTTATTCCTACTCTCTGCTTTCTGTTCTTTGACCAATTACTGATCCATAAGAGGACCTCTCCTCTTATTCTGTGACTGCTAAGTTTGTTCAGGAGTCTTTTACTTTGTGTAAGCTGCTTTACACACTGCAAAAAGTTGGGCAAAAATATTAAAATAAGTACTACGCTTTTGCTCATACTTCCTTTTCCTTTTTGTTCATATGGCTTCTTAGTATTCCTTATGATTGTTGGGTTTTGGTTTAACCATAAGCAGCGTGGTTTCCTCAGGGCAAGTGCTGCAGCCTTAAACAAATTGTGAATAGAGGAAACATGATAAAGGTATACATAATTATGAATGTTGTGCAGAAAGTGGATAGGGAGGCAGTTTCTCCCTATCTCATAATATTAGAATGAGGGGGAAGTGAGCATTGACATGGTCATGTTTGGTGATGATACCAAATTATTAAGTCTTGCTAAAACAAAGGGGGATTGTGAAGAGCTCCAAAAAGATCTCTCCATACTGAGAGAATGGCCATCAAAATGGCAAATCCTGTTTGATGTAAGCAAGTGTAAAGTGATGCACATTGGGGGAAGGATCACAATTTCTCATATAAATTGATAGGATCTGAGCTAACTAGTGGTGACTGACCAAGGAAGAGTTTGGGGCAGGGGAGGTGGATAGTTTAATGAAAATGTTGACCTGGCTGCTGTGAAAAAGGCAACTTCCGTGTAAGGCATAATTAGGAAAAGAATCCTAATTCTTGAACAAGTCCCAGCATTCTTGACCATGGGACATACTGACTTGCAATGATGGGAATTGTAGTCCAACACCTTTGGGGGGCACCAGGTTGGGGAAGGGCTGCTCTAAACAAAAAAGAGAGAGAAGTAGGTGGCCCTAAGTTGTTTGTCATCAGTTTTCCACAACCCCAGAGTCACCTCTGCATATCATAGTCTCCATCCTGTCCTCATGGTTTATCTGCTTTGGGAGAATGAGAATTTCACTTGCACTTTCTGCCTCCTTAGGGAGGATGTGGCGTTAAGGCTTGTGAGCTTTAACTCCCAATTTCCCTGCTTTTTGGTACTTGGTTGGAAACTGTAGAGCCTTAACATTGTTTGTGTAAACCGTAGGTTTTTTGTTTAATGATATAGCATATAAAATGGAATGCATATCTTTGGTTATCCCGTTATCCTCACTTCCTGTAATAGACAAGTCAGACTATGAGTGCCAATTACAGATGGGAGACCTAAGAATGTTCAACTCACTGACATTGGTTCAGCTCACTCCTGTTTTTGTTTGCAACATGTTTTTCCCCCACATTCGAACTGGAAAAGTATGCATCTTGAATGAGAAATGTGCAATTCTGTTTGCAGTTTTCAAAAATGCTCCCCCCCCCATTGACTAAAGTGTGAAAATGTATATTTTTGGAGGGAGGATGCACATTTCAAAGTGCACTTCTTTAAAAAAAAACATATTTTTTTATCACGATCACAAGTTTGGAAATGTGCTGACAGTTTTTGAAAAATGCGCTCCCATTTGTGTTCACATTCAGGGTTGTGAATGGGGCACGTTTGGATGATTTGCACATAGAAATGAAATTCTCATACATTCCTAGTGCTAGTGGCTATGTAGCTACGTTGGGGGCATGGAGAAAGAAGGAGGAGGTATCGGTATGCTCAGAGGAACAGGGTCCCAAGGTTTGCAGGAGTACAAAAAAACTTTAGTGAAGAAAATACATGGGGTGGGGTGGGGCAACCAATTCAGTCCAATGAGGAACATGTACAGTGGTAGCAGTTACAGAATGCTGTGTTTGTTGATGGTGATGGGGAACAGAACATGGAACTGGAGAGGGGGATTGGAATGGAGTATCCTGGAAAAGGGATGACTGGGACCCTAAACAAGAGCACTGCACATTGCAACATCGTCTCTGAGGTCACACTTGTCTGAATCTACCTTTGCCACCAAAAATGACCCCAACTTCATGAAGCTAAAAAATGATAGACAAAACAGGACGTAACATGATAGGAAGAAGCGATACACTACATCTGCTTAGGAGACAATGGGATGCAGTCATTGACCAAACAATAAAAAGAGATGAGAAAAAAACAACACTTTTTTGAACATGCAATAAGCAGGTCAGTGGCAGCTTCCCTTAATGCCATCAGAACAGCTGCTGTTCCTTAGTTGGGCTTATATTGAATCCAAGCTGTCATTCCACCTTTTGTGTTGTATCTTTCTCCTCCTCTCTACTGAGCACATCCATTACATCACCAGGCAGCATTTACAGGAATGGGAGGTTTTATTTCTATTGGGGGGGGGGTGTTGTGTTTTACGCACTGAAGCCTCTGGGTCTATAGAGCAGCCTTCCCCAACCTGGTGTACTTCCAAATGTGTTGGACTATAACTCCCATCATCCTCAGCCAGGCTGAGGATTGTAAACAAATGCATCCATGGTGTGTGTATGGTTTTGGTATTGGTTAGGAACGAGAAGATCTCCCCAATTACTTTCCTTTATTTGTTCCTCTGTTTTGATCTGCCCCATGCTTCATTTCTCCCCAATGTCAATTTAACTGGGCTTATTTCTAAAATTAATTCCAGGACTGACACATGTGCCTTTTCAATTCCTTCAGTTCACCTGCATCTAGCACCTTCCTGCTATGTATGCATATCTGCATTAATAAAACACCACAAAAAGCCACCTTGATGTGATCATCATCACATGTTGGGGGGGAGGTGCACACGTGTGCACACACACATGCTGTCCCCTACACATTGATGGAGCACCACACTGGAAGAATCTCAATGAAGCACATGTACAATCACATCATGCTGGCTTTTAAAAGGGTTTTATCAATGTCTACTAGCAAAACTCTGCACAAACAAATGTGATCAAATCACATGAAGACCTTATTCTGCAAGGTTTCATCAATGTGCAGGCTTAGTAATATAGAGAGGGAGAAAAATGTGACTTAAAGCTGCAGCAAATGACATATCACAGCAATATCGTTATTTCGTAGGGGGTTTAATTGATTTAATCAGTAAATTAACTAACTTAGATAACCTTTTTTTGTAGAGCTGCAAGTTTTGACTGGGTTAATCGTAATACTAATCCTTGCTTACAAGACTCAGCCTCATCATGAGGAGGATTCAGATTCAGAGAGATCACAGGTCACCCCACTTTCCTGGCCTGAAGCTCTCCCATCAATTCCTGATTCCAGTGATGGTTCTCCTGCAGTTTCTCCCATCCCTCAGTCACACAGGAAAATGAGACTGTAGAAACAGTCATATGCCCTTTAAGAATTACAGTCAACATCCAGCAGGGGTGGAGCCACTAGAAAACCAGACTCTGCCAGCCCTTTTAAGGCCTCAGTTGATGCCAGTTCTTGGCTGAGACAACATCTTTTTCCAGCTGAGTTGGGCACATTGGGAGCTGTCCACAGTCCTGATTGCTGCTGGCCTGAATTTGACAAGACTAAGCCATTAGTGAACTGGCTTGCTTTGACCTGTCCTCACTTATTGTGACCTGACTGACTTCAACCTGATATATTTGACTGGACCTAACTTATTGTGATTTGACTGATCTTAACCTGACTGGACCTGGCTTATGACCTGACTGACTCAACCTGATCTACTTGACTTTGTCTGATTTACTTCACCCAGATCAGTCTGATGTATCATCCCTTGTGGGCAAAAAGCATCTGGAAACCAAGCTAATCTGGTAAAGCTGTGCAGTATGTTTACCTAGAAGTAAGCCTCACTGTGTTCAGTAGGATTTACCCCCAGGAAAGGAAGCATAAGAGCCCAGCTATTGATTAACTGGCTGGGACCAATTTTGATCACTATGATGGCATTTTAAATAGTACAGTACAGATTTAAAGGCCCACTTGATTATTTTGGGGTGCTGTCTTGGTTCCGGTGTAACAGTTATTCCAAAAAAAGAAAAGAAAAAAGAAAAAAAAGACAACAAGGATTATCATGAGAATATAGGAAATATGAGTTTTCCTTTGAACAATGACTGGTAGCTTTATTAATTTCTAAGCTATCTCACACTTCCTTCAATGCCATTCAACTGGCACCTACCTTGAGGTTTTAGGAATCAGCTTAAAGATGCCTGCTTGACCTACTGAAATCATTCATTGGTGGATAACCCTGCTTATTTCTAACAAGCTCTTTACTACAGAAGAATTTTGGAGGAACAAATTATGCTCATCTTTCATTTGAGCATAATGAACATAATTTGCATGCTATTTACATAAACACAACTACTGGAGTTATTGGTACATCTTCTGTTATGCTAACTGTGTGATTTAATTTCCTGTGTGGGACTGAGAAAACAACAACACAAGCCATTCTTAGGTTCCATTTGAGCTCATGGTCAGCTGGCTGAGATTGCAATTCATATAGTCTCAATGGTTATGAATATTTGCTTGAAGATATATTGAAAGATACTGGTGATGGTGGCAAATATGGTGTCTCTGCATTTAATTGCTGAGCCTTTAAGCTAGTGGTGGGCAACATCTGGCCCACCATATGTTTTTGGACTGCAGCTCTCATCAGCCAGCACAGCCAATGGTGAGGGATGTGGAAGTTGATGCCCAACAACATCCAGAGGACCTCAGGTTGCCCACCTCTGCTTTAAGCCAAGTATGATGATTTTAGGAATCCACATCATTGAACCATCTCCAGTCCCAACCTGGCCATACCACCTACAGAGTCACCACTGAGGCTCAAATTCTGCAATGATTCTGCATGATCCTGCTATATAACCAGCATAGCGACAGTAATTCAGTTTACTATGCCAGTGGGGCACCATGGGAACAGGTCACAATATCAGCACAAAGAGATGCACCTCAATATTCATTCTGAGGTGCATTTGCAACTCAGGGACTGAAAGAGCCTAAGCAGTCCTCTGCACACTTAGTGGAAATCCAGCCTTTCTGAATGCAGAGGGACCTAATACTTAGTAAACATGCATAAGGCTCAGATTGCACTTTTATTCAGGCATAGTCGACATCTTGATTCAAGAGATGCATGACTGATTTAAAAAGCATAGGGCCCATTTTCTTAGATTCCAGGTCACAAGGCACATCTAATATCCCAAATGTCAAATGCAAACAATGTATGTGCATTTCTTCACATTTTCTCTACTATCATGAGGACTAGAACATTTAAGGATTCTGACAAGAGCATGTGGGCCTCACGGCAATACCTTGGTTCAGCTAGCTGTATGTGTATTAGTGCTGGACCAAAATTTTTGACCATTCCATTTTTGGCATTTTTGTGTTTGTACATGTGGGGGGGAATGAAAACTCAGGTGAAAGGGTCTGGGAGAGGTGAGAATTTCAGATATTTTTCTCCTGGGGGAGGGGGACAGGTTTCCACATACCTTTTTAAATGTTGCCAGTTGTTGAGGGAAAAACCAAAAGGAGAGCATCTGAATCAGGACAAAAAAAGGCCACCAGTAATTCTCATAGGAGTCTATAATCTTGTTAGGAGTATTTCTCCAGACATCTCTTATCAACCCTCTGAAGGCCTTAAAAAACAACACAGGCCGAAATGCGTTGGGCTTTGAAATAAAGTATTTTAGCATACTGAGAACCTGTTTCTCCCCTTTTTTTGTCCAATTATTGAGGGGTCTTCTTTCTTTCCTTTTATTTTTTAAAACGCTCTGGCATTTTCAGGAGCCCAGCAGTTCTTCCTGAGTGCTTATTCTCTGAATTTCCCCCACTCCCTGTGAAAGAGGGGGGAAAACCAATGCCTCTTTCGCAGGGAGAGAGAAGGTTCCTGAAAATAGGGGGCAGGATTCGGCTCAGCACTAATGTGTGTGCTCTCAATGAACAATAGCAATTAAAATTCTGTAGAAGATGGGAGACTTTTCTCCTTGGGGAAGGGGATATGGTTTCCACATACCTTTTTAAGTGTCAGAAGTCCTGAGGGGTCTTCTTTCTACTTTTTTGTTTTTGTAAAAAAAAATACCCCCGGCACTTGCAGGAGCCCAGGAGTTCTTCCTGAATGCCTATTGGAGAGGGTGAGGTCACATGGTCTCCAATAGACATTCATGAAGAACTGCCGGGCTCTTCCAAGTTCCAGGGGTGTTTTTTTTTAAAAAAAGAAAAGAAAAGAAGACCCCTAAATGACCGGCAACACTTTTAAAAGGTATGTGGAAATGCTGTACCCTTCCCCAAGGAGAAAATTCTCCAAAATCCCTCCCTCCCTGTGAAACAGACAGAAAAAAACAATGCCTCTTTCCCAGGAAGAGAAAAGGGTTCCTGAAAATAGGAGGCAGGATTCCGCACAACACTAATAGGGATCATCTGTCAGTCTCAATGAGATTTCAGTTTTATTTCCAGTAGGAAACTGTGGAGAGTACAGGGGAAGTTAGCGACATTACCTTGCCACCAAATATCCACTGTAAGAGATGTTAAGGAAGTGCCCTCGAGGATGACATTCGCTCAGAAAATGTGACATCACAACATCCGGTTATCATCAACTTTGGCTGTAAGGCAGCAGGATCGGTAGCTGCCAGCCTGAAAAGACTACAGCACTCCTGGTTTCCAAGTTAGAAGTTGACATGTGTGTGCCACATCACAATGCTTCGCTCTTTGTGTCTAGAGCCTGGTCTGGATTGCACAAAGGAGATATTCTGCTTCACTTCAACCTCACAGTGCGCAGAAACCCTAGTTAAAGTTTAGATTATAGGGTCTGTTGGCAGCTTTCCTATAATGTATCTTTGATGGAAAGAGAAATTCCATAATAAGCACATGATGAAAAGCCCATCAATTGAGTTGGTATCACATCGCCATGGCAACAATGTAGTGCTAATGAAATTGTAACTGGCAGTCATTGTATAAGGAGCATCTTGAAATGGGCTGCATAGAAGGATGGTTTTGATTGGTCGCCAAATCTTTCAAACCTTGTCTATAACTTCATGAATACACAGACTGCGACTTGCCACATCAGCACCATCCCTTAAAATAGCCCATTTCTGTTTCTGACAGTAGTCTCACTCTCACAAGGGAAATAATATAACATACCCACTCAACTAAATGTCTAGTGGCACCTGCATAATGATGGTGTCCATGTTTCATGCACCGGTGCAGAGGATATCACATTAAGGCTGGGATTCAATGTGCCATGCATGGTGTTTCTCTGCTCATTGGATTCCCCTATTGATAGCAATGCCCTGTACCTCTGAACAAAACACCCTGAAGATCTTGGGGGCCGGGGGTAGGCTCTAGGCAGGGCTGCTGTCAAGGGTAGGAATGATTGGGCCCTTGCTAAGGGGTCAAACACCAGCAGGGGCCTGCTGGCAACAGTTCTCTCGATTTGTTCCTCCTTTTTGTCATTGCAATCTCTTGTTAGGGACATAGGAAGCTACCTTATACTTAGTCAGATCCTTGGTTCATCTAGCTCAGTATTGTCAACATTGACTGGCAGGGGCTCTCCAGGCTTTTAGGCAGGAATTTTTGCTCACCTACCTAGAGCTGCTGGGGAATCAAACCTGGGACCTCTCCATGCAAAGCAGGTGCTTGACCCTTGCCCAGGGACCTGCTTCTCATTCTGGCCCAGACCACAGTGGTGGTGAGAAGGAGGAGCAGTAGATGCCATTCCTCACTTACTTCCATGGTTCTTTGCCTGTCAAGCACACAAGTTGAAAGAAGATTCAGTTTAGGGTGACCAGATTTTGGAAACCAAAATCCAGGTCCAAAATGGCCGCTCAAAGGGGGTGTGCAGCGCCCACGAGATTGTGTTGGGACTTCAAGTCCCATCATCCCCAGCAACATGCCCAAACCACCCCAGTTGGTGTTGGGCTACAACCCCCATCATCCTTGGGGATGATGGTATCTGGAGCCCTACACAATCTTTTAGAGTGGAGCATCAGGCTGCCCAAGGAGCAAAAAGCTTCCACCCCAGCGCTCTCTCTCTCGCTTGCTCCCCCTCCTCCCTGTTCAAAGCACTGCTGCGCCAAGCCCCTCGCGGGCGACACTCACCTGAGCTCATGTTGCTTGCTCGCTCGCTGGCGCCGCCGCCGCTGCTGCTGCCCCGCATCGCCTCACAGGAGTAGGGTGACCATATTTTGGAAACCAAAAAGGAGGACAACATGGCCGCCCCAAGGGGGCATGCCCACCAACATGCCCAGCCCCCAAGGGGGCATGCCCACCTGAACATGGCCTTGATCACATGTCTGGTTTCACAGACACAATTAAGACAAACTGTTCTACATAACATCTTAATGTTAAAATCACTGATATAAAGAACAAGTTAGACATTCATTGTATCTGAAATTAACTTCACTCACTCCTACTTTTTTTAGCTTTTGCTGTACTTTGTTAGCTTTTGCTATACTCTGTGTGATACAGTCTCCTGTTCCCTCAAATATCTTTTCTGACTGCAAATCCTTCACTGGATGACCATAGTCTCACCTTTCCTAACATTTAACACTCTTTCTCCATCACCTTTCTCACACCCATACTCACAGATTCAGCATACTGCTACCACTGAACAGGTGCAGTAAAATCTAGTACAACAAACTAGCAACCTAGCATTCAGAAAGAGTATAAAATATAATTACCCTGTAAACATTGGCCATGGAACAAAATGGACTAAAGGCTTGCAGTCACTTCTCCCTAGCACTTCTTAGCTTAGCCAGATCCACACCAAGCAGGATATAGCAGTGTGAAAGCAGTATATAAAAGGCAGGAGCCACACTATTGCTTTATAGCAGTATTGAAGTGCACTGACAACTGCTAGGGCCCATTGACACATGCCATATACCGCTATATCCTACTTGGTGTAGATCTGGCCCTTGTTTCAAGTTCAGGTTTATCAGTGAGAAACTACTCTAAAAATGTGTCATTATATTTCTGGTTCATTAGCCATGTAAACAAGACCATGGTTAGTAGCTATACAAAGAAAGGCTGGAACAGTTGCCCATTATCACAATGCTAGCTAAACAAGGATCTTTCCCTCCTTTTATCCAAATATTTCTTGAATTTACACTGCCTCAGTGTGCAGAGAACAAAAATCCCAATCAGGAACCCAAAGAAAACTGCCCAAAGAAATGACAGGTACAAGTCCCATTGATTTCAATAAAGCTTACTCCCAGATAAATGAATATAGGATTGCAGCCTCTTCACATCTGTTCACCTTACACTAGCAAGTGCAAGCCCCTCCTGTCAAGGACAACCATGCATTTACAGAACCTGGACTCGTGGATCATATAACCAATAGGTGCTCTCCAGAAAGATGCTTTCAGAGCCTAGGAGATCCAGACACACTCAAAGAAGTCAAACAAATCCACGTGATGGCGGCGACCCACCAGGAGCCTGGACGGGTGGCGGGGGAGGCTGGAAAGGCCTGTGTTGATCCTTCCATATTTGGCCCTTCCTAGCTCCACCCATGCTACGTACATGCTCATTGAGGTTCATCGCCATTGCGCCGGCCCCCACAGAGCCCGTATGTAGCGTGGGCAGAGCTAGAAAGGGCCAACTACAGAAGTATCAATATGGGCCTTTCTAGGCTCTCCGGAGCGGCCGTCTGGGCTCCTGGTGAGTCGCCATGATGGTGGTGACCCAACAGGAGCCTAGACAGGCAGCGGGGAAAGCAGATTTTCCGGATTTGGGGGCTGAAACAAGGATTTCCGCCTGGATCCTCGTTTCCCGCCCATTTTCCAGACTTGTCCGGGGGTTTCCGGTCCTCTGGTCACTCTACGCAGGAGGAAGTGAGGGTGCCCAGCTCAGGTGTCCCATCGTCCCCCCCCCAAACCAGCCCTGGAGCCGGCGCACTTGGAGCGGCGCCGAGGAAACTTCCCCCTGGGCGGGTGAGGCAGACTGTCGCCCCTCCTCAGCATGCTTCCTCCAGCCCCTCCTCCTGGCGATCCGAGGCTTCTTCTAGGCCAGAGCGACTGCACTTCCTCCAGGCCAAGCTGAGCAGTTTCTAGTCCTGTGTGGTTGCACTGGCCTAGAAGAAGCCCCGGATCGCCCGGGGGAGGGGCTGGAGGAAGTGTGCCGAGGAGGGGTGATAGTCTGCCTGCCTGCCTGCCTCGCCCGCCCAGGGGGAAGTTTCCTCGGCGCTGCCCCAAACGCACCGGCTCCAGGGCTGGTTTGGGGGGGGGACAATGGGACACGTGAGCTGGGCGCCCTCACTTCCTTCTGTGAGGCGACGAGGGGCAGCAGCAGCAGCAGCGCGAGCGAGCCAGCGACATGAGCCCAGGTGAGTGTTGCCTGTGAGGGGCTTGTAGCGGTGGTGCTTTGAACAGGGAGGAGGGGGAGCGCTCCAGATCGAGCCAACCGTTTCCCCGGAGGTTTGCCCCCAGGGCCCGGTTGGCCCGGATCGCCCCAGTTTGCCCGGTTAGGATGGGAAATCCCTGACGATCTGGTCACCCTGATTCAATTGCCAGGCCTGTCAGCTTTTGAACATGGATGAAATGGAAGGGGGTGCCATCTTGTTCTTTGCCTCAGGCACAAATTGTCTTCAGCCAGACACATTCTGTGCCGGGGCAGTTGAGCACACAGGGAGCTGAGTCCCAGTAGGACTGAGGCTTGAGATGGAGGCTGGAGTGCTGGAGTGCTGGAGAAAGCAGGTCAGTCCAGAAGCAGAGTCAACTGCAGACCATGGTTTGGGGCAGGGAGTTTAACCAAGGTGGTTCTGAAGTAAGGATGGAGGCAGGGAGCAGGCAGATGGATATGGAGACACATGGCCAGCTGAAGACATTTTGTCACCTGAGGTGGACTTCCCCCTGACTTCCTCTTCCTTCACCACCTCCTGCTTCTTCCTCTTCCACCCTCCTACCCCCCCATGTGCACTTGCTGCCGCTGCTTCTCTCCAGGCAGACATAGGAGTACATGTATGCATTTTTTCAGCCAATTTTCTGTGCAATAATGCACTTCTATTTGATATTTTCATTATTGTGAGCATTTTTACTTACACTTACTTGTAGCCTATAGATTTTTGTGTGTACTGTTCTATCACGGGTTAGAACTTGGTAAATTCACATACATATTTAGACAGAGCAAATTTCTCGCCCATCCCTACTGATGAGGCCATGTGTTTGACTTTATTTTCCAATGGATTGTCTTCTTGCTGAAAAGTATCTGATTGTGCCTTCTGTGTTAAGGAACCAAGCCTGTTCCCTTTCCCCATAAACATCAAGAATAATGGGATTCTTCTTCCACAAGAGTGAATTCTTAGAAGGTTTTGCATCCTGGGAATGCCTACCGCTGATGCAATGGTTTCTACTCGTCAGTTAACAATGACAGATTTACATTCTCTGACCATCAAGCTGCTGTTCATTTGCACGCCTGCTAAGTAGTAATAAACCTCTCTACAGTAATTAAAAGCAATATATAAGAGGTGCAATATATTCATTAGAAATAATATTTCATGGTTTTTGTAGTACCTTCCCCTTGAAGAGTTTAGAAGCACAACAACTCTGTTAAAGACGTAAAATATGATTAGCCTTGGTGTTCTCTCAGAAAGAAGGCTTAATGTGAAAACACTGTCCCTTCAGTGGGTTATTATTGTAAAGGTAGCCCGAGGGTGTGTAGTTAGCTTACACCCTTCTCTCCTCTGCCACCACTCCCAGAGGCCTCCTAGCACCGGAAGTCTCTGGGGAAGGACACCAGAATCTTGGCATGGTAGCCCTGGATTTAGCATTGACCCAGTAGCAAGAAGATAGCAGCACAAACAATTGAGGTAGAAGGAATTTATTTACAAGTAAGAGTAGGGGTTTTGGCAAGAACGAAAAATAAAACAACCATGCAAGCATGCATAACATAGGAAAACCAATAACCTTAAAATGATAAAACCTAGCTAGACTATCTACTTACTCCAAAGGAGGGCCTTGTAGTCTGAGCCAGCCATGAACACCTCCATCCAAACCCTATGGAAAGACAAGACTAAGACTGGGGGAAAGTCCTCCAAACTTTATACCCTCAAAGCGCTCATTTCCCTCTGTGCATCCCCCTCCTTCCTGCACAGCCCCGGAGGCCTGGTTTCACACCTCTCCAACTGCAGTGCCTCCTTCCTGCCGCCCCTGCTGGTTTATGGCCTTGAGGCTAGGGATGTGCATTCTATCGTATCCAATATCCGATACCGATTAAAATTGGAGAAAATCAGACATCCGATTCAAGATTCTGATGCACTCCCTTGTACATCCGATTTTTTCCAATCCAACATTTTGGTTTCCGATTTTAATCTGCGAAAATCAGAAAATCGGACACCATTTTGAATGATTTTCCCCATTGCCTAGTATTGTGTTACAAAAATACCTATAACCTTTTTATTTTTAAAGATAGAAGCATGAAACATGGCCACTTTGCAGATGGGTTTGAGGTAGTTATGCATGAGAAATTTCAGAAAGATAGCTCCAGGCATTTTGTGGCTATGAATTTTTGTACAAACAAACAAGGAATGCCTATAACTTTATTATTTTTAAAGATCCACACATGAAACTTGGCCACATTGCAGATGGTATGTTGCTACTCATGTATGTGAAATTTCAGAAGCATAGGTGCTTGCTTTAGGTGACAATTAATTTTTGAAAAATGGGTAGTGGTGGGGGAAAGACAGTTATGCCTTCTACTTTTTATTTTTAAAGAAAGAACCTTGAAACTTGGCCACATTAGAGATGACATGTAGTTAGTGATGTGTGAGAAATTTCAGAAACATGGGTTCAAGCATGTAGTGGCAAGGTATTTTTTGGAGAAATGAGGGGAGAAACGCATTTAACTTTTTTTATTTTTAAAGACAGAAGCATGAAACTTGCCCACATGGCAGATGGATTCAAGATACTTATGTGTGAGAAATTTCAGAAAGATAGGTCCAGGCATTTTGTGGCTATGAATTTTTACTTTAAAAGTTTCAAAAGTTCCAAACAGTGGGTTTGACAGCTGTCAAACAGCACCCCCTCCCCCACCTTCTCTCCCTCTGTTAGCTGTCAAACCCACCTTTAAAAATAAAAAGTAGAAGGCATAACTGTCTGGCCCTTTCTACACCATAGGGGTGAAGAGGGAGGGAGGACGATCCCGGAAGTACATCATCGGCATACAGGGAGCAGCCAGGGGCCATCCCAGGCATCCATCACCTATTTCTTTACCTCAGGGTTGACTTGGTAATATTATCTCCTCCTAGCTGTGGTTCTATTTGTGTTGTTAGTAAAATGCTGCATGTCCTAAGATTCTGCCAGTGTGGTAGGTAGTTTAGGCTTCATCCTGACACTTGTTTACTGCCTCATATAACTCATAGGTTCAGACCTTAACTCCTTTGCTTGAGGATATTTTATGCTGTTAGTAGTGTCTGAAAAGACATAGGAGTTGCGTGATTCCAATAGTGCAGAATCTCAGGCTTATCTCAACGGGAGGCCCTGACTCAATAAGAAACAATAATACAGTTCTGCAGTGAATAGTAAATCTGTCATTCTCATATGCATGGCAAATCTGGAGTTAAGTGAAGTAGACAGATTAGCAGAGAATTGCTTTGTGGAAATCACTGGGTGTATGCCATATAAGGCCACTTTTCCCCTTTTAAAAGAATACTTTTGTGTGCATCAAAACATTTAAAGCAAAAAGCTTAAATATATACAGTGAATTCATGTGGTTTTGTATAGCAATCCAGTCAATTTGCAGTGGTTTGGTCAGTTGGAGAATGGATCACCTATTGCTACCAATTCTGCCAGCATCTATGTTCACAAAAGCAGCAATAGGTTGGCATAAGTCCGTTATTGTTTGTGCTAGAATTATATTAGTCTATAAACCCCCAAGCTCCAGTATGGAGTCATCTCTTGAACAGAATGTCTGAAGCCAAGAAATGACTTTAGTTTGTTATCGCTGCATTGCAAATCAATGTATAAATTAACAAACAAAAATAAAGATTCAGAAGGTGAAGTTTGAAGATGATGACAGACAGAATGTAAAAGTCTGGGCCATGTCTTCCCTTCAGGAGAGGTGAAAGCCATAGAAAGGTATAGTACGATGTTTGGGAAAAACAGCTAGATGCTGAGAAGAAATGGGGGAAAGAATTTATTAATTAGAAACTTCCCAGCATTTCTGGCATTAAGATCGCAGCTTCAGAGGAGGCCCTGCATCAACAGTAGGCTGTTCAATATTTCAACAAGAAGTTCCTTATTCAGTATCAAAATGGTTTTTATTAAATAAGGAACCATTCCTTGAAACAAGGAACAGGTAGCAAAACCACTCAAAAAGCTGCTGAGGCAGAGCCTGCTTTTGTTGACCCCTGCTCTAGACCACCATTTTAATGTCCCATAATGACCCCAAAAGAGCACTGTGAAAAATTAAAATGGTTGTCTGCTGCCCAGCAACATATGAAGGAGCCCACAAGAGGGCACTTTGAGTTCCCTCAAACCTGGAAGCTTCAGATCCTCTGGAGACCTTCCTGCTTGTGGGTCTTCTGTCAGCAGCTGGTTGGCCACTGTGTGAACAATATGCTGGACTGGATGGGCCCTTGGTCTGTTCCAGCATGGCTCTTCTTATGTTTTTATGATATGTTGATGATGATTTATTTATTTATTTATTTATTTATTTATTTATTTATTACCCGCCTCTCCCTCTGGGATGATGATGATGATAATTTTACACCCAGAAGTATGAGAATTTCCACAATTGTGTCTGAGGCAATCCTAGGTGATGCAAAAGTTATGTCCCCCGGTGATTGATCTGAGATGGCAGTTTCCCACATGCAAGTCATCACTTAATAGGACGGCCATAGTCTGAGGGTCAATCGGGTCTGATGGTGTGGTTTTCACACCGGCTTCAACCCTTTCATTTTGCATTGTAGAATCAATAGGGTGGCCAGGTGTAAACAGGATGGCCTTTTACAGGGGTTACTTCTCTATTTGAAGGGCTACCAATGGACTAGGGATGTTGGTGAAATCTGCAATGGAACCAAATGGGTTTGGAACTTTATGAGTCCAACCCTTGCATTCCACAATGGACCAGCTTCTCCACTTTTGGGAGGATTTTGTGGAGTTGCAAAACATTTTTTTAACCTTCGGGAATTTTGTGCAAAGTTTGTCATAGAAAAATATGGAGAAAAAAATCTCTGGCCAAAAATGTGCATTTCTCCCATAGGCTGAAGCATGAAAATGTGCTTTTTTTGTTTTGCATATTGGAGGAATTTGTGCATTTGCAAGTTTAAATTTGCACAAATTTGAAAACAAACAAAAATCTGATTCTTTCAATGGGCTGACAACAGAATGAAAGGTGCCTGTCAAACAGCAAAACACAGAAAATGTATTTTACACATCTTAGAAGAGCATGGATGGTACTCTACAAATAATATAAACTCAACCCAACTCACTAGGGACAGCATGTTACAGCACCGAAAATCAGCTTGAATGGATTACATGTATCAACGTTTTATTATTAATGATGAATTATTATTACTAAAACATTGTTACATGTAATCCATTCCAAGCCGATTTTCTGTGCTGTAAGATTCTGTCCCAAATGAGTTGGGCTGAGTTGGATGTTTTGCGTATCTTACCCCAAGTATATTGGACTAGATCTACTTGCTAATCATTCTGGGTTTCACCCAACATTTTCTCCTTTTCTCCTTCCCTGTATCTTCCCAGTTCCCGAAGGTTCTGTTCTACAGTTCTTATCAGTGAAACAGTGCTTCAGAGTCCCCTCAATGTGCTAATCTAAAAGGTTAAAATATCATTAATATGCTGACTTGAACTTTGAAGAGCCATAACATTCAGCCTAAGACAACCCTTTGCATGGCTAATTTGGGCAATTATGCTTGAATGCTGAGGATGGCTTCCAGCAAATGCGATTAGTTGGGAAATATAATGTAAGAGACTGAAGGGAGACAGTATAAGCCACCAAATGTTGAAGTCATGCAGTTATAGGGTGCTTGAGCGCTATTTTGACAATTTTGCATTGAGAAGATCAGTGGGGCTATGTGGCATCTTCACCAAGGTGCCTAGCTTATAATTCAAGGCACATTTACCACGTTCAGATTACTTTTAATTATGGAATTAGCTTATGGAATGCAGTAGCACAAGAGGAGGTGATGGCCACTAACTTCGATGGCTTTGCAAATTAGTTAAAACTTCCAGAGGTGTAGTCATGTTTCTCTGCTGTAGCAATTTTTTAAAAAAAATCTTTTACAGAGAATGTTGTGGTACTTTCAGCAACATCAGACAAGCATTTTATATCATACTTGTTACTGGCCACCCACAGATGTTTGCTGTCCTTTTGACAATGACATACGCGTCTCCCACTCCCACAAAATAAACCTCTTTTAATCCGACTTTTCTGAGGTTGCATTATAAAATGCCCACTAGAGGGCACTGTTCCAATTGAAGTCTACAGGCCATGTGGTTGCTGGTCTCTTCTGCATGAAAAGTGCTCATTTCAATTGCAGAAGAGAACCAAAAAGACAGCCTGTGATTAGGAAACGCGATCCCCCCACCCCTAGGATGACCAGATAAAATCCAGGTCAGGGCTCATGTAACTTTAACAGTTGTAGACAAAAGGGAATTTCAGCCAGTGTCATTTGTATGCAATTAGTTCCTGATGAAATTTCTTCTTTATCACAACAGTTAAAGTTGCAGGGCCCCTGCCTTCTTTTGTATATGGTCACTCTAGTATAGTGCATGCACCTTTAACTGTTGTGATGAAGAGGGAATTTCACCAGGAACTAATCGCATACAAATGACTTTGACTGAAATTCCCTTTTCTCTACAACTGTTAAAGTTACAGGAGCCCTGACCTGGATTTTATCTGGTCAGCCTACCCACCCCTGTCTGATGATCCTCTATAGCAATGAAGGATTTCATTATGGAATATGCTTTTGTGGACTAGAGAGCATTTTCTCATGAGAAGCATGAAGTGTTACCACTTTTGAGTCCCAGTACTGGGAGAAAAGTAGGATAATAATAATAATAATAATAATAATAATAATAATAATAATAATCCCTTCTCAGTCTTCAGGTATGCATACATTGATGCATGGTTGTAAAGGAAAATTTGTCCCAATACGGCCCTCTGGGCTCTGCAGATAGCCCCACCTCTTTCCCTGGCCCCACCCCCTTTCCATCAACCACCAATTATTTGATGGTTTCCTGACTTTTGTTTAGTATTTCCCCCATTCCAAAAGGTTGGAATGGGCCTGTTCAGATGACATGTTGAGCCATGTTTAGTAGGCCTGTGCGCTCCACTCTGCAAATCTGAAAGTTCGACGGAGCTCTGTTGAAGCTTTGTATTTACAGAGTGGAGTGAGGACAATTTTTAAACCATCAGATACCTTTGGAGTGGAGCCCCCTCGAAGTTTCAAAGGTATCCGACAGGCTCGCAGCAGAGTCACTCACCGCACTTTTCTTGGCAACCATCTTGTCAAGGCACTTGGAGATGCACATGTAGGCTGACCAGATAAAATCCAGGTCAGGGCTCATGTAACTTTAACAGTTGTAGAGAAAAGGGAATTTCAGCCAGTGTCATTTGTATGCAATTAGTTCCTGGTGAAATTCCCTCTTCATCACAACAGTTAAAGTTGTAGGGGCTCTGCCTTCTTTTGTATAAGGTCACTCTAGTATAGTACATGCACCTTTAACTGTTGTGATGAAGAGGGAATTGCACCAGGAACTAATTGCATACAAATGACACTGGCTGAAATCCCCTTTTCTCTACAACTGTTAAAGTTACATAGCCCTGACCTGGATTTTATCTGGTCAGCCTATGCACATGATCTCTTCCTCCCAGCTCATGGTGCCGGTTCCTTGGTTCTCCCGGGGGTGTGAGGGGAGGAGGAAGAGGGGGAACATCACCACAGAATGCTGCCAGGCAAGTCATGCCGCAGTCCGGTTGGCTGCGGTTACGAGCAGATGACCTTCCGTATACACCATCCCAAGGCATGATGGGAACTGTAGACCCATTATGCTCCAGGGCTCCTTCAGCAGCTGGGCACTGGTAACAAACTGGTACTGAGCTTCCCAGTGGGCAATGTGTGGTGCCGGTGTTTTGCTCTGTGAAGCATTGTGAGAGATGTAGTTCAGTGGAAAGATGTCTTGATGCTTCATTGCTGAGGAAAGGACTACAAGCCCCAAGAAACCCTGCTGACATTAGTATGTCCACAAAAGTGAACAGTAAGGAAAATAGGAGCTGGTAAATGGAGAGACATTAGTGAAGAGAATGAAAGCAGAAAGGGAGTAAGGAGAGGGGAATTAATTGAAGAATGGGTGGGGAAGGGCAAGAAAATAGCCAAGGACAGTCAAACTGAAAGAGTGGTGGTGGTGGGGAGTGGTTATCTGAAAATGGAGTGGAGCTCCGATGGATAACCCAATGAAGTGGAGCAACCGAGCCACTTTGAAAATTAGAGCACAGCAACCCCTCAACGGAGCTCTACTTCGATTTTCGAAGCGGAGCAGAGAAGAGCCGCTCTGCGCAGCCCTAATGTTTAGCCACTAAGCCTTTTGCAGCAAATGGTTAGTGTTCATGTTTAAACCATGGTTATGTAGCTACCATGGTTAGGAATGATTCACACACATGCTAAGTCATGGTTCATATAACACGCTAAGTCATGAGTGATTAGCTCAAAATGCTTAACCACCGGGGCTTAGTGTGTCGTTTGAACAGGGACAATGTCTCTCCTAAGGCTTAGTTACTGGCAGTAAGAACTTTAAGTTAAAATAGACTGATATTGTTGGTATTTTGGCTCCACCTCTTTTTCCTTTCTCCATGCCTGCCAGAAATTGAATGCAGCCCTTGGGATGAAAGAAGTTCAAAGGCCCTGTCCTAGTGGGAGAAAATCAGGGGGGAAGTTTAGCTGTTAACAGGGCAGCTGTATGCATTCTCCACCCTGAGATGAGGGCAAAGCAGATCAACTTATTGATATGCTACCGTCTCTGTACTTGGTGCCCTTCAGATATGTTTGGCCATGTTGGCTGAGGATGATGGTAATTGTAGTGCAGCACATCTGGAGGGCACCAGGTTGGGGAAGGCTGTGCTACAACAACTGCTCAAAAATATAACAAAAGGTGTTGGCCATTTTTAGAAGGAAAGGCCATGCGCAATATTCCTTTCTGGGTTTTTTTGCCATAATAGCACAGCAGAGCTGTCATCCATTTCAAATTAAATAAAATGCCATTTTAAAAGATCCCCTTCACTCACAGCCCTACCCCTTACATCACAAACAAGGTAATATTAATAAACAGTTGTGCGACCCAATCTGAGTATGAGCACACTCCCATGGTGGGCGACAGAATCCTATGTACATGCAGCCCTCTCTCCATGTGCCATGCATGTTAGTCATGTTCCAGCAGTATACATTGGCAGGAGGTAGGGGGTGTCCAAAGTAAATAGGGTGGCCAGTCACAAGTCACCAAAATAAGAAGACATGCATCACCAAAAAAGGGGACAAAAGAGGACACCGATCTGTATAAATGTGTATATGCTAATTGATGTATACAGATGAAAATTTAGAAATGATTATTATAATTTAAATAGAATTTAAATTATAGAAGACTGATCAGGTGACCTGTGTGTCTTTCTCAATCTGCTGTCCACGTGCTGCTGATGGGCAACTTCAAGGCCCAGCTCTTCCTCCTGGTGGTTCTTTAAACCAGGCTTGTGGGGGGGTATCTACATCAGCCGTTTATTGCAGGACTGTATCACTGTCATCACTTCTGGGCCACATGACGTTCACCTGCTCCTGCAGTGATCTTGGGTCCACCCCTCAGTTTTTCAGGAATATCCTTGATTGCTTTTGTCATGGTATTTTCGGGTATCTCGCTACAATCCCAAAATCTGTGGCTGGTGTGCCCCCCCCCTTTCACAAAGCTGTTGCTGTTTGGTGTGAGTTCCTGGCTCAGCGAGCAGCTAACCCACTGTCAGGGGCATGTCCAGCCATTTCGGAGGTGTGTGGGAGTGGAGGTGGCCACCATTTTCACCACATGTTTTGGATGTGTATTGTTGTATTTTGGCACCGAGAGTATTTTCTTTTAACACAAACATAAATCTGTGCATCTTCGCATATTTGATGGGCTTCCTATCCAACCCATGTGTAGCTGTGATTTTGCATTTGTGCGCATCTCTGATGAGTCATAACAAAAACAGCCCCATAGCTGCATCATTTGCATAACCCCTCCCACTTCTGCCGATCCACATGTGGAAGCGCTGTCACGGGGCAAACGTCCTCCCGCTTCCGCGCTCCTGTCATTGTGGCAAACTTTGCTCGTGCGCGCCCCAGAAATGCCGATTGTGGAAGCGGGAAACCTCGCAATCACCCCCGTCCCTTGCGAAAGAGCTGTAGGTGTAGATTAGGCTTTGGACTGGATGACCCTTCAAATAGAGGACAATTTCAAAAATAGAGGAGAGTCCTCTGGCAGCTCTTAACAGAGGACCATCCTGTGTAAAAGAGGACACACGGCCACCCTAAGGAAACATGGCTCAAGGGAGCCCTACTGGAGTCCTTCCACCTAAGCCTGAATTGTTTTGGAGTGTTGGATTCACTGGACAGCAAGTGACTGTCACTCAGCTTCAGCCTTCCCTGTATAAAACAGAGAAAATGGTGACGTACCGCATGTGCCTGTTGCGATGACAAACAAGCGAAAAGTTTGTAAGACACTCCTCATATGAAAAGTGCTTCATAACAGATTAATAATGCACGATGTTCACTGCATTTCTGGTGATGGCAGCTCAACCACTTCCATCAGAGTTGCTATTATATTTTTAATTGATTTCTAGCAGCTCATTTTGAATCCTTCACTCAAACACATCCATTTTTTTTTTTTATTTATTTTTATAAAGTGATTGTCTTTCTACAGATTTTGGTAGATGTTAACAATAGACTTGAATTTGGGTGTTGATTGATGTGTATTGATAGCGCATAAGTTCCTTGGTGTTAGAAACCAGGGTGTACTGCTTAGCATTTTACATTGGGCCTCACGATGGCAGGAGGCATGTAATATTCTCCCTGGGATATGTAAGTACCCATCTCCTGGATAAATAATTTAAGAAATTGTTGGGAAATCATACCCATTATTAGGATCTGTGCTCAACAAGTGCCATTTTCTCTGAATTGTATTTGTATTTTGATAGGTATTGATTTTATGAGTAGAAGCGATGAATAATACATTTCATCTTCCTTCACTGCTCATAACAATAAGCTGAGAGAAATAATGGAAGAAGGTTTTTTTTCTTCCTTTTAATGGAAACACTCCCTTTGAAGACCACAGACTGTCTTCTCCTAAGTGAAGGGTGGAATTGGGGGGGAACTTACAAAAAGGCTGAATGGAAAGTGAAAATCTGAAGCTCAAGAGACTGAGACTATCCTTTGCTCTGTGCTGCAGACAAGAGTGGTGGGCCCTGAGCATGAGGTTCACCAGTGTTAGCCCATGACATCGTTGCATCTGAATTGAAAAATCAGCATGGTGGCCTTGCTTTGAACAGGAGCTAATTTTTCCCTCAAGTCACACAGTTGGTTCACCAGCGTTTGCCCATAACGTTGTTTCACCTGAATTGAAAAGTCAGTGTGGTGGCCTTACTCTGGACTGGAGCTCATTGTTTCATTGACTCACAGAGTTGCCGATTGGTGTTTGGTGTGATATGGTGCCCCCCCTAGAATTTGCTGTAACAGCCTAGTCATCGGGAACTCTAGAAGCTTCTGACCAGTAGAAGCAACTGCTGCTAATCATTGGGCCCAGGATTTGAGGATAAATTCCTGCTGAAAGTTCTAATGTGCCAGGCCATTGGAATGGATTCAGTGGAGGCTGTTTGAGAGCGCAAACCTACACAGCTCATATTGATTGCCATGCACCATGTGTAGGAAAACCTCCATGTGGATTGCACCACTTATAGGCCTATCATCTCCAAGGCCTTAGAGCAGTCTTCCCCATCCTGGTGCTCTGCAGATGCTCTGGACTGCAATTTCCAGGAATCCTGACCATTGGCCATGCCGCTGAGGGATGATGGGAGTTGAAGTCCAAAACATCTGGAAGGTAGTAGGTTGGGAAAGGCTGCCTTGTAGTCTGTTTGTTTGCCTTTCTTCCCCCCCCCCCCAAATCTGTTCAGTAAATGAACAGATAAAACACAAAAAAATGGCAAATCATGCATATAATTCTGGTGACTGAATGAGGGTTTCTTTCTTTTTTCACATGAGAATACAGGTATCCTTGCATATAACCAAAGCTCAGCAAAATGCTGAGCATGAACCCAAATGCATTCGTGTGCAATGTTTGTGAATAGAACATGAAAAGAGGCAAGAGCCCCACTGTGCTGGCAGAGCAATTTGGAATCCAGGCAAATGTTTGCAAAACACCAGGTTGCAGCATCCAGCCAGCTGTAGCTATTATGAAGCGCCCGAGACAGTGATTTTTGAAGAAAGGTACATAGAGCTTTATTTCCCCACCCAATATGCCGTCTACGATTAGAGAGGGAAATGTGAGCCCCACTGTGCCCCACTGTAAATCATGGCATCAAAGTAAGCACCGAAGAGAGAGGGATCTACGTTGCTGGCTAACTCCACTACCTTTCAGACAGTGAAACAGATGAGGAAATCACTTGCGCACGCACACAGCCACCCTCACGCTGAACAAGTCATTCTTCAACAGTCTAAATACAGTCGGCATTTTAAAAAGATTCACAGACTCAGCCGTAGCCGTTGTAGTATCTCTGGGATAGAAGCATGCATGTTGCAATCTTACACCCAGCCAGAGATGCAAATGAACAAACAAGTCCCATTTTAAAATGGAGCAATGTCTAGGAGGAGGGTGTCCTCTGGTTTAACGGTTGGTTCTTCTCATCATCTGTGGCTCAGATAATCTGCAAAGGGGTAGCTGGCTTACTCTGCAGCAGCAAATGCAATCATGAATCTTGTGGCGCCTAAAAGACCAACACATGTATTTTTGGCATAAGCTTTCATGGTCACAGTCCATCATCTGATGACGTGTCCACGAAAGCGTATGCGAGAATAAACGTGTTTGTCTTTAAGGTACCACAAGACTCTGTTGTTTCAGATAAGTTGGAAATCACGTATTAGAATCTTTCTTCTTTTTAAAAAAGTATTTTTTATTATTTTTTTATTTTAAATTCATACAGAAATACAGAATTAATGAAACAAAACAAAACTTAACATAAATATCCCTCCCCTCCCTGTTATCGGAAATCAGTGATGCAATTATAACTATTATAAAATATATCTATTACTATATATATATATATATATATATATATATGATTTTAAACATTCCCTTACTTTCTTTGTAGGTCAGAATATATATATATATATATATATATATATATATATAAAATAAATTAACCCAACACATGAGAGATACCATTCATTATGCCAACCAACCATTATGCCATTATTTGTCAGTTTCTCCATTAAGGCTATGTGCCAGACCTTGCTGTACCAATTTGTTAGCGTGGCACTGAAAAAATCCTTCCAATATATAACTATGATCAATCTGGCAGCAACCAAAAGAGATCCTATTAGTGGCTTAAATGAAACTTTTTCATTATCCTTCTGAAATAATCCCGGCAATGCTAGTACAGGGGATTTAATGACCTTTTGCCCAATTATTTTTCCAATTTCTTTAAAAATTTATTCCCAAAAAACTTTTATTTTAGCACAATGCCGCCACATATGCTGGAAAGAGCAATACTGCATACTCAATTTATTAAATTGTACCGCCTTTACTGGTGTTAGATACAATTTTTGCAAAATCTTTAACATTGTTTCCTTTGTGGACATTGAGACAGATTTTTCTTTAGAGCCTGAGAACTGCCCATCCCGGCATTTTCAAGAATGGAGTATATTCAGGACACCAGACCTGAGTTAATATCAGTAGGGGACTTGATTAAGGGGATGTGTGGCACATTCCTTAATGTGTCACACATTAAGGAATGTGCCACACAATCAGTTTTTGTATTTTGTGTTTGGTGTTGTTCCCCGCCTCGATCCGTTGGGAGAGGCGGGTGATAAATAAATTTATTATTATTATTATTATTATTATTATTATTATTATGTGGTTGATATATAAATGTGCCCACCTGGCACCATTCCATCCATGTAATAGTGAAGTCTTTCAGATGAGTTCTCCACAAATCCCTAGAGAGGGGAACACTATCATGATAAAAATCCTACATTCTATACAGCCCTGCTCTCTTGAATGCTTCTATCTGATTTGCCTTGCATTGCTAGTGAATTCTGGGTGACAATATAGAGGGAGTAGTGGAGAAAGCTTTGGCATTAGCTTATCCAACCATCATCTACAAACATTAAATGGTCCCATAAAGTTAGATATTGGGCTCCTGGCCACTTGTTGTAATAATCGTTTTATAAATGGGATGCTTTCATGAGACTCTATATCTAAAAGAGTTATATCTATTTGCGCCCAGTAGGGGTGTGCACGGACCCCCCGGATCGGATCGGGACCCGGATCGGGACCTCCAATTTTGTCCCGGACCGGTTCGGACAAAATCGGAGGCCCCCCGGACCGGATCGAGTCCCATCCCGACCCAAAAATCGTACATTTTTGGATCGGCCGCCATTTTTTTCCCCATAGACTTGCATTGCAATGCAAGTCTATGAGGAAAAAATGGCGGCGGGTGGGTAAGGGGGGGCCTAACTCCCTCCCCCCCCCGGGGCCGTCCGCTGTGGACGGCCCCGGCAGGTAAACCCCCTCCCCCGCGCTCCCTACCCCCCCTGGGGCCGCCTGCTTCCATCCGCTGGCGCCCGCGGGCGCCAGCGGATAGAAGCGGACGGCTCCGGGGGGGGGGGTAAGCCCCCTTCCCCGCCACTTACCTTCTCGGCCCGTCCGGCGCCGGCGGCTACTACCAGCGGGCTCCGCGGCCTACTCTCGAGTAGCGCGCCGGGTGATGACATCCCCCGGCGCGCCACCCTGGAGCAGGCCGCGGAGCCTGCTGGGAGTAGTAGGCGCCGGCGCCGGACGGGAGCCGCCGGGCCGGGCAGGTAAGGGCCCCCCTCCCCCCTCCCCCCTCCGCGCGCCCCCTCCTCCCCTCCACGCACCCCCTCCTTACCTTCCCGGCCCGGTGGCTCCCGTCCGGCGCCGGCGCCTACTACTTCCAGCAGGCTCCGCGGCCTGCTCTAGAGTAGCGCGCCGGGTGATGACATCACCCGGCGCGCCATCCTAGAGCAGGCCGCGGAGCCTGCTGGGAGTAGTAGGCGCCGGCGCCGGACGGGAGCCGCCGGGCCGGGCAGGTAAGGGCCCCCCTCCCCCCTCCGCGCGCCCCCTCCTCCCCTCCACGCACCCCCTCCTTACCTTCCCGGCCCGGTGGCTCCCGTCCAGCGCCGGCGCCTACTACTTCCAGCAGGCTCCGCGGCCTGCTCTAGAGTAGCGCGCCGGGTGATGACATCACCCGGCGCGCCATCCTAGAGCAGGCCGCGGAGCCTGCTGGGAGTAGTAGGCGCCGGCGCCGGACGGGAGCCGCCGGGCCGGGCAGGTAAGGGCCCCCCTCCCCCCTCCGCGCGCCCCCTCCTCCCCTCCACGCACCCCCTCCTTACCTTTCCGGCCCGGCGGCTCCCGTCCGGCGCCGGCGCCTACTACTTCCAGCAGGCTCCGCGGCCTGCTCTAGAGTAGCGCGCCGGGTGATGACATCACCCGGCGCGCCATCCTAGAGCAGGCCGCGGAGCCTGCTGGGAGTAGTAGGCGCCGGCGCCGGACGGGAGCCGCCGGGCCGGAAAGGTAAGGGCCCCCCTCCCCCCTCCGCGCGCCCCCTCCTCCCCTCCACGCACCCCCTCCTTACCTTCCCGGCCCGGTGGCTCCCGTCCGGCGCCGGCGCCTACTACTACCAGCAGGCTCCGCGGCCTGCTCTAGAGTAGCGCGCCGGGTGATGACATCACCCGGCGCGCCACCCTAGAGCAGGCCGCGGAGCCTGCTAGTAGTAGTAGGCGCCGGCGCCGGACGGGAGCCACCGGGCCGAGAAGGTAAGTGCCCCCCTCCTCCCCCCCCCCGCTGTCCACTTTCATCGGCGGGCGCCCGCTGGCGCCCGCCAATGGAAGCGGCGGTGGGCGCCAGTGGGCGCCCGCCGATCCGCCGATCCGCCGAACCGGTTCGGAGCTTTTTCGGACCGGTTCGGATTGGATCGGCCGATCCAGCTGCGGGATCGGAAATCGGATAATTTATCCGATTTCCCACTGGACCGGACTCGGATCGTGGATCGGGTCCGATCCAGTGCACATCCCTAGCGCCCAGTGTAGGTGGCAATCTTGTCTAAGACAGGAGATCAGATGTTGGAGCTGGTATGCTTCATAATATATTTTAAATAGTAGAATGCCCTATCCCCCCTCTGACATAGGCCTATACCAGTGTACCTTGATAGTTCTAGGGTGTTTACTCTTAAATATGAAAACATCCACCTTCCTTTGCTATGAACTGAGTATTTGATTAGGAACCTCAATGGAGAGCACATAGAATAAGTATGACAACTTGGGTAGTATTGACATTTTAACAGATGCTATATGACTAGCTAAGGAGAGTGTTAACTTAGACCATGTTTTAAGATCTGTAAGAATTTTCTTCCAAACGACTCCATAATTAGCTCCCAGTGCCTGACCCGGATTCTTAGGGCAGATCTACATTACTGCTTTATAGCGGTTTATAATGGTTTTAAACTGCCATAAACCGTTTATAACTGTTATAAACCATTTTAAAGTGTTATATTCTGCTTGGTGCAGATCTGTTCTTAGTCAGTTACATATCCAGATACCTAAACTTAGGCTGGCCATGTGAAAAGAAGGACAGGGCTCATGTAACTTTAACAGTTGTAGAGAAAAGGGAATTTCAGCCAGTGTCATTTGTATGCAATTAGTTCCTGGTGAAATTCCCTCTTCATCACAACCGTTCAAGTTGCAGGGGCCCTGCCTTCTTTTGTATATGGTCACTCTACTATAGTGCTTGCACCTTTAACTGTTGTGATGAAGAGGGAATTTCACCAGGAACTAATTGCATACAAATGACACTGGTTGAAATTTCCTTTTCTCTACAACTGTTAAAGTTACATGAGCCCTGTCCTCCTTTTCATATGGTCTGCCTACCTAAACTGCTTGTTTGTTAAAGGAATGCCCAGCTCCTTGGATATCTTAAGTTGAATTTGGAGATATGTTTAAGCACATTAAATCCGATTTGCCCCAGTAACCTTTAACCCAGAAACTTGTTCAAATTTATTCATTTCCAATTGCAATGCTGGGGCAGTTTGTGGTGGGTATTTTAACATTAAAAGCATGCTTTTAATGACATGCTATTAGAACCTTTCTGATTTGCTGTTCCATGTTGGAGAGAGGGAGGGAGGGAGGAAGAGGATATCGAGGCACTTCTAATTATGATCTGAGGATGCATTATTGCTCCCTGTCTTCATTTTAGAATGCTTGGCCAGGAGTCAGGGCCCTCAATCCTGAAACAGGGAGCATTTGTATGGTGAAGGACAAATAATTGCGTATGCATTCTGATCCTCTGGGCTTTTCTTTGCCTATTTAAATTTTGCATGGCAGACTCCTTTTATGATGTATTTTCCCCCTTTGGTGAGTATTTTAAATAATAAAAAATACTCATAAAGCTGCTTTGTATACTGAGATACACAATCAATCCTCAGTATTGGCAACTCTGACTGGAAGCAGGCACACATCAGGTGGGGGAGGTATTTCCCAGCCATTCTCCCTTAGAGCAGCTTCAGAGGTAGTGAAGATTGAACCTGGGTCCTTAACATGTAAAGCAGCCTTTCCTGAGCTGGGATCCCCAGATATAAAATTTCCATCATCCCCCCAGCCAGTATAGCCAATGGGTGGGGATGCTGTGAGTTATCACCGAAAAATGTCTGGTTGGGAAATTCTGATTTATAACACGATGACCAAAGGTAAGACCTTTCTAGTTGTGTAGGCTGAACATATGAAAAGGCAGACAGGGCTCATGTAACTTTAACAGTTGCAGAGAAAAGGGAATTTCAGCTGGCATCATTTGTATGCAATTAGTACCTGGTGAAATCCCCTCTTCATCACAGCAATTAAAGTTGCATGCACTATACTAGAGTAACCAGATACAAAGAGGGCAGGGCCACTGCAACTTTAACTGTTGTGATGAAGAGGGAATTTCACCAGGTACGAATTGTATACAAATGACGCAGGCTGAAATTCCCTTTTCTCTACAACTGTTAAAGTTACACTATACTAGAGTGACCATATACAAAAGAAGGCAGGGCCCCTGCATCTTTAACTGTTGCGATGAAGAGGGAATTTCATCAGGAGCTAATTGCATACAAATGACACTGGTTGAAATTCCCTTTGCTCTACAACTGTTAAACTTACATGAGCCCTGTCCTCCTTTTCAGATGGTCAGCCTACCTATCCTAGTGAGAATTCCCTTTCTCTAAGGCCTTTCTCACCCCCAAGTAGGAATTACCTTCTCTCTCACACACTGGGTTTTGCTGCCACCAGGACCTTTAAGGCTCAGGCCCAACCTTAACTCAGTCCTCTCTCTGTGAGGACACACAGACTTTACTTTATAATTGTGTACTGCTCCCTTTATTACCTCCCTCTTACATAGCCAAGAGCGGAAGGTGTAGGATTTTATAAACAAAGAAAGCTTTATTAATTACAATAATAAGTTGTTGAATAATAAACAAATAACTCTTAAATTGCTCTATCAATAGAGGTTCTTTCATATAATCACTTCACAAATCACCACAGGGGTCTCTCTCTCTCTTTCAGTACTCAAACCTAAAACCCTATCTCTGTTCTAAACCATCTCACATCATATCCCTGTCACTAACTCTATATCCTTGTCTGCCTCACACAGGAACCACACATGCAGCCTATCCACACTACTGCTTTAAAATGGTTTATAACAGTTTTAAACCGTTTTAAAGCAGTAGTGTAGATAGGCTCCCAGTTTATATAGCACATGCACACTTCAACCCCTCCATCTCACTCGCTCAGCCAATCAGTTCACACCTGCAAATCCACCATTCCCGCCCTAGAGATACTTACCATACCATAGATCTATAACAAGAATACAAAGTTATAAACATAAACTTAAACTTGTGGATGGATGTGTAACATCACATACATCTCCAACTTTTTTTAAAAAAAAAACAATCCGTTTCACAAACTTTGAGTTCCTTATCATTAATCTGAGGAATTCCTCTGGGTGCCCTCTTTGGAGAAACTGCTCTTCATTCCTCCACTTGATAGATGCTCAAAGCAATATACAAATAAAATAAAACAATAATAAAAATCCAACTCATCATAATATCACATGGCCTTCAGCACCATCTTATTAATATGCATGCAAATAGTAAATTATATATATAGACATTAAAATTAGAGAGTGACGTTAAATGCCATTAATGGAACAAAATAGTCTTTGCTGCCCACCTGAAGCACATTAAAGAAAGTGCCAATCTAATCTCCCTTGAGAGGGAATTCCATACTGAGGGTGCTGCTTTTGGAAAGGGCCTGTCTTGAGTCACCATCAACCTAGCTTCTCTAAGCGGTGAGACATATAACAGAACAATGACATGCCAGCCACAATCAGGGATAAACAAATCTGTCGGTTTGCTTTCCTCTGCATTCAAACTTCTGAGATCTCAAGTTCTTTCAACTCCAAAAATGAACAAATTTATTAATTTATGAAATTCTTATAAAAAAATGAATCGTAAAGAGGTTCTCATCCATTTGCATCAGCCAAATTCATTAGGTACAGCTATTACCAACATAGAGAGAACCATGGCCATTTCTACACTGGCCTTTTTTTTGTGGGATTGTCCCTGGGTGGTCCCTGTGAGTCCAAATGATGCACGGGGACTCCCGGGAGCAGGGGGGATGGGCATGGTTTTCCCCTGAGATAAGGGATCCCGGGGGAAACCTGATTCTTCTAGCAGTCCCGGGAATGTCCCAAGACTGTTGGAGGTGTGGGTGCCCATCCCACTTGGTGCCCACTTACTCGCAAGTAAGCGGCACCAGAAATGGACACAGATCCATACCACACGGCTCTGTATCCATCAAGGGAGTGGGGAAGCAAGTCCACCATCCCCAGGATAGTGGAGGGGGTGGGGGGCAATTTCGGGGGCTAATTTATCTTCAAAAAATACTTACATTTCCAATGGAGCGCAAGTGCGTTCTTCGTGGATCGAGGGAAAAAAATGGCGGGTGCGACTTGCAACAGCCCGGGAGGAAGCCGGGTCGTCGCACTTCCTAATGTGGATTAGAGCAACGATCCCAGAAGCAAGTACTTCTGGGATCTTCCCCCTCCCTCCCTCTACACCCCTATGGTATAGAAAGGCCCCATGTTGTATCTATGGCCTAATCCACACCCAGCAAGATATTGCACTATGAAAGCAGCATGAAAGTGGTATATAAGAGGCAGGAGCCAAACTACTGCTTTATAGTGGTATTGAAGTGCACTGACAACTGTTGGGGCCCATTGACACATACCATATACCGCTTTCATACTACTTTCATAGTGCTATATCCTGCTTGGTGTGGCTCCTGCCTTTTATATACCGCTTTCATAGTGCTATATCCTGCTTGGTGTGGATTAGGCCCAGGGCTGAGTCTCCAGAAAGATGCTCCCAGTCAGAGCCGGCAGAATGAGAATGGATCGAAACAACTCGCATCGGGTAACTTTTCATATGTTCCAACACAAACAGGTCACTCTTTGCTTTGAAACCCAGAATGAACGATAGGAAAATTGGTCATCTTACTTCCATAGTCAATGCACATCTCCTAAACAAAATAAAAAAAGGATTTTAGTACGTTCTGTTTAAAGCTTACTCCAAAATAACCAGACAATAAGGTTGTGCTCCCAGAGCGTTCAATAGGAGGACAACGATGGAATTATAAGTGGCTATATTTTTATACTGGAATGCGCTATGAATTCCAACTATTTTAAATGTGTGTTGTTGACCAGTCTTGCCACCTCCACCTTCTGTTGTATAAATGTTTGATGCGTTTTTGTTCAATAAGGGCATGCACGTTTTCCCTTGAAGCACTACATCAGTCTCTGTTTCAGTCCGGTTCTTCTTCTTCTCCTCCCCCCCCCCCCCGAGCTGCACATTATCATAGAAACATCTCATTGTGCAGCTGGAAGAGGGGGGGGGGAAAGGGGAATATAACAAATAAGGAACGGTTATATTTCACCATGAAATATTTGCTTTATAGTATAATTGAGGCTTCTATTGCATCTGAATCCTGCATATTTCCTGCAGAGCATGCCTGGGTTATTGACATACTGTTGGTTTTATAAATCCCAAGATGCATGAATTATTACTGTCATTCACCATTTTATATTTCTAGTTCCATAGCCTATAGCAACACTTTACTGTTAGCTGTTGGAGACTATAAGGGACCTCTGGCAATGCTGGTTATTGATCAAACGATACTCTATGTTTGCCTGCTCAGTAATGCAAAGATGTGCTAATTCTTTCTGAAACAACATAAAACCCTCAAGTTATTGTGGTTGGGATTTTCTTGTCTTTTTAGCAATGCCAGGTGAGAAGCCAGAGAGCTGGAAAAATGTCCATGAAGCTGTCCTGCTGCATGTGAAAGAAAACTGGCGCCTGAATTCTGAGATTGATGTTGTATTATAGATGCAAAGTACACTGTGCAGAAATGAAAACAGGCTACGCATTATTAACAAACATGTTGCCCAAAGGAAAGTTATTAATAAGTGATACATTGAGAAGGGGAACGAAAGACTGAATGCATAATCCGCTAAGCACTGCCGCTGGGCAACGTTCATTTATTTTCTGATAGTCAAGCTGAAACGAATGGAGGAGGCTTGGTGGATTGGTCCCAAAGCAGTAACCATGTTGATTAATTCTTGTGATAATCCTATACTTGTCTTAAAAAAAAAAAGAAAGAGAGAAAGAAAGAAGAAGAAGAATTAAACACACACACACACACACACATTCTAATAGCAGGAAAAAGCATGTGAAATGGATGCATCCTTTTATGAGTCTAGGAAATGGAAATTTGTTTAATTCTTATTTGGATCAGTTTGCCAAGAGAGAATAAGAGCGTAGGGTTGGTGCTTTTAAAGCTGGAAGCATTAAAATGATGCCACTAATTAGTGCTTAAGAGCTCTGTCCTGAATGTATCTTCAGTTCTCACAATGCTTAAAGGCCTCATCCAGAGACAACTTGAAAATCAACGAAGGGGCTTCTGTTGGGACTTTGGATGCCGTTTTTCCAAGGACTATGACCAGGGAAACGTTTGAAAGCATAGCCCTTGTTTTCTAGGAGTTACCTTTGTCTTTCTCCCTTTGACGAGATTCCAGCATTGCTGGTTTACTAATGAAAATGACCACTCTTGCAATGGGAAGCTACTGGCTAGTGAAATCGTAAAGTAACCAAAATGACTGCTGCTGGAAAGGGACAAATCAGCAGAGCTTGTGGAAGGGAGCTGTAATCCTGGTTAATTTTCTGGCTTGCACTAGCAAGTGTTAGGCTGCCTCTACAAGAGAGGTTTAAAGCTCTTTCAAGGCTGATTAAAATTTTTACCTCTACAAGAGAGGAGCGCAAATTGGGGGCTGAGGCACTTTAAACCTCCGATTATGCGCATTATTGAATGCGCGTTAAACCGCAAGTTTTAATGTGCGGCAGCAGTTAAAGCGCCTTACCGCCGTGTAAACATGTGATTCTCCGCATGTCAGGAAGTTTAAAGCGCGTTTCGGTCATCCTGTAATGCGCTTCGCTGCCTCTCGTATAGAGGTATTAGGAGTAAATGCGCTTCCGTGAATATGCACATAAATGGGCAGCCAGGCTCCAAATCGAATCCTTCTAGAGGGGGTCTTAGATTCCCATTGAAGAAGTGGTCATTTGTTTCCCCTAGTGCAACATATTCAGTGCTGCCATATTGCCTGCATTGATTTCCCACTTCATCCCAATTTCCCTCCCACTCCCCCTTCTCCTAGGGAAGCCTTCTCCAACTGGATGTGTTGGACTACAACCCCCACGCCCCCATCCATGCTGGCTGGGCTTGATGGGAATTGTATTCCAATACATCTAGTGGGCGCCAGGTTGGAAAAGGCTGTCTCAAAGCCAGAGCTTCATAGGTATGTACAGCAGATGCCCCACATGCAGGTTCCCACAATGGCTGTGTCCCCAGACAGTTGATTCCCCTTTATATTAAAAGTAGGGATGACCATATGGAAAGGAGGACAGGGCTCCTGTATCTTTAATGGTTGTATAGAAAAGGGGATTTCAGCAGGTGTCATTTGTATGTATGCAGCACCTGGTGAAAGTCCCTCTTTATTACAACTGTTAAAGCTGCAGGAACCCTGCCCTCTTTTGTATCTCTAGCTATACTAGAGTGACCATATACAAAAGAGGGTAGGGCTCCTGCAGCTTTAACTGTTGTGATGAAGAGGGAATTTCACCGGGTGCTGCAGGCATACAAATGACACCTGCTGAAGTTCCCCTTTTCAGTACAATTGTTACAGATACAGGAGCCCTCTCCTCCTTTCCATATGGTCACCCTATTAAAAGAGACTTTAAATGCTGTGATTTTCACATAAGGTGCTGTTGCTGCAGAAATTCTGTGCAAAAATGCCCTCTGAGCTCCAAACCTGTGATTTGCCATAGATGCAGAAGCTCCCATTCACACACCACACTCTTCTGCCTGCAAGGGCATCATCCATTTTCATGGAGTGAGACAGGGCCTGCCCAAGGCATTTTGGAGCCTGAAGCAGAGCAGCAAATGTCACCCCAACCCCACCCAAATCAATGTGCTAGTACCCAAAACTAGTCATGTTATTTTGGCACATGAGGCAGAAAATCCCATGAACACCTCTCCCCAGCCTTGGCAGTAAAAAAAATGCAATACGAACAAAGTAACAATTTTCTGCCCTTTCATGACATCTAAAATCTGTGCCTGAGGTGGTTGCTTCACTTTGTGTTAGAACAGGGCTGGCCCTGGAGGGAGAGGTTCTGACCGCGAACCTGTGATTTAAAAGACGAGGTTGTATAGGCTAATTTGTTGCATAGTTGCAAAGGACCAGAAGGAAAATAATACTGGTAGTGCATCAAAAGGGGGGAGGGAGGGACAGTATCTCCCCCACCTTGGCAATGTGATCCTCTCACTTTTAAATGTTTGATGTTCACTTCTCAGTGTCCACCACCTATTCAACACATCCCTGACTCTCCAGCTACTTCAGAAAGGGGAGATATTAACCCTCTTGCCTTTTCATAGCTTCTTTTGGGAGGATTTACTGCTGCACCAGTGGATCTATTTGCATAGGTTTCTGTTATTTGTACTTTATTTGTGGGGTGGGGGTGGGACTACAGTGACCATGAAAATGAAAGATGGAAAAAACCAAGGAAACAGGAAGCATAGAGCCCCAAAATGTCTAGAGTGGCACAGAACCACCACTTCCTGTTCCCACTTGAATACTGCCATTTGGGTAACAGGCCCATGATTCAGATAGGGGGAGATATATTTATTTACCTCTCTTTGACTGACATTGGTCCCCAATTATCAAATGACCATGTCTGGAAATTGCTAATGAATCTGCATTGTAATGGGGATCCCATGGAAAAAGTGACCTGTGGGCTGTGCTCAGTCTCCTGTCCAGGCGGTGTTGATGGGCAATTCCAGGGCCCAGCTGTTCCTTCTGGTGGTTCTTTATCTTTAAACTAGACTTGGACTGCCCTTCAAATAGAGGATGCCTTCAATTTAGAGGACTGTCCTCTGTAAAAGAAAACACATGGCCACCCTACTGTTCTCCGGTAATTGGTATTCTAAAACATGCTACCTCTGATGCTTGAGGCTGTATGTAGCCATCATAACTAGTGGCTGTTGATGGCCTCATCATCCATGAAAGAAAATAATCTAAGGAGGGGGGGCAGGGAAGACCTCAGAGTGAAGTGCATACTCAGAGTGATAAGAAAAGTCCCCCCTTTTTTAACATGACAAAAGACATAACATTATTTGTTCTCCTCGAAATAACCTGCAATTACTTCAGGTATCATCAACTGTGATGTGCTGCAGTTAATATTTACTTCTGTGAATTGCAGTTCCTTTTTGTTTTGTTGATGTGATGTACTGTTTCATTCTGAAACACTCATAATGGCAGGTTAATATTTCATAGATTTATAAGACAGGGCCCTCAGCTGGAGGAGCTAGCATGGGACCACTGACTCCAGCAGAGCTCTTATGACTGATCTGTGCCAGCTGAGGACCCAATATGCCGAAGTGTGTGTGTGTATGTGCGCACATGTGCACATGCTTCTGGTTCATTTATTGATTGCCTTAAAAGAAGCTATTTGTGTTTGACTGTCAGGAGACAAATACCCTGGCTGTGTGGAATGGTGACAGCATAGAAATGGAGGCCCAAAATCATGGTTGTCTAGTTCTAAGCTGTGCACAAATGTCCTCTCAAAATTCTCCACCCTGGCTAGATCTACACTACTGTTTTATAGCAGTATTGAAGTGCACTGATAACTGCTGGGGGACATTACACATTCCATATACCGCTTTCATAATGTTACTTGCTGCTTTTTATTCCACACTCGTAATGATATGACACAAGGTATAGATCGGGCCCATTTGTGGGTAGAGAAATTGTGGGGGACCATTTCACCGAACATCTTCAGCAGGAGGAGAAATTCTCAACAATTTCTCACAGTAGAGCTTGCTAAGGGCTTTCCCCCCCCTCTGGGTTTTACTTTTGGGGGGTTGTCACTGCACATGGCAATAGCGTCAACTGCGTTGGCAGCCTGGCCCCCATTTTGTATCCTCCACAATGCAGTGTGAGGGGGCAGTGCTGTGTTTATCTCCAGGAAAGAGGACAAGCTAAGGGTGTGTCAGTTTTCTGAAAGTTTTCTTCTCCCACAACAGAGGCTTCTGTTGTTCTGCCTCATTTTCAGGATGTTTTATAATTTATTTTTGTGGTGTTTTTGAGCTTGCTTAATCACTGCACTGTGGCCAAGGGTGCTGTGTACGTTTTATCTCTGTATTATCTAGGCTGACCATATGAAAAGGAGGACAGGGCTCCTGTAACTTTAACAGTTGTAGAGAAAAGGGAATTTCAGCCAGTGTCATTTGTATGCAATTAGTTCCTGGTGAAATTCCCTCTTCATCACCACAGTTAAAGTTGCAGGGGCCCTGCCTTCTTTTGTATATGTCACTCTAGTATAGTGCCTGCACCTTTAACTGTTGTGACGAAGAGGGAATTTCACCAGGAACTAATTGCATACAAATGACTCTGGCTGAAATTCCCTTTGCTCTACAACTGTTAAAGTTATATGAGACCTGTCCTCCTTTTCATATGGTCAGCCTATATTATCCATCTCTTCATTGCTCTGCAGGCTCATAGACTCTTGTGCTTCCTGATCTGAAAAAGCCTTGTAGGAGGAATTACCTCATGACGTCTTCCCTTGGGCTTTAATTGTGTTGTAGAAAACCAAGGAGGCTACTGGCTGCCAAAGAGAAGATTGTATTAAGAAAGACTGAAGACTTGCACAAACTCCTCGGCCACCTCATAAGTAAGGTAAGTACAACAACCCCATACCCAATCCATGAGCATTTTTCAGATTTTTTCTTTTTTAAAATTTTCTTTTTATTTAAAATTGAATGAGAATTGTCCAAACCAAGTGGGAGAAATGTTCAGCATGGTACTAGTTATTATAATACCAACAACCAGGGCTGGCCCAAGAAATTGTGCCACCTGAGGTGAAAGATAAGATGCTACACCCTCCAATTCTGTGTTCAAAAGGTGGCCATAAGAACATAAGAGTCATGATGTATTCAGACAAAGGGTCCATCTAATCCAGCTTTCTGTTCACACAGTTGCCAATGAGCTGTTGAAGAGGGAAGCACAAGCAGGACATGAATACAACAGCACCCTCCTGCCCATGTTCCCCAGCAACTGTCAGTTGACTCTTACTTCAGTATTGGAGATAGGATACTACTGCACCTGAGGGCAATAGGTTAGCTGTAGGGGCAATAGGCTAGCTTTAGGGGTGAAGGGCAGGTTATACACAGCTCTTGTCCACTCCACCCACCCCACTCAGCATCTGCCACATGAGGTGGCTGGGCCTCTCTGCTTCATGGCAGGGCTCTCCATTTATATCCATTCTGGTGACATGGAAGGCAAGGCTGCATCCAGTTCCCCTCATCTATAATGGCTGTGCTATAATGTGGCAGGAAAAGTAGTCATTGTCAGGGATGAAAAAAATACAATCTGCAGAAGAGCCTGGAAAGAAAAAATGACATCATCTGCTGCAGATATGCAGAGGGAGCCAAACCAAGAAAGATAAAGAGTGAAGATAGTCTTAATTGCTTGATTAGCTGATGCAATGTGTGTGCAGAGGCTGTAAAAATGTATAAATATGTAAAAACTGTTTGTCAGTGTTGGGGTTGTGTAGGAGGAATGTTATACTGGAGGTGCTGTGTTTTTCTACTAAAAATCATTTGAAAGACTTCAATGTGTGTGTGAATTATTCCTTCTTGGTTGCTAACTGAAGAGAGAGAGCAAGTGGAGACTGGACATTGGATTTCTAACAGAAACTCTGCTGTTCAGAGAAGTTTTTCCCTTTCACTCCTTAACAGGTTATGGAGCCCAGGCATGCTTAGCAGTTTGGAGTGAGAGAAATCCAGGAACCAGCTATTTTGCTTGGTGTTGTTCCAGAGAGCTGTGAGCCTGAAGCAGGAAATCTGAAACCGGTGGTGTTTTCATAAAGGATTTGCTTCAGAAGTATTTACAACCCGCCAGTAGAAATGACACAGATAACAGTAAGCAGAGGCGTGCCTATGGGGAGATTAAATGAGCACAACTATTTAACATGGTCATTCAAAATGGATTTTTTTAAAAAAAAGGAAGGATGTTGGAATGTGGTGCATTTATCTCGGCCGGCAGCCCAAATCGCGGAGGAGTCAGAAGCCTGGGATGTTATGGATGAAAAGGCTACATCCAACATAGTTTTATGTATGGAAGATAGTCAGTTAGTCCATATATCAAGGGAGGATAACGCTCAAGAATGCTGGACAAAGTTGAGGCGATTTATGTAAGAGAAACTGCCAGTTCTTGGATGTGTTTAACCAGGAAGCTATACAGGAGCAAATTGGTGGAGGGAGAAAGCTTATCTCACCATTTGCAAAATATGAGAAATATTTTTGCTCAGCTGCAGGAGATTGGAATGCCTTTCACGGAAGAGAATAAAATTTATATTATTCTGAGCTCGCTACCCCAGAGCTGGGATATTTTGACTACAAGCCTTGAATGTATGAATTCTCAGGATTTGACCCTGCAGTACTTGACAGGCCGTTTATTGCAGGAGGATCAAAGAAGAGCTGAGAGAGGCATGGAAAACAATCCTGGAAAAAAAGTCGCCTATGAACCGCATAGAAAAACTCCAAAGGAGGCAGCTAATTATTTTCCACAGGAGAATGTGGAGAGAGTTTTAGCAAACACAAGGAAATGTTTTCATTGCAGCAAGGAAGGGCACATCAAACGGTTTTGCACAGTGAAATTGCCTGGAAAGAAGGAGAAAAAGCGTGTGCAACCGGAAGGAGAGAGGAAGCGAGTCGTTATTCACACCAAGTGTCTGCAACAGTGAGATGCGATGAGGCTGCTCGTGAGGGAGTATGGCTTATTGATTCTGCCAGTAGCAGAACTATTTCAAATGATAAAAAGGCGTTTGTGAGCCTGAGGAAGTCTTCAGTTGATTCTATAATGCTAGCAGACGGAAAGAAAGCAGAAGTTCAAGGGGAAGGAACGTGCTTCATATCTTGTTTAAAAGAAAATTTGGATAATATTTTGTTTGTTCCCAATTTAGATTATTCTCTTTTAGGAGTTTCAAGTCTAACAGCCACAGGAGGTGTTGATGTTTTTAAGAAAGATGTCTGCAGAGTGGAAAGGGACAGACTAACAAAAGCACAAGGACATTTGTTTTATATGGATGTGGGTGAGCATTTAGTAGCTCAAACCAGTACTATTCCAATCCATGAAAATTGTGTTCATGTTTTACACAGGAGAATGGGACATGCAAACTTTCAAGTTTTACAGAAAATGCCTTATTTAAGTCAAGGGGTAAAACTGAATCAGTGTAAGAGATTTCTAGATTGTGCAGTATGCAAACAATCAAAATCTAAAATCAAACCCATTAACCAGAAGAATGACAGGGTGTCAAAGGAAATATTTGAGCTGGTGCATATGGATTTGATTGGCCCTTTTGCTCCAAGTGAAGGGGGAGCAAGGTATGCTTTGGTCATAATGGATGATAAATCCAGGTTCAGCTGGGTGTACTTATTGAAGTACAAAGGACAAGCTTTTAATGCATTCAAAGGCTGGGTCACGTGGGCTGAAAAAAGATTTCAGAAGTCAGTTCTGCAAGTGCAAGGCGATCATGGTGGGGAATTTATGAATAATGAATTCTCTAGGTGGTTCAGAGAAACTGGTGTCACTCAAACGGTCACTGATCCTCATTGTCCTTGGCAAAATGGGGGAATAGAAAGGAGAAACGGAGTTTTGCAAAACATCAAGAATGCTCTTATGATTGATGCAAATGCTGAACAGCATTTGTGGGGTGAAGAATTTTTGTCAGCAAACTATCAATTAGAACATAGTCAAGCGTTATAAACACAACTCCCTACCATGTATTGTTTGAAAAGAAACCAGATCTGAGTCATTTGCGTATCTGGGGCACAATGGGTCATGTGCATATTCCCAAAAGTCAGAGAAAGAAGGGGGAAGCCAAAACCAGGAAGTTGAGGTTTGTGGGCTACCAGGGAACACATACAAAGTCATGGCACTTTTCACTAGGAAATGGAAAAGTTGTGGTGTCACAATCTGCTAATTTTGAAGAGCAGAATTGGTAGGCTGACCATCTGAAAAGGAGGACAGGGCTCACGTAACTTTAACAGTTGTAGAGAAAAGGGAATTTCAGCAGGTGTCATTTGTATGCAATTAGTTCCTGGTGAAATTCCCTCTTCATCACAACTGTTAAAGGTGCAGGCACTATACTAGAGTGACCAGATACAAAAGAAGGCAGGGCCCCTGCAACTTTAACTGTTGTGATGAAGAGGGAATATCACCAGGAGCTAATTGCATACAAATGACACTGGTTGAAATTCCCTTTTCTCTACAACTGTTAAAGTTATATGAGCCCTGTCCTCCTTTTCAGATGGTCAGCCTAAGAATTGGGAAAGAGTTGATGCAAATTCTGATTTGATGTTGAACTTAATGGGAAGCTCTGAAAGCAATCAAACAGGTAGATTTGAAGAAGGGGCAAGGAATTAGTTAATTCCTAGCACTGTGAAACCTGAGACTTCCAAAGCAGAAATGGAAGAGCAAACAGTCAGTTTGAATCCCAGGAGATCTGATACCTCCCAAAAGGTTTTGTGAAGAGGTTCATGTGTGCATGGTGAATTATGAACCTAAATCCTATGAAGAGGTGTCACAATTGCCCAGTGGGGAACAAGAGAAATGGTTAAATGCAATGCAAGCAGAAATGAAAAGTTTTGTGGAAAACAAGGTGTTTGTTTTAGGCAAATTATCTGAAGGTCAGAAAGCAATTTCTTGGGTGTACAAGAAAAGAACTGTGTGTCTGGTGAAACAAAGTACAAAGCTCGATTGGTGGCTAGAGGTTTTAACCAGAAACGTGGGGTTCATTATGATGAAGTTTTTTCTCCAACGTGTAAAGCTGACACTTTAAGAATGGTTTTAAGTGTTGTAGCTAAGAACAAAATGCTTGTAAATCATTTTGATTTTGAGACTGCATATCTGAATGCAGATCTGGAGGAAACAATGTACATGAAGCAGCCAGAAGGTTTTGAGCAGCAACCAGATAAAGTTTGGTTACTAAAAAAGGCTGTTTATGGTTTGAAACAAAGTGCCAGATGCTGGAATAATTGCCTGAATTCCACTTTGGTAAAAGAAATGAGTTTCAAAAGAAGTATTGCTGATCCTTGTATGTATACAAAGGAAAAAGGAAATGATTATATGATTATTTTGGTTTTTGTGGATGATTTGCTGGTGGCAGGTAGTTCCACAGGACAAATACAAAAGTTTACAAATCAACTGCAAAAGTGTTACAAATTGAAATCTCTTGGTGAAGTAAAACATTACTTAGAAGTAGAGGTTAACAGATCAGTTGATGGATGTTATTTGTTAAGCCAAAAGGAAAAAAATGAAAATTTACTTGAAAAGTATGGGATGCAAGATTGCAAAGGTGTGGAAAGTCCCATGACTACTGATTTTTGCAAAAATGTGGGAAATGAAGAATTCAAGAGTCCTGAATTGTATCAGTCAGTAATTGGAAGCTTATTGTATTTAAGCCAATGGACAAGACCTGATATTGCATGTGCAGTAGGAATTTTGAGTAGGTATGTCTCAAAACCTACAGTTGCCACATGGCAAGGTGTAAAAAGAGTGTTAAGGTATTTAAAAGCTACAAAAAACTCTTTGTTTGTGTATATCTTCTAAGGATCAAACAATGGAATGCTTTGTTGACAGTGATTGGGCTGGAGATATTGAAGACAGAAAGTCAACAAGTGGTTTAGCAATTAAGTTTGGTAACTCAGTAATGAGTTGGAAATCAAAGAAGCAAACTTTTGTAGCTAAATCATCGTGTGAAGCTGAATTTGCTGCTCTATCAGATTCTTGTGGAAACATAAGTTGGTTTGTTCAGTTAATGAAAGATTTGGAAATAAATTTTTCATTGCCCATCAAAGTACATGAGGATTCACAATCATGTATAGATCTGGCAAAATCTAATATGTTGAAATCCAAGACAAAGCATGTTGCAATAAAGTATTGTAATGTAAAGGAACATATCAGTGGGAGAATGATAAAGTTAGAATACTGAGAGTCAAGAATGAATATTGCAGATTTGTTTACATGGAATTAGTGAAGAAACTTGGATGTAAGTTTGCATGAATACAAGAATGTATTGGTTAACAGTGTTGTGTAATATTTTTTCTTTCTTCTATTGATTGAATTTTTTGAAGGGGTGTCAGGGATGAAAAAAATACAATCTGCAGAAGAGCCTGGAAAGAAAAAATGACATCATCTGCCGGTGTTGCAGATATGCAGAGAAAGCCAAACCAAGAAAGATAAAGAGTGAAGATAGTCTTAATTGCTTGATTAGCTGATGCAATGTGTGTGCAAGAGGCTGTAAAAATGTATAAATATGTAAAAACTGTTTGTCAGTGTTGGGGTTGTGTAGGAGGAATGTTATACCGGAGGTGCTGTGTTTTTCTACTAAAAAATTGTTTGAAAGACTTCAACGTTGGTTGCTATCTGGAGAGAGAGCAGGTGGAGACTGGACATTGGATTTCTAACAGAAACTCTGCTGTTTAGAGAAGTTTTTCCCTTTCACTCCTTAACAGTCACCCTTTTCAGACTGTACTCCTATTCCAACCTTCAAATGTGATCGGTAAAGACAAAACACACTGTTGGCCCTGCCCCAACAGGAAAGCTAAGGGAAGGCAGCTCTGTTGAGAGTCTAGGGCCCTTTCCACACCAGGTGTTTTGCCTGGGATTGCCCCTAGGTGCTCCCTGTGACTCCAAATGATGCACAGGGAGTCCCGGGGGCGAGGGGGGAGTTTGGCCATGGGATTTTCCAGGGATAAAGCAACCCTGGGAAATCCCAATTGTCCCGTGGTTCTGTGGCCACCCATCCCGGGTGCTGCTGTGCTTACTCACGAGTAAGAACGGCAGCACCAATGGGTATGGAGCCGTACCTCGTGGCTTTGTGCCCATCAGGGGAGGGGGTGGCACCAGTTTTGCCACCCTTGGGAGGGCAGGGAGGGGGGTGGGGCCCCGCATGCACGGGTGCGGGTTTCTGTTTTTTTTTTTATGTACATTTTACAGAGGAGTGCTCCTGCGCTCCTCCCAGATTAAAGAAAAAAAATGGTGCCCTTGACTTGCGACGACCTGGGAGGAGCCCAGGTCATCGCACAATTAGGTGTGTATTAGGGCGACGAACCCAGAAGCAGGCATTTCCGGGTTCGCCGCCCCTCCAGCCCTCTACACCCATCTGGTGTAGAAAGGGCCTCGATCTACCTTCTCTTCTTTTTTCTATAATGCTCCTCCTTGGAATCCTCACTGAAGACATGACATTCTTTTCATGGAGATTATTCTGTCCCTGCCTTGCTGGTGCCCCTTTTCCTGCGGCAGCTCCAGATCAGTGGAATGCCCCTCCACTTGACATCAGACTCTGCTTCACTCGTTGGACACATAAGAGCTCCCTTCCCTTTTCTCCCCAGTGTGTCTTGAATTTATTTTTAGACTGTAAGCCTGTGAGCAACAGGGCCTGTGTTGTTCTTCATTTTCATAGAGTGCCTAGCAATTTTAGGCAGCGTCGTCATCCTCCTGTGGACGGTTTCAGCTGTGGGCCTTAGGAAACTGCCTTACACGAGATCAGAACTATAGATCAACTAGCCCAATACTGGCTACTGTGACTGACACAGGGTCTTCCACTTCACTGGATCTTTTAACTCAGGGATGGGGAATCTCAGGCCTCAGGCACAAATCAGGCCCTCCCAGGAACCCAGATCTTGAACTATGCAAACAGTTCCACCCCCTCCCCCTGGCCCCACCCTTTCACCCCAACCAGGTCATTTGTTGGTTTTCCAGCTTTTGTGCAGTTTCCCCTGTATTCCAAAAGGTTGAAGGGCTCAGTTAGTGGAAGTAAGAGCTTTAAGCTACATTATTTTGGGTGATCTTTGGTATTTTGGCCCCATCCTTTTTGCCTTTGGTCCCACCCACCACTGGAATGTGGCCCTTGAAAGCTTCTCTAAAACTGAATTCAGCCCACAACGTCTCCGTTATCTGGAAACACCAGGGATCAAACCTGGGCCCTTCTTCATGGAAAGTGTGAACTCCTTCACGGCTGCGCTACAGTCCCTCCCCACAGCATGATACTCGGCCCTCCAGTTTTTGAGTTAACATTCATGTTTTCTGGTTCAGCATTGCAAGCGTGCAGTGTGCTCCCTGGTTCGGTGGACACAGATAGGATTGTATTATTATGAGTCACTGTCTGGGGACTGACAAGGACTGGCTTCCAGAGTTCAGAGAATTCAGAGATCTCCTGAAGCAGGTGAGGCAGCAAATAGGCAGATGGGCAGGGGAAATGTTTTGAAGGACAGAGGAGCTTGGTGGCTTCCCTCAGCAATAAGTGTCCCAGACTAAGAGCATCATCACACTGGAGGTTTAATACACATCTGCCATGACTTTGATCCACTTTTTCAGTGCTGGACTAGCATGACATCATCCCTGTCATGCTGTTCTCTCGCCCTGAGCGAGTCCAGCTCTGAAAAAGTGGATCAAAGTTGCGGTAGATGTGCATTAAACCTCCAGTGTGATGACGCTCTGAGAGAGGGCACAGCTTGGAGTTATATAGCATGGGACTGACTTTACAGTAGCAATGTTAAACCAACTCTGACCCATCCAAGGTTCATATCTGGCCCTCTGGGGTTTCCCTTTCCCCTGGCCTAGGGTGGCCATATGGAAAAGAGGACAGGGCCCCTGTACCTTTAACAGTTGTATAGAAAAGGGAATTTCAGCAGGTGTCATTTGTATGCATGCAGTACCTGGTGAAATTCCCTCTTCATCACAACAGTTAAAGCTGCAGGGTCACTGCCCTCTTTTGTATATGGTCGCTCTAACTCTCCAGTAGGAAGAGAAATTCGCCAACAATTTCTCACAGGTAGGCATCACCATTGGCAAGGGTTGTAGACCAGCTTCTTTCTCCCCCCTCTTTTTTTTTATTTGTACTGCCACTGCAAGTGGTAACAGCATCAACTGTGTTGGCAGCCTGTCCTAGGCTGACCATATGAAAAGGAGGACAGGGCTCATGTAACTTTAACAGTTGTAGAGAAAAAGGAATTTCAGCCAGTGTCATTTGTATGCAATTAGTTCCTGGTGAAATTCCCTCTTCATCACAACTGTTAAAGTTGCAGAGGCCCTGCCTTCTTTTGTATATGGTCACTTTAGTATAGTGCCTGCAACTTTAACTGTTGTGATGAAGAGGGAATTTCACCAGGAACTAATTGCATACAAGTGACACCTGTAAGTAAGGTAAGCGCAGGAACCCTGAACCAAATCCATGAGAATTTCTCCGAAATTTCTTCTTCTTTGAATTCCTTGTTGAAAGCAATTTCTTTTTGAAAACAATTTCTTTTCTATCAAATTGAATGAGAATGGTAGAAATTCTCATGTGAGAAATCTTTGGCACAGCACTACTTTAATTGGATTGGACCTTATATTTTTATTATTTAATTGGATTAAACCTTATGTTTTAAATGTTTGACATTACTGCAGCCCGGTTCAACAATCCTTATGTCTAATATGGCATGAAGAGATGATTAACTCATTTATTGTTATTTTTTATTCAAAACAGCCAAGGCTCTCAGAGCAGCTTACAAAGATTGGAGACAGGCTTACAATCTAAGAGACAATAGCACAAAAGGAAAGGGGATTGGGAGGGAAGAGGAAATAAAAAGCAAATTCAGGCAATCGTTGTGAAGTTCAGCAAATCATGGAGTTGAATCTAAACACAATTGAAGAGCTGCTCTTTCCTTTTGATTGGATGTCTTCAACAGTGGCAGTTGGTAGCAGGATGCGGGCTGGAGTCTCAGCTGGAGCTGCATCCTGGCACAATGGAGATAAGGTGGCCATGTGGCCTACTCTACAGAGGGCAGCCCTCTTTTCGAAGGCCCCTCAGAGGACAGCCTTTTATTTGAAGGTGTCCTCTACAGTATTTGAACTGCTGTGTCATCTGCATCTTGTATAAACATGACGAACCATCAGAAGAAAGGGACGGATCTTGAAGTTGCCCATCAACAGCAGGCAACATCTGTTGACCAGCAGGCAAACAGCTAACTTGGTCTTCACTGTGGTGAGATGTACTGTATTTCTGTTTAAATTATTGCCATTAATTCAGAATTAATGCCTAAATGATAAATGATCGTATGCCAATCTCGGTCTTCTTTTGTCCTTTTTTCTGGTGCTGCATTTCTTCTTTTTTGACAATCTGTAAGTGGCTACCCTAGATGACTTCTGCTTCCTCTCCCTCCAGTGAATTCACTGCAGGGTCCACCCAGACTACTCCAGTTGACATAATGACTAGTGAAGGGGTGAAAACCTGCCTGGGCCTATGAGGGCTGTGGATGCCGCTGTGTCCCACCCTCCCAGGCTCCGACAGATGCGCCTGGTGGATTTTTGCCCCATTGCTGCCCGCATGACAAAAGGGGCACAGGATTGAGTGGAAATCAGTTTCACCCTGACCTGCATGCTCCCTTTGTCCTTTCCCCTACTGTGTTAATGGCGGGAGGAAATACACAATTTCCCCAAGGTGGCCGCCATCAGAGTGGAGGGGAAAATCCCCAAGGTTGGGGAAATTGTGTCCCTCCGCCCATGCTGATCATAGACTTAAAAGTCCTCTTGGATTAAGAGGGCCTTTAAAGCCATGATTGGCACAGGGGGAATGGAGGCAAAGAGCACTTTCTGAAGCTTCTGGAAAGTGTGCAACTCCCCCGGCATGCTAACAGTGTGCTAGGAGAATTGTGCACATCCCGGAGGTCCCGGATAGTGCGCATTGCTGAGTGCTCAGACGGGCTGGATCCCGGAATATATGGAAAGTATGGAATGATCTGAGTGTAGGTTGGACCTGGTCAGAGCTAGTGGCAGCTGGTGGCTTTGATTTCAGTGGTGAGGGGTTTCATTCAGAACCAGACAGAATTCTAAAAGAGCTATCCAAGCTGCTGAACCCTATGCACAAAAGAGGTTCTGCACCTTGGATAGATTCTTTCAAGTTCTGGCTGGCTCTGACTGAAACTCAGAATGGATTTTCAGCCCCACTCAAATTGGAGCTAATGGCCTCCACTGGTCAGACCCCCATTAATTTCTATGGGGGGGGGATGTTATTATTTTTAAAAGGTCCACCCAGCTTAAATGCCTTGCAAAGCCACATGAACTGGCAGGGCTTGGGAAATGATGAAGGATTAAAATATGTAATTAAAAAAATCTTTCTAGGCTATTTGTAAGGGAGGAACTCTCAGCCCCCAGACCTCACTTAAGATTGCTCTGTAAATTTCTTTCTGTTCGTCCGTCCGTCCATCCGTCTTTCTTTTTTTACTGTTAATTTTAGTGGATTCTCTCTCTCTCTCTCTCTCTCTCTCCCTAGATAGAGAGATAGAGATAGAGATAGAGATGCATTGTATGGTAGGGATGTGCACTGCATCGGATCCGATCCACAATCCGAATCCGATCCAGAGGGAAATCAGATAAATTATCCGATTTCCAATCCGACAGCTGGATCGGCCGATCCAATCCGAACCGATCCGAAAAGGTTCCGATCCGACAGCGGTCACCCGCCGATGAAAGTGGACAGCGGGGGGGGGGGCGTGCGGAGGGGTGGAGGGGGGTGCGCGGAGCGGCGCGCTTACCTTTCAGGGACGTCCGCTCCCGTCCGGTGCCAGCTGCTACTGCCAGCAGGCTTCGCAGCCTGCTACAGGATGGCGCGCCGGGTGATGACATCACCCGGCGCGCCACTCTAGAGCAGGCCGCAAAGCCCGCTGGCAGTAGCAGCCAGCGCCGGATGGGAGAGGACGTCCCTGTAAGGTAAGCAGTGGTAGGGGGGAGGGGGCTTACACCCCCCCAGGGCCGTCCGCTTCTATCCGTTGGCACCCGCGGGCGCCAGCGGATGGAAGCGGACGGCCCCAGGGGAGGGAGGGAGCGCGGGGGAGGGGGCTTACCTGCCTGGGCCATCCACAGCGGACGGCCCCGGGGGGGAGGGAGTTAGTCCTCCCCTCACCCACCCGCCGCCATTTTTTCCTCATAGACTTACATTGCAATGCATGTCAATGGGGTGAAAAATGGCGGCCGATCCAAAAATTTCTGATTTTTGGATCAGGATCGGACTCGATCCGGTCCGGGGGGCCTCCGATTTTGTCCGATCCGATCCGTGACAAAATTGGAGGTCCCGATCCGGCTCCCGATCGGGGGTCTGTGCACACTCCTATTGTATGGATCATATCCCCAGAAATCTTTGGGCTTCAGGTATATGCTAATTGGTCACTGAAGTCTGCCTATGATTGTTTCCTAGAGGATAACAATAGATTTTGCCACTGAGATTCTACTTGCTACTGCCGTTGTGTTTCTCTCCAGCTGCCTCAAGAATCTCAGTTGAATTTTTATCCATGGAGGAGTTTGTTGTGGCTGATTGAGTTTATCTGTACAGCCTACCTCTGCCATTTGGTTCTGTTCCACAGGTTTCAGTAGGTGGAGTCATGTCATGAGGGAGTAAATTCAAAAGGCATCACCTAGAAATTACACATGCAGAATGGAGATCTAAGAAGCGCCTTACTTTTTTGTATACTCGAAGGCTTAGAAGTGATGTTTGCTTGCCCAAAATGTTGCCTCATACAAACATTGGTAGAGTACTAAGATGGCTAAATGCTCAGGCACTGAAAGGCTGTGTCCACACTGCTGCAAAAGCGGGAGAACATCCAAAATATGACACACACTGAAACATGAGAGGTAGGTCAAAGAAATGCTACCACAAGCAGCTGTAGAATAGTTGCACACTGGGTGATGAGGAAATTTGGGAAAATGCAGACGTGTTTGGAGTTGATTCTTGGAGTTGCACATGGACTAGATGTCACATGGACCATGTTGGAGGGAGAGTTTTAACTATAAACTCAGGAGTGTTTTGTATTACGAATTCTTTTATGCATCTATGCCTTCTTCTTCTTCTTCTTCTTCTTCTTCTTCTTCTTCTTCTTCTTCTTCTTGAGTTATCTAAGACAAAAGAAGTCCTGCAATTCCCAACATGCCCCAGCCAGCAAGTCTTACTGGGGAATGCTGGGAGTTGTAGGACTTTTTCTGTCTGAACATGCAGAGAATTGCATCCTATATATATATATATATATATATATATATATAATATTATATTTTATTTTTTCAATCATGTAGATGTGTGACAGGGACAGGGAAGGAAATGGGTGTGAGATTGAGTGAGAGAGGAGGACATGGGGATTGTTTATTTATACTTTTTAAAAAATCAATATAATGTTAATAATAACAAAAGATGGATAAGCGTGAAATATGGATGAGATGTTTTTGACCTTCCAAAGGCCTCAAATGCAGGGTGTCTTAGAAACAAAAACACACGGATAAATTGCGTTGGCATATGGGCTGACGATTATGAATTGTGCAAAACTGTTTGGATAAGATGATCCCGAAGCCACGAGGAGCCCCAGACTTGTGATTCATTTACTTCTAATAGAGGAACCTACTGACAGATTGGGGATGGGTGCACGGACAGGGAACGGTCTTGTAGATTGCCACATCGGCTGTTGATCAGGGCCAAATTTCTACTTTTGGGGATATCTAGCTGGCCTAGAAGGTTTTATGCCAACTTCATATTAAATATTAATATTAAATATTAAAGTCGTTTTCAAATGCAGTGATTTTTTTTAAAAAAGTCTAGAATTATTCCCCTCCCACACACAACAGATATGATCTGAAGATGTTATGAAATCTTACAAGCTTCCAGACCAGCCTTCTGGTGCCCTCAAAATGTCTTGAACTACAACTCCCATCATCCTCATCCAGTATGTGGATGATAGGAGTTGAAGTCCAAAACATCTAGAGGGCACCAAGCTGAGGAAGGCTGGTCTATGCTTTCCTAGCAGTAGGGCAGGGGTAGGCAATGTTAGGTCCGGGGCCAAATCTGCCCCTTCTGGGGTCTCATTATGGCCTTCCAGAATTTTCCATAAGGCCATGGTCACTTTCTCTGGCCACATCCCCTTTCTCTGGCCACACATTCACTTTCTCTTTCTCCAACCACCACTTCTTTGGTGGTTTTCTGGCTTTTGTGCTCCCCCCTTCAAGGATGAAATACCTCTCCTAAGGCTACGCTACTGGCAGTAAGAGCCTGAAGCTATAATAGGCTTGTGGTTTGGGTATTTTGGCCCATCAGATTTGCCTTTTGCCTTGCCCCTTTGCATTTGGCCTTGCCCACCGCTGGGCCATAGCTCAGTGTGATCGAGCACCTGCTTGGCATGCAAAAGGTCCCAGGTTCAATTCTTGGCATCTCCAAGTAGGGCCAAGAAAGAATCCTGCCTGAAACTCTGGAGGTCCACTGCCTCTCAATGTTGACAGTACTGGGCTAGATGGACTCAGTAGAAGGCAGCTTCCTATGGACTTTCCAATGTGGACCCCAAGAGCTTTTCTGAAACTGAATTCAGCTCTCAAGCTGAAAGAGGTTCCCTGCTCTGCAGTACAGTAAAACCCTGACCAAATGAGATCTAACAATCTGCAAGATGTCCCTCCTTGGACCTTTGCTATAGTTCTTTTTAAAATATATATTATTTAGTCTTCCGAAAGAAGAAACAACTTGAGGATTTCTACGCAACAAAGACCCTTCGAAAATAATGTGCCTTGAGTGGTAAAATTTCGGTCACAACATAGTCCAGTGGGGCTGCCTGCTGCTATGGTTGGTGAACTGTCGAGCCTTTTGGACTCGGCCTCCCTTGAGAAAGTGCAGACCTCCGGATCTGACATCCTCAGTCAGCATCAAGCAGCCATGGATGTGATTATCGGTACCTTGATCCTTGCTTTCCACTTCAGAGACCAAAAGCTATCATTCCCTCTTCAAGAGCTTTGAAGTGCTCTGCTGCTCCCCGTTAAGGGGATCTCTCACCAACTGCCATTTTGGTGCCCTGTTGCTCTGAAGTTGAACACTGTTTGGACTGAGATTAAGGTAAACGAATTCTCCCCTTGGGCAGTGTTGCTTGACTAGATACCCTAATGGTGTCTGAGCCCTAAATATCTATTTATTTCCTTGCCATCTTCTTTGGAAGCACGGGGATCAGTTTATGCTCTCAGTCAGAGATTTCCTTTTGGAAACTAACCAGACTGAAAGCCAGTTCCAGTGAAATATTATCCATTGGGGGGGTTTCGCATCCCCCATCCTCACATGAAATTCTTGATACCCTAAATCAAAATCCATACATGTTTCCAATTGTGTCACATAGGAGGTTACCATTAAAACTTAAAAAACAAAACAAAACAAACAAAAAAACAAACAAATATGAGTTACATGCCAGAATATTTTGAGGCTTACATAGCAGCTGGTCCCTGCAAGGTCACGGAGACATCCCATTTTCTACTTTTGGATATGGATGCATATTCCATCATGACTCCTGGGTGCGGATATGGATATGGATATGGATGCATATTCCATCATGACTCCTGGGTGCGGAGAGGCAAGTCAAGCACTTGGTTAGAAGCACTGCAGCATTGATTGATTTACTGATTGATTGCATTTATATCTTGCCTTATTTCTTCTAAGGAACCCAAGGCAGCATACTTAATCCTCCTCCTCTGCATTTCTATCCTCACAACAACAACAACCCTGTGAGGTAGGTTGGGCTGAGAGTCTATGACTGGCCCAAAGTCACCCAGCGAGCTTCCATGGCTGAGTGGGGACTAGAACTCAGACCTCCCGACTCCCAGTCCAACACTCTAGCCACTACACCACACTGGCTTTCTATGGCATTCATGTCAGAATGGGCATAGCCATGGAGAAAAGTGGTGCAATCCCAGCTGCTGCTTATCATGGATGTGAAACTGTAAGATGTTGTATGAGAAAACAGCACTTACTTACATCTGTCTTCTCCAGCTTGGTGCCATCCATCAGCTCCAGCCCATCTAAAACATCTGGAGGGACTGACTTACATTATTGTTTACATTGAATTGGTTGACTTTCTATGTTCTATTTGTTGTCATGATGTCCTGATTTTAGTTTTTTAATTGTATTATATATTATTTCAATTGATAGCCGTACACTGCCTCCGAATTCACAAGTGTGGAGGGAGGTTTTTAAAAATGTAGAAAGAAAGAAAGAAAGAACTATATCTGTGATCCTCCCTGCTTTGCTGTGGCACCATGCAAGCAGAGGAAGAATACAGTCTTTTGAGAAACTGGTGTCCTTTGATCAGCAAAAAGGATACAACTGCTGGATTATTATTTTTCTTGCAGCTCTCTTATCTCTGCTCCTGAAGGTTGGAGGAGCTCAAGAGCAGATTTGGAGGTGCGTGACTGGCTGCTGGGGGTGGGGGGCAGCGGGGAGGGAAACATCCACTGCATGAACATAAATCCACTCGCATAACACTGGATTTAGCCATGCGATTTTAAGTTTTGAAGGACATCTCTAACACACATGGCTACGGAGATAAACTGGGGAGAAAAGGTGGGGAAAAAATCCTAGTGAAATCTCTGCTGATGTCCAGGGATCAGGAGAATGGAACTTCATCACTGTATAACTCTTTGAAGTTGTTCCACATGTGGGTGGTCATGATGGGACATGCAGCAATAGAGAAATGGTGGCCAGGCCCAGTTTGCAGGCCCCATTCTATGAATCCTTGAGGCTCTCAGACAAAGCTAGTGGAATATGATGTCAGCCAGTCGGATCAAGGCAGGAAGAAAATAGGGCCTTGGACGGCTGCAAGTAGACTAGCTGGAACTCTTTTACTACAATAGATGGTGTCTCAGCAGGAAGCTCAACCCAGTGAAGTGTTTTGTAGGCTGACAAAACCAGCTGTGCTCCTCCTAGAGGAGCTTACTGGACTCTTAAAGGGCCCTCACCTGATTTTGTAGCCTGAGATTTCTGCAAGGGTTGGGAGATGAAGGTTCTGCTGGGGACTCATCCTCTGAAACAGGAGATAATGGCAGGGCTTATCCTCTTTCTTGGAGGACCCTGAATAAGGCACTGATTGTCCTACCCCTGAGGAAGTAGCCTGTGCCTTATCCCTATCAGAATCTTCTGCTGCAACCTGGAAGGTCTGAGGGCTGGAGGTTGTGACATGGCTCAGACTGTGAGAGACATCCGCACAGCATCACCCTGTGTCTTTCCACTGCTTGGCCATTGCTTAAAAAAGGCTGGACACTGAAGCCTGCACTAATGCATGGACCACAACTAGCTTCTCAACTGTTTCCATGACTAAGAGAAGGAGAGTAGGAACAGAAAGCTGCCTTATACTGAGTCAGACCCTTGTCCATCCAGCCCTGTATAGTCGACACTACCTGGAAATGCTGGGGATTGAACCTGGGACCTTCTGCCTGCAAAGCAGATGCCCTACCACTGAGCCAAGGCTCTTCCAAAAGATGAAAATAGGTACAAATCGACTGGACGTTCTGTTTGAATTAGAGAATTTGGTCAATTTTAGCACAATGTACATAGATCCTTCAGAGGAGAGTTTTTTTGTGGTGGTGTGGAGAAGGGCTTGCTAGGCTGAGGTCGCAACAAACTAAAAATGCTGAGGTTCCTAACTAATATGTAAGAAAAAACGCATTTTGTTGTAATTTGGAGAGGCACAAGCCTGGAATCCAGGTGTTAAAAGATTGGCACTTGGATTTTAGTCACATGAGTGGAGATAACCTGGTTTTCTTCACAAAAGAGTGAGAAGGATCAGCACACAGCATATCTTAGTAGCTCCTAATTTTAACACCTCATTTAAAAATGTCAGTACTGCAGGCAGTAGAGTGAGCAAATGTGTTTGAAACACATGTGTGTTGTTGTTGTTTTAAAAAAACAATTATGAAAGATTAAAATATTCCATCTCTCATTCGTGTGTGTGTGTGATTACATTTGTACATTAGTAATTTCAAGAGCTCTTAATTGTTATAATGAAAGCATCCCAAACTACTAAAAGCCTATAGCCACAGCCAATCTAAAACAGGAACACTTTCCTCTTGCAGTAGATGAAAAATAATTAGCTTCTCTATGTAATATTACATACAAACAGCATTTGTAGCTTGGTGTACATTTTTGAGAACTCTGATTGCTAAAAAAATCATGCCAACAGGGAACCTAATGGTTTTAAAATCTTAACAAAGAGGCAAAAGCAAGAAAGGAAAGCACTTTAATTGGTATCAGCTTTTATACAATGCAACTATTTGCAGATTGAAATGCTACTAGAAGGAAAGCAAAACCTGTCTCTAGCTTGGTTAGCAACCGACACAAGTCATAAGAGCAAAAATTCAAATGGTTTGCAATAATCACATTCCGTATTTATTATATTGGTGGCTCATCCTTTCTCAGAGGGCAGAATGCCTTTTATTTTCAACATAACCCTGTTAAGTAGAGAGGCAGTGACTGATCTAAGTAAGATTCATGGTAGCCTGGATTTGAACTGACGTCTCCGTGATCCTGGTCCAACACATAACCACTAAGACTAGGACATGCTGGCATTTGTCAATAGCTGTGTGTGATACATTTCACAAAATATTAAAAGAGTGAGACAAAATGAGAGCAATGGCTTTTCTTTTCTTTGCACAAGCTGAATCCAGCTCTGTTCTTTTTGCGTTTTGTCGGCTCGCAACTCTGCTTCTCCACCCAGCTCCTTTCATTTCTCTTCATAGTTCCCTTGGCTTCCTATTATTTCTGCCTTAAATCAATTTGTGTTAAACAATCACCATTGGTCATGACACACTCCACTTTATCGCTGTCTCTCTACTGCTCATTTGGAACCAGACTTTGTGGTGCCATCCTAACAAATGAGAGTTATTTAAATAGTGGTCCAAATCCTTTCAAAAACGAATGCAGCCCGAAACTCCCCCGCACCCCATGATCAGTTATGATAAAGTATGACTTGCTTCACTGGCTACAGACTTCCATTCACGTAGCCTAGTTCAATAGGGTGACCATACAGAAAAGAGGACAGGGCTCCTGCATCTTTAACGATTACATAGAAAAGGGAATTTAAGCAGGTGTCATTTGTATGCATGCAGCACCTGGTGAAATTCCCTCTTCATCACAACATTTGAAGCTGCAGGAGCCCTGCCCTCTTGACCAGATACAAAAGCAGGCAGGGTTCCTGCAGCTTTAACTGTTGTGATGAAGAGGGAATTTCACCAGGTGCTGTATAGCAAACGGAGTGCAGCTGGGGCTGGTTCCTACAATAGGATGAAGTGAGGAGATTCATTTGAGCTGGCAAAGTGGAGGACGGATACATCTGACCTAGTGGGCACACTCTACCAGGACAGTCTTCTGCTTGAGTGTTGTTGAAATGGGCAGCAGCCCTTCAAGAGAAGAGGCAAGAGGGTTCTGTAGGGCAACACAGGAAACTGACTTCTATCAAAAGAACATAGGAGGCTGCCTTACACTGCGTCCATCTAGCCCAGTATTGTCCACGTTGGCTGGCAGCAGTTTCGAGGGTTTCCATCAGGATTCTTTCTTAAACCTGCCTGGAGATGCTGGAGATTGAACCTGGGGCCTTCTGCATGTAAAGCAGGTGCTCTACCATGAAGGTTGTTGTGAGCATCCGACTGGGTCCAGGAGGCCAGTGGAACCCCCTGCATCTGCCCCCCCCCCCCCGGACCCAGTTGGGTGCACTCAGCACATGTGTGGATCTGCCCCCAAGTGCTCACAAGACCCTGCAACACTCAGCAGCCACCAGTCCTGACTGCTGAAATCATGCAATTCCCCTCTGCATGAATGGCGGCCACCACCGGTGCAGCAAGGGGAAACACGCAATTTCTGGGGCCTCCAGAAATCACGCATTTTACCCCGCTGTGTCAATGGTGGCTATTGACGCAGCAGGGTGAAGTGCATGATTTTGGCAGCCAGGGCAGGCAGCTGCCAGGCCAAGCTGAGCCTCAAAAGAGGCTTGTGGGGCAAGGCTCGCAGAGAGCAGATGGCGGCCGCAAAGGCAGGCACAGGCGAGTTCACCCACTCCTATGAACTGTGGTCCTTCCCTCCTCTATCAAGTCAGACTATTTGTCTGACTGGCCCAGCAGCCTCATCAGCTCTCTCTGACTGGCAATAGCTTTCTAGATTCTTAGGCAGAGGTCTTTCAAGAGATGTGTGAATCAGCAAACCTCAACCTCTAGGAAGTTCTCCAAATTCTATTTCAAGGCTTATTGTAACTCAAGTCCATATCAGTTTGTGAGCCTTGTTTTTTTCTTTTCTTTTTGCATACAATTTCATGTGCACATTTCCCCAAACGTGGGGATCAGTTGTGCGCATCCTTGAAACATACACATTCCTCTCCCATTGATTAAAGCATATTTATGTGCATTTTTCAAAAGTAGGCTTCTTTTTTATGTGCGTTTTTCAAATGTACAATTGCTGCCAAACTGTCGTAGATAATTACAGGGGGAGAAATTTGTTTGGTTCGCATCTGAATAGGAACCAGACTAGTTTGGACTTCTTAAACCAATTCATGAACAGGAATGCAATTGTCATGCTGGTTGTGCGCTTCCCAGAATGCTGCAGTGCAGTTCTCTGATTAAAAAAAAAATAGGGAAATGCACATCTAATGGCCATTTGTGCCCCAAAATGCATATAGTAGGAGAATTGCACATGAACTTTCCCTCTTCCGAAATGTGGGAAAGATCCAAATACGGTCATGGTGCATTGCCTTCTTAAGCCATTGAAAGTGCAAAGAAGGTCTTATCGAAGGCATCAGCTCTCAAGGGTACCTTCAGAACCTATGTTAAGTAGAGATCTGTCCCCAGCCAGAGCTGAACAAATACATTTGGACCAGGTAAGGAGATTAACACCCAGCTCTTGTGCCAGTGCATGGGAACATATATGCCCCTATGTGTACAATTCTGAACAAGACCAGAGTTTTGGACCTGTCCTAGAACACACACCCCTCCAAGAATCTCAATCAGTTTTAATGCAAGTTTCTAGCCTTTATGGAGGCAGAGAGACAGAAAGTCAAAAACACATGAGCAATGCCTGCTGATATCTCAGAAGCCAGAGGCAGGCAAAGGACTTCCACTGCTCAGGAGAAGGATGCTCTGGCACTTTGTGTGGCTTTCTGGATATCCTGGATAGCTAACAGAAGAATTAGAAAATGCAAGGAACCATGAATGGATGCAAATGCACTTAATTTGCCGAATGTGTTCAGGTAGCAGAATTTTGCTTGTTCTTCGTGTTGACTTTAGATGGTGGGGTTTTTTTTGTTGCGATTTTACATATTGCCCTGCCTATGTGTCACTGCAGTGGCTCTTGGGATCAAGGCATTACTCCCTGAAATGTAGGCTAGCTCTTGTGTTCTTTGGTTTTCTCACCTGTCTGTTTTTCAATCCCATCTTACTTTCTGGTTTCCCCCTCCTGCCCCCATCTGAGGTTATTGCACTCACATGTTTCATGGTGTGCCTGCAGGATATGCTCCAATAGGGTGACCAGATAAAATCCAGGTCAGGGCTCATGTAACTTTAACAGTTGTACAGAAAAAGGAATTTCAGCCAATGTCATTTGTATGCAGTTAGTTCCTGGTGAAATTCCTTCTTCATCACAACTGTTAAAGTTGCAGGGGCCCTGCCTTCTTTTGTATCTGGTCACTCTACTATAGTGCCTGCAACTTTAACTGTTGTGATGATGAGGGAATTTCACCAGGAACTAATTGCATACAAATGACCCTGGCTGAAATTCCCTTTTCTCTACAGCTGTTAAAGTTCCATGAGCCCTGACCTGGATTTTATCTGGTCACCCTAATCCAATGTGTACATTGAGAAAGTTGCTTCTCCCCAGGCGGGCTCGTGTACCTAATGCCAAGCCTCCTTAAATTGACACTGCCTCTGTCCAACCAAAGTTAAAAGATTGATTTGGAAATTGCTTTGACGGCCTGGAAGTAAGGAAGTGAAAATTGGGATGGGGAGGGTGTGTGTGTGTTTGTCAGGACTTCTGCCATTGTGGAACTTGCATCGATGGTTCAGAAGAGCAGGGAGGAATCCTAATGGCTGCAAGAAAAGACAGGCTAAAGAGTCACACAATGCATACGTTTATTTTATTTGTTTGTTCTCCCCATATCTGGCATTCAGGTTTGGAAATGCTAAGTCAATACGTTCTTTCAGATATGATCTTAAATCTTGTCTTTTTCACTCAGGCCTACTCATATTGATCTGGCCTTTCTTGCATTTCTTTCCCTTCCTCCCTTCCTCCCTCCCTGTCTCTTTTGGCAGTGGCAGAAGGATCCGGAGAAATGAAGGTCTCCACAATAGGTTTATTTTTTCTTCCTCAAAAGGAGACTTTATTAGCTTATTACGCTCTGAGCTTTGCCTAGTCCTCTGCTTGGTAGTGATGAATGGCACAGTATTCTTAGTTTCTCTATGTATGCCTATATTTGAAAAGAAAGAAAGAAAGAAAGAAAGAAAGAAGACTGAATGAGAACGGGGGCAAATATCTGAAAATGCTTGGGGGGGATCCAGAAACTGCTAGCTTTCATAGAGATGTATTGATTTCATGATACTGTATTTGGTATTCTGGCACTGGAATCAGAATGTGAATTTGTTAAAAGGTGGGGGGGGACACCACGCAGCCTCTAAATAAAAACAACAAGCAAATTGCACATTATTATATCTCTCTCCGATGGTTTAATCTCCCCAGCTGTTGTTGGTCTGATAAACATCCATAAAACACACCGTCTCGTGTGAGATCAGAAAAGCCACATTCCTTCGCCTTCTGCAGTGGTTTTATAAAGAGGAAACCGAAAAGACAGAAACATGTAGGAAATGTGCTTTGTGATTGTATAGAAACTGGATATGTTCTGGAACCAGCAAAGAGATTCTTTTCTTTGAATTACAAGGAAATAATGTAAATAATGTATTTGTCATGCTGCTTTTAAAAGCATAAAACAAATGTTGTGGCGAATGCTTTTGTATATATGCTTTCCAGCCTATACCAGATAAATATCCAGACAAAAAGGAAATACAAATATTGCATACATGTGTGTGTACGTGTGTGTGTGTGTATAATACAACATAGGTGGCATCTTTTGTTTACTAAATTGTATGGTTTTTGATACTTCATTCAATATCCGCAAGGAGAAACCTTTATTTTATTAATATGAAGTGCAGCCAATCTTATGCATAATACTCAGTTTCACTGATTTCCAAAGGACTTGGACCCAAGTAAGTATGCCAAGCGTTTGCACCCACACCCAATTAACTAGTTAAAATGAGATGAATCAACTAAAATATTTCAAGTGTTTGACAGCCCTGATATATACATGAAGAGATGTGTAATCAGTTTTATTCTGGCTGTACTTTTATATTGTGGTTTTATAAGCTTCTATATTTTATGCTATACCTTATGGTTTTAATTTTTGTGAACCATCCAGAGAGCTTCTGTTATTGGGCAGTATCGAAATGAAATGAAATAAATACATGCACTTTACAGATTGTAAAGCACTCCACACTTTTTAAAAGTACGGTGAGTGTGTGTGTGTGTGTGTATAATTTTATTTGAATGAGATCCGTTCAGATCAATGATCCATATATTATAGAAATATGACTAAGCTCAAATGTCTGTTTACTTCTTTTTCCATTTTAGCTTTCCTTACCAATTTCTCCCTTCTTTCCTCTCTCTTTTTCAATGATTTTGCCTGTCCCTCCCTCCCTCTGTCTTTACCTTGTCACCTTCAATTCTATTCTTCTAATATCTATTTCAGTTTTGTCTTCCCTCTGTGCTTTGATTTCATTCTTTTAATTCCCCCCCACCCCCAACTTTGTCTTGCCTTTGTGGTTGGCTTCAGCATCTTCATTTCTTTCTCCTTCCCTTCTTCTCGTTTTGTCCCCTGCCCGTCCCTTTCCATCACCAATTAGGCAAGCAAATTGCAGTTTATCAGTCATGTGACTTGGCAATCTATTTCGGTTAGAAGAAGCAACCAAGCAAGTCCAAATGGTTAAGCATTTTATTTGCAGTTATATCACAAAAATAGCAACATGGTTGTAAAAACTGGCTAATTGTTTATTTTAAGGGAATCCTGTGAAGCTGATCAAATCATGTATGGTGAACCATACTTTTCTACCAAGTCATAGATTAAGTGGCACCATCAGGATAGGACTTTGGGGCAGATGGCAGGGGCCTCACTTATCAGAATAAGCAGAAGGACCCCCAAATGCATCAAGGCCAGATTACTAGATTTTGAAGTAATACACATGACCATTTAAGAGACCCCTATAAGACCATTACATCCCGAGCCTAAAATTTCCTGTGTTTTATCAGTGTAAGCCCACTCAAGTTATTAGAGAAGTTCACTGTGCTTTAATTGCATTTCTTAAAAAAAAAATGTCAGGCAGATCAAATGATTTTTTTCTTTCTGTTTTTTCTAATCAAGACTTTCAGATTACAGATAAGGTGGCTAGGTTTTGTGTAGCTGCTAGTGCGTGCCATAAACTTTTAGTAAAATAGTGGTATTCCACCAGGCTGAGACTCTGCAGTCATTTTTTAAAAAATGTTACTGCATAATTATGCACATTTCATGTCAGTATTATATATGTATATGTAAGGTGCTGATCAATGATCATAATAAAAACTCTATCTATCTATCTATCTATCTATCTATCTATCACGAGCCACCAAGCCAAACACAGCCCAACATGTAGAGGAGATTCCTCATTTCAGTATACACATGGTACACTAACATGCAACATTTTTAAAAGAAAAGAAACCCCTTAAATATCAATGTGGAACTGACATTTATTCTAAATTGCAGCCCCCCCCCCATGTGCCAGTGTACTACATAAAAAGTTTGGCAAGGTTCACTCCATGACTGCCTGAGCACCTGAGGTGTAGAATGGTAGAGAACAGGAGAGTGGTGGAGGCTGGCTATTAAGGCACTGATGGACGGGTGGTGGTTGAGTTCCCTACTGCTTTAGGAATTGGGTGATTACTTGAAGTGGAGGTACTCAAAAATGTACCACCATGGCTGAAATTAGAGTGGTCCCAATCCGAGGTGGGCACAGCAGGTCTTCCTTGGAATGGCCATTTACACATTGCTCAAGAAGAGAAAGTGCATCCCCCCAGAGGGGGAAAAAGAGAGGACAGAAGAGGTACAGATTTACATCAAATATGTATATGCATGCTTCTGGAACCCATGCAAGCAGAACATGAGTGCAAACATGTTCCCTGATTGATTGTCCAGAGCACTTGGCTTACTGTGCCTTAACATGGATGTTATTATAGCTGATAGGTTGAATTTCCATAGGTGGAGCTGAGTGGAGCAGAGAAGAGGGGTTTGGGGTAGAAGTTCTGACGGGAATGGATGATGTGGCAGCGTGGTTAGGACTTACAGCACTCCAAAGGTTTGGTGACACCATTCACCCCTGCCTGCAACCAATCGTGTATGATGGTCCATCAAGGACACAGCAAACCCAGTTTTGCTGTTTGCCCAGACTGAAAAAGAAATGGATTATCACATGCTTTGCAGGTCACAGTGCATGGCTGATAGGTTAATCTTGGCTTGGAAGATCATGAGTCAAGGAGGCCATTTAGCACATAAGAAAAAGCAGCACTAAATGCCCTTAAAATATTCTTTAGATAATCAAATCCCCCCCCCCCCCCACACACACACACAAACTTTGGTCCACCAAAACAGATGTTGCAAAGTTCTTTTTTCCTAGGCGAGATTCCCTCTGCAAGGTCATGGTAGCCTTCCACATTTTATCACTTCCTTCATAGTGTGTAACATTATTTATCTCTAGATTTAATGCAAGTTCAGTGATCTTTAGAGACCAACATCGAGAAGCATGATATTAAAAACACCCAAAGCCTTTCTGAACGTTGCTCGGAGCACAGAAGGCAAGTCTTTATTCTGTCCAATTCTTTTGTCTGGGAAGTGGCGTGAATGGCACTAATAAATCAAAAAATTTTTTCAGATCCATATCAAGGGCTGTGAAATAGGGATGAAATTTACAATACCCTTCTATTTCATAATTGTTTCTATACATGACGAGAATGTAGAATCAGAACCGCAATCACATTCCCACCGCCTCCTTCTGTGAGATGCTATCTGAGTTTTGAGCAGCTTTATTTTGGATGTTATGGTGCTTGCTGGTATCACTGATGATCACTCTTTTGGTTCTTTTAGAATAGACCTGAATAACATAAGGCCTGCAAGCCGCATGCAACCCTCTCTAAGATGTCCCACTCACACATCACCCAAAATACCACAAAGGGGGACAGAGATTTGCATAAAACCACCACGTGCACATTTTTAATGTGGGTACAAATTCAGAAATAGTATCATTTAAATAGAAATACATACATCAAAGGGGAAGATTGAGGCCAGGTGACCTATGGGCCTGCTCAGCCTGCCATCCGGATGCTAACCGTGGATGGGCAACGTCAAGACCTTCTTATGCTTCTCAATCTTCAAACTGGAGTTAGACTGGGCAGCCATCTGGTCAAGAGGGCAGAGCTCCTACAGCTTTAACTGTTGTGATGAAGAGAGAATTTTACCAGGTGCTGCATGCATGCAAATGACACCTGCTGAAATTCCCTTTTCTACGCAACTGTTAAAGATACAGGAGCCCTGTCCTCCTTTCCGTATGGTCACCCTATGATAGGAGAGATATTTAAAGAGATCCTTTTCCATGACGCTGCATGCTTAGCTTCTCTTGCTAAGTATTCACCCGTCCTCCCCTAATTTCCCACACAGGGCATTTTATTGTGTTTGGGTGGCAATTCGAAAACTTATTTTGAATTTCATTTATTATGGCGCTCGGTGCAATTGGGAAGAGGCCACACAGCTGTCCCGGATGAACAGAGACAGGGAACAAATATATGTGTTTTTGGCTCGCTAAGCAAGTTGCGCCTCTTCCCTTCCACCCCCACATCAATCTGCGTTCCTCCCAGACGACTGCCGAAGGGAAATGGGCTGAACGAGCAAAGAGGGGTGAAGCAGGGAGTCATCTTTTGAAAAGTGATTTGTGAGAATTGAGTTAATGAGTTTTGACAGCTATTCCCACCACCCCGAAACTCGGTGTAAGCTCTTTGAAGTTAACAGGAAGGTATCAATAAAAATCAAGCAAGTCTAAGCATACAGTCAGCTGCATCAAATGAAAAGTGCCGCTGAATCCATGGCCTTTTTTACACCTAAGGGTGTAGAGGGAGGGAGGGACCCCGGAATTACCTACTTCCGGTATTGTCCCTGAGGTTCTAAATGCCCATTGCGGCTACCATTTTTTAAAGGGAACAGCAGCATGGAGCACACTTGCACTCCAACGAAAAATGTAAGTATATAAAAAAAGCCCCGCTCCTGCTCCCCACCCCACCCCGATGCCCCTGGACTCCCCCGGCTACTCACGGGGAGGAGGGAAGAAGCCAGGACGGGCGCCCACACCACCTGTGGTCCTCCGAGACCTCAGTTATCCCGGCACAATGGAGGGCTCGTCCCTGCCTGCTCCTGAGTTCCCCTGTGCATCATTTGGGTGCACAGGGAGCACCTAGTGGCAACCCTGGGGAAAAGGGCTGGTGTCAAAATGGCCCAAGAGGCTTCAGTCAGGATACCTCTTTCAGCTTGCTTTGTCTTCCCAGTGTCTTGATGACTGTCACCTCCTTAGCTTTGAGATTACTTCCAATGTATGATGCTACAAATATTTTTATTTTAGCATGTTTGTTTTCAGAACTTTTAGATATTTATAAACTGACATGGGTAACTTGGTGGAAAGAGTCATTTAAATTACAATGGTATACATGCAGAATGGATTTCCCCAACATCTAAGTATTGTTGCACCTATCCCTGTTGTGATGCAAAACATTGGGGAGGGGCTTCATTTCAATGGGCAATTAAGACCCATTAGCTTTACAAAAGATCTGCTCCTTGTGTAGATGGACATGGCTAGAATTGGTTTGTTGATATGGATCAACACTGCTGCCTTGGGGGCATGTCTATGGGGACTGTCAGGAAATACAGGTAAGTGATCTAATGTCTCTTGTAACAGCAGACTAAGCTAAAGCTAAGCTCTTAAAGACAGAGTATCATTGTATTTAATATATATTAAAAGTATCAGTGCTGTTTCTGACACAAGACAGATTTTTTAAAAAATCCCTTGACTGTCCTCCTTGGAGAAACAAACATCATGTGGGAGTGAACATATTCAGTACAATAGGACAGATTGACATGAATGCCTGCATAGAATAGTGACAGCCCCAGTGACTTCAATGGAATTTATTCCCACGTAAGAGGTGTATAGAATTACAGCCTTTGGTCATCCAATTTTTTCTGGACCTGAAAGAGATCTAGGTGCCTATTCACAGACACAACAAAGTCTTGTAGCACCTTAAGACTAACAAATTTATTATGGCATAAGTGTTTGTAGGCTTCAGCCCATTTCATCCGATGCTTCAAGTATTATTCTGAGATGCAAGGATATATACATACACACATGGTTAGAGAGGTGGACTGTAAGCAGTGAAGTCATTGGGAATTGAAATGCAGGAAGTACAGAGAGTAAAAATGACTTCATTAAGAGTAATCGTCACCAAGCAGTTGTTGAGAGAAAGGAAAGCACAGTGAGCTGATCAACACATATAGGGCAGTAGCCAACGATGATATTCTGCAAACTCAAAAAGCACTAGTAGAGCTCCACTGAATTTTTCTATTGCGCGAGCGGTTGGCCATTACTCTTGTGAAACCCTTTGCGGAATGGGTTATGCAACCATGACACATTGTTGTTGGGCAGAGGGTTCCACAACAGGATGTGCAACAGGTTGAGCAATATGTTGCACAACAACGTGTGTGAGCAATTGCAGAACCTCTTTCACAACAACAATGCATCACGGCTGCATAACCCATTGCACAAAGGGTTCCACAAGAGTTATGCAAAACTGCTTGCACAACCATGGTTGCACAAATGTAACTTTGGTTGGATTCTCCGCTTGTGCATAGTTCAGAACTGAGTTTCCACTAGTGCAAGGTCATTTGCACTAGTGGGATGATACAGTTGGATACTGCCCATAGTTTGATTATTTGGTTTTTTTAGAACCTTTGTCCCTGTTCAAGGTACAGGAGATGGAGCTGAAACTGTCGATGAGTTCTCAGCTAATACCACCCAGAACCACCATGTGTGAAATAGCCCTGGGAGGAAGCCCAACTATTGCATTTCTGCAGGGATCTGGGCATCCTATGGTTGCATGCTCCCAAGCTCTCTTACATCAGGCTTCTCTGATGTTCTGATCCACTAACGATTAAAGGTAGCCTCATGACCACAACATGCCATACATGTGTCCTGGAGCTGCATGAGAGGATCCAGCCTCCAGCAGCCTCACTTAGTGAGCCCCACAGCTTCAACCGATCCAATGTCCGCATCTCTCACCGCTCCATGTGGAAGTGTTGGACAGGCCAAAGCAGCAGCCAGGCCTCCTGCCTTCCGTCTCCTACCTGGGTAGGTGCAAAGGCAACAAGCCTTAGGCAGCCTGTCAGGTATGCTTGAATCGATGCCTCCCTCCTCCATCCACCGGAATCTCCAGTGCTTAAGGGAACAGATTAAAAGCACTTTGGCTTGTGGGCAGCAAGTACGTGTGTCTGTAAGCTGTGCTGTAGTAATCACAGCCCAGCTGTATGGATTTCCAATGCATTAGCATTCTTTGGGGGCGGGGAGACATCGTTTGGACCACTTTATGTTGTTAATAAGGACCTGTTCTCTTTTGTAGCTTGTCTGCCTCTGAGCAATAGATCTGCCATTTATTAACAACACTATCAGGAAAAGCAAATACAATGGAAGAGGGGCAGGAGGGGGTTGGGTTTTCTCCCAATACCTTGACTGGAGAATCCATTCCTATGTGAAAACTTAAAATTAATAAGATTTATAATTTACAATGTGATTTCTGACACGGCTGTTAAATATCTGTGTCTTGCAGAAGGGGAGTTTTATCATAAGCATTATTTTCTTTTTGCGGCCTGATATATTTTCCATTTGTTACAACCCGTATGCACATCTTCTTTCAAAGTAAATTACTTTGGCAAATACTCTTGCTGAAGCAACAGCACATTTTCTGAGTACTTAGAGGGCAATATTTTGGACTGTGGGGTGCTTCCAGATGAGGCTTTTATGTTGCCATCAACCTAAGGGGTACTCCCCACACAACATGATAATAAATAATCAACCATGGTGTGAATTAGGATCAGTGCTGAGTTGACTATGGCAGCATTCGGACGACACGATAGTCAATACAACTGACGATTGTTCCCCCCCCCCCAGTTGACTATTGTGTTGTCCGAATTCAGCCTCTGTGTTGTTTAGGGGATAAACAATGCAGAATTAACAAACCATAGTCTAACTCTACATTGTTTATCCCTCTAAACAACACAGAGTGTCTGGGTTCAGACATCAAAAGGACAATCTACGATTGGGGCAATTGTAGGTTGGAAAATGAAAGTGGAAGTGAGGAGAATGCTGGAGGCAGTGAGGGCTCGTGCTCCCACTTTTACCTGGCAAATCGTGGTTAATTAGTTAACCCCTGATCTGCCATTATGTGTAAACCAGGTGTGTGAAAATAAACCTGAAAAGAATATCTCACTTGCACACTCCCTCCTATCCTTTCTCCCTTCCCTTCCCTTCCCTTCCCTGTGGTACCCAGAGTAATCAATTATAATTGGCAAACCATAGTTTGCTGTTACATCTGAACCAACAAAAATGGTTTGCATTTGCCTGGTAAAGCCTAATTCACATTCTCATAGTGTTAAGCCATGGTTTGACATTACGACTGAACTGAGCCAATGGGTAGGAGAGCAGAAGAGAATAAGCAGGCATGGCTAATTCAGAATTTTTTTATAGACACAATCCAGATGTGCTAAAAGCTTTTAAACCTCAACAATTTCAATGTGCTTAGTTCACCCATTGAAATAAAATAGACCTAAATTTGCTTAGCTCTTTGTCAACTGGATTTTGACTGAAAGTTCTTGACTTCCTTTTATGCCTCCAGATATAATTGTTATATGATCTTCTATTTTTTTTAAAGGAGTAACCTTATGAATCAGGAATATCATATTATGTGTGCAGTTCTATGGTCTTGGGATACATTGAAAAAAGGAACATGTCCAGATGTGCTAGCAATTGTTGTGCAAACTGTGGTGGTACACATGTCACAAGCACCTATGCTGTGATGATTGTGAAATAATTAGTGGCCAATGACACAGTTCATGCTGCCTCTCATGCCCACCACATTTTGGCAACCTTTAGTTTCAGGATTTTATAAAAAAGGTGATAAAAATTTCAAACACCAAATTCCTATGCATGTCTAAACAGCAGTAAAACTCATTGTGTTCAATGGGACATATTTCCAGGTAAGTATGTATATGATTGAATTCTAATAGATGTGCAGTGATCTCCTTTATTGTACATTGGAACCAAATGAGTCTCGATTTTTATTAATCCAGCCCACAGATTTCGTGACGGATTCTGCAGACCTGCAGACTGTTTATCTAACATTCGTAGAAAAATATGCAAAGATTTTTTTTAAAAAAACATGCAGCCAAAATATGCATTTCCCCCATAGGCTTAGGGATGAAAATGTGCATTTTGGGGACGCTTGAGCATTTGGGGAGAATTCTTGCAGTTTTGCATAGGCGAATTTGCACAAATTCAGAAACTGGAATAAATTGATTTCATTGAAGGGTGGATGATGGAACGAAAGTCACCTGACAATCCCAAAACATAGGCAGAACAGATTTGCAATATCTGTACATCCCTGAATATCTGTATAAACAAAGCAAAGCTGCCCACCCCCACCAAAAAAATAAAAATAAAAAATGACACCATAGCACATTACATACAGATGGGATATCATGCTATTGCCACTGAAAAATCAGCCAAGGAACAATTGAGCAATCTTTAAAATGCATTTGCAGAAAAAAAAGTTAAAAAAAACTTTATTTACTTATTTATTGGTCCAAAATTACATGAATCATTTCTAAGTTCTAACCTAATAGTGCCATTCCATGCACATCAACTCAGAGTAGGTACTAAGTCCCATTGAGTTCATTGGAACGTATTACATAGCATGGCTGCAGCACGTTTGTTTCTGCCTTTTTAAGCAGTAGAGCTTTATGGCAGATTGCCCCATTATAGCACCAATATGTACCTGGCAAGTTCAACCCGTTCATTTTCAGCAGTTTTCTCAACACTTAAATTCCACGGGTGGGTGTGCTATAGGGATGTCCCAAAAAAGCAACTGTTGATACTCACCTATGAATATTGACCAACTATGTGTAAACTATTGACAGACTATATTGAGAATGACTGAAAAGTCATGACATCAATGAATTTTGACACTCACCGAAATGTAAGTGTGAGCAATTATAGGTGTATGTTTGGAAAGTGTGGCTCAATTCAGATGACACATTAAGCAATGGTTGTTAAGTTAAACAACTGTCAGGTGAGTTGTTAACGTGTTGTCCGAATTCAGCCACACAACGCATAGACAACCCACAGTTGGTTAAGCAGGAGATTTAAATAACCGAGTTAAACAACTCACTTGCGAGTTGTTTAAAAGTTAGTCAATTGACTAACGTGTTGTCTGTGAGGTGCGTGGATTAAACAACTGAGGTGAGTACGTTAACTCAAAAGACCAGAGAGGAGAGCGGCAAAAGCAGCAGAAAGCGGGCGGCTGCTCCGGCCCACTCGCAACAGAGCACCGGCAATGCAGCCATAGCAACCAGGACGCCCGCCTCCCCCACCAGGCAGCTGTCACGGAGCTCAACAAGTGGGCAGCTCCTGCAAGCACTCACGCAGGGTGCCCAGTCAGCTACCCAAACAGACAGGGAAGCGCACCAGAAGGGAGCCATGTGTTGTGTCTACGTCCAACTCCCTGCTTCAAAGGAATGATATCTCAGATTCCGACTCAGAACCTGGGGATGGAATGCAGGAAATGGAGGAGTTACTGCAAGACGAAGTAATAGAGCCCTTTCCCACGGCAGGGGGGGAAGTAAATCCTCAAGGCAATAACGACCTTAACCAGGGAGAGAGTACTTTCTCTTCTGGGACAAAGGAGTTTAGGAATGCAGTGACGAGGCGTAGGACAAAGAGGAGGGACTTCAAACTCAAAACCGCCCGCCGCTCAGAGAGGCTAGCAAACAGGGCTCTACAGACTAATTTGTCCTAATGAAATGACTCTGTTCTCTTTTCTCTCTAAGTAAGCTCAACTGCATGCCTAGGGGCTACAAAGCCTTTTGATAACCTCGTTTTCCTTGTTTTGCTGGAGGAGGGAGAACGATCGTTTTTGTGTATAATAAAGGATTTGTATCTTTCCCTTCAAGAGGTCTGTTTATTGTTCGCACCCCTTTTGTTAGAACTTACAGAGTCACGACACCATGGCCAAGGGGGGGAGGGGGAAACAGAAGAAGCAACAACCCCAGGTGCCCTGGAGCAAGGGGCAGCTCCCCCACACCAAGAGGGAGAACAACACCCCATCCAAAGTAGACCCCCACTGCACTGCCACCTCCACCCTCGCATCACCCAGAAGGACGAGGGCAGGGGAAGCGGCGACCAGAGAGCCCCCCCTCATCTGCCCAACACGGCTGGACAGTGAGCCCTTGCCGGGCCCCAAGAATCCCGTTGGGGAGCGTCGCGCTTGTGCGGAGGCGTCCTGGGTGCGTGAAAGCATCAGTGCCTGGATCTGGCTGCGTTACCCCCACCCCCTGTGAGCGTCGGCTGTGGAGTTTCATCTGTGGACTGGCATCTCTCCCTGGCATGCCGCCCCTCTCCACCTTGTCCCCTTTGCACGTTCCGTGCTTGGCTCCCTGGGGATGTGGCCTCGGCCGTCCCCTCTACACTGCTGTGCCTTCCAGCTGCCTCCTCCCTTCCCGGGGGTGCCTGTCTTTTCCGTAGGTTCTGCCCTGGCATAGTGATGCCCATGTGCCTTCTGCCCATGTCTGAGCTCCCTGCTGAATAAAGTTTTCTACGCCACCCCACTCTTGCCTTCTTTCCTGTGTGTGCGGAAGATGCTCTAGGAGGGAGGTGGGGCGGGTTGGGGGCTGGGGCGTGGGTGCCAGCGTGTGAATTGCAGTGCTGGGCATGGGGTGTGACTGTTGTATTGGTGCGGCCGTTCCTCCTGGCTGCCTCTTTGCCCAAGGCTGCTGAGTTCCGCCCACTGACTGAGGCAGCCAATGGGGTTAGGGAGGTGTGTCCTGCATCGCCTTCAATGGCGGCGCCCATGGTTTTCGGCCGCAGTGTGTTCTGGGATACCTGCTGGAGGACTAACAGAGGTCGGTAAGCGAGGAAAATGGCGGCCGAGCTGTCAGTCAGAACCGAGTACGCTATTAGCAACCGGGGTGGTTAACGGTTCTTGCAGTGCCTGCTGCAGCGTGTCTGTAGATCACCGCCTCTTTAACCCACCGTCAGTAGGTTATTTCCCCTCAGTTGCTTAACGTGTTGTCCGAATTGAGCCTGTGTGTATATGTGTGTGTGTGTGTGTATATATATATATATAATTTATATTATGGCTGTGCACTGACACATACACACACACACACCTGCTTTGTAGGCTGATTCACAGCTCCAAATAAGCCCTGTTCTGCCTTAGCCTGATTGGGACCTGATCCGATCCCCTTTGGATCCAGATCCGAATTGAGCCTTGGACATCCAAATCATTCATATGTCCACTTTCCTGGGCACCCACTAAGCAACTGCCGGGAAGGCTGGGTGCAAGGTTTAGGGATGTCCCCACACCGCTCGCCCCTGAACCCATCCTGGTGTGCTGCTACCCCCCTTTACTGGACCCTGGAAATGGCACTTTATGACCACCATCGTGCACGATATTAGATCTACAAAAATACAGAGCCCCCATCTTCAATGAAAATGGCAGTTCACATGGAGGAATGGGCAGCTGCCTACTCCAGACCAACGTCCGTCTGTCTATATCATTTATTTATTTATTCATTCATGCATTCATTCAGCAATAGCCAAAGCTCTCTGGCAATTCACCATTTGGATTGGTCTGAAGCGATCTGAAGTGCTTCAAATCAATCAAACCCACTTTACACTGCATTGAACTAGTCCAGACCCAACTTGGATTTGGACAAATTTGGTCCAAATCACCCTGCTTCATTTTGGGATTTGGCTCTGGAACTGGTGGTGCACAACCCTGTATATAATTAGAACATTAAAAAATATATCCAGGATTATTGGTCATCACATGTGAATCCCAATAGTCATCAAGATATTTCAGACACCCCCTGTAACGTAGGGATAGGTTGACAGGTTACTGGAGGCCCAAAAGCCAAATGCAGCTGATTTGAGGCAGAATTTATTTCCCGTGTCACCGTCTTATGGATGCAGGCCATGGATAAGTTGCAACCAGAAGGGAAGTCTTAACATAAGCATTTTTATTTTAAGGAGCAAGTTTAATGATTTGCCCTGGATCATTCCGCAGATTTTACCATGAAATCAAGCAGTTCTTGGTTAAACAGAGTAGTGCCTCAGATTGCTCTTCTGTTCTCACAACACAATAGCGACAGCCAAAACATGGTCTCGGGGGAAACTGGTGGCTATTCAGATGCAATGGGCTTACCACGGAGGTTTTCAGCTCAAGCAGGATACAAATCCAATGAGAGATTTCCTGCTCCATCACAAATCCCATTCCATCCCTGCCTTCTCTAAGTTACCATGTCAAATGTTCCTGCTCAGCTAGGTTGACCATATGAAAAGGGGGACAGGGCTCCTGTAACTTTAACAGTTGTAGAGAAAAGGGAATTTCAGCCAGTGTCATTTGTATGCAATTAGTTCCTGGTGATATTCCCTCTTCATCACAACAGTTAAAGTTGCAGGGGCCCTGCCTTCTTTTGTATATGGTCACTCTAGTATAGTGCCTGCACCTTTAACTGTTGTGATGAAGAGGGAATTTCACCAGGAACTAATTGCATACAAATGACACTGGCTGAAATTCCCTTTTCTCTACAACTGTTAAAGTTACAGGAGCCCTGACCTCCTTTTCATATGGTCAGCCTAATCAATTGGGGTGGGCATGTGGGTGTCCTACGTTACAGATGCCAGACCTCTCTTTGAGGCATCCTCCATGGAAAGGCTGCCCAGTTTTCATCTGGTCAAACAGTACAGGACTTTAAGGAGGGAGTGATAGTAGCAGGGGTTTGAAATTAGTGTCCACCAAGAGGAAGCGGCACCTGGAAAGCAGACAGAGCCGGCACACCACTCACCAGTTTGCAATCCCTCCTACTATGGTGAAAAATGTTGTGTTCCTATACAAATTAGAGCAATTCTTCTGAAACGTGCATCGGTACATATACCTTTTATGCGTTTACATTGCCGGTTTTATGCAGATTTTCCAGTTTTATGCAGATTTGTGTCCACTTGTGCTCTCTTTTTGGATGATGCACTTTCTCTTGTTTGGCAATGTGTAAATGGTCACCCTGTACTCCAGAGCTGGGGAATACGTAGTCTGTAGGCCACATGCAGCTCCTGCCCCCTCTGCCACCCTCTGGGGGAAAAGGAGGATATTTTTAGCAGCAAACCATGAGTTCCTCCTCTTTTTTGTGACGCAGTGTCAGGAATGCAGCCACCACTGGATCCACCGGTTGTGGTATTGGCCTCTAGACCACCCAAAGTTGCCCATCCTGGCTATACACCATCTTCTGTGGATGGCAACTGTAGATCTAATGATTTGGCCTTGCCACAGCCCCTTTTTAGGCTGCTATCTCAATGGCAATGGGGTGCGTGGGTGGAGGGACACTTCCCCATAGCCAAATATAGCCCAGTGGCCCTGCCCTGCAGCTCATCCAGAGCTCAATAAAGCACCTGTGTAGATCTGTCCAAGCAGCTCCACGGCGAGGAGCCTGCTGCCTTCAGAATATACTGAATGGGTCATAATAAGTAGTTGTACTTGGGAGATAACAGTTATGGATAAAGCTCTATTGCAGTCCTAGCACAGCTGAGCCACTGGTGACCCACCAAGGGTGGTGTAATGGAACCAGGACTTACAGGGATACAGCACCTGCATTTTTTTATTAGCAGGGATGCTGACATCATCTGCCACCCCCATCGGAATTCCTTGTACCCTCTGAGATTAGCTGCAATCCTCACAGTAGCTGCGGGAAATGAAAATCGATTTTTCCAACAACAATGTCTTGTCCTCTGTTGTAATGCAAATTATTTTGGGATGACTTGGTGTTGAATTTTTACTTAGTACTGATTCCCTTTACAAGCAAACTGCTATTGCGAATGTAAAAACTGCTAGAATTGACTTATTGAGATAGGTCCACAGAACTGCCTATAATTTTGTACTCTCCTTGGGGGTGTGGCTATGGGGACTGTGGTGATGAGCACCTGCACTTCAAAACATAGCACTACACCACAGCCCACCAAGCTGAAGGTGGCTCGCCAGCCATGTAAAGTTACTCATAGAGTGACCTGATGTGAAAGGGCTCCTGTACCTTTAATAGCTGGGCAGAAGAGGGCATTTCAACATGATGCTGAAATTCTACCCAGCTATTAAAGGTGCAGAAGCCCTGCCCTCTTTTGCAGCTGGCCATCCTATTTACACCAGGTTTGGCTTCTCCCATCACTGTGGAGGAGAAAGCAGTGCCTCATGCAATTCTGTCTTCTAGGTCATCCTTAAAGTTCATGCTGGCCCAAGACATGTTGCCTCCGCTATTTATAGGGCTAACAATTTAAACAGTCTTGCCTCCTCCACTATTCAGACACCAGTCTGTGTCTTTAACTACCTCCTCTCCCACCCTCCAACACACCTTCGGCTGCCAGACGCAGGTCATTTCACCCTACCACATGACAAAGCTGCTCCCACTGAAAGGTACAGAGTCTGCTGCTCGTGAATATTCAAAACTTTCACTCCTGCTAGTGCAGCTTTTACAGTCTATTTTCCAACCACATTTACAGCTCGGTTTTGTTTTGTTTGTTTCCTGCAATGGGGATATTTCCCTCCAAGTTGCCGTTGTCCACAAGCCATTCTTATCTCTTGAATTCCAACATTCTCTAGCCATCTAACCCCCCCCCCCAACAGATGTATGCAGTTCTCAATGAAAATCGAAGGCAGCCCCCGTTCCTCACGTTCTTCTGATACTGTTACTATTTACAACTGAGAATGATCCCGATGCGTTTGAAAAATGGTGGATCTGTCATCGATTTTGGAAGCATCAGAAAGCACTATTAAAATCCGGGGTGGGGGGGGGGGATTGCGCACATGAATTACTTATTTTAGATTGTCACAGCTTTCTTTTGTTTCTGTCATCTGGACTCTCTGTTCTGTGTCAATCTACTGTAAGCTGCACTTTTGGTTTAATGAAATAATTAGCCCTATCAGACTGCTGACCTGCTACAATTAAAAGAGAGAGAGAGAGGGGGGGGATGTGGCTCTCCCTCATCCCTTCCTTCTATTTCCCACCTCTTATGAAAACAGAAGCAGTTCATCTTCAAATGTTAACATGTCATATTAATGACAAATCCTTTCTGCTTGGGGAAAAATGCAACAACAACACTTCACTTATTTCACATCAGTTGCTGCCTGTAATATTGGAAGCTTGGAGAGTATGAATTATTTTCGCAACATGATTTTGAGGGCCACTTCACACATTACATTCAATGACATGGAGAAGATTAATCTCAGAGTTGGATAAAGAGTGGTTTTGGGGACTAACTATGTGCTGTGTGTGTTTAGGGAAGGGGGAATTTCGAATGGAGAGAAGGCAAGGGAGTGGATGCTTAATCCTTTGTCTTCCCATCACTTTTCCAAAGCAGGTTTTCCCCTTTAGGGATGAAAAAAATGTATGTTTACCTTGGGTTGGGTGAGCAATTTGGGATGGAGAAATCATGTGGAGGGAAAAGTCTCCTGAAGCTATTTTCTTAAATAGAAAAAAAAGGGAGGAAGGTGGGAGGAAGGGAGAATGGCATCAGGGTTTCATTTCATGTAATTACATGAAATGGCATTAGGGTTACATGAATGACATCAGAGTTCCATTTCATGTGCTTACATGCAATATTTACTTAGACACTTTGTAATATAAGAATGGCAATATCCTATGAAAATAGATTGGGAAACCATGGCCAGATCTACACCAAGCAGGATATTGCACTATGAAAGTGGTACATAAAAGGCAGGAGCCACACTACTACTTTATAGCGGTACTGAAGTGCACTGACAACCGTTGGGGACCATTGACACATACCACATACTGCTTTCATAAAGTTATATCCTGCTTGGCGTGGCTCCTGCCTTTTATATACCTCTTTCATACCATTTTCATAGTGCTATATCCTGCTTGGTGTAGATATATATCACATATCTGCAATGCCATTCATAGACTACAAGATGCAGGGAAGCAAAGAAACGGATTCAACTAAGTAATGTTTTCAAAAGTGAGTATTTTTTATATTATAAAGGCCCTGTTCAAAAGACACCTTAATAGGGGTGTGCATGCCAAAAAATATCGTCGTTTATCGTTATCATCATTTCGGACCAAAAAAATTATCGTCTTCATTCACATCGTAGGTGAACCATATCATCTTCACGATAATTATCATGAAAAAAATGATATTTTTGCAGCCCTATTTTTAAAGAAAAAAATGCCTATAACTTCTGTATTTTAAAAGTTAGAGGCTTGAAACTTGGTCACAGTGCTGATGGGGTATGCCTAAGTATGTGTATGAAATTTGAGATCAATCCCTACACATATGTGCCAAATTTGAGATCAAACCCTCCAACCCTCAATTTTATATGAATTTATTAAAGATCATTTCAGTTCTAACAGATCAGAATGACAGCTCACCATGTGCTTTCATTCAGACCTGTCAGAATGGAAACAATCTTTTTAAAAAATCATATAAAATCGAGGGTTGTAGGGAGAGATCTCAAATTTCATACACATGCTTAGGCATACCCCGTAAGCACTGTGACCAAGTTTCAAGCCTCTAACTTTTAACATACAGAAGTTATAGGTATATTTATATAGCAGTCTGATAAAACGATAAAATCGTCCGAAAATTATCATCTCTGATCATTATCGTAGGGTTTTGTATCATATCATTAAACACATGCACGATAATGACCTTATCGTATCGTTATCGTTATCGTACATTTTAATGATACGATACACATCCCTACACCTTAAACCATGGCTTTAACCACTGTGAATAATGAATTTTTGCTTTATTCACCATGGTTAAAGCTGTGGATTAAGGTGTCTTCTGAACAGGGCCATACTGATGTTCCGCCACACCTCCTTCTGTCCATCTGCCTTCTCTTCTTGACACACTTTGGCCAGCACAGAGGTAAGAGTTTCTATCTGAAAAAAATGAGAGGGAGCTGAAGCGATTCAACAAATCTGGGGAACCTGTCACCTCCCACCCTTTAGAGGGAGCCCTTCCTGATGCCCCAGGATTAGAGAGCAGTCTTGGGAAATATGGGTGCCTTTGTAACATCAGTGCTGCATCATAAAGCTGCAAACGAGACAGCGAATGGAATTGAGGGTATCAAGGGAAGGAGAGAGGAAGCTAGTCCAAGAGAAAGAGACATAGAGAGACTTGCCCATATGATTAGCTACAACCCATCTTTTGTGCTCATATTTTCAAACATATTCCTTCACAAGCATTTGATGGAAAGTAGGAGCCCAACTGCACCTCTATCCTATTGTGGTAAGTCCCTTCTTACAGCTCATGAACACCTAATTGCCTTCTAGGTTTTCCACTTCACATTTGAGCCTTTGCATCAACATCAACATTCCCCCCTGAACAGGAAGCATATATATCTCTATCTATCTATCTATCTATCCACACACACACACCATGGATAGTATTCACGATCATAGCTGGCTTGATCCAGCAATCAATTTCTGGCAGAACTCCCACAGAAATCGACATCAGTTAAGAATGATAGACCTAGATGAGCCTTGCAAGTTATTTAACCAGAACCTTTGCACCAGTGGTGGACATGAAAAGGATTATAGAGACATAACCTGGAGGCAGGGTGCCTCCTGTATTCTGTTAGTTCTTGCATACTGATAGGGATTGCCATCTCTTTATTTCTAACAGAGACACAACAGACAGGAGTTCAACTAGTGCAGCTTCCAACACTGCCTGTTGAATTTCTGCCTGTCATTGACCTATTAAAGGCACAGAAACCCTGGAAGGGAAAAGTGTGGTAACCGTAAACATTGCTGCACTTTGAACCCAGTGGCATCTTAGGCCTTTATCACACCTACCCGGTTTGCTTCCGTGGGTTCCCCCTCCATTTCCTATGCGAGTGTAGCCTTTTGAATCACGTGTGGTTGGTTTTGCTCTGATACCTCAGCTCAGCCTGCTGTACTTGCCTGAAACAATCTTTGTCCGTTCGGGGTTAAATCGAAACAGAAACTAAAAACGGAGCTCTCAGGGCGCGAGAACAGCGCGAGGGGGACGACACCATGCGAGTCCCTCGCTGAAGATCTGGATCAAAGTGGCGGTGAGTGTGCTTAAAACCGCACATGTGATAATGGCCCTAATCACTTGCCACCTTCTTTGCATTGTGGCCACGTGTCAAACATCACATCTGTCTTGGATGTATTGACCCCATTGCATCCCAAATAATGGGGGGGGGGTGTCACGGGTAGTCTGTGGGCAAGTCGTAAAGACATTAAAATATCCATATGAAAGAAATCTAAAGTCAACAAATGGCAGCAGCCAATGAGATAAATATAATAGTAGCAAAGAAAGCTCTGATTGAAATGCATGGGTCAACAAAAAGGTTTTAAAGGTTTGTCTAAGCAAATGAGTCTAGCTATAACTAGCCAAAAACTGTACCAAGAGAAGGAGCCCTTACAGCTGGACATAAATGATATTTTATTTTTAAAAAACAGGGCAATTTTCTTACACACACTTTACTGGGAATTAGGGTGACCACATGCCCTGCTTTGCAGAGCGCAGTCCGCTCTTTGAAGGGGCCCTTTATTTGAAAGGCTGTCCAGTCCAAGGCTGGTTTGATGACAAAGAACCACAAGAATGGATTGCCTTTACATTGATACTGTGAATTTGTGGGTTGTCCATTTCTTTGCTGGTCAAGGCTTCCATACTTGGGTGGTCAAGTGTCTTACTTTACAGCACATAGTCCTCTATTTGAAGGCATCCTCTATTTGAAAGCCAGTCTGGTTCAAAGTTCTGTTTAAAGATGAAGAATAATAAAAAGGGAGATCTGCCGGCAGCCTTGATGGGCCCCTCATCACTTAGCACCTTGACAGCAGACTGAGCAAGACACAATGGTCACCTGGTCCCACTATGGCCAGATGTGTTGCATGCCTCTGTAAGTTACAGTAATTCTTTCTAAATATGCACATTGTATCATGGTGCTGGAAATTTCCCTGTCCTAGCTACACTCTGTTAGCTGCTGCCTGAAGGGATGCAGAAACCTGCCCCATTGGGACATCATAGTACAGATTTCATAGTACTACCAGGGGTAGGTGACCAGGTGATCCTGCAGCTGTTTTGAACTACAATCACCATGATCACTAACCATTGGCCATCCTAGCTGGGACTGATAGGAGTTGTAGTCTAAAACATACAGAGGGCATTAGGCTGCCTACCCCTGTACTAGACATTAAAGAGAGAGTTAGGAGGAGCAGATGGAGGAGGAGGAGGAGGAGGAGGAGGAGGAGGAGGAGGAGGAGGAACAGGAGGAGGAGGAAGAGGAGACACGGGGACTCAAAATCTGGATTTGGTTCTAATGTCGTCTACTGATTTTATGTTCAAATAGATGATAAAAACATGGGACAGTATTTGAGAAATTCAATTTGCCCCAATGGGGGATTGAAACTAGGGATGTGCACTGGATTGGGTCCGATCCACGATCCGAATCCGATCCAGGGGGAAATCGGATAAAATTATCCAATTTATCCGATTTCTGATTTCACCGTTGGATCGGCCAATCCAATCCAATCCGGAAAAGTTCCAATCCAGATCGGATGGATCGGCGGATCGGCGGGCGCCCACTGGCACCCACCGCCGCTTCCATTGGCGGGCGCCAGCGGCCGCCCGCCAATGGAAGTGGACGGGGGGGGCTTCCCTAGCGGGGCTGTCCGCTTCCATTGGCAGGTGCCAGTGGGCGCCCACTGATGGAAGCAGACAATGGGGGCAGGGGGTGGTGGATAGGAGCGGATGGCCAGGAAAGGTAAGCAGGGGACAGGGGGGAGGGGGGGCACGTGGGGCACGTGGCGTGCTTTCCTTCCATGGCCGTCTGCTCCCGTCCGCCGCTGGCCGCTACTGAAAGCAGGCTTCGCAGCTTGCCCCTAGGTAACGCGCCAGGTGATGACATTACCTGGCGTGCTACTCAGGAGCAGGCCGCGAAGCCTGCTCACAGTAGTGGCCAGCAGCGGACGGGAGCGGACATCCCCCGAAGGTAAGCAGGGGGAGGGGGGAGGGGGCCCCGTGTGCACGTGCGCCACTTACCTTCGGGGGGACATCCGCTCCTGTCCGCCGCTGGCCGCTACTGCGAGCGGGCTTCACGGCCTGCCCCTAGGTAGCACGCCAGGTGATCATCACCTGTTGATGATCAGGTGATGATCACCTGGCGCGCTACCTAGGGGCAAGCCGCAAAGCCTGCTCGCAGTAGCGGACAGTGGCGGACGGGAGCGGACAGCCACGGAAGGTAAGCAGGGGGAGGGGGAGGGGGCTTACCCCCCCCGGGGCTGTCCGCTTCCATCCGCTGGCACCCGTGGGCACCAGCGGATGGAAGCAGACAGCCCTGGGGGGGTAAGGAGCACGGGAGAGGGGGCTTACCCACCCGGGGCCGTCCGCTTCCATCCGCTGGTGCTCGCGGGCACTAGCGGATGGAAGCGGACGGCCCTGGGGCGGTAAGGAGCGCGGGGGAGGGGGCTTACCTGCCGGAGCCATCCACAGCGGACGGCCCCGGGGGGAGGAGGGAGTTAGGGGCCCCCTCACCCACCCGCCACCATTTTTTCCTCATAGACTTGCATTGGGGGAAACCTTCTTTCCCCCAATGCAAGTCTATGGGGGGGGGGGGGGGGGAAATGGCGGCCCATCCAAAAATCGGATGTCCGATTTTTGGGTCAGGATCGGACCCGATCCAGTCCGGGGGGCCTCCGAGTTTGTCCGATCCAATCCAGGACAAAATTGGAGGTCCCGATCCGGGTCCCGATCCTATCCGGGGGGTCCGTGCTGCAGAAGATGGAGTCATAGACAATTCAGCTATCACGACGCAAAACTATACTAATAATTTCTCTCTGTTTTTTTCCCTCCCCCAGCAGTAATTTTAATTTAAGGCACTAGAGGAGATGCAATTTAGTGCGATTTAGAGCTGCACTTTTATCATTATTTTCACTCTCCTGAATCATTACTATTTCAGTAGCAGCTTGGACAGAAGCCACAATCTGAAAGACTAAAAAGAAATTCTCTTCTGCAACTGTATCACCCTGTGTGCACCCAACCTGATCACTAATAACAGCATTATACCACTGTAGGCACAATTGTTTAAATCCATAAATAAACTATTGGTATACCATTGTAGAGTTGCATTAAAATCAACTGAGATACTTTAGATGTAGCCAAACACAATTAAAAATGCATTCTTGAGTCCTGACCATCCTTACCAGGACATACATCCAAATAAATTCAGTGGCGCTTACTTCCAAGTAATCGTTTTGAGAACGGGCTTGCTTTCTGGGTCCAATATTGATTCATAAAAAGAAAGTCATGAAAGCATGATTTGAAAATATATCAGAAAAAGTGAAAAGCTCCCAAGTTCCTCCCACTTCCTTGACTTGCCATGCATGATGGTAGGCCCATACAACTGTTTGATCCATCGGGCTGAACATGTCCCACCAGCTATGGCCAAATGGCAGCCGACGAGGGCCTTCAGCTTTCAATGCAAGAATAAGAGATTGTGAAACACCTGGCAGGTTGCCGAACACGGGGGTGTTCAATGTTGTGGGTTGCGAGATGTGCAGGTTTCCTCTATGGCATCATGTCAAAATTGACATAATAGTTACCTTAATTTAAATAGAAATACAATGAATCATAGTGAGGAAACATGTGAAGAGATGGTCTGCATGCTTACTCAATCTGCTGTCCAAGTCCTAACCACAGATGAAGTCCTAACTTCAATGCCCCTGCTCTCCGTTCAAGTAGTTCTTCATATTTAAACTGGACTTGGATTGAACAATCCTTCAAACAGAGGACGGTCCTCTGACAGCCCTTTAAATAGAGAACTGTCCTCTGTAAAATGGGACACATGGCCACCTTGCCTATGGTTACTCATATGGTAGAATGTGAAGTCTATGGAAAGGAAGGATTGGAAAATTAAATTGCTGATTAGGGATAAAATCTACCCATCAATTGAACTGCACTGATGCGTTTCTCTCTAGTGCAGGCAACCAAACCATGGTCATATTTAAGGGGCTGAATATGGCATGGTCCAGCAGCTTTTGATAACACTGTTTGTGATGGGTAATTATAAAAGTTCTAGCAATTGGATGCCACAAGTACAGAACCCTCTGCAGCCAAGGCTTGTGGGATCTTTACGTGAACTACTGCTACTGTTATGCTCAGTGGTAGCAGCCTCAGCCGAAGGGGCACACACATATCAGCTTGGGACTCAAAACCTGATAGAAAGCACAACTTTAAGACACAATCCTTTATGTGTCTACTCAGATATCAGTTCCATTGCATTCAATGGGGCTTACTAGGTAAGTAGGTAGAGGACTGCAGCCAAAAAACAACAAACTACGCTTCTGGTTCTCATGATGGCACAAACAATTCCCAATACATGGCTGTGTAATTTGATCTAAGTAATATTTATCCCAAATGCCACAGCAAGAATGCAGCCCCAACAATGGGGATGGGTGGTTCCAAGGCATACTGCAAGCTGAAGTGTAGGGAAACACACTGAACTACAGGGCATCTAAATTATACAAGCTTTATGTATGAAATGATGAGGCCGTTTGGGACTCACACAGCAAGAAGACACCGTGGATGAATTTCCCCATGAGGTTTTCAACACAGCAGAGGCTGCCATTTTGATTACTTGAGCTGCAATGGAGATGTGCCATAAATAGTTCTTATCTGCAAAACCTGGTTGCACCTGCAACCCTGAAGCAGCCCATGGGTTCCGGGTGACTTCTCAACTCACCCAACAACTCACCTCATAGGGTTCCCACTAATGACAAGCTATGGCACACCCCTGCCATGTCTCAAATATTCAAAATGGTGGCTGCTGCTGTGATGAGAAGTCTTTCGGGGAAATTCAGCCATGGAAGCGTCTTTTGATATGTGAGGTCGGTATGGTGGGGAGGGGGAAGCAATAATTCCCAGTTCCTGAGACTACAAGCAAGAGGTAAAACAAAATGACCAGAGAGTAAAGTGGCAGTTGTGTGCAGGAAGTCGGGTCAATGAGAAGTTGGCAGCTTGTGCTACAGCTTCTTGTAGTTAGGAACAGAACATCTGGGCTTGTTCATTATCTGTCTGTCTATACATGTTTACTTTTTTTCTTACTTCCGAGCCCTGCACATGCTCAGAGTAGTGGTATAGCAAGGGGCCATACTGTGTGTAATCCATTGGGATGGATCCAGGCTTAACAGTTGCTCTTAGTTCCCATCGAAATTAATGGACCTTAAGTCATGCCTAACTTGTCCCATTGATTTTGATGAGACTGAAGTGCAACTACCTTAGTCTGGCTCTAACCCATGTAATTAGCTAGCCCATTTATATCCTGCCTTTCTTCCATATGGAACTGAAGGTGGCATGCACCGCTGGGATTGGGTATCAAAAACCACTGGGAAAGCAGGACATTGGGCAAGATTAGATGGCTATGAAGATGCCAGTTGCTGCTTATTCCTAGGAACATTGCAAGTACCGTGCCCATCAACAAGACCTTATAAAACTGAACGGCCAACAGCTAGGCCTTGTCTGCGTCTATGTTGATCAGGATTGCAAGATGTACAGTTACTGCTACCGGCTTACTGAGAAATTTGTAACTGCTTGAAGAAATAGTCCTGAAGGTGTGATCTTTAGTCCAGGAAGACTCTGGATCAAACAAGATCTCATCTATGAGCTCACTACGTGGCCTTAGGCAAACTGTTGCTCTTTCAGCTTCTCGTCCCATTTGGGATAAGGGGGACATAAACACTGAGATGGCAGAAGCACTGGCAGAGCCTAGCTCACCGGGTGCATTCTTAGCCACTTGCTTCACTTGCTATATTGCTGTGGCCTAAGATACTCCTGCTCCAAAAAGACCTGGGCATTTCTCCAATCCTTAACAAAAGATACAATGGAACAATAATGTAGTGTAAAAGACTCATTTTGCACCCATCAAACTATTTAAAGGAGTGTATGTGCACCATCCGTTTATTCTGGGACTAGATCAGCCCTGAATACGCACCAGTATTTGATTTCACAGTCAAGGAGGGAATCAAAGAGAACTGTAAGACCAGCAGCTCCTCCTGACTCACTGTTTGTTCATTTCAGAATGAATCATCATAGAAAGAGCAGCAGGATTGTTGTCTTTGGGTGTACGTGTGCAACTGGTTTTTCAACCAAGCAGCACTACAACCTGAGAAGCTTGTCAGCAAAAGGATGGGGATGAAACCAGTAGTCAATCTTGAAATGCAGGAACTCATAATGAGAGCCCCCACAGCCATGTTCCTGAATCATAGGGTGACCATATGGAAAGGAGGGCAGGGCTCCTGTATCTTTCGCAGTTGAATATAAAAGAGAATTTCAGCCAGTGTCATTTGTATGCAATTAGTTCCTGGTGAAATTCCCTCTTCATCACAACAGTTAAAGCTACAAGAGCCCTGCCCTCTTGACCAGCTACAAAAGAAGGCATGGCTCCTGCACTTTAACTGTTATGATGAAAAGGAAATTTCACCAGGTGCTGCATGCATACAAATGACACTTGCTGAAATTCTCTTTTCTATGCAACTGTTAAAGATACAGGAGCCCTGTCCTCCTTTCCATATGGTCACCCTAATTCCTGAAGAAATCCACACAGTCACATCTCCATCCTGCTTCTCTATTATTTATACTCAAAGGCACTAATGCACTGGTTAAGCCTCCCATCATAAAACACAAACATCCAAAACAATCAACGAAATAACCTCCCCCCCCCCCAATCACTAATAAAACCTCACAATTAAGTTTATAGGGCATGTCTGCAATCCTAGGTATAGTTACCTGGGACTTCGCTCCATTGAACACAGTGGTGTTTTTTTCTGACTTACCAAATACATTGAGCGTCAACTAAAGTTCTTCAGCCGGCTGAGATGCAACCTTTAGCTTTTAATCAGAAATGCAGACCACCTTGCAAAGAGGTGGTGTCATTTAATCTGTTAGGGGGAAGTAGGGACATCATTGAGGAAAAGAAAAGAAGTATCAAGCATTTGCTTAATTTTCTCCTTTGTTCTCTGGTTTCCTTTACGATAATCCACTGCAAGCTGTAGTAAAACTTGAAAACCTCATTATCACTTTATGCACTTGCCAATGCAAAAAAAAGGGGGGTTGGCACTTTGGCACACAAGGTCATTGCTCCTGCTGTGTCCAAAGTCCTGGAGCATCGCTACTCTGCATTTGCGCATCACCAGCGCCCTGGCATCCCTTGCTCTGAAACCCAGCTGTTGTCACCTCTGCCTCTTTTGAAAGAAACAAGCCAATACCTGGCCTTTACTCAGCATCTCTATCTGCATCTCTTACTGCTGTTGTAAGCTGTTGTGATAACAAATAGATATCTATAGGATGCTTCTTATGAGACGTACTCAAATATGAATCCACAAACACAAAACACACCCGTTTTGCCGGTTCTGAAACATATTTATTAACTACAAATTTGTCCTTAATAATTACAATTATTACTACCTATTTGAATGTATAAAAATGGGGACGTTCATTAGCACATGCAAAGTTAATGCAAATCTAGGCTTTCTTTTGTCCCCTTTTTGGGATGTGGAAGTAGCTACCTAACAAAAATGCAAGACTGCAGCCATAAAATACAAAATGAAACACACGTTGAGGGGTCTGGGAGGTGAGTGGGAGAGCACTAGGTCCCTGTTGTAGACCATGTCATTGTGGGTAAGAGCATGAGCTGAGGGCCAGGAAACCCAGTGGTTTACATGCCATCTCAGTCACACACTCAGACTTAGATGTAAGCTTCAGCACTCCCATGTTGCAGGCTGGCAAGTGTCCTCTTTTATAGAGGACAATCCTCTACTTGAAGGAATTCTAGAGCACCATCCTCTATTTGAAAGTGTCCTGTATTTGAAGGGCTGTCGTGTTCAATTTTGGTTTGAAGATAAAGAGTCACAAGAACTGTGGCCCATCCCCAGTGAGCACCTGGACAGCAGGCTGAACAGGTAGGCAAACAGGTCACCTGGTCACAGTTTTCTGCACAATGGCACTATTTCATGCGTATAGGTGCACATTTCTCAATTTGCATCTATATGTATGAATTTCCACATGCAAATTTTATGCAAATTTGGGTGATGTATTTCCTTTTATTTATATATTTTATTTTATTTTTTTGGCATATTCATAAGTGGCCACCACAATGTGCAACCTTCTTAAGGAGGCTTGCCTCACAGCTGCCCTCTGCCGTTTTTGTTTCAGGTTGTTAAGCTTTTTCATACTTCCTTCTAGTTTTCAGATGTTAGCATTTAAACCCTGCTGCTTTGACTAAAGCTCTGGATTTATTTGAACTGTCCTGCCAGATTTCTTGGCCTGATTTTAGATGACTGGTGGTTGTTGTTTTTTTAAAAAAATCATAAATCTGCTTTATATTTCGAAGAAGGTTGTGCACGGCATTGGACAACATGGATGGAAAGGTTAAAATAACTTCATTTCAATAAAAAATTAAACAAAAATGAATATGGAGATAACAACACTGCCCTACTTTACTGGGGCATTTGTAAGGATATTATCTATCATCTATCTATCTCAATCATCAATCTATCTTTACTTGAAATGCACTGTATAAATGCTAATATTATATATTACTATTATTATTATTACTGTTATTATTATTATTATTATTGCTTTGCCATCTGCTCTTTATTGCTTTTATGGTGTTTTTGGTGTCCACTGTTGTTATTTTTACTAATGGCTGTCTTTGCCATTACTGGTTTTAAAATTGATTTTAATTACGCTGAATGCTGCCTAGGAAATTAAGGTTTGAACTGTGGGGAAATTAGTTTAAAAATAAGCAGACAAACCAGTCAATCAGCACAGTGCCGACAATGATGACTCTAAAAGTAAAAGTTTTGATTTATACATGCATGCGCCCATCACAACTAATGTGATAAAAAGGTATTTTGTATCCAAAACTGTGTCCCAACCATGGCATAAATGCTGCCCATACTGACACGGCAGCAGCAAGCTGCCATAATCCTATTATTTATGTCATGGTGGGGATGTGATTGTACTGATTCAAATCAGCCTGTATTCAACAGAGAACGATCAATGTTTCCCTTTCTGCACTGAGCTCGATGTAATGTTTCTGGGCCGAATGCCTCCTTTGCTAGAAGAGGTGATCCAGGTGGAGGATTTGGTCTGTATATCTGGAGGTAGGAAATGTGGACGCTTCCCTGGGTCTCTCTACCCAACACAATCGCCTGCAGAAGGGGTACAGCTGGGCCTGATCTGTGGCAAAAAAAGTGGTCGCACTTCTGGGCCAGAATGAAAGAGATGAGAAGATGGCTTTAAAGCTCTCTTGGCCCCCAACCCAATTTGCTATTACAGCGTAGGATAATCTGTAAGGGAAAGTCTGGCTCTCGGGGTACTTTATTGCCGGCGCTTGGCATGTTCTGCCGCGCTGGCTACACCACTGCGGCTGCAATTTGCTATTTAACTGGGAAACAGTCCAGCCCAGGGATACCAGCTGGAGAGTTGCATTTATATCAATATTGGAAGCCAGCGATATCCCTGAAGGATCCCGGGGGCCCACCGTCAATTTCGGAGCAGGCAGAGCCATGCCAAGGACTAAAGAATTTTGCTTCAATTGTGAGCGCCTCTCTCTCTCTCTCTCTCTCTCTCTCTCTCTCTCTCTCTCTCTCTCTTTCTTTTTGGGTAGTAATTGCTGCAGCAGTTTTGATGACAGTCCAGACACAGAAAGCTAAATTGACACAGCTCCAGAGCTGGGATAATATCCATGAGTAGAAAATTGAGCCTGTTCTACTCAGAGTACAAATCCTGAAATGAACAATCATGAGGCGATCCAGACAAGAGGCTAAAGGAGATGGAGGAATATGTGCTTATGGCCGGCTAGACTTTCTGGGGCTGCTTTAGCTCCAATGAAGCAAAGAGAAGTGTAGCTAAGGTAGCATCCTTCCCTATACAGTCCTAGCTAAGCTGACTGATTCTCTCAGGTTCCATGAAAAACTAAACACCGCTAAAACACTCCCCCCCCCCCCCCCCCGAGTAGTTCTAACAGGCCTGGCATAACCTGTACAGGGACATGAAGCATTTTCCTAGGGTGATCCAGTCAAGGGTACATGTCTTGAATTGCAAACCCCAAGATACTTTCAGTGGAGTAGTACCTAAGAGCCTATGTCAGAGGTTGGGAACCCAGTGCCGTCGAGATGTTTGGGACTGCAACTCCCATGCTGGCTAGGGCTGATAGGAATTGTAGTCCAAAACATCTGGAGGGCACCCAGATGGAAACCCTTGGCTGACATTGTATGCAAAGAGACAGGGTTTGAAGCAGCAAAGTTCCGAACTTCCAAGTATATATAGGGGAAAATATATATATCATAAAATAAAAATATACAGGTGTCTATGAACAGCATGTACTATATACTGCCAGTTATATATCAAGATGTTGCCAGAATCCCCAGTTTACATTTGCTGCAACAGGATATCATTTTAATTTGCTGGTCCTTTTGAATAATTTTCTAAGCTCAAAACCGTATCTGCAAATGTCATTTGGGAGGGTATGTGTGGCAAATGGGCAATATTAGCAATCTGCTTTATTTTGGGACTTATGCTTCATTCATAGTGATTTGGGACTCTGTAATATATGACATGGAATTTTTTTAATTCTAAGTCTTCTTGTTTATTATTTATATAGGACCACCAAATGAGCATCGTGCTTTACAAAGGACAATCCCCTGACCCAAGGAGCTTACAATCAAAACATTATACAAGGGGAAACCATAGATGACAGGAAGGAAGAAGAGGCTAGGTAAACAAGGGAAGAAAATGTGATTTTTCCAGTTGCACATTTCATCTTAGGTGCAGGCATAACTATAGCAAGGCATGGGAACTAGTCAGTTGAGCCAAAAGAGTCATGTAAAACAAGCAAGTGGCCCTCTGAATGTTGTTGGGCCCCATCCGCTTCATCCCGCATGGCCAATGGTCAGAGACAATGAAAGTCAAAGTCCAACGAACTTTGGAGTGAGGCTGAAGCTCAGTGGTAGAGCACATGCTTTCCATACAGAAGGTCCCAGTTTCAATCCCCGACATCTGCAGGTAAGGGGGCTGGGAGAGACTCCTGCCTGAAACCCCAGGAAGCTGTTGCCAGCCCGTGTTGACAATACTGGGCAAGATGGAACCATGGTCTGACTCCTATATGTTCCTATGGAGGGCCACAATTGCTCAATTCCTGGTGTAAAAGGTGGGCTTTGAGGAAGAACTGAAGGAAGTGTGTGTGTGAGAGGTGGCATCATGCTGGTCATCTGGGGGGCAGTTCCCAGCATAAGGAGCAGCAAGAAGGAAAAAGGTGGAATCTTTCAAAGGAGTCGGACAGCTGAGAGTAGTGGAACTGGAGGAGCGATGGTCACAGGCAGGGAAATATTGGGAAGATATAGCAGAGGAGAGATAAAGCGGGGCAAAGCTATCAAGGGCTTTGAAGGTAAAAACAAGAAGCTTGTGCTGAATCCAGGAGTCGGCAGAAGCTGAATGGGGACTGAAGAGATCTGGGTTCAAGTCCCCACTCAGCCATGGAGCTCACCTGGGTGATTTTGGGCCAGCCACTGACTCTCAGCCTAGCCTAGCTCACAGGATTGTTGGGAAGATAAAGGCCCTTTCTACACCTAAGGGAGTAGAGGGGGGACATCCCAGACTTACCTGCTTCCAGGATCGTCCCCCAGCTTCTAAACGGAAGCACAATGTCCCAGAAGGGAAGAGGGACGTCGCACTTGCCAATTTTTTTTAAAGAAACCAGAGATGGGAGTGCAATTGTGCTCCTCCAAAAATGTGAATAATAATAATAATAATAATAATAATAATAATAATACCCACTCCCCCACCCCTGATGTCCCTGGACTCTCCCTGGCCCGGTTCCTTCCCTCTTGCTAACCCCCGCTACTTGCGGGGAGGAGGTAAGAAGCCAGGTCAGGCACTCCTGATCCTCAGGATCGTCCCGGCATCACTGAGAAAATTGGGATAACCGAGGTCTCAGTTATCCTGGGGAAATGGAGAGGTCATCCCTGCCTGCTCCCGGGATCCCCTGTGAGTCATTTGCATGCACAGGGGCGATCCAGGGATGACCCCAGGAAAAATCCCCTGTGTAGACATGGCCACTATGGAGAGGAGGAGGAGGATCGTGTATGCTGCCTTGAGCTCCTTATACTTGTTATAAATTTAACAATAAATAAATAAATAAGGAGGGCATCATGCAATCAAATAAAGGAGGAGCAAATCAACCCATTTTGATTTCTCTCTGGTTATCATTTTTCGAATCTGAAGTTTGGTCTGTCCGAAACTTTGGGAATTTGTTTTTCCAGTTCAGATGCAGATTCATACACATGTTTGTGTGCATTTTTCTTAAAACAAACATTTTTGTATGCAGTTTTGCCTAATGCACATATTCCCTTGCAAACAACTTTCCTAATCTAGTGCATTTTAATGTTCTTTTTACGAATATCTGTATTTCTGTGTCCACTTTCCCCATTATCCATGTTTTTGTATACTTAAAAAAAATGCAGAACTCTACTGCAAAATTTGGAAAAGTAAAGATTTCGAAGGATAGTTTCCATATCGGTTCAGAAGAATGAAATGAGGTTAAGTTGGCATTAAAACGAAAATTGAACAAATTTCTCCCCAGTCTCCAAATTAGACCAGTTCAAAGAGCCTCTTCTTCCTTCCTTTTCTTTTTATTAGAGTCATTTTTATTTAAACTGCAGCCAGCTTTGGATTTCACATACTTATACTGTTGACATACTGCATTTGCATGCTGATCTTATGAATGCTTTCTCAGAAATGAATCCCACTGATTTTAGCAAAGCTTATCCCAATTTTCCCAATGTTCTGTCTTTAAATTTAAGAACACCTCCAGCCTTAAGAATATTGGATTAATGCTGATTCATTCTAGAATTTGACATTTTTAAAAAAGATTGCATTCACATTCATTAGCATTTCTCCTAAGACATGCATTTTTGTGTGCATTTGTTTTGCCCAATATACATATTTTTTGCAAGTTGTTTCCCAAATATAATGCATATTTGAACATTTCCCCCCTCCAATATACATATTTTTGTACACATATTTTGACTGGAGAACTCCGTTGTAAATTTCAAAAAAGGGCAAATTTTGAACGATAACTGAGGTTTGATTCACATAGTGGTACAAAAGTGTGAAATTAGGTAAGTTTGCATTAAAATGTGAACTGAATGAATTTCTCCCCTGATCATCATTATCATCATTATTATTCCTCCACTTGGTACGGTATTCCAGAGAAGCCCTGGCAATAACAAATGAATACACCTGATGATGACAATAAATTGTACTGGGGCCAGCCTGGCCATATAGGTGGGCAGATGATTCCTCAGTGATCTGAGTGATTAATGGTCAGTGTCCATAGCATAATTGATCTGCTTGCTATTGTTCATGAAAACTAAACCCCATGGTAATAATGCTGAGCTCTGCCCCCCCCCCCCCAAAACATTAAAAAACAAACAAACTGTGCCGTAGGGAAAAATGGGAGGTGGGTTCCTGCAACCATAATTTTATTCTGATTTGCCAGGTGGGTGGCTTTATACATGCAGGCAATCAGATGAAAGAAAAATGGGCTGCTACCGAAGGAGATGATGGAAGCAGGATCAATTCTCTTTGCTGCCTAGGCTGATGCTGTTCATATGTCAGCCGTCTGCCAAATTGACTCTGATCACATCCCCCTCCCATTTCGAGCCTGAATAGAATATGGTGGATGGAATATTGTGTTTGGATACGGTCCAGAGTCCTGCTCAGCCATGAAGCTTTACTGGATGGCTTTGGGCAAGTCACCATTTCTCAGCATAAAATCTACCGCCCTGTAAAGATAAGACATTTTATTTATTTGGCTTCCCCCCCCCCCCCGGTAAATGGTGGCTAATTGCTGCCAGCCACTTATGACCTCAATGGACAGTGCTGGCTCTGAAAATTGTTTTTTTTTGGAGGGAGGACAAGGTAAATTCAGTGGGTCCCCCAACTCAGAAGAGGAAGGGCAGGAAGACAGAGAATTCGTTTTAGCTGGCTTCTGGCCAGTTCTGTTGACAGGGTTATGGGACGTTTGCCAGCCTCATTCCTGGCAAATGTCCAACCTCATCCCGATGTGGAACCAGCCCTGAAAATAGGACTGTTTGAGTGGGATATACATTTTAAAATAACATTAACAAACACATGAACTAGTACACAAAAAATGGCCGAACATATTAAAAATGATGTGGTGGAGGAGGAGGGTGAATGATGATGAGGTTGCAAACTCTTGAAAGAAAATGCTATGGTATCTGGGTCACTTGGGTGGAGTTCAGAACAGGACTAGGGATGGAGCCAGGGGCAGAACCTAGAGCCAGGTCCCAAAGTGGAGGCTAGAGACTAGCAGTTTGGGTGTACGTCTGGGGAGGAGCCCAGCAGCAAAGCTACTTATTCACCTGACAGTGTTGCCCAATCTAGGTCTCTCTGGATGGCTCGGATGGCAGCTGCCATCATCCTCACCCAACATGATAAATGGCTGGGGTGATGGGAGTTGTAGTCAAAGACATATGGCGGGTGCCAGGTTGCGGAAGGCTGACCCTAAGGTATACTGTTTAAAACGAAAATGCTAAAGGGAAGGGGTGGGTCGGAAGCAATGGTCTTGCTTCTGGCCTTTTTGTCAACCGATCCCCAAATAGAATAAATGTTTCCCCACACAAACAACAACAACAGCCAGGCAGTTTTTCACCCTGCTCAGCTGACGGTGCAGCTCATAACACTCGATGATGATGGGAACATAAGAAGAGCTGTGGTGGATCAGATAAAAAGGAGAGAGTGGTGCAAATGAGCATCCCGGTCTGCTGTTTGTTGTGGGCGCATGAGCCCACATAATGGTAGGGACGGCCCCACTGAAAAGTGTTGGACTACAACTCCCATCATGGTTGGGAATGATGGGAGTTGCACATCTGGAGGGCACCACATTGGGGAAGGCTGCTATAAACTATCAGGGGCACAAGAAGACCAGTTCGTTCTACCTCCCACCTCCCATGTTCTGATTTTCTTTTCTAGCTGACATTCAACAGTCCATAGCTCCTAAAGCGCAGTGAGCATACCCTGTCCTCATTTCTCTTGGTTTGTTTGATGCATGTGTTTTTTACTCCATTTTTGGTTGTATTTCTTTTATTTTATTTCTGTGTGCCTTGGGTTTCATCACAGCATGTTGATACCCCCCCTCTTGTTTCTCTGAGGCCCCATCTTGGCTCCAGCCCTATCGGCACTCACCACCCGTGTTTGCCATTAGAGTGACTGATCCATTCAGTCCTGAAATCAACACCATGTTCCCTTTTTTATTATAAGGAAATGCACCCATGAGAATGACATTGTGTCTTTTCCCCATGAACAGATTTCAAGCCCTGTCCTACTGGTCATATACAACAGGACTTCTTATTTTTTTTAGCAGCCTCATTAATCCATTCCATAATATGGTAAGTGGGACCTGCAACAAAACGTTGAAGCACATCCTCTCTCCTTAGTATGTCTATTCTAGATTTGAGCTAGCCTGTCATGCCCTTCTCCAGGATACGGTAAGGTTCAACCAGTGCAAGCACTCCCCCCCCCCCCCCAGCTTTCCATTTTCTTTTCCAGCTGACACTAACGTTGGTTAGGGCTATCAACGGCTACTAGTCCTGATGGCGATATGTACGCCAGTTGCTGGGGAGCATGGGCAGGAGGGTGCTGTTGCACCCATGTCCTGCTTGTGGGTTTCCCATGGGCTGCTAGCTGGCAACTGCGTGAACAGAATGCTGGATGAGATGGACCCTTGGTCTGATCCAGCGTGGCTCGTCTTATGTTCTTAACATTCAATGGCTACATGCCGTTCTTAACATTCAAACAGGTTTTAAAAATTCAGCATGACCTAATAATTCATTCAAACAGCTCCGTGGGCTTTCAAAACATTTAGGCAATCAATGGTTCAGCTAAATGGGGTTGTTATTTACACTATGTCATGTTGACCTGGGGCTACAACAGAGGGAGCATGCACACGGTGAACTAGACAACTAAAGGACTGTGCAGATGTTACATCAGGGTAGACTGAACATTCATGGGTGGAGTGGGAATGTACATACTGACTCTGCGTTCACTTCCAACGAGCATTCAGCATAACTGAATGCTGTTTGGAAGAGCTCATCTGCATACAAATGGGATGTGCTCAAGATCTGTATGAGGATCAAAGGTGCTTTTCCTAGGGTTTCGATCACATGGACAGAACCTGCGCGCATTTAGTACATGCATGTGATGGCTCAGTTGAAGAGGCAGCATTGAGCATGAGGACGGGCCACAAGTCCTGATACTTGACCTGTATTTTCCTGCCTGGCCATGCGCCTTGTCCCAAATGTAGCGAGTGGTGGCAGTGGGTAGTAAAGAAGCAGGGCCGGCCCAACCATTAGGCCGGTTGGCCAACAGAGCTGCGTGTGTCCTGTGGCTTGGCCCGCACTTCCTATGACAGAGATGGGCAATTGCAGGAGGTTTGGGGGGCATTTTCCTCCCTTGACCTCCCCATGAGCCACCCCCCAAAACAGGGCATCAACAAATAATAATAATAATAATAATAATAATAGGCATGCATAGCAGCTACAAAATGCCCAAAGGGTCAGAATTGGATTATCTGAAAGCTAATTTCTTCTCTTTTCTCACTATAATTGCTATGGACTGCATTTTTCCAAATGTTTTTAAAAAACAAATTTAGGGGGCAGCAAGGGGTCACCATGGGGGCTGGTAGGGGACACATGTGTTTTCCATCCATGCTTTAAGCTATCTTATTTCCCTCGGGTGTGGTAGAGGACACCATCCAGTCACTATTGTTGAAGATCCAATTACCAGTCTGGTAGGATTTGGTACATGGAAGAGGAGGATGTCATCTTGCCCTGGCCTTGGGCATGAAAATGTCATGCCAGCCCTGTTAGGCAGCTGCCGTTTTGGCACGTTCTTAGTGCCTGGAGCAATGCTACTTTGGGGCATTGTGGGATAGGGAACTGCGGAGTGTATAAAATCCATTCCATCTGTGTTTTGTGGATTGACAGGCACCTTTCATTCCTTCATCCACCCATCAACAAATTGATTTTTTTTGTTTCCAAATACGTGCAAATTTGCATGTGTGAAAATGCACACTTTCCCCCAAATGTGTGAACTCCCCCCAAACATTCATTTTCACACTTTAGCCTATTGGGGAAATGTATTTTTTTTGTTGTTGTTGTTGGTCTGTTTTGCGTATTCTTCTACAATGAAATTTGTGCAAAATTCCTAGAGGTTAGAAAAAGGGCCTGCAAGTCCGCAGAATCCGCCCCGCAGGGGGGAAGCCAGTCTGCTGCAGAATTCGCAGGTCAGAGCCATAAAAATCCAAACTCATTTGGTTCCATTGTGGATTTCTCCAACATCCCTACTGTGGGAAAATCAAAATAGTGGGTGGCCCATAGGCCTCACCTGCTGCAAATCACAGCAGAGCTTCTCCATGTTACCTCACTGCTTCTTATTCTGTTGTGGCAACAGTGCCATCTATATGTCTGCTAGGTACCAGGGCATCATGATGGGGAAGGACAGCGGATGACACACCTAGGGCCAGCCTTGTGTTGGATCTTTCAGCGTTTACCTTGCAGGCATGTATGGGAGGGGCAGGTGGGAACTGCGTTGCTCCCCCATGCATCTCCAGTCTATCCTGATGTAACATCTTCACAGGACTCTGGTTTAACTGAGGATCAAAGAAAGGCATTCAGTTTTAACAAGCAGCTGTATTGAGAACTGAGGCCAATTCATAACAAGCCGTTCAAAACACCCATCTGTTGGCTGCAACATGCCAAATAAGTCTCTCACATCAAAATCAGATGCAATGGCAGCTTTTCTGAATCAGTAAGAGGTTTATTATATGACGTTATAGTATAAAGGTGGGCAACCGACGGCCCTCCAGAGGTTTTGCCCTACAACTCCCAGGGCAAGTGGGAGTTGTAGGCTGAAACAGCTGGAGGACCACAAGATGTGTCGAAAGTGGAAATCACGGCCATTGATGTTCATGCACCAGAATGTGCCAATTCCCATTGTTGCCATTTCCTTAAGCTCCCTGACCAATTGGGCCGTGCTCGTGCAGATTGAAGTTGCAGTGCAGATTCTTAGCTAAAGGCCTAACTATGCACTACATCAATGGCACGGTTACCAATAATGCCGCAGGTTTAAAACAATGAAAAACCAGTCCGTGTGTGTTGCAATTGAGATTGGCGCTGCAGTGCACATGGAGGGGAGTTCTAAGCTTTCCCTCCCCAGCTGCAAGCTTAGCCAAAAAAAGGGGAGCCCTCTGGCCTCATATTTACGTTTCACATTCCCCATTCCACGTCATTCATGAGTGATCTCAGTGAGATTTCTAACCCTGTAAACAGCAACGGAACATGCTGAATAAAAATACATTCTACCTTTTCGCTTCCCTCCGCCTTTCCCTCCTCAATCTGGATTTCTACAATTTAGCTACGTCGCCTTCTCCTACCTCGTACTCTCCCTATGTTGCGGACTTGATCTCCCAGCAGCACCAGCCAGCATGGCCAATGGTCGGGGATGCTGGGGATTGCAGTGCTGAAAAAATATGGAGGGCATCAGGTTCGAGGAAGGCTGTTTTAGGGAAAGCTGTGGTGCCAATGTTTGACCGATGTATTTATATAAATAACTTGTATTCCATGCAATACCGAAGGCTCTTTGAGTGGCATGCAGCACAATCCTATGCAGGACAATCCTACGCATTCAGTGTGCAGAAATAGCAGCCTAAAATAACTGATGTATACTTTTTTACATTTATATTTTTGTAGAGGGTGAAACTACGAAGTGAAAATATGAAAATACTTTTTTCTCCCCCCCCTCTGTTTTTTTTAAAAGAGAAAGAAACAACACCTCTTTTATTTTCTCAAGGATACCGAATTCTCTCTATAGCCTTCCACAAAGACATTTCTCATTGGATGGAGCCTGGAGCCAGGCTTGCCTTCCTCTCAGCCTTGCGGCCACAAAGCAGGGCATATATGTGTGTTCTATATTCCTCCTGAGCAACTAATTCCTTATGAGGAGTTGAAACTGGGAGAGGTGTCCTTGTTTGTAGCAAGAATGTAGCATTGAGCATATCGAAAATCCTTTGCCAGGTAAAACAGGGGCCCAGTGGCATATGGCAAAGCAAAGTTGCACAGATTCCCTTCCTTTGTTTTTCCTCTCCTCTCGTGGGGGTGGGGGGGGAGTGTCGGCTGTTCCAACAATTCAGACCCCTAGCCTGGCAAGTGAAGATTTGGAAACCTACTAACCGATTACAGTGTTTACAATCCACAACCTGTTTGCTGGCACCGTCAAGCAAACCACGGCCTCTGGAGTACGCCAAAAAGGCACTTGCTGGCAGGAGTTTGCGAAGGTTCCAGGCTGGTTACATTAATTACTGTTAACTTAATTTTTATGCATCAGGAAGACACTTTTCACTGGCTGCTTGAGAGGATTAAAATGAGCTGTTTGTAAATGTTGAAGGCACGGTGTCCCTACGACTTGGACAATCTGTACAATAGTGTTGTCTGAAAGGAAATTTCGGTGTAAGTCTTCAAATACTGCCCTCCCCAAAAAAGCGGAGGGAGGGGAGATGGAATTTAGAAAATCAACCCCAAGGATGTTAAAGGTTTTATCTTCCTCTGAAACAGATCGTTTGTGTTCGATCACTTTTTCAATGAGCTCTCCAGCTGTATAGAGCTGAACGCATTGGTTCAGTGTTGATCAAATCTGGAAGCCTAACGTAGATATCAGCCATTTGCTTTACAACCCAAACTACATAGGAGTACAGCAAGCCTTGGATTAAAGTAAACATCTCTGGGTTATTCAGGGATGGTCATCTTTTGTATTCTCAGAGGTTGGAGGTGGGAGCAGAAAACTAATTTTCTAGGCATGCAGCCAGGGCCTAAAAGTGACATGCACCCCAATACCTCAATGGATGGCCAAGCTTTATAATAAAGTAAGCAGAGCCTACTAGCGCCACTTATATAAGTTGACACATATATTGCCAAAAAAGAAGAAATGCAGCACCAGAAAAAGAGGACAAAAGTCGATGGAGATTTGCATAACATTGTTGTAGACTAATTTATATGTATAGATGCCAATTCTGAAATAATTGCTACAGTTTAAATAGAAATACAATACACATCACCATAGTGGGGAAAACCTGTATGTCTGCTCAGTCTTTTGTCTAGTTGATGAATGTTGATGGGCAACTTCAAGGCCCCTGCTCTCCCTTGTTTTGGTTCTTTATCTTTAAATTGGACCTGGACTAGACAGCCCATCAAATAGGGGATGCCTTCAAATAGAGGATTGTCCTCTGAGGGCTCTTCAAGCAGAGGACTGTTCTTGTAAAAATATGACACATGGCCACCTTAGTAGGAAAAGTTCCACAGGTATGGAGCACATGCCATCTTAATGAAAGTACAGGCATGGTTAAGTTCATAGTTATTCTACATGACACTTGGAGGTCTCATCCAACCATCGAGCTCCAAGAAATGCAGAAGAACAATATGGCTTCCCCTTCCAAGATATTGAGACCCAGTCTGTCCAGTTCTCCAAACTCTATTTTGCTTTCCTCTTTAGCAAAGCCCTCCCCCCACAGAGATTAGAGACCAGTTGTCTCTTCTATCATGATGTTCCATGCATATGAACATCTTTCTGTCTGCATCCTCTGTTTCCTCCTTAGCTGATTTCTGCTAAGCTGACCAGTGGGAGTAAGGTGGCCTCTTATGCATCTCCCTCCCCCCCAAAAGGGACAAAAAAAGAAGATGCAGATTTGCACACAAATTATGTCTGCTGCTCTAGATGAATACATGCAAATCCAGGAATAATTACTATAATTTAAATAGAAATACAATAGATCTAACCACAATGGAGAGTGACTGTAACCGTGTGCCTGCCTGCTAAACCTAGTGTCCAATGGGCAGTTTCAGGGCCCTTCCTGCTCTCCCTTCTGATGATTATTTAACTCTAAGCCACACTTGGACTTGACAGCCCTTCAAATGGCAGACACCTTCAAATAGAGCACTGTCCTCTGTAAAGTAGGTCACACAACCACTCGGGGGGGGGGGGTTAGTGATAATGTTTAACCATGAAGAGAGTGCAGAAGGCAACAGCCTGGGTTTGGGTGGGCTTGCAACATTTCACTCCTTCTCCCTGTTAACTGCATTGTGGTGGGGGGGATATCACCGCTTTCCCCTGGCACCAGCAGCCTCTGCATCACTCCCAGCAAGTCGATGACACCATCAGTTGGGGTGGGAAACCGAGGAAGCAATTCACATCCTGAAAGAACCTCTCAAACGATAGATCAATATACTGTCCCTTTATTGTTCCAGAAAGTGCAATGCTATGATATTGACATGAAATATTGTGTGTGTGTGTGTGTGTGTATGTGTATATATATATATATATATATATGTGTGTGTGTGTGTGTGTGTGTGTGTGTATATATGTGTGTGTGTGTGTGTATATTATATATATATAATTTCTGTATCTTACTTTGATTAACATGGCGTAGGTCTATTGAAGCTACTCAACACCCAGTGCATTGAAATCCAGAATATATATCTTCTGATGGAAACAAGGGGCCTTCATTGGACACACAAAACAGCTTTTTGAAAATATTAACAATGTCTCTGAAAGGGATGTCACAGCTATCTGCATTAGGCACATGCACAAACATCCATTTCAGTTTGCCCACCATACTGGAGGTTGAAAGAGGCCTGCCTAGCTCGGTTGTGTCATTCAGGAGTGGTGTGAACCTGCCTTTCAAAGGCTGCAATGCTATTCAGCCATATCAGGGCGTATGTCCCACTGAACTCCATGGGATTTACCTCTCAGTAGACATGTACAGGATTTTGCAGCAAGAGATCCTTACACAAGCACCTTATGTCCACCAGATCATCATATGAAACAGCCAGATGAGGTGTGTCTCATACTAGACACATCAGTGATTAACTACTCTACTTGTTGTTTAATGAGCTGCCAGTACAAAGCAAGTGTGCAAAGAGCATTGGCCAGTTCACTGCCATTGAGTGCATGTAACACCAAATGATGTTCCATGTGAAATAGCTCTCACAGATTAAATACCCTTGGCAGAATTTGCATGTCGCCTAACATATAACCTCTCCAACAGTACCTGCCAATGAAGAGCCAGAGTAGTACAGGACTGACAATGCCATTTGATGCATGTCTACTCTTTGAGTCCAACACAACTTACTCCCAGGTAAATGAGTGGAGGATTGCAGCCACACTTACCTGGCAGTAGGCCCCATTGACTTCAGTGGGACTCACTTCTGAGTAGAGATGTATGGGATGGCAGTGTGAGTGTGAGGTGTCAGCCAGAAAGACCCCAGTTGAACTCTTACTTCAGTCAAGAACTTTCTAGTACAAGGGTAGGCAACATGGCAGCCTCCAGACATTTTGGACTACAACTCCCATAAACTCTGAGCATCAGACACGTTGGCTGTAGTCCAAAACATATGGAGGGCATCTGTTCTAACAGGTAGCCTTCAACAAACCACTCAGGCCCTGTCCACACCAGCCATTTTTCTAGGGTTTGCCCCTGCCTGCTTGCGGAGAGTCCGCACGATGCACAGAGCACCCCGCAAACAAGCAGGAGCCAGCCCTCCATTTTCCCTGGAGTTCAGGGAACGCTATTATCCCGGTTCGTTCCCTGCTCCTCGGAGGGAAGTGAGATGGGTGGCTAGTGTGGCCACCCATCCTGGGCACAGCCGCGCTTACCTGTGAGTAAGTGCTGCTGCACCGATGGCCATGGAGCCACACTGTGCGGCTCCGAGGCCATCAGGAGGGGAGGGGCAGCAAAATCACCATCCCCAGGATGGCAGGGGGAGGGGGGGTGATCGCATGCGGGTTTTTTTAAAAATAAACTAACCTTTTGCACACGAGTGCTCGTGCGCACCTCCACAGATCTTTTAAAAAATGGCTGGTGCAACTTGCGGTGCCCCAAGAGAAGCCTGGGCCACCGCACTGTGGTGTGGCCTCTTTGTGCCAAACCCTGAAGTGCCTACTTCCTGGTTTCCCTGCTTCCCACCCTCTCCGCCCCATGGTGTGAAAAAAGCCTCAGTCTCCTTCCCTCATCTGAAATGATAGGGAATGACTTTATTTATTTATTTATTTATTTATTTATTTATATCCCACCTTTTTCCCAGAGTTGGGACTCAAGGTGGTTTACAAGATTAAAACATGTACAACTAATACATATAAATATAAATTTACAAAAGTTAAAATAGGATTAAACATTAAAAAAAATTAAAAACAGGAGCTGACTTTTTAAAAATATATCTATGTCTGTTCTGTGGCACTCACACACTTGGAATCTGTTGCTAATCAGGGTAAACCAGATTGTGCAATGGATCCAATGGTATTTGGCTGTTAGTGCTCTTATGTTGCACGAGCAGAAACCAGTGCTCACACCACGTGTCGATAGTACTTTTTTGCATGGCAGGTTTCCTGGGAACCCTGTCATGCTAGCAAGCATGAGCAAGTGTTGGTTTCCCACTAGCACAATGTAAACAGTGCTGGTGGCCAGACAGTGGTGGATCCTTTCCTGTATGTGCACTTCAGATGTTAAGGTTTGTAGCAGGTTCACAACTCAGGTCTGTATGCACTTGTGGAAACTCAGCTCAATTCAAAGACAATCCTGTAAATCGGGGAGGGCAACCGAAGTCTGATTGACCCCTGGCTACACTACACATTTTTAACTGAGGTACAAGAGGAGGAGGAGGAGGAGGAGGAGGAGGAGGAGGAGGAGGAGGAGGAGGAGGAGGAGGAGAAAGCTGACCATTTCATTCATAAGGAGAACAACATATTTTCAAAATGTCATAGGGAGATTTTGCACATTTTCATGTTACCTTTGGGTTTCATGTTGTGCACTATGATGGCGAAGCCCTTGTGGCTTGGTGGTTTCGACTTTATGAGAGAGCCTGACCACAAATGAAGGGGTTGGTTTGTACAGCAAAATATGTTCCTGGTCTCCCAACCACTATCTGGAGAATAGCACAGCTCTTGAAAATAGAAAAGTTGGCCATCCCGGCCATAAAGAATTTATGACTACACATCTTTCAGCTGCAGACTTACATCCTGTGAAGGGAATGGAGACATGCCTGACTTTAATCCAGACATCACTTGCTGGGTGAGTAAGGATAGATTGCTGGTTCGAGACATGAAAGGGCATTTCCCTCCAATACATTTTACTAGAATAACATAGTCCACAAGAGGCCTTTTTTATTTCCAAACATAGACCATGGTTGTTCATCATTGCTGCTTATCATCTCTATAAAGCATGTACTTGATTTATTTTTGCCCATCAAGAAGACCCTCAAAAGAAGCTTAAAGTTTGCACAGAGAGCATACCTGCTTCTTGCAGCTAGGGTGGGAATTTTCTGTGCAGTAAAGGAATAGTATTTCCCCATTGTCTCTCTATCTCATCTAAAAGCACCAATGTCTTATAGAGAGGGGTACCACAGTTAATCTGGTTCCTAAGAAAGGAACCCACCAAGAATTCAGGTGCACAAGACCCATCAAGATGAATGGGAGATGCACAAAAAGCACAAACATTTCTATTTCTTCAGAGCATTGCCTTCATGAATTGAACCCAATGGTGACAAATTACAGTTGACAAGAAATGCATGCTGATAGCTGAAACTGGATTTAAGCTCTGTTTATGGTAAATGGAAAAAGACTGTCGGGGTCCTTGCCAAAACCCAAGTACTATGGTTGATTATTGACAGAAGTGCAGAGGGAACTGGCATGCACACACTATTTATCTATTGTCCCACATTTGCCGTTTGCTCCTGGTCTCCATTCCAGAGGAAGCTGATGAATCGAAATCCCTTTAATTAAGGCAGAACAAAACTATGGGCATCTGTTCTCTTTCATGCCTTCTATCTACCTGGAATCACTTATCCTCAATCCCACCTTGCCATATAATGCAGTTTCACCTGAGGCAACTTGATCTACCCTGCGTCCCAGTAATCCCCATAAAAAAGGAGCAAGGAGATGGTGCCATGAGATTGATCAACAATTCATGTTAGAGTGCCCTAGCTGGGCTTCAAGCCTGCTCTGGCTCCATGCTGTGTTCTGCTTTGATCCATGTGGAGGCAGTCCCTTTTGTCTCCCACCTGCTCTGTTTGCACTTTCGCTTTCTCCCTTATCAGCTATGCTCCCGATGTGCTGCCGTTTGCTCCTCCTGATGCTTTCATTTCTATCTTTCTTTTATCAATGTTCATGCTCAATGAAGCTGCATTTCCTTACTGATCAAATTTATGTCCAACCTATCTTCCATGGAGTGCAAGGCAGCGTACATGGGGCAATCTCATTTTCTTGACACATTTTCTTTGGCTTTGCCCGTGGCCTCCTAGTGAGTTTCATGGCTAAACAAGAACTTAAATCAAGGCCTCACTGGTCTCATCTTTAGGCTTCAGGTAATGTACAGTAAAACCAGGGGGTATATTGAGCAGGAATGATGACAAAAAAGTCACTGCTGTGTGTTTTCAATTGAAAAATCTGTGATGGTGATGATGAAGATGACGATTTCTTAGATGCATTTCTTTAAAGAAATTCCAGGCAATTTACAACAAAGTTCAAACACACACATTTGAAAACAGCAAAAACTATCCACTTCATTTTCATGGGATTTTCTTAATTTGACACATGTCCAATTATTGGAATTTGGTCTTGAATGTAGAGATGCCTTGGCCCCTAGCTGCTTATTTTTAACATCCACTTAAGTAACACATAAAATGGCTTTACCAATGCTTATTTATTCACCTGTGAGGCCTTTATGTCCGAGATTACAATCAGGACTGATCTGTTCCATTGATAATGTTGCCATGAAGACAATTAAGCAATCAATAAATTAAGGCTGAAAAGTAGGGAAAAGGGGAACATACATATGTTTGAAACCAGACGCCTCACAAGAGCTGTATTTTGAGTGTCTTTCAGGGCCGGCTCCACCATTGGTGGCTGCTGCCTAAGGTGGCAGATCCTGGGGGGTGTTGGAGGACAGAGATATATGTGGACCACACAGCCAGCCCTGCAACCCCTAAGCTACCCAGCTAGTCGCCGGTATGGTAAAGGCAGATAGCAGTGAAGTAATACTCAACTGACAGACTGGTACGTGGAAATGACGGGCACCATATTGTCCTTTGCCTCAGCCAGCAAAATGTCCTGGGCCATGTCTGGTGCCTTTCTCTTTTATGTAACATGGGTACTATGGTAAACACGTAGCCAATTATGGCTACACTGCAATAGACAAAATATAGATGCAAAACACCTTCACTGCATGTCCAGCTACCCACTTTCTCTGAGCTATGTTTAAGATCAGGCCTGGTCTGCAAATACTGGTCCATTTAGAGCAACCTCATCTGTGCTGACAACAACTGGAAACCATCCATGGGATGAAACCTGGTTTTGTCATTCTGAAAAGCACCCTGGATTGTAAACCCCCCCCCCCCAAATATACAGAGAGAATATCCTGCCACTCAATGGATTAATGCAGTGACTCAAGTCATTTTCTATTGGTACAAGAATACTCATGAGCACCCAATGTTTCTAGAAGGGCTCCCCTATGGAGAGAGATCTGTGTCCAATTTCCTTTCCCTCTATTCCTTTCCCTCTGTTGAAATGAATAGCCAAGCCTGAAACCCGACTGAAATGGATCCAGATAATCAGTCTCATCCAAGAGTGTCTGGAACCACCTGCTCAAGGACCTTGCCCAGGAATGGAACATTTGCCACCAGCCTATAGTTATTTTCTGGGACTAGGGAGGATTTCTTCAGGAGTGGTCTCACTGCCGCTTCTTTCAGGCGGCCTGGGAGCACTCCGTCTCTCAGAGAGGCATTAATCACTTCCCTGGTCCAGCCGGCTGTTCCATCCCTGCTAGCTTTTATTAGCCAAGAGGAGCAAGGATCCAATACGGAGGTGGTTGCACGAACCTGTCCAAGCACCTTGTCAACATCCTCAAGCTGTACCAACTGAAACTCATCCAAGAAAACAGGACAACGCTGTGCTCTGGATACCTCGCTTAATTCACCTGCTATAACACTGGAGTCTAAATCCTGGCGGATGCCAAAGATTTTATTCTAGAAGTGCCTAGCAAATATATCACAGTGGGCATCAGATGGTTCTACAATGTCCCTGGGGCTGTCATGTAATAGCCCCCAGACAACTCTGAAAAGCTCTCTGGGGAAAAGTGGGGAGCAGGAAGGAACTTGGTGGGATGATGGGAGCCGAAACACAACCACATCTGCCTATGGACAACTGTGCTGTCTCAGACTCCCAGAATAACTTAATAACCACAGGTTGTGCTTCTACTAGATCAAAACTGAACAGATGAGAGAACTCTTGGATGTATGATAGGAGGGTGAGGTTTGAAGGAGAATAAATGTAGGGGCAAGGGAAAGGGTTGTTTTCTGTTGTGGTGCCTAGAAAGCCAGAAGAACACCTGCCTTTCAGCTTGCCTGCTTTTAAGTGGTCTCTGAAAACAGTATTATTCCAGTGGGCAACTTTAAAAAAATATTTTTACTTTAGTTCAAGCCTTGTGTAACCTGATCTGCCACCTCTGCTGTGTGTGTGTGTGTGTGTGTGTGTTTTACTGTTCGTATATTAAATTCTTATTGTACTTCCTCTTGTGGTGCTTATTAACTTCTTTTCAGCTGGCTCGCTGGGAGCTGAGGTGGGATGTCAATTTTGTTATAAATAAACAGTTGCAGTGAGGAGGTGAACATGTGGCAGAGGGGCCTGTAATATTGGAAGGACCTCTCAGAAGGTGCAAGGCATCATGTGTGTTGAACAGAGAGAGAGAGAGAGAGAGAGAGAGGGTGCCTCTACAAGAGGCATTTAAAGCTCTTTCAAGGCGCATTAAAAAAATTACCTCTACAAGAAAGGAGCGCAAATCGGGCGTAGAGGCGCGTTATCTCCCCGATTATGCGCATTATCGAATGCGCGTTAAATCCCGAGTTTTATTTTGCTCCGTCCGTTAAAGCGCATTTTGACTGTGTGAATAAGCGCTTATGCGCATTAACTGCTTGTAAAGCGCATTTTGGACATCTGTTAATGCGCTTCGCCGCCTCTCGCCGCCTCTCGTGCAGAGGGATTAGGTGTAAATGCGCTTCTGCGATTATGCGCATAATCGCCTAACCAGGGGCAAAAGCGAATCCTTGTAGAGAGAGAGAGGAACTGCACACATGCAACCTCCCAGTGATCACTATCAGTAGGAAGCAGAGCACTATCAGTGGGAGGCAGAGAATCTGTGTCAGGGCGGAAAGGGAGATTTTTGTCCCTCGCTACAATTGTATTCCCAAATACAGCAATTCACTTTTCCCCAGAGAAGTGAATGGCAACCACTCACTTATATGGCATAAAAGTGTACTTGAAAAGAAAATCGGGGTGAAGGTTAAACTGCTCCCAGCCCCAGAGGAGCCTGGGGCAAGAGCAGTTACATCTCAACGGGTCCTGGATTGCAGATACATTTATTTTGTTGTGTATAATGGGAGCCTATGGAAATCAAGTGTTCTCATACCTGCTTCACTGCTTTTCTGTTTGTTTGTTTGTTTGTTTGTTTGCTTGATCTTTCTTCCTTTTATTGTTATAAACTGCTCTTCCTCCAAGGAGCTAAGGGGTGTGTGTGTGTACAACAGTATCAAGAGCAGGCATGGTTGGGCACCTGCCAAGAACCCAGAGCCCTGCAAGGACTCACTGCCAAGAGGCCCGTGGAGTTGCTCCTCCTCTTCACCGTTGCAACCTGCTCAAGAAGGAGGAGGCGCAGAAGCCACTGCTTACTCCCTCTCTAGCTCCCTGTCTGTCAAGGAAGCAAGTGGTCGCAATGATGAGAGAGGAGGAGGAGGAGGAGCAATAATAGGTGGTGATGATAGCAGGGAGAAGGAAACTCCCTGAGGGGGAGCCATTGATGACAGCTTGGCCAAGGGTCCCCAAACATCTGGGACCAGCGCTGGCTGTGTACATAGCTCTTCCCTCCGACCATTTTACCCTCCCAAGAAACATATGAGGTAGGCTAGGCTGAGATATAGGGGCACCATCCCAAGGTCTCCCAGTGGGTCTTAGGCCTGAGTAAGGATTTGAACCCAGGTCTCCTCTGTCCTTGTCTGATATATTAACCACTACACCACTCCAACTCTCCAGCTTAGCTAGATTCCTTTTGAACTAGTCCAGATTTATGCTGGTGTGAGATCATATTCACACACACCCCTCCCTGTATCCAAGAGCCATTTGTTTATGCAAATCCTCATTTGGGAGTCAGTGACATCAAGTAGCAAAGAAAGCCCCAGAGATGATAATATCAGTTGGAATATATTTACATAGGAAAGACATTGTACAAGAAAGAACTCTGAAAGGCTACATAACTTGAACTGCAGTTAAGTGGGGAGGTGGGTGGAAGCCATATGGCTTGAATTCCTCTGGCGACTCTCCTTCCTGCCTCACATGCCCATATTGAAATGTGCTAAGTTTGATTTCTCACATTTTGCATCACATGTTGTTTTATTCAGTAGGGGCTCATCCAATTTTTATCCAATTTAGAACCTATCCGGTACAGTCACTCGAGTCTTCTGATTTGCAAGCAAATGTGTGTTTCAAATAGAACAGAAGAAAAAAAAAACCAAAGGGAACTTTTGAGCATCTGGGCAAAGAGAGCAACTTCCATGGAATGAAAGCCCAGGACTATAACTAATAAATAAGCAAACCATTATTTGCCAAGGGAATCCGATTTCTCCAACCTGTGTCAATGAACATACCTACCACTTCTCTCAACTGTAGCTTGAAGTTATGTAGCCTTTCAGAGGAGTGGATCATGACTTAAATTAAATCCCATAGATTTCAGTGGGTCTGCTCTAAGTCCGACAATGTCTGGATCCAACTTAGTGCTCTCCTCTATCTGAATACATGCCATAGGTTATGATCATATGATAGTCTCTCTTAGCTTTCTCTTTTCTACCTGATGTTGCACCTAAAGTATCTGCTGCAGGAAGCCAGAAGCTGCTGGAAACAGAGGAGAGAGATGAACATCTGGCTGCACTGGCAGCTCTTTCTCAGGTGACGTTTAATTGTTCTGAGATGAGCCATGACCCAGGGATTCAGCAGTAGAGTTTCAGTAGGAACATCTGTGGATTCCTTCAATCCCATGCCTTAGGGTGACCAGATAAAATCCAGGTCAGGGCTCATGTAACTTTAACAGTTGTAGAGAAAAGGGAATTTCAGCCAGTGTCATTTGTATGCAATTAGTCCCTGGTGAAATTCCCTCTTCATCACAAGAGTTAAAGGTGCAGGGGCCCTGCCTTCTTTTGTATATGGTCACTCTAGTATAGTGCCTGCAACTTTAACTCTTGTGATGAAGAGGGAATTTCACCAGGGACTAATTGCATACAAATGACATTGGCTGAAATTCCCTTTTCTCTACAACTGTTAAAGTTGCATGAGCCCTGACCTGGATTTTATCTGGTCACCCTAAGGCCACCTACTCCCTGCCACCCCAAACATCTTGCATTTGTTTCCTAGAGCCACAGTAGATATCATTGGCGGCCTGGAGGATGCCCCATCCAGTGAAGGGCTCTTAATATCCCAAATTCCTTGTCAAGGAATGAGCAAGGAGGAGCCATCTAAGGGCACTGAATTTTAGATTCTCAGACAGTTACATTCATCTCCCAAGATCTTATGCAGAGTCTTTACTGCTCAACCTAACCATCCTTGACCCACAATGTGTTAGTGGCACTAGGGTGACCATATGAAAAAGAGGACAGGGCTCCTGTATCTTTAACAGTTGCATAGAAAAGGGAATTTCAGCAGGTATTATTTGTACGCTTGCAGCACCTGGTGAAATTCCCTCTTCATCACAACAGTTAAAGCTGCAGGAAAAAAGAGGGCAGGGCTCCTGCAGCTTTAACTGTTGTGATGAAGAGGGAATTTCACCAGGTGCTGCATGCATGCAAATGACACCTGCAGAAATTCCCTTTTCTATGCAACTGTTAAAGAAACAGGAGCCCTGTCCTCCTTTTCATATGGTCACCCTCATTATTATTATTATTATTATTATTATTATTATTATTTACACTAATACACCGCCCCATAGCCGAAGCTCTCTGGGCGGTTTACAAAAATTAAAAAGATTGAGCATTAAAAAGACAATATACAAAATTTAAAACCATAAACATAAAACAGCTGTCATTAAAACACTTTAAAATATTTTAACTGTTTTACTCATTAGTGGAGTATCTGTAACTAACAAAGCCATAGATAGCCAACTGGACTTTGCTGTGATACCACAGACGTATGTTTCCAAAACTGTAAAACAATTACTGTTACTCAAGCTGCCTACAGATTAGGAACAAAGTCAAATCACTTATTTTTATTTTGTAGTGATAATCTATTTAATTATATTCCCCTCAGTTCCTTCCTGCAGAGATTCCCCCCACTTAGGTCAATTTAAACTTTTAAAAGTTAGGACAGCCAAACCCAGACATTTAGTTCACTTTTAGGAGCAAATGTCACTACCTGCAATTGCCTGTTCTGGTGGCCGTATGCTATAGAATATTCCCTTCTGTTCTTCCTCTCTACCAGCACATTCATAGATTACTTGATTCCCCCCCCCCCCCATGCCCAGATCATAAGAATCATTGCAAAACTGGCCAAAAGGTCTTTAATATTCTTCACCAATAGAGATCTCTTTGAACATTGGAATCAATTTTCCTCCTCTCAGCGCATTAAAGTTTAGTTCATTCCTGGCCCTCTATGCCTGTGTTTTCATGGCCAGACAGTAAAGGCTTCAAATACTTTGAAAGCATCAGAAACAACAGTGTGCTTAACAAATTGCATTATATCAATGTTGCTTTAAAATGAGCATCAGGTGAAAGAGAATGTGATATTGCAAAGAACAAATGGCCAAGGAAGGGAAAAGAATGCCCCATAGATTGCCCTGCCTTTTCTTTGATCTCATGGTTGTAAATAGTTTGGAATGGGGTGGGGAAACTTCTGTAGAGAAATGTAGCAAATGTATTCAGCAACCCAGCAAAAGAACAACCTGTCATTGGTGGGATGACCATGAAGCAACAAAGGACTTCCTACATGGGTAATGGAACTGTCAGAAAGCAAATACAATTTTGGAAAATGGCAAGGAGTGTCTGCAATCTGCCAGGCGATCCCCTCATTTTTCTACTCATTAACACTGGTAGCCAAGAAGGCTATTGAGCTGAGCATATTAGGAAAATAGGAAGCTGCTTTCTCCTAAGTCAGACTATCTAGCTCAGTCTTGTCTACACTAGGGTGACCAGATAAAATCCAGGTCAGGGCTCATGTAACTTTAACAGTTGTAGAGAAAAGGGAATTTCAGCCAGTGTCATTTGTATGCAATTAGTTCCTGGTGAAATTCCCTCTTCATCACACCAGTTAAAGTTGCAGGGGCCCTGCCTTCTTTTGTATCTGGTCACTCTAGTATAGTGCATGCACATTTAACTGTTGTGATAAAGAGGGAATTTCACCAGGAACGAATTGCATACAAATGACACTGGCTGAAATTCCCTTTTCTCTACAACTGTTAAAGTTACATGAGCCCTGACCTGGATTTTATCTGGTCACCCTAGTCTACACTGATTGACAGCAGCTCTCTGGGGTTTGAGAGAAGCATCTTTCCTAACCTTGTCTGAAGATATTAATGACTGAGCTTGCAACCTTTTTCATTCAAAGCATGCACCCTACCACCGAGCTATGGTCCTTTGACAAAAATTATTTTCACAAGGCCCTGGAAATCTAAACCAAGGAGTGGTTAATGAAACTATGGGGATTGCAGTCTTGGCCAACTGTATTCAAGGATGTTGCGGAAATTAAGCAATGCTATTTCAAGTATATTAGGAAGGATAATATTATTCAGCAGAGAGTAACCTTTTAACTTTTTGCAAAGTACATTGGCATATTTTTGTTTCAAGGAGAAAGTCCAGCTAGGAAACCTGAATAGGAAACTCTCTTATACTAGGTCAGAACAACGGTTCATCTAGCCCAGTATTGACTGCCATGGCTCTCCAAGGTTTCACGAGTAAAGATTGTTTCAACAGTTGCAGTTCTTTGCAAGAACGCAGAAAAGAACGCTAAGATTGTATTATCAACAATTCCTGTCAATGGTTTTTGTCTTCTGTTATCAGCTTCTGAGGAAGGATTGCAAAATCCGAAACGTTGAGCTTTTTATTCATCAATAAAACAGCAAAATAATAATAATAATAATAATAATAATAATAATAATAACTTCATTAGCATCAGAGTTCGTCTCTTTTTCAATTCCACTTTAGTGGTGCTTCTTTCCCTTTTCGTCTGCATCTCTAAGGTTTCAGGCAAGATGCTTTCCTTGCCCTACCTGGGGAAGCTAGGGGTTGAACCGCTGACTTTCTGTATGCAAAGCAGGTGGTCTACCTCTGTGTCACAGTCCTTCAAATCATATTGATGGTGATGAAGTTGCTACAAGGAAGAATCTTGTTCCACCCACTGAGAGGAACAGGCCATTAATAATGCCTATAAAGCAGGAATTGATCTGGATTCTTTTAATTCTTAATTTTGTACTATTTTCTTCTCTGTTTTCCTTTATGCCTATCTTTTGCTCCATAAGCCCTGTTTGGTTGAGACAGCTAGCCCTTTTTAATATCGATTGTTGATAGCTGCTCTAAGGGCACATAGCGATGTCATTCATTATTAGGCTTTTCTAGTTTTACCTTTATTCTTCAAATAACAATATTACAATCTAAATTACTAAAATAAAAAAAGGAAAAAGTTACTCTGCCCCTGAGAGAAAATATTCTTGTTAATATATCTGAAATAACAATGTTATTTAATTTCATTAACACCTTGTATACAGCTTGCCATGGTCACAACGTCAATAAATAGTGGACACTTGTACAGGGCTGGCCTTACTATTAGGCTGAAGGAGGTGTCACAAAAGGGCAGCAAATTCTGTTTTGGGATTTTTTACTGGCAGGGACAGGGCGAAGCACTTGTGGAATTTTCTGCCTCAGATACCTAACTTGAACAGACTTGGGTAGTATGTGCTTTGACTGGTGGCAGCAGCATGGCTGACTGCTGCTGTTGATGCCTTGCCTCTGGGAGCAAAATGTCTTAGGCCAGCCCTGAGAGGAAATACATAATCAGCATTACCAGATGATTCATCTGCTGCCCATTCCCTGTATCATGTCAGGCCAAGAGTACTAGCTGGGCCTTCTCCCTGATGTGCTAGGTTTTTGTTTTTTTGGTTTTTTACACATGGAGGGGTTAGTTTTTAATATGGAGGAGAATTCAAATACTGAATTCCCTACTTGCACTCAGAAACGCTTCAATTCTTCATGACAGAGGGGCCTGCTGTATCATGCTTTAGAAAGGCCACGCTAATGATTAAGCATATTAGGGCACAATCCTATGCACGTTTAGACAGGAAAAAAACATCCTACAACTCCCGATATTCCCCAGTCAGCAAGACTGACTAGGCCATGCTGGGAGTTGTAGTATTTTTCTGTCTAAATATGAATGGGATTGCACTCCTCTTATTCTGCAATATTGGAAAACAAATAAAACTCCAAATATACACAATTGGATTCAAGATCTGCTGACTTTAGCTGCCCATGAAAAGGGATATTAATTAATTCCAAATAATGTGGGACATTTTCGTGAATTATATGCAGGGTAATATGACCCACTACAAAACCAGTGCAGGCCAGCAAAGAGATCTGCATCACATAAACCTTTTATTTTATTGTTATTTTTATGTAGCTATTTATTCATCAAATGTTTGGTTAGTTGTCCTACATACATACATGAAACCTTTACCCTTCAAATACAGGATAATATGAAGAAGGGAGGGGGGAACCTAAAGCAGAGGGAATGGAGGTAAAGAGGGAAGGTTTACTGGGAAAACAAAAACATGTAACATACAGTTAATACCCTCACCCCCTGTGAAGTCCAACAATGGATTCAGGGTGTTTAAACTCGTAAGTCTCTTCAGCAGAATTATATGAACACAGATGGCTGCCTCCAGTTTTGGATGGTTAAAGAATCCATGTATTTCCCGATGGTTAGTGATGAGTCACACTCCTCTCCTTTGTTTTTATGACAAACAAGGCCAGAAAAGAAGGATCCTGTGATCATCCCACATTTCCATAAAATCCCACACTATATTGCCATTTCTAGCTAACAGCATGTGATCTCTTACCGTTCTCTCTAATATTAGCATCTGACAGAGAAAAGCATTTGTAAATGGAAACCTGTCATTGTTATGCTCAGGCCTGGTTTAAACATGAAAGTGTGGAAACAAACTTACCTGTGCAGGGTTCCACACAGGTGGTGTTGTGTTTAAAGTAGATAACTGCACCTAGTAGTGCATCAGCATACCATGATCCTGGATAAAGGTTCCCTGGTGTGCTGATGTCGCATGAGGTGGTAACCAGCTATAGAGTGACCAGGTATCTTCTTTTACAGAAGAGGGCCCTCTATTTGAAGGTGTACTCTATTTGATGGGCTGTCCAGTCCATGTCTGGTTTAAATCAAAGAACTACAACGGGGAAGAGTAGAAGGGACCTTGAAGTTGCCCATCAATGGTTAGTACCTGAAGAGCAGACTGAGCGAGCACACAGGTTACCTGCTTCCAGTCTTCCCCCTACTGTGAGATGTATTGCATTTCCATTTCAAATATATAGTAATTTTACGCCTCTACGAAGAAAATTGCATAGGCAAATCTTATGTAAATTGGTATACCCCATTGTCCTTTGTTGTTGATGATGCAATTCCTCTAGTTTGGCAATATGTAAACAGTCACCCTATCTTTAGATGTGACACTGCCTGTGTGGATATTACATGGATACACTGATCCTGTTCAGGTGGCACACCAAGCCACGGTGGTTAAGCATTTTGAGCTAAACATTATGGCTTAGTGTGACATGTGAACCATTCCTAACCATGGTGGCTACATAACCGCGGTTTATAAACACTCACTAATCATTTGCTGCAGGAGGGTTAGTGGCCTAATGATAGCTTAATGTGTTGTCTGAAAAGGCCTGTTGTTTTCTTTAGAAACAATACAGAACATGCCCAACACCTCAATTAAACCAGATGTCAATTTTCTCTTTGCACAAATTGCCATAGTTGCTATCTCATGTTATTTAATACCTAGATGAATAAATTTAGAGCATTTCTCTAGAGAAGCAATTGCTCTTATTCTATTTTTTAAGATCAAGTCAGCAAGCTACTTTTTAAAATATATTTTATATATAGGATAAGCTGCTGGGGGTGTTCTGTGTATCAACGATACAGGAATTAAGTGGATTATTTTGAGCCGACACAAACTATTCCCAATTTAGCAAGCTCAATATTTCTACAATTCTATGTCATTGCACAATGGACGCTAGCAAGGTGTTTGGTCAAGCCCAAAGTTCAGCTGTCATTATTTTTAGCAAGCCAAGTTCTTCACAATTCCGAGCCACAACCAGCAAGAAAGAAATCACTTCTCTCCATAGGCCTCTAAACTTCTATCAGACAGAACTCTCTGGTCAAAACACCTGCTAGAATTAATCAGAGAAGCAAATTATGTTAGCAGAAACAGTACCGCCTCTTTCTTTCTTTCTTTCTTTTCTTTTTTTGGAGTGAGGTTGAACAGCCAATATTTGGCTTTTGTCGTAAAGCAGCATACAAAGGGTCTAAATATAAAGTAAGGAATCTCAAAATAAAATACAAAATCGATGCCAATCAATTTTGGCTCTCCCTAGCCTGTTACAAATAAAGTGATTAAAAAAAAACCTTCCCAACTGACTAGGTTTTGTTCTTTAGAACAAGGATGGCCAAGGTCGCCATGATCAGATCTGGCCATCAAATCAATTTTATTTGGACCCCATAAGCTCTACCAAATTTAATCAATATATGGTAAGAACCCATGCTGTCTTGTGAGGGAATAAAGGAATCAATTGTGCAGTTCCTATAAATATTACTGTGTTCCCATCTCATTTAGATTCTGCATAGAAAATAAACCGCTGTCAGTTTGTTTCTGGAAGGGCTTTATAAAGGGTGTACATTTTTTTTTGCACACCCATCCACCGAAGACAAACCTCATACCATTCACATTCACATATTGTGAGGTGATGCCAACTTCATTATAGAGCTTGACCATCTGCATTTGATCTTTTCAGCCCCTGAACAAGTAGACTCCAAGAGCATTAAAGTTGTTCATCTGTACTGTACAACTTATAATGGTAACAAGCGTTGGCTCAAAAGTTTGGCAAATGCATATCTCTATTCTAAGTCCAGTAGATGACAACTTAATGATCTCATTTAACTCAATGAAAGGGACCCACCTCAGTAGGAAAAGCAAACAGGACAAACAGTGAACCCAAAGCTCTCATAAACAATGAATCCTATTTCATTTAGAGTGCAATCTTATGCATGTTTACACAGAAAATAAAATCCCACAATTCTCAATGTGCCCCATTCAGTCATGCAAGCCAGGACACGCCAGGAGTTGTAGGACTTTTTCTGTCCAAACATGCACAGAATTCCACCCTTAATGGAGAATGTCTAAGAAACAAGTCATGTTCTTCTCCAGTTCTTAAACTTTTATACTTTCATACACAAAACTAGTGGCGCTTACACCTGCTATCGGAAACTTCCCAAAATCAAGATCTTGCAACTATGGGTTATATATTCCCCTCCTTTTTTAATCATGGTGAATGGGAAACAATGGCCCTTTCTACACCTAATGGTATAGAGGGAGGGAGGGGGAGGAATGCAGACTTACCTGCTTCCGCGATCCTCCCTGGGCATCCAAATGGAAGTGTGACATCCCAGAAGGGAAGAGGGACATCGCGCCTGTCGCGCCCACCATTTTTTGAAAATGTAAGTGAAAAACAGCAACAACAAAACCCTGACTCCACTTCCCCCCACCCCCAATGTCCCTGGACTCCCCCCGGCCTGGCTCCTTCCCTCTTGCTGACCCCTGCTACTTGCGGGAAGGAAGGAAGAAGCCAGGATGGATGCCTACACTGCCAGCGGTCCTCAGGATTGTCCCGGGACTGCAGGTAAAATCAGGATAATCGAGGTCTCGGTTAAACTAGGAAAATGGAGGGGTTGTCCCTGCCTGCTCCCGGGTTCCCCTGTGTGTCATTTGGATACACAGGAAGGACCTAGGGAGAACCTAGGGAAAAAAGGCCGGTGTAGACACGGCAAATGTTTCCTGGACAACACTTAGGGTGGAGTGGAAGGATTGCTTTTTCTGTGTTTGCCCTCTCCCACACTGGACCTTCATTGGTTTGGAAACAACCATCATAATTTTGTCTTTTAGATCAATATATGAAAACTCAGCTGGGAGAGCTCATCGATGGCTTTACATCAACTGTCCCGTATCCTGCTCCCTACTGTGAGAACCAATAGCGTACAGCAGGGATGTATCAGGCAGATGACAAGTAATGCTTAGTTTCTGTTTTTACCCTGGAAATGTCAGACATGGGTTGAAGCCAGACTTAGAACAAACTCACTGAAATCAATGGGGCTTCATTTAGTCATGACTAACTACAGTCTGACTGTTTTCAAAAGGTTTGCCCTATATGTGACTATGCCTAGATCCATCCTTATGTATGATTTTTTTCTTTTAACAGGTTACTCTTCAATTCCTGAGAGGGACAATTAAAACCAAGGATCCCTTGATCCCCCCTCTTATTGATCTTCTATCCTACCAGGACGTATTTGGAAGTGGCACCAATTAGGAACATACAGATTTTGTTAAATCTGCTTGTCTGCATTTTCTGGATTGTCAGGCATTTTTTGTTCCATTGTTTGTTCATTGATGGAATTGGAGGATAGAGTTAGGGATGTATGAGAACTTCACTTCACTTGTGCAAACATATCTTAATGCTAATGTGCACTTCTGCAAATATCCTCCCCAAGTTTTTTTTTTTAAAAAAAAACATGATCTGCAAGTCCCCAGAATCCATGTGAATCTGTTGCAGATTTCTCCAATATCCTTAGTGGTAATACGGTGTGCAGTAGATATTACCAGCATCTCAATTTCTACCATCTGAGCTATTCCAATTATGATTTTAAGCATCATTGTCATCAATATAGCAAAGGCAGAGGGGCTAGGGGCCGGAGGAGGGAGATGGTTCATTTGGCTAGTTAAACCATTGTTTGTTTGTTTTCTTTCTTTGCTAACAGATTTAATTCAAGGCTCTGAAAAAGGTACAGGAGAACGATTTTAAATTCAGCAAAAGCCACACCACAACCGTGAACCAAGAAGTAAACATCATCTTGAAACCCAGTGTGCCTTCTAAGAGAACAAGGAGATTTAATACTTGGGTATTTCCTAAGGTTGGGAGAAAACATAAGATTTTCTCATCCTCCCTGGGTAGATCACAAGGAACCAATCGGCATATACTGCATTTCTTCGATTCTAAGATGCCATCGATTGTAAGACGCACCTTAATTTCAGTACGACCAACAGAAAAAAAGCTTTGATTCTAAGGAAAAAAATGGAGGTGGGGTTTCCGTGTAAAAACAAAATGTGTGGTGCCTCATGCAAAGCGCGGGAAAATTCAAAAACTGTGATTCTAAGACACCATCGATTCTAAGATGCACCCCATTTTTAGAGACGTTTATATGGGGAAAAAGTGTGTCTTAGAATTGAAGAAATACAATAAATATATGAATGATAGAAAAGCATTCCCCTTCCCTTTGTGGGTCCTCATTTGTTACCACTGCTGTGGACAAAACAGTGGGAAATAGCCAACACCTGAATAAAACAGCAGGTGCTAAATCGTATAATTTTAGATTTAAAGAAAGCTTGTTCCAAACAGCAACGAGGGAGATCGCACGACTGTTACATGTGCTCAGTATAATTCTATGATCGTTCATTTCCTTTTAAAGTATAATTAGACTGTATTTTCAGTGCAAGTATTAAGCCATGATGCTATGCTTTGCTCCCCATCTGTGGGTTTTATGAACAGACTGTACATTTAAATCCCATTCTGTTCTATATATTATTTTATTTCCCAGCAGAACTGTCCATTCCCTACTCAAATGGCAAATATTCATATATATATATATATATATATATATATATATAAATCTCCACAGGGCTGATTTGGCCTCAAGGGTGAAAAAAAAATCTGTGATCTTTTTTCTGCCTTAGTAAAAGGACAGCTAAAATTACCAACAGAGATCATGAATCAGCATCTTTTTTTTTAAATATTGGAGGAAATTCGGCGACGGTATTTCAATAGGTTATATCAACTTTTCTAGCATGTACACAATGTTCTCTCTTTAGATATAAGAGAACTATGGAGAAACAAATTAATACAGGGCAAAGTAAAAAAAAGCATTTGCTGACAATTAGTTTCAGAGTGAAGATGGAAGACACAGATAAAAATGGCTTTGTACAGTGTGCCTGAAATATATTCCCTCTGAAAGATTTTTTTTTTCATTTGAAATCCCAGTATGGACCTGCTTTTCTCTTTCTCTCTTTCTTTCTAATGGCACAAAATAACAGAAATAGCTGTGTCATTTTGATCTCATTGGAAGATATTATACAAGCTAGCAATGGGAAAGGCCTCCAGAATGAGATCTCTCTCTCCCCGTATAGGATTGTTCTCTGCAATACATTTCTTAGCAGTTTGACTAGTCTTAATCTAAATTTTCAAGCTGGGGAAAAATAGGTTTTCTTGGGGAGAAAATTTGCCTACTGGATTGCGCTCACTTATTGGTACTCAACTGCATTGTTACCTTTTGAAATTGGACTTTCCTATTGTTCAGCCATTTTACAGCTCCCCATCACCACCACTCCACTTATCTCAAGCTGTAGTTAGATACACACACACACACACACACACACACACACAAATTATGATTAACTCATAGATGAAAATGTCATTTTATGCATATTAAAACATGGGGATATAATTATAGCCTTATAGAGTGTAGCCTTATGTATTATACACTCCCCCCTCTCTCTCTGTCTCTCCATGTGTGTGCGTGTGTGCGCACATGTGTGCATGTGTATGATTTCCTGCCCACCCACATAGTCTCCTTTAAATGGTTTTCTAACTACTCCATTCCCGATATTCAAAGTAATTTTCTTGCTCAGCTCTCAGATACCATGACGGTTTCCCCATTTTATCTGCTTTCATAGCCTAACATATACCACCCTCTGACCTTTGCTACCTGCATCAGGCCATCATAAGTCTCATACTTGCTTCATTGAGTCCATCCCGTGACCCTTACCGCTACTCAAAATTGCAATTCCCAGTACACAATATGGAGAGATCTCAACGCTCTTTCTTTTCCCTTTTCAGATGTCTCCCCAGAACTCTCCTATTCAGTGAAGCCTTTGGATGAAACCCTTGGCGCACAGGTGTGGAACCTGTGGCCCTCTAAATGTAGTTGACTCCAACTCCTATCAGCCTCAGCAGCATGGAAAATCATCAAGGATGATGGAAATTGTATTCCAGAAACATCTGGAGGGCTATGGTACTCCAACTCTTCCTGAAACCCTCAGAAGAAAAAATTGCTTACTTTTGTCTATCCACAAAGTTCTACAAGGAGGAAGGAATAGTGAAGGTTTATTCCTTCATGCTGTGGGGAAGGAAGTCATTGTCTATACATCCTTTATCTTTGCTGAAGCACAACTATGAGACTGGCCACCACTTTTGAGGCCCATTTCGTCTTCAAGATAATAGTGGTTTATGAGAGGGCCTGCTTCTACCCAAGAAGTTTGGAGAAACCATTGAATCATTTGTTAGGGCCTCATATGAACAGGCTGAATACTGAGTTGTCAATTATTTCAGAGGACACCTACAAAAGATTCCAGAATCCTCTATATCTGCCTAAGACAAACTGTTTTAAATAGCCCAAGAGGATATCCTATACTCTCTTGGATGCTTTATTACCACAGAAACAAGCTACCAAAAGAAGAGTTTGTCTCAGTGTGTCTGTGATATGAAGTCATAACCTGGATAATCTCCTCAGTTGTAGAGCAGCTGGCAGAATGGAACTACTGAAAAAAGTGAAATAGGATTGTTTGGTGATACTGTGGACATTGTTTCAAGACACGATGTCAAATGACACAGTGTACAAACACCCCACAGAATTCCCATTCCTGTACTCCAATAGGTGGAAATAGAGCGAGAAAAGATGAAGGGGGCTGGCATAAATAAGGAAACCAGTGAGCCGAGTTTCCAGTGTCCACCAATGCCCCCAGTCATCAAGATAAATAGAAAAATATGCCTTTGTGCTGATCTTTAAAAGTGCAATGAAGCTGTAGTCAGAGAAAAATACGTTCTTCCAACACTAGGTCTTCTCAGGGAAGTGACAAGAGCCAAAGTGTTTTTGTTTTGTTTTTCCAAATTGGGTGTCTCAAGTGTTTTCTGTCAAATACGTTTGATGAACTAGAGTGTTAACTTGACTGCATTTATCACACCCTTTGGGACATTTTGGTTTCACTGGTTGCCATTTGGAATCACAAATGCTTCAGAATTTTTTCAAAAGGAGATGACAGAACTCCTCAGAGGAAAAAAAAAAAAGAAAAGCAAAAAGCAAAAAAGGAGTAATTGTCTTCATGGATGACATCCTAATACATGGCACATCAATAGTAGACCATGACAAAACACTGGCCATCTTCTTAAAAAGGATTCATGAATTCAGACTCAAGCTAAACAAGGGGAAGTATATTTTTCACTAAAGTGAAAGAGTTCTTGGGACAAGTAATCAGACAACATTGAATAATGGTAAATGTCATCAGACAGATGAAAGCACCAACTAACACTACACAACTGAGATGCTTTCTGGGAATGGGGAACAATCTGGATGAATATTTGCAACAGAGGCAGAACCACTAAACCTCCTACTCAAACCTATCACATCCTTGTTTGTGTGGGTTAAATCAGAAGGCTGCCATTACAATGATAAACGATGTGATTTCCAATGCCCCAGTAAGTTTTATGTTGCCTACACTGGGATGTATGGATTTTGTAAAATCCATTCTATCTGTGTTTTTTGGATTGTCAGGTGCCTTTCGTTCCATCATCTGCTCATTGACAAAGTCGGATTTTTTTCCAGTTTCCTGAATTTGCAAAAATCCGTATTTGCTAAAATTTGCATTTGCAAAAATGTGCAACCCCCTCCTCCACAAAAAAAAAATCAGAAATCCCAACAAATGGTGCATTTTAATTATTTTTATCCTATTGGAGAAATGCAATTTTTCAGCTGGTGATTTTTTTTAATTTTTATTTTGTGCATTGTTTCTGTGACCAAATTTGCATAAAATTCTGGAGGGGGGGAACCCAACATTCTGCAAGGAAGTGGAATCAATGCAACACAGGAAAAGCCTGTCTACTGCAGAACTGGGTCATATTTGTGGAAATCTGAACTCATATGATTCCATTGCAGATTTTTCTGACATCTCTATGCCTTCAAGCCCATAGTAGTTAGCAACAATGCAAGAAGCTATGGACTAGATGGAATTCCATCTAAACTGTATGTTTCTGTATGGATGTCAGTCATATTATGCTCCAGAATATCTTTCTGTCCATCTACCTAACTATCGGGGGAGGGAGAATATAAATTGTGCCGTCATCTCAAAAGGATTTTAGGACAAAGCACATCAGAGAAGCTAAAAACAATACAAGATAATGCACAAAAGAAAATCTAAAATCTAAACACTTAAAAGTTGAGAGAAATAAAACTATTTCAAATAGCTAACATGATACAAACGTACACCTAAAAGTGTATTAATTTTTATTGCTAGCACAAGAAAAAGGGTTTTCACTTGGGACCAAAAATGATGCATGACATAAGAACATAAGAACAGCCATGCTGGGTCAGACCAAGGGTCTATCTAGTCCAACGTTCTGTTCACACAGTGGTCAACCAGCTGTTGACCAGGAACCCACACACATGACATGAGTGTAACAGCACCCTCCATGGTCCCCAGCAACTGTTATACATAAAGATATTGCCTTTGCTACTGGAGGTAGCACACAGCCCTCAGGACATAGCAGTAGATATCCTTATCCTCAATGCATTTGTCTAATCCTCTTTAAATGTATCCAATTTGGTGGCCATCACTATCTCTTCTGGTATATCATTGGTGCTAGGGCATTCCACCATCAGGGCACCACCACAGAATAAGCCTTCTCTTTTATAAATGATCAATTTAGCTCTCCTGTGGAACAAGAACAGACAAGGGCCTCCACTGATGATCTTATAGCACAAGCAGGTTAATATGGGAGGAGGTGCTCCTTCAGATAGGGTCCCAAGCTAACTAGGGCTTTAAAGATAATGTTTTGCAGATACCTATGTGGTCTATATGCTTTCAGATTGGTCGCAGCCCCATAAACCTTTGGAGCTGTTGTTAAAAAGAAGATTTGGACCAACTACCATTATGATGTCAACATCTTCTAATAAGATGGATAAGATCCAACCTAGTAGCCAAGTATGTTCCAGGGGGTGGGGGGAGGTTTGTTATAGCAGACACCTTGTCATGAAGACCCACAATGCCTGTAGACCACTACAAAGTAGAGGAGTATGTTAAGGCTTACATTTGTGCAGTGCTTGCTTCTCTGTCAACATCCCAAACTGGACTTCATCTGATCCAAATGACTACCCATGGAATTCCAGAACTTCAAGAAGCCTTATACAAGGGGTGGGGAAATACTTTCAGCCTAAAGGACAAATTCAGTTTTGAAGAGGCTCTCAGGGACCACATTCCAGTGGTGGACAAAGATGAAAGCAAAATGGGTGGGGCCAAAAATACCCCCCAAAAAACTGCTTTTACTCCTGGTAATTACACCTTAGGAAAGGCATTCTAAACTTTAGAAGGGGAGGGGGACTGCACAACAGCCAAGAAACCACTAAACATTTGGTGGTTGCAGGAAAGGGGTGGCCATTTGAGAAGCCTAGGTGGGCTGGATATGGCCCATGCCTGAGGCTCCCCACTGTTGCCTTACACTGCATCAGATCAGGAATGGCCAAAGATCATAGCAATGCTTCAGAGATGACTAGGAAGTCCACTCTTGACCATGGACAACTGAGTGAACTGGAAGACCTCATAGCCATTTAGTTGTGCCACAATCTATGAGGAAAGACATCCTTGACCTTATCCATCAAGGACATCAAGGTCTAAATTCCTCAAGTGGGCCAAGCACACATTATGGTGGTCCAACAAAAGCTTATCTTGTACTGCAGAAGAAAAATAGATCAACACAGTGAAAGGAACCTTTCATCATGACACCCAAACCTGACAGACCTCGGAAAAGACTAGCAGCTGACTGACTAAATTGGAAGTTTGATACTATTTGGTTGTTGTGGAGTACTAATCTTGGAAGAGGGAAAGTCTTCCCTTGCTTCGCATTATCTGCTGCAGTGTTTTTGCACAACCAAAGAACACCTTTGTTTGGTGTAGCATTCCAGATGAGACCATGACTGACAATGCAAGCCAATTTATGGCAGCAGAATTCCAGTTATTCTGGAATCTTACAGCTGTTGCCATGTTATCACTAGCCCTCCTCCCTACCCTGAAACAAACATTGAGGTAGAGAAAGCAGTACAGAAAATCTTAAGACCAAATGACCTACATATTGCTCTTTTAAGCTACAGGTTAAACCATGAATAGCTGTTGGATGTAACCCAATAGAATTGATAAAGGTAATTGCTAATGGGAAGACAAATTAGAACACCCATTCCAATCCTGCAAAAGAATCTCATTCCAAATGATCTTGCTTGAACTGGAAAAAAAGTTCAAGGGAGGTTATGAACATTTTTACAACTGGTGCAATTTTTAGTGCGAGAACTACCACATTTAGAGCCAGGAGAGAGTTTATATGTGATGGAGAAGAGACAGCTACTGTACGAAGAAAAAAAATCATATTTTGTTCAACCCAACCATAAAATACTTCATGAAAACCAATGGCATCTCTTCCCTATTCCTGAAGAAGTGCAATCACAAAATATCCAAGTAGTATTGAGATTCTACCTGAGCCATCTGGTAAGATGGACAGACAGCAGCATGACTGCTCAGATAATTACTTGCTCAGGATGAGTTATTGAAAGGCTTCAAGATTCAGAGTTGAGTGACTGAAAATCTGAACTACCAGATGTTCAACACTCCTCATTCATTTAATTGTTTATTTAAACAAAAGACAGGGGGAGAGGTGTGGGCAGTGTTATTATAGTATTAAGAAACTAAGGCCTCATTTACACCATGCAAGATATAGTGGTATGAAAGCAGTATATAAAAGACAAGAGCCACACTACTGCTTTATAGTGGTATTGAAGTGCACTGACAACTGTTGGGGCCCATTGACACATTATATCCTGCTTGGTGTGGCTCCTGCTTTTTATATACCACTTTCATATTGCTTTCATACTGCTATATCCTGCTTGGTGTAGATCTGCCCTAGGTTGCACCCGACAATTGTGTCTGGGTGGAGTCAGAACTTCTTATTACCATTGTTTAAGAGAGATAATAAATAGGGGTGTGCACACCAAAAAATATCATCGTTTATCATTATCGTCATTTCGGGCCAAAAAAATTATCGTATTCATTCATATCATAGGTGAACCGTATTGCCTTCACGATAATTATCGTGAAAAAACAATATTTTTGCAGCCCTATTTTTAAAGAAAAAATGCCTATAACTTCTGTATTTTAACAGTTAGAGGCTTGAAACTTGGTCACAGTGCTTATGGGGTATGCCTAAGTATGTGTATGAAATTTGAGATCGATCCCTACAACCCTCGATTTTATATGAATTTTTTAAAGATCATTTCCATTCTGACAGGTCTGAATGAACACACGTGGCAAACTGTCATTCTGATCTGTCAGAACTGAAATTATCTTTTAAAAATTCATATAAAATCTAGGGTTGGAGGAATCGATCTGAAATTTCATACACATACTTAGGCATACCCCATAAGCACTGTGACCAAGTTTCAAGCCTCTAACTTTTAAAATACAGAAGTTATAGGTATATTTATACGACGGTCCAATAAAACGATAAAATCGGCCAAAAATGATCGTCTCCGATGATTATCGTAGGTTTTTCCTATCGTATGGTCATCGTTAAACACATGCACAATGATGACCTTATCGTATCGTTATTGTACATTTTAATGATATGATACACATCCCTAATAATAAAGACTGGTGCTGTATTCCAAACCTTCCATGACAATTTCTTAAACCTTCTTGAAACTCGGTACATGCTTAACATTAGATATTTGGTATCAGTGAGTCACATAATTTAATGAATTTCTGAATATTCAGAGTAACACTTAGAATATAGATATCAGTTACAACTTTACAATCAATATGTGGAAAGTAGCCTTCAACACTCTGATGCCAACAGAATTAACTGGAAGTCCCATTGAAACTAGCGGGACATCATCATCATCATCATCATCATCAATACATTTTACTGGAAGTGATTCTTAATTGTATCTGTGAAACATACTTACACAGCACTGTGCTTAAGGTCAGGATGTAAGAAAAGAGGCAGACTGACTGCTTATTGTAGATATGGGGGCTATTGACTAATTCTGCTTATTGAGGATATGGGGGCAACATGCAAGGTCAAAAGTGGAATCTCTAATATATATTTTAAAGGGAAGGTTGACATTAATTTTACTCAGCTTGAATACTTGTTTTATTTGTACAGCAAAAAGATTTGTTCAAAATATAATGACAAGGATTTCTCTCCAATACAGTAAAAACATTTGGGGGGGGGGTAGTGGTCCAGAATGGTACAAGCACTGCACTCCAAAAGAAACCCACCCACCTCACCTTTGTCTAAAACAATGACTGTACAAACGCAGAACCAAAGTGTATAAGTTCTCTCCACAGCCTTTCCCCTAACAGTTTTTGAAATATCTCAGTCATCAGTTATCTTCTCCCAAAGTTTTGCCTAAACTTGAATCTTCTAACACATCAACATGTCTAACTGATTTTAAACAACAACTGCAGGGCCTTTCACATCCTACATACTTAGGCTTGCCATTGAGGATACACTGAACAGGGTGACACAGCCAATGTTGGCTCTCAGTACTTGTATGACACACATTTTTAAATACCCATTGGTTGCGTTCATTCTTAATGTCTAAATCTTAAGTGGATCTACCAACTATCCATAGAGAGATGCTTTCAAGCAGAGCTTTTCAATGTAACAAAATCTATGAAACTTACTCTTAATAATCAGATGGACTATCTTGAATCTCATTGACATGTGCCTTACAAATTCCTTTGGTTGGTTGGTTCTGTTTTGTAATTTATTTATTTATTTCAAACATTTATTGGCTGCCTTTCAGGGCAGAGGCCCTTGCAAGGCAGCTTACAACAATAAAATGCATTAAAAATAATGTTAACTGAAAGATGAATTTGTACCAAAAAAAATGAATAAAATATTTAATTTTAAAAAATCTTAAGTGTACACCTTAAAAATCTGAAGTCTCTTATTTATTTGAACGGCCTGAGGTAACACAAAAACATCTTGATAATCAAAGCTTAGAAAATATGGAAAATCTCTTTATGCTAAGAAACACATAAAACACATGCTGAATTAGGAACATTTGATGATAAACATGTGGATAACAGAGGCCCTTCCCTACTCGTTTCAAATATATCCCTGTAGTTAGTAACAGGACTCAGTCATTCTAATGCAAGGCTATTTGGACTGCTATGTTTACAATTCCAGCTCTTAAGGATCCTTTGAACAGCAATTATCTGTATTAAGAACTGACAATATTGAAGAGAGATGGCTGTATAAGGAAACAATCACTACATATACATCAAACGACATATTAGATTTATTTGTAATAGAAAGGTTCTTGTAGATATTTCTGTATTTAAACATTGGAATCATGCAGAATGTATTATGGTGGATATATAAGGGTTAAGATTTTACAATAAATTAGGGAGAAAAGTGTGTATTGATCTCATGTTATATTTTGCTTGGTTTTACAATGTGAAATACAGTAGCTCCCAATAATCTTTACTGGGGTTTACTCCCAAATAAGTATGCATAGAATTGCATCCCAAATATTCTAATTAGGTACAGGATTTCAGCCTCTCAAAATGCAATTGTGTAGAAGGATGGGTGTTCATTTAATGGCCATATAATTTTAAATATGGACATGTTCATTTGGTATGTCGTTCCCCCCCCCCACACACACACATATTAAACAATTTAGACATTGAAGGAGGAAGTTGCTCTTCCTTTTTTTCACTCTCTCTAAATAAAAGTCTTCAAATCTTTGTCAATATTAGGAATATGGAAGGTTAATTGCAGGTATGGCTTCCATACAAAGTCTGGACGTGAACATTTGGCGCAAACTGAAATCCCCTTTGAAATCAATGGGAAGGGCCATTGGATGTACAAGGAATTCCGGATTGGTTCCCAAGGAAAACATTGCCTCCTTGCCAAGCTGTATTGCTGAGCTGCATGTACAAGCTGTTGTTTATGACAAATTTGCACTTGGAGCATGTAGGCTATTGACTATTGGTTATGGTCTGATATGGCAGCCTTTGCTGAGCTCAGTGAAAATTGTGCCTAAATCAAGATGGCATAAAGAGAACATAAATATAAAAAGCTGGGAGCAATATGCCCTTATGAAGTCAGAGAGGATAAACTAATAAATATCCCAGTTAAATCAGGTTCTGGCTTAAACTGGTTTAATCCCATTGAAGTTCAAGGGGCTAATTTACCATAAAGGCAATTTGAAGTTTCACTCACATGCAGCTCTGACCATAAATCACACAGAAGGACAGAGCAAAAACTTGAAAACCAGATCCTGCAATTAGTTAACAGTAGATATTGCTATGAGAAAGTCTCTCCAGAATTTGGATCAATTACCCTGGGAAATTGGGCCTACTTTCTATACTAAGACAAATTTTCTCCTGGAAATTCTTCTTGCATGAAGATTTCATTGATGGCCATGCAATTCAAATAGGATTGCCAAGACTTAAAGATCTGAACCTATAGGGACTAGTAATATTGTAGCCTTTCTGAGGACAGAATCATATAGTATGTGTGTTGCTGGAAGTGGGATGGGGTGGACACAGTACTAAGAAAAAGCTGCTTAGCACTGGCAGGATTTAATGCTTCAACAAAGTAGTAGCATCATGCCTTGTTTATATGTATTAAGTAAGAAATGCCATAATTCTGTATAGAGATATTAGAAATCTTACAAACATGCATCATTACATGGAAGTTTGTAAAGCTCTTGTGTGTACAGCTATTTGTGTATGTAAGTTTCGTAAAGACTTTGGAAAATTCCATTCAACCAGTTGTAAACATTGTGCTGCTCTGTCAAGGGGTAATATATGCCACCTTTTTAACAGACCTATATTTTAGAAGATTACTTCCTCTGCCAAAGTGCACTGCAATGCTATGCATGTTTACTCAAAATTAAGTTCCATTGTGTTTGATGGGGCTTGCACCCAGGACAGCATGCGTAGGATTGCAACCTTAGTTACAGACATGCTGATTGGAGCATCGAAATATAAATGTCATAATATAGATGGAGGCATGAACCATCATGATTGTTCTTTTAAAAATTGCAGTTCCATTTTAAATATGTTTGTGTGGAATCTTGGGTTTTTGTTATTTTATTTTTAAGTCAATCTTTATAAAGAAAATTTCCAATATTTTCTTATTATTGATGATGGCAGTAATGAAATATTTTCCTACATTTAAATATAGCAACTAGGACTACAGCTTAGAATCCCTTGTCTGTTCTTCAGGCCATGCAGTAAGCGGCAGTAGGTATTATTTAATTTTATTTTTTCTGTGAGGCATATCTTGAGCAATTGCAAAATTTTGATTTCATTCATGAATCGGTTCTTTCAAGGGATGATTCATAGGCTGTTTATGCTAGTGTGGCCCCATTGACTCCTACAGATTATATCCGTTCAAGTGATCTAAGAACGTTTCCACCACGCACGACTTCATTCAGAACACCTTTTTGGGAGGAACTTCATGAACTATTGCAATTCAATGGATGGAGTGACCTGGGACAGCCTGGGTCCAAATCTCCACTCAGCCTTGAATCAAATGGGTCAGCCACTCTCTCAGGCATTGTAAGGATCAAATGGGACAACTACTCCACTGGAGATCTTTGAAAGGGTGGTGGTGAATGAAAGACATTCTGAGGGAAATAAATAAACGGTGCTTTCAGGCTTTACATGGGCATGGGAAAGCATTTGTGTCCAAGTGTCTTTGAAAGAATGGGAAATGCCATTCTACCATGTAGCCTGCAACACATGTCAGTTTGATTACAGTCTTCTTTCCTTAACAGATTGTTCTGTCATGAAGCTCCTCAGCTTCTCCTGTTCTTCAGGATTATTTGGGTATTAACAGGGTAATCTCTAGACAGGCAAGTAGAGATGTACCTATGAGGTATGTTTGCCTCTGTGTATGGAAGATCCTGCCCCGATGAGGGAAAGTGGCATTGATGTTGGCATCTTGCAGTTGATGAAGGAGCATGGCCCTTTCTTGCAACGTGCAACTTCCATTTCAAAAGAAAGTGAAGGAAACTTCTTGTCCTTTTACTTAGAGGATTACAGGGAAAACATGTTCCAGCTTATCCCAGCTTCTAGCACTCTGGTGAATAAGTGTAAGCCACTGGGGCAGGCAACTGCAGGAGGTCTGGGGACCATTTGGGCTCCTGGACACACACACCCATGGCCATATTCTACAGGGCACCATGCAGTCTGTGGGGTGCTCCAGGAAAATATAAACAGCAGTTTGCCACTAAAAATGTTGACAGCAAACCGCTTCTGTAGAGGTCCACAATGCTGCAGTGGCTACAGAGCACTAAACTGTCATATTGAGATTGCAAGCAAAAGATCTTGCTAAATTTGACTCTTTTAGCACTCCATAGCACTTTTGTTTCCTGGTGGTGTGGCAGGGTGCAGCGGAGGGCAGTAGGGGCCACTCCAGGGTGATGGTAGTAGAGGCTGTATGTTGCCCATCCCTGGTATTGTTGTTATTGTTATTATTGTTGTTGTTGTTGCGTAATAAATTAACTTTTCATTTAAATCATTAGACTACTTAGATTTAGGTTTTAGTGGTTTCACATTGTCTGATGGTGTTTCATATTGCCCTCCATTGGGCTCTTAGCCCCCTTCCTAATTTGGGTTATCTTTCTAACTTGCCTCACAATGCCTATTGTTCTATGTTACAAGAAACAACCATTACAATGGATCCTTGCTGTTCTAGGATTCTCAAAGCCTTTCTGGTTCCTTAATATTGTACCTGGATGGCAGATTCCAGAAGCAGCTAGGCAATTTGCTACGGGTAGATGTTATACAAGGCCACTGGGAGTGTAATTCAAGCTGCCTTCGCACCAGCTGGCATTTCTCAACATTATATATTTCTGAGCAGGCCATATATATCTGCTATTATTAGCCCCACAACGCAGCAATCTCCAAAATGCTAGAAGAAGGGGGAAAGAAACCCACGGTCATCAAAATGTTAATTTAGACAATGATAAAGAGTACAAAGAGTACACGCATTAAAAATGCATCAGCCCCTATCATTAAGGCATTATTCAGCCAATTTTGAAAAATAAATATATAAATCTACCAGCTAATCAAATTAAATGGGGGGGGGGGTGCACATAGAAAGAAATACAAGTTTAAAGAGATATTTGCCTAAACTTATATCTCAATAGACAAAACAGTCTTTAACCCGACAAGATTCACAGCCACATCATAAAGCAAATAATGCAGCATTCCTCAACTTGGTGCCTTCCAGCTAGGTTGGATTACAACTCCCATCACTCCCTGGCTGGGGTGTTGATGGTAGTCCAAAACTTCAAGAAGGTGTTAAGTTGGGGAACGTTAAAATAATGTGTGTCCATTCCTTCTTGTAATGCAAATCTGGATGTTCCAAATCCTGTTTCAGTTTCTGTTTAATTTCACATTTGCTGTGCATGCCAGGAGTACTATTACTGACTGAATGGTTTAGGATGCAATCCCATACACACTTCCCCGAGAGTAAGTCCCATTGCATTTAATGAGACCTACTTCTAAGTAGGCATGCAAAGAATTGCGCTGTAAAGCACTATGCTGAATTAGCTTTTCCAGCCACCTTCTTAAGATGTAAACGTGATTAAACTGCTGTGTGTGTGTGTGTGTGTGTGTATTGAACTTAACGATGTTTGTAATATTTTTTTCATTACCAAAAGGAAAAAAAAGCCCAATAAAATAAACAAAAGGGGGAAACATCAAAACCTAGCCCAGTCATAATGGGATGCCTCAAGGAAGGTGAAATTTATCCGCAGAACTTTATAAGCTAATGTTTATTTTTCTTGCTCACTCTTTCTGATGGGAGAGAAGGAAGAGGTAAAAAACCCACATTTTTTCCAAGAGCATCATTAGGCTATTAAAATGCATTTAAAAAAAAGAAGAGACTTTGATCTAGCTAGATAAATCTGAGGAACAATGAAAGGGAACTTCAGGCAAAAGAAGTCTTTGAAATTATGAAATGCAGTTTGGGCCATTCTTCACCAGGTATAAATGTATGTGAATACAGGAAAAAGGGCTAACTTATTTAATACAGTCCTTCTACATTGGTTTCCACAGCTACCTTAGTAGGAATGAACTAAGCCAGGGCTAACCTGGTAGCCTCCAGGTGTTTTTGACTACCACTCCCATAATCCATGACCATTGGCCATGCTGGCTAGGTGTTCTGAGAGTTAGAGTAGGGGTGGGGAACTTCTTTTTGCCCAAGGGCCAAATTGAATTTCGAACAAGCTCTTGGGGGCCGCATTCCAGTGGTGGGAGGAGCTGAAGGTAAAAGGGGCAGGGCCAAACAAACCATCATATTTTAGCTTAAAGTTCATATTCCTAACAGCCTTAGGCAAGGCATTTCAAGCTTTTAGAGTGAAGAAAAAATTGTAGAACTGTTCAGATATTGGGCCTGTTCAGACTACATGCTAAGCCATGATTAGGTTGCTAACCCTTTTGCAACAAATGGTTAGTAAGTGTGTTAAAACCATGGTTATGTAGCCACCATAGTTAGGAATGGTTCACATGACATGCTAAAGCTGCCTCTACAAGAGAGGTTTAAAGATCTTTCAAGGTGCTTAAAAAAAATTACCTCTACAAGAACGGAGCGCAAATCAGGTGTAGAGGCGCATTATCTCTCCGATTATGCGCATTATCGAATGCGCATTAAATCACGAGTTTTATTTTGCTCCGGCCGTTAAAGCGCATTTTGACTATGTGAACAAGCGCTTATGCGCATTAACTACTTGTAAAGCGCATTTTGGTCATCTGTTAATGCGCTTCGCCGCCTCTCGCCGCGTCTCGTGCAGAGGTATTAGGTGTAAATGCGCTTCAGCGATTATGCGCATAATCGCCTAACCGGGCGCAAAAGCGAATCCTTGTAGAGGGGACCTAAGCCACGATGTTTAGCTCAAAATGTTTAACCACCGTGGCTTAGCATGTCATCAGAATAGGGTCATTGCCACACAATTGGGGGGAAAGGATGAGCACATCGCTATCTAGGGAACCCCAGAGAACTGAATTGAGCCCCCAGGAAGGCAGGATTTGGCCCCTGAGCCTGAAGTTTCCCAACCTTAATTTAGAGGGCATCAGATTGCCTCCCCCTGAACTTAGCAACTACTGGCCTTCCAGTGTTATGCCAGCACTGATATTTCCCTTCCTGTATATGTTTTTCAATGGTGTATAGTTTTTTCCATCTAGCATTAAAAAATGAAGTGTCTCATTGGCATACATGTAATACAAAAGAGCAGAAGAACCTATTAGCCCAGGTGAGTCAATTATGCTCCATTTTTGTGACACTAAAGAGTAGAAAAGAAATAGAGGGGTGTGTATTGGGGTGAGGGGAGGGAGACGGATCACAATAAGAGGCATTGCAAACATCAGATCCTCCATTTCAACTGCCACCACCACCTAAAATCCCCTACCTAGAATCCCACTGGACACACGAGGATGTGGTCCATCTTCCCCCTTCCCTGCCTCTGATACCACATATGCACTGGCCCTTGCTGCTAAACCTCCAGCTGGAAAGAGTGAATTATAACATGGAAATTTGATTTGGAGGACAAGCCCATCTGGCTTTTCAGCTGAGATAACTTAAGTGCTGATGGCTACAGCTTGACAAAGCAGAACCTCCTGCTACATTTTTATATGTTGTTTGCTTGTATGTTTATCACAACAGTGAATGATTTAAGAGCATCCCAACTCTAACCACACCTAGATACATCTAATGCATTTGTTCACATTTATCTATTACTATTTCTATCTGTCTTTCTCTCTCATCTTCCTTTTCCTTTTTTTCTGTTTTCAAGATTTAGATTGGAAGCATTTTAGGGTTAAGGACCAAAACTCTGTATAATGCCATGTATGTTAATATATTATTTTTATTATTATTACAAGTAATAATCACAGTAATAGCAGTACTATATCAATAATAACAACAACAACTCATATTCAACCGTTAATATTTAAAGTTGTCATTTAATATTTTAATACTTGTTTGCAAATCCGTGAATCTCTGCAACAGAGGGGAGGTGCAAATATTTTTAATAAATCATAAATACATAGACTGCCAAAGGCCCATCTAGTCCTGCCCTCTGCCTCCATTAGCAAGCCGGATGCCACCGGGTAATTTACAAACAAGGCATGATGGCAATAAGTTTTTCTGTTGTTTGTCCCACTACCTGCTAATCAGGGATAGACTGCCTCTGCTTGTGAAGGTTCCATTCTTAGGGAGACTTTACTGGTGATGTTTTTGGATATGTTTTCCCCCAAATGGAATAGTTATAATAATAAAATCAATACTGGCCCTGTACTTTGCATGTGCCGGCATTCATATGATTGTTGATTCCCCTGCCCCAACACAGAGATTATCTCTATGCAGGAATAACGAAATGCCCCTTAGTTATTGTGACTAACAGCCATAGCCATGAATTGTTTCTAAGCCTCTTAAAAAGCCATCTATACTAATGGCCATGACTTAATTAAGGACTGGAATCTTTGGGGATAGAAAAAAAGTAGAAAGACACTCCCTAGGCTTCACCTTTCTTTTCTTTTCCTTTTTTGAAGCCACTCCATTTTATGGGATGCTTGCCTAATATGTATCCCACAAGGAGGGAATCTTCTACCACATCACATTTGTTTCTGAGCTGCTCAGAGAAGTTCTGTTATGGGACAGCTTTATAAAAACAGCAATAAATTATCAATCAATCAATCAATCTGGATTTGAAAGCCATAATAGTGCAATCCTGAGATCATACAGTGATTAACCATGTCTCTCTCTTTTCTCCCTCTTAACCCTCACCCCCCCCACACACACACACACACTCCCAGCCCAAGGATAACTCTGGGCTTCTAGACTGACAAAAAGTAAGGAATGAATTGCTGCTCCAAGGCCATCTAATTTACTGTTGCCTAAAGCACAGATCTATTTTAGAAAGCATCCACTCTTTTTTGGGACCAGGGTGGGGCGGGATTTAGATGCGATCTTTCCGGCTTCTCAGATTTCTTTGGACGATTGCTGTGGAAGTTTAAATCGTCCAGCAGAAATTCGAATTGCGTTTTGGAAAATGCCACCACTATGGACCAGATGGGCTTCAAAGCGGGTTATTGTTCAAACCAATTCTGAAATCCAGATAGAGAGGGGGGGGGGGTATGAGACCTTACCACCTCCTTCGCAAATACCACTCCCTCCCAAATCAATTAGAGGGAAGAGGACCCTTGCCAGCTTGGGTGCCATTAAGACAAAAGAGCTCCAGCCAGCACTGGAGGCCCGCTCTACATCCGACCACTTCTCCCACCCCCCACCTCACCTCACCCCACCCCCCCACCCCACTTCCTCCACATTCGTCACCAGAATGTTCGGACACTGTCACAAGGAACACTCTCACTCCCCCCCCTTTTTTGATTTCAACGCTCTCTGAATTTTACCTATTAGCCGGATGGACTCAGACTTTCCTCTGAGCCCCACTTCGTGGTTGTGGGGATTTTAATTGATTGTTACGATTCTCCTTTTATTTTACTTTTTAATTATAGAAGAAGAAAGATCTCCTGAAACCAACCAGCCTCTTTATTCTCCTCCATCCCTGCCCCGTTGCAAGCACCAGCTCTCCTACTCTCTTTCACTTCTAATGCGGCAAACCCAAAAGGGTGGTCCGGTGCATGGAAGGATGCTATGAACATGGAACCAATTCTTTCCTGTCCATTCCAAAGCCCATGTAGTCATCTTCCCACCCGGCAATAGGCTCCCGCCTCTTACCGGAGAAAATGAAGCGCCTCGGGGCAGAGACCTGTTTTGTTTGCTGAAGTTAACTTGGTAAGGGGTAAGGCGCCATTTACATATGACGTGATACTGATGCCAATTAACAACGGGGACCACAGCGGCAACAACACAACCACATCCTCACATCCCCCACCCCGCCAAGCGATCACTGATTTGCCTGCTGTCCACCACACAAACATCAGCGGGTCCAGAAAAAAAAAATCCACCGGTCACTTTTTTATTTCATCTCTTAAAAAAGGGGGGGGGGATTGCAGAAAAGAAGCAATGCCCGTTCTTCAGCCACGACGATCGTGTGGGTAAATAAAGAAGAGAGGGGTGAATTAAATAACCATACAAAAGATCTTTGTCTGTTTGGTGAGATAAATTTTAACACACACACACACACACATCATTGTAGAGGGAATCCTTGCAGCTGCAGCTGAAAGACACCATTGCTCAAAACAACCACGAACTAACCCAAAAGATTGTGTTGTGAGGATTAGGGCCTTACGCCAGACAAGGCTGGTGGATCCGATTTCGGTGGGGCAAAGATTCCATTCTGAGTTTTACTTACAACCAGCCATGAGTCCAAAGGAGCTATCCAAGGTGCTGAACCCATTTTGGGGATAGGGGTCAGTATATTAGGTAGCTCCTTTAGACTTCTGGCTGGTTGTAACTAAAACTCAGAATGGAATCTCCGCCTCACCGAAATCGGATCCTCCAGCCTCCCCTGAGTCTATCTGTGTGTCCATCTAGCCCAGTATTGTCAACACTGACTGACAGCGGCTCTACAGGTTTCCAGTCAGGACTATTTCCTAGCTTTACCTGGAGATGCCCAGAATTGAACCTAAAATTCTGCTTAGAAAACAGGTGCTCTGCCATTGAATCACAACACACAATGTCCAGGCAACACCTACGCTTGTCTGTTGCCTATTATGCTTGGCCTTTAAACCTCACTTTATAAAAGAATAGTAGTAATAATAATAGCAATACTTTTCTTTGGTCTGTATTCAAGAAATATATACCTACTCAGTGAAGTGGCCCTTACATTTGAGGACAGGCGCTCTGGTCCATAAAAGCTTAGGCCACCATAAATGTGTTACAGAGCAATCCCCTATAATGCATGTGCCACACTCAGAAGTAAGTCCTGCTACTTTCAGTAGGATTTATTCCTAGGGAAGTGTTTGAGGATTGCTGCAGTAGTCTTTGAATCACCTTTGTTGGTTTTTCTGCAGCAGACAAACCTGGCGAGGCTACCCCCTCAGTAGTCCACTGAATCTCCAGGGTGAGAGGGAGGGGCGCGCGCATGTGTGTGTGAGTTGGGGTAGGGGAGATCCGATCTTCTTTCTGGATGCAACTGCCAATGGGGATTTGCTTGGGATGGCTGGATGCAGCTATCAGCCAGTGCTGTGCGAAGGGAGGATTGGCAGTTATGAATCAGGTTTACAATGGCGACATGTGTGTGTGTGTGTGTGTGTGTAAGAAAGAGGGGGCATGCACAAGAGAGAGAGAGAGAGAGAGCTCGGGTACCAAACAAACGAAGGAGGACTCTGAGCTGCATTGGAGAGAGATTGGAACGTCCTTAGTAATGGGCCCTTTGGACAATATCGCTGCTCTGCTGTTGATGTGCTAATTGCTCTTGGATAAGAGAGAAGGCGAGCAGCAGCAAATGCGTATTGTGTGCGCCTGTGGCGAGGTGGGGGGTGGGGCAGACTTGTAACAACCGAGAAGGGGGGGTGGGGTTGAAGGTAAGTGTGAGCAGCCTTCTGCCCAGCAACTCTGTTTCCATTGTAAAAATGATGAGATAACTTTGAGGGGGAAGGGGAATTGGAGTGAGGTGAGAGTAAGGGAACTCTCTGCCTCTCTGGCTAGATCGATGCTATTGCTTTACAGCAGGGTTGAAGTGCAGGGATAACTGCTGAAGCACCATCCACATTCCATATACCGCTTTCATGGTGTTATTCCTGCTTTTTATTCCACATTCGACATGATTTGACACAAAGTGAAGAACTGGCTGGAGTCTCTATCTCACCCCACCCCCTCTCTCCCTCTCTTAACCCTTCTCTCTCTTAACTCTCTTAACCCTCCACGACCTTCTGGTCCTGTGCCTCTCTGCACTACTTACTCCCGCGCCTCTTGCTTCTCTACTCCCTAGAGTACTCCTAGGGGTGGGTGGGAGCATCATCTTCACAAGAAATACACACACACACACATATGTCAAAAGAGTGGAGTTATGTAGTGATGGCCACCAATTTGGATGGCTTTAAAGGGGGGTTGGATAATTCCTGGAGGTGAAGACTGCCAATGGCTAAGCTCTGAGGGCTATGTGCTACCTCCAATATCCAAGGCAGTAAGCCTATATGCACCAGTTGCTGGGAAATATGGGTGGGAGGGTGCTGTTGCACCATGTCCTGCTTTGTTGGTCCCTGGTTGACAGCTGGTTGGCCACTGTGTGGACCCTCGGTCTGATCCAGCATGGCTCTCCTTATGTTCTTAAACGTGATACTTTTACCCAGTCATCATTAGGGGGCTAAATGGCATGATCCAATATGTGACTATTCAGAAGTAAGTCCCCTGATGGATTTCTGTGGGGCTTACTCCAAGGAAAGTGGGTTCAGCTTTAAAGCCCTTGGTGAAAGGATGTGTTAGTGTTGGAAGGAGAGGCCAAGTGACTGCAAAGTCTCTCTCCCTGCCTCTCGCCCCCTCCTTCAAGAAGAAATCTTGTTCTAACTTCTAGGCTCAGCTTTCTCTAGATGGGAGTCTGGAGCTTGTTCAATGCTGTGGTTTCAAATGGTTTACAGCGCAAGCTGATGCATGTCTACTCAGAAGTAGGTCCCATTGAACTCAATGGGGCTTACTCCCAGGAAAGGAGATATGGGATCGAGGCCTTCAAAGGGTAGTTGCGAGTGGAGGGGACTCTGGATCTTCTTCAGAAGGAAGCGATGGGCAGGGATAATGCCCTCCCCCTCTTTCTGCTTTCCAGCAGAATGTACCAGTTGCTGTCCCTTCTCTTTGGGAAAGTTTCTCCCTATGTTCCTTCGCTGTCCTTCCTGTTCAGCAGAGGCACCTTAAGCCTGGAGGGAGTGGCTCCCAATTGCACCCCACCCCTGGCCTTTAGCCAGGGCTGGTTGGGGAGGGGCTGCCCCCTAAAATGTTCTCTACTCTCCCTCAATTTCTTTACAAACAAATAATTAAAAGGCAGCTTACAAGGTTGTCTTTAAAAGACTTGCAAACCAAATGAACTCCCCCCCCCCACACACACTTTTTTTGGCGCTTCCCCTTTTAGGCTGGCTGCGGGCCTGCCCCCCACCTATCCTCACACAACACGCTGTACATACTCTTCAGAATGATCCGAGCAGAGCCTAAATAAAATAAATAAGAATAAGAATAACCTCTCTATCCCATCCTGTTTACACACAGGCATGTGGGATATGTCTCTCTCTCTCTCTCTCTCTCTCTCTCTCCAAGGAGTCACAAAAAAAGGACTTCAGGCGGCAATATTGCATATCCTGATATCCCCATGGGTGGAAACTACAGAGTGTTTGCATGTCAAAATGCAAGAGGAGGCTAAATATGAAAAATAACTAAACAAATCACAGGAGAAGCTTGTACGCCCATTGAGTTTGTACCTCCTGTCGCTGTGTCCAGCAACAACTCTGCCTGGCCCTCTTGATTTCAAGGCTCCTGAGAGCCTACTGCTAGCAACGGACAGAGAAAATTCACAAAAACTCCAATTCTGTGCACATTTACCTGGCAGGAAACCCCACAGAACCTAGATCTACACTACTGCTTTATAGTGGTATGGAAGTGCACTGATAACTATTGGGGCACAATCCACATTCCATATACCATTTTCATAGTGTTGTATCCTGCTTTTTATTCTACATTCGTAATGATTTGATACAAGGTGTAGATCCTAGTGGGACCTGCAACCCGATCCTGTGCTGGTTTACTTCAGAACCCCAATTCCACGGGACTTACTCTGGAAGAAGTGAGAATAGGATCTCGGCCTTACTCCCGAGTAAACAAGCCTGAACTTGGGCAGAGATCCGATGCAATATTAGGTACTAAGACTGCCTGTGGATGCTCAATTACCTGTGAGCAAGGCTTGCAGAATATCACGGGGATTAATTCTCTGAAAACATGCACAGGAGCCAGCTGTAAATTCCATCAAGCTAATGGGGCTTATTTCCAAGTAAACCTGTTTAGGATCGCGTTGCTTGAGGCAAAAGGGAATGCAGTGGAAGCTCGTGAGAAGTAGGGAGAAGTGGCCACGGTCCGGCGCTTAATCGAATTGAGAGATGGAAAGGCAAAATGCTGCCAAAATGTAACCGGGTTGCCAGTTCCTTAAGTTTTACTTTGTTCCCATCAGACATGCAGCCCTCTTTCCAAGACTCTCTTCCAAAACAAAACAAACAAACAAACAAACCGAAACAAAGCAGAGTCAGACAAATATAGGCAGCACAGGAAAACTATTAAAATTGAAATGTACTTATTACACTTGAACATCCAATCTACTAGTCCTCAGTAAGATATACTCCAGTCTCCACCTTCGGGGGTCTCATACACAAAATCACACCCTTCAACTCTGCCTTCATTGACTCCGGACAAACTGCCACCACACCACCCCCTTCCGGGGCTCCGGTTCCATCCACCCAAATCACTTTAGGCGGATTTCAACTCCCCACTTGCGGGTCATGAACCCGGGTGGAAGAACGCCACTTTTGGGTGGAAATCGGATCAAGAGTAATAAAGGGTGTTTTTTTTTCTGGTTTGTTTATATATATATATATATATATATATATATATATATAATCCGCATTAAGAGAGACCCGTGCGACGTCCGGAGCCGAGCGCAGCAGACGACAGGACCTCACCGACTTCGCCCCCCTCCCTTTCTCCGCAGTACTGGAGTGGGAAACTGCAATGAGGCAACCCCGCCCCGGGTTGAGGGGTGGGGTGGGGTGGGGAAAGAGATCTTGTGCAGTCGGAAATTGCGAGGTACAGCAAAGGGAGGAACAAAAGCGAAAGAAGAAACTTGAAAAAGAAAATAAAGGGAAAAAAAGAAAAATGTAAAAAAGAAAAAGAAAAAAAAGATGCGCTACCTTGGCAACTAGAGCCGTTTAAGGAGCCGACCGGGAGGGGGGGCGGCCGCTGCCCACCCGCCTGCCGCAAGTACTCTCCTCGACTACGCGTATTCTTAAGCAATAACAACGTAATCCGTATTATCCACCCAAGAATACCCGTCACCGAAGAGAGTCAGAAAGATGCTGCTGCTGCTGCTGCTGGTGGCGGTGGTGATGGTGGTGGTGGTGGAGGAGGAAGAGGAGGCGCAGAAGAGTCTGGAGTTGCACCCACCGCGACAATAAATCCACAACGGTACGTCCCGTGGCCCGGAGGAAAGGGAAGAGGAAGAGGTGGTGGTGGTGGTGGAGGAGGTGAATCCAAGAGAGAGGCGCCGGCCAGCGGTGGCGATCCCAAATCCATGCGGGGCGGCTGCACTCCAGGGTCCCCCTGGCAAAGGCAAAGGAGAAGAGGCGGCCGTCAAGGACTGAAGCCGGGCAGCCCCTGGGAGCGATTGGCAGCAGGGCGGGTGCTGAGAGGTGAGTAGGCAGGGGCAGCTTGGGAGGCGAAACAACACCCCCCCTTACACACACGCGCGCGCACACACGCACACGCACACACGCCCCGCAGGCATGCCCCCACGTTAGGAGACACAGGCAGGCAGGCGCGCGCGCGCGTCATCCCACGCGCACCTGGGTGGCTCCTGGAACGCGGCCGGCCGAGTCACAGCCAGACACGTGCACGGCTCGATCCACACGTCCGATCTACACGCGCCACAGCTTCCGTCCAGGAAAGACACAGACGTGCGTGGAATTCCCGTGGGCACAAACACAGGGAACGGAGCTGACAAGCTAGCTTGCGCCGGCGTCTCACTCGCACACAGACGCACACTCTATACGGGCGTTAACATAACCTCCCTCCCCCCCCCCCCCCGACACACACAGACCGTCTCTCCACATAAAAGACGTGGGTGAGCATGAGGGGCGCATCATCTGCATGCAAATGCGGTCCATGCGCATGCAGCCATCTGCATACCTCCAAGCACCAAGGCATCCAGTCACTTCCCCGTCCGTCCGTCCATCCACTTCTCCGTCCATCCCAGCTCCCGACTTTCTGCTTCTTCTGGGCTTGCTTGCCTTGCTTATCCGTCCCTCGTGCGTCCTTCCTGGGCTTGCCTTGAACGGCTGTTAATGGAGAGCCGACGCGATTTCTGTAGGAGAAACGCACAGTTAAGTCCACAAATCTTACCGAGCTGTTTGCATAGGTGAAGCTGGAGCAGGGTGGGGAGGGGGAGAGGGGACGAAAGGGGTCGGGTTTAGAAATCAGATCAAGAAAACCAAGCACGCCCAAGGCGAATTTCAGCCAGGCTTTTGGAGAGGTCCCGGCTCGCAGGAAAACAAACACTCTCCGCCGTTACCACCACCTACTAAAAGGCGCCCCTGGAGCATGTCGGCGAACACAAGCGCTTCTCTGCTCCAGGCCCCTCCGCTGCTCTAACCTAAGGCGAACGGTCCTTCCGAGTCGAGGGGGGGGAAGGAGGGAGATAGAAAGGGAAAGCATTCGTTTCCCTTTCCCACGTGCCCCTAAAGAGCTGCGGCGAGCGCTTAGCGTTTCCACGAGGCAGCGTTTTCGAGATCGCCTGATAAACGCGTGATACCACATCCTAGGGACGCACTCCCCACGCCTTACCGTCTGGCCAGCGTGTCTCCAAAGTGAAAGCTTCACCAAGTCGCCCCACTTCCTCCTTCCGTCTCCACCCCACCCCACCTAGACACATTTCTGAAGATTTATCCGTGTTTCTTTTTTTTAAAAAAAAAAAGTTTTATTTTCCTGCAAGGCTGTCATCGTCAGACACATGTGAATACTCCACAATCAAGTCCTGGAGTTGTGGTGGAGGTCTTTGTTTGTAGAAGCCACTGCGGTAGCCCCTAAGGCTAAGGGCTTATTGTTCGGTTCCCTCTAAACAAGAAAAAGAAAAAGAAAAAAGCCCACAGCGAACACTAAGTTTGGGCTATTCTAGACCGTGGAGCCTGTAAAATACAAAGAAGCGCAGCTCAAAGACAGGGTGTGGAGTGCTGCACTCTCCCTCCCACCAAGGCTCATTGTAACGCATCTGCCTTGCCAGCCAGCTCTGAAACTGACCAGCTTGTAGATCAGATTGCGAGTGACATTCCCACAAGATGTTTGCATTTCTTCTTGCCAGATTCCTCCTGCTTCTGCCTTGATCCCAAATCATTACAAGGAGCAAAATCCAAAATCCAAAAGAAAGAAAGAAAGAAAGAGAATAACAGCTTTGGAAATGTACATAGACACGCTTTCCTCGCCTTGAGTAATAATAATTCACATACACTCAACCCACCCCCTCTCACAAAACCACTTACACGTCACGGGGAATCATTAAAAAAAAATCGTGGCTTTTTTTCCCTTTTCTTTTTTTAAAGCCTACACAACTTGTTTCTATTTTGCTCAGTTTCCGACCACGTTTCTCACCCTCTTGAGGGCAGAAGGCTGTGGCTGCGTGGTAAAAAAAAAAAAAAAATAAAAAAAATAAAAACTAACACACACGGAAAGATGCCTTTCACTCCGCTGTCTACAACTGAAGATTGCCACGCTGTACAGAGCGCCCGGGTAGGGGAGGCAAAATCGACGGGCGCAGCCTGTCCTCCTCCTGAACTCTCTCCGCCACAAAAGCCCGCTGGAGAAAAGTCTACACGCCACCGACCGATTTGCGAAGAGAAGAAGCGCCTCATCTCGCTCGCCTTACATCGGAAAAGCAACGTATGCCGAGAACCTCCTTCTCGCCAAAAACGCAACGTAGGCGGCGAGCGTTGACATCCAAACTCCCCCCCCCCCCATAGTATTATTGTTATTACGGGCCATAAGAAAAACACACCCCAACCCAACCCAAACCGACCCCTCCCCACCACCACAGAAGCCCCCCTACAAGAACTACAGATGCACTTCGGAGGTTTTCTCCCCGGGATGAGCAAGAAGCCCTCCCTCGCTCCCCTCCCTGCGTATCCAGCGCCCCTTTCCAAACTTGCTGGTCCAGTCGCGCCCCGTTTACCGCTTCAATGCGGTGATGAGGACAGCGGCCGGCCCTCCTGCGGGAGAGCCCCGACCAAAATGGTCGAACAGCAGCAGTTCAGCACCGGGGCGAATGGACAGCTCCCTCCACGGCGACTCCCTTCCTGCTGCACCAGCGAGAGCTTGTGGCGAGCCCGAGCGAAGCCAACCACCAGCGGCAGCTCCTTCAGCAGGGCAGGATGACTTACGAGAGAACGCGATATCCTGCCAGACTGCTTGCCTCTGGGCGCATATTCAATTCAAACCTCCTTAAACTATCGGCTCCATCACCCCACCCCACAACGCTCTCTCTCTCTCTCTCACACACACACACACACACACACACTCGCACCACTCCACATCGCGGCAGGAACAAACCCCAGTACCATCACTAGGGCTTTGTTGCTCCTTCTACACCTTTTGCAGCTCGTGGGTGCCCGGAGCGACACCCGGCAGCAGCATTAACTACCTTTGTTCATCGAAAGCCATGTTGATTAGAATCTTCCTCCCTCCCTACCGTAATAACTGGAGGGACTGAGCCCTTCCAAACCCACTGATCATAATAACAGGCAAGGAAGGCTCCACTTCAAATGTCAAATGTTTCTCGGTGTCGATGTGAGGGTGGGCCGGGGGTGGGTTGGAGGAAGAGACGAGTAAACCCAGCGACGAAGCAGATAGCTTTAAAGCTGTGTAAGGGTTACCACTGAGAGGAGAAATACTATGGATCTAAGCCAGGAGCACCACGACTTAGATGAACTCTGGACCAGACAGGATAGGGTGGTAGTGCATGGAGGGGGTTAATCAAAGAAATATTTATCTTGATTAAAGTGCTGCCTCCTTTTCAAGAGCCGAGTGTCACTCCTCGCCACTTCCTCCCCATGCAATTTCCCATAAATCCACCTCTATTGAAGCGCTTACCCTTTAAATCCCGGTTTCAAGCCGAACTCCAACTGTGTGTAAAACCTAGGGAGGCATCGGATGAGCTAGGGAAATAGGCTCTGGGCAACGGAAAGCTGCTTTTCTTCTCCTCCTCTTCCCTCCTGGTGCCGGATTATAGTGTTAACAAGCCACGGGAAAGGGACCTCGGCGCCTCTGGCTGGCTTTGTGTGCTCCGCTGGGCTGCCTTCCCATCTCCGCGGATGCTGGTGCTCTCCAAGTCCCCGGCGATCGCCTCTCAGATGCTTCGGGCTACCAGAAAAGAAGTGATGGTGGGGGTGTGAGGGAGGGGGGGGGAGAGAGAGAGAGAGAGAGAGAAGAGGAGGGAGAGGGGGAGAGAGGGGGGAGGGAGAGGGAGAGAGGGGAAAAATTGCCTAATGCAATCAAATCGATCTGATCTACACCATCTGTCGCCTGCCACTACACACAAACGTTAAAATAAGGAAAAACGGGAGTCAGTGACAGCTTAGGAAAGGCTGGTCTTGCCGAGTTCATTCTGAGCAGAGCTTAATTGGCGATGGCCAGCACATCACAGTTACCCGAGATGCTGTTAAGCCATCAAGCACTAGATCCCAAACATGCTAATGGTGGATTAATTGAGGAAGATCTGACGTGCAGGCTTTACCAGGCTCTTATTCATGACTTCCCATTGGGAAACGACCGATGCTGGGTGGTATGATGGGAAACGTGCAGTTCTCCCCACCCCCACCCCAAAAAGCTGCAGAGAAAAAATGGCTCTGTGTTCCCAGACTTTTCCTCTGATAACAAACATGTGTCCAGCAGAACCGTTTAGCAGGCGTGTGTGTGTGTGTGTGTGTGTGTGTAATGCTCTTGACCAGAGCTAGTAATTCCCCTAGCTTGCATTTTAAAGGGAATATATATCAAGTTAGGATGGGTTGCAAGCCTTGAATATATGCTTGTTTCGGGATCTTACTCCTTTGGAAGAGTTAGGGACCTTTCTGTTCCTATCGGGTATGTTTTATTTTGTTTTTGTGTGTTTTTTCAAAAAAAATCTATACCATTTCATTTGTGATCAAAGTACATCCAGATGATGGTTCTAAAACCTCAGTGCTGCTAATTTCATCAAGACTGACACAAAGTCGGTTTAATGCCAGCAAACCTTTGGACTTTCTCCTTCTTCTTCTTCTTCTTCTTCTTCTTCTTCTTCTTCTTCTTCTTCTTCCTCCTCCTCCTCCTCCTCCTCCTCCTCCTCCTCCTCCTCCCAATGGGAATGCATTTTGAGAAAGACATTTCCGATCACTGAAATTTGGACACCATCTGATTAAATATGGGTTTCCCACCCTCTCTTCTTGAGGCTCGGACAGCAGAGGGAGGGGAGACTATCTCTCTTTCTCTCTCCCCTCCCTCCTTCCCTCCTCTCTCTCTCTGTGTAGGGCTGCATTTACTCTGTCTGCCAACCCCCCCACCTCATGCTTTCAGTTTTTCATCCGTCCTGACTAGTTGTCTAAATGTATAAAAGATGCAGAAAAAGTGAGAAAGAATAAACGGCCTGCTGTTATTTTCTTTCCTCTTCTCTAATAAACACACTATTAATGGGAGAGCGGCTTACATTTCTACAGCCCGAGAACAAATTAATCCGGGGAGCCTTTTTATAAACCATGTCACAAATAGATTTCCACCCCCGTGTGAACGCATTTCTTTGAAGGGGACAACAGAGGGGAGTTGAAAATGCTATGCAAATAACCAGGTCGCTGTCCACATACTTGGTGCTGAAAGGGAAGGAGGAACCGGACTAAAAGTGGAGACAACAACAGGCAGAGAAGAGCAAATTGCAAATTTATTACCATGAATCGGAAGGTGGTTCATTGTTTGCTTTCATGCGTGTGTGTTTGCGCGCACACACGCGTGGGGGGGGTTGTCCCTTCCTCTTACAAAGTCGACACGTTTCTCTTGTCAATGGCTGAAGCAATTAAGATTCTTGTCAGTTTCCATTCGTTCCTGTGTGATTAGCAGAGGGATTTTTTTTCAAGGTGGGGGGGGATCCAAATGACCGCCTTTAAATGTTCCAGTAAACAATTCAGTGTTTAGGATCATTCTAGAGTTAACTGGATGCGTCTCCTGAAAGTTTGGGTTAATCTTTTTAGAACAAACCTAACGGTTATGAATTAGATTAGCCTTTGGAAATGAAACCTAAAGACAAACATCGCCCCCCCATCTTTTGTTTCAATATCCATTAATTAAGCACTGCTGCCTACCTACGCAGCAGTCCTGGGTCATAGCCACGTGTCTGAGCCTAATCTCCCCAGCTGCCTTTGTTATCATTCGTGTCCAACGATTGCCCTCTGCAGGTCAGCTTTCGAGTCCTCCCAGGCAAGGCTGTTGCAAAAGGTATGGCAGACAGATTGGTTGCATGCACGTCTTAGATGCAGACAGGCAACTTTGCAAGCACTCCCGGAGGGTTAGCATCAGAGACCTAAATATTTATCTAGCTCTGCATGTGTGGATGCATGTGTGTGTGCATGTGTGCCCGTGTGTGCGTGTGTGTTCAACATCACGCCTCCCCACTTCCCTTCTGTTTTGAAGTTAGATTTTTTTCTGCTGATTTGCGTTCATCGGGGAGTTAAGTGTTAACTTTTTTTTTGCTGCACTACCACGCGTTAGAGATGCTACTTATGTTCACAAACATCCCTTCCTTGAGACCGGAGCAAAATTTAGCCAAATCCTTTGGAAATCACCAAGTTAAATTGTAGACCTTAAATGCAACAAAAGCTTGAGTTTCTTCCTTGTCACAAGTGTGTGTGTGTGAGGGATTTAATGCAGAGCTAAATCAAATTGAAGATTAGGGGACCCACTGCTGGCATCCTAGTCTTTACGACCTAGAAAAAGAGGACCCATCGGTCAGCCAGGAAGGTGACATAAATTAGACCTTTCTTCTTTTTAAATTGCACAGGACAAATGGACAGATTACTTAGCACAGCTTAGATAGCTCTTAATGCATGTTAACACACACCATGTGTGTCCGTGTGCAGGCAGGCGTGAATCATACACACAACCAAAATGGCTAAAGTGGAGAATGTTTTCTGACTTTTTTTTTTTTGGGGGGGGGCAAGCAATTTGAATTCGGCCCTTCTTGGTGGCTGTGAGTAAAAAGAATAGGGGTGGCTGTTATTCCAGATTAATTATTCCAGGGAGAAAAAAAAAGTGTGATTGTGTATATATGTATTTGTATGAGTAACCAGGAAGGGATGTGCTAAAGAGGAGCACCCATCCAATGGAGAGAGAAAGGAAGAGAAAAAAATCAAAACAACCCACGTTAATTGCCTCTTGATAAGGATCATTTTATATTTCTGTAGGGAGGATTGTAACTTTTGATTCTCTGTCAGGTATGATTCCCGCAGTGATAGTTGGCCGCACTTCATTCAGCGCAAGCGAAGAGTCAATCAATAATATGCAAAACGCCCTATTAGGAGATACTAAGGCAGACTAATTATTAATCGCTCGCTTAAAGGTAATTGAAGAGTGTTTGATTTGTCCTGTTTAAAAAACATTAAAGAAAAAAATTCAGAGGAATATTCATAAAAAGCTCCCTCCCCCGTCTCTCCCTTGGTGTCACACATTTTGTGTGCATATTATTTTGGGTGGGGGATCCAATATTTCTCATAAGGTGCAGAGAAAGGGAAGTCTCGGAGCAAGGCATGCATGGATACATGCTATTAAGACCAATGGAAGGTCTGTCCCTGGGTTTCATGGTGGTGATGAGGAGCGCTGCTTCGGGAGATGATAACCACAGCATGAGACCAGAGCACAGTAGTGACTGTCCCAACTCATGATGTCCTTTGACTTTGCACTGAGTGCCTCCTCTCCAAGGAAACCAATGGGGTGACACATGGCAGGGGAGGCTGGAAGCTGGTCATTGCAGTGCCTTGAAGGAGGGGAGGAGGAGTCCATGCCTTGATGACCTCTTCACACATTCTTCCGCTCCCCCAGACAAAGCAGGGAGGGGAAGATTTGAACAGACTCGAAAGGATTCTGTGCCCTTTAAAGTAGAATATGACTCACTGGGTGAGTGGCTGGCTGGTTGAGGACTGCAAGGACAGCTATACACGTCTGAATGGAATATCACGCCATGGAAATCTGACTCAATTCAGCTCTTTGCTGGAGGGAATCCCTGACATTCCTTCTGGTGATTCATTATTATTGTTACATCATCATCGTTGTTGTTGTTGTTGTTGTTGTTGTTGTTGTTATTGTTGTTGTAGTTGTTGTTGTTACATTCATATACTGCCTTTTTCCCTCTTGAAAGGAACTCAGGAAGCTTACATGGTTTTCCTCCTCTCCATTTTATTCTTACAACCACCCTGTGACGTAGGTGAGGCTGAGAGCCAATGACTGGCCCAGAGTCCCCAAATGAGCTTCATGGCCAAGTGGAGGCTAGAACCCGGGTCTCCGGAGTCCAACATTTTAACCATTACACCACACTGGATTACTCCTCCTCCTCTTCCTCTTCCTCTTCCTCTTTCTCCTCCTCCTCCTCCTCCTCCTCCTCCTCCTCCTCCTCCTCCTCCTCCTCCTCCTTTTCTTCTTCTTGCAAAGCATTGGGAGGGCAGCAGGTGGACATCTTTCAGAGGGATATGGGATGACCTTTAGTCAACACTCACAGGCTGTTTGGGAAGGTCCATCCACAGTTCGTAGCAGATATTATTTGGAGAGAGAGAGAGAGAGAGAGGTAGAGGTTACCCTAAGATGATGCTCTTTTGATGACATATCTCCATTCTAGACAAATGAATTGAATAAAGATAAACTCCAAAGTAGCAGGAAGAAGATGGGGGGAGAGGAGAAAGGGCTTGATATTTAGATCGAGGGGTATCAATGTCAAGACCACCTCAGTCACATTTTATATCTATAGCCCTTCCTTGAAGGCTAATTTGGGTTACCCTGTGTGTGTGTGTGTGGGGGGGGAAGGAAAATAAAGTGCTCTGTGCATGGTCAAGGGCATCCTCTTCTTCACCCCAACATTCTATTATTACAAATGTTTGCAGATGAAGAACCCTCCAGCTGCCATTAGGTTTGGCCAAGACATTGTTTAAATGGAGCCACGAGGGGAGGGACTGGAGCGGAGGCAGAAAGGTTAGTGTCCAGGGAGGGGGCGCTTGTAGATGGCTGGGAAATTGAGATTCAGGGTACCTCTTCACAGCTTATTTGGGTCACCTTTACTTCATTCTGACATCATTTTGTACACACGAGTGGGGCACAGATCAGACGTGTATGCGACTTATAACCTCCATTAACATGCATTTCCAAGGTGTCGATTAAGCACGACTTTTAATGTTTCTCCGATGTTCGATCGCATTATGGTCATGTAACCCTCCACTGACCATTTGGAGTAATGCTAATCATGGGCGTAGTTTGGTGGACAGGGCTTGTGATGTCATGAGTGAATGCCTGCCCCTTCTCTGGCTACCCCTCCCAATTGTGGACAAGGTGGGAGGGGATTGACCCAATGCTTGCTTTGTCATTTCCTGTCTCCTGCCTCCTACTTCCTTCTTCTTCTTCCCTTGACTGGACTGTTCAGTAATAGCTGACCTTAAGTTATCGGTACTTAAGTAAAGTTTCTTTTAAATCCCCACTGGAATCTTTCTTTCGTCAAGACGCGTGGCTACTCACATGGAGCTGGTTTTACAGGAAGCAAGGGGGTTGGAATAAAGATGTGCGTTGCTCATTTTGAGTATAATTTGAGGTCCACTAAGGCTTCCCTCCCCCACCCCCTGCTCCCTTGCTGGGATCCTGGCAGAAAAACTTGTCTCCATGCAGTGAAAGTGAGTTCCTGTCATTGAGCTGTCATGTTGCACGCTGTTACTCGGGAGTAAGGTGCATTGAGCAGGTGGGGGGGACTAGCTCCACGGGAAGCGTGGTGCAGGATCGGGGATCGGGTTTCATATCTACTCCTGTTTCCTCCCCCCTCTCCCTTCTGTCATTGCTTTACCGGGAAGTTTTGTGTGTGTGTGTTATTGTGTGTGTGTGTGTATCGCACCAAAATAACCATTTAGTACTGAGAAACCACTGCAATATCTTTATTCTAGAAATGGTTACATGTGGGCACAATCCCATTGCAAAGCATTGGCGGAGTAATCCGAAGGGCACAGCGCGAGGGGGGGGGCAAGACAGGGATTTAAAGGGGAACGGCAACAGTCGCATGGGAAGGAATGTTAGTCCACAGATGCCACATCACAGCCGCTGCTCACACACTGGGGGGAGGGCTGCCATGTCATTCTAATGATACTGCCGGTTGGCGGAGGGGTACAGGAGGGTGGGCATGTCAGACTATCCGCTTGACTCTCCTCATTCAACGCTGAAGGACATGCAATTAGTGCACCATACCACGGAGGCGCAGCTGCAACCAACCCTTCTGCTTCTTGAGTACAGCCGCACTGTGTGGGGAAGAGGGGACAAAGAGACATCAGTGCCAGCCAGGGGGTTTTGGGGGGGCAGCGCCCAGCCATCCCACACTCCTGCCTGCCCAGTCACCCACCTCTGTGATGCAGAGACCTGCTGGGATGGTGAGGTTGCCCTCTAGCCTGCTCAGCATTGGGCAGCCCAGAACCATTGCTAGCAGGCATCTCGGGGTCTGGAGACAGACAGAATAATGGGAAGTTTGTATGGAACTGGGACATCAGTGCAAAATGCAACACTGTAGCGGAAAGGCAACACAAAAATTTGCCCTTGAAGCAGCACCTTTTCAAGACGGTCGAGGTTGCTAGGGCGCAGGAGATAAAAGGCAGCTGCCGCAAGCATGGTGAAGTGGGAGTGTACAGCGGCGGATTCTTGGTGGGAGGAATAGGGGGGTGGATGCTCTGCGGGCGGGTGCTCGCCATGGCCGTCCAGTACCTGGAAAAATTATGCTTTTATGGTTTTACAATAGGTCGTCCAATGCTGCCCTGCTAACAACTGTAATTGCAGGCACATCCAGTGTTTAGAAAACATACCCACATGTGAAGTCACGAGCGATTGTGATTGGACAGGCAACGGCGAGAAAGTCAGGTGGGTGGAGTTCAAGAACGGCATGAAAGTACAGGGGAGGTACCATCAAGAGACAGTGGTGCTTTCGTCAATTTTTCCACATTCAACCATACACCCTTGAACCAACTCTGCAGTGAAACTCCACATATAAACAATTGTAAAGTGTGTTTTATGATGCCAGTAATTTGCCTTAACAGCTCTCTTCTACCGCTATTAAACGTAAATACGAATATAGGAAAAAACACATATTATCAGAAACAGGCACCAAAGAAACATTGTGTACACCAGATCCAGAGACAGTCCAGGTTCAAAAACACATCAGCCTTGTGAAACGAGCTTGGGCCCAGGGTCCCCATGGGAGAGGCCCAGACTGAGAGGCCGAGCTGCGCTGAGGGACTGAGATGAAAGTGCCTCATTGGCAGGCAACTCACGGAGTGGCTAAAGGGCAGCAGCGCTTGAGGCCAGCCTCCCAGGGCTCAGGGCTGGCTGACTCCAAGGCAGAGAGAAGGTGGAGCAGCTGGAGGAGGTGAAGGTGTCGTTTGTGGCAGTCAGCACCAAGGAGAGCGCACCAAGGAAAGAAGAGTTGTTACAGATCAGCCAGCCGTATGCTGTTTTCATAGTTGACTCCAGGGTGCAGCCTCTTTCGTGTAATCCTCTCTCTCTCTCTCTCTCTCTCACACACACACACACACACACACACACACGTCCATCCTAAATATACTTAGACGTTCCTTTCTTTTCAAGCCAACCACCTCATGCCCATTTGTTTCCAAGGCCTCTCCCAGAGCCTGTAACGTCAAGGATGTTTATTTTCACATGAGGGCTGTCTCCAATTCCAGGCAGCCAACCTCACATGAGCCACCTTGTGAGAGGGGCCAGCCTTCAATGAGTTCGATCCTAGTTGTGCCCTCTCCATCATGCCGGACTCCTCCAGTTCTGAGCGAGGCTACAACTTTGTGCACTGAGCCACACTGTGTCATAGTCAGCACTAGGGGCCAGAATGCAGCCATGGGACCTATGACGTCTCTCTCTCTCTCTCTCTCTCTCTCTCTCTGGAACATGGCTAGATAGAATGCCTTGATCGACAACTGAGTCATGCCACAGAGGAGGCATGAGTCTTTCCTGCCTCTGTGATCTAGAACATAGGTTATGAATGGTCAGAGGCTTCTCTGTGATTTGGGCAGGAAAAAGGGGGAATGGCAATCTTAGCTCTCCTGGCCCTAGTCAGTGAGGTGTCAGTGCCTTTTGTGTGCTTGGTGCCTTCCCTCTTGAGAAAACTGGGCATCTGTGATTCTTCATTTTTCTTCATCAGCCATCACAGGGAATGCTGAAAGAGATCTGGGAGTAGCCAAGCGATCTAGTTCCAAGCAGCCTTAACCCTTGACACCTCCTGCTTTCAGAACTAAACCCCTGCAAAATGTCCTGTCATGTGCTTCTGTCATTAAACAATGCACAACAGACAGGGCTTCCCAACCTGGTGTTCCATGGAGGCTTAGCCTGACCTATGAAATGCATTGGGGTCTGGTGGTTTCGATTTCAGTGGGGCTGTGAATCCGTTCTAGATTTCAGCCAGAACCAGCCTGAACAGTAAAGGGACTATCCAAACTGCTGGCACTTTGAATAGCTCCTTTCGAGTTTTGGCTAGTTTGGACTGAAACTCAGAATGGATTCACAGCTCCACCGAAATCGGAGCCACCAGGCTCCACTGTTGGGGTCTCATTATTTGGAAAGGCACAACGCGCAGTTGAACTTTCTGCTGGTTTATGTAGATGGCATAGAGGCGTGGCCCGTTGTTAAGCATACAGATGCCCACACACCCTTCTCCCCCCCCCCCCCCCCCACAATTTGTTTTGTTTTTTGGCACCCTAGGGCTCCTAAAGCTTCCCCACAGTTTATAAAGCTCCCCCACAGGTAGACACACCTACAGTTTAGCGTTAATTTTCCATGCTGGGGATAAACAACCCATTGTCTCAGCCATAGACTGGGGATAATGGGAGTTGTAGTCCAAATCATCTGAAGAGGGCCAGGATACCCACCGCTGTCCTAGATACATACTGTCTTAGACGCCAATAGACAGCTGCTGATGCACACACACACACATACACACACACACATAGGTGTGTTCTCTGAGGGCTTACCCTACCTCAGCCAAACGATGGCTCCAAAAGATTGTCTGACCCACAGAAGTGGGGGAGGGGAAGGGGTAGCTACTGGCAAAGCAGAGCAAAAGCACCCTCAAAGAGGAGGCGTCGTGGGAAAGCGTGGTTATCTCCCTCCCGTGTACACCGTCTTGCGGGGGGGGGGGGCAAGGTGGGGCGGGGCCAGGGCTTCCATTCGGCCTCCCTTCTCCTGCCTGCCGGTTCAAGCCACACTCCGGGCTTGTCTGGTGATTAGAGCCCAAACCGTGGCGCGTTAGGCAGGGCGAAGGGGCCCCCTGCCGGCCAGACAGCGTTGGCGCGCAGAGACGACGCTCGCTTACAAAGAGCCAGGGCGGGTCCGCGGAGACAGAGCCGGGCAGTTCGCAGATGCTGGCCAGAGACCCGCAGAGCTCTTTCAAGGCTTCAGCCGCGGGCTTGTACTTCTTCTTCTGAAGCCTCTTTTACCGAAGTCAGCGCTGACTTAACAGACGGATGCTTCTGAGCAAGCAAACAAGCAAACAGCAACAACAATCCCGTTGTTTGTGGACAAAGCTTGGCCTTGGATTAGGAGATGAAGAGTTTTTTGGGGGTGGGGGTGGGGGTATGATTCCTCACCCTGGGCTGTATGGATTTCTAGAAGGCCCTACCCCAAGATATACCCCCTTTGTTCACCTATTTAGAGCTAAGATATATCCCAGATTCCGCCAGATGTTAGACTTCTGCCTCTTCAACTTGTCCATGTGCTGCAGTATTTCTGATACTGGACATGTTGTATATACACACGGGGGTCTGTTGTTGTTTGTTTGTTATTATGGAAGAACAGTTTTATTTACTTTTTTAAAAAAGGAGACTGCCTTTTCCGTGCATTTTTTCATCATCTCCTAAAGAAACTTCGGTTGCAATCTGTTGCACACTTACTTGGGAGTAAACCTGGGGCTTATGTCTGAATAGACATCTATAAGATTGTACTGTAAGGCTGCAATCCTATATACACACACTTACCTGGGTGTGAGTCCTATTGAACTCAATGGGACTTACACCTGAGTAGACATGCATAGGATTTTCCAGTCAGGGCCTAAAACAGATGTGAAAGATCTATTGCACACACACACACTTTAAAGCAATCATGCGGAGCAGAGCAGGGGTGGTGGGTGGTTGTGCTGTGGAAGACAAGTGTTTAACCTGCCTCTCCCGCCATGCCATTTTCACACTCTAAGGCTGCAGTCCTGCACATGCCTACATGGGAGTAAATTCTATTGAACACGATGAGACTTACTGCTGCGTAAACATATATAGGATTCTGCTGTAAATTACCTCCTGAAGCTGCTATCAGCCTTGCAGCAGGAAAAAAAATAATACAAGTAGCTATATCATGCCTGTATATGTATTTTCCCCAGCAGGGCTAATCATGGCTTTGGGGGTGATCAGGAAAAACTGCTATTCCAATCTAACTCTGTCTCTCTCTCTCTCTCTTTTTCTTACACACACACACACTGCTGTTGCTGCTGCTGTAATGTTTAGGAGATCCAGTCATACATTTCCCCGCATCACATCTGTTGTGGGCCTCAGCCTGCCGACATAATTGCATCTGTACATGTTCTTCGCCTGTTTATCTGTGATTTCTGTCACTCTCTCCACCTCAATTTTTTTTTTATTATACACTTCTTGGGTCAGCAACCTGTATTTTGCTTATGTTACTTTAAGTTTGATCTACTACTACTAAGATGATGATGTCAATTCTTGAGCATTATTTATTACTAACACAGAATGAATGTAAGGAGTCCACAGGCATCTGGAAATGGTGTCTCTTTGTTTGGATGTCTGATCCCCCTCTCTGTGTTTGAATGTCTAGTGACTTTGGATATCTAGCCAACTTTCTTTTCCTGCCCTCTTTCTGGTATCATCCCTGAACAGTTCAGGGAATTGTGGGACATTAATCTAGCAGCTCTCTGAAGGATCCCAATTAAGACCCATGTGAAACAGGTCTTTTCTTTGTTCTCTGCCTTGCAGAAGCCTCAAAGGGCTAGGCAACCTGGAGCCCTCCGAATGCTTTGGACTACAACTCCCATTAATTCCTAACCATTGGCCAAGCTGGCTGGGGTTGATGGGTGTTGCAGTCTACAACATCCATAGGACTCTGGGTTGCCTGCCCCTGGGCTATTCTATCCCCTGATGTGGCCCTTCAGCATAGCCAAGTCAGGGATGATGGGTACTGTAGTCCTTCAGGTTCTGGAGGTCCACTGCTTCTTCATGGCTACTCTAATGGCTTTAAAAGTGGAAGGGACACAGCAATGAAAACAATAACAACCCTTCTAGAAATGGATTTTATTTGAGCCAGCCAGATCACGTTGGACAGCAAGCTCCCATCTTAAAGCCCAAGGAGAAAACTGCTCTTTACTTCTCATGGAAAACCAGATCTGGAAAAGTAATTCATCTGATCCAGATTAAGAAGCAGAAAGCCAGGTTTAGGAAATGTGGCTGAGTTACAAGATTTTATAAATCTGAGACTGCAATCCTATGCACACTTACCCAGGAGTAAGTCCCATTGAGATTAATATGATTTACTTCTGTTCTGAGTAGACACTCAAAGGATTGGGTCACATGTCCTAGCCCCTGTATTCCTTTTCTCTGGAGCAGAGCCTCTTGGACTGTAATTTATTAAGAATAAATTTGATCTTAGAGAACCTCACCCTGTTTGTGTGTTTAAGCTTTGTGTTTTAACCAGAAAATAGCAAGGAGTTGTGAAGGGTGACCATATGGAAAGGAAGACAGTGCTCCTGTACCTTTAAGTTGGATTGAAAAGGGAAGTTCAGCAGGTGTCATTTGTATGCATGCCACACCTGGTGAAATCCTCTGTTAATCACAACAGTTAAAGCTACAAGAGCTATACTAGAGTGACCAGATACAAAAGAGGGCAGGGCTCCTGCAGCTTTAACTGTTGTGATGAAGAGGGAATTTCAACAGGTTCTGCATGCATACAAATGACACCTGCTGAAATTCCCTTTTCAATACAACTGTTTAAGATACAGGAGCCCTGTCCTCCTTTCCATATGGTCACACTTGGTGGCTTTGACTGTCACAGTAGCTAGTTCACCTTCTTGTGAGACAAGAAAATGCACTGGTAGTGTTATGGTCCAGAGTGAGAGCTGTGCACAGTAGATTCTTCAATCCAAAAGTTACCCCAGCCACGAGATAGCTCAGTGCCTTTCGGCTAACCACTATCTCTCAGTCTGCCCGTCGAAACCACAACGTGAGTCTAATAATACTTGCCTCCCTTATTGGATTATGGTAAGGATTCGTTTGAGATCATGCCCAGGTGAAGCAATTCTGTGCCCCTTTACTTGGGAGTAAGAGCCAAAGAACATAGTGGAATTTACACTATAAGAGTGTGGTGTTAAAGCTCTCTATATTAAAAAAAAAACAAAAAAAAAAACACCCAAAGCAGAAATATGCCATGTTTCCCATATTTCATTTGCTGCTTCACGTAGTCACATTCATCACTGTAGCATCAAGTGATGAATTGCATGGGCCCTTGCAGACTGTTCTCCATGGATTGAACTTTTCTCACCTAGGGATAGAGATGTAGGAGAAATTTGTTTCAGTTCATTTTTGATCAGAATTTACCCAGTTCCTCACCTTTTAAACTGAACAATCTGCGCCTTTTGAAATGATGCAATCTGCAGTCACAGTCTACACATTTCTGAGCTTGCAATGTCATTCATGGACCAAATCAAATCAAATCAAAATAAATTAAATGTGTTTGACATCATGCACACAAATGTATGTGAAAAATGCATTCTTTTGAAAAATAAAACACATATGCTTTAATTATTTAAGAATGTATACATTTGAAAGATGTGCACAACTGATGTGTACATTTGGAAAAATAGGCATGAAAATATGTACAGATTTTCATGCAAAAATAAAAAAAAAAGGTTTCAATCCGATATGGACTTGAGCCGGAAGACGTTGGAATCTGGATAACTTTGGTGAGTTTTGCTGATTCACACATCCTTACCTAGGGATTGATGAATCTGTCTGTTATATTTTCCTATGCATTCAGTTTTTCAAGTCTACTCACAATAGATGGTAGACTGGCACCATCTGTATTTGGGTTCAAAAGAGTGGTTTTGTGTTTTGGGGCTCAAATCTGACCTCTGCCTTGTAATTAGGTTCTTAGGTACATTCTTTTAGGGATTCTTTAAATGAAGGGGAAATCACATTTCTTCAACGGGGCTTTGCTTCCAGCTTCTCTTGCAAAATTGTAATGGGGCTGCATTACATGGGCAAAGAAGGACAGCCATGTGGTCTGTAATTGAAAACTTCTCTTCCTCTCTGTTCTCATAGTATTGAAAGGGCAGTGTTCTCTAGGGGGTGCTTTGTAGCACAACTTCCCCTGTACACAGTAGGAAATCCTGAAATATTTCAGCAGAATTGGGATATCACTGTTGTTGTTGTTGTTTTAAATTGAATTACTGGGGAGAAGGGATGGGAATAATAGAATAGTAGAGTCGGAATGGCCCTATAAAGCCCCTGCTCAATGCAGGAATCCACCTTAAAGTAGGGTGACCAGATAAAATCCAGGTCAGGGCTCATGTAACTTTAACAGTTGTAGAGAAAAGGGAATTTCAGCCAGTGTCATTTGTATGCAATTAGTTCCTGGTGAAATTCCCTCTTCATCACAACAGTTAAAGTTGCAGGGGCCCTGCCTTCCTTTGTATATGGTCACTCTAGTATAGTGCCTGCAACTTTAACTGTTGTGATGAAGAGGGAATTTCACCAGGAACTAATTGCATACAAATGACACTGGCTGAAATTCCCTTTTCTCTACAACTGTTAAAGTTACATGAGCCCTGACCTGGATTTTATCTGGTCACCCTACCCTACCTTAAAGCATACCTAACAGACGGCTCTACAGCTGCATCTTGAAGGCCTCTAGTGTGGGAGAACCCACAACCTCCCTAGGTAATTGGTTCCATTGTCGTACTGCTCCAACAGTCAGGAAGTTTTTCCTGATGTCCAGCTGAAATCTGGCTTCCTGTAACTTGAGCCCATTATTCTGTGTCCTGCACTCTGGGATGAGTGAGCAGAGATCCTGGCTCTCCTCTGTGTGACAACTTGTCAAGTATTTGAAGGGTGCTATCATGTCTCCCCTCAGTCTTCTCTTTTCCAGGCTAAACATGCCCAGGTCTTTCAGTGTCTCCTCATAGGGCTTTGTTTCCAGTTCCCTGACCATCCTCATTGTCCTCCTCCGAACCGCCTCCAGCTTGTCTGCATCCTTCCTGAAGTGTGGTGCCCAGAACTGGATCCAATACTCAAAATGAGGCCTAACCAATATTTTATTTATTTATTTATTACATTTGTATTACGGGTGTGCACGGACCCCCGGATCGGATCAGGACCCAGATCGGGACCTCCAATTATGTCCTGGATCAGATCGGACAAAATCGGAGCCCCCCCCCCCCGGACCGCATTGGGTCCGATCCCGATCCAAAAATCGGACATCCGGTTTTTGGATTGGCCGCCATTTCCCCCCCCCCCCCATAGACTTGCACTGGGGGAAAGAAAGCTTTCCCCCAATGCAAGTCTATGAGGAAAAAATGGCGGCAGGTGGGTGAGGGGGGCCTATCTCCCTCCTCCTCCCCAGGGCCGTCCGCTGTGGATGGCCCCAGCAGGTAAGCCCCCTCACCCACACTGAGGCCCCTGAGGCCCTGCTTACCTTCGGAGGACGTCCGCTCCCGTCCACTACTGCGAGCAGGCTTCGCGGCCTGCTCCTGAGTAGAGCTCCAGGTGATGACATCACCTGGTGTGCTACCTAGGGGCAGGCCGCGAAGCCTGCTCGCAGTAGCGGGCAGCGGCTGACGGGAGCGGACGTCCCCGGAAGGTAAGCCCCCTGCTCCCGTTATATGCTCGAACCTTCTGGTTCCAGTTATCAATCTGGCCACTGCATTTTGCACAAGCTGCAGCTTCTGAACTGCCTTCAAAGGCAGCCCCACATAGAGTGCATTGCAGTAATCTAACTTGGAGGTTACCAGAGCATGGACAACTGAGGCCAAGTTATCCCTGTCCAGATAGGGACGTAGCTGGGCCACCAACCAAAGTTGGTAGAAGGCACTCCATGCCACTGAGGCCACCTGAGCCTCAAGTGACAGAGATGATTCTAGGAGAACCCCCAAGCTACGAACCCGCTCCTTCAAGGGGAGTGCAACCCCATCTAGAACAGGTTGAACACCCTCCATCCGGTCAGCAGAACCACCCACTAACAGCGTCTCAGTCTTGTCTGGATTGAGTTTCAGATTATTAGCCCTCATCCAGTCCATTGTCGCAGCCAGGCACTGGTTCAGCACATCCACAGCCTCACCTAATGAAGATGAAAAGGAGAAATAGAGCTGCATGTCATCAGCGTACTGATGACAACGCACTTCAAAACTCTGGATGACTGCACTCAACGGTTTCATGTAGATATTGAACAGCATGCCAAATAGAGGGGAACCAGTACCTCACATGATTTGAAAGCTATGTATACCTCTATTAATGCTGCCCAAAACAGCATTTGCTTTTTTTGCAGCCACATCACACTGTTGGCTCATATTCAGCTTGTGATCTACAACAATTCCAAGATCCTTCTTGCTTGTCGTAATACTGAGCCAAGTATCTCCCATCTTGTAACTGTACGTTTGGTTTCTTTTTCCTAGGTGTAGAACTTGGCATTTATCACTATTAAATTTCATTCTGTTGTTTTCAGCCCAGTGCTCCAGCCTTTCAAGATACCTATCAAGTTATATTTGCTCTCATGTATTAAGGGTTCAAATTCATTCTGTTTGTTTCCCATACTCTGGGCATTAGTATATAGAGATTGAAGACCATGTGCTTTATGGTCTGGCTTCTTTCCTACAGTATTGTGAAGACTATTTTGGAGTACCATTAGAGCTCTTTTCTCTGTTATGGTGTATAAGCCTTCATCCATTGTTGCCTCCAAGTTGACGCCTCCCTCCCCTGTAGGATTCAGTTTAAAGCCCTCCGGATGAAGTTCTTCATGCTGTGGCCGAACACATTCTTCCCAGCCCTTGTGAGGTGCAACCCATCCCTTGCCAGCAGTCCATCTTCCAAGTAGCATAGCCCATGGTCCCAGAATATGAATCTGTCACAACTGAATCTCTCACGTTGGCACCACCTTCGTAGCCAGTTGTTCATCCAAAGTATTTTTCTGCCGCTGTATATTCCTCTTCGAAGAATTGGGAGGATGGATGAGAAAACTATCTGGGCTCCAAAGTTCTTAAGTTTCCTTCCCAGAGCATCAAAGTCTGACATGATTTCTGTGAAGCTCTGTTTGGCAGTATCATTTGTTCCCACATGGATGTGAAGAAAAGGATATATGTCAGTGGGCTTAATGAGCTTTGGCAACCCTTCAGTCACATATCTAATCTGTGCTCCAGGGAGGCAGTATACCTGGTGAGTCCATGGGTCTTCAGGACATACGTGGGTTTCAATTCCATGCAGCAGGGAGTTTCCCACAACAACTGCTCTTCTCTTCTTCTTGGTTGACTGACCTTCTGCCTCTTGCTCACTGTTGCAAAGGGTCCCCTGTAATCTGTCCTCTGTGGACTGTCCTCCAGTCTCATCCTCCACTACCTGAAAGTGGTTATATAGCTCTGGTGGTTCCACTGGTTCAGAGTGTCTTCTAATTCTGCACCTAACTGTCACCCATTTCCAGGGAGCTTCCTCTTCATTGGCTTTCCTCACCTCAGCATTCTCCACTTCTGCTTCAACTTGCTGTGGTTCTACCATCTCTTATGCTTCTTGTTGCTCTTGCAGTTCCACCACCTTCTGTTATTCCTTCTCTTATTGCTTGGAGGTTGGGTGCCTGCCACTCAAGTACTCTCACTTTTTCTTTCAATAGTGCAACCAGCTTGCACTTGTTGCAGGTGTATGCCATGTTGATGTCAGGCAGGAATACAAACATTGCACACACTTTGCAGGTCTCCACCCGTAGAGATTCCTTTCTATCCATTATATGCTATAGAGAAAAGAAAAATACCATATTTCACCGAATGTAAGTTGCCATCGATTGTAAGGTGCACCTAAATTTCAGGGCCACCGACAGGGAAAAAGCTTTGCGTCAATTGTAAGATGCACCTTAATTTCAGCACGCCTTCTCTCCCCCCCACTCACCTCCATCGCCCGTCCTCACCGCTTCCTCCGCCACCCCACGCCGCCGCCAGCACTTGCCTCATCCTGGCAAGGCGTCATTCCCAGTAACGAGGTGAGCGTTGCCAGCAGCGCAGAGCAGCAGCGGCAGTGGCAGCGAGGATGGGCAATGGAGGGGAGGGGAAGGGTTAGGGCCCCACAAGTCCCCCCTCCCCTCTCCCCCTCTCCTCTTACCCAGATCGCTGCCACCTCGGCTTGGCAAGGCATCGTTTCTGGGTTCCCAGTAACGACACCTTGCCAGGCTGAAGGGAGCGTTGCCAGCAGCGCGGAGCAGCGGTGGCGGCAGCGAGGATGGGCAACGGAGGGGAGTGGGAGGGTTAGGGCCCCGCAAGTCCCCCTCCCCCTTCACAAGTCCCCCCTCCCCACTCACCCTGTTCGCTGCTGCCTCAGCCTAGGAAGGCTTCAGTACTGGAGCAGCAGCGATCAGGGGGAGGGAGGGCAAGTCACAAGGGGGGGGGCTTGTAGAGCCCTATGGCCTTCTGCAAAACATGGGAGAAACCCCACGACTACAAGATGCCATCAAATCTAAGACACACCCCATTTTTACAGATGTAAATATGGGCGAAAAAGTGCATTTTGGAATCAATGAAATACAGTAGTAGATTTGTTAACCTTTGTGCGCCACCAGACACATGGGTAGGTCAGTCAAAGTCCACCTTCTCTGGCACTCATGGTGACTTCTGTTCACTTCCCAGAATTCCTCAGCAGTATGCAAATTCTCCCTGCTGTCTCAGATCCCAGGCCGTTGTCTTGAGCCAGTCAGTCAACGTTCAACTTCTCTGCTGCTCACAGTGACTTCTGCTTGCTTCCCAGAATTCCTCAGCAGTATGCAAATTCTCCCTACCACCTCAGTTCAGATATGCGCAGGAGTTGCCAACTTCCTTGAGTGGCCAACTTCCTTGAGTGGCCAGTCATGAGCGTGCGTTTTTCGTTCATGTGAAGAAGCCCTTAGTCTTGCCATTTACCTTCTTGGAAATGAGTGCCCACCATGAAGGCATTTTTGTGAAACATTCACAACACTCTTTCAAATTTCCAGATGTGCCAAAACTCAATGCTTGAGGAGCTGACTCAAGATTACTCATTGTTGATTATTTACTCTTTAGCACAGCTTTCCCCAATCTGGCAATTTCCAGATGTTGAAGACTACAGCACCCATCACCCTTAATCATGAGCAGTGCTAGCTGAGGCTGATGCAACTTGTATTCCAAAAATCACTTTGAAGCTTGTTCCTACACCTGCTTTCATTTTTGACCTGTTTTCAACTTGAACAAATTGGAAATGTGTGTATTTTGAATGGGAAAATGTATGCATTTTTAAAATGTGTGCACTTTTCTCCCATTAACTAAAGTGTGAATTTTTTTTAAAAAAAAATAAAAATAATTCACATTTCAAAGTCTATATTAAAAACACACATACATTTTTAAATGCTATTGCAAATTTGGGAACATGTTTGCATGATTTGTGAACAGAAAGGAAATTCTTGTACCTTTGTCCACAATCAGAGTGGACAAAGAAAATTACAAATGAGGGATTTTCCTGTTTCTTAATGAATGTAGGCATTTTTAAGCTGTTTGGCTGATTACTAGTATGATGCTGAAAGGTGGCAGTTTTTATTTATTACATTTTTATTCTGGTCTACATCGAAGATGCTCGGAGGAGCAGAAACATAGTCCTTACTACCTCACATTTTATCCTCACAACAACCCTGTGAGGTAGGCTAGGCTGAGGGACAATGCCTGGCCCAAGGTCACCTAATGAGCCTGGTGCGTGAGCAAGGACTTGAACCCAAGTCTTTCTAATTCAATTCCACTGCTCTGTCCATCCACCACATTGGCTGTCACCCTGAATTAATTTAACGTAGAGTACGCGATCACAAGCAAGATCAGTGAGCTGCCTTTAGAATTTAGGGGCATTAGGATAAAAGATTTATATCTTCTTTGTAAGGCAGCAGACCATGCAATAAAAACACATTTAATATTTTCCAAAGTGGCCAGAGGTGATTTACCAAAGCACGACAAGAACAAGAATATTGCAAGGCATAAAATACACTCCTATACCAAAGGTACTTCGAATGCAGCATATGATGAGGGGAGGCTTATCTCCCCAGTCCTGTCCCAACTGGAAATCATTCTCTGCCTCCCCTCACTGTCATGTGCGGCTTGGAGCTCTCGTGACGGGCAAGAAAAAAATAACCATGGTTCTGATTTAACCAGCACTAGAGATCTGTAGCCAACATTTGGCTGGTTTTTTCAAATTGATGCATGAGATTTGGCCATCATCTCAACTTGCCTGCTTGATTTTTGTGTCTTCTCATCTTTCTTACCAATAACATCCATCCCCTTCTGTCTCAAGGGTTATGGGTTTCTCTCCTGACAAACACCCTTCCCTCTACTCCTAGAACAAGTTCTGCTCATCTTTTCCACAGCTCTCTGCCCCCTCCAAATCTTGGTCCCTTTTCTGCTTTTTTTCCCTTTTTCTTTTTTTTAAAAAATCTTGGTTCCATTCCACTCCCTTTATCAACACCACCTCCTGGGCCTTCATCTCAGGCTTTCCCAGGCCTGCAATGGTTAGTGTGTAGCTACATGTCGAATGTGTGTATGTGTGTGTGTGTGAGTATCGGACATGGGGGTGGGCTCGCTATTACTTTGAATGCAGCACACAGTGAGGGGAGGGTTAATCAACTCTTCATTTGCCAGTCAAGTCCCAACTGAAAATCACTCTCCACAAATGGCTTGGAGCTTTAAGGAAAAAAATAATCCAGTTGGGAACCCTCCCCACGCCCGCAAAGCTCCAAGCTGCATGGGTGGGTGGGTTGGAGAGTGATTTTTGGTTGCTTGGAGAATGAAGAGATAACCTTCCCTTCACTGCACACTACATTGAAAGGATTGGATCTGGGATCAGTGTTCATCTGGAAAGCGTAACTCAGTGGAAGGAAAGGAAGCATCACCTCCAGGCATGCTTAGATAAAAGACGGAAGATTTCTTTGACACTTCAATACTGACATACAGCAGAATTACACTCCCAGAAGCCACTGTCAGCCTGGCCAATAAGAGTTTAAGTCCCAAACACAGGGAGATCAACTTTCTGCCCACTCAGAGGCTGTCTAAATGCTCGGAAAGTCCTGGGGTGGGTGCACGGCAGTGCAGCAGTGATTATATAATGCCACTGTAATTGCGCACCTACCCCAGGGCTTTCCTACCCCAACCTTTTTCTCCAGAGTGAGGCGAGGACAGGCAAGATGGCATCAAGAAAGTCCCAAAGCCTCGCTCTGGAGTGGCAACAGAGGTGTGGCCGGACAGTGCCTGGTGGAAGGTGGCCTGCGACTGGTCACCTTACACCGGGAAGAGGAGGGGTGGCTCTGGTCCCCAGATGGCTGCCCAAAAACCCTGCGCTCCCTCCTTCGCATCAGGATTATCCGATGACACCCCAGGGGAGGGAAAGTGTGGAGTTTTTGAGGGACACAGCGCCAGTCTGGCGCCATGAAGATACCCGCCATTTTGTTTTCCTCAGATGAAAAGAGTTCTCCTTCAAACACACACACAAACACACACACACACACACACACACACATATTGGGACATGGTTATTAGTATAAAAAGCAAGCTTTTAGTATTCTTCAGATTCAATTTGTTCTTGGATAATATTCAGAAATACTGATCAGACATTTATTCTTATATTCCTGTTAGCACAGCTATTGTGATTGGGTGGCCTTTTAGCCATCACCAAAAACAAGAACAAGACATGTGAAAATGTATATTCATAGGTGGAAATTTAAGAAATAATTATAATTTAAATAGAAATACAAGATATCTCACCATAGTTGAGAAGACTGACCCAGGTGACCTGTGTGCCTGCTGCTCAGTCTGGTCTCTTGGTGCTGCTGATGGACAATGTCAAGACTCCTGCTGCTCTACTTCTTTATGGCTCTTTGACTTTAAGACAGATTTTGATTGGAGGACTCATCAAACAGAGGAATATCCTCCTTAAAATAGGACACCTGGCCACCCTAATTTGTGAGCATGTGTGTGTATGTGTATGTTTAAAAATGATCGTTCATGTAACAACCTGATGAATCTAATATATCCTGAAGGAGGCTGAAGAGAGCTGTATTTATTCTGACGCTGTTGTAAATATCTCCATTATATTTGGTTAGGGGGAATAGAATATTTCTGTTTTTACTCTTTTATTGTTGTGCTGTGCTTTAGTGTATTTATTTTATTATTATTTTTATCAATTTTTATTTGTGATTGTAAGCCTCCTCGAGTGCTATTTTTCTTGGTGGAAAGATGAGGTGCAAATTAAATCAATCAATCACATTTCTATTGAACTGTAAGTAAAATCAATTTCCTTGCAGTTCAGACAGCCTGATACTGTTTATGTTTAATCACAGAGTTTACTGGGACACATCCTCAAGTAAGTGCACAGGATTGCAGCTTGAGGATCTGTTCACATTGATGGTCTCAAACAGGAGTCAATTACCCTGGCGGTAAAGTAGTTCATTTCTTGGATATTTCAGAGATAGGAGGGAACGCCAAGTCCCCCTTTCTTTCCTGATGCATCCATAAACTGAATGACACAGATAAGCTGTACAAGAGTCAGTGTTTGGTAAAACAATTGCTATCAGTTTAAATTCTTGTGTTTAGTCTTAGGAAAGGACCAAGAGGCCTTGGTAACCAGCTACGTTTGTTTTTGTATTTGCCTTGCGGGTCTGAATGGAACAATCTAGTTAATCAAATTTTTCCATGTTTTGGGCTATAACGTGGAATATTTTTTTATCCCACTGACGAAGACCCTTGTGGTCAAAATGCATATGGGACAGGTGGATGTAGCCCCCCACATAATCAGTAGAAAAAGTGATACATGTCGTGTTTGTGGATTATTGAGTTTGCATTCTGGCAAAATTTTATGTTATGCGTTAAATCATTAAATTTTTATATTATTTGGTGTTTATTACTATTTTATATGTTCAGCTGTATGTATTAGTTATTTCATTGAATTTTAACTTAGTATGCATGGTGGTAGCTCCATTTGAATCCTGTAATTTCTTAAACCTCTTTTGTTTTTTTGTATTGATTTTGGTTTAAGACACCACCTTTTATAATATTGTTGGTAAAGTAGTTCATCTCATTAGGTGTAAAACAGGGGTGGGGAACTGTGAGAGGTACAGGGGCCATTTTTGCCTTGCCCTCCACCTGAGACCCTCATGGGCTGCACTCTGCAGGGCACTGCAGAGTCCACTGCATGCCCCAGAAGTTGCAAAAATGCTACAGAGCACTAAAAGGGTCCATTTTAATGCTCCACAGTGCTAAATCCACCATCCCACCAATTTTTCCCGATCATCAAATTTGGCAACATGACAGGGTGTGTGTGCACTAGGGGGCAGGGGGCCCTGCATGTGCCCTGTAGGGTGACCATATGGAAAGGAGGACAGGGCTCCTGTACCGTTCGCAGTTGTATAGAAAAGGGGATTTCAGCAGGTTTCATTTGTATGCATGCAGCACCTGATGAAATTCCCTCTTCATCACAACAGTTAAAGCTGCAGGAGCCCTGTGCTCTTTTGTATCTGGTTAAGAGGGCAGGGCTCCTGCAGCTTTAACTGTTGTGATGAAGAGGGAATTTCACCAGGTGCTGCATGCATAGAAATGACACCTGCTGAAATCGCCTTGTCTATACAACCGTTAAAGATACAGGAGCCCTGTCCTCCCTTCCGTATGGTCGCCCTACTGTAGGCTGCAGGTTTATGCACTCCTATATAAAGAGCTAGGCAAGGGACTGTATTGTATTGCACTGGCAGTGTCTACAATACAAAAGGACTTTACTGCTGGTGTAAATGACTATTTGGTAGCAAAGCTGTGGGTGCACCTGTCATTAGAAAACATTCTAAAAGGGATGCTTTGGTATACATCATTTTCATTCTGGACTGGGGCTTCCATCAGCGTATAAGTGCACCTTGCTTGATCCCTTTCCCCCCACCTGTGTTTTTTGCGATAAAGGCGTAACATGTAGCACATCAGAGCCAAACATTCTGTAATTGAATTCTAACAAGCAAGTAAGCACTCCTTCTGGATAGCATTCCTCCAGGCTTCTTCAAAATATGGAAATATATTGGTGTGTCCTTAAAAAGTAAAAAAAACAAAAACAAAAAACAACCAGCAGTTTTGGACACTTAGTTGACATATGTCTCATTATCGTACACCAGAAATGTGACAATGAGTGACAGGTGTCCACAGAGAGATTTAAAGCAATGATAAAGGCAGCCCAGTTTCCCAACAAGCGTTGAGTCTAGTTCTTAATAGCTACATGCTTTTTTACACACATCCCAATAAACTTACATTTATAATTCACTGTGCTATTGAATTTCTTATTGTTTCCTTGCTGTCAGCTGCTTCACATTTGGAAGAAAATGTCCTTCCTAATTATTACATGTAGTTGAACTTCTAACATTCTTTAAAAAAAATAATCCTGTGATGTTTTTTCCCCCTATTTCCCATGAACAAAAACATTGTGGAAAACAATGATGCTCCTTTACTAAGAATTCAACTCACACTGATCTTAAGCACTGTACTTAAAACACACACACACACACGTCCAAACCACAAAACAAGCCTCCTACTACAGTTAGGTATGTAAAACTCATTTTAGCAATGTTTTCATTTATTACACATTAAGAGCATGATTCCATAGACCGACTTTGAGACATGTTTCTTTTGATACAATGATTAGATGAGGGGTAGGACTACAACCTCCAACATCTCTCAGCACTGGACATGCGGGCTGGGGCTGATTGGGGTTGAGACCTAACAGTTTTACCCTTAAAGGCAGCCCCAAAATAATTAAATAGTGAATAAATGAATAAAAGTCCTGCAACTTCAGGAGGGTCAGGGTTCCCCAACTCTGCTGCTAGACCGTGCACCCCTTTGGATCGAATTGACATGATCTGCTATGTTCCCCCTCCCCATGTGCAAGTCCACCAGCCTAACTCCAGTCTCAAATTCTTGATCATTCTGCTAAAGGGCAGGGTATGAAGGCACATGTTACAGCAACCTTGTTGAAGCTAAACAGAGCTGGCGTGGTTAGTACCTACATGGAGGAGCAACTTGGAACTTGCTATGCACCTCTTTGAGTGCCATGATGGTAGGAAGATAAGATCTAAATAGAATAAAAATAAGTAACTCAGTGCAATCCATGGGTTCAGTTCTTCAGTCTGAAGGACTTTCATCCTCAAAAGCCCAACTCACCAGCCAGCCCTTGCCTTTCCCCATAATCGTAGCCTGTTCATGCCATTCTTTTGGCACTGTTGTGTCTCGCTTCAACTTTCCCAAGTCACCTACTCACAGCCAAGTCTGCAAGATAGAAACATTAATTAGCTATTAATCAGCCACTTTCTCCCCCACCCCCACCCCCACTTGTCCCATGGTGGCGTAGAGAGAAAAAGGTCCTTTGGAACATGTTACTTTAAGAAGAAGGTTTTTGGTTACATATTTAAATTAAAAACACAACCTGTGTTATGTGGGACACCATTTAGAAGAAATTAGTATAAAATTACCAGCTGAGGATGAAGGGAAGAAATCAAAATAAACTGGAATAGTGGAATCTATAACAGTATTCTTGAATCACATATAAAAGAATTAAGTCACAAATATATCTCTTATAGTCAGTAAGGTACTATTGAAGCGAATCTGAGTGGTCTTTCATATTTCCAATTAGCTCAGTCGATTATGTTTAGAACCGGATACCATATTCCTATAATATCATCATTAAATTGGGGATTAGCTGTAGCTTTAACTGACAAGAGATCTTATCCATAGATAATAGTTCACATACCTTATCACACCATCCTTGGTTAGTAGAAGGGTGTTTTTGTCCCATTTTTTTTAAAATGCTGCAATTTAGGACTTTGCTGCTACTAAAAGAAGGGCAATCAACTCCCTTCTAAATTCATGCAATCAGCTCCCTTCTAAATATGCTCAGCTTCCTTCTAAATGCTAAGGGAAGGGCAATCAACTCTCTTCTGAATGGCATCCCTGTCCATAATACCCAACAAGATTGTCTTAGGACCAAAGGGCAATACATATCTCCCACATCGTTTAATTGGGGAAGTGCTGGAACTCAATGGTAGAGCAATTTTGTTGCCTGCAGAAGCTAAGCATAGGTGAGTATTGGGTTGTGTTCTCCCAAAACAATGGAGGCCGATGGCTCCAGTTTCGGTGGGATGGCAAATCCATTCTGGGTTTCAGTCAGAACCACCCAGAACTCTAAAGGAGCTATCCAAGGTGCTGAAAATAGGTTCAGCACCTTGTACAGCTCCTTTAGAGTTCTGGGTGGTTCTGACTGAAACCCAGAATGGATTAACAGGCCCACCAAAATCAGGACGATCAGCCTCCATTGATACAAACTTACTTCTGGGTGGACATGTATGGGATTGTATTGTTAATGGCATTAATCGTAGGCACCCATTATGCATCCTGTTTGCTCCAGTTCTGTAAATCGTGTGCTACATACTTACTGCAAAAGCCTTTCATAACTGCATTGGAACAGTTCATCCATATTAGATGTCTGGTGGACTACTGACTAATTCCAAGTGTTATTCACCCATTCATATGGAAATTGGGATTGTAGGTGATGTTGCACCTGTCCAGAAAGGCTAATAGGCATATTTTCCCATTTTTGATTGATTTACCTTAAAGCCAGACATTTTGCCAGAGCTAAGCATTACCTCCTGCGCAGCCGATAAGGAAGATTCAGGTGAAGCAAGATGTTTTTCACTGCCAGGCTGCCTGTGGGAAGGCTGTAGTGATGATGGAAGGAGAAGAGCAGCTGCCAGTGCAGGATTTTATTTCATTTTCCTGCAGGACTTTCTGACAAGTTATCAGCTTCTCCCAGACTAACAAAGGTTTGGGAGCCTCCATTTTGATCGTGGATAATAACACTGTCAAACTACGTGATGCTTTACAGAGTGAGGTCTCAAAGAAAGGCAGGTCTCTGCCCTGACGAGGTCCCAATACGAAATTCGACACTGCACGAGGCATAGGAGGAAGTGGATTTCCTTAAAAAGGACATTGTAGAACTGGAAAAGATGTAGGAAAGGACAGACAAAATTATTGTTGGGCTGGAGCAACCAGCCTAGGAGGAAAGGTTACAATGTTTGGGCCTTTTTAATTTAGAAAAAAAGCAAGTAAGTGTGGAGGGACATGCTAGAGGTTCATAGGGATATGTTTTTCTCCCTCTCTCATAATCCCATGATGCTGATTGGTGGGAGATTCAGGACAGATAAGAGGAAGTACTTCTTCACACAGCACAGAAACTGAACTCACTGCCACAAGATGTAGAGATGGCCACCAACATGGATAGCTTTAAAAGGGGATGAGACACGTTTTTGGAGAGCAAGGCCAGCAGTGCCTACCGGTCATGATGGTTATATCTTACCTCCAGAATTAAGGCAGCATGTTCCTGGGTAGGCTTAGAGAACTTGGGGGGGGGGGGCTGCCCCACGAGTGTGCTGAGCTCTGCTTGCTCAGCCCTGCAGGACACGCGAACCTTTGCCGAACGTTAGGGAGACTGCATGAGCCCTCCAAGCCATTGACAAAGTGCACTTTCCGTGGCCTTCGTAAAGTGCGCAATTTCCCCCAGCCATGCCGTCAGTGTGGCTGGGCGAATTGCGCACCATTTCCAGAGGCCCTGGAAAGCGCACTTTGCCTCCCCTGCCAATCGGGGCCTTAAAGGCCCTCTTAACCTTGCATTATTTAAGAGGGCCTTTAAGGCCCTGATTGGCACATGTGGGGGAAAGGCAATGTGCGCTTCCTGGGGCTTCCAGAAAGTGCACAATTCCCCAACCATGCTAATGGCTGGGGGAATTGCACACTTCCTGGAGGCCCCAGAAAGTGTGGTTTGCTGATGTCCCTGGAGGATCGCGCAGCCTCCTGAGCACTTGGTAAAGCCTTGTGCGGCCCGGCTCCTTGGAACTGAGTACCAGTTGTTATTGTGTTTGTACCCTGCTTGTGGGTCTCCTGGAAGCATCTAGTTGGTCAGTAGACTGGATAGGCCTTCAACCTGATCAAGCAGGACTCTTCTCATGTTCTTATGGAGAGACACAAGTAACACGACCAGCAAGTACAGTTACATGTATCTTCTGAGAGAGGCACCCCATGGCTCACATAAAAATAAATCCCATCACAGAATTAATGTCCATAATTTTCAATTTTCACTGCCAACGTTATAATGGTGTAATGTCTTTTGGTACTTGCTTATATTTCTACAGAGCCAAACTTTGCTGCCCAAAATGGGAATGCTTCTTAGGCTGCTACATTTATCTCCAGACATGATTTATATCTTCTATTTTCTCCAAATCAGTGATGGGAATGCATTCTTGAGGAATAAAATAAATATGAGACAACTACTGCCCATTAAACATTTTTTATCTGCTTTCAGAATTGGGAAGCAGGCAGATTTTCTTAGTGTCACACTTCTCGGAAGGTTTACACACCGCGAACACACACACACACACACACACTTCAAATCATTTCAATGTATTCCTTAGCACTGCCAGCTAAATTACATGCATATGAAATGTTGCCTCAGACCCTCCTCGCAACAACTTCATCTGCTTGTCACAGGGTGTACGAGCTGGGAGAGAATAGATGATTTTGTGCTATGGCAAAACTGGGTGGCAGAGAAGCCCCAGTGGGGATCTTTCACATATGTCAAGAGTAGGACTTCAGACCTTTTCCATATGAAACCAAATAAGCATCAGCAGCTGGTAAGGAGGTCGAAGGAATCTAAAAACCAAAAGGAGGAGAGCATCCAACTCAGGGCAAAAAAAGGAGAGAAGGAATCTGCAATGGAATCAAATGAACTCAGATTTCTATGAATCCAACCTGCAGATTACGCAGGGGACCAGCTTTTTCCAAGTCACAGTTTCTGTGGACATGCAACCATTTTTTTTACTTTCCCTTTCCTACAGACTGTTCTCTGCCAAAAGTAGCCACAGCAGCAGCAAGAGTCTGGTCCATCCATGTGCTTATGAAGAGACAACCACAAAATGACTCTCATATTTCTGAGTCAGGATTTCAAATGCTGAATTTGTTTCACTCTTAATCCTGACCCTGTGTGAAGTGCATCTCTGTTGGCCCCCAACCCTGGGCAAGTGTTCTGAGAGTTTTGTTACAGCTCTTAAATCATAACCCCAATGGCCAAGACATTCCAACATAGAAGCAGCAAGTCCAAATGGAAATAATAATAATAATAATAAATAATAAATATAAAGTTTGGCTTTTGTTTGGCTTCTGCAAGCAGAGTGGCCTAGCTGCACTTTGTAGGCACATCATTTTCGGTTTTAATGCTACCATGCACTTGCAAAGCTAAGGCTGCTGCAATTCTACACACAATTACTCAGGAGTAAGTCCTATTGAACTCAGTGGGCTTACCTCTGAATAAGCATACACAGGAGCAGGCTGCTGTGTCATCTGCATACTCCCTTAGACATCCCACATTGCTCAGTCGTACTTATTTCTCATCAAATATTGCCTAGAAGGACTGAGCTGCAACCCTTAGCTTTTTAAAGCATACTTAAAATTTGCAATTCAATTTTATTCTTTGCAGTTATAATGGGTGAAACACGGCATCAACTGCTGGCATTAGCAGCAGCCAGGGACTGCCAGTGTTGAGATATATTCAATTTCCATATAATGGGTAGAAACAACTTCCATTATTGCAGCAATCTGTTGCCTTTTCCATGAGGGTTCCAACTTCTCTTCTGCTAAATAAGCCAGTGAGCCTAACCTCTACACAATGTCTACTATCTCCAAGCTGGTTGACAGTAACCTTTCTTATACACAAAATTATGAAGCAGTTGTCAATTAAGAGATCTAACTTTGAGAAACGATTGAGATTAAATAAATATACGCTGCCCAATAGCCAAAGCTCTCTGGACAGTTCACACACACATGATTAAAACCATAATGGACATAACTATAATATAACATTTTACGGTTTGCTGGCAAAAATATATACTTATTATAGATGGGACCGTTAATGAACATACAGATAAAAGTAGATGGGAAAATTACTTAGGTAGGGCATCTACCATTTACTGGAGATTATAGAAGAGGATTGTAAATGCGTGTATCAATTTGCTCAATCATTTAGTTTGTCCTTGAATCTGAAAGGAGAAAATTGTAATAACATTCTGGAATATTTTTTCAATAACTTTAACAACATCCTTGACTGATAAAGTTCTTGCTAAAATTGCATAGCCAAATGAACTAACATTTGATTCATAATGGTGCAGAAAAAAATGAAGTTGGAAGGGAGACGTGAACTGAAACTACTTCCAATTGTTCATGAACTTCTTTAGCAGTGCTCAAAAATGCGTTTTAATTATTTTTCAGTACTCCTCAAAATCTTCACATCTTCATTTATTTGTTCTCTCTTGCTTTCATTTTTAATTGACTACACCTGCCCCTCCCCCCAGTGACTTCATTACATAACCAAACCTGATTGGCTATGTTGCATTGTGACATCATTCCACTAGCCTCACAATCCCTGACTGTTTGGGCTCATTTATTTAACTAAGCTACAGGTCATTGCCTTTACTCTTAATAACACCATTTGCCCTTGATGACATTGTAATGCAGCAAAATTTGATTTGGCACATCATTGTGACATAATCCATTCTATATTATTATGTATAGTTTTAATATAATAATAATAATAATAATAATAATAATAATATATTTATTTATTTATTACCCGCCTCTCCCAACGGATCGAGGCGGGGAACAGCATTAAACACAAAATACAAAACTGATTAAAAGCACATAAAACCAATACATCATTAAAATACCAATAAAACACCAATAAAACACTTTAAAATTCATCTGGGTAGGCCTGCCGGAAGAGATCAGTCTTTATAGATCTTTTAAATTCTTGAAGACTAGTGAGTAGGCGAATCTCTCCGGCAGGTCATTCCACAATCTGGGAGCGGCAGAAGAGAAGGTCCTCTGGGTAACAGTTGTCAGTCTAGTTCTTGTTGACTGTAGTAAATTCTTCCCAGAGGACCTGAGCGTGCGGGGCGGATTGTATGGGAGAAGGCGATCCCGTAGGTAACCTGGACCCAAACCTTGTAGAGCTTTAAAGGTAATAACCAACACTTTGTACTTCGCCCGGAAACTGATTGGCAGCCAGTGAAGAGATTTTAAAACTGGTGTAATGTGGTCACCCCTAGATGTACCGGTGACCAACCTGGCTGCCATATTTTGAACTAGTTGAAGTTTCCGGACTAGGCACAGAGGTAGCCCTATGTACAGCGCATTGCAGAAGTCAAGCCTCGAAGTTACCAGCACGTGCACTACTGATTTTAGGTCTTCCAACTCTAGGAAGGGGCACAGCTGGCGTATCAGCCGAAGCTGATAGTAGGCATTCCTGGCAGTCGCATCTATCTAAGCTGTCATTTGGAGCAACGGATCCAGGAGCACCCCCAAGCTGCGAACACAGCCTTTCAGGGGGAGTGTAACCCCATCCAGAACTGGCTGACACACCTCCAACCCCAGGTTGTGGCCCTTGACAGTAAGCACCTCCGCTTGTCTGGATTCAGCCTCAGTAATGTATGGTAGTTATTTTTTGCTGTTGCTCTTTCCTTTTTAAACATATATATATATATATATATATATATACAAATATAACATATATAAATTATCAACAAATATAACATCAACTAGATAGATAGATAGATAGATAGATAGATAGATAGATAGATAGATAGATAGTTGATGTTATATTTGTTGATAATTCTTGTTTTTGTTACCTTGTTGTAAACCACCTTAGGACTTTTACTGAAAGCTGGCCTAAAATATTGTAAAGAAATAAATAAGTCTTTCTCACTTGCCTGAGATCGCCCTTGTGATTAATCCCAGGAAAAGGAGGAAGCAATAGCTAGAAACAGTGGGTGTGAAATGGCATTGAATGGGACTAAATTGAATTTCTTTTGGGATAATATTTCCTCTCCACTGGAATCATTGGTGGGGGGCGGGGTTGGCCTGAAAATTGAATTTGAGGAATATTTGGGGCAGGCCTAGTGGATGGATCTAGGTAGGCTGACCATATGAAAAGGAGGACAGGGCTCATGTAACTTTAACAGTTGTAGAGAAAAGGGAATTTCAGCCAGTGTCATTTGTATGCAATTAGTTCCTGGTGAAATTCCCTCTTCATCACAACAGTTAAAGTTGCAGGGGCCCTGCCTCCTTTTGTATATGGTCACTCTAGTACAGAGGGAATTTCACCAGGAACTAATTGCATACAAATGACACTGGCTGAAATTCCCTTTTCTCTACAACTGTTAAAGTTACATGAGCCCTGACCTGGATTTTATCTGGTCACCCTAGATCTAGGGAGAGGAAGTTTCAGGCAGCAGGTGACCACAGAGCTTAGGTACTGATGGGAGCTTTGCGTATTAGAAAGCAGCAGCAATACCAGGACGGCCAGTGATTTTTGTGTTCTCTGTTTGCACGTCCTGTGCAAAAGGTGAAGAGCAGTGTGCAAATCTTCTTCGGCAGTGTGAATTCCGTATCCATGTGAAGTTCATCCAGGGAGATGTAGAAGTTCCCTTTGCACACGGCACAGGAAACAAGCATCATTTTGTGTGGAAGAGATTTTAGCAGCAAGGCCCAAAGGCTCACTCTTGGTTACATCCAAGATTGAATACAAAAAGTGTGTTAGAACATGGTGGTTGCACTTGCAAACACAGAACACCCGTCTACCCAGAGCCATAGCAGTGTTATCAACACAGGACCAAGAAGAACCCATTGTTTTTGAGGTTTGTGCCTCTTAGGGTGACCAGATAAAATCCCTCTTCATCACAACAGTTAAAGTTGCAGGGGCCCTGCCTTCTTTTGTATACAGTCACTCTAGTTTAGCGCATGCACCTTTAACTGTTGTGATGAAGAGGGAATATCACCAGGAACTAAATGCATACAAATGACACTGGCTAAAATTCCCTTTTCTCTACAACTGTTAAAATTGCATGAGCCCTGACTTGGATTTTATCTGGTCACCCTAGTGCCTCTGATGTGCCTAGTACATAGGCCCATTTCATTGTTTGTAACAATTCTCTTTATCCTAGCCTTCCCTGATTTCAGGTGTCATTTGTATGCATGCAGCACCTGGTGAAATTTCCTCTTCATCACAACAGTTAAAGCTGTAGGAGCCTTGCTCTCTTGTATTTGGTCAAGAGGACAAGGTTCCTGCAGCTTCAACTGTTGTGGTAAAGACGGATTTTCACCAGGTACTGCAGGCATACAAATGACACCTGCTGAAATTCCCTTTTCTACACAACTGTTAGAGATACAGGAGCCCTGTCCTCCTTTCCATATGGTCATTCTAAGGTGCCCTTCGAGACAAACCTCTTTCAGTCCAAGGGGCAAATGCCTTTTTGAAGAGGCTCTTCGGGGCAGCGGCATTCAAGTAATGGGATGGGACAAAAATTAAGTTGCAGCAGCCAAAGGAAAAAGTGGATGGCTCTGTGTGGAATTTAAGGCCTACTGAGATAAGCTAATAAAGGCAGGCCTTAGAGGCCAGGAGTTTTTGTTGTTGTTGTTGTTGGGAGGGGGAATCTCTGAGAGGAGTACTTTCATTTCTCCAATTAAGATTCACTTCCATGGCTAAGTTTAATTTTCCCTGTTAAATTTTAGGATTAGGGTAAGTTTTAAGTACTTTCTGTTTTGGGAGGATATAAAAGAGAGAGAAAGCCAGCAAGACCAGAGCAAGACCAGACCATAAGGAAGGAGCAGAAAGATGCAACTTGAAGAAATCTAGGTGCAGTTTAGGGTAAAAGAATGGCAGCGTTGCAACTTTTATTTTCTTTTAAAGCCTGTTGTATCACTCAGCTCCATTAACTAAATACCTTTAGTTGTAAGTTGCTTGGTTTACTTTACTGTTAAACTGTTGTGTTAAACCTGAACTGCCTGGAGTGTCACTCACTCACAATCTACAGCCGAAACACCACATTACTGGGAAGGGTTAGGTAAAAGAAGGAAGGTGGGACTCTTAAAGAAGCAGAGATCCTTAAGGAGTTGTTCAGGGGGTCCAGGCCATAGAAGGAACCCTGATAGGCTGACTGAACTTAAAAAGTGTGGGAGTACTTAACTTTTAAATCCCATTGTTACTATGTATTTCTACTGAGACGCAAACTACATTGAGAGGCACAATACTATATGTTTTTGTGTGTGTATGTATGTATACCATGCAGCGAAAGATTCAAGGTAGAAGGCAATTAGATTCTGGAAATTGAACGGGGATGGAAGAAAAGAAAGTGGAAGTATGTAACACTTTGAAAACGGATATAGCGCTTTGAAAACTGTGTATATATAATGTGTCCTGGGCCCAAACAGTTGTCAAAACTATTATAAACCAATATAAAGCAAGAGTGTAGATCCTGCTCTGGAGAGAAATAAGATTGCATTCTACTGCAGGCAAAAAGAAAACAAAGGTGGGATCACATCATGAGCTAGTGGATGTTATACTGGTGGCCTTGATCATCATTTTAAAAGTGCATTATTAGTTATTTATTTTTCATATAGGTTATTATATAAGTCTCTGGGGTTGAAAAGATGTTAAAAACATAATACTTCATGAATCACAGTGGCTGAAAAGATGTGGAGACACTGAGTTCTAACTTGGTCCCATTTGGTTCACATCCCCTGTTGTCTTGGTACACTCCAAGCTTGCTCATATATGAGAAAGGGGGTTATATGGGTTCTTCTCCAGCTTGGATCATCCCTTTTCATATCTGAGATGGCCAGCCGTCAAACATTGGGGCCCCTATGATTTTAATGGTTGCATAGATGAAAGAATTTTGTCCCCCCTCTCCCCACGGTCCACAGCAATGTGACAAGGCAAGCTGCTCCTGCTGAAACTTCTTCCACTACATGATGGTTAGTTGAAATGCTGCCCCTGCTGTTGAACAGTTGAGACACCCTGTTCTATCCTGAACTGAAAGTTCTCTCCCACCTTACTTTATGTTGGAATGTTCACTAGCAGACATTTTTTTTCCACCTGCCATTTTCAGGAAGAAGACACACAAATTAGGGAAACAGCATGTAACAAAATATGCAAATTATCCAAAGCCTTTCAGCTAATTCTGCCCTTTCTACATGGGTCCAGGTTGTCTTACATCAGGTTCCTACATTGTTCTGCAGCATGATTTAAATCAGCTTTCTCCAACTTGACACCTTCCAGATGGCTTGCACAGGACCACAATACCCATCAGCCCCAGCCAGCATAATGGGAAATGTAGTCTTGCCCTTCTGGAGAGCACCAGGTTGGGGAAGGATGACTTCAAAACATACACACACACACACACACACACACATGCCTTTGCCTTCTTAAAATAACTTCTCACTCCCCTGCTCAAAAAAAGCTGAAAAAGAAATCAAGAGTAAGAGAGAGCGAGAGAGTGAGAGAAAGTTGATGGACAAGAAAAAGAAATGTAAAATACCCACACAAAACTCCAGAATGCATTCTATAATAATTGAGCAATTCTATACATGTCTACTCAAAAGTAAGCACCGATGAGTTCAATTGGATGTACTTCAAGGTAAGTGGGCACAGGATTGCAGCCTATATTAGTGTGATGGGAAATGAATAAAAATGATCACACCAGATATCCTCCCTTGAAAATTATTAAAATTCATAGCTCAGAGGTGTGAATGCTTCTTTAAGAAAGGTACTTATGTTATCCCCAAAATAGCACCAGTACCATGTGATGGTTTCAGTTGCTATGGTTACTACACATTTGTTATTTAATAGCAAAGAAAATAGATGCACAAAACATGCTAATTATAACTGGTACATTTTTTCCAAATGTTTTAGATGAATATGCATACATGTTTTATGCATGAGGGATATAGGAATGTCCTTCTCCAAGAATTCTGTATTTTTTTTGGGGGGGGGGAGTATCTGAGTACCTGCCTGGGAAATACTTATGTGGTTATTTTAACGCAAAGTATAAAGGGACTGAAAAATTGTAGATAAGGGTATTTTATATGAAGTACTGCAAGTTTTCTCTCTTCAGATAGGGTAGGAATATAAAAGGTTTCATAAGCTATTTGGTTGTTTTTTGTTGTTGTTTTTGTAGTTAAAAAACAAACCACAAGTTGTACATATACATGGATGTCCAAATACTGTTGCAGAATGACATCAATGAGAATTGAGACTTTTGAACATAGTTGAAACATTTTTGGCCAAATGCCACTTCACATATGTGCCAGCAGCTGCTGGGACCAGTTGAGGCTGCTGGCTCCGATCTCGGTGGGACTATGAATCCACTCGGGGTGGGGTTCAATCCCAACCAGCCAGAACTCTATAGGAACTACCCAAAGTGCTGAACCTATTTTGGTGTCTTTTGCTACAGGGGAATCTTCAGAGCAAGAGATCCAAGGAACCTGACTGGCTACTCTCCCACTTTCTGCAATAGGAGAGTGGTGCTGGTGAGGGGGTGGCAGGAGGCAGCTAGAGGTAGCTGCCACCACAGGGAACCTTCTCAGTGTGATTTTCCTCCCCTCCCAATCTGCTGCCAGAGGTGGGAGATTTACCCCACCTCCTGGGAGGGCCATCTCCCTGGGCAGTGAAGTATTCATAGCATAGGGATCAGCCCTGTAAACTAGGCTGTCCAGATGGCCCGGGGTTTCCCGGTCCTAACCTGGAAACCTAGGCTGATCCGGGGCAACCGGGGGGCAGTGGGGGGAAACCGGGGGGGCGGGGGGTCACGCAGCACTGGCGGGAGGCGGGCAGCGCGAGGCACTTACCTGCTGGGGCGTCTGCTTCCCTCGGTGCTCGGAATCTACTGAGAAACAGGCTTCGCGGCCTGTCCCTCAGTAGCGCACTGGGTGATGACGTCATCACCCGGTGCATACTGAGAGACAGGCCAGGAAGCCTGTTTCTCAGTAGATCCTGAGCACCGGAGGGAAGCGGACGCCCAGGTAAGGAGCGTGGGGCGGCGCGACGCGACGCAGCGCGGCGCGGGGGGGGGGGCGGCGCGGGCGCGCGGGGGGGGGGTTGTTTGGGGGGGGTGGCGGGGGGGGGTCCGGGATTTTGATTGTCATAATCTGGTCACCCTACTGTAAACCTAGGCTGGCCACTGGACATCCTAAACAGGAAGGGCTGCAAAAAGGGTTCCTGTTTGGGCTGAGACTTTGCCCAAGCAAGAATGGTCTTTCTGGTACTGGTATATTTTGTTCTTTGCATCTGACTCTTGGCTTTGTCCTTCAGCTCTGATTCTCTAGCACAAATCCTGGCTCTTAATTCCTGGCTCCCTTCTGACTGCTGCCTGTGGTGCAGTCCTGAGAGACCCATGTACATGTGTAGTCTCTTTATGCTGAAGTGAACAGAGAGTAGTTATCGTTGGGGAGCTTGATAATCCCATGGAACAGATCAATGGAGCAAAGTGAGCATGACTTGCATCTTCATTGCTACAGCAACTTCCCATATCTTATAAGTGAGTCAAGCCCAGCTTATTACGCTGCATATCATTACACCCTTTCATGATCTCATTGTGGCTCATAACTTTGTGGTAAATTGCATGCAGAAATTGACAGGACATCTGGCCAAGGTGGTTGTTCCTGACTGCTTGATGTCAGTTTGACGTGGTGGAGCTACCATCCAGGGTTCGCCACCCTTTGCCACCCCCGAAAAATGACAAATCGGCATACCATTTGCTGGGGAACATGATCAGGAGGATGCTATTGCACACATGTCCTGCTTGTGTGCTTCCATGTGGTGGGCCACTGTGGGGACAAAATGCTGGATTAGATAGGTCATTAGTCTGAAGAAGCAGGGATCTTCTTATGTTTTTAATCAGTCAGGGGAGCAAACGTACCTGAGATGCTCTCATACTGAAGGACCTGAGTTGGAACTGGATGTGCCACACCAATAGTTATCAGCTGATTGGCAGAGGCATATGCTAATTGAGTGGATACTCAAATGACAACCACCTCTTAGTTTCCCTTAAGACTCCAGCAAAGTTTTCTGCCTGATATATGTTTTCTATGTTGTGTTTATGTGTGTGGGAGGAGCACTCAACCATGAGATTCACACTCACACACCTGCATTCTGAAATGTTTTGGTCCTAGGAGGGTTGTATGATGTGATATATCTGAACGTGTAGTTTGGTTCCTATCTACTGAGCTGAAAATAAAACTCAGGCTCTGCCAGAGCTTTACTTCTTTAGGTCTGATCCCTGCATTGTGTGGTGATGTGAACCTCCTGCACAAAGACAGTCTGAGTCCAATAATTTAAAAATACACTCAGGGAAATCCACACACACTCTTCGCATCTGTGTGCTTTCCAGTATGCAAAGTCTCGAGTGTAATTAGAATGGCCAGGTTCTAAAACTTACAAAGGGGGAGGGGGAATAAAATGTATGATGCCGACTTTGCAGAGATATTATCACACCACAGTTGCAGCGACGGACATCAGTGGTGATTTTTTAAAGAGCTGAAAAGCCAAGCTGCAGCCTCCGAACATCTGGATTCATGGTCTGTGGTGCCGTTTTAAGATCAGCAAATTAGCTGTGCAGCACGCATCTGGTAAGAAATTGGTCAATTATTTAAGACTTAGAGTGAGCTGATGTTAGGAGCAAATCTGTCTAGCTTTCAGGCCTGTTATGCTGTTGGGGATTAGGCACAATGCTTTTCTTGGTGGACATGTGAATCAAGGAGCCACATTTCTGGTTTATTGCTTAGCTGCATTCTGTGCACAGTTGTTTCTAGAAAGTTATTTTTGGAGTGGATTGTTTTCAGCAAGGGGTGGGTTTATGGGGTCTGAGAAATGTTATCGTGGCCTGCTTGGTGGCAGCAGAACAGAAACCACGTTTGTTTGCATGTCTGCATTGGGCATGGAGAACGGGCTCCGTCACATGTGTTCCACACCACTACTCACTCTCCCACAAAACTGTGGTCCCTGTGGATGAATATCACAACCACATGAAGGGGGGGCAATTACATGCTTCTTCCCCAACCAGCTGGCACCATCCCTCCCAGCAGGGTGCCAATTAGGCGGGAAAGACCTATGCAATTGTGTCTGCCCACATGATCATGGAGTTCAAAGACATCCTGCAGCCATGTGAAATAGCATGTCACCATGGAGAATGGTGTGCCTGTGAATAGGCTATGGCTACAGTGGATGGGCCAACTAGTCTACTACTGAGGATAGACATAAGTACTTTCTCAGGTAGAAGAATCACCAGAATAACAGGGAGATCTGAAGAGTTGTGGGGGTCACCTTAAAGAGGATGGGATGGTGGACAGTGATTTTCAGAAGATTTCCATATTCCCTAAGTCATGGTGCTGGATGTGTATTATTTGTCATAGTCCAGGACTGTGACTCCTTGTCCTCAGAAAATGAGGCTCATGTGTTAACAGATCAGGGAGAGGGCTTGGTTACAGAAGGGAGTCATGAGATGTATACCTTTTTCGGACCTAGCTCTCCAAGAAGGCCCTGGGGACCAGTTCTCTCCTGTGTCTGGAAGAGATTGTGCTGCTCTCCTCAGATTCTAAGGACTCTAGCCTTTATTTATTTATTTATTTATTTATTTATTTATTTATTTTATTACATTTGTATACCGCCCCATAGCCGAAGCTCTCTGGGCGGTTCACAACAGATTAAAACAATTAAAAACAATATACAAAAATTAAAACAGTAAAAACATACTATATACACATATTGTATACACATATTGTACACACTGCCACTTCCATAGCCTGAGGCTGCTAAAACAGACTAGGTCTCTTTAAGGGAAAATGCCTTAGTTAATATGGAGGCAGCCTAAAGTAAGCCAAAACTATACTTAATGCTCAATCACTATCTGCTGCTTGTTGGAGCAAAATACAACAAGTCTGTTTGGCTTCCAGTTGCAGTATCGCTCGGCTGCAGCTGTTCCATCACTGCCTCTCCAGGAAAACTGATTTCTGCGTGGTCAGAATCTAACTGAACCTGAATTTGCCCCAAGTCCTCACCATGATGAAGTTCCATAGTGCAATTCTCATAGCAGTTCCTGTAATCTGGACCCCATGATGTCAAATTATGCTCTGCCTTCATTATGACAGGGCTTACTGGCTGAAACAGAGCAATATTTCAGGGTCAACTAGAAGAGCCCCTAAGCCCCTGAGGGTGTGGATGCTATGATAGCTTGAAATAATTCAGTCAGGCTGCCTCTACAAGAGGCATTTAAAGCTCTTTCAAGGCACATTAAAAAATTTACCTCTACAAGAACGGAGCGCAAATCGGGCGTAGAGGCGCATTTTCTCTCCGATTATGCGCATTATCGAATGCGCATTAAATAGCGAGTTTTATTTTGCTCCGGCCGTTAAAGCGCATTTTGACTATGTGAACAAGCGATTCTCCACATGTCAACAGTTTAAATCGCATTTCGGTCGTCCAGTAATGCACTTCGCCGCCTCTCGTACAGAGGTATTAGGCGTAAATGCACTTCTGCGAATATGCGCATAATCGCCTAACCAGGCGTAAAGGCGAATTCTTGTAGATGAGGTCTCAGTCAGAATGGATGCTTCTGTACAATGTGAGAAACTTCTGCCTGAGAATATGGAGAACTACTGCCAAACAAAGTAGCTAATAGTGATCTAGATATTCAAAAGTCTAACACGGCATAAAGCATCTTCCTATGTAAAGCACACGTGGAACCTGGGTTCACTTCAAGCTGCCCTTTGGTCCTCAGATGGATAGCACTGGATGGCTGATGAGAAGATGGCAAGGGAGTGGGGGCAGTGACCTGGGCAGACATGTGATTGTTGCATTTGCTTAAGGAATATTTCCCCTTTGTATACAACTCACTGACCCTGTTCAGATGGCATGGTAAACCATGGTAGTTAAGCATTTTGAGTTAAACATTATGGCTTAGAGTGTTGTGTGAACCATTCCTACCCATGCTGGCTGCACAACCATGGTTTGAACACACTCACTAACCATTTGCTGAAAAAGGGTTAGCAGCCTAACCATGGGGTCTGAACAGGTCCACTGTCAGATTTATCTCCTGTGAAGAAGAGGGTGGGGCAATGCAGATGCAACATCAGCTGGGAGAAAGGCAGCACCATCCTAGTTCCTAAGACATGGGTGTTCCTAGTTCCTAAGCAAGCATGACTAGGAAGTTTTAACAGGGTTTGGAGAATATCATCTGCCCTGCTCTGACCTAAGGAGGCTTACTTGGCAGGTGTGGCTAGTCAAGGTTCCTTCCTTTGGTCAGACCTGAATGTTAGTACACAGCCTGAATTCCCTTCTGAGGTTCCATAGCTCACAAGTTCAATACTCATTGTGCGTCATCTCCAGGAATTTCACTGGGAAGTAAACACAAAACATTCTTGGAAGGTTTCGTTCATCAACTGCAATCCAGAAGCCACTGACTCTGGAGCAGCCAGGGGGACTTCAGTTAGAGGACAATAGAATAGGTGGTTATTGGGTTTTCTTGATGAAAATCCAGGGATGGGCATGCCCTGAAGGGCATCATCATCACTATCTGGCAGTAACAGATGAGTGCAAGAAGGCCCACATTCTTATAAAGACAGGTGCTTTATGGGATGCTCTGGGATAGCTTTCCCCAACCTGGAAACCTCCAGGCGCTTTGGGCTTCCACTTCCATCAATCAGAACCAGCATGGCCAATGGTAAGGAATTCTGGGAATTGTAGTCCAAAAGAACTGGAGGGCACCAGTTTGGGGAAGGCTTCTCTAGGATGACTTAAGGGCACAGGGATATGTTGGACTGCTAAATAACTGCGGTGAAGAATGTGAACCCTTCTGTTAGTCTCTTCTTTCTTTCAGTCACTCCAGTTTCCGTCCAAAGTACGTGGCAGTGGGTTGCTGTATTTCAGATGTTCCAGCATGTCAGTAATATTGACTGAAAAGCCTTCTGCACAGCCTGCTGTCGGACTGATTGATACCAGCTATAACAATATCAAATGTTATGGCATCCTAATTCCATTTGAAGCAAGAGGTAATCTTTGATCTTTTACTATCAGGAGATTACAATATATCCTTTGATAAACAATACCCTTCCACTGGTATTGTTGAAAGTGCAATTGTTAACTGTTGAGCAGCTACGATCTTAATTGCAACCCAAAAAAATTCAGAGGGTGGTAACATTTTGAGAACAAAGGAAGTAACTCACACGAACTACAATACATGCAAAGTACAATACATACAATGCAGATTGGAAATTCATATGAATAGTTTGGGGATTCCTTCTCAGAAAGGCCATCTTTAATGGGAAATAATGAACCAGCAGTACAGTTGACTGTCGAGAGAGAAATGTAATTGCAATTTCAGCTGTGATGGGCTCCCAGGAAGGAAGGTTTCTTTACTGAAATTTGTGAACTCTGAGCTCTCAGACAAAGCAGGCACAGTGTGTGTGTGTGCGTGCGTGCATGCATGCACATTAGAAGATTTGCTATCAGAATATATGCTGAAACTGATCACCATATTTTGGGAAGAAGATTTTTTTAGGTTGGGTTAGAATCACAGAGTTGGATCTAGATTTAGTCATATTTAGAGTAGATGCATTGCACTCAATGAGACTAACTTAAGTCCCATTAATTTCAATGGATCTACTCTAAGTACGGCTAAATCTGAGACCATCTCATAGAGCCAATGAGGTCCTTGTAGGCTATCAAGTTCAATCCTTTGCTTGATGCAAGAGATTGCTTGCCAACTCTGACCATTTCACCTTGACTTCTAAATAGCACCAGACAATTAATGACGCGCAGGGCCTTGCCCTGAAAAAGGGAAGACAGGGGCTTCATGACTTGAGATGGATGAAACTGAAATTATTTTAATCTCAAATTCTTTCCACCCTGTTTATGAACAAATGCTCCACTACCTGTTCCAGGTGAATTCAATAGGTACAGCTATTTTCAGCATGGAGATGACCGTGTTGTACTTGTCTGTCATGTAGTTGTTAAAGATGAGGAGCCTGTCAAAAAAAAATGAGGTGGCAACCCTAACTCAGCACCACTACCATGGCTGAATATATAGGGATTCAAACCCAGACTTTTAAAAGCTAAGCACTCATAGCTCTTTGCCTGGATGGATGGATGTCAGATTTCCTTTCTCTCACTTTTTTTTAAATCTCAAGTTCCTTCCATCCTGTTTATGAAAAAAAAAATATGAATATTGGTAAGTTCTTATCAAAAAATGAAATTCTCACCTGTGATGTTCTACTGTTTAGGGATGTGAATGTGTTGTAAAAGTTATTATTGAGAGATGCATTTAGTTATATGTCTTTAGTAAGTAAGAATTATAACTAGCGGGGTGAATGACTAAGCTGGAGTGTACTCACTGTTTGGAGTTGCAGGTCTGGGTGAGAATGGAATGAGTGGTGAGTGCTGATTGGCTAGTTGTTTGGAGTGCCTGGATTGGTTGGGTGTGTGAGAGTGGGAGGAGCTGGGGAGCAAGTGATTATATATATATATATATATATATATATATGCCTGATAGGGTTGATTTGACAGGAAGGGTTGAGCTTAGACAGGAGTTGATTTGGAAGACAGGAGACAGGAGAGAGAAGAGAGAAGAGAGAGAGAATCTGATGAGGTGTTTGATTTAATATAGTGAGAAGAAACAGTTTAGCTTTAAAAACAGTTTGAAACATATAAGCATTGTATTTGAAACTGCTATGCAAATGAACTGAGGAAACCAATAAGCTTATTGTGCACACAATATACTTTATGTTAATAAATCTTGTTAATTTCATCCAACTGGTGTGGTCATTGAGGTGTACCTGGAGAAGGTATTGGTGGCAGCAGGAACAATAGAGGCTTGTCTGAGGCCAGGTTGCTGGGCTGTGGAGCTGTGGGGTCTAATGGTAAAGGCTGGACAGGGACAGCGGCAGCAAGAGGCTAAGATAAGGTATCACATGTGGTGGACTTAGTGGTGGGATTACGAATAACCCAGTACAAGTTGTGGTATCTGATTGGATCCAGGGCACATCACAGGTATTAGCTACAGCTGAGGGATAAGAAGGAATCCGGGGCTATTGAGCAGAATACTGTGGTCCGTGCGTGTTGGTCAGAGTAAAGACCAAGGAATTCTGCCAGGAATCTCAGAACTGAGTTTAAGACACACCAGGTCTCGGGAGAAACAATAAAAAGCAAATTAACAAGAAATTGAGAACAATTTACTTCAGACAATGGCAGAAATGTGGGCTTTAAAGAAAGATGCTCTAATTGAAAAGTGTAAAGCTTTAAAAAATGTGTATGAAGGGAAGACTGCAGAAGAACTAAAAGTAATATTAATCAGACACCGAGTAACTGACCCTGCTGAGGGGGGAAGGTTATAAGAATCCAGTTACAAGTGATCCTGCTCACTTAGGGATTTTAAGAGAACAGAATATAATTAAACTGTTGGAAATAGAGACGCAACAAGCAATAGAGGCAAAACACATAAAATGGGAAATGGAAAATGGAAAATATGAGGTTAGTTTCTGAGGAGAATGAGAAGCAGCGCTCTGTGGGGCAGAACAACTAAAAAGGGATTCAGAGAGAACAAAATGGGAATTGGAGGATAGAGAAAAACAGCGCTCTGTGGAGGCAGAATGACTAAAATTGGAATTGGAAGACAGAGAAAAGCAAAGGGCCATAGAACAGAGTGATAGAGATTCCATGAATTGGAATTGGCTAAGATTAAAGGGGAAGCAGAACAGTTTAAGGCAGATGAGATTTGGCAGGAAAAGCAAGAGGATTGAGAAAGCTAAAATTGAGACTATGAAGATGCGCAGAATAACACCTAGGGACTTCATGGCTTTTAACCCAGGAGAAGATCCTGAGGTATTTTTAGCTACATTTGAAAAGGCTGGACAGGGCAGCAGAAACAAAGGGGCAAGGATAAGGTGTCACATGTGGTGGCAGAGATGGGATAATAGAAGTTTGTCTGAGGCCAGGTTGCTGGGCTGTGGAGCTGTGGGGCCTAATAATAAAGGCTGGACAGGGGCAGCGGCAACAAGAGGCTAGGATAAGGTATCACATCGCCCAACCCTATGACTGATATAAGGGATCAGGAAATCAGCACAGTGCAAATCTGGCTCATGCTGCATATTGGAAAAATGAGTTTTCCCTGAGTTCAGTCTGGGGAAAAGATGGTCCATGTGTCTACAAAGGCAGTGTGTGTGAGTGTGTGCTTCCACAGTGGGCTCACGACTGAAAAACTCTTTAGACACATCTGTACATACCCTTCAGTCATTACCTTTATTGGCCTAATATGGTGTTTTAACCAAAATATTAAATAAAGGCATCAGTAGAACGTAATGAGACATTAACTCATATCTCAGTAGCATGGTGGGGGAAAAAATCTTATTTAGCCAACAAACTTTTCTTTACCGATGAATTAACTATTTTACAAAGTGGGATTGGCTGGGATTGTCCTAATCCTCTGCTACTTTAGACTGGCATTAAAAGCCTGAGCAGATTGCCTGTAACTAATTACTAATATCCTTTCCATCTCAGGAGTCAGCATTGTTTGGCTCCATTGCCCAGGCATGTTTGCACTGTGGCTAACCTTCATTATAAAGGGGGGGGGGGATACACACAGCAATTCAAAACAACATCCTAGTTTAAACTAACTGAAGCATCCTATGCTGTGGGCTCCTATTCCATCATGAATATAGTAACCATCTATGAAAAGGATAGAAGTGGGAACCTTTTCGAAGGTGAGGCCGGTCACTGAGAACAACAAACTCCTCTACCATAGGACAGTTCTGGTTTTGGTTGGCATAATGAAAAGTATCTCTCATGTGGTGGGTTAACCTATGCTATATATTTTTCTGACCTACAAAGAAAGGAAGGAAATGTTTAAAACCTGAAGAATGAAGAGAGAGAGAGACAGAGACAGAGACAGAGACAATAATAGATATATTTTGTAATAGATATAATAGCATCACTGATTACCTGTAAGGGCGGAGGGAAGGGATATTCATGTTAAGTTTTGTTCATTAATTCTGTATTTCTGTAAGAAATTTAAAATTAAAAAGGATAGTTCTGTTTATTTCTCACTCTTGCCATTCTCTCTCTCTCTCTCTCTCTCTCTCTCTCTGTGTGTGTGTGTGTGTGTGTGTGTGTGTGTGTGTGTATGTGTGTGTAGATTTCCCCATAGTCTTGCAGTTGATTCTTTATAGGGTGACCATATGGAAAGAGGACAGGGATCCTGTATCTTTAACAGCTGAATAGAAAAGGGAATTTCAGCAGGTGTCCTTTGTATATATGCAGCACCTGGTGAAATTCCCTCTTCATGGCAACAGTTAAAGCTGCAGGCGCCCTGCCCTCTTTTGTATCTGGTCACTCTAGTATAGCTCCTGCAGCTTTTACTGTTGTGATGAAGAGGGAATTTCACCAGGTGCTGCATGCCTACAAATGACACCTGCTGAAATCCCCTTTTCTATGCAACTGTTAAAGATACAGGATCCTTGTCCTCCTTTTCATATGGTCACCCTAGCTCCTAAACGCATCTGGTGCAAGTTACCTCCAAATAGAGAAGAAGCATGGAAAATAAGAATGAATCATTAATCAAACAAACTCCCTGTGTGACTCATAAATAAACTCATTACTTCAATTACCAGGATGCTGATAGAGAATACAGATGCAAAAATCTCAGTTAGCAGAAACAAAATATCCAGCTTTTGGGTGCAAGCTTAGAGAAATCTCAGCAATAACCAGGCATGCCCTCAGGGTTCCTTCTATGACCTGAACCCCCTGAGCAACTCCTTCAGGATATTTTGTCTCCTTAGGAGTCCCACCCTTTCCTTCCTTTACCTTTTCTTCCCCAATAATATTAGGCTGTAGATGTGGGGTGAGTGACACTCCAGACACTTTAGCTTCAACACAACAGTTTACTAGAATATTAAAACAACCAAATTACAAGTAAAAACATTTAGTCAATAGAGCTGAGTGATACAAAGGCATTAAAAGAAAATACAGATGGCAAAAATGCAAGTCCTTAACCTTTGCTGCAATTAGGCTTTTCCAGTTCTTCTTCTTCATGCTCTTCTCTTTTTATACCCTGCCCTACCCCACCAAGAAAGTACTGTTTCAACTTTGAAGAAATGAATCTTAACTGGAGAAATGAAACTACTCCTTTCAATGATACCCCTCTCCCAACACCTCCAGGCCTCTAAGGGCTGAGCTTTTTTACTTTGCCTCTGTAGGCCTCAAACCTTCATACTTGCCATTTCAGGGGTGTGCAACAATTTTATCTTAAGAAAGTATCCAATATACTGGGATGGAGCTTTGGACCTTTGCTGGATCTTACTTTGCTTCTGAAATTAAAAATGGTGCAACTCCTGAGCTTTGTGAGGCAGGGCCCACTAGCGCAGCATATTCTTATGCAGTGTGAGTGGACTAACAATTAGGAACTCTAAATTGCAATCTGGAGGTCCTTTAACAGGATATTGATACAGTGGGAGTGGTTACCATCACCCTGTCCATCCCAACCTGTTGTTTTCCGGCTCCTGTTGCTCAACACTTTCCTCTAACCCTGATTGTGGGGGGAAATTAGTCCCACTTGCTTCAGCAGATGGGGGAGGAGAGTAAGCAGGGCTGGCCCTACCATTAGGCAAAGTGAGGTGGTTACTTCAGGCGGCAGATTCATAGGGGGGCAGCAGTGAGACGCTGGAAGTCAGGGCTGTGGGTGCCTGTCATGCACCCCCTAAGGCTGTCCTCAAGGGTGTTGTAGGATACTACCCATCACCACTGTTGAAGTTGTCTACTTCTCTATGTAGAATCCTTTTTATCCTTCACCCCGGGCAACGAGAGGTCTTGATACAATCCTGAATCTGGGAAGGAACAGAGCAGAGGGCACGATGGCAACAATTTCTCTTGCTCCATGAGGAGAAAGGAAAAGTTGCAACTTGTCAAGACCTAGTAATTGGGCATGAAGCTGTCTCCTAAAATGAACTTGTTGTAGTTCTAAACTAGTGGTGTGGAGCTTGGTGCCCTCCATATTTTCTTAAAAGACAACTCCCATCATCCCTGACTATTGGCCATGCTGGCTGGGACTGATGGAATCAAACCACACCTGAGAGCCACGGTGTGCTACCCATGTTCTAAATCGTGTAATAAGCTCTCTGGAAAACTGTTCTTTATTCTACATTAATTGGACTGGAAACAAAATGGTATCAACTTGAGACTGCAGCCCCAGTGAGCGAGGTTCTTTCCTCTCTAGAAGAGAAGGTGACTTTTATTTTCCTCTGGCTGCTGGTGGTCTGGCAGCTGCATTCTTGCTAATCTTAGCTGCTGGGCATGAGGGAACCTTGCGATAATGTATGATAATAGTTCTCTCTTCCTGGAGCCAGCTGCTTCGCTTTGTGTAAGAGAGCTTTCTTCTCCTTCTCTCTCTCGGTCTCCCTCCCTCCTTCCCATGGCCCCCCAGAAACCTGTCAGATCAGTTTCATCTGTTGAATTTCAACCTTAAAGCAGAACTAAATTTTAAATGCAACCCTACAAGCCACAACATCTGTAGGATCAATATACACCCGAGATGGTAAAAGCAGACTCCCCCCTCCCTTTTCTTTTCTTTTTTGCAGGACATTAAAAGGAATGGCTTTCAGACAAGGACTGCTCTCTTTTTATGTGGGCAGCCTAATACTAGGATGGAAAACATCCTTTACGATAATCTTTTTAGCAATCAGGTCTGTTAACATACGACGCTAATAAGCCACTAGGCAGTTTATCCAAATGAAAATGTGTAAGAATCTGCAACACTGGCAGACATTCTAATTGTACAATGTTAGAAAACATGGTATTAAGAGGGATTTAAATATCTCGCTGTTGCTATCCTACCACCCTTGTGAGATTCTAAGGACTGGGAATACAGCTCTCGCTCAGATAAATAACAGTTGACTCACACGTTGTGCCTTGGATGTATTGTAGCTCCTGTGGCCTGTTAAAATAATAATAATAATAATAATAATAATAATAACAATAATAATTGCTTTGAGTGAAAAAGACAAATAGTTTGCACTAGGGATGTGCACTGGATCGGACCCGATCCACGATCCGAGTCCGGTCCAGTGGGAAATCGGATAAATTATCCGATTTCCGATCCCGCAGCTGGATCGGCCGATCCAATCCGAACCGGTCCGAAAAAGCTCCGAACCGGTTCGGCGGATCGGCGGATCGGCGGGCGCCCACTGGCGCCCACCGCCGCTTCCATTGGCGGGCGCCAGCGGGCGCCCGCCGATGAAAGTGGACAGCGGGGGGGGGAGGAGGGGGGCACTTACCTTCTCGGCCCGGTGGCTCCCGTCCGGCGCCGGCGCCTACTACTACTAGCAGGCTCCGCGGCCTGCTCTAGGGTGGCGCGCCGGGTGATGTCATCACCCGGCGCGCTACTCTAGAGCAGGCCGCGGAGCCTGCTGGTAGTAGTAGGCGCCGGCGCCGGACGGGAGCCACCGGGCCGGGAAGGTAAGGAGGGGGTGCGTGGAGGGGAGGAGGGGGCGCGCGGAGGGGGGAGGGGGGAGGGGGGCCCTTACCTTTCCGGCCCGGCGGCTCCCGTCCGGCGCCGGCACCTACTATTCCCAGCAGGCTCCGCGGCCTGCTCTAGGGTGGCGCGCCGGGTGATGTCATCACCCGGCGCGCTACTCTAGAGCAGGCCGCGGAGCCTGCTGGTAGTAGTAGGCGCCGGCGCCGGACGGGAGCCGCCGGGCCGGAAAGGTAAGGAGGGGGTGCGTGGAGGGGAGGAGGGGGCGCGCGGAGGGGGGAGGGGGGCCCTTACCTTTCCGGCCCGGCGGCTCCCGTCCGGCGCCGGCGCCTACTATTCCCAGCAGGCTCCGCGGCCTGCTCTAGGATGGCGCGCCGGGTGATGTCATCACCCGGCGCGCTACTCTAGAGCAGGCCGCGGAGCCTGCTGGAAGTAGTAGGCGCCGGCGCCGGACGGGAGCCGCCGGGCCGGAAAGGTAAGGAGGGGGTGCGTGGAGGGGAGGAGGGGGCGCGCGGAGGGGGGAGGGGGGCCCTTACCTTTCCGGCCCGGCGGCTCCCGTCCGGCGCCGGCGCCTACTATTCCCAGCAGGCTCCGCGGCCTGCTCTAGGATGGCGCGCCGGGTGATGTCATCACCCGGCGCACTACTCTAGAGCAGGCCGCGGAGCCTGCTGGAAGTAGTAGGCGCCGGCGCCGGACGGGAGCCGCCGGGCCGGAAAGGTAAGGAGGGGGTGCGTGGAGGGGAGGAGGGGGCGCGCGGAGGGGGGAGGGGGGCCCTTACCTTTCCGGCCCGGCGGCTCCCGTCCGGCGCCGGCGCCTACTATTCCCAGCAGGCTCCGCGGCCTGCTCTAGGATGGCGCGCCGGGTGATGTCATCACCCGGCGCACTACTCTAGAGCAGGCCGCGGAGCCTGCTGGAAGTAGTAGGCGCCGGCGCCGGACGGGAGCCGCCGGGCCGGAAAGGTAAGGAGGGGGTGCGTGGAGGGGAGGAGGGGGCGCGCGGAGGGGGGAGGGGGGAGGGGGGCCCTTACCTGCCCGGCCCGGCGGCTCCCGTCCGGCGCCGGCGCCTACTACTACCAGCAGGCTCCGCGGCCTGCTCCAGGGTGGCGCGCCGGGTGATGTCATCACCCGGCGCGCTACTCGAGAGTAGGCCGCGGAGCCCGCTGGTAGTAGCCGCCGGCGCCGGACGTGCCGAGAAGGTAAGTGGCGGGGAAGGGGGCTTACCCCCCCCCCGGAGCCGTCCGCTTCTATCCGCTGGCGCCCGCGGGCGCCAGCGGATGGAAGCAGGCGGCCCCAGGGGGGGTAGGGAGCGCGGGGGAGGGGGTTTACCTGCCGGGGCCGTCCACAGCGGACGGCCCCGGGGGGGGGAGGGAGTTAGGCCCCCCCTTACCCACCCGCCGCCATTTTTTCCTCATAGACTTGCATTGCAATGCAAGTCTATGGGGAAAAAAATGGCGGCCGATCCAAAAATTTCCGATTTTTGGATCGGGATCGGACTCGATCCGGTCCGGGGGGCCTCCGATTTTGTCCGAACCGGTCCGGGACAAAATTGGAGGTCCCGATCCGGGTCCCGATCCGATCCGGGGGGTCCGTGCACACCCCTAGTTTGCACCGCGTAGGGGAAAGGATTAGTTGAAGGATCAATGTTAATTACCTTATTAAAATATAATAAATATTCTCCAATCTGTAGAGCAATACATGCTGAAATTCAAAAAAGAGCAACTCTTATTTTATTAGCATGTTTTACCTCCCCCTCTTCCCCTTTTTCAGTCCCATTGTTGTTTTTATCTGGCTTAATAAGTAATGTGTGGTGCCCTTTAAATGTTCTCCCAGCTGCATGGGGAAACTTATTCATAAAGAGATCCCACATGGCTAGGAAGACATATAAGGTTGCAATCCTATACATGCTTACCTGGGAGTAATTCTCTTAAACTTATTAGGGATTATGAGTGAGTAGGCATGCATGAGATTGCACCACGTACGATCCAATCACATGGGTAGGTCTGATTGTGTGGCTCTTACCATGTAATCAGAATCCGGCCAGAAGGGCATGTGCTAAGTCTGTATGAAAGACTAATATGATTACCCCTGTCCATGTGGTTGGGTCATTTAGACCCATTTAGTCATGTGGAATCTATTCATGGATAAACAGCTATCACACTGTTGGGAGAACGTTTAAAGGGCAGCTCACCTCAGTTTGTCATTCTCATTAATATCACAGCTCATGTGGGATTTCTAATAATGGAAGAGGATTCTGATCATTTCCTCTGAGACATGGATTAGTAGGTAATATATGGGTGCGGGGAATTATTTATTTATATACAGAGGTGAGGGCGGCAGAGGCCAATTTGCTGTGTGATGCTACATTTCAGCAGTAAAGGCAGCGGAATAGGCAGTGGGTTGCCACTGAATTTCATCAGCAAACTGCAACAGTGGTCTAAAAGTGCCCATTTTACACTTGTTTTACACTAAATTTGGCCTTTTAGGGCACCATCATGGTTTACATGCCTTTTGTTTGGGGAGAAATGGGGTCCACCCTTGCCAGAGGGCCGCATGCACACAGACCATGAATCCCCCACCTCTGGTTGACTGGAATGTATTTGACAGGTTTTGCAATGAAGTGATAGGTTGTCTCATTTATTCTCTCTCTCTCTCGGCCATGTCTACACCATGGATTTTTCCCTGGGTCATCCCTGTGCATCCAAATGATGCACAGGGGATCCCAGGGGCAGGCAGGGATGACCCCTCCATTTTCCCCGGATAACTGGTTGACAAGTTATCCCGATTTTTCCGACAGTCCCAGGACCATCCTGAGGACTGCAGGCGGTGTGGACGCCGCTCCTGGCTTGTCCTGGCTCTCCGCGAGTAGGGAGGCTTTGGAAACAGGCACAGAACTGCATGGGAACAGGGGTGGTGGGGGAGCGGGTACAGGGTTTTTTTTTTTTTTACTTTTGTCAGTGGAGCACAATTGCGCTCAGACGATAAAAAAAAATGGCGCCCGTGACGTCCCTCTTGCCTTCCGTGACGTCACACTGGCATGCGTATGCCGGGGGATGATCCCAGCAGCAGAAAATCCTGGGATCCTCCCCCCTGCATCCCGGAAGGCCCTGTGGTGTAGAAAGGGCCTGTGTGTGTGTGTGTGTGTGTGTATGTATATATTCTTTTCCAAAAAAACAACAGGGGCAAAAGTAATTTTTGCACTTCCTCAAATATATATAGAGTGGATAAATATTTTTAAATAAGACAACAAATGAATACTTGTTAGCTTTATAGTTTATACCATGCCCTTCAAAATTTTCAAAAGCTGTGAAAAGAAAGCTCTTGCTTATATTAGACAGATAAACAGGAATGGGTGCCAATCACCACCCCCACCCCACCATTCCTCCATCCATGCCAGGCAAAGGCATCTTTGCTACCCACCACCAGGGATGGTGTTTTTTTTGTTAAATCCAGTCTGTCTGTGTTTCACAGATTGTTAGGCATCTTTTGTTCCATCACCTGCTTTAGGGATGTATGAGAATTTTGTTCTTGTTTGCAAATGCACATTTACACTAGTGCATTTTATGTGCATTTTCACAGATCTCCCCCAAAAGTAAAATACTGGTCCATGGAATCTGCGTGACTCTGAGAAAGCCATCTGCTATAGAATCCACAAAGTCTGCTAGAGAGAATCCACAGGTCAAATCCATAGAAATCTGAACTCATTGCATATTTCTCTGATATCCCTCACCAGACACCAAAAAAGGCCCACAGAGCATACCGTTCCCCACAAAAGTAATTGTGCTCCCAGCAAGGTGTTTATTTATTTTTTTAGCTTGATAAACACATGATGACACAGAGCATATCATGTATTGGCACACAATAATGTCATTCTCCATAAATAAATCTGTGGTGACTAAAATAGTCATCATATAACATGGACGCTTGATTCTACATTATTGTGTCTCCATCAAATGGCGCAGAACATTCTTTTGTTTCTGATTTAATGCTGACAATATGATTTTCTTCTTGTTGTCCACAGAGGGTGGGGGGTTGGTAACTAAATATGGGGTAAAGTAGGGAGAACTGACTTCCTGTGGATCCATTATGACTCCATATTGATTCACTGAGCAGTGGACCCGTCATAGATATTCTCCTGATGGAGTCAATCAGCAATTTTGTTTAAATAATCAATGCCTTGTGTTGTGTTCAGAGCAATCAAGCATCTACTTTTGGGTGCACCGAACACAACCCGATGCACATTGGGAGAAAAACAAACAGAGAGCAATAACTTCTCATGTGCATATTGATGATTAACTGTCCCCAGAGATGCAATCATGTTGAAGATGTAATGCGTAACACAGTCTTCTCTCCTCCTCCTCTTCTTTGGGTGTTTGGTCTCTCTGTAGAGTGGAGGTATTGGTGGTAAAAATTTGGATCACTGTTTGTCTCCAATCAAATACAAAGGTAGAAAGTTGAAGCTATCTTTTCTTAGACTGCGTAAGGGCATTGAAATTACAGGAGTAGGTAGAGTGGCAGCTAACACATTGCCAAAAATGTATCTTTAAAAAAGAAAGAAAGGAAGAAAAAGAGGACAAAGGAAGATACCAATTTACTGTGCATAGGCTAATTTATATGCAGAAACAGAAATGTAGAAATAATTGCTACAATGTAAACAGATTAGGGTCGTGCTTTGAATCTCAAATCCATGTCAAAGAGGGCTGATTTGGGCCACCTCAGCCCAGATCCAGTCTGGGATTGCATTAGGCCACTTCGGCCTGAAGCAGCTGAAGTACTTTGGGCCGATTTGGCCCATTGGCCAGCCTCTGCCACCCCCCACCCCACCCGCCTGCCCGCCTCATCTACTGTTGTAAACTATGGTGGCTGAAAGTGAAAGGGCCATTTCTGGCCACTGTAGTTTACAATGGTAGATCTATGGGAGGTCAGAGAGGATCTCCTGGAGGACGGGCAGCTCACCGGTGCACGTGGAGACTCCAAGTAAGTCCTGCAGGTGGGAGGCAGCAGCTTGCCAGATTTGGGGGTGAGTGAGAGGGGAGGAGGCAAGTGGGAGGGGAGTCCTAAGGATTCCCAGTCAGCCTCATGTCTGGCTTTTCTGGGTGCCCCATGGGCTCCTGGGAAACAGCAACAGCTGGTCTGCTTTGGATTTAGAACCAAATGCGGAATAAGCTGGGACAGTACTAAGTTGCCCTGAATTGAATTGGGGCCAATTTGGAAGCTCTGAATTGGCTTCCGAGGCAAATGGGGGTAGGGCCTAACAGAAATACAATACGTCTCATGATAGTACTGATTTGTGTCTCTGCTCAGTCTGCCGTCCACTGTTGATGTGCAACTTCAAGATCCCTGCTCTTCCTTCTTGGGTCTTTTTCTCATCAAACTAGACTTAACCTTCTGATAGAGAATGCCATGAAATTAAATTGAGACCTGACAGCTCCTCAAATAGATCCTTGTCTTATGTAAAGTAAGATCCATGACTACTTTGGTGTGGGGTGAGGGAAGGGTTCATTAGTGAGTTATTTGAGGATTGTTTGTTTGGAATATTCTTAACCAACACATCTCCCATAGCAGGAGGTTCAACTTCCTGTCTGGAGTGCTGAATACATCCTAAACAAGCTTAGAAAGAGGAAACACATCACACAGCTCACAACTGATGATGTTGATGCCACTTTTTTAAAAAAAATTATTAAAGTTTGCTATAGATTAATTAAACAAACAAACGAATAAAATGCACCTATTTTTTCTCTTCCTTGCAATTATTTCTGCAACGTATCACCATGAAAATGCACTGGAAGTATATCTGTGCAGTGCTGGTTATTACATGTTGTAGTAGGTCTATTGTACCTGGTGCATTTTTAAGAGGAATCACATGGTGCGAACAAACAGGCTGACTGCCTATGCAAAGCAGCCCTACATATTTGCTACTCTGTGATTGTGCCTACAACCATTCTTCTGTGGATTTAGTTGTAAGAGGTGCTTTTGAGAAGGAATTTCAGTTAAAACAAAAAGTCTGGAGTGGTTTTGTTCAGGGAGGGATCATAGCTCTGTGTTAGAGCACCTGCGTAGCATGCAGAACTTTCTAGGCCACGTCTACACCAGCCAGTTATCCCAGGGTTGGATCGAGATTGTCCCTGTGCATCCAAATCATGCACAGGCGATCCCGGGGTCAACCAGGGATGAGCTCTCAGTTGTCCTGGGATAATGGGGACTGGAGTTTTCACAGTTTTCCCATGGTCCGCGGGCAGTGTGGGGCTCGCTCCTGGGGTCGTCCCTCCTCCCTACAAGTAGTGGGGCTCACCAAATGGGTATGGAGCTCTGCAGGGGGAGTCTGTGCCATTGGGGGTGAGGGGGGAGCATTTTTGCCAGCACTGGGATGGCTCTTGGCAGTTTTCAGCATCAAGTTTCCAGGTTTGTTTGTTTTTTAAATACTTTTGGCACAGGATCGTGCCTGTGCAATTGTACAAACGTCTCCTTTAAAAGGAAAAAAATCACTGTGCTGGAATGTCCCTCTTCACTTCCAAGCTGACACACTGGCGTTTGGACCCTGGGGGATGATCTCAGAGGCTGGAAAGCCCAAGATCCTCCCCCACCCCCACATCCTGGAAAGCCTGCAGCTAAAACAGGAAGGAATGGCAGAAAAGTCCTCTTCCTGAGACTTTGGGAAGCTACTCACAGCCAGAGTAGACAATACTGGAGTAGGTGAGCAAATAGTCCTACCTGGGATGAGGCAGTTTCCTATGTGATTTTGTAACCATTTAAAATCAATGCAAATAAGAACATCCATCTAAATTTTATTTTCCAACTGTTCTGAAGCCTATAGCTTTCAGATGTTAATGAAAGACTTAGAGTGTCATCAGACGGGGGGAAATCAGGTTTCCTTACCGTCGCTTTCCTTCCCGCTTCTGTCCCACGATACGTCCTCTTTCGTCACACAGGGGAAGAAAGGGGAAGTAAACAATGACCACGTGGCCCATTCAGTTTTTATCGTGCGGCTTTTCCTGCACACAGCAGGAAATGGCGGAATATTTTGGTTTTTTTAAAAAAAGACGGATTTACCAGGATTTATTTTGTGATGGAACGAAGGCCAGAAGGAGCAGGAGACGTGCAGGAGGCAGATGTCATCGTCTAAAAGATGCATGAAAAACTCTCTGTTTCTAGCACACTCTAGTGTTGATGGTATGGATCCGGCCTCTACAAGTGGAACACCACTAAGCCAAACGAAGCTCACATGGCATTTTGGCCTGCCAGAATGTAGACAAACTTCCCCCGAAACAAGGGATTGTTAGTAAGCCAGCCAGCATGGCAAACCTCATGTCCTCATTTTATTCTTACCAATTTTGCGTGTATGTAGGAGTGGAACTCTCTTTAGAACCAAACTCGGGCTAAATAAACAGAATAGTAAAATATAATATTTGCATCTATGGGTCTCCAATGAAGACAGAGAGTTTCAGGCCATAAGTACGGTCCTTCCCAAAATAGTATTTATTAAAAGATACTTTCCTGAATAAATATTTCCAAACATATGCACCATGGTTTGTGTATGTCTCTCACAGCTTTGGAGGACACGGTAGTAATGCCTGAATAATGAGATGAACAAAGCATTTTAATTTCCCCCCCTCATTCTGTTTTTCTCCTCGCAGATATCTCTAGGTTCAGTTCAAGGAAGATGGTTATCTTTTCCCCTTCAAAGTCCTTGTTTCCAAGTATTCAGAATGTTCTCCTTATCTCAGAGTTCCATTAAAAGTCCCTGTACCACGGTATTGTTAGAGATGGTTCCCTTGGGTCAGCTGTGGGCGAGTTGGTATCTATAGCGTCATCCTTTTCTAAGCAAAAGAATAATTTACCCTTGTAATCAACAACCTGTTTACAGAGTTCTTCTGTTCACTTCAAATTTAAATATATCGCTGGGTTGGATTTTTAGACTGTTATTAGGCAACGTTCCTCAGACCTTTTATCCTTGAAGCTAATGGGACAACTTGACAGGGAGTAGAGTAAGGATTCAGACAACCACACACCTCACAATGAATGTTGACCTGCACAGCTACTTGAAGGAAGAAATGAAACAAAAGAAAGTTCTTGAAGTGGTCTGTGGCCTCTAAAACCACAGACTTGTCACTTCATGGCAATTTTTTTATTTTTGAGGTGGATAGGTCACCCATGAGTTTTAAATATTTTAGTTGCTTTTTTAGGGCTCTGCCCTCACAAAGCAAAACCCAAAGAAGAACAAGGAAAGGTTCAAAGATATAATGCCTCCTTCAGCAAGCATACTGGTTACTTTGAGAAGTTGCTCTGTAGCACACACACTATGATCTCAGTTAAAGGCAGCATTGAAGAGGCAGGTCTTCTAAGCTCACCTAGATGTCTGCAGCGGTGGGGGAAGGTTAGGCTGACCACCTGAAAAGGAGGACAGGGCTCCTGTAACTTTAACAGTTGTAGAGCAAAGGGAATTTCAGCCAGTGTCATTTGTATGCAATGAGTTCCTGGTGAAATTCCCTCTTCATCACAACAGTTAAAGGTGCAGGCCCTATACTAGAGGGACCATATACAAAAGAAGGCAGGGCTTTTCAGGGTGATAGGCACAAATTCACACTTGTGCTACTGTGCACTGCGCTAATGCCCATTTGCTCAAGCGGAATAAAATTCTCATACACCCCTAAAAAAGGAAGTTAGTGAGGAGATGATAGACTGAATGACACCAGACAACCCGTGAAATGGAGTGAATTTAAGAAAAACTGTACATGGAACAGATTTTAAGAAATCTGTACATTCCTACTTGAAGGAGCCATCCGTGCCTTTGTGACATCAGCAGCAAGTACACCAGTCCTCACACTTACCTCATTCTATTTCCATACATAATAACACAACACAGTTCACACTAAAGCTGGGGTAGAGAAGCTGTGGCTGGCTTTCATATGCCCTGTGGTGTCCCAGCTCCCTTCCCCCCCCCCCCAAGCGTGGAAAGCAGAGAACTTTGAAAGTGTGTATTTGGCTGGATGCACACTTTAAAAGAACGTTCTTGTCTGAGTAGGGCGAGAGCTGCACTCTCCCAAAGATAGAGAATGGTGCAGGTTGGAAGTGTTGATCCAGCCACCAGATGAGCGTTTTATTGCATCATCATCATCATCGTCATCATCTAGTTATTTCTTACCCGTCTCTCCCTCAGGATCGAGGCGGGGAACAACATCAATACAAATAACATAAAATACATAAAACTAATTAAAAACATTTAAAATTAATACATTATTAAAATACCAATAAAACTCTTAAAATTCGACTGGGTAGGCCTGCTCATTATTGCCCATTTACGGATGTGCACACATCCATTAGATGTCGTTGTCCGCCTCCTATGCATCTCTCACTCCTTCTGGCCTTCTTTCGGTCACAAAATAAACACTGGTAAATCCTTTTTTTTCTTTTTTCTTTTTAAATGAAATGTCCCACCATTTCCTGCTGCGTGCAGGAAAAGCGGCATGATAAAAATGGCCACTGAATGGGCCACGTGGTCATTGTTTACTTCCTCTTTCTTCCCCTGTGTGAAGAAAGAGGAAGTATCATGGGACAGAAATGGGGTTGGGGAAAGTGATGGTAAGGAAACATGATTTTCCCCACGATTCCCCCCTGCCTTATGACACCCTTTGAAAGGCCCCCCTGCCGGGACGCTGGGCAAAGGAGAGAGAAAAGGGGGTGACAGAGAGAGAAGGGGGTATTAAAGGGAGAGAGGGGGGAGACAGAAGCAGTGGCCCCAGCCACCAGAGCCATGTGGTCCCCTAAATTATTACCCCTGAGGGAAAGCACTTCTCAAAAGATAAAGGTTCCCCATTCCTGCACTAATGGAGAAAACGCTACAGTACTTAGCCAGCCTGAAAGCAACACTTCAAGAATTATTGTAAGCCACTACCAGCTTGGCTGCTCTCCACACCCTCCCATAATTTGGTGGACATCTTGCTAGTTGAAATATGAAAGTACAAGGCTGCAGAGAAAGTGACATAATGTATATAAACTAAGTGACACAGTATCATTGCATTAAAATAGGTGTGGGTCTTTGGCCATTTTGTCAGCCACAATCTGAAAACATTGCAAAGTTGTTTCCTTGATATCAAGAGATATTTACACCCAGTTATGTTTCTTGTATCCTGGAATTAAGACACAACAGGTATGCTTTACTGAGGCATTAATAATAGACAGAAAGTGTTGCGAGCCAGAACATCTTCAGTTCTAATGGCCCAAGACGAATGCTAATGGTCCAAGAAAGAGCATCCCATGATGTTAATGCAAGTTATATTTTTGTCATTTTATTACATTATAATATGCTATTCACATACGTAGAATAATATACTTCCCCTTTTTCCATTAGGCTAAAATACCTGAAGGGCTATATTTTGGTTTATTGTTCAGGACGCATGCAAGCAAGTAAACAATGTTGAGGATTGGTCTACAACTGGTAGGTTATGACCCACAACTTACCTAAGGCGGATTGCAGAGACAGCTACCCCATCACCATTTTCTTTCTTTCTTTCTTTCTTTCTTTCTTTCTTTCTAGTTTTTCAGAGAAGAAGAAAGAGAGGAAGAGGAAGAAGGGACTAAAATAGAAATGTAGAGAGAATTATGAACATATTAAAGTTTGGTGAAATGAAGTCAGGGCTGATTATACATTTGAGAATTAAGGTTAAGCTTACGATCAACTAATTTCAAACTTTGCTGGCATCACTATTGATAACCAGACTAGTTACGGATTGACAGAGCTGATTTCCCAGGCTGCTCCTTAATAAAATGGAAATGGAACCAGATTGGTCCCTAATGCTTAGGAAGGAAGCTCAGAAAGGGTGAAGATGCTTTCCTCTCATACAGTGCTGGGTTGTAGCGGAACCAGGGCTCTCAGGGTTGAAGGGCCAGGATTTCTTAATGAGTCGGTAAAATGACAGCACCTCCTCAGTCTTCCCTGTTCCCTCTGAGGTTAGCTGCAATTCTCATAGCACCTGGAGGAGGGAGATGGATTTTCCAAGAGGCAATACATTATTCTCAGCCAGCCAGCATGCAGCACCTTCTGCAGTCCATGTCTATGTCAAAGTTCAGCTTGAGCAAAATCTTGCAGACTTATAAACCTCAGAGTTGCTTTTGCTGCAAGCTGGCCAGGGTCTCTCCATTGCCTTTTTGCTTGGAGGTCCTGACAACTGAAAGGAGAGTAAGCTTTATATTTTGCTTAGTAGATTTCATTTCTGTATTACCGTTGTCTGTTACTTAATCCATCTGTAAGTAACTTCTACCCACTTGTGTGTTCATTGCCTCTGAATCCTCCTAAGAACCTTGGCCACTTGGCAAGACATGGCTAAGGCACGTTGAGCTTATTGGTCCTTCTACTTGTTCCTCCCATTGCTTTTTGACTCAGGCCTCATCTGCACCAAGTTGGATATTGCACTATGAAAGGAGTATGAAAGTGGTATGTAAAAGGCAGGAGCCACACCAAGCAGGAAATTGCAGCATGAAGGCAGTATACGGTATGTGACAATGGGCCCCAACAGTTGTCAGTGCACTTCAGTACCACTATAAAGCAGTAGTGTGGCTCCTACCTTTTATATACTGCTTTCATACTGCTTCCATAGTGCAATATTCTGCTTGGTATAGATGAGGCCCCCGAGAGAGCAGTGAAGAGGCAGAAATACCAAGGGGGAATGACCAGAAAGGGAAGGAGGCCCCAGAGATTGGAAGTGGGAATCCTACTGGGGCATGTACCTCAGGACATACCCAGTCATGCCAACCACTGATGCAAGCCCTGGAGAACGGCATTGACCAGATCTATACCAAGCAGGATATAACACTTTGGCAGGATCTACACTACTGATTTAAAATGGCTTATAACAGTAGTGACAACTGTTGGGGACCAGGACACACTCCATATTCAGGATCTTTCTACACCTATGGGTGTAGAGGGAGGGAGGGGGGACAATTCCAGACGTACCTGCTTCCAGGATCGTCCCTGGGTGTCCACAGTAGAAGTGTGATGTCCAGAACGTCACACTCATCGTAGGTGCCATTTTAAAAAAACACTTAAAGGAGCAGAGTGCAGCGGAGAAGGTAAGGAACTCCCCGTGCGTGCGCCACCCACCTCACCCCACCCTTCTGGGGATGGAGGACTTGCTTCCCCTCCACCCCCATGGTGCCATGCTTACTCCACACCTCCTGCGGTCTCAGAATGGCCCCGAGACTGCTTGCAGAATCGGGCTTTCACTTGGTTTCTTCATCCCTGGGAAAACCTGTGCCCATCCCCTATGCCCCCAGAAGTCCCTGTGCATCATTTGGATGCACAGGGAGCACCCAGGGACAACCCTGGGTCAAAAGGCTGGTTAGAAACAGCCACAGTTTTCAAAATGTTTTCAAAGTGACATATTCTGCTTGGTGTAGATCTGACCTTTGAAAGCACTTTGACAACAGTATTTGGAATGTGTCAAGGGCCCCAAAAGTTGTCAATACCGTTATAAAGCAGTAGTGTAGATCCCGCCATTAACTACTGAGTTTTAAATGTGCTGTAAAAATGGACTTGTTTTGTTGGGCTTTTTATGGTCTCTGACAGGTTTTAATATTGCTAGGCTTTGTTTTAAATGCTGTTTTTTGCCTAATATAGCGTTCTGATTTTATTGATCGTGTCATCATCACTGTACTTTGCTCGGATAGCCCCAGTGGGCAGAAAAGCAATTTATTAATATTTTTCATAACTAAATTGAATGAATATTAAAGCGCCCCAATATCTACGCTTGCAGGTTACAAGTAGTGGCTTCCTTATTCATTACCCAGGAAATGTAAGTGAGGATCAGAGCTATCATACAAACCACTGCATTGAATTAAAGCCCCCTGCTGCATCTGTGTCATCAGGGCATCCCGGATTTCATAGATGTCAATGTGGATGCACAATGGATCAAACAAGAGAACTGGTAATGCTGTGTGTATGTGTCTGTGTCTGTGTGTTGGAAACGGACTTTGGTTAGTTTTGCTTCTGATGCTGCCTGCCGTGAATCTGTGGCCTCATCTACACCAAGCAATATATTGCACTATGAAAGCAGTATGAAAGCGGTATATAAAAGGCAGGAGCCACACTACTGCTTTATAGTGGTTCTGAAGTGCAATGACAACTATTGGGGCCCATTGACACATCCCATATACCACTTACCACTTTCATATCGCTATATCCTACTTGGTGTGGCTCCTGTCTTTTATATACTGCTTTCATAGCGCTTTCATAATGCAATGTCCTGCTTGGTGCAGATGAGGCCTATGATGGTGATAAACTCTTTCTCAGTGTAGTTGGCTGCCAGATGACCTCTGGCTGACAAACCTGCAATCCTTGGGATGAGGAAAGAAGCAAATATTTGCAGGAGGAGAGCTTTGAATGGGATTGCAGGTGACAAGATTGTATTAGTCAAAAACAGAGAAGCAGCGATTACAGTAGCCGAGAGATGCTGGCCAAGAGCCCTGGCTAGGAGCTTTGGCAGTCTGGACAGAGAAAAGAGCTCAGATCTAGGGAGGTGTATTATGAAAGGGAAAAAAAACAATAGATGGTGGATGTTTATGATGAATGAAATTCAGACAGCCTCTGTTCTAAGCCTGGAACTGCTCTAATAAGTTCAATGGAAATTATGAAACATTTCCGTCCTTCTTACAGACATTCTATAGTTCTAGTTATTTTCATGACAAATAAATGAAAAAACCAACACCCTGGGGATGTTCTATACTACGCACTATAAAACAGCAGATATGTCTGGATCAGGGCAGCAAATCAAGCACTGCGGTCCTATGCACATCTACTGAGAAGTAAGAAACAACTGAGTTCAATTGAATTTAATCCCAGGTGAGTGGGTAGATTGCAGCCTTAACAGGTCAGGACAGATTTTCTCCAGTTGACTTGTGAGTTAAACATGTCCGTATTTATTTTTGAGTCTATTCAGTGTTATATTTGGTTTTCATTCCAAACAAAATCCCAAGAAGAAAAACAAAAAGCAAACTTGCCCAAACTTTCCTTTTTCCTTTTTACAAGAAACAGGGAAATTAAGCTAAATCCTCACAAATATTATTTACTGTTAATCTTTGGTCCCTATCCTGTTGATGCCACAAAAATGCGGACCCTGTCCAAAGCCTACAGGGGTGGGCAACTTGAGGCCCTCCAGATATTTGGCCTACAACTTCCATCATGCCTCACCATTGGCTGTGGTGGCTATGGCTGGTGGGCATCATAGATCATCAAAACATCTGGAGGGATGATATAAAATTACAACTAGAGATGTAAACTTTCTGGAAATTTTGAGGCCATGGAAAAGATATGAGGTTTTTTTGGGGGGAGAGGGGGAATTTCAGAAAAATTGAATTTTTTTGGAGGGGGAATAGAAAATTTAAGCATTTTTTTGTTAGCACTCTTTACAGATCTAAAGGTACTTTGAGTGCCTCTACAAGAGCGATTTAAAGCTCCATCAAAGCACATTACCGATTTTACCTCCACATGAATGGAGCGCAAATCGGGGGTGGAGGCGCTTTTTCTGTCCGATTATGCGCATTATCGAATGCACGTTAAATAACGAGTTTTAATTTACTGCGGGAGTTAAAGTGCCTTATGACCATGTAAACAAGCGATTCTCCACATTAAACACTTTTAAAGCGCGTTTCATAAAACCGGTAATGCGCTTCACTGCCTCCCTTGTATAGGGATTAGGCGTAAAAGCGATTGCGAGAAGATGCGCATAATCGGACAACCGGGCGTCAAACTGAATTCTTGTAGAGGGGACCTTTGTTGCTTTAAGACGGCCTTCCCCAACCTTCCTGATATTATGGATTGCAGTTCCTATCAGCCTCAGGCAGCATGGCCAATGGTCAGGAATGCTGGGCACTGTAGTCCAAAACATCTGAAGGGCACCTGTCTGGGGAGGGCTGCTTTAGGAACATGAACAGCCTTTCTGTTCCTAAAGTTATTTTATGTATAACTTAGTTTGCTCAAAAAGTTATCATTATATTTTAAAACTTTCAAAAGTAAACTCAGTAAATGTATATTGTCTGAATAGATTAGAACTACATTAACTGACTGCTACAGCATCAGCAATACAGATCTCCATAGAACAAAAATGGAACTGTCAAGAATGCACATTTACTGTCAAGAACGCATGATGGTGGGAAACTGAGCATAAATGTCTATCAGTAAAATATACTTTCAATCAATTATTTGTATAAGGAATTAAAGAAATAATTATGCAGGGAATCTTACAGAGAAGATAAAAATTAAAATTCCTCCACGGCTTCAATATTGCCTGACATTTTATATCTTTATTTATTTATATCTTATGTTTTTATGCTGTCGTTGTTTTATATTTTGAATGGTTTTTATGGTTTTAATTTTTGTAAACCGCCCAGAGAGCTTTGGCTATTGGGCAGTATAGAAATGCAGTAAATAAATAAATAAAATAGCCTTTCTATAGAAGTGTTCTTATTACATAGATTTCAAAAATCACTTTGGGGGGGGGGAGTAAAGGCTGGGTAACAATATATAAATAATTTGTCTTAAATTCTAAAAGAAAATATTTCACAATCCAAAGCTGTTCAATGTTTATCATTTTTCAAAAATAAATAAATGAATGGTCTTCAGGAAAAAACCACAACACCTTGGCATTTGTTTTTTCTTTCTGAAATGTTCTGGTGGGGTGGGGTGGGGTGGCGTGGGGGGAGTTCTAGGCCTCCACATCTGTAGCCAGCTTGTAACTCCTGCGTTACAAACTGTCCTATATATTTTGGTTGAGTTTAGTGAGTAATCACCTGGTCTGGAATCTAGATTTATGGTGCTTACAATGCATGATTGATTAGAAATTGGACATACAGAATGTGTTGATTAGGCCATGGCAGACCAACTACCCAAGCCACTTGCTTTGGAAGTCACATTTATGCAAAGTGTTTATTGACTTTACTCTCATTAAAACTCTAGCGAGTTGCTGCAATGGAAATTTATTTCATTTAGGAAAGAATACGTTGGGGCATCTTTACTACCTGCTCCCATTACTTGTGGCCAATACCAGCTCAAAAGCTGTGATTTACAAAAGCAAGACCATGCTTCCCCCCAGTTCAGTCTCTTACAGTTGTGCTGTTCTGCAGTTGGCATCATGGATAGTGTGTCTGCAGTTAAGGCTTCTTTGTTGAACCAGAACATCTTCCCATCCCCAAATGGTAGACAGTTGACTTTCTCCCAAGTAATAAAACCACTTCAGGTAAGCATCTTCTCCATTGGGGCTGCTTCACCTGCCGGCCCAGCCCTACCGCTAGGCAAAGTGAGGTGGTTTCCCCAGGCAGCAAATTCTGGGAGGTGGCAGCAAGGTGTTGGAGGAGAGAATTGTGTGCCACATGGTTTTCCCTACACCCTGTAAGCTAGCCTGCTGCCTTCAGGTGAGGCAGAGGATGCTGTCTCATCACTAGTTGGCCACTGTGTGAACAGAGCACTGGACTAGATGGACCCTTGGTCTGATCTAATATGGCTCGTCTTATGTTCTTAAGAAAGACGTTCAGTCTTGAAGAAAGGGTTTTGTACATGTGATTGGAAGGGACACAATTTTGTTCTTCACCTCAGACGGCAAAATGTCTTGGGCTTGTCCTGTTCTCCTGGGTTTGGTTTTGCAAGCATTTACCATTCCTTCTGTGTCATTACTAAGAACTAAATTAGCATTTTATTAAGCAATACAAATGCCTTCATACTGTTAACTTAAAAAATTAATCAAGAACTCAAGCCAGTTCATATTGTGATTCATACAGCGAGCAAACTCAAGAAGGATACAACATTGCTCATCTGGTGTTCTTTTAGCTAGCATTTTCCAATCTTGGCTCCCCATATGTTGGCCTACAACTCCCATCATCCCTAATCATTGGCCACGCTAGCTGGGAATGATGGGAGCTATAATCCAATAACATCTGGGGAGCCAAGGCTGGGAAAAACTGTACACTAAAAATTAATCAAGAACACAAGATATTTTATAATGTGGTTCATATAGCTAGTTGATTGGGGGGGTATACACGAATATATATTCTTTAAATGGTTGCAGAAGAGAAATTTTATTAATTAAAATATATTTTATTCACTGCAATGATATTTTGAGCAAGGGCAGATACCTGCTAAGCCAATCCTCCTCATCTTCAGGGTTGACCCAAAACATTTTGCTGCCTGATGCAGAGCAGCAAATGGTTTCCCCACTCACTCAAATCAAGGCCAGACAAGATATTTTGACACTGAGACAGAAATACCCAGAAATGTGTCAATTCCTCCCAAATCCACAATCGGAAATTAAATCATTGGCTGCCTTTTGATGATATCCAAAATCAGTTTCCTGAAGTGACTGCCTCACTCTGCCTAATGATAGGACTGGCCCTGCTCATCTGCCACATCATTTGCATCTGCCCAATACTTGACCAGTGGGGCACCGCAAGGATCTTGGACTGTCATTGCTGACATCACCCAGTGATTCAGGTCAGGCCACTGAGAGAAGGCTACTGTAGCAGTGCAGCAAGAATCATCCTAGGAAGTGGTAGAGTGCTGGTTACAGGATTTGGGGGGTTGGGCATTGACTGGGATGCCCTCAGGAGAGGCCTTCTATGAGGGGGTTCTCCCTCTCTCATAATAGTAGAACTCAGGGTATCCCATAATTGGTGAGAGATGCCAGGCAGATAAAAGGAAGTACTTCTTCACACAGTGCATAGTTCAACTATGGAATTTACTACCACAAGATGGGGTGATGGCCACCAATTTGGATGGCTTTAAAGGGGGGTTAGATAAATTAATGGAGGAGAAGGCTATCAATGGTTACTAGTCCTGATGGCTATGTGCTACCTCCAGTAGCAGAGACAGCAAACCTATGTATGACAGTTGCTGGGGAACATGAGCAGGAGGGTGCTTTAGCAATCCCGTACTGCTTGTGGGTTTCTTGTCAACAGTTGGTTGACCACTGTGTGAACAGAATGCTGGACTAGATCCTGCATGAGTCTGATGTTCTTATGACAAACAGTGGGGTTGGGTCAGCTTGCTGCTTATGTCAAACATGGACCATGGAGTGGTGATGAGCATCTCTGACCTTGGTGAATGGCTTGCAGGAAACATCCCAGTGTAGCAGACAACATGAGAAACAAAGGCCATGTCTACACCTACGGGTGTAGAGGGGGAGGATCATGGACTTACTTGCTTCCGCGATCATCCCCCACCATCTAAACCACAGCACGACATCCTGGAAGGAAAGAAGGACATTGCGGGTGCCATTTTTTTTAATGAAGAGGAGCGGCATGGCCCCGATCCACCGGAAAGGCAAGTTTTTTAAAAAATAAACTGCTTCCAAACCCCTCCTCCCCATCCTGGGGATGGCAAAATTGTTGTACCCCCACCCCCATGGGCATGGAGCCACCCCGCATGGCTCCATGCCCATTTTAGGACCCCGGAGGGCAAAAAAACCCAGGATATCCCCAGTTTCCGCTATTCCAGAGTTATCCCAGGGTTGTCCCTAGGTCATCCCAGGTTGTCCCCGAGATCCCCTGTGCCTCATGTGGATGCACAGGGACGACCTCGGGATAAATCCTTGATGTAGACATGGCCAAATGTTAGCAGAAGGAGGAGGTAAGCTAAGCATTACACAAAGAAGCTTTCCATCATTCTCAAGTTAATCACATACATTTGTGGCAGTGAAGAGACCCAAAGTTGGATTAGCTCATCCTCCATGCAACCTCTACCTACAAGTGACCTTTTTCCTACAATACACACAGGCACTAGAGGGTTGTTGTGGTGTTGCATGCTTAGAATCTGGATGCACACATATGACAACATGCACTTGCAAGGAAGATCGGGAAAAAAAAGTAAGAAAAGCCTATTCCGCACTTGAAAGTGTGAGGGAACATCTGCTCTTCTTGATTACCTGGGGTTTCTTCCATAGCCTTGAGAATCCGAAGCAAAGCTGCAGAGTTCAGTAGGTTCATATGATGATGAGCGATGGATGTGTCAAACAATTAGTATAAGATCTAGAGCAAAATCATGCATAATCTCACTGGAAAATGTTATATTTAGGCAGAATGTAGATTGATGCCACCTAAACCTCTTTAGGGTATGCAATAATGAAAGGAACCACTTGATGGATTTATTTTCTGCTCTATTTACATAGCATGGATTCAATATACTTACAATATATTTGCATCAGAAAGATATCTATATATTCAGCCATTGGGAAAGAATAGCAGGTTTTAACCAACATGCTTATGCATTAATATTATTACTCGTCAATCTGATGTTTCAAGACCCAGGGTGAATTACTTATTAAAAACCCATATACAGCTATCTGTCTTTATCTTTCTTTTCTGTGTGGGTCATAATGGCTCTGATTGTTTTCAAAATTACATTTGGACAGGATATGACTGTTACATGAGAACTCTCCAACCAATATCATTTCCCTCACTCATAAAATACATTACACTGCTGGGTGCCCTGAGCCAAGTCATTAATGAAGGAAGCTTTAACCTAACCTTTGTGCTTCCGACCAGCCATTATAGCAAACGAACGTTTTAGAAAACACTTAGAAAAAAAGAATAAGCGGAACTGACACGAGGATGAATATTGATATGAAGTTTGCTTAATTTTTTTCAATTGCCTCCCAGCATTTTTGTTCCAAATGACTTGGTGTTTTTAGGTAGGTATGTTTCTATATAACACAATTTTAAAAAGAATAATATTTCCAGTTCTATAAACCCATAGCAACAACAGATTGGTTTGGTAAGGTCAAATTCCTCTGAGGGCACAATCCTATGCATGTTTAGACAGAAAAGCTGAAGGATATTTTTGTTTTGTCTGAACATGCATAAAATTGTGCCCTAAGTCTTTTTTTTAAAAAAAAAAGCTGTGCTCTAACAAAAAGGTAGAATATATTAAATTGTATTACTTTTATAAATGGACATGCACAGCACCTCATTGAAATATCAGGGGTGATCCTCGTTCCTCAAGCTGAGCAGACCTATGAAGAGGGCGGAGGGGGTCTGGAAACAAAGACTGGGAATGCTTTTAGCCTGGAGAATAAAAGATAACAAGAAAGGGTCTTTTCAGTGGTGGCACCCCATCTTTGGAAGTTCTAGAGCCTACATTATAGTCTTTATGGCGCTAAATGAAAAGCTTTGTATACTCCCAGAAATTTTAAGAACAATTTTTAGTGCTCGTAAATCTTCACACTGTGTTCTTTTGCTGATAGTTTTACTTCAGTTTTTATGTGTTGTGATGTTGTTGTCCCTTTATGCTAGCTTTATGTGGTTCTATTATGTGCCATTTGTATAATTGTTTATCATTTGTATCTTGTGTTTTTAATTTACTTGTAAGCCACCCAGACTACTCTGGTTTCTCGAGCAATCTAACTGGCAAAACACTGTAACAGTAAGAGCTGTTCAACAGTGGAACACACAACCTTGGGAGGTGATGGGCACCCATTTGCTGGTGGTATTTATGCTGAGGCTGGGTGACCATCTGTCAAGGATGCTGTGGCTGCATTGTACATCCAGCATTGAGCATAGGGTTGGACCAAAGGATTTTACACTCAAGATCCAATCCCTTCTCTGGGTGCCTTCTCCAAGGAAGACTCAAGGGGCCCAAGAGGAGCCCCTTCTCAGTAGTGCCCCCCAATTATGGAATGATCTCCCTGATAAGGCTATTTATAAAAGGTGTGCAGAGCAGGTCTGCTCCACTGAGAAATTCAGGGTGGAGCTCCGCTGAGTGGGTTCTCTGCTCTGAAATTCAGGGTGGCTCCCTTGCTCAGCCCCATTGGATTAACCATAGGAGAAACCGCTCCGTTTTCGGATAACTGCTCTATTATCACCTATGGGAATTAACCAAAATGCTTACAGCTCCCTCATTTTTAAAGATGAAACTTGGCAATATGATAGCTCTTAAGTAGGGCTTTAGACATGCCAAGTTTGAAACAGATTGCTCCATCCCTTGATTTTTAGGAATTAAAAAGAAAATCCCCCTCAAACCATCCCCCCACACACACTATAACACACAAAGGGTGAGTCTGATGTGGGTCTAAGGTGCAAGGAACTTGGGGACTGGAATACACAACAAGAAGAACTATTGCACACACACAAGAACCAAAGAAAAGCATAGACACACAGAGAGCCTATCTACACACGCAGGATAAAACATTTTGAAAGCGTTTTGAAAACTGTATATGGAGTGTGTCTTGGGCCCCAACAGTTCTCAAAATTGATATAAACTGTTTTAAACTGTTTTAAAGCAGTAGTGTAGATAGGCTGACAGTTTTGAGCACTCTTGGGGCCCAGGTCACACTCCATATACAGTTTTCAAAACGTTTTCAAAGTGTTTTATCCTGCGTGTGTAGATAGGCTAGAGAGAATGCAAACAAACAGCAACACTCAGCAAGCAGAAGCTTTCTGACTCTCTCCATCCTTCCTAATGCAGGGCTTATCTACACATAAGGGTATAGAGGGAGGGGGGATTGCAGACTTGCCTGCTTCCGTGATCCTCCCTCAGGGTCTAGATGGCAGTGTGACGTCCCGGAAGGCAAGAGGAATATCATCACTGGCATTTTTTTTAAAAAAAAGAGGAGCCCCACGGCCCCGTGGAACAAGATAAAAAAAACAAAAACAAAAAAACACGCCCAACCCCCACCAATCCAGGGATGGCAAAATTGTTTCCCCCCACCCCCATGGGCACGGAGCCTCCCCATACAGCTCCATGCCTGCTTTGAAAGCTGCACCACACATGAGGAGGTAGGAGCAACGGCCACACCTCCCATAGTCCTCAGGATGGTCCTGGGGCCACGGGGAAAATTGGGCTAACTGGGGAACCAGTTTTCCTGGGAAAATTGAAAGTTTATCCCTGCCTGCCCCTGGGATCCCCTGTGTGTCATTTGGATGCACAGGGATGACCCAGGGACGACCCCGGGGAAAAACCATGGTGTAGACAAGGCCGCAGCGAAAACCAGCACACAGATAAGGGATACATGTTTTTAGTGTGTGTGAGGGGTAATAAGAACACACCTACTCACCCACCCACTCACACTATAACACACAAAGGGGGGAGTCTGGGGTCGGTCTAAGGTCCAAGGAACTTGGGGATTGGAGAATAACTAACCTACTAGTACACACACAAGAACCAGAGAAAACCAGAGACACAGACAGAGAATGCAAACAAATAAAAAAGAATGCAAGCAAACAAGCAGAAGCTCTCTCTCTCTGACTCTCTCCTCCTTCCTTCCTAACACTGTGAACAGCTAGCAAAGGAATGACTTCCAGGGAAAGGACAAATGGGTTATATCATTTGCAGTTACTACCCTAAGCACTGGATTGGTGGGGGGACAGGGAGGAGACTGTGGCTATTGGTTAGCCACAGCTGTCAATCTCAAAACCTGAGCATTTTCCTTGTATGGAGAACTGTTCTGTTGACTGCCAGTGACTAAAATACAAGCCTCAGGGAGACCCTAAAACTGGTTGGATATTTTCAGGATGGTTCAGAGGTCCAATGGCCATCCGCTCTGCACTGAAGATCTCCAACATTTTTTTCAAAACCACCCACAATCCTATCCACGAGATTGGACCACCGATGGACTTTGGAATTGGTGGAGCGGAGCGCACACCCTTACCATATATACATATAAATTAGTACATGCAAATGTTATGCAAATCTGTCCTCTTTTCTACTCTTTTGTGGTGATGCGCAAGCAGCTACCCAGCCACTCCATGGGCTATTGCACAGAAAAGTTGTCTCTTAAAAGTTGTTGATTCTTGCCCCTCCCACTGACCATGGTTTGTGTGAGGCTTTGTTAGGGAATTGGCTTCCCAGAAGCAAACCTGCCTGGTGCACTGTTTTGCTGAACTAAACCATTTCAGACTGGCGATTGCATGTCTAACCTCCCATTCCCTCCTGCTAATATATATATATTTTTAAATGTCAGTATCAACAAAATGAGTACATTGCAGAGAAGGATTCTCCAGCTTTGCATGTCTGAAGGGATACAAGCCACCAAAAGTTGGCTGGTTCTTTTCTGCTTTGAGAATCATGAGATTACAAATGATGGTTGATTTCCACCAAGCAGTTTCATTCATCAAACTGCTGTCTGCACATTCAATTTCATACCAGCACTAACTTTGGTTCCCGTAATATGGAAGGGCACATCCATTATCGTGATAAGACAGGGGATCCAAGAAAAATCAGATTTTTGCTTCTTTGCCTTTGCAGACCAGTTTATCTCCTCATTACTTCTATCCCCCTGAATTGGGATTATCACAACAACCCTGTGGGGTAGGATAGGGCCAAAATGGCGGCTGACCCAAAGTTACCCAATGAGCTTCTGTTCCTGAATAAGTTGTTTATTTGAACCCAGGTTTCCCTTGTCCAAATCTAATATTCTAGCCCCTATCATAGACTGAGTTTAAGGTTTAGAATGAGGATAAAGAAACTGGAACAAAGTCCATATAGCTTTCAATAGGTCCTGCTAATTGGCATGCACAATGTGGCAGCATTAAGCTAATCACAATCTAAATGCTACTGACCCAAAGCAATTCAGAGAGTGAAATTCAGAAGAAAAAGGCTGCCTTCTTTTCCATTCTTGCTATGTACTCACTGTCCTTTACATCTGCCAATCACTATGGCTGGAAATATCAAAACTAGATTTTGAGAACCAAGTCAAATATTTGCAATGAGCTTGGAATGCAAGAAATGTCAGCCATTCACAGAGTGCAAACTGAACTGGAAAATTGCCTTTCTATTATCACCGTAGAAGCTTACCATTGAGGCCTTTGTCACTCCATCATCAGTGAATTCACTATTTGATGGGGGTGAATTCACATCTCCTTGTTTGTCGGAAGGACCCCGGAAGTTTATGAGTCTCCCTTGATGCGACTCCAATTTTGCAAGCCTGGCAGAAGATTAATTGTCTCATCCTTTGGGTTGCTGGCTTATGATTCCAGAAACAGGAGCGTCCTGGATGAAACCAGGAGGGCAGAGCCAGAGCAAAAAACTTGGCAGACCAATAGCGGCACCTGGAGGAATCCAGTTGGTCAGGACTGGAACTAGGGGGCGGGGTCTAGAGAATCAGAGGAGTAGATACATTGCACATGAGAAAAAGATGAAGACATTCACAGTGTTTATTTCTAGCAGAAACATTTTATTTGCACACACACACACAAATATAGTACTACAATGCAAAAAGAAATGATCAAGAGGCTGTAGCATCTCCCCTATGAAGGAAGGTTACAAGAGCTGGAATTGTTTAGCTTGGAAAAAAAGAGGCTAAGGCTAAGGGGAGACATGATAGAGGTGTACAAAATTATGCATGGTGTGGAGAATGGGGATAGGGAGGCATTTCTCTCCCTCTCCCCTAATACTAGAACCTGGGGTCATCCCATGAAGCTGATTGGTGAGAGATTCAAGACAGATAAAAGGTAGTCCTTCTTTACACAGTGCATAGCAAAACTATGGAATTCACTACCACAAGATGTAGTGATGGCCACCAGTTTGGATGGCTTTAAAAGGGTGTTAAGACAAATTCCTAGAGGAAAAGGCTATCAATGGCTACTAGTCGTGATGGCTATAAGCTGCCTCCAGTATCAGAGGCAGAGAGCCTATATACACCAGTTGATGAGGATCATGGGTAACAGGTTGCTGTTGCACTTCTGTCCTTCTAGTGGGTCCCTGGCCAACAGTTGGTTGGCCAGTTTGTAAACAGAGTGCTGGACTAGATGGACCCTTGGTCTGATCCAGCATGGCTCTTCTTATGTTCTCAAGAAAGAAAGAAGCTACGTTGAGTCCCTGTGAGGTACAATGAAAATCTTCTAAACAAACAAATCTGGCAGATGAGGTGCAGAGAGCCTGGCAGATTGTGGAATTTGTTAGCTTCCCCAGCCCCAGCACCCTGAACTGGTTACCTGCCAAATATGGTTTGTTTGTTGGTTGGTTGGACCACTGAAATATATGCTCTTTGCTTCCTACGTTTGGAAACAGTGCCAGCCCTACCATTAGGCAGAATGAGATAGCCTCCTCAGGCACCCGGTTTTAGGTGTCATGTAAGGACAGCAAATTGTTATTTATTTAATTTAGGGTTACTGTATGTTTACTGCCAGGGATGAGGAGAGGTTCTGGTGAGATTTTCTGTCTCATGTGTCAAAATAACTTGACTGGCCTTGTCTTGAAGGGGAGGGAGCATTTGCTGCTCTGCCTCAGGCAACAAAATGTCTTCGGCTAGTGGTAGAAAAGGAAAGACAGACCAGGAGCCAGTTTGGAGTAGAAGCATGAAATGTTCCCTCATAGGAAGCCCTTCCTCTAGTGATGTTTCCCTGCCACTTTTTGGGCAGTCTGAGAACCAGGAACTACCTGAAACCTTTCTTCATTCAAGGTCCCCTCTACAAGGATTCGCTTTTGCGGCTGGTTAGGCGATTATGCGCATAATCGCAGACGCGCATTTACGCCTAATCCCTCTGCACGAGAGGCGGCGAGAGGCGGCGAAGTGCATTAAAGGATGTCCAAAACGCGCTTTACAAATAGTTAATGCGCATAAGCGCATATTCACACAGTCAAAATGCGCTTTAACGGACGGAGCAAAATAAAACTCACGATTTAACGCACATTCGATAATGCGCATAATCGGAGAGATAACGCACCTCTATGCCCCATTTGCGCTCCGCTGGTGTGGAGGTACATTTTTTAATGAGACTTCAAAGAGCATTAAACCTCTCTTGTAGAGGCAGCCCAAGAGTCCCACAAGTCCTCCCCCCTTTAGAGTAGATGGCAGTTCTGGAATTTCACTCGTGAATCCGATGTTATGCAACTCATTTATATAACTTGTAGCTGGTTTCCTGCATGCAACAGAAGTGTTAACAAAGTAACCGCTTCTATTTTTTGCTTCCGTACAAATGCCTTTCTTGATTCGAGTAGACATGGAACCAGTTGAAGTAGTCTGATCACACATTGTAGCAGGTGTATTAAAGTAATCTTGACAGCTTGTTTTCTTGCTAACCTGTAGCAATTTTGGAGTGTTAAGGCTGCAAAACTAGCCATGTAAATACAAGATGTATAGCAGACAGAAGCCAGGAGAGCAGTATTACCCAAATTCCTGTTCCCTGCTGCGACACTCTTTTCCCCAAGGGTGCTTCCGCACTGACCTTTTCCTCTGCCATTGACAACATTTAGTCACTCATTTCTGAGAATCCAAGCCATGCTCCTCCCAAACCACTGCATTCCCTTTCTTGTGATCTCTTTCTCCACCCCACCCCCCACCCAAGTGATCGCTTTTGCGGTGATTACAACACTAGGCTGACCATATGAAAAGGAGGACAGGGCTCATGTAACTTTAACAGTTGTAGAGAAAAGGGAATTTCAGCCAGTGTCATTTGTATGCAATGAGTTCCTGGGGAAATTCCCTCTTCATCACAACAGTTAAAGTTGCAGGCACTATACTAGAGTGACTGTATACAAAAGAAGACAGGGCCCCTGCAACTTTAACTGTTGTGATGAAGAGGGAATTTCACCAGGAACTAATTGCATACAAATGACACTGGCTGAAATTCCTTTTTCTCTACAACTGTTAAAGTTATATGAGCCCCGTCCTCCTTTTCATATGGTCAGCCTATCAACACTAACCTTTCAGGTGTTGTAGTAAACCAAATAGTGAAGAGTGATGACATGGTTGGTGACCTCACCTTCCTCCATTTTTGACCCTACCTCCATTTCCTTCACTGTCCCTGCTTTTTGGTGAGTGAAACTGACAAGGTAGACAGAAAGCTCTGTCAGTTTCATCTCAGACTTCTTAGATGATTAGTTATTGAAGATTTTTAATTGGAGCTTCCCTGCATGTAGCAGCACTGGTGCACAATACGCCCCCCCCCCCTTCTATCGTTTGTCAAAAATACCATGTTCTCTCCTTCATTATTTCAATCTGCAGTAACAACTGTCAGCACCCCAGGCAGGATCTACACTACTGCTTTAAAATGGTTTATAACAGTTTTGACAACGGTAGTGGCCCAGGGCACACTCAATATACAGTTTTCAAACTGTTTTCAAAGTGTTATATCCTGCTTGGTGCAGATCCGGTCCCAGTTTCATACAACCGGTAATGTGTTTCCGATAGAATCCTCACTCCGCCAATAAGCACAGCGTGGTAAGCTGGGTAAGATTGGAAAAAATCTTCCTTTTACTGAAGTGAGGGCTTGTTGGCAAGCTAAAATAGAACTTGTCTGATTGTTCAGCATTGAGGGCTGATGTTTCTCCATTGAAGGGTAGAGGAGCAGGAGAGGGATTCTCCACATTGTTTGGATGCTTGGAACACCTTGAGCCAACGGATATGTTAGGTACCTGCAGGAGAAGGAAGAGGTTGGTGAGCCAGACATTTGATGGGGGAAGGGGTTCTCTTTCTTGCCTCTAGGTCTCAGAGTTGGAACCCAGGCTTCACCAAGGCAAATCCCTACTACTAATGGGATTAGTGGGAGGGATCCAAGCAGCTTTCCAGTGTGGCATTTGGCAAGAACTTGGACATCTGGCTGATTGCCTAGCATGGTGTATGTCAGGATCCTCCTTCTCCTCTCCTTATCTTGGTATGCTCATTGGGAACCTATGGGGAATCTGGTGCACTGACTGGATGGTTGATGTATAACCTCCCCACAATTAGAAAACTAGATCAGCAAGGAGAAAGAGAGAGAGAGAGAGAGAGAGAGAGAGAGAGAGAGAGAGAGAATCTCTTTCCCTGATGTGCCGATACTTTGCTTGCAGGGGGATCCTGGACATGGGAGAACATTCACAAATGATCAGTAGTGTAGTGGTCCATTTAGAAGTGCAGGTATTTGTCACGACAGTCTCCGTAGTCACACCACCAAAGAGAATCCGAAATTGCAGACGACTGTGTTGAGTCATATCAACAAACCAATTCTGGCACTTTCCATCTCCAACAGAAGCAGGATATTTACATCTTAATTGCCCATTCAAGACCAAGATACTCCAAAATAATTTATATTACAACAGGGAACAATATCTTGTTGTTGGGAAAATTCATTCCTCCAGCTACTGTGAGAAACACACAGAGGGAACAGGGAATTCCAAGGCGGGTGGCTCATGACATCAGCATCCTTGCTAATAAACAAGTGCCAGAAATGTGTTCCTGCAAACCCTGGTTCCACTACACCACTGCACATAATGTCTTCCACCTGTAATCTGAAGTAGAACAGTACACTCCACCACTGAGGAGTTTCACTTTATTGCATGCATAGACCAGACCTAAGTTATCCATCCTCAAGTGAAGCAAAGGGATAGGCATGTAAGAACCCATCCCCCCCTCTTCATTTGAGTCTTATGTTATTGTGTTGTGTCTGAGCAAACCTTTTTTGCTAATATGGATGTTGCCTTTACTTTGTTTTAAAGATTCATAATGATGTCGGCATTATCTGTCCTTCTGCGAGTTTATTTCTGGAAAACTAGAGCAGTGGGAAATGCCACCTGCTCCCAGGCAAAAAGCACTGTAGGTAACGCAGTCAAAATTTTCTCTGTTAAATAGGAATCAGCTTGGAATTCATCATAAAAGCTCTCTATAGTTAGCCCAGCGAAGCAGTGCAGAATGGAACCTGGCAGTTGCCTTCCCAAATGTTCATAGGTGTGCAGTCCAGAAAGTGGTAAGGCTAAGAAATCTTTTCATCTGAACTCTTTCCAGTTGCATTCAGCAGGATACTGGGAGACCACTTTCATGTGTTAATTATTTCTGCCCTGATTGCCTGGCAACACATAGCACTAGAGAGACAGTATCACACTTTGCTATTTCTTAAAGCTTCCAGCTGAACAGCGGAAAGAAGCTGGAACACAGAAGCCTCACCTGGAGAAAGAGAACGCAATAAAGACACAGAAAGAGAAAGAGGTTCTGTGTTTAGACTGATTTAAAAACAAAAACAAAACATTAATGCAATGGTACTGTATTTTCAAGATCTGCTTGGAACTAATTTTTCTCATCATTGGCAGAACCTATATCAGCAGCTGTCCTCTTTTATAGAAAATAGTCCTCTATTTGAAGGGCTGAACTGGCCAAATTGGGTTGAATGGTGAAGAACCATCAGAACTGTGGCCCATCCGCAGTTCGCACCTAGACAGCAGACTGAACAGGTAGGCAAACAGGTCACCTGGTCACAGTCACAGTCTCACCTGGTCACATGGTGAGATACACTGTAGTTGTATGTAAATTATATGAATGATTTTTAAATTTGCACCTTTACTTTGAAATTAGCATATGGAAATGTTATGCAAATCTCTGCCCTCTTTTGTCCTCTTTTTGAGTGATGCATTTCATCTCTTTTGGCAATAAATGAGGGCCACTGTATCTCCTAACTTGGTACTTTCCAGATGTGTTGGACTACAACTGGGGATGATAAGAGACCAGTGGGAAAAAAATGTGGAGAAGGCAAAGGAGGAGTGAAGCGATGGCTCAGTTGCTTTCCTGTCCCCTGTGACCTCTGAGGGATGGGTCCTCACCTGATGTCCTATGGGGTGGATGGGCTGGCCAGGTGGGCCACATTTGGCTCACCAGCTAGAGGTTCCCCATGCTTGGTATAAGAGAAGGTCAGGTTTTTTTTTTTCCTGGTCAGATGTTAACCTTCTCTCTAAATCAGCTCCACAAAATACGTTTCCATTGACAAGTATTTTTTGACCCAAGAGAAAAAAAAATGAAACGGCCTAGTTAACGTGTGGTGCATTTTTTATCTAATACCATGAAAGCTTCTGAGTTTCCTTAAACGAAATACGGAGGTAGTGAATTTCTAAGGCATCAATGCTTTACTCAGTTTTACCCAGGGAAGGCCATAGCTCGATGGTAGAGGAGATACTTTGCAGGTCAAAGGTCCCAGATTCAGTCCCCAAGATCTCCACACAGGGCTGCAAAATATCACCCAGGAGATAGGCTACCAGTCAGTGTTGGCAATACTGAACGAGATGCAACAATCATTTGACTTGCTATATTGCAGCTTTCTGTGTTCCTATGTACTTTGGAATAAACCTCATTGAACTCATGGGACTTCCGTCTGAATAAGGATACACTGGGGAGGGCCAATTGACAGCTGAGGCCAGAAGAATATTGGGTACAGCTAGGGGGCAGTTGGAGAAAGTCAGTAGGAGGGACTGTCAGGGAGAGGTCAGCAAAGGCGGGAGTTGAGTTCGGATGGACAGAGAAAGTGACCTGGTCTGCACGTCATGGTAAACCACCATGGGTTAATTCACCTGTGTGCCAGTCACCATTTTGAATATGTAAGCCGCAATGGGGGTGCACCATAGCTTGTCGTGAAAATCCAACAAGGTGGGCTATTGACAAATCCATGGACTGTTTTAGGGTTGTGGGTTGTTTGTTACCATGGCAACAACCCTTAGTTACTGGGTTTGCATGATATGACAAGCTGTGGTGCACCCCAGTTGTGGTTTGCATATGCACATGCAAAATGGAAGCCAGCATGCATCACAGAGCCCCGCAGGTGAAATAGCCCATTTTCGTGGAAGGGATTAGGGGTCAGAAGTAGTTAGATTAATTAGTGAGTACAATAAAAGTCATGGTATAAATGAGAAGGGAGGGAGAAAAAGCTATTGAAAGCAGATACATGGTGTTAGGTTTTTAGAAAATTATTATGATTATCAGTTATTGTTTGTTCTGAAAAATGACCTGTGAAATAAATAAATATATGTTTATATTTAAATGCCTGGATAGATTTGAAGATTGGTATATCTCACCCCACATACTAAGGATATAAAGAGGAGTGCCCTATTGCTCTCTTCCAATCAGTAGGGGGTGGCAGCTGGTGTTTTGGGGAACACTTGGGAAAAGCCTGGACTCAGTGGCCACTAAGGGCCAGGGCCCTATGGAACCCCCTAGATTGCATCACAACTGGTTTATCACATTTGCATGCAGATTTTCCTCTATGGAGCTCAAGGCAGCACATATTTGGTCACTACATAATACCGCCCCACCCATGCATGACAATTGTATTTGTGTGAATAATGTTTCTTTGGCCCTCTGCCCCTGTTGATGCTGGAAAAAGCTTGACCGGGAGGAAGATTCTCATTCACTGAGCTGTGGATGGCACTGGAAAGGCAATTTTGGCTGATGCCAAAGCTGTGGACTAATCCAGACAGTACCTGACCCATTCCTCGCATCTTGGCAGCAAGGGCAAGTCTGCCACCTATCTACAGAGTCCTGGTGGCATCTTGATACTGCAAGTAAAGGCCTTTGAATCCGACAGGAGCAATGGCCTTTGCTCAGGCTTTTCTCTGGTCCTGCAAATTGACTACCAATGGAAGCAGGCCTTTAAAACGAACCCTTTGACTTAAGGACTAAGCTACATGCTCTGTTAAATGCATGGTGTGTTGCTGATCCTAACTTTGCTTTACTTTAGTGTAAGTGTACGGGGACCTAGTACAGATCAGGATCATCCGGAAAGTATGGGTAGGGGGGTGTTAAACCCTGCCCTCTCCCCTATTCATCCCACTGAGACCTGGATTATTACAAATTGAATTTGGAATTAATCACAGAACTGTAATTGCTTGATGCTTTCATTCATATATATATATATATATATATGAATTCACTTCTGTACAAGCTGTCATCTGATGTTCTCAAGTGTCTCTTTTCTACGGCTTCCCTCCCTCCGTCTATTTTACCACCCAACAAAAAGTAATTCAAATAAAGAAAATCAAGAGTCTTTATAGAAGTGAATACACCCACACACTGCAGATTTCGCTGTAGTTCAATACTTGGTAGCTGTTCAGGAACACGTTGCATTTCCCCTGCACTCCTCTCTCTCTTTTTTTTTAACCTAGTCCCTTTTGGCATTCTGTGTATAAGGTTGCATATGGAAGAAAAGGCACAGTGAAACCCTATTTTTTAAAAGCCACGGCTTGGATTGTGAGTATTCAATCAATATCTGCAGGAGTTAGCACAAAAGGAATCATCTTCTAATAAAGGCAAAAGTTAGGAAATTTTCCTTCTGATCTCAGCATCGCTCTAAGTAGTACACATCAGTGAACGCATTCTAATGCTGCTCATCGTTACTGTTTAGAAAGCCATCACTGACAACAACAATCCTCACCCAACTGTCACATATCATCCGTAATGACAGGGTAGCTTCTGTTCTAAATTCACTTTCATAAGGGCCTTCATTTTAATATTCTGATTCTCTGTTCTTCACCTTAAAATAGTACACACTACAAGCCTCTCTACTGATCGGTGCACCTTTACAATAGAATTCTGACACAAATCCCTTTGCTTTTGTAATGACACACATTTCTTCCCCCCCCCCCCACACACACACACACACTACAGATCTCGCTGCTCTGCAATTTCCCCTCCAAGTACAAACAGTTGTGCTTGGCTCCCTAGAACAGAATAAACTACCCGTTGTAAAAAGAAGAAGAAAAAGAAGGGTAATTGAACTATTTGGGCTTTAGGATGCAATCCTCTGGTCCCTGGGAGGAATTTGAGGGGATATTACGTGATGGCACCAAATTTCATAATTAGTCGGCTCATTGGTTGAAATCAATCCATCTGTAATGCTCACCTTTGTAGTGAGCCTGATTGATAAATTATGAATTTGCTATTAAGTTTGGAATTGATTTGGAGCATGCACAGCAAAATGGTACGCAAATTTCTCTCCAAAATGTTCAGTCATCCTGCACACCAACACCAAATGTACTTGAAGCAGCCTTCGTAGCTGCTTTTCTAGGGCTAGCTCACTTTGCTACCTGAGGTGAAAGACAAGAGGGTGCCCCTTCCTATTGCACACACAAAAGCTTACTGGACTGGAAGTTGAACCGTTCTTCAACACTGGTGCTAGGACAGCATCCTCCACCACACCTGAAGGCAGCAGGCTAGTTTAGGGGATGCAGGGCAGGCTGCGTGGCCCACAGCTCTCTCCTCCAACACCTTGCTGTCACCTCCCAGCATCCGCTGCCTGAGGTGACTGCCTCTCTCTGCCTAATGGTAGGGCTGGCCCTGTGCTTCCCTCATTGCTGCTGCAGCTCTGGCTCTGCTAGGAGGAGAAGGGGACTCTGCAGAGTCCATCTTCATACCAGCAATTAACAATGTCCAATGAACCTCACACAACGCCATCACGCAGGCAGGCCATGTAGGAAACAACCTATCAGAAAGGGGCCACATGATGTGGTGATGCATGACATTATGCCATACTATGTGATTCCAAGATACAGCTGGCACGATGTGCAAAAACTCATAGACATGGCACGAGAGATGGTATTCAAGGAGAGATCTCATCTGAGCTCAAAAGGACAAATTCGTTATTTTCCAAGTAAAGAATGAATTCACTCGGGGTACGTTTGCCCATCACTAGATATAACAGACCTTCCCCTCCCAGGATGAAGACAGAAGTTTGCACTCGGAGAAGGAAATCCAGCCTTAGAACTAGGGTTGTCGCGAGTGTATGATTGGGTCAATGAGTGTACAATTGGGTCCGCAAGAGCAGTGTATCCTTCCCCCCCCCCCACATGCCTTGCCTGAGCACTTGCGGGGGCTCCCAAGTACTCGGACAAGGGAGAGCCAATGCCCAAGCGCTTGTGAGCCCCCGCAACTGCTCAGGCATGGGTCCACCCTGGTTTCTGGGGTCGTGCCCTTGGCCCCTCCCCCACCCTGCTACATTAAGGGTGTCCGCCATTAACACAGCCAGGGGAATTGCGGACTTTCAGGAGGTTCTGGAAAGCATGATTTCCCACCCCTGCTCCAATGGGGGTCTTAAAGGCCCTCTTAACACAAGGCACCTTTGTGCTACGAGGGTCTTTAAGGCCCCCATTGGAGCAGGGGGGCAGGACATGGCACTCTGCAGAGCCTCTTGAAAGTGCGCATTTCCTTCCACTACATTCAGGGCAGCTGCCATTCAGCACAGTAGGGACTCAAGAGGCCTGGTTTGTGGGGGGTGGGCTAAGGCAGCAGCTGAGCAAATGCTCATGCAGCGGGTGTTCACTGAGTTCCGCCACTCCTACTTAGAGTTCCCCTCCCAGCCATGGTGGAGCTGTGATGTTGGAGGAGGAGGAAAGGAGATGTGCGGGGGTGGATGCTGGGAAAGGCTGTGGATCTATTGGTCCTGGACTCCAGACGTGCCTCCATAGCAGCGGCAGATGACAATAGCGCAGGAGCTGGTACAAATCCATTTCCTTCCATTGGCTCTTTGGGCACCCGCCAGGCTCCCTGGCCATCCTGATCTTAACTTTATTTCTTGAGACATTTCTAAAGTATGTTTTTTTTAAAAAAAAAAACTCAGGGAGATCGATACATAGCAAAGTGAAGTGCTGCTCTTCAGCGCTATCTTTATTAGGGTTCAAAAAAGTGATTTTGTGTTTCGGAGCTGAGACCCCACCTCTGCCTTGTAGCTAGGTTCTTGGGCAAGTTACTTTTTATGATTATTTAGATGCAGCAGCCTCTAAAGTGGGTCCTTTGTGACCAGCGATGCTCACTATAGCAGCCGTTTTATGAGAGTTCCCATGACACTCTCTCAAAATTCCATGTGTGACCGCCATCTTAAAATGGTTGTTTATCCCTGCTCTACTCCACCGTATCCAATTAAAGGTCATGGGTGGCTTGCAACTTTCAACACCTGCCTTAGGGGACCAGACCATCCTTTCTGAATTTAAGTTTTCATTAAGTTTCCTCCCATTACAAATCCCCAAAACTTGGTTTACACTCTCTTTGGCCCCTACATTAGGGATGGGCAGACTTCAGATTTGCAGGAAATATTTTGTTTTCTACTAGAAGGCTGAGATTCCCCCAGTTGGAGCTTGGCACAAAAGACATGCACATAAAAAGAAAGCATATTGAGTCCAGAAATCTGTCTTGAGTACTAGAACTGAATGAAGCTCAAAGTCCATCCACATAAAAATCCTCTCCTGGTTACACTAGACCTTTTTTCCACTTCAGAATTATAATTTTTGGAAGGGGGGATCAAATTGTTGCTGCTATTCTTAAACAAATGAGAGCAAGACATCTTTGCTGATCAGCAAATCACTCAGGGATCTCTCAGTAGATGCAGACTGGGGGGCACTTATGAATCACCCAAAAAGAGGAGATGCTTGACTAAAAAGCAGACAATATTAGATGTTACTTTACAATCAAGACTAGCTCCCAAAATAGCATACAACAGTTGATATTAAGATACTTCTAACAAAGAATCCAGAAGCTGAGAACTCTATTGGAAGTGTATGGGGGTTGATGTCTGTCTGTCTGTCTATCTACCATCTAGCTTTCCCCAATCTGCTGCCTGCCAGATTTTTGGACTGCAATGCCCATCAGGCCAGGAATTACGGGATTTGTAGTTCAAAACATCTGCAAGGCACCAGGTTGGGTAAGGCTAGTATCGGTGGTGGAAATGATTAGAAAAATGAGTTCCAACCAGGGCTTGAAAATGTGGTGCAATTGCATGGGTCTTTTTAAAAAAAAAATCAATTTAAACACAGAACTGCTTCCTCTTTCTTTTGTGTGTGTGTGTGAGTGTGTAGTGATTTTTAAGAATTTAAATGAAATAGAGACAAACCTGATCTCAGTTCTGTTACACTCAGGTCAACAATACTTGGGATGTGCCCCAGTTCCTCAGAGCAGAACAACAGTGTGGAAAACTGTCATGACCTCAGGATATTGTAAAAAGAAATGGAGAAGCATGCTAGTATTAGTGAGTGTCAGGGCTTTAATATCCTGGATAAAACTAATATGCCCTGCAGGGGGGAAATGTAGGTTGATGCGAGAGAGAGAGAGAGAGAGAGAGAGAGAGAGAGAGAGAATCATTTCTGTACTGACACTGGGAAAGCTGTTCTAGAATATTTCATGTGCGAAAACAGAACTTCAGCTACGGTGGTAAAAATAATGAAATTTAGGGTGTTAAGTACCACATGTGTTGCGGGATAAGTTAGAAGTGCCCAAGGCCGTTTTAATTTTATTTTCACTATTTTAAGAAGGTTTTTTTGTTTTTTGTTTTGGTGTGTTTTTTAAAGTTGCAAATGATTCAAAAGAGAACAAAAGCTAAGGCTGTGATTGAAGAGGACTGTTCATGACCCTAAAAATAGCCCTGCAGGCTGAGAACTGATTCCATCCTCACAATAAAGATCCAAGCTATTTTGATGTCAGTGAGGTCTCCTTGTGAACAAGGCAGCTTTCTCCAACCTGGTGCCCTCAGGTGCCCTGAGGCTAATGGGATCTGTTGTACTACAGATCCCATTAGCCTCAGCCAACATAGTCAGTGGTCCTGCTGACTAAAGATGATGGCTTACAACAGTTAAAATTAAGATACCTCTAACAAAGGATGATGGGAATTTATTTATTTATTTATCTAATGATTTCCAGAGTAGAGCAGGGATGGGCAGATGTCCAGCTTGTGGATCCTACTGTGCTTTTTTTTTTTTTTACTAGAGCCCTGAGATGCACCAATCGGAACCTGACAAAAAAGTCATAACTTTGAAATGGGGAATTCTAACCCCAGGAATTTGTATTTGGTGCCAGGACTGAACAGAGCTCAAAGTCTTTCCAGACAAATTCCAATCCTGGTTACCTCAAGCTTTCTTCATTTCAGCCATTTAATATAAAGCAGGCAGGGAGTCAGGTTGTTGCTGCTATAGGTAAACAATTGGGGGTCAGAAATCCTCACTGATCTACTGCAAATCACTCAGAGATCTACCAGGAGAACCAGATCCACCTTCGGCCCATCCCTATGCTTAGAGACGTACCCTTCTGAAAGCTTAGCTTGTGGGAATTCAGTGGCAGCTAGCCATTTTTGAACCGTTTTAGACACCTCGAGCAATTCTATGACAGATGTCCCTGCAGTCAAGAAGACCCAGTGAAATAAAAGAAAACTGTGTAAAGGCATCATAGGATGCCAATAGGCATAACTTTTTCAGTTCAGGAGAAATAATAACTCCATTGAGTTGACCTGTGAAGGGGGCGGGGGGAAACCATGTTACTCATTTTCCTGGTAGCATTAAGTTGTCTCTCTGAAGGGAGGTGGCATCTTCCAAGATGTGTTAATTAGCCTGTGCTTAGTCATTAGATGCACAAGCTTGACTTGATTTATTTCTCTTGCATAAATAACTTGTGAGCTGTCATCACTCTGAATTGCTTAGACATTTACAAAGCAGACATTGAGAGCTATTTCATGACTCAAAAGTTTGCTCACAAAAAACTTTCTCAACATCCCCAGATTCTTCCTATAAACACTGTGTATGTGCAGGACCTCTATGGGGCATGACCTCCACAAGCATGCAGCCTCCTCCATACCAAGAAATGGATCCTCCCAGGTATGCTAGATCTTAAGAGGCTGCACCCCCTTCAAGCCAGTGGTCAGTGTCAGGCTGGCAGCAGCAGCGTCAGTGTGGTGTAAAGGCTCCAGCCCCACCCGCCCCCTGCACCCAGAGGCAGGCTATGCTGGACCAGTGGGGCAAGGAAGAGGGGGGCTTAAAATGCCTCCAGATAGGTGCTAGGAGAAGCTGATGGAACTTTCCCATTTCTGAGACATTCAGTCAGCCTCAGCCACAGTGGGAAAGAGCAGTGCTACGGGCTCTTTGTTTTTATATAATTGCAATCCCTCCTCCTAAGCAACATGATTGGAGGGGGGACAGGAAGGAGACTGTGGCTACTGGTTAGCCACAGGTGTCATTCGCAAAACTACCACTCCCTCCCCCTCAATGACAGCATCTTCCTAATATGGAAGTGTTCAGTTAGTTGTCCATCAACATAAAACGAGCCCTCACGTTGCCTAAAAAACCTTTGGATCCCTTCAGATCCATTCGGGGCTCTGAACGATCTTCTAACACACTGTGGGTTTCCGACGGTTTTGAAACCACTCCCTAACCGCACCACGATTTCGGAGGTCTGTCGCATCCCCGGATTTTGGTGCGGAGTGCACACCCCTACAATCGAATGCAAATCATGCAGAGAACTACCAGCAGTTCCAGATCTACCTTCTTGCCCATTCCTGGTCAAGATGGTACATTGGTCTGATCCAGGAAGGCAATGTTCTTATGCCTGGCATTTGATTGTGATGTTATTACCAAGTGCTAGAACCTAGAGACCTCTAAGCACAGGAGGTCATGAGGAATGTATGCACCAAAGGCAGGGGGGCTTTTTCAGATATCTAAAATGCCAATTCAGAGCCAGAATCTGTGGCATTGGAATTGCTTCTGAATTAGACTGGGAGGGAAGAGAAATCCACACCACAACAGTCTAAATCTGAAATTACCATTTTTCGTATCATTGGTTCTTTTAAAAAAAAAATGCAAAGCTTTGTGTGTGTGTTTTCTTTCACATTTTCTGAACAAAGAATTTCAGCGCTGAAATGTGCCAAGTATTAACAGGCCGCGTACCTTCTGATTTAAAGTTCCTCAATCAGATTGATCAGAACAGATGCCACAGTCTTTCCTCTGCGTAAACAAGATTTAGTTTTATATTAGCATCATCTTCTAGGCTGTTTAACTGGCAGTATGTTATTTAACTGGCTTAACATCTTGCTTCTCTGTTACTCATAACTACACTTAGACTGTCAAGAAAGTAGCGAAATTAAATTATCAATCAAAATGATGAAATTTGAGAGGCATAATAGAAACTTGGATACACACAGGAACTGACAGAAACCAGAGAGCATCCTTTGGTGCCATTTCTCTCCTGGATAGATTTAGGTGTCGCAGAAATGGTACAGTACTATAATCTGGTGGGGGAGGGGATTGCCCCCCACCAGGCCTTTCACAAGATGGATGACATCAGTGGGTGTGGCCACAGCCACTGATGTCATTGCCCTGCCCCATGCCCATTTCGCCTTTCTCTGTGCTGAGAGAGGCACCGGCCACGTCCCTGGCTTTGTACAGCACAAATTGTCTCCATGGGGCAGGGAGGACATGCTGTACAAAGCCACTGAGCCAGTGCTGGGAAGAACGGCTGCTCACCCCAGCTTTGGCCAAGCCCCCTGCCACCCACGTCCCTGCTGTTAGCACCAATCTCTGAGAGGGATTCCTCAAAGAGCAGGGGGCTTGGAGGATGTCCTGGATTGCAGAGCAGTGCAGGCTCCAGGTTTTTGAAGGGCCTTGCCCTCTCAATGGGCCCCTTGCCTCAGTGAGGCAACCTTTTCCCTGCCATTATGGGGGGACGGGGGGGTTGCTCTTCATTAAGTGGAAAATAAGGGCAAAATGTTTCCCACTTTACCAGAAACCTCAGCCTCCATCTGCCCTTGGGGATTGTGGGTGCAGGTGCTGATTGCATGGTTCACCTAGAGCACCAGTTGGTGGTAGCTCGTCTAGGGCCGCCCCTGCTGGCATTAGAACACTAGTGAGGCCCAGAAGAGGATATTGCTGTGCGTTAGTGGGCCGTATGAAGTATAACAGGGCTTGAGGTGAGCATAACATGGGGTGAGGGAGAAAGTTGCTTTCAGCTCTTTGAAGAAAGGTGAGGTATAAATGAAATTAAAATAAATAATTCTAGGAACATGGCTTTCTGGCTCTGGCCTGGTCAGCAGTGCAGTACCTTTTGCTGACTGCACTTTAATTCCCAGTTCAATGCTCTAAATGGTGCTTCCTCCAATCCTAACCATCATCCCCAAATGCGTCAAGTGCTTCTCCACACGAGCGATTTATTGCATACTCGTGATTGCTCACTCACAGAAGTTTCCGGGTCCTTTTCATGGTGGTGTCAACATCCAAAGCCTCTCCTGCTGATTTCAAGCGAGAACCTGCACTTTTATAATACCCCCAAAATGCAGTAATAAATGGAAAATGTGGTATATGGCAGCTCCACCTGTTGGTGGTAAAACTGGAAGGAATCAGCAAAAACAAGCATTGGGGCATGTTTATTGTGCTGATCTTTAACCCTGCGAAGACTCTGGAATTTCAAAGCCCTGGTAAAGCTCTGGGATTTTTGCTACATGTGGAGAAACCTTAAGCTGAACCCTCTAATAGCACTTGGAGGAGAGAAAGAACAGGGAACCTAGCTGCTTTATGCGGGACACCATTACATGTATCTGCTGAGTAACATGTAGTGTAGCCCCAATTCCCCAAACATCTGGACAGTGAGAGGGTCCAGTACACTAATAAATCAGATGTTTCAGTATGTAATTAACTTAGATTGCTGTTGTGTGGCCTTATTCCATAGCTAAAGTTGAGACATTTGAATATAGTTCTGTAGTACTGGTTCTATATTATACATTCTTCATTAGAGAATTAGTTGCATCAGTACGCAATGCTGTATAATTACTTCTCTCTTGTTATTTCACACATTTTGAACTTTTTGCTATCCAACAAGGATTGAATCTAATGAGCCTTCCATTTGCAAAAGGACTTTGGATCCAGCAGTTGTTTCTGTTAACAGAGAAGGAGGGGATGCATTTTTCTCCAGTTCCCCATCTCCCTTGCAGCAACCTCCTGCACACACACACACACACACACCAACCAACATCTGCTCCAGAGGGTTGTGGGATCATTTAGAACAGCCTGGAAGGTGACCCCGGGGTGGGGGCTGCAGGCGGGAAAGAGAATGGGTGAAAATCACTAGGGATGTGCACTGACCCCCCGGATCGGATCGGATAGCGGATCGGAATCGCACCTGGGGGGTCGGATCGGATCGGATCGGAGGCTGGTCGGATCGGATCGGACCAGATGTCCGATCCGGATCGGACGCCATTTTGAATGCTTTTTCCCATAGCCAAGTATTGTTTTACAAAAATGCCTATAACTTTTTCATTTTTAAAGATAGAAGGATGAAACTTGGGCACATTGTAGACTGGTTAGGGGTAGTTATCTGTGAGAAATTTCAGAAAGATTGGTGCATGCATTTTGTGGCAATTAATTTTTTAATAAATACCCAGGAATGCCTATAACTTTGTCATTTTTAAAGTTACACACATGAAACTTTGCCACATTGTAGGGGGTACCTTGGGACCTATGTGTGTGAAATTTCAGAAACGTAGGTGCTTGTCTTGTGTGGCAATTAATTTTTAGAAAAATGGGTAGTAGTGGAGTAAATACAGTTACGCCTCCCATTTTTTTATTTTTGAAGATACAAACAGGAAACTTGGGCACATTACAGGTACCACTTGCCTTGATATGTGTGTGAAATTTCAGAAACATTGGAGCTTTCCTTGTGTGGCAATTAATTTTTGAAACAATGAGGAAAGAAACACCTATAACTTGAGTACAAAGTGAAAGCAGACACGAGCCCTGTAATGGATACTACCAAGGATCAAAGGGATCGAGACCAGAGTGATCCTTCCTTGCACGCATGGCTGCAAAACTCAGCTAGGCTCAGCCGTTCTGCTTGAAAAGTGAAAGGAGGAAAGGAAACACGAGCCCTGTAATGGATACTACTAGCAAGGATCAAAGGGATCGAGACGAGAGAGTGTTTCCTTTTCTTCGCGGGAAGCGGGAGGGGAAGACCTGGCCTCTGTAGAAATTTTTTTGAAACATGTAATTTAAAAATTCCATAGCCATCAAATGCCTGGACCTATAATTCTGAAATTTCTGACACATATCTACCCCTAACCCATCTACAAAGTGAGCAATGTTCAGACTTCTAACTTTTAAAATAAAAAAGTTATAGGCGTTTCTTTCCTCATTGTTTCAAAAATACCTTGCCACCACATGCCTGGACCCAGCTGTCTGAAATTTTACACACATATCAAGCCAAGTGGTACCTGTAATGTGCCCATGTTTCCTGTTTGTATCTTCAAAAATAAAAAAGTGGGAGGCGTAACTGTATTTACCCCACCACTACCCATTTTTCTAAAATTAATTGCCACACAAGGCAAGCACCTACGTTTCCGAAATTTCACACACATAGGTCCCAAGGTACCGCCTACAATGTGGCAAAGTTTCATGTGTGTAACTTTAAAAATGACAAAGTTATAGGCATTCCTGGGTATTTATTAAAAAATTAATTGCCACACAAGGCAAGCACCTACGTTTCCGAAATTTCACACACATGGGTCCCAAGGTACCACCTACAATGTGGCAAAGTTTCATGTGTGTAACTTTAAAAATGACAAAGTTATAGGTGTTTCTTTCCTCATTGTTTCAAAAATTAATTGCCACACAAGGAAAGCTCCAATGTTTCTGAAATTTCACACACATATCAAGGCAAGTGGTACCTGTAATGTGCCCAAGTTTCCTGTTTGTATCTTCAAAAATAAAAAAATGGGAGGCGTAACTGTATTTACCCCACTACTACCCATTTTTCTAAAAATTAATTGCCACACAAGACAAGCACCTACGTTTCTGAAATTTCACACACATAGGTCCCAAGGTACCCCCTACAATGTGGCAAAGTTTCATGTGTGTAACTTTAAAAATGACAAAGTTATATGCATTCCTGGGTATTTATTAAAAAATTAATTGCCACAAAATGCATGCACCAATCTTTCTGAAATTTCTCACAGATAACTACCCCTAACCAGTCTACAATGTGCCCAAGTTTCATCCTTCTATCTTTAAAAATGAAAAAGTTATAGGCGTTTTTGTAAAACAATACTTGGCTATGGGAAAAAGCATTCAAAATGGCGTCCGATCCGGATCGGACCTCATCGGATCGGATCGGATCGGATCGGAGGTTGTCCGGATCGGATCGGATCGGATCGGATTTTCCCGATTTTGGGTCGGATCGGATTCGGATCGTGGATCGGATCCGATCCGATGCACACCCCTAAAAATCACCTCCCCATCTCTTCCATTAGCACAGCCCTTTTCTGCAAATAAAAGGGCTCTTTCCATTGGTGGAAGGGAACCTTGGATATAACCCAGACTCTGTGGAACTCCCTGCCTGTTGATATTAGTCAGGCATCAACATGGTTTCAGTTTTGGTGCCTGCTGGAGACTTTTTTTTATTTAAGGAAGCCATCATTTTGTCACAATCTGATTTTAAAGTCTGTATTTCTGATTTTAAGTCTGTATTTCGAGGAGGAGGAGGATAATGATGAGGATGAATTCCCCTTTTTATTGTTCACCATGCAGATATTTTATGGGATGTAGAGTGATTATATATATATATATAGATTCAATAAACAAAAAACCTATGGTTTACAAAACAACGTTAAGGCTCTACAGTTTCCAACCAACCACCAAAACGCAGGGGAATTGGGAGTTAAGGCTCACAAGCCTTAACGCCACATCGTCCCTAAGGAGCCAGAAAGTGCAAGTAAAATTCTCATTCTCCCAAAACAGATAAACCATGAGGACAGGATGGAGAATATGATATACAGAGGTGACTCTGGGGTTGTGGAAAACTGATGACAAACAACTTAGGGCCACCTACTTCTCTTGTTGTTGTTGTTTAGAGCAGCCCTTCCCCAACCTGGTGACCTCCAAAGGTGTTGGACTACAACTCCCATCATTGCAAGTCAGTATGTCCCATGGTCAGGAATGCTGGGACTTGTCATCTCAAACATCTGGAGGGCAGCAGGAGGGGGAAAATGCTGTTCTATATCCTTACCAAATACAGGGTCTGGCCAAGACTTTTCTCTCACACAGATCTCGCATATAGCACCATACTTGATAACAAAAGGAGCACTATTCATTACAGATCCAGAACTAGAGTATGTGCCAGGCACTTTCAACTTTTGGTCAATATCCTGCCCTTCAAAGAAGCATTTTTCTTTCTTAAAATGTGTTTATACAAAATATACTGTTCACTCCCCATAATTCCTCTACAATACATCTTCTCATCAAAGTGACAGAGGAGCAGAAAAGGTTTAGTTTGGCTGTCTTGTACTCCTTTCAAATGAGCTTAGTTTGCAATCCTATACCACTTGGGAGTAAGCCCTAATGAACTCAATGGCACTGACTTCTGAGAAGACATGTATAGGATTCAAGTGTAAACCAACCTTCTCCAGCTTGGTGCTCTCCAGATGCCTCTCATCTTCAGCTGAATTTCTTGAGTTTATTATAGGCTGTTAGCACTGTTATAAGAAAATCCACTAGGAGGCAGTCACTGGAGAGGAGGGAGGGGGGTTAAGTCACTCAAAATGGCCATCACATTGAATAAGTCACTCAAAATAGCCACCAGATTTATTTAAAGAGGCACAGTTTTAATTTAAAATCTAAAGAAGGGTTGTTTTTTTAAAAAAAGCAGTACCACCTACACCAGAACGGGAGGAAGTAGACCCTGCCACTGGATTAATTAATAAGGATCCCAGAAGGTAAGGAGAGCTGCACAAAAATAGTTGCCAACTCTCAGTTCAAGTTTCAGTTTCAGTTTCAGAGCATTCTTTAACCTTTTTATACTTTAAACTGCCCTCCTGCCTTCAATCTTTCACCAATGGTCTTGAAATTTTCAGCTAATGTAAAACTAACATTTCCTCCTGGCACATGTAAATTTCAGGAAGACTGGTGAAAAATTGTCAATTTTATGGCTGTTAGTATGACCCCCCCCCCAATTATCACTTTAACATGGTGGAACTTGTTTTTTTACAGATGGAGCATACCTTGTAAATAAATAAATAACTGTATATTTTATGTGGCATATCCTTGAACCGACATGACGTAGTAGCACTTTACAGGCACTCAGCTGCATGCATGAGGGCACACAAACTGTGAAAGGGGTGTGGGACTACATGGAGGAGGAGCTGCCTGTGTCGGGATACCTTGAGAAGGCTCAGGGAGATCCTGGGCCCTTACAGGGATAGGACTGTTATAACTTCCCTTCAAGACTCACTTAGCTTCCTGTTAGATTCAGAGGCAGATGCTGAGTGGCCACCTAATCCCAGGGAGCATGGGCACCTAAAGCTATGAGGTACAGAAGTGCCCACCTGAGGAATAAGGACTCCTCATGAGTAAAGGCGTGTTCATGAGCAAGGCTCTGTTGATGAGCAGACCATTTCTCAGGTGGCACTGATGGCTTGTAGCTGTGCTTAAGGCACAGAGTGTTGAAACAATGTTTGTGTGGTGCCTTCCGTATGCCTGCCTTGTATTTCCCTGGTAACTTAGCTCTTCTCTGGATCTTCAACTGCCTGCTGATCTTTCCTTTGATACTGAATGCAGCTTAATCCCTGGAGCTGTGTTCCGGGGCCACTGTAAGCAAGAAATCTTAACTCTCTGCTCCTGACCTTTGCATGTTGGGTATAAAGGTCTGAAGGGAGATCCTTAGACAGTGCAGCCGAAAAGCGCTCTCTCTCTCTCTCTCTCTCACACACACACACACAGAGTTCTTCTTTAGCAGTACAATGCCCTGTGCTTTTACATAGCATCCCTTGGCATATCATGACTGCACATCAGGACCAATCTCCTAGCAAACATTATCCTAATCAGTTGCCATTTTCATCTGTGCATGTTCAGTCCTACTCAGCTGAACTGACTTGAGCTGGCCTCCTTGGCCAGAGCACCAAGGGCCAGGAAAACCACCATGGCATGGGGGAACCTGGCCCCTGCATCCTGGCCCCTACATCAGACAGATAAAAAGCAGCTGCAGGGAGCTTGCTTCACCCCTCCTGTCAGAAAGAACACCTATGAAAACTGTGCAACTAAGAACTAGTGGCTGAGTCTGCTTTTTTCCTCCTCCCTCCCAATCTGTTTTCCTTTTATGTCATTTCCTTTAGACTGTAAGCCTGAGGGCATAGACAGTCATGTGATAAACCTTTATAAGCCCTTTTTGGAGCCCCTCCTTTTTTTGGCTTGAATGCTTAAAATTAATAAATAAATGTACTTAGGATGACTGCTTTAAAATTTAATTGCAGATGATAGCAAACAATGAGCAACTTGTTTGGCAGCGATGACTATGTCACAAATTTGCACAGTTCATCTGCATTCGATTAATTTTGTTTGCCATTTTCAGAAAATTGGCAGATGACATTCTATAGTGGGGTATGTTGTACTTATTCTACAAAATGCTCATGGTCGAATGTTTACCCACAAGTGCAACAAATCTGACTCAGCCATTTAAATATCTCCATAAATTTATTTGCCAGCCAAGAGCATTGAACATAGTGAATAGTGGGGTTTTTTATTCCCATATTATTTCAGATCCTGAAATTGTTATTTCAGAGTTTTGGTGGTAAAAATGAAGGGTGTGATATCATCCCTCGAAGAGCCTGGGTCTTTATGGGTTACATCCCCTGCCTACTCGCTACTGACATTGACATGCCCTTATGGAAGGAGTTTTCTTCAGAGGAGGAGCTGGAGCCCCCAGAGATCCAGCCCCCCCCCCAGATCAGGCACTGCCCCACACCAGCAGGAACCAGGGCCCTCTGGTGATGGTTGCAGGTCCATCCCTTTCAGTAGAAGGGAACTGTGCCTCTGAGTCAGAGGCTGAACAACCTCCTGCCTCCCTGGGAGCATCATCGCCTCAATGAACAGGCCAGTAGGGCCCCTGTGAGAAGAAGTGCTCACTTGCAAAGAAGGACTCCTCAGGAGAAAGCAATTCTTGGGGAACTCTGATTATTAGGGCCGGCTCAAGACATTTTGCTGGCTGAGGCAAAGAAGCAGATGGTGCTCTCTCCCATTTCACCTAAAATCTCCAACCGGACCGGCAGTTGAATCTTTCTTCATTATAAGCAATGAAGCACTGTCCTCCACCATACCTTCAGGCAGCAGGTTAGCTGAGGGGGAGCAGGGCAGGCCACATGGCCCATAGCTCTCTCCTCCAATATCTTGCTGCCACCTTCCCACATTTGCTGTCTGAGGCAACTGCTCCACTCTGCTTTTGGAAGGGTTGGCCCTGTTGATTACTGCAGCTGAACTTTGGGTGGGTCTCAGTAGGCTTTTGGATTAAAAGCCTTCACTGTAGACCTAACTTCCAGCTCCCATGCAGTGTACCTTGGCTTGTGATTGATGTTCCATGTTACTGAACTGTAGACTTCTTCTTGACTCCTCCTTTGGACAGTCTAATGTAGCTGACTGATTGACTGTGTTTTGTCCACTGCCTGTTATTTGGACTATTCCTGTCTTAGCCTGAATCTCATTGGATAAAACCTGCATGGTCTGAATCTTTGCGGGCTTCATTGGATTACTTCTGTGTTAGCCCTACACTCAGAGTCTGCTGAAGTCAAAGTAGGACAGTCATGGCCTCATTGGCCCCATTCCCCACCATGTATTGGGGTGTACATCTGCAGAGGAGTCAGGGTTCCACATCACAGGGCAAGCTTATGCCCATAGAGCAGGCTCTGCTCTGCAGACATGCCACTTATGTGCAGACAGTTGGATAGCAATCCCAACAAGGTTGTGACAGTGTTGTGTGGCTGCTCTCCCATGCCACACAATTGTACTCACATCCTTTCGGATGTTCAAATCAGGCTCAAAATGGATCCACATCCCAAACCAGGAGCGTTTTTGACATAAAATCCCCACCCATGGCGGCAGATGACTTCAAGTGTAAATACACACACAAACCGAAAATTACTGACAAAACTGCAGGCATACGGCCAACCGTTACTACCATTTGTGTGCTGACAGAGTGTAGATGAAGCAAAGTGCAGGATCTTTTGTGAGCGCTTTCAGTCTGCAAGTCTTTTTGACAAAGGCAGGCATCGCACACTCTTTCCCCGCTGTATGGATGAAACGTAAATAGCATTTTCCATGGTGCATTTTGAACTGCAAGCTGGATTTTTCACCTATTTGGAGTTACATGGCATTGGTTCTGGTTCCTTGATTTGCTGAGCCTACCCCAGGTGGTCTGGAGATTAAGCACAAGCCAATTTTTATCATCTTCCCTGCAGTTAAGCTGCTGTGTAAAAAGTCTGCCAGCTTGCACTGCTTTCTTTTATTTTTTTCAGATTTCCTTGTACTGAAGTCTAACCAAGTTCAGAAATGATTATCTGACAATGTTTCACATTTTACATTTGCCTATATCTGCTTTTGTTTGTTGTTACCTCCCTTGACCAATTCCAGGACAGGTCTGTCACAAACTAAATCACCCCACCCGCCCGGTCTCTGCGCAAACCCAGTTACCCAAGCTCTGTAGCATGATTAACTTTTATTGCACATAGAGGGAGGATTGGTTGGAGATATAGGAGGCACACAAGACCCTTAATACAATGGAGCTCAACAGATTTTCTCAACAGGTCATGATTTTTTATTAATTTAAAAAGTCAGCACAGAAATTCCTATGCATTTTGTACACGTCTTCTGTAATATACACATTTTTCGTTGAGTGGGGAGGTCTGACAGGAGCATGTGCTTACATTTACACAATCAGGAACTCTGTTTCTTCAGGGCATCTGATTGTGTGGAGGCTTCAACTCTCTTTCAGGCAGATGTTAGTAGACACTAGGGATGTGCACTGGATCAGATCCAATCCACGATCCGACTCCGATCCAGGGGAAAATCGGATAAAATTAGCCGATTGATCCGATTTCCGATCTCACCGCTGGATCGGTCGATCCAATCCGATCCGACCCAGAAAGGTTCCGATCCAGATCGGATGGATCTGCAGATCGGCAGGCGCCCGCTGGTGCCTGCCGCCGCTGGCGGGCGCCAGTGGGCGCCCGCCGATGGAAGTGGACAGCGGGGGGGGGGGGCTTCCCTAGCAGGGCTGTCCGCTTCCATCGGCAGGCGCCAGTGGGTGCCTGCCAATGGAAGTGGACAACGGGGGCAGGGGGCGGTGGACGGGAGCAGATGGCCAGGACAAGTAAGCAGGGGGAGGGGGGAGGGGGGAGGGGGCCCCGCGCACGCGCCGCTTACCTTCCGTGGCCGTCCGCTCCCGTCCGCCACTGGCCGCTACTGCGAGCAGGCTTCACGGCCTGCTCCTAGGTAGCGCGCCAGGTGATGACATCACCTGGTGCGCTACTCAGGAGCAGGCCGCAAAGCCTGCTCGCAGTAGCGGCCAGCTTCAGACGGGAGCGGACGGCCAGGAAAGGTAAGCAGGGGGCGGGGGGGATGGGGCCCCACGTGCGCGCGTGCGCCGCTTACCTTCCGTGACCGTTCGCTCTCATCTGCCACGGCCTCTACTGTGAGCGGGCTTCGCGGCCTGCCCGTAGGTAGCGCGTCAGGTGATGATCACCTGATGATGATCAGGTGATGATCACCTGGCACGCTACCTAGGGGCAGGCCGTGAAGCCTGGTCACAGTAGCGGCCAGCGGCAGATGGGAGTGGACGGTCACGGAAGGTAAGCAAGGGGAGGGGGAGGGGGCTTACCCCCCCGGGGCCATTCGCTTCTATCCACTGGCGCCCACAGTGGACGGCCCCGGGGGGGAGGGAGTTAGGCCCCCCTCACCCACCCGCCACCATCTTTTCCTCATAGGCTTGCATTGGGGGAAAGCTTTCTTTCCCTCAATGCAAGTCTATGGGGGGAGAAAATGGTGGCCGATCCAAAAATCAGAAGTTCCGATTTTTGGATCGGGATCGGACCCAGTCCGGTCCAGGGGGCCTCCGATTTTGTCCGATCTGATCTGGGACAGAATTGGAGGTCCCAATCTGGGTCCCGATCTGATCCGGGGGGGTCCGTGCACACCCCTAGTAGACACCCCCCTTAGATCTCAGGCCATGGACTGAGAAGACAAGGCTGAAGCTTCTCATTGGGAAAGATAGGACTGGTGTATGCAGCCCGGTGCCCTCTACATACGTTGCTCCACCTTGATCAGACATAATGAGTTGATGACTGAACAGGGCATCTAGGGCTTCATATGTACATCTGAATACCAGCTGCAGGGGGCAGCAATGAGGCTACGAGGATGAACAAAAATGTCCATTTCAGTTTCTCTCAGTTTCTAATTTTTCCTATCTTAAATTTGGTTCATCTTCAATTTCAAGATTTTTTTTAAAGTTCACATGAACAGCCATGTATGTTTCCATGTTCATTCCTCTGAATGTCTGAATGTTTGCACACAGTTTCACTCAATATGCAGATTTTTGGCAATTTTCCCAATATCATGCAAACTGAACATTATTTTCAGGGATACGTGTGTCTTTTGCCTGCACTTTTTTTTCCAATATACACATTTGGGGACACATTGTTTAGTGGAAGACTCCATTGCAAAATTCGCCACATGCGAATTTTGAACAATAACTGAGTTTTGGTTCATGTATTGGTTCGAAAGTGTGAAACTTGTCAAATTCACTTTAAAATGCAAACTGGACTACTTTCTCCCTCATCCCTAGAGTCTATTGTCCTCATATTCTGGTTCTGTTCTTCCCAGAGGCATTTGGTTGGCCACTGTGGGAAACAGGATATTGGACTAGATAAACCTTTGTTCTGTTAGACCAGAGGTCTTCTTATATTCTTCAATCCATGATAGAGTTTTTATCCTGGTGGCAGCAGCAAAGCCAGAAACAAAGCCAAGTATAACTTGACTCCGGCAACCTAGAATATTGCTTTTCCTGTGATATCCTAGAATGGTGAAACCAACAGGACCCCCAAGTTGTAGTGCAAAGGGTGTCCCATAGAACTCTACAGTCTCTGAAATAAGTCGAAAAGCAGGGATGCGTATCGTATCATTCCGATGTCCGATAATGATCCGATAATGGCGTTATCGGACATCCGATTAATGATAACGATACGATAGAAAAACCTCCGATAAATATCAGAACCGAAAATTTTAAGTCCGATTATATCAGATTTTTTTCGGATTATCAGAACACCATATAAACTTTTAAAATACAGAAGTTATAGGTTTATTTATATGGCGGTCCGATAATCCGGAAAAAAATCCGATATAATTGGACTGAAAATTTTTGGATCTGATATTTATTGGAGGTTTTTCTATCGTATTGTTATCATTAATTGGATGTCCAATAACGCCATTATCAGATTGTTATCAGACATCGGAACGATACTATACAAATCCCTACTGTTCACACAGTGGCCAACCAGCTGTTGACCAGGAACCCACAAGCAGAACATGGTGCAAGAGCACCCTCCCACCCATGTTCCCCAGCAATTGGTGTATATAGGCTTTCTGCCTCTGATACTAGATGTAGTGCATAGCCATCAGGGCTAGTAGCCATTGATAGCCTTCTCCTCCAGGAATTTATCCAATCCCCTTTTAAAGCCATTCAAATTGGTGACCATCAGTACATCTTGTGTTAGTGAATTCCATAGTTGAACTATGCACTGTGTGAAGAAGGACTTCATTTTATCTGTTCTGAATCTGTCATCAGTCAGCTTCATGGGATGACCCTGGATTCTAGTATTATGGGAGAGGGAGAAAAATGTACAATTTTTGTACACCTCTATCATGTCTGCCCAAGCTAAACAATCTGAGAGACAGAGAGTCTACTCATATGGCACAAAGCAAGCTCTCTAAGCTGTGAAAAATGTAATTGTCCTGGAGTGATAATGGCACTTAGTTCCTTACACATCTGCATTTCAAACTCAGCCATCTCTGGCAGGCAAAATGTGGAAGGAGGTCTCATCTGGTGGCTTTTGTTCAATCAACCGGATGCCCCATTCTTGTTTTCAGGTGTCCATGCACATCTGAAAAAATATCCCTACAGTTGACTTCCTTGCTGGGATTCTCGGTGAACAGCCAAAGACTCATTGAGCACGAACGCTGAACTAATCTTCTTCCAGAGCGACACCAAGCCCATGATTTGGCAGCGCTATTTGCCAAGTGGCGTTCAAGTGAGCAGGGAACTGAACTTTGGGGAAATAAACAGACGGCTTCTCACTCAACATTCTCCTCGCTGAACTTATTGAGCAGCTGTAGTTTTCATTTTGATGTGTGCCTGAAGCTGGTGGAAAGAGTATGTTTCTCAATGGAATGTTGAGACCCCTCTGGTGTTACAGCCTCATAGGAAACAAGATGCCTATGAAATGTCTAGGACAAGCATACGATTGGTTGCTCAAGGATGCTGTGGCCCATTGCTGGCTCTAGAATTGCGGTCGCCCTTGACAAAGCTCCATTAGTGAATACAAAGGAGATTGGCAAAACGAGCAGGGCAATGGTGGCACTCAGTGGAGGCTGGTGACTCCAATGCCACTGGGGCCATGAATCCACTCCAGCTTTGAAACAGAACCAGTCAGAACTCCAAAGAAGCTATCCAAGGTGGCACCAGAAAAAAAAATATTGGGGAGGGTTCAGAAGGGGCACAGTATATTTTCCAGGTAGCAAGCTTTGCCTCATTGGATTTCTGAAAGAGTGGTATATTTCACTTTAACACTCCCATACTAAACATATTTGCAGTAGGTCCTATTGATTTTGATGGAATTAACTTTCAAGTAAGCACACTTAGAATTTCAGCCAGCTTTGCTAATATAAAGACAATTAGGGTGGATGAATTTGTCTCTTTCACTTTCTATAACATTCTCATTTTATCAAGCGCATGTTTGTTCCATCCCACATTGTTGTTTTTAAGTCCACGCAAACATTTGTAGGCATTTTTGTATACAATTTCCCGTAATATATGCATTTTTGCAAGCACTTTCCCCTAATCTATTTTATTTTATTTATTTAAAGTACTTTTTTTTAATCCTGTTCCACAGCAATCAGTAAAACAAGACGGCCATTGCTAACAATCTAAAAAGACACGACACATAAGGAAAAAGGGATGGGAAGAAAAGAGGAAAAAATTAAGTCGTCTTTCAGCAAGTCTGGTGGTATGACCCTGCTTCTCCTTCTCAACTTCCACAGCTCAGCCTCCTGGGATGGTGGGTGGTGGTGACAGTTGTGGGAGGAGGAGCTTGAAATGACTCACTGAAGGCTGAGTTACTGGCAGTAAGAGCTTCAAGCTAAATTATGCTGATATTTTGGCCACACCCCTTTTGCCTTTGGCCCCGCCCTCTACGAGAATGTGGCCCCCAACAGTTTCTCCAAAATTGAATTTAGACTTTGGGCTAAAAGAGGTTTGACAGCCCTTGATAATTTAGCCTTGCTAATGTCACAGTATGCCCTACCACTGACCTGATCACATGCTTTGCATACAAAAGGTTCCAGGTTCAGTCCCTGGTTTCTCCAGGCAGGACTGGGGAAGATTCCTGTCTGCAACCCTGGAGAGCCTCTTCTAGTCAACTTTGACAACTCTGAACCAAATGGACTTACTCTGTAAGACGCTCTTCTTCCTGAGCTCCATGTGCCCTGAATCGGGCTAACCTGCATATGCAAGTACAAATCTACCTGTGAGCCATGATCCATCATGGATACTGACCCCGAACTCTAAAACTGGCCATCAGAGCCACACAAAGGCCATCTTTAAAGTACCTATTTCATACTCAGTTAATACTCAGGTGAGGAACCCTGAGGCTGGAAGAGAAGCCATTAGCATGAGGCTAACCATAAGTGAGAACCAGAAATGCTATGCCACTCTACTGAAATGACCCAGAGCTCTGCGAGGAGTTCCTGAACCATTCTCTGTCTTCTGCCTACCCCATTTTATAGGGTCCAATTTGTCCTTATGAGGCTTATGATGCCTCGTGTTTGCACATTTGCAGCAAGAGGAGGCAGTGCCGGCATCTGTCTCCACAAATACACCATGAAAACTCTTCAGCTGCCCAGTGTTGCTTCTTGCTAGCTGGCACCACGGACTCAAGCTCGCTTTCTCCTTCTCTAGCCAGATATATGCAAGAGACCTATCACATTCCTTGCCATCCTGAAATGGTTTCTTTCAACCCTCCTTGCCACATGGATTTGTGACCCCACTCTGGCAGGAGGGTTTGACTTCTCATTGCAGGGTTTTGTTTTTTTTAGAAACGTCCAGTAGTCATCTGTAGCCTTTAAGTAAAGCACCTTTAGCTCTAGGCTCCAAAAACCCTAGACAGATGGTCATCATCTCTTCAGCTTGCACCACAGAACAGAACAGCAACAACAATATTACATTAGTAACTATTAATGCCTGTTTTGAAGTGTACCCAATGTCCTTGTGACAATGTCCTTATAATTGCCTTCAAGGGAAGGTGCGTCTTATTAGTTTTCTTTCCAAAGTGGTGTGTGTGTGTGTGTGTGTGTGTGTGTGCATGTGTATGTGTATGAGAGAGAGAGAGATGGAACGACAGCTAAGAAGTCTGAGCTGCATCAACTCTAATTAGGAATATAAAACGATAGTGAGTAACAGCACACAATAGCACATAAAACAACTCATTAACTTTCAGGAATTATTTCAGGTTACTAAAAAGGATGATTAAGATGTCATAACAGGCCCATAGTGGCACAAAATCTTCTACTGTAAAATAATGCATTAACACAAGTTTTAAGAACATATTGGCAGAGCCTCCAAATTTACTTGCCCGGTTGAAAACACACATACCACCATCCAACTGTAAGCCCACTCCCAAGTTTTGTTCTTGTTCTTGTTTTAAATGCAAGTTCAATTAATTTTTGTCAGATATGCACTAAATTATAGTAGGAGAGAGAAAACATTTTTCAGCACCTGCAGTGTCCCTTTAAGCTGACTAACAAGTTACCAGAACGGTGGATTGGGGGGGGGGGGGATCCCATGGACCCATATGGCTATCTTTGATTTTTATGTACCTTGGATATTTAGCCATTCAGGACTGCATCTGTAACCATAGGAAGATGGTTTTATTCAATCTGAAGACCGACTTTGCATTTTGAGGATTTCAGTCCCTCCAAATACTAGGTAATACTACACCAGGGGTCCCCAATATGGTGCCTGCGGGCACCACTGATGGTACCCATGAACCTCCCCACCCCTTGCCCCCTTCAGCATTTTATTTTTAGTAATCTTGAAAAGTATTAGACTACACGTTCTCCTTCCTATTCTTGAACCTTTTGCAGATCAGCTGTTGGCAGGCAGGCAGGCAGGCAGAGAAGGAAAGAGTTGCATTCTGGCCCCATCCAATCTTCCATCCACTGGGCTACAGTGACCATATGATAAGGAGGGAAGGGCTCCTGTATCTTTAACAGTTGTATAGAAAAGGGAATTTCAGCAGGTGTCATTTGTATGCATGCAGCACCTGGTGAAATTCCCTCTTCATCACAACAGTTAAAGCTGCAGGAGCCCTGACCTCTTGACCAGATACAAAATGCAAAAGCTTGATGCTATTTTGTGACATCTTGATTGATTGTAATAAAGCTATTGCTCAACTGTGGATTTTGGAGCCTTGTTTGATAACGTTGCAGGAATGGAGAGTGGATGGAGAGTAATGGTGGCTCTTTGATTGGTAGTTCATATTACAAGCAGTTGGGATGGCATGAGACTTTGGAGGGGGCTCAAAATGTGAATGTCTCCTGTCCATCTCAAGTTGGGCCCACCTTTTTGAATTGGGCCCAACTAAAAATGAGGTTTAAACCCTGCATCTTCTCTAAACAACAACAACAAAATCTTACCATTCTTACCAGTGAAAATTACCTTTCTCTAAGATACTTGGCTCACTAGGGTGAGATCAGAAAGCCCAAACCCATTTCCTGTTATTCACATGGAAATCCTTGATATAATTAGAGCGCAAATCTTATTAGGGATGGACACATTCCCTGCATTTGAAGTTTTTAAATTTCAGGCTCTTTTTAGTCATGAATGTAAAGAACTTTGTGAATTTTGGTTGTTTTTTTTAAAAATCAAAAATGAACCAGAGTGAAATTCTCATCCACTTGCACCAGTCAAATTTCATAGCTACAGCTATTCCCACCATGGAGAGGACTATGTCGTACCTTACTGCCATATAGCTTTTAAAATATGAGAAGTCCATCAAGGGGGGGGGGGGGAGAAGGTGGTGACCCTAGTTAAACACTAACATGGTGACATGCACAGGAATTCGAACCCAGATATTGATGAGCAAAGAACTCAAAGCCCTGGGCTGAATGGGGAGATCTGCCAGTTTGGGGTTCTACAACAGTCAATTTGGAATATGGAGAATTTTGCGAATTTTGGTTAATTTGCATCAAAACTGAACAGAAACAAATTTCTTACCCAACCCTAAATGTTCTGCATGTTTAGACAGAGAAAAGCCCTATGACTCCCAGAATGCATCAGCCAGAATCTCAGTTGTTAACTGGGAAAAGGAAACTAAAAGCCACCTTTCAAGCAAAACTCTTCTGGTGGCAAATATGCCGTTGAAAAAGTGCCAGCCATTCCCAGAGATATCCCAGAAGCTAGAGGAGTTGTGGAATAAGATTCCAGTGGTCAGACATGGAGCTATGACTAGTAAGGGCAAAATGAATTATCCAGCTTGGTCAACATTGCAGGATGAATTATGTGCAGGAGGGAAAATCAGACAAGTGTGCATATTGTTCATAGTTCATTCAGGTTGCAGAATGAACACCTCCTTTCTTTTTGTGAAATGTTTTGGAATGGGTTGAAGTTTTTTTCTTAAACTGCGTAGCATACACACAGGACTCGGTGTGTTCTACATATAAAACTGAGTTTTATATTGGAGTCTGTGATGCCCACCCCTTCCTGCTCCTTTATTCTTGCATGAGAATCAAAGGACCCAGCTCTGGAACGGGCACCTGGGCTGCTGCTCACTGTCTCTGTGACGTGCCACTCCCTTCAGGCCTCACAGCAGCGCAGCCCAGCACCCTAAAGTTCCACCTCCCCTTCCGCCGCCACCAACTGAACCTGTACCCCACCAAGGTACCTCATAAACCATACCGGTGTGAATTAATGAAAGATTTATTAGCAAGATGTAAGTTGCAGTTGTAAAGCGTATTGGGTTCCTCAGGTAAATGCGTGATGGTTACAACAGGCACAAAGCGTAATGGTTTCAGTTCAGTGAAATTTCAATATCAACCCTGCCTAACCTGCCCTCTAGGCTACTCTATCACTCCTCCCTCAAGCTAGTCCCCCAAAATTATAAAACCTGTAGTTCCTACTTTCAAATCTAATCCTGACAAACCTAAACCCAAAAATCTCTCTCTAACTCACTCTCACAGCTCTTCAAGATCCCCACACAATCAGCTAACTCCTCCCATTCCCTGCTATCTACCAATCCAGCCATTCCAATCACCAGCCAATCAGCATGCACTCTCACATCCTGGTCACTCACTCCCCTCTGGGACTAACCTCCTACCATCCTGGTTCCTGCATCATAAACTCAGTAAGTATATTTTTTTAAACCATAAATATTTAAACAGTAAACATTCTCAACACATTCTTCTAACTACTTACGTTACAGAATGGGCAGGAAACAGCAAAACATCACAGAGTCAGAACTCAATATCCTGAAAACCTCGACTTTCATTTAAAAACACCCCTAGATAACTAAATAAATACAGCTCTTATGGCTGTATTTATTTAGTTATTCAGTTTATTTACAATATGCAGTTCAATAATGGAAGTTTTCTGGGTGATTTAGGGCACAGTCATATTCGGTAGGCATGTGCATCGTATCGGATCCAATATCCATCACCGATAAAAATCGGAGGAAATCGGACATCCAATTCACGATTCGGATACAGTCCCTTGTTGAACCAATTTTTTCCGATCCAATATTTTGGTTTCTGATTTTAATCTCAGAAAATCAGAAAATCGGATGCCATTTTGAATTATTTTCCCCATAGCCTACTATTGTGTTACAAAAATGCCTATAACTTTTTTATTTTTAAAGATAGAAGTAAGAAACTTGGCCACTTTGCAAATGGTATATTGCTACTCATGTGTGTGAAATTTCAGAAACATAGGTGCTTGCCTTGGATGTCAATTAATTTTTGAAAAATGGGTAGCTGTAGAGGAAATACAGTTATGCCTTCAACTTTTTTATTTTTAGAGATCCAAACATGAAACTTTGCCACATTAGAGATAGCATGTAGTTAGTGATGTGTGAGTAGTGGCAAGGTATTTTTGGAGAAATGAGGAGAGAAACACATTTAATATTTTTATTTTTAAAGCTAGAAGCATGAAACTTGCCCACATGGCAGATGGGTTTGAGGTACTTACGTGTGAGAAATGTCAGAAAGATTGGTGCAGGTATTTTGTGGCTATGAATTTTTTACTTTAAAAGTTCCAAAAGTTCCATATTGGTGGGTTTGACAGCTAACAGAGGGGAGAGAAGGGGGAGGGGTGCTGTTTGACAGCTGCCAAACCCACTGCTTTGGAACTTTTGGAACTTTTAAAGTAAAAAATTCATAGCCACAAAATGCCTGGACCATCTGCAATGTGGCAAAGTTTCATGTGTGGATCTTTAAAAATAAAGAAGTTACGGGCATTCCAGGTTTATTTTAGAAAACGTCACAGACACAAAATGCCTGCACCAATCTTTCTGAAATTCTCACACAAAAGTACCTCAAACCCATCTGCAATGTGGGCAAGTTTCATGCTTCTATCTTTAAAAATAAAAAAGGTAAATGTGTTTCTCTTCTCATTTTTCCAAAAATACCTTGCCACTACATGTGATCTCACATATTACTAACTACATATCATCTCAAACATGGTTAAGTTTCAAGGTTCTATCATTAAAAATAAAAAAGTTAAAGGTGTTAATTTCTTACCCCCAATGCAACCCATTTTTCAAAAATTAATTGCTACCAAAGGCAACCATCAATGTTTCTGAAATTTTACACACATGAGTAGCAACATACCATCTGCAATGTGGCAAAGTTCCATGTGTAGATTTTTTTTAAAAAAAAAGTTATGGGCATTCCAGGTTCATTTTAGAAAACATCACAGACACAAAATGCGTGCACCAATCTTTCTGAAATTTCTCACAAGGAAATAACTCTTACCCATCTGCAAAGTGGCCAAGTGTCATGCTTCTATCTAAAACAATAAAAAAGTTATAGACATTTCTTTAAAACGATACTATGCTTTGGGGATAATCATTCAAAATGACATCCGATTTTCGCATCAGTATTGAATCTGATCCGATGGACCTCCAATTTTCCGATATGATACTTTACAAAATCTGAAGTTCTGATTATGATATGATTTTTGCGCCGTGCACATCCCTAATATTCGGATGGTTGCCTTTGAACTTCGAGACTTATGGCCATCCAATGCAGAATGGGAGGAGCAGCAGAGGCGATCTTTGCTTATATGCTCCTCCCATTCTGCATTTTAGCTAGATGGGCTTTTTGCCCATCTAGCTGGGACTCTGGGGAGTGGAAGGCTAGGAAGCCTCCCCAGCTACTGGCACCTTCACCTTTCACTTCTCTCTGAGGTTGCTTTTGCAACCTCAAAGAGGCAACCAGCATGATTCTCTCAGGCCAGCTACAAGGGGGAGGAGGAAGGGAGGGAGAGGGGGCAGGCAGCTCAGATTCCTGGGTATGAGCTCAGAGCATAGTCTCTGACCTTGGATCCAGAAATCCGAAATATCCTCTGGCCCCTCAGACCCTGCCTAGGGGCCATAGGATTGCTCCCCTACAGTATAAATTCAAGCTGTAGAATGCAATAATATGCACGCATAACATCTAAAACAAAGTCAGACTAAAACCTAGCAACAGTGAATGACATTGGCACCTGGGATTTAAAAACTCATAATGGGTTTTAAGATAGGGAGGCTTGAGAAATTTAAGATGTCTTTAACCAGCACTGAAAAGACCACAACAGAAGTGCCAGGTGAGCTTCTCTGGGGATAGCATTCCAGAATTGGGATGCCACTACTGGAATTGTCTTCTCTCTAATAGCCACCTGCTTCACTTCATTTGGCATAGGCACCTAGAAGAGGGCCCCAGAAGGTCATCTTAAGGTCCAAATAGGTATATGTGGGACGAGGTGTTCCTTCAGGCACCTGGCCACAAGTATTTTATTGGCCAAGAAATGGGGCTTCTCTATATGTATTTTTATTTCCTTATGGCAGAATCAGAATAAATTATGCAAACAAGGAAAAACTATGCAGAGCTGTTTAATTTGCATATGTATACAGGCCACGAAATCCCAATTTTCTTGGCACCGAATTAGGGTAAACTGTGTGTTGAATTTTTATTTTATATTTATTTGTTTATTTTGCTTGTTACTGCAACATGCCTACAGGCTCATTGCCAATTTAGGACTTATTTCATTTTTAAAAAACAACAAGAACAGGAGATCAGAGATCATAACTCTTCTTATAGAGAATTTAATTTATTTGGGTTGATTTTCATGCTAACATGTGAACGGCTTAGAATTTATCAAAGAAAGATGCAACCCCAGATGGATCCAATTATGCACTTGAATTTTTAAAAAGTCTTTGTGTATTCTAGTAATGGGTGCAGCATAAAACTATTGTCGAAAGAGAAGAGAGGAAGGGTGGCAAACCAGTTTTGATCAGATATATTTGACTTGAGCAAATCTCTCTGTTCTTTGACTCCAGCCTTCATTCTGCTTGCTACTCCAAAAATGTCATCAAACAGTTCATTAACTAATCCCCATGAAATTCTGACCTTTGGTATTCCCTAATATCATTTTCATGTGTCCTAATCCAGTGTTCATTTGGGTAAAACAGGATGTGTTTTAACTTTGACAAAGAAATGCAATACCTCCCTCCCTGCAGGGCTCAGATCCACAGGAATCATTAAAGCTGCCATCCTAAACACAATTAGAGTGCAATCCTATACAGGTCTACTCAAAAGTAAGCCCTATTGAATTCAGTGGGACTTAGGATAACTGTATCTAGGATTGCAGCCCTATGCACACTTATCTGAACTCAATGAGCCTTACTTCTGACTTGCCTGTGATTGCACTGTTATACCATATTCATTGTATGTAGAGTTTATATTCAATGTATGTTGAGTTTAGACCTGTATATGATTACACTGCTGGTTACTCAAATACATAGAGGTCTGCCACGGACAATATGTGCAGTGCATATATGCTATTTTCATCTCCAGTGCATCCCAACTGATTTAAAAAAAAATTTTAAGACACTGAATCAATATTTGGATAAATACTATCTCTGAGATCTAGTGTTTGAGTTTGCTACTTGTTGCAACTCGTTCATGCACTAAAGCTGTCTGGGGAATTCTGGGAGTTATAGTCCAACCCATCTGGTGTGCACAAGGTTGGGAAGACTGCAAAGGGACAAAAACAGAGGACTCCTTGCTGTTGTGGGTGGAGAAAGAGGGTGGATGAAAGGACTAAAGGCAAGAGCACAAGGGGCTACTTCATCTTCTGCTTCATGGATATATTGGATGAAGAAGGCATAGGATTGGACCCATAATGAGTTATGCTTAGAGTAGACTTACAGAAATCAAGTCATGCTTATGTTATTCACCATGTCTTCATTCATACTGATTAATGATCCTGGCTTGGATCCAGACTAGGCCCACTTAAATTAATTTCAACGGGCTTACTCTAAGCATAGGTAACTCTGGATCCAATCCATTGTATTTATTATAAATACTGTTAAATTGGGCATAAAAGAGTTTCGATTCTCAATGTAACAGAATTTATAATAAATCCAGGATCATTAATCATTGTGTGTTAAAGAATGGGTAGATTGAAGTCGGCTATATTGTGGAATGTTCAGAGAAACCCATTTTGTCCAATAAGTGAATGTGTGCGAGGGGCAATGGATCATACCTGCCAACCATGCATCCAATGTGCGACCTTTGGCCGTGCCCCCAAAAGTAGCGTATTCGGTGTGAAGGGGATCTTTTCACCCACAAATGTATGTCAACTTAACAGTCTTTTAGAATTTAAGAAAGCTATAAAGACTGTTCTCTTCCGGCAGGCAAATCCAGTGGAATTTTAGAACGTTTTTAGGATGTTTTTAGGATGTTTTAATGCAGTTTTAATAATGTGTGTCATGTTTTAATCAGTTTTATGTATTTTATCATATTGTTGTTCCCCACCTCGATCCAAATGGAGAGCCGGGTAAGAAATAAATTATTATTATTAAAATTATTATTATTATTATTATTATTATTATTATTATGTTGTGTGTGTAGGGCTCCTCCATGCAAGAGGGAGCCCCAGCTGCCAATTCATTAAATGTGTGGGTTGAAGAACACTTTGATGTCTTAAGCTAAATGTATTCAATGGGTGGGGGCAGGTCCTGCTACTGCAACCCTGTTCACTTCATCCATGCAATCAGTAGCCCAGTTTCATTGCACAAACAGGGCTTGACTGTATGCTGAGCAGGACTGACCTCAAGGATAGGCATGATTGGGCATCTGCCGAACACCCACACCCCAGCAGGGGACCACTGACCAGAGCCCCCTGGACTTGCTCCTCCTCTTCACCCTTGCAACCTGCTTGTTCACCTGCCTCTCGCTCTGGCCCAAACAATAATGCTAGTAAGAAGCATTACTTACTCACTGGCTCTCTCCCCATCAAGACAGCCAGTGGTAGAAATAATGAGGAAGAGGAGCAATAGCAGCAGGTACAGTGGTGGTAAGAAGATAGGCTCATTGGGTGAGGACCCTCTGAAGATCCTTGCCCAAGGGTCCCCAGACGCTCAGCTTGGACCTGGAAACCTGAGGTTCAACTCTGTTGAGCCATGAACTGGCTGGGTTGTTATTTTTCTTCTATTTTAGGTTTCTCCCTGATGCCTTAGTTTTCTAGGATTAATTTCTGTTTTTAATGTGCTTTCCACATTATGTGGAGAAGCGAATTTATACAGACAGGCTTCCAACAACACATAATAATGTAATTTGTTTGTATTAATAGGAAACTTAATGTCGTTTTCATTCATTAACAAAACCTTTCCACTATTGTAATATCAAACAGAAACATATTATTCCCATTGTTGTCTGAATAGAATAACTATAGAATTGTATCCCCCTTTAAAAAAAATATCTGGATGTAATTACTAAACAATTCAGGTTGCACTGATATCTATCACATTGCGAATCCTTACAACTACAATTGTTTGTTTCCCCACAAATGTCTACCCAGTTTTAGCCATGGATGCAAGCCTTTCAGTGGCTAAGGGCTGATTCACATGACCATCTGTTACAATCTGACATAAACATGACTTGCCCATTTCAGTGAATTATGATGGGCTGAACCTGTCCAATGCAATGATAGAACACATGTCCAGCTAATGAATCACTGCTGCTCAGTGCAACTCACTCTTTCAGGATGTATGAGTCATGACCTGGGCATGTATTGCATTGTTCACACAAGATTCATACAACATGTCCATTTCCCTGTGTTAAATGGTGGTGTGAATCCACTCTAAATGTGATCTTAATGTGAATCTTAATGATGCTTAATATGACTCTGATTTGGAAACCTTTATCGCAAAATTTTAACATAGGAAGAAGCATTTTAAATTTCTTTGCTTAATCCAGGTGTTTCTTGTGTAACAATCCTTCTGTTGCATTCACGTTGAAAGAACATCAGGAACTCAGTAGGAAAAAATGGCTATAGATGATACAAAAGAGTTATCAGAAGCTGACTTGAAACAGCACACGGGTCACTCGGCACTTAGCAGGGCTGAGACATTTTAGCCTGTGCTTTCAAGTGTTATTACCAGCCTTTTAAAAGCCTTATCTTTTAACTTTCTCCTCACCATCTGTGCTAAAAATAAAATTCCCTTAGAATTATACTGGCTGCAACTTACACTTCATGCTCTACTCTTGTACTCAGCATGAGTTCACACATAGTTAAGCATGTGATAATTGCAGCTGTCACTTGATAGTGTGCCTATTTCCATCAGTCATCATGTGATAGGGCATGGTGGGCCATTGCCTGTTAGCATGTTAGCAATTGTTGAATGACAGCAACTAATGTGGTAAACCGAACACAATACAGCTATCACCAAGTCCACAGTTTCTCTCTCTCAGTTGAACTAATGGGTGTGGGATGAATATCCCAAGTTGGTATGCTATTTATTCATGGTGGTATGGCAACTACTCCAACCACACGAAGTAAAGCTTCAACGTGACAAGAAACAGAAAAGTCCTGTTTGTCATAAGATGCAGTTTGTTCTTTCATTTCACCCATGACTGTTACTTTAGCCCAGGGGAATACAACCGCTGAGCACATTTGACAATTTGAAAAACTGTCCTGAGCACCACCACAAAATGGCTGCCATGGGAAGTATGGCAAAGGTCATGTAACCTGCCCCAAAGACTGAGTATGTGGCAGAGGTGAGGGCTGAGCCCCAGCATACATACTAATCCACTCATTTGAATCTATAGTTTTCAGCACCAACAGAAATCTATTTCACAGCAATACAGGCTGCCAGTAAAAAAATCTGTTAATTAAAAAGGGGATGGGGAAGGGGCACTTTGATGGGTAACAAGTAGGGCTGGGAACAGATCTGGATCCGGATCCCGAATCTGAAGCGGATTGAGGTGATCTGGACCTCCCAGATCCGGATCCGAACCAGATCGTTCCGGGCCAGATCATATTGTTCTGGATCGATCTGGATCGATCCAGAGATCTGGGGCCCATTGGCCTTCCAGGTCCCTGGGTGCTGGCAGTGCTGCTGGCACTCAGGGATGCCAGGCCAGCGGTGAGTCCATTGGACTCACCACCCTCCCCCCACTCTTCCTGCTTACCTGCTGCCTCCTTGTCACCGCCACGGTCCACCGCTGCCGTCCGCTGGCTGCTGCTACTTCCACTCTACTGAGAACCAGGCCTCGCTGCCTGGTTCTCAGTAGAGCAGAAGCAGTGGTGGCGGCGGCGGGCAGCGGCGAGCAGCGATGAGGAGGCAGCAGGTAAGCAGGGAGAGTGGGGGAGGGAGGGCGGTGAGTCCTTTCCCCCATAGACTTGCAAATTTATGGGGAAAAGGAGGGTCTCTAGATCTCGATCTGGATCCGAATCCGGTTCTGGAGGGCTGTTCACAGCCCTAGTACCTAGATCCATGGGCACATTGAGTTAGGAACCACATATGAATAGTTATCAATGAAGAAGTTCCTAGTGATCATGCATGTCAAAGAATTTCTCATTTTTCTCCATCCGCATGGTGGCATCTTGAGAAGCTGTCAGGAAGAGAACCTGTCAGGAGAAACAGCACCAATAGCAATGTGATATCTTTGCCCCATTGTAGAAGTGAGTAGAGTGTCAAAGAGGGATTAAGCAGCGTGACTGAGGAAAGAGGAAAAATGGCAACCTATGTCTGTTAAGACACAGGATTTCAGGAGGATCTCATTCTTCTCAGCCATATCAAAACGCTGGGATGCAAAAGTTAGCAACTTACAGGGCTGGCCCATAACATGTTGCTGCTTGACACAAAGGACATGATGGTGCCCTCTCTCCCACTCCATGCATAGAAGCTGACCTCATTTGCAGTTCAACACTGGTGGTGACACAATTCTCTACCACACTTGAGGGCAAGAGGCTATCTTAATGGGTGCATCACAGGCCATGTTGTGTATATAGCTCTGTCCTCCAACACACCACTTGCTGCCTATCCCAGCATCCACTGTGTGAGATAGTTACCTCAATCTACCTAATGGTAGGGCCGGCCTTGTAAATTTTGGTGACCTACAATTTATGGTTGGAAATTAATCCATCAGTTAGAATTTCACCACTGTCATTTACCCATTGTTCTTTTTCCTTTTTCTTTTTAATATGTGTTGAAGTGTGCTTCAATTTTGTGCATCTCAAATTTGCTATGTCCTGAAAAATGAAAGCATTGGATAGATATATTGGTCACAGATCTCACAGAATGGCACTGAGAAGAAATTATGACCACCACCTGAAAATGATAGGTCAAAGCCAATATGGACTTCAGCCCTGAAAGGCAGCCAAAAAATGTTTTAAATAAATAAATAAAATCTTTGTGAGTATACCATGATGAAATAAAAACTGGAGAATCAGTTCCAAAGGCTTGCTGTTTGCCATGTATTAAAATGTGTGTGTGTGTGTGTGTGTGTGTGTGTGTGAGAGAGAGAGAGAGAGAGAGAGAGATTTAAATGCACCAAAACAAAGGCAAAATATTATACATTGATCATTAACGGCAACCTTTTCTTCTTCTCTGTTTAGTACAGCAAGAAAAAGACAACCCAGCTTCAAAAAATCGATTGCTGTGAAACAAATCACAATTATTTACACAGGTCTGATTACTTCTACCAATTTTAGCAAGCCAATTATACCCCATATGCAAATGTACCACTTCAGAAAATGGCAGAGTCCCTCCCTAGAGCTGTCCACTTAGTCTTCTGGTCCATGGTTTTTGTTTTGTTTTTTAAAAAATTGTGCAATAGCTTTTCAACTGCTATTGGTATATGTTGTGTGTATTTTGATTTCCTTTGGAAAAAAAATCTGAAAGAACGGGTCTAATTAGGCACAAAATTGGCAGTTTTAGACATGCAACACTAACTTGTCTTTTTGTTGAGAAAAGCACCCCCTCCCAAAGTCTAACAATAACACTTTCAAAATATTCATCCAATTAAATGATTTTGTAAGATGAGTAGAAATCCACTGCTCTCTGTAATAATCTCCATTCAGAATAGTAGCGCTAAACTGAACACAATTCTAGGCTGTATTTTTAGCCAGTGGGACTTGGTATCCCACAACACGTCAAAGAGAAGCCTTTGTGCACAATCAGGTTATTGTGCTATAAATGTGCACTCTGTTTTTCATTTGTTGTGCCCAACCAGCTCATCTGCTTTTAAAGCCGCACTGCTGAAGCTGGGGTAGCCCATTTTCATAGTACTCCGTCAAAAGGTATCATTGCACAATATTTCTTCCAATACCAGTGTGATTGCTGCTGGTACGTTGCAGAGAGAATGTAACTGCCAATGGTATCTATCAAAGCTTTTCCTCGTGTGAAAACAGTGAAAGGTCTTGTAGCACCTTAAAGATGAGCAGATGTAGTAGGGCATAATATGAACAGGGGCAGGCAATCTGGGCCCCTCCAGATGTTTTGAACTACAACTCCCATCAGCCCCAGCCAACATGGCTGGTGGTCTAGGATTATGGGAGTTCTAGTCAAAGACATCTGGAAACCACCAGGACATCTAGCGTTGGTGAACTACAAACTACAAACTACATACATCAGATGTATGCAATGTTTCCTGAGTTACAAGCAGGTAACACACATGGGGGTGGGCAGGAAGGGAAATAAGATGCAGAAAGTACAGACAGTGATATTTGCATGTAACTCAAGATAACTCTTCATGCATTTGATGAGGTGGACTGTAGTCCATGAAAGATTATGCCAGACTTCTCCAACCTGGCACCTTCCAGTTCTATTGGACCACTCCCATAATTCCCAGACAGGAGGAATTATGCAAATTGTAGTCCAACAAATCAGGTTGTGGAAGGCTGGTTTATGCCATAATAAATTTGATAAATTTGAACAAGACTCTTTGGCCATGTCTACACCATCCATTTATCCTGGGGTCAGCTCAAGATCGTCCCTATGCATCCGAATGACACACAGGGGATCCCGGGGATTACCACTCACTTTCCCCAGGATAAAATGGATGGCACTTATCCTAGTTTTTCCTGTGCCCGGAGAACTGTGGGTGGTGTGGCACCAGCTCCCAGGTCCTACCTCCTCCCCGCGAGTAGCGGGGCCTCAGGAAACCAGCACAGAGCTGTCGGGGAGGGGCTCCGTGCCCATCGGGGATGAGGGGCAGCATTTTTGCCATCCTTTGGATGGCTCTCAGGGCTGTTGGGATGCCAAGTTTCCCTTTTTTTAAAAAAAATTACCTTGGTGCTGGATCGCACCCATACCCTTGCGCAAAGCCTTCTCTAAAAAAAAATTTAAAACATGTCGCGCCGAAACATCCCTCTTTCCTTCCAGGATGTCACACTGGCGTTTGGACGCTGTGGGAAGATCCTGGAAGCCAGAAAGCCCGAGATTCCCCCCCCCATCCCAGAAGGCTCATAGGTGTAGGTGAGTGCCAGGTTTTTCTTTCTGCAAGAGGCTAACATGGCTAACCCTCTGGAAATTGTTACTATGCAGTTATTGATAAATGGCAGGACTATTTCCTCTTCCCTACTCATTTCTGCTATTCGTTTTCAAAACAATTGAGGGGAAGGGAGGGAAGGGAAAACCATTTTTTGCCCATTGGGGGGGAAATTTGTAGGGAGGAGGCTATTCAATTCTCTCTTGGATGATAGCTCAATACCATTGGGGCTGCTACAGAAAAATCCCTGCCCCAGTGGAGAGTGACTCCTTATTTGCTCCTCAGGAGGGTCGTTGTTGACAGTGTTGTGAGTCAGGGATGGGACAAGTAATAAAAATAGGGATATCCAAAATGGAAGTTCCTCCTTGAGTGGATCGCCTCCATTCAGAGTTTTCCTCAAACCCTCTTTGAGCTGCCCCATTCTCCTACCTTTTGCCAGCTGACACCCTCACTCCCCAAAATATGGATATTTCCCCCTGTAAAAGGGGTGTAGGCTTGCAGGGGCAGAGGGAGAGCTCTGGAGCTTGGCAGATTTGTAGAAGCAGAGGGTTGGGTGGGATTGAGCTGCTTGATTAGCCACCCCCCCCCAGCAAAGTCAAACAACCCAACTGTTTTGTGGGCCAAGCAAGTGGGTGTTCGGCTATTCTTACTCTGAAGTAGGGCTTATTGTACATCTATATGTAAAACTCGACAGCAATCAAAGCGGCTGAAGCTGAGACTGAAGAAAGACTTCACAAGATCTCCTGCCTAATATGAAGTGAAAATCCAAAAAGTGTTTTCCAGGGACCATGTGACGATGGCGTATAGGTTTTGAGATGACAGACATGCATTTTTATTGTTAAAGAACAGAGAAGGCTTTGATAATAACTTCTTTTATTCTTTTTGCACTGAAACCCACTAAAGCAGAATGAAATTTAAATTTTTACTAATTCACTGGGAAAAAATGGATAAAGGCAAGGACAAAGAAGCTTTGATGCGGAGAATAAGCCATGATTTAATTCAGATGGTGAACTACCGGTGTGGTACGGTTCCGAAAAGAATCTGCATACCAGGAAAGAGAATATAGTCACAAGCACAAACCCCAAAAGACATAAGACACAATCCAGAGGAAGTTAGATCTTCTTAATGCCAACTGATCTCAGTGGGACTCAGGTTTGTACCAAGATTTCTCTGGATTCTGCCCAGAGCAGATGCCCTTCTTAATACCTATGTCTAAATAAATAAATGGGGCAGGTATGCTCATACTATGTCAAGGTGGCCCTCTGTTATTCCATGCTCCTGCACATTTAACAACTTCAATTTACTTATGCATTTATTTAATTTATTTCTTAGTTGCCTTTTATGGCTGTGGTCATCTCAAGGTGGCTTACATTAGGAAAAACAGTAAAATTAAGTCCCAAATTATAAAAACACCTTAAATTTATAGAATTTTAACATGAGCCAGTTAAAATAAAGTATGACTTCAAATATCTAACATAGGCAAATGTAAAACCTTTCCAGAGAGAGAACAAATGCATTTATAAAACCCTTTTAAAAGCAGCCACAGATGAAGCCAGCTGTAACTCTCTTAGGAGGGAATTTCATAGGGTAGGGGCTACCACTGAGAAGGCCCTGTCTAGCTTCATAATTTTCATGACATTCTGGGTTAAGCCATCACTGTTGCCTCCCCACACATCTCTCCTCTGTGTACTCCATTTGGGCTGGCTACTTCATTTATTTATTTATTTATTTATTTATTTATTTATTTAAAGCACCACATGTATGATTCACCATTCATCCATTTTAAACATATTTCCATAGCAATAAAATGCTACAATGACATCGGGACCAATGTGCCATTGTAGCATTGTTACAATGTTAACCTTAATTTAAAAACAAAATTGGAGTGCGCAACCTGTGGCTCTCCACAGGTTGTCAGACAGCAATTCCCATCAGGCCTGGGCAGTATAGAAAATGGTGGGAGTTGCAATCAAATGTCGTCTGGGTGGCCACAAGTTTCACCCTTCCCCCCGGTTTAAAGAGTTAATTCTAAATACTGATATCAAATTCATTTTTTGAGTGTGGGCCCTTACAGAGGCCAAACATTGTAACTGTTGGATATTGTTCGAGGTCCCACTTGTCACGGCCAAGATCCAACATGTTGGTGAAGGTGGAATGGAGGTAGGGTGACCAGATAAAATCCAGTTCAGGGCTCATGTAACTTTAACAGTTGTAGAGAAAAGGGAATTTCAGCCAGTGTCATTTGTATGCAATTAGTTCCTGGTGAAATTCCCTCTTCATCACACCAGTTAAAGTTGCAGGGGCCCTGCCTTCTTTTGTATATATGGTCACTCTAGTATAGTGCCTGCACCTTTAACTGTTGTGATGAAGAGGGAATTTCACCAGGAACTAATTGCATCCAAATGACACTGGCTGAAATTCCCTTTTCTCTACAACTGTTAAAGTTACATGAACCCTAACCTGGATTTTATCTGGTCAGCCTAAATGGAGGCCCCTATCCCTTCTTCTTCCAGCTAGGAAGCGATGAGCTGAGTAACATCAAACCTGCTTCGTTTCTCAGCTTTTGTTATTCTTAGGTGACAATCCGCCTGGATTTGTCCGGACATGCCCGGAAAATGGGGAGCAAATCCGCATCCGGGGGGGGGGAAACTGTTTGGGGGGGCCAAATCCGGAAATTTAGCCCCCAAAAGGGTGACCAGATGGCCCTGGGGCGATCCGGGCCAACCGGGGGGTGGCGGGGGCAAACCGGGGCGGCGGGGGGGTCACGCGGCGGTGGCGGGAGGTGGGCGGGCGGTGCGAGGCTGGCGGCGCAAGGCACTTACCTGCTGGGGCGTCTGCTTCCCTCCGGTGCTCGGAATTTACTGAGAAACAGGCTTCGCGGCCTGTCCCTCAATAGCGCGCTGGGTGATGACATCAGCACCTGGCGCGCTACTGAGAGACAGGCCAGGAAGCCTGTTTCTCAGTAGATTCCGAGCACCGGAGGGAAGCGGACGCCCCAGCAGGTAAGGAGCGCGGGGCGAGTGGCGTGGGGGCGGGTGGCGTGGGGGGGCGGCGCGGGGAAGGGGGGGGCGCAGGGCGGGCGGGCGGGGTGGGTGGGCGTCGCGGGGCGGGCGGGCGGCGTGAGGCATGCGGGGGGGCGGGCGGCGGGGGGCGGGGCGGGGCGGCGCGGGCACATGGGGGGGGTTGTTTTGGGTGGGTGGGGTGGCGGGGGGGTCCGGGATTTTCATTCTCAAAATCTGGTCACCCTAGTTATTCGTTCCAAGCTTCTCAGAGTTAAAAGATTCCAGTCACATCCTGAGCACAGGGGCTGCCTTCACAGTGCCAGGTTGGTGCTGCTCTGCCGCCAAACCCCACGGCATCGCTGGTGTGGGGTGGTGGTGAGTAATACAGACTGAGGAGGCAGCACGGGCTTTCTGGCAGCCATTAGGCTCATGGGATGCACCCCCTACCCTCTGCCCAGGTGGACAGCAACCAATCGGGTCGCCATCTGCCCAGTCACACCTTTGGAGTAAGAGTAGACAGCGGATGCACTGTACATGCCTCACTCCGGAGAAAAAAGTCGGGATAAATCTCCAACTGTTTTTCTCCACAGCTTTGCCAGAAAGCCCCAGTGTGGGTGCGGAGTGGCTGCTGTATCGTATAATTGATGTAGTGCCATTGCACACCCACCCCAGGGTTTTCTGTGCATTTAGACAGTCCCTTGCATCTCCTATCATCAACTCACTACTTTTCTAAACTAACAAATCTCTACTCAGAGGCAATAGTACCCCCAAATGTGTCATCTTTTAAAATCTTTATCTGCTCTCATGGGATACTGAGAGATAATGATCCATGGCAGAATCTCCTAAGGTTGTCCTTCTCAAACTCTCCAGATGTGTTGGGTTACAACTCCCATCATTCCCAGTCATTGGCCAGGCTGGATAGGAATGATGAGAGTTGCAGTCCGGCACATCTGAACAGAACCAGATTGGTGAAGGCTGACATAGTTTCCATCCAGCTGAATTTCTCAGGGTGTGAAAAATAATAAAAAATGAATCCTTTCCAATACGCAAGTGGAAGAAAAGTATTACACTTTTTGAGCAAAGTTTTCCCAAGTTTTAGCGGTGTTCAAATGGGTTCTAACAGAGAAGACTTTCTAATTGACCCAATTAGCATCTCAATTGCTGAGCAACATTAGACTTGAGGTACATTAACTCATAATATTTCTAGGCTACTGTTATGTTCCAGTTTACAACGCATTGTGCAGAAGAAGAAAAGGGAACATTAAGCAGCTCCCATCTAGAGAAGAGGGGGTGGGGGTGGCGAAGGAGAGAAACTATACTGAGTTGCCTTGAAAGGCTTTGAAACTTCACAACCTGAATGCAGCCACAAGAGATCCATCAAGTCCAAGAACCATTTTGCTAAGACATTATTTAATTCACTAAGGAATGGAGGACTACATTTTGATCAGACCAAGACCGGAAAAAAATTAATCACTATCATTTTTTTTTTATTTCTGCCTTTTACGGTATTATATTTTCCTATGGGGGGAAAAGTTCAAGGTAAGTCATAGTTAAAAAAAAATGCTTGTTTTTTTTTGTTTTGGTGCTGGGCAAGATATTTTTTAGCAGTGTATTTGCTATCACCAAGCGTAAGACAGATATTGCTCACAGTCACACGCACTCATACTAGGCCGTAGGTTTTTATAGCGCAATGTTTATCATATTTACTCAGAAGCATGTTCCACTAAGAGCCAAGTTGCATTAATGTAAGGCACTCTGTTGGGCTGCCCTTGAAAATGATCCAGAAAGTTCCATCAATTCAGAATGCAGCTGCCATTGTCCTGGAAGGGGCCAGGAGATTGGAGCATAGCTCCCCAATTCTTCACCACCTGCAGTGGTTACCCATTTTCTTTCCAGGCTCATTGCAAGGTGCTGACTTTGACATTTAAATTCTTAAACAGCCTGGGGACGGGGTAACTTTGAGATTCCTGCCCAGGAATTCCATTCCACTACAGAGGACTGCCTCTGTGTTCTTTGCTGGCTTAGGTACAGTGAATGGCCATGTGAGAGAGGGCCTTCCCAGTTGTGGCGCCCAGGTTATAGATCCAAATGCACCCAGATTGTGGATCCATGGGTTGGATTCAAAGACTGTTCTCTTCCGGCAGGCCCATCCAGATGAATTTTAAGATGTTTTTAATGATGTATTTATTTATTTTTCTTGTTTTTTAAATTTTAACTGTTTTGTGATTCTTGTGTTTTATATTGTTGTTGTTCCCCACCTTGATCCGGAGGGATTATAATATTATTATTAGGGATGTGCACTGGATCGGACCCGATCCACGATCCGAGTCCGGTCCAGTGGGAAATCGGATAAATTATCCGATTTCCGATCCCGCAGCTGGATCGGCCGATCCAATCCGAACCGGTCCGAAAAAGCTCCGAACCGGTTCGGCGGATCGGCGGATCGGCGGGCGCCCACTGGCGCCCACCGCCGCTTCCATTGGCGGGCGCCAGCGGGCGCCCGCCGATGAAAGTGGACAGCGGGGGGGGGGGGGAGGAGGGGGGCACTTACCTTCTCGGCCCGGTGGCTCCCGTCCGGCGCCGGCGCCTACTACTACTAGCAGGCTCCGCGGCCTGCTCTAGGGTGGCGCGCCGGGTGATGTCATCACCCGGCGCGCTACTCTAGAGCAGGCCGCGGAGCCTGCTGGTAGTAGTAGGCGCCGGCGCCGGACGGGAGCCACCGGGCCGGGAAGGTAAGGAGGGGGTGCGTGGAGGGGAGGAGGGGGCGCGCGGAGGGGGGAGGGGGGAGGGGGGCCCTTACCTTTCCGGCCCGGCGGCTCCCGTCCGGCGCCGGCGCCTACTATTCCCAGCAGGCTCCGCGGCCTGCTCTAGGGTGGCGCGCCGGGTGATGTCATCACCCGGTGCGCTACTCTAGAGCAGGCCGCGGAGCCTGCTGGTAGTAGTAGGCGCCGGCGCCGGACGGGAGCCGCCGGGCCGGAAAGGTAAGGAGGGGGTGCGTGGAGGGGAGGAGGGGGCGCGCGGAGGGGGGAGGGGGGCCCTTACCTTTCCGGCCCGGCGGCTCCCATCCGGCGCCGGCGCCTACTATTCCCAGCAGGCTCCGCGGCCTGCTCTAGGATGGCGCGCCGGGTGATGTCATCACCCGGCGCGCTACTCTAGAGCAGGCCGCGGAGCCTGCTGGAAGTAGTAGGCGCCGGCGCCGGACGGGAGCCGCCGGGCCGGAAAGGTAAGGAGGGGGTGCGTGGAGGGGAGGAGGGGGCGCGCGGAGGGGGGAGGGGGGCCCTTACCTTTCCGGCCCGGCGGCTCCCGTCCGGCGCCGGCGCCTACTATTCCCAGCAGGCTCCGCGGCCTGCTCTAGGATGGCGCGCCGGGTGATGTCATCACCCGGCGCACTACTCTAGAGCAGGCCGCGGAGCCTGCTGGAAGTAGTAGGCGCCGGCGCCGGACGGGAGCCGCCGGGCCGGAAAGGTAAGGAGGGGGTGCGTGGAGGGAAGGAGGGGGCGCGCGGAGGGGGGAGGGGGGCCCTTACCTTTCCGGCCCGGCGGCTCCCGTCCGGCGCCGGCGCCTACTATTCCCAGCAGGCTCCGCGGCCTGCTCTAGGATGGCGCGCCGGGTGATGTCATCACCCGGCGCACTACTCTAGAGCAGGCCGCGGAGCCTGCTGGAAGTAGTAGGCGCCGGCGCCGGACGGGAGCCGCCGGGCCGGAAAGGTAAGGAGGGGGTGCGTGGAGGGGAGGAGGGGGCGCGCGGAGGGGGGAGGGGGGAGGGGGGCCCTTACCTGCCCGGCCCGGCGGCTCCCGTCCGGCGCCGGCGCCTACTACTACCAGCAGGCTCCGCGGCCTGCTCCAGGGTGGCGCGCCGGGTGATGTCATCACCCGGCGCGCTACTCGAGAGTAGGCCGCGGAGCCCGCTGGTAGTAGCCGCCGGCGCCGAACGTGCCGAGAAGGTAAGTGGCGGGGAAGGGGGCTTACCCCCCCCCCGGAGCCGTCCGCTTCTATCCGCTGGCGCCCGCGGGCGCCAGCGGATGGAAGCAGGCGGCCCCAGGGGGGGTAGGGAGCGCGGGGGAGGGGGTTTACCTGCCGGGGCCGTCCACAGCGGACGGCCCCGGGGGGGGGGGAGGGAGTTAGGCCCCCCCTTACCCACCCGCCGCCATTTTTTCCTCATAGACTTGCATTGCAATGCAAGTCTATGGGGAAAAAAATGGCGGCCGATCCAAAAATTTCCGATTTTTGGATCGGGATCGGACTCGATCCGGTCCGGGGGGCCTCCGATTTTGTCCGAACCGGTCCGGGACAAAATTGGAGGTCCCGATCCGGGTCCCGATCCGATCCGGGGGGTCCGTGCACACCCCTAATTATTATAAAGGCTGAAAGAGTGGAAAGCTGTGGTTTAGATTTGGGGATCACATAGTGAGCATGATGATACCACCAGGCTACACAGCCAATCAGATGTGGCAACATGAAGACATGATGAAGACAGTTCAGAGTGAAAGCACAAAGCATTGCCCTTACTCTAAATGGGTAGGGGGGAGCACTGCCACAGCTTGAATGAGGCACTTTCTACACCATAGGGATGTAGAGGGCTGGGGGGCGGGCGATCCTGGAAGTAGCTGCTTCCAGAATCATCACCCTAATGCAGACCATTTGTGCAATGACCTGGGCTCCTCCCAGGCCGTTGCGCCATTGTGCACACCATTTTTTTTAAAAAAAAAACATCCGAGAAGAGGGCATGAATGCTCCAGCGAAACGGTACGTTAAAAAAAAACAACACGTGAAATCGTCCCCCTCCCCCTGCCATCCAAAGGATGGTGAAATGGATGTACCCCCTCCCCTGATAGGCATGGAGCCATGCGGTGCAGCTCCGTGCCCATTGGTGCTGCCGTGCTTACTCACGCGGAAGTGCGGAAGCACTTAGGACGGGCGGCCACATCGGGATTTTTCAAGTTTCCGTTCTCCCTGGAAAATCCCGTGGCCCACCCCCCACCCACCCCCAGGAGTCTCTGTGCATCATTTGGACTCACAGGGACCAGCTGGGGGCCATCCCAGGCAAAATGCCTGGTGTGGAAAGGGCCTGAGTGTCATTGGAGGGAGATGAATGCCACTTCTGTGGCTAGTAATGCAAATGTTTCTTGCCTCCCATTCTAGAGTGAAAGTTCCACCTCTGGTAGTTTCACCCTTTACCTCTTTTCCTTCCCAATCACATTTCCAGTCTCTAGCTATCCCTACACAATGGTCAAGCACATTTGAACCCCCCCTTGAACAATTGCAACAAGAGGGATCACTGTTTGCAGCAAGCAAGCCTTCACAAAAAGCGCTCCCCGTTCTCTTTCCCCCATGCCTGTGTGCACCCTCAATCATCGTTTAGACAGGCCAGCAGTCTGATTTGTATAAGGCAGCTTCGTGTATTCAGCTTTTTAATCAATTAATTTGAGACAGTCATTCATTCCCCCTCCACAGAAAATCTTATCAACATTATTAAAAGAATCAATGCATCCATTTCCTCCTGTCTCTCCAGGGTTTTTTAAAAATCCATTTTGCAATAAGAATGATCTCTTGGCTTGACCTAATATGTGCCTGGCTCATGAAAACTCCAAATTGGCATTCATCCCCTCCCTCTCCAAAATCTTTCTCCTCCCTCCTTCCCTCCAGCAAGCTGATATAGCAGGCAAGATGATTCCACTGTGTGTAGCAGAATTACTGGGCTCTCTTAGCTTCATTTTAAATAAGGAGCAATCATGTTCAATGGAGTGCACCACCAGGAATTTGTTTTTTAAAAGCATCATTGGGAGGAGCTCACTGGAATTTACCATGAGAAAATCTCACATGAGGAGATGGAGTTCTTCAGAACTGAAATTGTAGTAAGAGTAGAACTGGATTGTCAAGGCATGGATCCAAAGATTACATATAGGATTGTCCATTCTCACAATGTGATCCCTGATTAGCTGGGATCCCATTGATTCATGATTAGCCGGGATCCTGATTCCTGATTAGCTTGGATCCCATTGTGCAAAACATGAAGCCTCTGTTCACAATGAAGGGACATTTGAGGGTGGACAATTTCATTCTCACTAAATCCTCTGTTTTTTGTTTCTCATTTGGTTGTAGTTTGTCAATATTGATGTGTGGGAGGCCTCTGTCACCCCCTCCTTAAAAATAAGAGTGCATTCCTCTCTAATTTCCATTTGTGATTATGCCCATAGATATGACACCAGTGGTTCAACTGACTAAAGTTTTGTAGTACCTATTTTATCACTTGTGTGTCAAGGACTGGTGATCACTGCCCCATCTGGTGAGCCATGTAACTGCAACCTCTTAGGGAAGAACTTTCCAGATCTGGCCTGGCTCCCCCCTCCCAGGCTAGCTATTGGCTCCTCCTTGGCACAAGGACTATAAAAGCCTTCCTTTTCCATCTGAGCCTTGCTTGAGCAGCAAAGTCTACCTAAGCTCTAATGCATCTCTGGTGTTGTTCTTTGATCTGCCTTCTGGGTTTCTCTCTCATCCTGATTACGCTTTGGTCTTCACTCCTGACTCTTTCCAGACTGTTGGACTAGGAGTCGAGAGATCTGGATTCTAGTCCCTTCTAGGCCAAGGAAGCTGACTGGGTGACTTTGGGCCAGTCACAGACTCTCAGCCCAGCCTACCTCACAGGGTTGTTGTTGTTGTGAGAATAAATATGGAGAGGAGTAGGATTATGTAACTTCCTTGAGTTCCTTGGAGGAAAAAAGGTGGGATATAATTGCAATAAATGAATGAAATGAATTAATTAATTAATTAAATTGCCCATCAACAGCACCTGGACAGAAGACTGACAAGGCACACAGGCCACCTGGCTGGTCTTCCCCATTATATTGAGATGCACTGTATATTAATTTAAATTATAGTTATTATTTCTAAATTTGCATGTGTAGGTATTCATTAGCATATGCAAATATTATGCAAATTTGTCTCTTCGTTTTGGGTGATGCATTCCCTTCTTTTTGAGGATGTGTATGTGGCCACCTTATCCAAACTCCACAAAAGAACCCAGTACCAGCCAGGATGTCTTTACTATAGCTATGAAAGATAATCACAAGTTACAAATCTAGTTCTCGAGTGTGACTTTTCCTTTCATGCAGAGAATGGACTGATTTATTCTCCCCAATCAATGGGAATTTCTTGTGGTTTCCAGAAGAGATTGCTCTGTGTGCTCCATTACTCACAGATATCAGTTTGCCATGTTCAGGAACAAGAGGCAGGGTTAAACTCATCTTATCTGGAGTCCACAATTTATGAAAAGATAATCAAGCTCATAGGAAATGAGGTGGTGCAAGCATTTTGTTGAAGTGATAACATTTCTCTGTCAGCATGGATTCAGCTTCAAATACGTCTCATACTGATCTGGGGACTATTTTATGCCATGTTGATCCATCTGGGAATAATTGGAAAGATACTGCTCTCTCTCTCTCTCTCTCTCTCTTTGCTACCAGAAAAATGCACTTGAGTTTCAATAAAATATGCTAGCTTGGCCACCATCACAGATTTCATAGACATCATACATTATGTCTGTGGTATAGTGAGACCACCGCTTCAGATTGTCTACTTGAGGCCATGAATGTGGAAAGTAACAGGAGTTTTACAAGCTCCAAATTATCTACCTATGCAATTTACAATCTGTGATCAGAATAAATAATGCAGACTCAAGTTTACCCAATTGCATTTTTGCATATATATACACTCTGTGTGTGTGTGTGTGTGTGTGTGTATTTATTTTCATCTTCCAGAGTTGTTGGTCGTCGTCGTCGTCGTCGTCGTCTTCTTCTTCTTCTTCTTCTTCTTCTTCTTCTTCTTCTTCTTCTTCTCCTCCTCCTCCTCCTCCTCCTCCTCCTCCTCCTCCTCCTCCTCTATTATTATTTGCAAGGAATTGGGTAACAAAGGGAACTACAGGGAGGAATAGAAAGAGGCACAGAAAATTGAATTAAACCCAGGGGAGCATGGAACATCAGCCATGGAGATCTGAGCAGAGCATGAAAGCTGCATCACTTGGCCATGGAAGGCTCTGCCCAAATCCCCTCCTATTTTCTGGACCATTTCCCCAATCCTTTCTGTCTCTTGCATGTCAGCGAAAGCTTGCTATCAATCCACCTGCTAAAATCCCTTGCTTTTATGGGATCCTGTGAAATAAACAAGGCTGTGGTCATTAGTCCTTGATTCACTTACTTTTCAGAAGCCCCTATTACACCAAATCTCTTGTGCAGATAATGACTGTGTCCAAATGCTGCCGGTGAAGGTCTCCTGAGCCAGGCCAGGAAAGAACCATGGAGACTCATGAAAGCCCACATCAAAGCAGAGGTGTGCTTACAGGCCCTCAAATTCTTTTCCAATTGAAATGTAAGTGAGGGAACAGGCCTGCTTCTGCTGAGCAATGGAACAGAGCAATAGAGGCAGAACTGAGCAGGGAGGCAAGTCCTGCAGATCCAACATGGTGGATGGGTTCCCTCACTCACTCCTCCATTTTTGCCTGTGTGCCTCTTTATTTTCCCGGATTGAATTTCCTCCTATTACACTCTTTATTACATTTCCCATTACATTTTCTCCATTACATTCCCTAGGAGAATTTTCTGGTGGGTGGGACATGGGACATTTGTTTCCAGGCCTTGAGTTGGCTCTGAAAATGATTTCAGCTCTTCCCATTGTCCTCCAGAAAATCTCAGATCATTTCCAAATAAGGGGCTGTCTGTTAGAGCGGTGCGCTCTACTCCAAAAATTCTAAGCTTCGATGGACTTTTGACAAAGCCTTGAGATTTTGGAGCACAAAGGGGGCAGTTTAAAAACTGTTGAATACCCACGGAGTGGAAAGGAGCCCTGGTGGAGCACTGATCCATTTTCAGATAACCATTCCATTATAGTCTATGGGAATAAACAAAATTCATGCTTACAGCTCCATCATTTTTAAAGATAAAGAGTTGAAACTGGGCAGCATGATAGTTCTTACATGGGGCTTTAGCCAACCCAAGTTTGAAGCAGATCTGTTCATCCTTTGATTTTTAGGATTTTTTTAAAAGTTGGACTAACTGCTCACTTGTAGTCTATGGAAATTAACACAAATGTTTACAGCTCTGTAATTTTTCAAGATAAAGAGATAAAATTTGGTACCATGATAGCACTCAAGTAGGGCTTTAGCCATGCCAAGATTGAAGCAGATCCGCTCATCCCTTCAGTTTTAGGATTTTTTTAAAGTTCAAGGTTTTAAAATGCATTTAAAAAAAAAAAAAAAAAAAACCGCTGGAGCCATACCCTTCAAACTCAGATTGTCAAACCTCCTCTTTGGGGTCTTGCACCTCAAGCAGTTTCAGCCCTTGGGATCTCCAGAGACAGGCAGACAGGCAGAGAGGCAGTTATATAGGTGGGCACAGAGGAAGCAAAGCAACCAGTGACATCAGTGACCCAAAGACTGTCTTGATTCAAAGCCAGAAATGCATAAACCAGCCCTGCGAGGTAGGACAGAGGAGGAAAGGCAGCAGGCGGCTATAGCCATGGAGCACTGGGAGCAAGTACGCCATAGGCTCATGGGGTTAATCCACCAAGCCCAGGCAGCTACATCCTCCAGGCACCAGGAGGGCAGAGAGGCGGGCTGGCACAGAGACGTATGTTTTGAACGACTGTGCCTGCCTTGCAGAGCCAGTTTGCTGCTTTCTATCAACCTTCTGAGCTGCTCCGCACAGCCTTATTATTATTATTATTATTATTATTATTATTATTATTATTTGCATTTCTATACCGCCCAATAGCCAAAGCTCTCTGGGCGGTTTACAAAAATTAAAAACATTGAATATTAAAAAAAAAGATAAACAAAATTTAAAAAGCATAAAACAGATTATAAATACAATATCCATTTAAAACAACTATTCTGGGTCAAACAACAACACAACCCTCAACATACGTTGTTAAATGCCTAGAAGAAAAGAAAAGTCTTGACCTGGCGCCGAAAAGATAACAATGTTGGTGCCAGGTGAGCCTCGTCGCAGAGATCATTCCATAATTGGGGGCCACCACTGAAAAGGCCCTCTCCCTTGTTGTCATCCTCTGAGCTTCCCTCGGAGTAGGCACCCAGAGGAGGACCTTAGATGTTGATCATAGTGTATGGGTAGGTTTGTGTCGGGAGAGGCGTTCCGGCAGGTATTGTGGTCCCAAGCCATGTAAGGCTTCATAGGTTAAAGCCAGCACCTTGAATCGGGCTCAGAAATGTACAGGCAGCCAATGCAAGCAGGCCAGAGTCGGTCTTATATGTTCTAACCTTCTGGTCCCTGTTATCCATCTGGCCGCTGCATGTTACACAAGCTGCAGCTTCTGAATCGTCTTCAAAGGCAGCCCCACCTAGAGCGCATTACAGTAATCCAACTTGGAGATTACCAGAGCATGGACAACTGAAGTCAGATTATCCCTGTCCAGATAGGGACATAGCTGGGCCACCAACCAAAGTTGGTAGAAGGCACTCCGTGCCACTGAGGCCACCTGAGCTTCAAGTGACAGAGATGGTTCTAGGAGAACCCCCAAGCAACAAACCTGCTCCTTCAGGGGGAGTGCAACCCCATCCAGAACAGGTTGAACACCCTCCATCCGGTCAGAAGAACCACCCACTAACAGCGTCTCAGTCTTGCCTGGACTGAGTTTCAGTTCATTAGCCCTCATACAGTCCACTGTCACAGCCAGGCACTGGTTAAGCACATCCACAGCCTCACCTGATGAAGATGAAAAGGAGAAATAGAGTTGTGTGTCATCATCAGCTTACTGATAACAACGCACTCTAAAACTCTGGATGATCACACCCAATGGTTTCATGTACCCCATTTTCCACAAATACATTGGGCTCAAAGCAGTTCCTAGAAAATGCATACAGTGATACCACAATAGCCATAACTTATAAAAATTATGCTTTTATGTGAATTTGAGCAAGTTCACAGGCTCATAGATCCCAATCCAATATATCTTCGCTTTCGGGGCCAAGAACCAATACACCTTTCAGCCTGTTTCATTACCTTTTAATGCTTGCCTCTGATGACATGAATACAGTTATTGCCTACCGTGATGTTCTCAAACAAGAGCTGCTTTGAATGAATGCCTTCTACTACGTCTGCCTACTTTTCCATTCATGCCGCTGTCTGCTAGGTTTGGGTGTCTTGTAATTTGCCAATACTAAATCAACTTGCGTCCTTGCACAATGTTTAAGAAATCCATGTTTGCCAATAAAGCCTTTAATTTCCTCCTGTATTGATTCATTAGGTTTCTAAGTACTTCAGTAATAAAAACTCAAATGCTTGAAAGGGCCTGCATTCAAAGAACATGATTCGTATGCAGACGAAGTCATCGCCTTTCGTTCTTAGGAGTTGGTTCTGTGGCATTTGCTGTAGGGATGTTGAATCCCACACCAAATATTCAGAATCGAGGCATGCCAAAAAAAAAAATACAAAAAGGACAAACGAAAAAATAAAATTTGGTTCAATAGATCCGTGTATTTATCTTTAAGTAACTCATTTCCCAAACGGATGCCACCCACATATGATTAGAACTAGGTCTAGTTTGTAATCCATGCAAATGATTCCCAGGAACGTAGAAAGGGCTCGGATGCTGCTTTGCCTGCATATAAATTTGGGATAGTTTGAAATGTCACATAATACCCAATAACTTGTTTTTGTTGTGTTAAACCACCAATGTACAATGCACCTTGCAAAGCTACATAGGCAGCACAGACTGGTCCCTATCCCCCCAAAAGCTTACAATCTTACAGGGAAAGATAGAAGAGGGAAGGATAGAAAACTGTGGGCAAATAGCATCACATGTACTTAAAGCTCCGTTTGCAGCTGGGAATGAGGATTCAGAAGATAAGCCAATGGAGGATTTGAAGGAGAGATCTGGAGGATGGTAGACAGGTGGCACCATGTACATGTCCAGGGAGGAAGATGCATGCAAGAGGGAGAGCAAAATGCCATGTTTACTTTGATTTAGAAGTTTTAACCTTGAGAATCTAAATGGGTTAATTACTTTTTTAAACACCGCATAAATGCATTTCTCCAGGCATAGTACATCTTGAAACATAATAACAAGAAAACAACAATGCAAACCAAATCCCAATTAAAACAACCAAGAATATGAAACTAATAAAGCATGCCAATGCAGCGTAAAATATAATACAAGATGTAAGATTTATTTATTTAGTAGCAGTGCTTGTAAACCACATAATATAATGAAAAATCTCTAATGTTTTTAAAATGTGGGCAAAGTACATATATTACAATATAACAGCCAAAAAAGTAAAATAAATAGGAACAATAAAAAGAGGCAGAGCGGCATTGGGATGATTAATTCTTTAAAAGTTCATATGAACACATACGTTTTCAGGAGGCATATAATAGTCACCACAATGTGGTGAGTATGCATGAGTGTACATGCATGCTCCCTCCCCGATCCCCCAGCTATGTTGCAGAACTTTGTAACTCGACTGCCTTCTCAGGGTTCCTAATCACATGCTTACAAGCCCCTACAAGCCCCTATTCAGATGTCCTGCGCCATGTGTGAAGATCTGTGATGTACTTGGTGCTATGGGGGCATTTGTGGGATGGGGATACATGGTATGCTGTTAGAATAGTAGAACAATGGAACCAATTACCTAGGGAGGTATCTGGTTGTCCCACACTAGAGTCATTCAAGATGCAGCTGGACAGCCATCTGTCAAGGATGCTTTAAGGTAGATTCCTGCAATTGAGCAGGGGTTGGACTCGATGCTCTTATAGCTTCCTTCCAACTCTATTATTCTATGATTCTATGAGAAAAAGGTAGAAAGGTTGATGTGTCTACATGGAAAGGGAATTGATAGAGAGAGGACCTCCAAGCTTTCTAGAGTGTCCTCTGTTCTGTGTTGATATTCCTTCTCATGGTAGACTCTTAGGGTTCCGGACCTCACTTCCTAGTTCCTACTTCTTCGTGTTCTTGTCTCTCAGAGAGGAGACATCTTCTTGTCCCCCTCCATCTTGAATTGGGGACTCTCCTGTCCAACATATATTTCCTGAAATAAATGCAAGCTTTCTTATTTCTTTGCCCAAGAGGCTGTCTGTACATGGCCAAAGACCTGCGGTGGCTGGAAATCTGCAGTGGCTGTAACAGGTTTTCTTTTAATTGAGTTTTCATAATAAAATACAGTAAAAAAAAAACCTCAACAAACAAACAAACAAACAACAACAACAAACAACAAACCTGAAACTTTCCCTCCCTGTTCCCTCCCCATGCTTGGTTTGTTTCAGAATTTTCCCTATTCTCTATTCCAGGGTGGTATATTAAATAGGGATGTGCACTGGATCGGACCCGATCCACGATCCGAGTCCGGTCCAGTGGGAAATCGGATAAATTATCCGATTTCCGATCCCGCAGCTGGATCGGCCGATCCAATCCGAACCGGTCCGAAAAAGCTCCGAACCGGTTCGGCGGATCGGCGGATCGGCGGGCGCCCACTGGCGCCCACCGCCGCTTCCATTGGCGGGCGCCAGCGGGCGCCCGCCGATGAAAGTGGACAGCGGGGGGGGGAGGAGGGGGGCACTTACCTTCTCGGCCCGGTGGCTCCCGTCCGGCGCCGGCGCCTACTACTACTAGCAGGCTCCGCGGCCTGCTCTAGGGTGGCGCGCCGGGTGATGTCATCACCCGGCGCGCTACTCTAGAGCAGGCCGCGGAGCCTGCTGGTAGTAGTAGGCGCCGGCGCCGGACGGGAGCCACCGGGCCGGGAAGGTAAGGAGGGGGTGCGTGGAGGGGAGGAGGGGGCGCGCGGAGGGGGGAGGGGGGAGGGGGGCCCTTACCTTTCCGGCCCGGCGGCTCCCGTCCGGCGCCGGCGCCTACTATTCCCAGCAGGCTCCGCGGCCTGCTCTAGGGTGGCGCGCCGGGTGATGTCATCACCCGGCGCGCTACTCTAGAGCAGGCCGCGGAGCCTGCTGGTAGTAGTAGGCGCCGGCGCCGGACGGGAGCCGCCGGGCCGGAAAGGTAAGGAGGGGGTGCGTGGAGGGGAGGAGGGGGCGCGCGGAGGGGGGAGGGGGGCCCTTACCTTTCCGGCCCGGCGGCTCCCGTCCGGCGCCGGCGCCTACTATTCCCAGCAGGCTCCGCGGCCTGCTCTAGGATGGCGCGCCGGGTGATGTCATCACCCGGCGCGCTACTCTAGAGCAGGCCGCGGAGCCTGCTGGAAGTAGTAGGCGCCGGCGCCGGACGGGAGCCGCCGGGCCGGAAAGGTAAGGAGGGGGTGCGTGGAGGGGAGGAGGGGGCGCGCGGAGGGGGGAGGGGGGCCCTTACCTTTCCGGCCCGGCGGCTCCCGTCCGGCGCCGGCGCCTACTATTCCCAGCAGGCTCCGCGGCCTGCTCTAGGATGGCGCGCCGGGTGATGTCATCACCCGGCGCACTACTCTAGAGCAGGCCGCGGAGCCTGCTGGAAGTAGTAGGCGCCGGCGCCGGACGGGAGCCGCCGGGCCGGAAAGGTAAGGAGGGGGTGCGTGGAGGGGAGGAGGGGGCGCGCGGAGGGGGGAGGGGGGCCCTTACCTTTCCGGCCCGGCGGCTCCCGTCCGGCGCCGGCGCCTACTATTCCCAGCAGGCTCCGCGGCCTGCTCTAGGATGGCGCGCCGGGTGATGTCATCACCCGGCGCACTACTCTAGAGCAGGCCGCGGAGCCTGCTGGAAGTAGTAGGCGCCGGCGCCGGACGGGAGCCGCCGGGCCGGAAAGGTAAGGAGGGGGTGCGTGGAGGGGAGGAGGGGGCGCGCGGAGGGGGGAGGGGGGAGGGGGGCCCTTACCTGCCCGGCCCGGCGGCTCCCGTCCGGCGCCGGCGCCTACTACTACCAGCAGGCTCCGCGGCCTGCTCCAGGGTGGCGCGCCGGGTGATGTCATCACCCGGCGCGCTACTCGAGAGTAGGCCGCGGAGCCCGCTGGTAGTAGCCGCCGGCGCCGGACGTGCCGAGAAGGTAAGTGGCGGGGAAGGGGGCTTACCCCCCCCCCCGGAGCCGTCCGCTTCTATCCGCTGGCGCCCGCGGGCGCCAGCGGATGGAAGCAGGCGGCCCCAGGGGGGGTAGGGAGCGCGGGGGAGGGGGTTTACCTGCCGGGGCCGTCCACAGCGGACGGCCCCGGGGGGGGGAGGGAGTTAGGCCCCCCCTTACCCACCCGCCGCCATTTTTTCCTCATAGACTTGCATTGCAATGCAAGTCTATGGGGAAAAAAATGGCGGCCGATCCAAAAATTTCCGATTTTTGGATCGGGATCGGACTCGATCCGGTCCGGGGGGCCTCCGATTTTGTCCGAACCGGTCCGGGACAAAATTGGAGGTCCCGATCCGGGTCCCGATCCGATCCGGGGGGTCCGTGCACACCCCTAATATTAAATAAATTGTATATATATTCTTCCTTTCATGAGTCCCATAAATTTCTGCAGGCTTCTGCCATAGTTATTCTGTCCAGTTCTTTTTTCATATTGTCTAGGTATTTTTGCCAATCGGACCTGAAAGTATCTCTTTTCTTTTTCCTCTATGAACTCTTAACTTGGCTGCAACAGCTATATGATGCAGCCACAGATTCGCATCGAACATGGGGCTTTACCGTGAAGCTGTGCAGAGAAAAAGTTGGAGGCTTATTATGACTTTTTCTGTGGGAGTGAGGTCAGTATGGGCCATTCTGGGAGGGGGGAGTCCTGGTGGAAGCTGACTGGCAATTGGTCACCAGAAACCAGGAAGAAGATGGGTGGGGCTCCAGTACCCAGATGACCACCAGAAACCCCATGCTCCCTCGTTGGCATTGGGGTTACCTGATGCCACTCTGGGTAAGTAAAACCATGGGGTTTGCGGGAAAGACAGCACTAACTTGGTGCTGCGAAGACAGCCCCCAAGAGTCTAAAGTGTGATTTATCTAGGGTAAAGCATGCTCCTTCAGTCAGGATTTCACAAAGCTCAGCCTTATCAGGTTCTAGCTGTTCTGCTAACACTTTCCACCACCACCTCACCAAGCCAAACAGAAACAGACATCTGGGGAAGCAACTGGCCACCACATGGTGCTCTGGAGAAGCAAGCATTTAAAAACAACAAGAGAGATATGAAGACTACTTTGTATAACTAGAGATCAGATTTATAACAGTATTACAATGTCATGCCTATAGGTACATAACATTATTTTAATATTAAAGAAAAGATAACTTGGCCAAAAATCTCAGCACAATATCCCAACATTATTTGTTCGCACGCACAAACTTAAGAAGCCTCCAGCACTTTTAAAACAAGCAGCCTGGGTAAAGCTGGGTGATTTTGCTGGCCTTAACTCATGCTTTGCTTTCCTAATCTTTTTGTTTCCACTCCTGTCAAAAAAGCAGAGATGCAGAAAAGGTGAATTCTAGCTGAAAAGCCAGTTTTCATTGCTAAAGCGAGAATTATCCCTCTGGACAAAGATTGTCTGAATCAATAACACACCAAACTCACTGGTTTCATGTAAATGGTGAGTCAGTGCAACAAATCCAGCAATACATCATATGAGAGGAAGAAAAGGATGTTACATTAAACGCCTTCACCTAGTCTATTTTTAAGAACTGATTAGTAATAAATTAATGGCTCTGGGTTTATTATTGTGCTTGTATAGCCATTTTTACGGCACTTATATTTAGTGCCACTTATCAAGTACTTTTTGATACCCGCATATTACTTTCGAGAGCCATTTGGAAAATATTAAGGTGAATTGCTGCCTGTACAGAAATTTTTAAGTCTCTTCTTCCACTTCCAATTAAGAAATGCATGTCAAAAGCAGAGAAACCTGATTTTAAAAATAAATCGATCCTGCAACACAGTAACTTCATAACACAAACTAATTTATCTTGGAGACAATCCTAAATTTAAAAATAGACAATGTTTACCAAGTACACAGCAGTAAATGAAAATATTAAGATTTTTCTTAGCTGTGCATAGGGATTTTTGAAGATTCAAACTTTGCGATGTCCAATTTCTGATACAAATTCATCTGATTGGCAGCTCCCTGACTAATGTGCAGATCGCAATTCAGTTATCTATTGACGTTTTTACTCAGTTTTTGGCTCGAATGTGTGTCAAAATGCTATCAGAAATGTGCACTTTCAGTTTTAAAAAATACATTTAAAGGACGTATTTAAATGCAAATTTCCATGCATATTTTAATTAAAAATTAATGCAGAATCTAAATCATAGATGTATGTAGAAATGGGATGTGCTAGTCTTATAGGTGAACACGTGCAACAGACTGGAAATAGATTGATTCACCCATCCGTACCTCTACAGGCTATTTTTCAGTAGACATCTTCATCAGTAAAGTGCACCAAATTTCAACAGCAAACAACATATTGTTATGCAGTTACTGGTGCTCAAACATTACAATGGGAAAGGTTTTGAGTGTTCAGAGTAGTTCATCACATGCATTACCATACAATCTTTATAATAATAACCTTGTGAGCTCCATCAGTATTATTATGCCTGTATTATATTTGAGGAGGACAAGCGGAGAGATAGTACTGTGTGTAAGGCTTAGAAGTCTACTCCATATTTTCCTAGCAGTTTTAGCAGACTAGAGTTTCAAATTGTATTTAAGATTTAAGCAGAGGCTCCCTTTGTCTCCACAAAATAGACTGGTCAGGTAGCCATGAAGTGCCTATTTGATATGAAAGTTGTTGTAATAAAACCATACTCTGCTTAGACCACTCCTGTGTATTTTTCTGGCTCCCTGTAGAATTTTCAGGCTAATGAATTCATGGCGAAGGCGAGATTTGAACTGGGGTCACAGAAGGTGCTGACATAGAGGAGACACGATAGCACTCTTCAAGTACTAGGAAAGGTTGCCACACAGAGGAGGGCCAGAATCTCTTCTCGATCATCCCAGAGTGCAGGACACAGAATAATGGGCTCAATTTAAAGGAAGCCAGATTCTGGCTGGACAGAATCTGGACAAAAAACTTCCTGTTAGAGGAGTACAACAATGGAACCAATTACCTAGGGGCGGATCTACACACGAGGTTTTTGACGTTTTATAAGGGTTATGAAAACTCTTTGAGCCACATGACGCACTCCTTATAACGTTGTATAGCTGAGGTTTTTTAAAACTCACTTCAGTTATATACAACGGTTTAACTTTTAATAAATCGTTTTAAGTAAAAGAATGTGTCCTTCCTTACCGTTTCTGATTCATGGGGGCAGTGCTTCCTTTACTGGTGCCCAAATGCTTAGCAGTTGATTGGTGGGGAAGAAAGAGGAAGTGGACCAGTGAACTACAACACCCACAATTCTTCGCCCTATACTCGCTAGGGAATGACAGAGGAACTAAGAAGGAAGTGTGTAACTGAACTACAACCCCCACAATGCCTTGCCCTAAACTCATTGAAAAACGAAAGAGAAAGAGACAGGGCAGAACAGTGTGTGACCACATACACTGCTTTAAAGACAGAAGACTGTTCTCCTGTAACGTGAGTACTCAGTAATGTGGCCTAAGACGTTTTAGAACGCACCTATTTGGAACATTTTAAAATACAATTTAAAATGTTCCAAAGGACTGTGTGGATTCCCCCCTAGGGAGGTTGTGGGCTCTCCCACACTAGAGACCTTCAAGATTCAGCTGGACAGCCATCTTTCAGGTGTGCGTTAAAGTGGATTCCTGCATTGAGCAGGGGGTTGGACTCGATGGCCTTATAGGCCCCTTCGAACTCCACTATTCTATGATTCAATGAAAGAACTGCACAAAGATATAAACAAAAAGCATCCCACAGTATCTGAAAATGGCTGCAAAGGAAAGTTCAAATTCAAGGCAGATTTTTGTCTATGTGCTTATCTAAAAGAATAGAGCAGGGACAGGAAACGTGGCCTTCCAGATGTTGTTGGGTTGCAACTCCTATCTACCTTAACCATTAGTTATGCTGCCGAAGGCTGATGGGAGTTGTAATCCATCCGCATCTGGGGGACTACACATCCCCTATCCCTGAAACAGCAACTAGTACAACTTATGTAAGGAAGGGAAGTAGGGTTCACTTGACAGATACAAAACAGCAGTTGTTCTGTACATTAACAAAAACATATTAACAAATAAGCAATAATTTGGCAGATGCATACAGGGACAAGTGGCAGATGAAAATAAATGAATTAATATACACAGAAAAATAAAGCTACTGTCGGTCACTGGCGCATATTGTTCCTTATTAGAAAAAACTACAGGCACCATAAAGCACTAGGCACCATACAGAAGTCTGAGAGCCCATGAATGTCATGAATAAGCATAGCACCTAAACCCAAAGTTCTAGTGAGCTATACCTAGAATTGCCAATGAATTTTGCTTAAAGTGACATTTGAAGCCAGTTTGGAGGGAGATGGATTTGGACAGACAACACATCTGAAGCGAGTTTGAATAATTTCCATAAGTGCGCAAAATGTCTCTCACCCATTTCTAAGTTGCTCTTGAATTTTGCCCAAAACAGCATTCAAAGTGAATTGAATTTGAAGGGTTGTATTTTGGACAAAATGTCTTTAGGTGAGACAAGGAAATGTGCATATATATATATATATATATATATACTTTTCCAGGGGATATTTCTCTCATTATCATGTCCAGGTTGACACGTTGATGGCTAATTAAATATCAAAGAAAAGAATATCACACCAAGGCATAATACTATATCTGAATGGTATATTTTTGAAATTCATCTGAAATGGAGGAAATTATCAACTGAAGCTACACTGCAGGCTCATTCGTACATTCTCCATTCATGTTGGGTTAAGACAGCTTTCGCAACTTGGTGCCCTCCAGATATTTTGGATTACAACTTCCAGTATTCCTTACTGCTGGCCATGCTGGCTGTGATTGCTGGGCGATGAAGTCCAAAACATCTAGAGGTTACCAGGTTGGAAAAGTCTGGCATAAGAGATAGAAGAGACTTGGTCATGATACCTCAGTATCTGCAGAAATATTCCAGGAAGTTGTTTGTGAGTCATAGTAAGGATTCTCAAATGAAAAATCTCACTGAGGAAATCTTTGCCTTATGGTTGATCTCAAAATGACAATGACACACAATTATAAATGGCATTTCTGTGACTTAGGGTACAATCCTACACTTCCCAAGAAGAAAGCGCCATTGACACCATGTTTGGGTCCGGGTTAACTGCAGGATTGCCTTCTTCCACACAATCCATGCCGCACGCTCAAGTCCTCTGGGAAGAACTTATTACCATCGGCCAAGACTAGGCTGACATCCGTCACCCAGAGGACTGCTCCCAGACTGTGGAACGACCTGTCGGAAGAGATCCGCCAACTTACCAGTTTTCTAGAACTTAAGAGAACAATAAAGACTGATCTCTTCCAGCAGGCCTACCCAGTCGAATTTTAAGACTTTGTTGATTTTAATGATGTGTTAATTTTTATATGCTTTTAATCAGTTTTATGTATTTTATATTTATTTTATATTGTTTTTACTCATGTTGTTCATCCAGAGGGAGAGGGAGAGGCGGGTGAAAAATAAATTATTATTATTATTATTATTATTATTATTATTATTTATAGGATTGTACTGTAAGAGGAAAAATGTTGTCCTCCAAATGAAGAAAATATGATGTAATTTGAATTTCTGTGGATATGCATTTTCTAAAAATGGGCTCTCGGCAGAACCAAAGAAAATACTGGCAGTTCAAGCAACAAAAGTACCAAACACCATAAGTGAGATTTAAAAGCCTACTGAGACTAATTAGTTGTGATTCATCCCAGACTATCCTATATTAACACAGACTCACTGTGAGATTTACCTAAGCTACGTGTAGTCTGGGAATGGAGTAGGAAAAGATTTAGACAAGGATTAACAGCACAGCAGACCCTTCTGGGGTAATTGTACATGCCAGCCTAAATCACTGGAATAATTCCGATGCCAGAGAGCCATATGATAACATATGCATGCAGAGTGCCAATGCCAAGACTGATTTTATAGGCTTGCCATAGGTCCTCTTTTATAGAGAACTGTACTCTATTGGAAAGATTGCCAGAGAACCATCCTCTGTTTGAAGGTGTCCTCTCTTTGAAGGGCTGTCCTATCCAATTCTGGTTTAAATGATGACGAACCATCATAGGTCTGTGCAGTACATTTCATTAGGGTGTGCAGCCAGGGATTTTTTTTAAAAGGCTAACATTTATTGAATACTCACTTATAAAGGACATTTATTTTTATTCATTTATGTATTACACACTGTAGACACAGATGCCCTACTGTGCATTTGGCTTGCCTAGCCGTGGGAGGGCTGTTGCAGATGGGGGGGGGATGAGGAGATGCTCCTCAAGCCCCATCATTGGTGGGGCTTTGTGATGACGCTGCCTTTTCATTCCTGCTGCTGGGAACAATGATGCTTTCTCAGAGGCAGCAGTTCTTTGGCGTAGCTGCAGAGCAGCCGGAGGGCCATTCCCACTGTGTCTGGACCCCCCTCTGGATCCCTACTCAATGCCACCCTTTAATTCGGCACCTATTGCTTGAGACATTAGGGTGTGCCTGGGCACACTCAACACACCCCTTGCACACACCTATGAGAACCATGAGAACTGTGACCATCAACTCTTAGCACCTGGACAGGAGACTGAACTGACAGGCACACACAGGTCTTCTGGGCACAGTCTTCGACACTATGGTGAAATGTACTGCATTTCTATTTAAATTATTATCATTATTTCTCAATTTGCATCCATACTACTACTACAACTAATAATAATAATTTATTTCTTACCCGCCTCTCCCTTCTGGATCAAGGTGGGGAACAACATAATACAAACAATATAAAATTCCTAAAACTGATTAAAAGCATATAAAAATTAACACATCATTAAAATCAGCCAAGTCTTAAAATTCGACTGGGTAGGCCTGCCGAAAGAGATCAGTCTTTATAGCTCTCTTAAATTCTAGAAGACTGGTAAGTTGGCAGATCTCTCCCGGCAGGTCGTTCAACAGTCTGGGAGCAGCAGAAGAGAAGGTCCTCTGGGTAACGGTTGTCAACCTAGTCTTGGCCGACTGTAGTAAATTCTTCCCAGAGGACCTGAGCGTGTGGGGCGGATTGTATGGGAGAAGGCGATCCTGCAGGTAACCTGGACTCAAACCTTGTATGGCTTTAAAGGATATAACCAATACTTTGTACTAAGCCCGGGAACTAATTGGCAGCCAGTGGAGTGATTTTAAAACTGGTGTGATATGGTCACCCCTAGATGTACCGGTGACCAACCTGGAAGTTGTATTTTGAACTAGTTGAAGTTTCCAGACTAGGCACAGAGGTAGCCCTATGTACAGCACATTGCAAAAGTCAAGCCTCGAAGTTACTAGCGCGTGCACTACCGTTTTTAGGTCTTCCAACTCTAGGAAGGGGCGCAGCTGGGTTCAAGTATGCAGATTTTATGGAAATTGGTGTCCTCTTTTGTCCTTTTTGGGGGGATTCAAAAGTGGCCACCCTACTAGTAAATAGAAGTAAAAAGAGAGCCCTGCCAGTTGTGTGGGAATGTGATTGTTTCTGCATGTATGCAGGTTTACCATAGTCTGAGTTCTAGAAATGATCCTGTCAGTAGTTCAAATTCAATTCCACCAGTGAACAGACAGAGGCTGTTACTTAGGTTGATCATATGGAAACAAGGACAGGGCTCCTGTATCTTTAACAGTTGTATAGAAAAGGGAATTTCAGCAGGTGTCATTTGTATGCATGCAGCACCTGGTGAAATTCCCTCTTCATCACAACAATTAAAGCTGCAGAAGCCTGTCCGTCTCTTGACCAGATACAAAAGGGAGTATTTTTGGGCCACATCAATCGCATTAATCTTTTGTAAACCACCCAGAGAGCTTCGGCTATCTGGCGGTATAGAAATGTAATAAATAAGAATAATTTGTTGGCAAGGGCAAGGAATGTTGTGATATGATGATCTCAAATCACACAGCAAATTGTTCCAAAATTTCACTGTGTGATTCAGGGCCATCACATCTCAGGTTTCCCTGCCCCTGCTGATGTGGATTGTGGGTAAGAACACTTACTATTAGGGGTGTGCACGGACCCCCCGGATCGGATCGGGACCCGGATCGGGACCTCCAATTTTGTCCCGGACCGGTTCGGACAAAATCGGAGGCCCCCCGGACCGGATCGAGTCCGATCCCGATCCAAAAATCGGAAATTTTTGGATCGGCCGCCATTTTTTTCCCCATAGACTTGCATTGCAATGCAAGTCTATGAGGAAAAAATGGCGGCGGGTGGGTAAGGGGGGGCCTAACTCCCTCCCCCCCCCGGGGCCGTCCGCTGTGGACGGCCCCGGCAGGTAAACCCCCTCCCCCGCGCTCCCTACCCCCCCTGGGGCCGCCTGCTTCCATCCGCTGGCGCCCGCGGGCGCCAGCGGATAGAAGCGGACGGCTCCGGGGGGGGGTAAGCCCCCTTCCCCGCCACTTACCTTCTCGGCACGTCCGGCGCCGGCGGCTACTACCAGCGGGCTCCGCGGCCTACTCTCGAGTAGCGCGCCGGGTGATGACATCACCCGGCGCGCCACCCTGGAGCAGGCCGCGGAGCCTGCTGGTAGTAGTAGGCGCCGGCGCCGGACGGGAGCCGCCGGGCCGGGCAGGTAAGGGCCCCCCTCCCCCCTCCCCCCTCCGCGCGCCCCCTCCTCCCCTCCACGCACCCCCTCCTTACCTTTCCGGCCCGGCGGCTCCCGTCCGGCGCCGGCGCCTACTACTTCCAGCAGGCTCCGCGGCCTGCTCTAGAGTAGTGCGCCGGGTGATGACATCACCCGGCGCGCCATCCTAGAGCAGGCCGCGGAGCCTGCTGGGAATAGTAGGCGCCGGCGCCGGACGGGAGCCGCCGGGCCGGAAAGGTAAGGGCCCCCCTCCCCCCTCCGCGCGCCCCCTCCTCCCCTCCACGCACCCCCTCCTTACCTTTCCGGCCCGGCGGCTCCCGTCCGGCGCCGGCGCCTACTACTTCCAGCAGGCTCCGCGGCCTGCTCTAGAGTAGTGCGCCGGGTGATGACATCACCCGGCGCGCCATCCTAGAGCAGGCCGCGGAGCCTGCTGGGAATAGTAGGCGCCGGCGCCGGACGGGAGCCGCCGGGCCGGAAAGGTAAGGGCCCCCCTCCCCCCTCCGCGCGCCCCCTCCTCCCCTCCACGCACCCCCTCCTTACCTTTCCGGCCCGGCGGCTCCCGTCCGGCGCCGGCGCCTACTACTTCCAGCAGGCTCCGCGGCCTGCTCTAGAGTAGCGCGCCGGGTGATGACATCACCCGGCGCGCCATCCTAGAGCAGGCCGCGGAGCCTGCTGGGAATAGTAGGCGCCGGCGCCGGACGGGAGCCGCCGGGCCGGAAAGGTAAGGGCCCCCCTCCCCCCTCCGCGCGCCCCCTCCTCCCCTCCACGCACCCCCTCCTTACCTTTCCGGCCCGGCGGCTCCCGTCCGGCGCCGGCGCCTACTACTACCAGCAGGCTCCGCGGCCTGCTCTAGAGTAGCGCGCCGGGTGATGACATCACCCGGCGCGCCACCCTAGAGCAGGCCGCGGAGCCTGCTGGGAATAGTAGGCGCCGGCGCCGGACGGGAGCCGCCGGGCCGGAAAGGTAAGGGCCCCCCTCCCCCCTCCCCCCTCCGCGCGCCCCCTCCTCCCCTCCACGCACCCCCTCCTTACCTTCCCGGCCCGGTGGCTCCCGTCCGGCGCCGGCGCCTACTACTACCAGCAGGCTCCGCGGCCTGCTCTAGAGTAGCGCGCCGGGTGATGACATCACCCGGCGCGCCACCCTAGAGCAGGCCGCGGAGCCTGCTAGTAGTAGTAGGCGCCGGCGCCGGACGGGAGCCACCGGGCCGAGAAGGTAAGTGCCCCCCTCCTCCCCCCCCCGCTGTCCACTTTCATCGGCGGGCGCCCGCTGGCGCCCGCCAATGGAAGCGGCGGTGGGCACCAGTGGGCGCCCGCCGATCCGCCGATCCGCCGAACCGGTTCGGAGCTTTTTCGGACCGGTTCGGATTGGATCGGCCGATCCAGCTGCGGGATCGGAAATCGGATAATTTATCCGATTTCCCACTGGACCGGACTCGGATCGTGGATCGGGTCCGATCCAGTGCACATCCCTACTTACTATATAGGCCAGATCTACACCAAGCAGGATATGACACTTTGAAAACGGTTTGAAAACTGTACATGGTGTGTGCCCTGGGCCCCAACAGTTGTCACTACTGTTATAAACCGTTTTAAAGCAGGAGTGTAGATCCTGCCTATGTCTCAGCCCCAACTTACACAGTGAGTTGTTCCAAATGATATGCCTTGGGGATGCCAATCTCCATGTCAACAGGACCATCTAGGCTAGTCCATGAACACAGTCCCTCTGACATGGAATTCCATCCACCAAACCTGACATCCTCTCCACCTTATCCTGCCCCCCATGTCAAATTATCACTCGATGGCTGGGGCTGCAAGACAGAGCATTCCCAGTCCCCTAAATTAGAGCGCAATGTCCTACCCTTAATTTTTAGGTCACTCGCTTGTGAGTCGTGCAATTCAAGTCAGCGGGATTACTTGCAACTAAGCAATCTCAGGTTAGCTGCCCCCAAACTCATTTAAACAAACAGCACGCCACAAGGCGAGTTGATCACCTGTGACTTCAATGCCTAATTAGTTATTTTTCTGTGCATTTTGATTGAGGCTCCTATTCATGGGGATGTTGCTCTACGATCACTTCAAAACAGAAAGGTGAATTTAGAAAACATTAAACTGTGTCTAGACTTGAAGTCCTAATATAGTAAATTGTATGCAAGTGTCAGAGTAAGTCAGGGAATCAATAGTCTTTTACAAACACATTCTGAGTTTGGCCTTCAGCAGACAATATGCCACATTTACACATTTTTAATAGAAAAATGAGCAGTTGGGGAGAAAAAGGAGAGAGAAAATAATTATCTTACCAACCTACATTTTTTTTTGCCCCTCAGGGTGGTAAGCATAAGAAAAATATAGTTAATTATTTTGAGAGTGATTATGGTGTTATTAGGATTTCCAGAAGAATATTGTTGTTGTTAAATGGGAAACTGTACCCCCTTATGGCTCATTTTCACAGAGAACCATCCTACTGAATGAATACTGAAGTGAAATGTTGGGGGGGGGAGTCTTCTAGATGAGGCCTTTATTTTGTAATCAGCCTGCCTCATTCATGGAAATTTACATGGGGGTGTATGTGTCCGGAAGACCTTATCGTCCAGTCGTAACCTGCCTGTGTTTTCCCGCCACTTCTGACGATTTTCTTTTCAAAAACAAAGCCATAAAGGAGAAAAAGATGGGATAGCTGAACAATGTCTTTTGACTGATAGCGCTAGATGTCCTCCATGAAGATGTGCCCATAGTAAGGGGAGAAGAAATTGAGGTAGAATTTGACTTTGGTTACCATTTCCATTATTTCCTTCTTTATAGCAGGATGGAACATCTACAATGAAGAATAGTTGCTTATCTCAAAGGCACTTTTCACTTCACACACACCAGGACTGAATCCTCTCAAATGGGAGATATGCACATCTGCAATCCGATCTGCTAAAAATTGTTGTAACCACTTCCCAGGGTGATACAGAGGGCCAACGTACAAATTTCAGCCTGGGTGGTTAGGTCACTGGGATGGATTTTCAGTATCATCCTGCAAAGCAATAAAGACAATTTTACCACACATAGGGTGTAGATGTGTAGTAAAATCTGTGGGATATATATATATATTTCGATCTACATTACTGTGGCCTAATAACTTTTGTGGATTAATTTGCAAAGCTGAAATACCTTCTGCTTCCATGTGTATATTTTAACCAGGAATGAATTGTCAAAAAAAATCTTTCCTTTCCAGCAGTCTCTCAAAGCATTCTTACTAAGACAAGAAAACTTGTGTCTCCTTTTCTATGATAATATCAGTCAAATTTGGTTTAATAGGTAGAATTACTTTGAAAGGCAGAGTGTTGCCTTTTGACACCGGGGGATAAATGTGAAGACAGAGAGATTGCTGGCTTGTTTTGTGTTCATCCTTGGAAGCCTGGTCCTATTGATGCTGAAGGATTTTGTGCTAAGGAACAGATAACACGGAACACTGACTGTCAATCTGAAGGAGCAGTGCTGTAGAAGGTGGGGCACAAGAGGAAGCTTCAGATCTTAACAGGGAGGTTGGGGCTGGGATGCACTGTGGGCATCTGGAAGTGTGGAAAGCATTGCTGTACACATCAGGGGTGCGGAACCTCTTTCAACCTGAGGGCTGGATTCCATTTCTGTGGGGGAGGGGGCTCATTCTAGTGGTGGGCAGGGCCAAAGGCAAAAGGGGAAGGACCAAAAGCCAAAAATAGCCGCATGTTTTAGTTTAAAGCTTTTACTATCAGGTGCTGTGCCTTAGAAGAGGCATTTTGATTTTTTAGAATAGGGACAACACTGTATAAAAGCTGGGAAATCACCAAACAATAGGTGGTGGGGAAAGGGGGAGGGGCCAAGAAAAGGGGTGTGGCTTTCTAGGGAGCCCCAGAGGGCCAGATTTGGCTCTCTGGCCTAAGGTTCTGCACTCCTGCTGTACATATATGGGAGATGTTGCTGGAATTCCTTCCAGTAGCAGCCCCTCATGCCCACTGGATCTCCAAACCTTTGGGTAGGGATGGATGGGAAATTTGTTCGATTCACATTTTAATGGAGCCTTACTAAATTTGCACCTCCCAAACCAACATACAAACCAGAACGCAGTTATACAGTGCTAGCCACACTTTTCTGGATTTTTTTTTAATGCAGGTTGCAAATGGGAAAAATGCATACAAAAATGCAATCAATGAGCAATGTGCAGAAGATGCATATATTAGGGGAGAGTACATACAAAAATACATATATTAGGAGAAATGCAAATGAAAATATATCTTTGATTTTTTATGTGGACTTTTAGATTTATGTATTTATTGCAAACAGATGCAGAAATGAGATGGAATGAACTTAATGTTAAAAACAACAACAACAACAACAACAACCCTGAACTTGACAGATTTATCCATCGCTATCTAGGGAGTGCCAGAGTAGCTGAGGAAGGAAAGAGATAGCTCCGAAGCCCCCATGCAGAAGCAGAAGACTACATATGGGTCTTTGAATCCCGTGTGTGTGTATGTGTGTGTGTGTGTGAGAGAGAGAGAGAGATGTTATGCCACAGAGAATGGCTTAAGTTTATATTGCTTTATTACTAAATGTGGTGGATTATTTTACAAGAACGTGCTAACCTTACTGAAAACTGTGTCGCTGCATAAACTGCTGCCTGTTGAGATTCCCTGGCAGTGGAATACACAGTGACATCCAGACCAAGCAGATGAATATCCAAAATAACATCAAATAACATTCAGGTTCAAACTTGACTAACACTGTGTGAAACCTGGGAAAGAGATCAAAATCAGATGGATATTCTTTGATCAGCAGGAGGTTGCATGGTATTTAGAAAATCACCACGGAAGATTTTCTCCCCTCACCACGCACACTTTTTTTAAAAAAAGAGTCCTTATCATTCTCCCATTTTTGTAGATCTGTAAGTACCAAAACCGCCGCACCTGCTATGGGATTAATGCAATCCACACACCTGAGGCAATGATGACAAATTGTCCGAGATGTAAATAGCTGTGATTCTGAATGAAATTTTCAACTGTGTTATAAAATGATTCTATTTTCATATCACTGGTTTTAAAGAATGAGGAATGCAGAATCTGTTTGATAGGTGAACCAGACTGTGATAGGCTGTGTGTGTGTGTGTGTGCATGTGTTTTAAGATGGAAAAAGAAAGGCACCCCTCCTGTCTGGAGCTATCACCCACTATGAGAGAAAATACAACTTGCCTCTAACCCCTGAGAAGTTAAATGCATGGGCAGCTGCAACACAGTGGGAGATAACCTAAACATGACCTAAACATGTGGTCCAGCATTTCAACATACTGTGACAGATGGGCTGGCCAGTCTCATAGGATGCAGAGCTGGGTCCACCATGGGCCTCACACATTTGTTCTCTTTTACACACACACACACACACACACACACACACACATACACAAAATGAAATTTATTTATTTTATTACATTTGTATACTGCCCCATAGCCGAAGCTCTCTGGGCGGTTTACATAGGATTAAAACAATTAAAAACAATATACAAAAATTAAAACAGCAAAAATATACCACATAATACACACATACACTTAAAACCATTGCAACAACCCCAAAAAGCTACAGACCCAAAAACAGAACAAACCCAGGCTCCTCAGTTATTGCTAAATGCCTGAGAGAAGAGGAAAGTCTTGACCTGGTGCCAAAAAGATAACAATGTTGACACCAGGCGGGCCTCGTCAGGAAGATCGTTCCACAATTGGGGGGCGACCACAGAGAAGGCCCTCTCCCTTGTTGCCGACCTCCGAGCTTCCCTTGGAGTAGGCACTCGGAGGAGGGCCTTAGATGACATTGATCTTCATATAACTCAATATCCAGCTCATCCCCCCCACAAATGCACAGTTCAAATAGCCCTTGTTCTCTAACACACACCTTCCTCAGTCCTCAGCCAAACACATACACACACACACACACACACACACACACACACAGCTTCACCTCATGCATATGCAAAAATGCTCTGCCCCAGAGCATAGATGTGCAGGCACTGCAGATTCATAATTGGTGCTGCACCTGTGCACGTAGTAACCGTTGTGTCTCATGTCCCAAAGTATGTGCTGTGTACATGTTTCGCTAGCATTACAACTACTTTCCCAGATTTAAAAAAAAAATTAAAAAAAGGAGTAGTGTGTTACAAAACGATGTCATGGGCTGTTCAGAAGACACCTTAAACCCTGCTGTCAAAGGCTTTTGGTTAAGCCGCAGGGTTTTAAGTGTCTTGCGTGATGCATTTTGCTAAACCCTGTTCACTCACTAACCACAGTCGGACTGTCTGCAACTGGGTTAGCGGCTCTAACCATGGCTTAAAGTGTTGTGTGTGACAGCACAACTTGTGGTTAGTGCTAACCCCAGAGAACCACAGTCTCGCTAACCACAGAGCCTGAAGCGTTGTCTGAACAGGCCCACTAATATCTCAGTTTTTGAAGACATACACAGTGAGATGTTCAGCTCAAGAATGTCACCTCTGGAATCAGTCACAGTAATTTTAACATTGGTAAGCATTTTGGATCATTTAAACTCTGGTTAAAGCAAGACGTTCAGAAGTTTAAAGACATTCAACCTAAGAAGGGGGGGGGGGGAATGCTGTAGAAACAGATTCTATGGTTCCTGCCATGGGAACTCCATTCTTAGGGCATCCTAGAAAATAGGCAGAAAACTTTGAGCTCCGGGGTGAGTCAGGAATGAGGTTTTTATGGCCAGTTCCTAGAATATGTCTCTCTCCCCCCCTATTTTTTTCTGGGTTGTTGGGAGAAACAGACAAGGTTTGGGGGGGACATACATTTTGTACCCCTGACATACATGGTTGCCCATATGCACAGTAGCCTACTTCTGCATGTGTAGTGCCCATCTGTGGGATCAGGATGATTATGTAAAATAATAGTATTGATGTTAAAGTCATATCTTTGTAAGCCCCTCTGGAAGATCAGTCTAAAAATTCTAACAGCAAGAACAACATGATATTGACCAATTTAGTAAAATAAACAGCAGGTCAGTCTATTTTTTTTCAGTCTTTCAAATCAGGTATGTTGTTTATGAAATTTTATAAGCAAACAATATATTAAGACATCCAACAATTTTTTTAAAAAAAAATGTAATGGAGCCAGAGGCCAGCCATAAAAAGATTATTTGAAAGCAGTAGGATGTTCTTGGATGTAATAAATGGTAGCAAAGGCCATTTTGGAAGTCATTGTGTTGAATCCAGACTTAGAATAGATGCACTGAATTCAATGAGACTTTGGCATGACTAACTCAGTATCTATTGATTCCAATGGGTCTACTCTCACTCAGTATGACTATGTCTGGATCCAACCCAGTGTCATAGGATTCAAATGAAGAAAGCTATTTTCCGAGGAACAGACACTTGTTTAAATCTTCTGAAAGTGAAAAATAAAACAATTCTGAAATGGATGTTGGAAATGTGGGGTTATTAATGTGGAATTTATACATGTCACGCAGGAATGCCCTAGAATTGTCAGATATTGGGAAATGGTCAAATGTGTAATATGTAATAATTTCATAATAATATGTGTAATTTCTTAGAAAGGACCTTGTGGCAGCAATGGATAAAAGGTATTTAAGGAAAGGAAACTATAGAAGAGACAAACAGATTTAATAGGATGAAGTTTAATTTGGTGGTGTGTAGCCTGCATGAATACAAAGCATGATTGTCAGCAAACCTCTGATGATATGTTTAATATCTGTAACTTGTTATATTGATTGAAGCAAGTGTGTACTATGTAGATGTGAATTAGACAAAAAAAAAAACTCAGTAGCTGGCATCCAACTCTGCCACCCTGTGTTCAAATAATACACGCTCCCATTCACACACAGGTGATTACAAATTTACACCCACACCCACCCACACTGCAGTCTCTCCCTAGAAGACATTCTTGAAGGTCCCTCAGTTGGGGGGGAATGGTGTTTCAACAGGCAAGAAAGAAAGCAAGTCTACACAGTAGAAGTCAGGATACCTTGCCTTACATAGCACTCAGTTATTATTTCTTTCTTTCCCATATGTTTGGTGCAAAAGATCTTTGTAAAGTGTTGGAGACTTGCTAAATTGGCATGAGTTTACAAGACCCAGGGAGCGATGCTGGGCTCCTTGGAAGGGTGGCTGAGCTGCCATCGGTTGCTGTGGGCCTCCCCTCTCTCTGCCTTCAGAGGTCTCCCTGGTGTGACAGTAGAATGTTCTGCCATTATTGGTGTTCTAACGGCAGTCCTCCAATGGTCAGGGACAGGAGGTTTTGGGTGTGCGTCAGGGGAGGCTGCAGACCTGCAGGATCATATCCCTCCCTATTCCACTGACCTGCCCCCCCCCCAAAATGGCCAAGAAGTAGACCAACTTCACCCATGGACAGCAATGGTTGTCAATGAGAGAGAAAGGGAGGGAATTCTACATGGAAAAATGACTCCACATCTCCAGTCCTGGCCTGAGCAAGCAGGGCTTAGAAAGTGGCAGTCTCTCTTTCATGAATTCTCTCTCTTTCACAAACACAAATATGACTGATCTGTAAAGTTGCAATTCTATACACACTTTTCTAGAAGTAAGTCCCATTGAACTCTCAAGGGCTTATCTCTGAGTAGACATGTATACAGGGCTGGTCCTAGGATAAATAGCGCCCCTGGGTGAGGAGTGCCTTTGGTGCCCCACCAACCCTGTGGTCAGCTTTGCAGGGCCAAAGAGTGTTTATGAGGCCTGGTGCAGGTGTGATGTTGGGGGCCCTGCTGCTGCCCCCTACAATGACCCATGCATATGTGTGGGGTACAAAGCTGGGGGCCCACATGCATGAATGATAGAATGTGAAAGTACATCTGAGAATTCTCGCCTGCAGCTGCTCCATGCCCTGGGATCAAACGGAATGGTTCATGTGCTCTCAGCTGACTTCTTACAGCTTTGTCATGGGTCCCCTTCCCTCTGGCATTTACACGTGCTGGCAAACAGGCATGGGACACCCAATCAGTGAGACTCCTTTTATTCAGGGAAACCTCACGGTGAAAAGCTTAATGGTTACACACTTCCCAAAAGACTTAAAGCTGACTAATGGCTTCAAAAATGGTTCCAAACCCAACCAAGGGAGGGGAACGATTCCTGATACCCTGTTTTAGGCAATCACAATGGGGAATTCTTGAAAGGCTTAACAAACTATCCCAAGGGAGCTAGTCCAAATGCGGACTCACATTGGTACCTCAGGGAACATGGCCAAAGCCTAAACAAGATCAAGGGGTGGATAAAAAATCTCAGGCACAAGAACTCCCATGCATGTACTTTAGCACCGGGAACTCCCTGCCACCTGAGTCTGGCAAGGGAAAAGTCCAGCCGTCAATCCCAGCCTGCCATATGCTGAGCTGACCGCAAACACAGAATCCACAGCAAATACGACTTCAAGTCTATGAAAAGCCTCACAGTACTTAGAAATCCAAAGTCCAAATAGAAGAGAGTCCATGTGCAAAGTGCTTTCAAAGTCCCAAATGATGATGGATCCTAACAGGGAGGGCTTCAGGTCATGAGTCAAAAGATGGTCTGAACAAAGGCTCCTTGCCGTTGCTCCAGCTTATAAAGGGAGGCATGGGTCTCTTCAAAATCACTTGACAGACAGGGGCTCTTGCCTGTAAATCATGCTTGTGTCCAAACAGGGCAGCACTGCTCAACCCAACAAGATGGCACTACAATCTGAATGACTCCTTCAACAAGGGACTCCCACCTTTCTAAACACCCTATCACTTTCCCACAGAAGTCTTACAGCTTCAAGGCCGAGATAGGGGCAGGATCTACACGTCGTCCTCGATGCGCCCTCCCTGCGCCACAAACCGCTTGGGAGCGCTTCACCCCGCCTAGTGTGGCTCAAACCTTGGAGGCTCTGCCCGTGCCCGCGCTGCCGCAGCTGCCGCCCTTTCATCCAGGCCAGTCCCGGGGAGGGAGGAGGGAGGGGGGAGGGTTGTAAACAAAAGCCAGCAATTGGGAGAGGGATTTCCAATTGCTAGCTTTTGTTTACAACCCTCTCTGCTCCCTCCCTGGGACCGGCCGGGATGAAAGGGCAGGGCGGCGGCGAGAGCGTGAGCAGAGCCTCCAAGGCTTGAGCCACACTAGACGAAGTGCAGCGCTCCAAAGCGGCTTGTGGCGCAGGGAGGGCGCATCGAGGACGACGTGTAGATCTGCCCAGGGAGTGAGTGGGCAACTCCCATGAGAACTCTGACAGGGACAAGCTTGCACAGATATTCTAATCTAGTTCTAATTAAATCTACCTACAACCTGCAAGGCCTCCCTGGCCTTGCATGAGACTTAGGCCATTTCTACACTAGGCTGTTTGCCAGAGATGGCCCCCAGCTGGTCCCTGTGAGTCCAAATAACACACAGGGCCTCCTGGGGGTGGGGAGGGACAGCCATGGGATTTTCCAGGGATAAGGGATCCCTGGAAAATCCCAAATCTCCTGCGGTCCCGGGAAGTTCCCAGGGCCACAGGAGATGTGGCCGCCCGTCCCGGGTGCGAGTAAACATGTGAGTTAGCATGGCAGCAGAAATGGGCATGGAGTTGCACCACGTGGCTCTGTGCCCATCAGGGAAGGGGGGACAGCAATTTCACCATCCCCACAATGGCGGGAGGGAGGGCCCCCCAATTTCGCATACTTTTTTTTTTTTTTTTTAATGACTTACGTGGGCAACAGAGCGCAAGTGCGCTCTTCCCGGTTAAAAAACCAAACAAAATGGCAGGCGTGATGTGCGACGACCTGGGAGGAAGCTGGATCGTCGCATCCATGATATGGATCAACGTGATGATCCTGGAAGCAACCACATCTGGGATCACCACCCCTCCCGCCCTCTACACCCGTGTGGTTTAGAAAGGGCCTTATACCCAAGCACCCAGTAATATTGCCTCAAAATAAAGCTGAGCTCCAATCTTTTTTATCTAGCACAAACGACATCAAAATGGAAACTGAAAAAGAAGTGTAGTCTAAAGCTAAGTGAAGGGAGAACATATGGAAAGAAGTACCAAAACAACCTGTAGAACCATGAGGGACGAGTACAGACACTTGCGTTTTGCCACCTTAGCTTCCTGCAGCCAGTACATTCAAAAACACAGTGACTGAACGTGGCGTGGCACCCCCCTCAGATCAATGTGGTGTCCCATTCAGCTTGGGGCCCTGGGCGACCACCCAGCTGGCTCACCCTGAAGGCTGGCCTTGCATGTATAGCATTGCACTGTAATTTTCCTTTACAATTCCCATGGTGCTTTTAGTAAGCATCCATCTTGGACAAAAGAACCAAGTATTGTACTGATGTAATTCTATTAATTTATTGAAAAAGAATTATTTATATCCCTCCTCCCACAACACTCATACTGATATTGTTATCGCTGAACTTATCACCTTTTATGTGATATAAAATTAGGAAAGCCTTGGCATAGATTGTTTGGCCATTAAAAGTCCGGGACTCTGGTTAGATAAGAATGGACCTAGCACTACCCAATGGACAGACAGGGTTGTTTTCAGCCCCATGCTTTCATTTGGAAGTAGAAGTAGGGATTTCCTTCCAGGGGTGTGCACAGGGCCGTACAGGGGGGGGGGGGCAGTGGGGCCAGTTGGACTGGGGCCCACGATTTTGAGGGAGCACTTTGACAAGGAGGTCCCCTCCAGCTTATGCTACTGCTTCCGTAGCACAAGCAGCCCATCGAGAAGCGAGGAGCCCGCCTTGCAGAAACAGCACAGGAGCCGTCCGTCATGAATACCACGGTCAGACTACAAGCTCCAGAGGGCCTTGCCGCATGCGGGGCGGGGATATATGTGCCTTGAGGTGTTGTAGAACAGGTTTAATATGAAGGTGTTATGTGGAACGGCCATGTTGGTGGGCATGCCCCCTTGGGGCGGCCATGTTGTCCTCCTTTTTTGAAATGGGGGGGGCACACACTTCCCATCTGGCCTGGGCATATTACCAGCTCTGCACGGCCCTGGGTGTGTATCAGTACTTCTGCCATCATTCTTCCATTATAAATGCCTTAATCTTCAAACGACTGTGTCCATCTGTATGTGTGAAACTATAGGATATATGGATTGGGGAAATATTTAGTTGCCGCTCTGAGGGTAAGTTAAAAGCTTTTAGCGAAGATGTGTGTGTTGCTTTCTGAATTCTGCTGGGTATCATTAAGGAAAGCTGTTTGTTACGGAGATATATTTGTAGTTTAATGCTGTGTCGCAGTCCAGGAGCTGCCATTTGAACACTGGACATCAGAAAGACATCAAACTGGATGCCTCTTTGTGAGGAGCATTCCATTTTGGGTTCATTCACATTTTCCTTCACTGCCTGATCACCAAGAATCAATCCACATAACCAGCTTGATAATGTTGAGAATGTGAGTGGTGAAGATCTGCTTAGATTTTGCCATGGGGACCAGGATTTGTGTCATTCCATACTGTGCATCCCCAGGCTCATCAATCAACCCTCACTTACCCAAAGGCTATCCCAAAGTCAGTTGAACGTAGCAAACTATATCAGTGGCAAATGATCCAACTGCATAACCATGTGCTGAATGCTGTGCAGCTCCACTCAAACCATATTTGCAGGATGTCCATTTGGTTGTGTGAATTGGGTCAAGTGATTCTGTGTCCCTTTATTTGAGGGATAATAATTTCAGAGTCATCCATGAAACAGTTGCATGAGAAATGAAATCGACTGCTCATCTACTGTCTTTTAAATGCCCTAAATGTTAGTACTAGGGTTTCATGTTCATTTCCGATGCTGTAAAGTCACCATAAATTGACTTATATGCTTCATTTTAGCATGATGAACATTTCCTTGAATGTGCACCCAACAAATCAAGATCTGCAATTTACTAGACCTTGGAGAACTGAAAGCTAATGTTCTTCAGGGCATGGATAGTAAATCTCTGATACAGATTTCACCAAACTGAGACATATTCAAAAGAAATGTTGACTGTGTGACAATGATGGGTAGGGACTGGAATGGCTTCATCCAAAACGAACATGAAAATCCAGTCATTACATAATGCCAAGCATCCACCTCAAACCACTGCCGGTTCTATAAACTACAATGAAGCAGCACAATCTGTGACATCTTTCAGCAGTTTGAGGAAGACCTTTGATCGACGTTTTCTCTATCCCAGGGCACCAATCAGCCAGAGTAAAACTATTTTCAATTACATTTGGTTGGATCCAGTCTCAGCTAAATGAACTCAGATCCCATTGAAATCCATTGGGCAACTTAGCCATGAGTCTAGGTCCAACCCTTTGACTTCTGTAGAAGACTGTAAGGCATTGATTGCAGTCTAACTCTTAGATTGAAACCAATGGGATTTAAACATGATGTCCTTCATTAATAATGACCAATATTTCTGTCTAGTTATTTTTATGCTCTTGTTATTCTGTTAGAAACTCATCGCCTTGGGATGCAGCAATTAGTGTTCCGTTGTGTGATCAATTCTCTTTCGTAGATTTAAATGCCTTACAATTGGAAAGTGCTAAAATTCAGAATTAAAATGAATAAGGAAACACATTGGCTCACCTAAGTTTGTGCATGTCAGGAGTGTGTGGGAGTGCCATTAGGACCACAAAGGGGCTGCATACACAGGGATGGCATTTGTTATGTGTACTAGCACTGCCATGAGGTGGCTGTGTGTGCAGCTATTATGATTTGAAGCACTGCGGCAGTTTAAAATTGTCACTGTGATCACAGAAACAGTGGATTGTGGTACAACTATTTGTTCTAGAGTGGCCAGGTCTCCTGCTTTACAGAGGACAGTGCTCTTTTTTTGGAGCACAGGCAGAGGACTGTCCTCCATTTGAAGATGTCTTCTACTTGCGGTCCAAGTCTGGTTTAAAGATAAAGAACCATAATCAGAATGGAGAGCAAGGCAAGGACCTTGAAGTTGCTCGTCCACAGTTAGCACCTGGAGGACAGCAGACTGAGCACACAGCTCACCTGGTCAGTCTCCTCCAGTATGGTGCAGTGAGATGTATTTCTATTTAAGTTATAGTTATACTTTCTAAATTTGCACCTATAGCTGTAAACGTGCATATGCAAATTTATGCAAATTGGTGCCCTCTTTTGTCCTCTTTTTTTTGGCAATGTGTAAGTAGCCACCGTAACTTGTTCATACATATAGTGACTCCATGCAGAGCTCAAGCATGGAGGGTGGAGAGGGGGGAGAGTGTGCTTTGTTTTACTGGGGCCCATAGATCTAGGAGGGCTCAGCCCAGGCAGCAACCCCATAGCCATGATGGTTGATCCTAAATTAGGGTGACCATCCACCCGGATTTGTCCGGACATGCCCGGGAAATGGGGAGCAAATCCGCATCCGGGCGGAAAAACTGTTTTGGGGGGCCAAATCCGGAAATTTAGCCCCCCCAAAAGGTGACCAGATGGCCCTGGGGCGATCCGGGCCAACCGGGGGGCAGCGGGGGCAAACCGGGGTGGCGGGGGGTCACGCGGCGGTGGCAGGAGGCTGGCGGCACGAGGCACTTACCTGCTGTGGCGTCCGCTTCCCTCTGGTGCTCGGAATCTACTGAGAAACAGGCTTCGTGGCCTGTCCCTCAGTGCGGGTGCGGGTGGGCGGGTGGGGGGGCGGCACGGCACGGGGGGCATGGTGCGGGTGGCGGCGCGGCGCCGGGGGGCAGGCAGCCTGTGCGGGGCAGGTGGCGGCACGAGGCACTTACCTGCTGGGGCATCCGCTTCCCTACGGTGCTCGGAATCTACTGAGAAACAGGCTTCGCGGCCTGTCCCTCAGTAGCGCGCCAGGTGATGACGTCATCACCCGGCGCGCTACTGAGAGACAGGCCAGGAAGCCTGTTTCTCAGTAGATTCCGAGCACCGGAGGGAAGCGGACGCCCCAGCTGGTAAGGAGCGTGGGGCGGCGCGGCGCGGGTGTGGGGGGCGGCGCGGGGCGGGACGGCGCGGGCGCATGGTGGGGGGGTTGTTTTGGGTGGGTGGGGTGGCGGGGGGGGGGGGGGTCCGGCATTTTGATCCTCAAAATCTGGTCACCCTATCCTAAATTGTAGATCCTAATTGTAGCTCATGCTTGAGGATATTTATGGAAACTTATTTCCCTGTATTATGTACCTATTGTCCAAAACTTGAGAACTTTGATGGAGCCACTCAGAAGCAGTTTTAGAACACAACAAGCAACATTTTGAACAGTGGCTTGCTGATTCCAGGCCATTCTCTAGAAAGTGCTTGTGCCATTAATCTAGGTTTTGAAAGACAAAGAAATGTGTACTTCCTCATGTGACATGCTCTCTCTCAAAAACAATCAGTCCCAGAATTTCTTGTGCATAGGCAGAAGGCAGGGACAGCTGCTGGGAAGCACCATAATAACCAAAGAGAGAAAATAAAAATTGTGTTCATTGAATGATTTATTTTAAAATTATTTTTAGGCTACCTTTAAGGGTGAAAGCCTCTCAAGGTGGTGTACAAAATAAAAACCATACAAAATGGATACAATAAAATCTAGGGCTGTGCACTGCCTCGGGCTGAATCCCCAAAACCAAGGCGAGGTGGGCTGATTCGGCCTGCCTTGCCTCAGTTCCGAGTCATTTCCAGGTCATACCAAGGCACCCTGAAGCCGAAGCAGATCAGTATTGAAGCTTTGGGGCGCCTTGGGCCACTCCCTCCCACCATCCCAGGAAAGCTGGCACAAGGCTGGCCGTGAGTCCATTGGACTCACCTCCCTCTCCCTGCTCTCCCTGCTTACCTGCTATTGCCATTGCCACCCGCCATATCACTGCCAGCCACCATCACCGCCTGCCGCTGCTTCGCCTGTGCTCCTTAGAAGCGTGGCCTCTGTAGTGCATCTATGGCCACAAACTATGACAGCCATAAAGGGAGAATGGCAGCTGGCGGCAATGTGGCAGCGGCAGGTGGTGATGCAGTGGCGATGGGGCAGGCAAGCGATGCGGTGGGGGGCAATGGTGATGGTGATGTGGCAGTGGTGTGTTGTTCCATTACAATGGGAGGGGGAAATAAACATCATGAACAGAATAATAAATTTATTAGGACCAACCACAATATTACTGTATATTGCAAAATAGGGATGTGTATCGTATCATTCCAATGTCCGTTAACAATCCAATAAAGGCGTTATCGGACATCCGATTAACGATAACGATACGATAGAAAAACCTCCGATAAATATCGGATCCGAAAATTTTCAGTCCGATTATATCAGATTTTTTTTCGGATTATCAGACCGCTATATAAAAAAACCCTATAACGTCTGTATATTCAAAGTTAGAGACTTGAAACATGGTCACAGTGCTTATGGGATATGCCTAAGTATGTGTATGAAATTTCAGAACAATCCCTCCAACCGTGTATTTTATATGAATTTTTGAAAGATCGTGCAGCTCTAAATGCATGTGGCGAGCTGTCATTCTGAGCTGTCAGAAGTTGCGTGGCAGGAAGCCTCTAAGGGCAGATGGGTCAAAAGCCTGTGCCTGCCTCATCCCACGCTTCTCGCCCACCAAGTGCTCCAGCAGGAGGCTGTACTAAAGTGCTGGGGGACAGCCCGGGCACTTGCCCTGCTTTGTCAGGCCTATTTGGGCCTGAGGAAGAAGCACAAAAAAGGGGTGGGTGGAATGACCCTCCCCTATGTTGGAGTATTCCAGTCTCCTCCTACTTGACCCTCCCAGCTCTGCCCACCAAAGGTTTAAACTTGGCTCAGAATGAAGTTTTCAAGATCATTATCACTTTGATCCAGTGACTATAAACATGGTGCTGAATGGAGATAAGGGGTAAGTAAGGGAAGTTATTTCTTAATTAATCCTTGCAAATAAGTCCACGTAAGATACTAGCCAGCAAAGGTTACTAGCCTGCTTGGAACTGGCAGCGAGATCTGCTCCTACTGCAGGCCTGTCACATTTTTAGTCAAGGTGCTTAGGAGGAGGTTTCCCTCTTCTGGCTGCCCACTTGGTTTCATGGTGGGTGCAGCCCACTCACTCGCTTGGAGGCAATTCCTTATATCCAGTAGTGTAACAGTACATTTTAAAGTGCAGGCACTCATCATGATAGTCCCCCTAGCTGCGCCCCAAAGGAGAGTCCAAAATTGAAGGCAGCTGTGTTGATTCCTAACGACAAACCAGGAATGTTCATTTGCTGTGAGCTGGCCTTTTGTAAAGTGAATGGGATTTAATTGTCATTAAGATCAATGATCAAGCCACCCCCAAAATATTTTGCATTATAACAAGCAACAATAAATTGTTGCTGGGAAAATTCATCCTCCACCCCCATTCATAAAACAGTCATGGTGACAGGACTACGCAAGTTCCCCCCCCCCCTTAGGACCAATCTACACCAAGCAGGATACAACACTTCGAAAACGTTTTGAAAACTGTATATGGAGTGTGTCCTGGGCCTCAACAGTTGTCACAACTGTTATAAACCATTTTAAACCATTGTGAAGCAGTAGTGTAGATCCTGCTAATTTTGAGAAAATCCCTGTTTTTCCGTTCATTTCAAGCCCCACCTGGAAACGTGGCAGCCATCTGACATTAGGGTTGTTTGGTGGAAGAACGGCATACATATAAATTGAAATCCCTTTGGGAGATCGAACTTCCTATGTGAGACCAGAGCTTTCGTGATTGTTTTAGAAACCGTGTTGAAATCTTTCGATTTACTTATGATCAATAGAGGATAGGTTTCTTATCCTGGTAGCTCGAGGTGTGGACTTGTGCCTCATCAGAATCTCCATGGTTGCATGTGTGAGCTCTAGACCAAATAAGGAAGGAGGAATGGTCGAAGGGTGGCAAGCAAACATTATTTGCCATTCAGCTCTAATTTACCTTATCAATTATTAAATCATCCCCCTGTGCATTTCCATCTTTGATAGCCTTGTGGTGTGAGAAGCAAGTCAATGGCTAAGCTAATTGCAATAAGCAGAAGTGGTATTTAATGCACTGGACACTTTCAACCGCAAAGTAGTTCCAATTAGGGTTCGTAAGTGATGTGACAGCAGTTTGCAGAACACCAAAATAGCCCCTCATTTGTCAAGTCGGCCTGAAGCTTATGGCAGCTTTCTGATCATCTCCCCAGCCACAGGACCTGAAAGCACCTTCAAAAAGCTTTCTCTCATTGATCTTTAGTCAGATGCCGACTGAAAGGCAGACGGCTTTGCCAGAAGGAAGATAGATAGGTGCTGCATCGGCATGAGAAATGTCACTGGCTTAATGAAAAAGGGGGTACCCGTTTGTAACCTGTATGTATGGATGCCCACAAACAGGACAAATACAGAGAAGCCTTACAGAAGAGCTACGTTTAACTCTCATACAGTTGTTTGTTGGGGCAATCTTATATACAGTTCCCTGGGAGTAAGGCCATAATCCTATACCCACTAACCTGGGAGTACTGAGCTCAATGGGATTTACTTCTGAGTAAACATGGACAGCGTTAGCATGGCACTGTAAGTCCCATTGAATACAATGGAACTTACATCTCAGTAGACATGCACTGCAAAGCGTTTTAGCAATCTAAAAAGGCCATTTCTACACCAGCCTTTTCCCTCAGGGTTGTCCCTGGGTGCTCCCTGGGTGTACAAATGACACACAGGGACTCCCAGGGGCAGGGGGGATGGGCACAGGTTTCCCCTGGGGTAAAGAAACCCTGGGAAAACTTGATTCTCCAAGCAGTCTCGGGACAGTCTCAAGACTGCTGGAGGTGTGGGCGCACATCCTGCTTGGTGCTCGCTTACTCACGAGTAAGTGCAGCACCAGAAATGGGCACAGATCCATCCCATGAGGCTCTGTGCCCATGGAGGGGAAGCAAGTCTGCCATCCCCAGGATGGCGGGGGGTGGGGGGTGCATGTGGAGGGGGTTCCTTACCTTCTGCACTGTACTCCCAGCTCTTTGAAGTAAAAAAAAAATGCCCACAAGGAGCGTGGCATCCTGGGACATCGCACTTCTGCTTTGGATGCCCAGGGACAATCCTGGAAGCAGGTATCGTCCAGGATTGTCCCCCCCTCCCTCTACGCCAGTATGTGTAGAAAGGCCCAGAGGTCAAACAGAACCTAATGATGCCCTAGTTAAACATAAACAGAGATGGAGATTTGGCAGTAACTGAACTTTAGTTTTAAAAAATTAAATTATATTAAGGATTATAGTCAGAGGTCTATGCAATGTTCCATGGATGGTATCTGAGATCTATGGACTCCAATATCTTACAGATCCCGATATCTTACCATCTTACTCATGCACTTTTCCCTTCAACTCAGATAGGAATAAAGAAAGACTGAATACTTGACAACTCAATACCTTAATTGCTGCACCAACGCAAAGTAGCTTTTGCATTGTTAAATGAGAGCTTTTACCACACTAGGGACCATTTAGGTATCAAAGATTTAAAATGTCAATTCCCCCAAATCACTTTAGTTGGGTCTAACTTACCCTGATGCGAGTGAAACACTAGCATTAACAAGTAAGCAAAACAGACTTGCAAAGGTTGAAACCCTACAGAACAATTGACCAATTTATTTTGAGAGAATAAATGAAGTGGCACAAGATGAAGGTAATCTTTATTCTATTTTTCATATGCAAGACCAAATGCATCAGAGGGTTAAAGTAAACAACACTTGTTTGAAATTCCAGGGTGGGGTGTAGGCACCTTAGTATGCTGCCACAAAACCTGGAATAGGTGCTGGAGTGGAGAAACATCTTTCTGTTGAGGGCTGCTTTTTCTCTGGGGCTGAAGCCAGCAGTGGGCAGGGCCAAAACCAAAAATGAGAGAGGCCAAACCTTTTCTTTAAGCTTCTCCACACGAGCAATTTATTGCACATTCGTGATTGGTCACTCACAAATGTTTGCGGGTCCTTTTCATGATGTCATCAACCTCCAGTGCCTCCCCCTCCATTTTCAAGTGGGAATCCGCCATTTTATAAAACCCCAAAAATGCAATAATACATGGAAAATGTGCTATAAAGCAGCAGCACCTGCTGGTGGTAAAATAGAAACATGAAAAGGAATCAGCAAAAACAGGGGAAGGGAGGACTTGTATTGTACCGATCTTTAAATCCACAAAGACTTCAGAAGTCAAAACCCCAGTAATGCTGTGGGATTTTTGCTAAATATGGAGAAGCCCTTTATCTTTTTTTCTATTCCCTTCCCCCCCCCCCTCTCTCTTTCTCTCTGCCACTCCCTCTCTCTGTCTGACATATACATAGGCTGACCATATGAAAAGGAGGACAGGGCTTCTGTAACTTTAACAGTTGTAGAGAAAAGGGAATTTCAGCCGGTGTCATTTGTATGCAATTAGTTCCTGGTGAAATTCCCTCTTCATCACAACTGTTAAAGTTGCAGGGGCCCTGCCTTCCTTTGCGTCTGGTCACTGTAGTATAGTGCCTGCAACTTTAGCTGTTGTGATGAAGAGGGAATTTCACCAGGAACTAATTGCATACAAATGACACTGGCTGAAATTCCCTTTTCTCTACAACTGTTAAAGTTACAGGAGCCCTGTCCTCCTTTTCATATGGTCAGCCTACATATACACCCTCTTCCTCTTTCTCCCCACCCAGCAGGCTGCCAGGAGAGGAACAGATCACTTGTGCCAGAAGTCTCGACTGATTGCTTTCAGTGGGCCATATGAAAATAGGCCAAGGGCCACATGACATTACACTGAAGATTAATGACATCATAGTGCCAGTAGTTGCTTTAAAGGCTAAGGGCACAATGCTATGCATGTTTAGACAGAAGAATGCTAGGAGTTGTAAGACTTTTTTTCCCCCTGTCTAAACATGCATAGCATTGCGTCCTAAGGACTACACTGTCGCTTAAGCTTTTGTGGGCCTTACTGCCAGATGCAAGAAGCAGTTTCCTAAGTGGATAGTATCCACATGGGAAAAGTGGGGGAAATATGCTTCACCTTTAAGGTTTTCTTAAATGCCTTACACACAAGAGGTAGCACTACGTGGGTCACATTTCTGTGAGCACAAATAAATACAAGTTCCAGTCATACTGGGTGTGACCCTGGCTGCTGTAGTATATACTATCTGTACTTCATGTTGCATTTTATTTTCTCAATCTATATACAACCCAATTTATCCCTTCAGCTCAGATCTGTAGCATTAGTATTTCTTATGCACCTTAAAGAAAACAAAGCACTGTGCGATATAATACATATACTTAATAAGAACAGTAAAAACCCTGCCTGCAGGCTAAAGGGAAAGGGAAGAGGGTCAGTGAAGACAATGGAGGCACACAACATTAAATTAAAATAACTCAGTTAGTTGGGAAAGGCATGCGTAGGGGAATTAATATAAAATACATGACAAACAAATAAAATGTGAATCTAAGATATTTATTTATTTAACATATTTTTGCAATTACTATCTCTGCCCACTGAAAGCCTGCAAAGAAATTCTTACTCTGACTGTAGAAAATGTCCAGACCTGACTCTTGACAGATTGCTAGGGGGAGGAAGTTCAAGATCCAGGGAGCCATCTCCAGGAACTCTTCACTTCTTGCTATCACTGGGCTGGATCCCAACCTGGTCTTACTGACCAATTGAAATCAATGGGACAAGTTGATCAGCATGACTAGCTTATATCCCATTGATTTCAATGTGTTCACTCTACCTATGACTTTCAAACCCATGATCCTTATATTTGATATACAGGGCTGGTGGGAAACTAAATTAAGAGAGTCACACCACAATGGAAAGCATACTACTTTTCAATGACTCGGTGGCTGAATTCGGACGACAGATTAGGCAACGGAGGAAGGGGGGAACAATCATCAGTTGTGCTGCTTATTGTGTTGTGTGGGGAGTAACACACCATGCACACACAACTGACAGTATGCTAATCAGGCAATTTAAACAACGGGCTTGCACGTTGTTTAGCCCCATTGTTTAAAGTGTCATCCGAATTGAGCCCCCCTCCCCCCTCTCTCCGTGGACTATTCCGTTTGGGGATAGAGTTCTGCTGACCAGAGCAGCCGAAAACCCCCAGCCGTTCTATGTAGCCGGCAGAATTCAGGGTGCATGCTGGGATACGGCTGGGGGACTGAGGGAGGGGGAGGGAGGAGATGCTGCAACCAAAATGGCCACCTTCCATTCTTAGCAACCGGTGCGTTTGCCGGTGCCGAGCAGCACCGGCTGCAGCATGTCGTTTGGGGAGCACCGCCTGCCCAACGCACGGTCAGTATGCTATTTCCCCCTCCGTTGCCTAATATGTTGTCCGAATTCAGCCATTTAGTCCTTCAATATGATTTCCCATGTCCTCCCTCCCTCCCATCAACACACACAATGTATTGTGCATAACAAAGATTTGGACAGTGCTATTATAAAAACATCAAAGTTGCAGAGGCTTTGATGCCCTCATTCACTTCAATGGAGAACACAGTTCTTCATGTTCAAAGAATGCTTGCAGAAGGCTGATCCTCTGTTCAAATGATGGAACCACACTAGAGCTCCATGCAGGCAGAAAAACACACACAGAACTCCTTGTTAAGTAACTGGAATTAATGTTGACAATTAAGTAAATGTTGGCAAATTTACCCTGTTTACATAATTAATTATAATTGCAGGATTTTGTGGGATTTTAGGCTATAAATCAAGAGCTGTCTGCCCTCTGGTTTTTATATCAATGATAACCAAAGATTTTTAGAAGTGCATGAAATTTTACGTTTCTAAATCTTTGATCAAATGGTAGGAAAATGCCTTTCCAAACAGAAGACTGTACTGTACACCATTAATTTTTGAAATATCATCATTTTTTATTCCTTATTTATCACAGCAGGACTCCGTTTCTATAAAATATGCCCAAGCCAGCTAACTACAGTAAAATCCCTGGTACAAAAGTAACAAAACAAACAATATATAATCACCGAAAGATCAAATAAGATCATATAAAAATGACAACTAGTTAAAACACATTTAAATTAAAATGGTGGTTCAACTGCTTCATGAGGATGGCAAATTGGCAACAGATGACAAAGAAAAGGCTGAAAAGAAAAGGCTGAAGTACTCAATTCCTACTTTTGCTCAGTCTTCTCTCAAAAGCGGGTCTATGACACCCCTGGAAAAAGTGAAGTACAAGCTGTCGGGGCAGGATTGCAGTTTGAGATTGATAAACAAATGGTCAAGGAACACCTAATTTCTTTGAACGAGTTCAAATCTCCAGGGCCCGACAAACTGCATCCTAGAGTAATAAAGGAGCTGGCAGAAGGAGAGCTAATGTTGTCCCTATCTTCAAAAAGGGCAAAAAGGAGGAACCTGGGAACTACAGACCAGTCAGTCTGACATCCATCCCTGGGAAAATCTTGAAACAGATTATAAAGAAGTCAATCTGTAAACACCTTGAAAACAATGCAGTGATTATTACAAGCCAGCATGGATTTGTCAAGAACAAATCCTGTCAGACTAATCTGATCTCATTTTTTGATTGGGTAATCTCCCTTGTGGACTGTGGGAATTCAGTGGATATAGTATATCTTGACTTTCGCAAAGCTTTTGACAAAGTGCCCCATGACATTCTGATTAACAAACTAGTGAAAAGTGGGCTAGATGGAACAACTATTAGGTGGATCCACAGTTGGCTACAGAATCGGACTCAAAGAGTGCTTATCAATGGTACCTTTTCACACTGGGGGGAGGTAACGAGCGGGGTACCGCAGGGCTCAGTCCTGGGCCCAGTGCTCATTAACATTTTTATTAATGATTTGGACGAGGAGGTGCAGGGAATGCTTATCAAATATGCAGACGACAAAAAATTGGGTGGGATTGCTAATACCCTGGAAGATAGAAACAAACTCCAAAGTGATCTTGATAGACTGGAGCGCTGGTCTGAAAACAACAGAATGAAATTTAATAGGGATAAATGCCAAGTTCTACACCTAGGAAAAAGAAACCAAATGCACAGTAACAAGATGGGGGATACTTGGCTAATCAATACGACAAGTGAGAAGGATCTTGGAATTGTTGTAGATCACAAGCTGAATATGAGCCAACAGTGTGATGTGGCTGCAAAAAAAGCAAATACTATTTTGGGCTGCATTAATAGAAGCATAGCTTCCAAATCGTGCAAGGTACTGGTTCCCCTCTATTTGGCACTGGTTAGGCCCCATCTTGAGTATTGCATCCAGTTCTGGGCACCACACTTCAAGAAGGATGCAGACAACCTGGAGCGTATTCAGAGGAGGGCAAAACGGATGATTAGGGGTCTGGAAACAAAGCCCTATGAGGAGAGATTGAAAGAACTAGGCATGTTTAGCCTGGAGAAGAGAAGATTGAGGGGAGACATGATAGCACTCTTCAAATACTTGGAAGGTTGTCACACAGAGAAGGGCCAGGATCTCTTCTCGATCAACCCAGAATGCAGGACACTGAATAATGGGCATGAGACAAATCAGATCAGAGGTGCCAAAAAAGTAAACGAAGTTATATAGTGTTTTTATTGAAAAGAAAACAAGAAAGCTTCTTATTTTAAGAACGTTAATACTTTTCTTCCTGACTGATGTCTTCTGCAGGCTCCCCAGCCTCTCTCAAAAACACCTCCTCCAGCTGGACTCCTCATGACAGACTCCCTTGTCACATTCCTTACAGCTTCTTATATTTGTTCTAGTCAAAACCCTTCAGCTAATGGGCTTAAATTAGTCAAGACTACATTAACTCCCATTGATGTAAAAAGGATCTACTCCAAGTCTGACTAAATCTGGAGCGGATCCATAATTTGGTAAGACCAGAGGGCCAGCCAGTCTATCCAATGAACTGAGTTTGAGTGATTTCAAAGAAACTGGAAAGCAGGGAGGGAGAGGAAGTCCAGGTAATTTGTTCTTTCTCTTTCTACACATTTTTATGATTTCAAAGTTTTAACTGTTCTACTATTACAGATTGTACAAGACATTATGGAGTAGAGGAGGGAAGGGAACTAGATATATGGATGTCTTTTCAGCAGCAGGTGTTTGTTTACCATTAAGTCTACTTTGGCCCTTGTGGCAACTCAAGATAGTTGTGATGTCTGAGTAGCTAAGGGTGCAATCCTATGACAGAAAAAAGACTTACAACCCCTAGCATGTCCCAGCCAGCTATGCTGGAAGTTGTAGGACTTATTTTTCTGTCTAAACATGCATAGGATTGCACCCTAATAGAATCTGGATTTCTCTAGCTATCTAAATACACATATAGATGACTCAGGATAAAGACCCCTGGAACAACCTTGGTTATTCCTTGTAATTCCCAGTTCTATGAACAAATAAAAGGGTAGATTACAATAAGTCATGCAATATTGTTTGAGAGATTGTCGGGAGGGCTACACATCAGGGAACCAGCTCCTTCTCATTATTCTAACAGTGTAACAAGACCTAGAACAGGATGCTGTAAACTTACATTCTTGGCAAATCCTCTCCATACTGTCAGAATGGTGTAAACGAGGCTAGAATATAAATGGAAACCATATCCTCAGTGTTACAGAGTTGGCAGTTTCCTCTGCTGAATGTGGATTTTTCTTTTTCTGTAAATACTTTACTCGAATTTTTGACCTGCTAACATTCATGCTGTAATATAATGTAAATAGTATAGGCTAGCACTGAATATTCCCTGCCATCTCTTCAAAAGAACAGAGATCATAAGAACATGCAGCGAGGTTCTGAAGCTCTACGTTTGGCACCACAGGGAATTGGCAAGAAATCAGGTCAGAATGTGAGTCAGATGTAATACTGAGTGAGTGCTAATAGGGTAACGCAAGAATGAGACTCATCTTATTACTTCTTACATGTCAAATTAGTGTGGGGGTAAAGGGGTTATATTCTATGGATGTTATCCCAGTTGAATTATTTTGGTGTCTTTGCATGAGGATCGTCTGGTCTTTTTCTCTCTCTTGTAAGGAGGTGGGCAGTGACATTGGCTGGCTGAGCTCACAAGACATAAAAAGCAATCTTGCTTCTCCATGTGCTTGCGTAATCCCTATGAACTGGATGGTTTAGTCCCTTGAGGGTAGAGTCCTCACTCAGAGGGAGAGCTAAGAGAAAGAAACAGAAAGAGACAGTTCTTTCTAATGGGGAGCTTAATGCTGGAGAATCGATTAATAATTATGGGCTCATCACTTTGTACAAGGTAAACTGAAATGATGTATGGGTATAGCAGAATTGCAAGGTGATGGAGAATCATTTTTTGTATCTCAAAGTGTCAAGCAAGAACTCCATAATTTTGTTTGGACTCAGAAGGACTAATTGTTCCATTTATTGGTCTTGGGCAATTGTTGTATGTTTTGTATAAGTTTAAATCTTACTAAAGACGTGTTTGTTCAGTTACACCTTTGCAAGCTTTATTCTTATTAAGTCTCATAGAAGGCACATAAGTAGAGGTTATACTTTCACAGGCCAGCATTAAACATTAGGTGTAGAGGAAAACACTTTGCTAAGAGAGAAAGGTCCACCGCCTGCTTTGTAATTGTCTGCACAAGAGCTGCTATTAGTGCAAGAAAAATGGGAGCATAAGTGCATTTGGGTATATAACGGGTTTTGTGAATCCTGACTCAGGGAATATATTATAATGATCGCAGCAATTAATTCCACCCTTCCGCCCACCCACACCATCCCCACTGGATCTGAGCAACAATTTCAATCCCTTTACTGGCAGACTCAAATTGAGCCTTAAATATGCGTTGGCTTTCCTAGATGCTGTTAGCTCCTCCCACACACTGCCCCTCCCACACACATCTTCTGCAGAAGCTTCGGTTGGTGTAAAATGCAGCAACTAAGCTGCTACTCAATGCACAGTATTGCAATCACCGCAAAGATCTGCACTGGTTGCTCTGTTATTCAGAGCAGCAGGAGAGGCCCTTTTGAAGACACCCGGCTTGTTCAGGCATGCTTGTCAGGCATGCGGAAAAGCCCTTTCATTGATATAGCTCCCAAACTCTAGAAGGCAATCTCTTTGGGATTTTGACTGGTCCCACTCTCTCTGCATTCACTAATATACATTTAAAAAAAAGAAAAAGAAATCCTTGACTGTTCTGTCGGTTCACTGCACCCTCTGCCCCTCTCATGTTGAATTCTAGTTTTAACTAGGGGTGATGGATGTGGAATTTTAAAATTTATCCTGGAATTGGAGGATGCACAGTTTGACACAGCTTTTGGTTCCTTCAGTTCTTTTGCACCCATTCCCCCCTCCCCCCGTGTTACTGATGAGCAAGTGCTTCTTAATCAAACAGTGATGTTCTTGTAGGTGTGACACTGTGTAGAGGTTACTTTTATGTGGTTTAGGGTGCAATCCTAAACAAGTTTGGGCAGGAAAAGTCCTACAACTCACAGCATGCTCCAGCCAACTGGCTGGGGTGTGCTGGGAATCGAAAGACTTTTTTCTGTCTAAACATGCATAGGGTTGCATCATTAGTGATGATGTCTATGCTCCTGCATAGCAGCCCCATGCAAGTTGTGGTTGTTGTTGTAATAATCTTATAACAGTATCTATCATTTGCATCAGCACTGCTTTTGTGTGCATGTGTGCGTTTGCTTTTACAATACATGCAATTCCCTATGCACATCAGTCAATTGCTACACAACAATAATCTGCAATCCTGGTTTTCCTCCAAAGGGTGGAGGGTGCCGTAGTTGGTTCCCCAACACTACAGCCACTACAACAGCCTTCCCCAAATGGGTACCTTTAAAATAGCTTGGACTACAATCCCCATCCTTTCCAGCCATCATCAGCTAGCTGGAGATGGCGTGAGTTGTAGTCCAATCCATCTGGAGGGTATGAGGTTGGGGAAGATTGCACTACAATGCACAGGGTTGCAGTGTTCCATCGATGTTTACGTGTGCATCAAAAAAATAGAGATGGCAGGGGGAAGACAAGAATAGACTGAAGGCAGTGGAACTCATGCATGGCACTCTGTACACCATTCTGAAATAAAAGAATGGGACGACGAGGCATTCCCAACTTTTTGAAAGCAAGACCAGGTCATTCATAATTTTACAATCCTGGCGGACGTTGGATTCAGGACAATTTTGGAAAGATACCTGTGAAAACTGCTCAAGTCCTATGGAGCTGTTATGCAGCAGCCTTGGGTGTTCTGTTTTCTCTTGAAGGGCCTGCTGACATCCCAGGAAAAGAGGAATAGATGAACCACAGAGGATGAGATAGTGTTGTAAATCACCGGCATTAAACTCGATAAGCAGGAGGGAAACATCAACAAACAGTCCGTCGTCGAAAGCCAAAATATCCGTCAGAAACCGGGTCAACCAATACTATGTTCAGGAACGAACCAAAGTGTAGACAGAGTCTGGTCCAAGGTCAGGATATGTCCAGGCAAGATCAAGGATCTGGTATGCCAGCAACAAAGACAAAGCACCAAGAACATTAGCTGCTTCCAGTCTCGTTTCTGGGTTCTGGCATGTCTTTTATGGGGATGGTGGTGATTGGGAATTGCTGTTAGCTGCATTGGCCTTCAGCTAGCTTCTGCCTGTTCCCGTGAAGGGGCACTCCCCAAACACTCCCAGGCTCAGCTATTCCTCCTTTCTGCTTAATCCCTCAAACTGAAGCACAACAGATAGCTCCTTGAAGTAAGTAGTAATCAGGACCATTAGTAGATTGGTCCATTGTAGTAATCAGGACCATTAGTAGAACACCTCTCCATCTGGACTCCATCATCTGCTTATCTCCAAGTAGGACATATCTAACCTCCCTCTCCCTTAATGTCTTGGTCACTAGAAAGGGCCGGGGATGTGACAACACCATCCTTTGAGTTCATATTTATATTATTGTTGGGGCCATGGTAATTGCCCTCTTTACTGTGCACACCATGTGGTTCATGAAGTCACATGATTGATCCCATATAAACAATGTGTGTGTGGTGGGGGAGAGAAAACAAGGAGCTTTCTAAAATGTCAATTAAATGAGCCGTCTGCCTTGTAAACACTTTCTTCACTATTTATTTAACTTCTCCACTTAATCCACGCTTTACAACCTTCATCCATACACACTGCCTGCCGGCATCATCAGCTCTCCTTTAATTATTACCCTAGCATTTCAGTACTTGTTCCCTTACCATTCAATACTTTTATTGACTTCTGCTCTCTAATCTGTTGTTTGTTTTGCCCGCCCCTCCTCATCTCTGTGTGTTTGGTATCCTTTTATCACCTAATGCCCCGTGCTTTCATTCTCTTTTTCCCCCTCCTTGCTAAACAATGTTTCTCCAATTTCTTTTGTAGCTATACCACTGTTATGAATATTAATAGCCTCCTGTAAGGACTATTATTTGTGGCAGAAAAGGCTGCCCTTTGATCTGTGGCTTTTTTCCCCCAGCATGTTAGTGCGTCTGCAGCTACAGCTGAAGCTCCTTTTATCTGTCCGTAAGACTCCGTCTCTCATTTTCATCTTTCCTTTTTCTGCTGTGGACGATATATATATATATATATATATATATATATATATATTCTTTATCAGGCAATCCTCCTAAGTCTGGCACTCATATGGTGATTTCTACCCTTCGCCTAGACTGCTTCTGTAGATTCCCTAAAGGCAAGAAACTATTCAGGTATTGGCGGTGGTGTGTAATTTGTTTTGTACTGGAGAATTCCTGCCATGCCTATATGTATTTAGACCACAGGCAAACCAATAAAGTTGTCATAGAAACAAAGCATTTCATGAATAAATCAATCTGTAACAAACTTGTAAACTTCAGAGGGACCACTGTGCTTTAGCACCGTATCTTTTATATACATAAACTAATCATGTTTTATAATGAGCAGCGCACAGGATTGCACATCTCCATTTCTTTGGTCCTGGTGTTTTGTCCTGCCTTTAACGTTTGTGTGTGTGTGTGTGTGTGTGTGTGTGTGTGTGCGTGCAGTAGATGTATCCATTGAGTGGAAGAATGAAATTTAAAGTGGTATGATAATGCAGTGACAAGATGTTTCGGTCCTTCTTTCTTGGTGCTTTATTTTCCTTAGGTGGGAGGGAAGCCAGAGAACATTCTAGATACTGGAATCAGCAGCATAGCATTTTGTTGAACTTCAGACAATTTTGTCAAGTGCCCGTGTTCTTAGGGAAATTTGCAGAGATAATAGAAACTGGAAAGTAGAAGTACATGGGGTTAGAAAAAAAGGATTAATGCTACTGAATAGAATTTAGGTGAATCAATTGGCTCAAATTCTGCCTTTCCTTCCGCTAGTTCACTCATGTATATCTGGTATGAGGTGCAGCTGCCTGAAGCATAAAGAATTGCCAGATTATATGCTTCTACAAGTCTATTCACACATTGTATTTGGCTGCTTTATGTTCTCGTTTCCACCCCCTACCCCTTGCTCACCTGAGTATGCAATGTAAGATGTGAGCAGAAAGCAACTTCGAACATCCTAGAGTACTTCTTGGAGCTTACCTGATCACAGAAGCCATTGTGATTAACATTTCTGGAGTGTTGGCTCATGTGGTGCATGGCTGATGTGAGTAGTCCACCTGAACGAGCTTTTCAAAGACAGAACATAATGGTGGTGGTTGTTGTTGTTGATCAGAGTTGCATCAAGTCCTTCCTCCAAAATGTTCGGGTCAGTGTGAATGCAGCAATGGACAAACCTGTCCATTTCAGTTTCTCTCCAGTCTTCATTTTTCCAGCCTTAAGTTTGGTTCATCTTGACAATTTTCCAAAACTTAAATTAAGTTTGTCTCAAAATTTAAGATTTTTTTTTTTAATCATGTGAAAATGTTCATGCATTTATGGGTACATTTCTCATAAAACATGCATTTTTTTCAAACAATATTCCTGATATAATGCATTTTTACATTTTTTTTTACTAATATACACTTTTTTTGTGTGTATTCTCCCCTAATATATGCATTTTGTACACATTTTTTTGACTGGAGAACTCCGTTGCAAAATTAAGAGAAGTGCTTGGTTTCTACCAACTTTTAGAATTTTTTTTCTAGTTCAGATGCAAATTCATAAGCATTTTTTCATACATTTTCCTAACACTCACATTTTTGTATTCAGTTTTGCCCAATAGACATATTTTCTTGAAAGCAACTTACCTAATATAATTAACTTTGATGTTCTTTTTACTAATATATTCATTTCTGTGTGCACTTTCCCCTAATATTCACATTTTGGTACACTTTTTAAAAAAAAATGGGGGGGGGGGAGAAACTCCATTGCAAGCATCAGTAAAGTTCAGATTTCAAAGGATAGTTTTGGTTCATAAAAACATAAGAAGAGCTATGCTGGATCAGCCCAAGGTCCATCTAGTCTACCATACCATGCACACATTGGCCAATTAGTTGTCGAGCAGGAACAGACAAGCAGGACACAGGTGCAACAGTATATAGGCTTACTGACCCTGGTTCTGGAGGTAGCATATAGTCCTTAGGACTAGTAACCACTGATAGCCTTCTCTTCCAGGAATTTATCCAATTGCCTTTTATAGCCATCCAAATTGGTGGCCATCACTACATCTTCCGGTAGTGAATTCCATAGTTTAAATATGTGCTGTGTGAAGAAGTACTTCCTTTGTTCTGTCCTGAATCTCCTATTAATCAGCTTCATGGGATGGCCCTAGGTTCTAGTATTATGAGGGAGAAAAATATCTCCCTATCCACATTCACCACAATATGTGTTATTCTGTACACCTCTAAAATGTCTACAAAAGTTTGAAATAGTTAAATTTGGAAATGTGAACAAAAACATTTCTCTCTCATCCTCCCTGGGAATAAACTCTATTCTTATGTTCATAAAACCCTCTGAGGCTGGGAGACTGGCTAACAGGATTCAAACTCAGATCTCCCATCATGTCAGAGGTTGGCTAGGTGGTTGATGAGAGCCCGTGTTGGTGGAGGCAGAAGATTGATTATTTCAGCCCTGTTGCAGGTGGAGAGTGTATCTTGCTTGAATGGTTGCGTCTCAGTGGGAGGAAGACATAGGCTGGTTTCACATGACATATTAGGTAACGGAGGGGGAGATAGCGTACTGACCGTGCGTTAGGTAGGCGGTGCTCCCCACACGACACGTTGCTCTACAGTCAGCTGAGCAGCTGAAAGTTCCAGCATTGATCTTGGCTGCAGCATCTCCTCCCTCCCCCTCCCTCAGTCCTCCAGCTGTACCCCAGCATGCACCGCAAGTTCTGCCAGCTGTATCAGCTGGGTTTTTTCGGCTGCTCCGGCCAGCAGAATTCTATGACCAAATGGAGTAGTCCACGGAGAGAGGGGGGTTGGTTTCAGACAGCACTTTAAACAACAGGCTTCGGGCTAAACAACATGCAAGCCCGTTGTTTCTCACTGTTGCTTAATTGGGCAGAATAGCATAACGTCAGTTGTGTGTGTGTGCTGTGTAACCCTCCACATGACACAATAAGCAACACAACTGATGGTTGCCTCTTCCCCCCTCCGTTGATTATTATGTAATCCGAAACCAGCCAAAGGCTAGTCTTGGATGACACAATAATCAACGGAGGGGGGAAAACAACTGTCAGTTGTGTTGCTTATCGTGTCGTGTGGAGGGAACAACTGACGGTATGCAATTTTGGCCAATTAAACAATGGAGGAAAAAAAACGGCTTGCACATTGCTTATTCCGAACTCCGTTGATTAAAGTGTTGTCCGAATTCACCCATACTTTGCGTGTCGAAGGTCCCAAGGTCCAATCCCCAGATGAAACTCCTGCCTAAAACCACAGAGAGCTGCTGCCAGATAAATAATACTGAGCCAGACAGCCAAACAGTCTGACCCAGTATGGCAACTCGTAAGTTCCTAACACCAACAATTTAGTGTTCCGCTTATGTTGGTATCACCAAATACAGTGAGTAAATTAGCTCTGAGTATCTACTTTAATAAAGGTGTAATCTCATATCCAGCATATATTTGAACCACTGTGTGACTGGATTAGGGAAGAGGAGCTATTGTACTTGCTTCAGCAAGTTTAGAAGCATTATTTTTATAATTGCAGCTTCAGTATTTTTTATTTATTTATTTATTTTAAAAAAGAAGAATAGGTCTATTTGAGTGGTGAAAATAAAGCCATGAACAATTAATAATATTTCACAATTCATATCATTCGCTGGATCTACTATGATCCTAAGAAACAAAGGGCTTTAAAATTTGGGTTGGATCACCCCCTGTCTCAGTTAACTCTGAGCGTCATCACATGGGGGGAAATCGCGTTTGCTTACCTTTGCCGGCGTGTTTGTCCCCCATTACTTCCTCTTTTGAAAAAGGAAGTAAACAAAGTGCCTGTGGCCCATTCAGTGGGCCGTTTTGATCATGCTGGTTCTCTTGCACACAGCAGGAGTTAGCAGCAACTTCTGTCTTTAAAAATAAGTCGGACTTAACGGATTTTTTCTGTGGCACGAAGAAGGCTTGAACAGGAGGGAGGTGTGCAGGAGGCAGCCGATGTCGTGAAAGGGATCCATGAAAATCCGTTAGTGCCCACTAATGAGCATGCAATAAACTCTTGTCTGATGGAGCTCTCTGTCTCAGTTAACCTTCTCTTTCTGCTTCCAACCTTGTTGACCTCCTTTACCCTTTAGCGGTGGCACAAGGGATTGCCTTCAAAATGGCACACGGGAATGCACTAATTTCCTGGAGTTTTCTTCTTAATGCCAGTACTTGAAATCAATACCCCACAGGGCAATATTTGGAACAAACTGCATCCAAGATGTGCCATCCTTATGTCAGCTTCAGCCAAGCTCACAAGTAAGCTGCCCATGTATCTGTGACATTTCTTAATTTTATGAGTTGCAGAAACTGATGAGAATTGGCTGCTGCTCACAACATATAAAAAACATCATGCCCTCAAACAGTTGAGCATGATGGACCTTTAAAGTCCAATGGAATCTCACAATGAATTTCACCTGTGGCTTAAACCAAGATTTTCCCCAACTTGTGATCTTTTCAAACAAGTCGCTCTTTTGGCTCTGCTTTTTTAATGATTTTTTTCAACGATTCCTCATGCTCCTTGTCAAAATGCATTAAAGCTAAGATGTGCTGCTAGGAACATACACATTTTTCCCCACTAACATTTTGTTCTCCTTTATCGCTAGCAGCAGCTGCTGACTAACCTCCCCACAACAAAATGTGCACCTGATCCAAGAGGGAGAAGGATTCATGTTAGAACATTCCACCTGGGAAGGCCAAATAAGGAACGTGATTAAAGCTGCAATCCTATCTTCAGTTACATGGAGGTAAAAGCCATTGAACCCCATGGGGCATACTTCTGAGTAGACATGCATAGGACTGCATAGGCTGACCATCTGAAAAGGAGGACAGGGCTCATATAACTTTAACAGTTGTAGAGGAAAGGGAATTTCAGCCGGTGTCATTTGTATGCAATTAGTTCCTGGTGAAATTCCCTCTTCATCACAACCGTTAAAGGTGCAGGCACTATACTAGAGTGACCAGATACAAAAGAAGGCAGGGCCCCTGCAACTTTAACTGTTGTGATGAAGAGGGAATTTCGCCAGGAACTAATTGCATACAAATGACACTGGCTGAAATTCCCTTTTCTCTACAACTGTTAAAGTTATATGAGCCCTGTCCTCCTTTTCAGATGGTCAGCCTAGGACTGCACATTCAGTCATTCCCCATTTAGATGGAGAGTTTATGTAACACAGGTGTGTATCTTTTCCATGACTTTTAAAAACAAACAAAACCAAAACCAAAACATCTTCAGAACTCTGCAGTCTTGAGTGGAAGATTGGCAGCAGCAGCAGTGTGTGTGTGTGGGGGGGATGCTTGACACATTTCTATCCAGCCATTTTAACTCTAAGTCCTGCCACTTTTCCCCCAGCATAGGAAAAGGTACTGCTACCCATACCTTACTCCCTGTGGGAAGGAAACACTTTACAGGACAGAGCAATTTTGAGTAGAAAACGGTCAGAGGGGAAAGAGCTAAGCAACCCCTTACCTAGGGTGACCATATGAAAAGGAGGACAGGGCTCCTGTATCTTTAACCGTTGTATTGAAAAAGAAATTACAGCAGGTGTCATTGGTATGAATGCAGCAACTGGTAAAATTTCCTCTTCATCACTACAGTTAAAGCTGCAGGATTCCTGCCCTCTTTTGTATCTGGTCACACTACACAAGGCTCCTGCAGCTTTAACCGTTGGGATGAAGAGGGAATTTCACTAGGTGCTGCATGCATACAAATGACACCTGCTGAAATTCCCTTTTCTATTCAACTGTTAAAGATACAGGAGCCCTGCCCTCCTTTTCATATGGTCACCCTACCTTACCCCAATCCTCCCAGTCCTCAGGGTAGGATTTTAGCTTCCCATGGATGCTTTTGGCTTGTATTTATTTATTTATAAGTCAAAAGACAAGATACATGCAACTCTGTGTCACGTGCCGCGTCTGCCTCAGAGGCTGACATTAAGGGATGAAAGGTGGAATTACGGTAAATATAAAACTGTTCAAACTCCAAATGGAACACGTCAGACTTGAAGCAGCTTCTCAAAGTGCTAACATTTTTGCCATTAATTATTAATGGAAGCTGGCAGCTCATTTTTAAGTTTCGCTCTAATGACAAGATTCCTTACGAGATAAATACCGCACTGGGCTTGAGTACCCTAAAGGCCTCCTTGTTTTGGTTTTTTCCCTGAGCCTCGATCTCCAAATATTTTAGAAACAAAAACACTTTTGAGGGGAGTAAAAATAAAATTAGAGATATTTACAAAAGTGCAGTGAAACGATTATAACGAGCAATCTGCCAATGAACACGAGAAATGCTAAAAACGCTTTCCGCCATTCTTTCTTCTCCTTGGTTTCGTTACTAAGTAGGAACATGCCTTGGTTGCTTTTTCTAATCGACATTGTTTCCTCATGCTGTGGTTGAAAAGAGGCAGACTGAAGTTGAGTTTGAGATTGTTCTGCAGACTAGTGTAGAAGAAGGAAGATCTTTCTAAGGGTGCAATTCTATGCGTGTTTAGACAGAGAAAAAAAATCTTACAACTCCCAACATTCCTCAGCCAGCTATGCTAGGTGGGGAATGCTGGGAGTTGTAGGACTTTTCCTGTCTAAAAATGCATAGGATTGTGTCTAAGAGTAGTATAATTCATTTGTTCTGTTTAATTCAAGCAAGCTGTCCACTCTGAGAGCTAGTGCCTGGAAATAAATCGTTGGTTAGGGATTGGATCTAACTGTCACATGACCGAAGCCCACTTATGCAATGGAACCTCTACTCACACAAAGGACTTCCCCATCCTCTCCTCCCCCATGGGCCCCAAATACACTCTGGAAGGTCCCCCAATCTTCTGGAGGAGAGGAAGTGTGGGAGATTGCAAGCAAGAGGATGAAATCCATCCTCCAGCAGTCCCCTCCCATTGGTTCTGTTTGGGCCTTCTTAGAGGTACTCGACTTGCCATACCTTTACTTGCCCACAATTCCATCCAGTGTGAAACTGAACTGAAGCCCTGTTCTTGCCATCAAAATCCTAGCTGTCTAAATATATGGAGAAGGAGAGGGTTATGCCTGCTGCCCCCACCCCAACTTCCGCACACTCAGGCAAAGGTGAGCACCCACTCCATGCATATCCAACTATATGCACATCAGCCCTGTGGGCAGCATCCATTTGGATACTAGCGCTAGCGTAAGGAGCCTCTAGAGTGACACCAATAGAGTTAGCTGACATGACGGGATACTCTAGAAATCCCCTCATGCCAGGTAATGATATTGTTGTTATGCTAGAGGTCCATTAGACTAGTGCAACATCATTTACTTTAGCACCCGGTATATCCAATTAAAATACTAGTCTTGTTTGTGCCAGAGTTTCCAATTATATGTACAGGATCTACACGCATACACTTGTGTGTGTGCATAGAGCTGATTCTCACCTTTGGCTGAACACGTAGAAACTGGAGGCAAGGCAGGGCAGAATGGGGGCAGCAGGTGCAGTCCTGGCCCCCGCTCCATGCATTTGTTCAATGCATAAAAATATCGTGAGAACAGGGCTTTAATGATTTATTCATTTGTTCATCAATACATTCATTAAATTTATTTCCCATCTTTTCACCAAATAATTAGACACAAGGTTGAGGTCAACTGGTGAAGAGACTTGCCTCAGTGACTCTTCTTTCAAATCAGAGCAGCACAGATAAAGATGCTTGTTACTTGAATGCCTCTGGTTCTAAACCTGGGGCCTTACATTGGAATCTGTTTGGTGAGAGGGTCTGAAATATTTCCATACTTCTAGCTGTTATTGAGCTTTAATACACATTTGAGCACACATGCTATATTATACACACACACACACACACACACAAACTCCTGCGCCTATATTTCTGAAATTTGGTAGGCATAATCCCTTCCCACAGGGCTAATTCACACTTGCAAATATTGTCCAATTATGCCCAAGAGAAAATAATATAGCCATTTTTTTTTAAAAAAAACCATGATAGTTCATAGGAGGTACAATGCCTCCTATCTGAATCTTACCACAGGATCACTATCTTGAGAAGTGGACAGCCTCCAAATCTATCCGAGCTGAAGTAGACCATTTTCTATAGTCAAATACGCTCACATACACACACCACTTATACCTACATGCACACACACACAGAGACAAATCAAACAAAATCAGCCAGAGAAGCCCAACTATATAGCCAAGGGCGTTTGTTTCTGGAAAGGCTCCATCCCACTTTCTATCCCTCTTTGGAGCATGAGTCTACATCATTTCTTCGATCTGTGTGGCTGTGGTTCTTATATAAAAGATGGGACATTTGTATGCGGAAGGGCTCTTTTCCTCAGCAGGGATGTACCTTTTTCTTGCAGGAGCACATAGCCAGAATGCATCTGGATTCATTAGTGTTATACAGCAGGAACAACATTATTCCATAGTTAAAATTAGAGAAAGTTGAAAATGTTTGTTAGCGGGGCAGGACCCAGGCGATTGCCATAGGAATGATTCGTGAGATCATCAAGTCCAGTGGCTTTTTTCTCCATTTAAAGCTATATGCCACCCTTTCAAATTTCTGTTCTCTCAGGGTGGCTAGCAATTCGTAATAATAATAATAATAATAATAATAATAATAAATAAAAAAACGAAAGAAACCTCAGATGGCAAATGTATTCAAAAAGCAAAGAAGCAAGAAGATTAAAACACATACACAAACACATTTGTGGACAGAGAAATTGCACAGTTAATTTCACTGAATTTCTTCAGAGGGAGGAGAAATTCTCCAACAGTTTCTCACAGGTCGGGCTCACCACTGGCAATGGTTGTAGCACAGATACGTCCTTTTTTTCCTAAGGGCTTTTTTTTTTTTTACATTGCCACTGCCAGTGACAGCAGCAGCCATTTTGGCAGCCTGGTTCCATTTTGCATCCTCCACAATGCCTCATTCCCAGCATTGTTATGAAGCATTGTGGGTAGGGCTGAGAAGGAAGCTAGTCAATACAATAAAAGGTGAATAACATTTGGAGAAAATTCTGCATAGTGGCCAGGGGGCAAGAAAAGAAAAATGTACATTTTCCCCAGAAAAATTCTGACATGTTGTCGCTAATGCATATACTCATAATGCAACTCTACGTCCCTGAAAGCCTTCTATAAGGTGTGAAAAGTGGTCGTGTTGTGTCCAATTCCAGGGAAGAGATGGAGCTAGTGCTGTGCCAAAATCTGTCCTCCAATCTTTTTCCCCATGCCTCATTCTCAGTTTTTTTCTAATTTATTTTGAATTTATTTGGGTGGTGGTTTTAAGCTTATCTAATCACTGCAAGGGTACTGTGTATGTGTTTTGCTTCTTTCCATTGTTCCACAGCTTTCCAGAGCATTTCTACACAAGGCTGAAATCCTGCAACCATACCAGAGCTTCTGCTCCCGGATTCTTTGCAGGATTAAGATCACCTCCTTTTCACGTGATTTCATGTGCCCCCCCCCCACCAGACAATTTCTATATGTTACATTATATAGCCACTAGATGGTGCTGTACATTTTCATGAGGTTTCTATGGCGGGATATTGCAGAACAGCATCATGAAAAAAACTGCAATAATGGTTACAAAGAGGAGGAGATGCCCTGGAAGATGACATGATCATCTAAAGGACCTGCAACCTATCATGAGTGAGCAATTAGCAGCATACAATAAAAAGGCTTAGGTAGAAATGCCCCTAGGCTGCCTGCACTTCTGATCTGAAAAAGCCCTATGGGAATAATTTCTTCATATCACCTCCTGGACTTAAGCATGGTGAACTAAGGAGACTACATGCTGCCAGAGAGATGACTCTACAATGAAATACAGGACACTCAGGCACACTCCTCTGCCACCTCATAAGCAACATAAGAAGAGCCATGCTGGATCAGACTATGGGTCCATCTAGTCCAGAACTCTGTTCACACAGTAGGCTGACCAGATAAAATCCAGGTCAGGGCTCATGTAACTTTAACAGTTGTAGAGAAAAGGGAATTTCAGCCAGTGTCATTTGTATGCAATTAGTTTCACCAGGAACTAATTGCATACAAATGACACTGGCTGAAATTCCCTTTTCTCTACAACTGTTAAAGTTACATGAGCCCTGACCTGGATTTTATCTGGTCACCCCACCACACAGTGGCTAACCAACTGCCGACCAGGGACCCACAAGCAGGACACAGTGCAACAGCACCCTGCCACCCATGTTCCCCAGCAACTAGTGTATTCAGGCTTACTGCCTCTGATACTGGAGGTTGCACCTAGCCATTGATAGCCTTCTCCTCCAGGAATTTATCCAACCCCGTTTAAAGCCATCCAAATTGGTAGCCATCACCACATCTTGTGGCAGTGAATTCCATAGTTTAACTATGTGCTGTGTGAAGAAGCAAGGTAAGCAAAAGAACACAAAACTGAACCCATGATAATTTATCTGAAATTTACTTTTGAATTCCTTACTGAAAGCAAATTATTTTCTTTCAAATTGAAGGAGGACAGTCAAAGACTATGTGAGAGAAATATTCAGCATAGCACTACTTAAAACAACTTAGAAATTTTTGACTGAGTTCTAGTGGGAATATACAGTAGTTTCTAAACTGCATAAGGATCTCCCTGCATAAGGAACTTTCCTCATCTTTTTAGGGCCAGAGGGCTTCCATCTATGGTTTTTAGTTAACTTATTTTGTAAAGTAAAACTATTCCTTACAGTAAATCAGAATGTAAATGGGTGCATTTATTCAATATCATTCTCTACAAATTGAGTGATTTGTCAAAGTAAGAATTACAGAATATTTGGTTTCCTACCTAAATATGCTCTTATTTTAAAAGTGCTAGTTATATGTGGTTTATACAGAAGGATTATTGACTGACCCTTCAAGTCTGAATTCTGCCCCCAACACCCTCACAGTCATTTTATATAATAGAATCATTTCAGCACATTTACTGTGGCAGCCTATTCTATTGAAATTAAAGACCCAAAATAAGAAGTTTTAGCTCCTGTGCTGCTTGGCTAGCTGCCTAGAACACAGGCGAGATTCTGGGTGAATACAGACAACCATTAACCAAGAAGCAATTTACAATGGTGCGCATAAAATCGCTTAGTAGTAAGCCAATCATTGGTATTGGCCTGAAAAACATACAGTAATATCTCACCGCATCGGTACATGATCAGAAAGCCAGAGTAGCAGGGAAATGTTAACATTCTCCCCAGCACTTGGGAGATCGATAGAGATGACCAATACATTATTTTACATTCATAGCATGCCTTTCATCCAAGGAGGACAAGGTAGACATTCACTGATCTCCCTTCCCTACTTTTATCCTAACAACAACCCTGTGAGGTCAATTAGATTGAGAGATAGGACTAGCCAATGTTCACCCACTTAGATTCATGGCTGAAGAGAGATTTGAACCTGGGTCTTCCCAATCCACGGCAGGATCTACACTACTGCTTTATAGTGGTATTGAAGTGCACTGACAACTTTTGGTGCCCATGACACATCTACACCAAGCAGGATATAACACTATGAAAGTGGTATGAATGTGGTATATGGAATGTGTCATGGGCCCCAACTGTACTTCAATACTGCTATAAAGCAGTAGTGTAGATCCTGCCTCCTTATACCGCTTTCATACCACTTTCATAGTGCTATATCCTGTTTGGTGTAGATCTGGCCCTGGTCTGATGCTTGAACCACTACACCACACTGCCCTTCTACTGAATTGTTAGATGCATACTGTGGTAGGTTACCACTTCTTAAATGGCCATCAGTATACACACATACTATACTGTAGATCCAACTTAATGAGAATACATTATTCCAACACAATACATTATTCCAGCATTTAGAGCTGCTTTTGGGGAAGGTGTCAATTTTAAAAATGATATGTGTCTTTTGTTTACCATCAATCTGTCAAAGGTTAAGATCTTCCAGTCAATCTTTCTGGATTTGTCTTGTAAAAAAATCAGTGAAGAAATTCCTGAGAACTGAACTGTTTTAAGCTTGTAACCTAACCAAGAAACATGAGCAAAGTGCGTTCCATGCATCTGTTGTAGAGCCGAAACATATTTGCTCACCAAAAAGCTCCTTAAAATCGCACACACACACACACACACAAAGGGAAATAATCATATCAAATATTCTTCATATATTTGTTGAATAGTTCCAGGATCTTGGTTGTATATCTGATATGCGTATTTGAAAACATATCTCCTTTTTTATTTCAGTATTTGACCATAGATATTTCACAGTATGCAAGCCGTTCATTAGAGTGTTGCAGTAGAACCTAGAATGACCATATGGAAAGAAGGACAGGGCTCCTGTATCTTTAACAGTTGTGTAGAAAAGGGAATTTCAGCAGGTGTCATTTGTATGCATGCAGCACCTGGTGAAATTCCCTCTTCATCTCAACAGTTAAAGCTGCAGGAGCCCTGCACTCCTTTGTATCTGGTCAGGAGGGCAGGGCTCCTGCAGCTTTAACTGTTGGGATGAAGAGGGATTTTCACCAAGTGCTGCATGCATACAAATAACACCAGCTGAAATTCCCTTTTCTATGCAACTGTTAAAGATCCAAGAGCCCTGTCCTCCTTTCCCGTACGGACACCCTAACAAAACTGCACCCTTCCAGTAACTTGCAGATGAGGTTACAATATCCCCACTCCCTTCCCAAAATCTCCCCTTCTTCTCTTCTTTATGCCCCACTCATCCCAAATATTTTTGTGCTGCTCCTATTGATCCGGGACTACTTACTATAGAGACAGCACTAAAACAAGAGGAGCAGATTGTTGTCAGAGGACAGGACAATAAACAAAATATCCCCAGCCTTAACAAGATAAAACCCGGCTAGAGCCCAAAGCTGACCATTCTAAAGCCTCATGCAGTCACCGCCGCTCCAGCTTACTGGGCTGCATAAGATGTTGGAAATGGATTTGAGAAGCATATTTGCACACAATAAAGACAATTCTAAAAAGTCAGCTCCCTTATCTCTCTGGCTGTACTGTGGTGCGTCTGGATAAAAATTTAATAATCCAGAAAACCCAAAGTAGTGCTGCAGATTATATTGGCATAAATACCTGTAAAAATTTGACAAGCATTATATCTCAAAGCCAATTGGAGCTGGTGTCTGCAAACCCTCACAGTGGATGAGGACACTGGTAGGCAAGAAGATGCGAGAGATTAACAAAGCTAACACAGCCCTGTCTGAACAGCCACCCCATCCAGACCTCCTGGGGACATGCCTTTGCTTTTTAAAATACATCAGTGAAAGACTAGGACCCACCCCTTAATACAATAAAAAAAAATAGTCACCAAATGGTAATGTATTACAGTCATCACTACTGTATTACTATTCTTCATATAGGATTAATGTGTTATGATACTTAAAATGCAAGCTTTTTTAGAGCTGACAAGGTAAAATATATCACACATTCCATACAAATCTTTATAATCCTGCATGTACATATACACAATCATGCCCTGCTTACTAAATTGACAAGAAATCTGAATCAATTGTCATAGTCTTGCTGAGTCTTATCTGCTGAACTCTTCTCATAGCTTACTGTTTCTCATTGAAATCAGCCTTTTTGAGATAGCTTCCATTTGTGTGGATAGTGTCATTATATAGTTTAGACATTAGGTGGCACTAGACTTCATTATATCTAGGTGGAGTCAGGAGTTTCCTGTTACCATTCTGTTCTAGGCAATATAGATTTGTGTTGTTTCTTGACCTTCCATATCACCATATATCACATTGGGAGCCTGGCCTGCCTCAAAGGAACTCAGATCTGTCTCATTTTATACCCACAGTTGCTCCGTATGGCTGAGCAATAGTGACTGTGACAGAGCAGCCCAATAAGCTTCAAGGTTTAGGCTTAGGGCTTTGAACCCAGGTCTTCCTGGTCCAACATACTCAGTGCAATCCAACATATTGCATAAGCCAGCAGGGGAATCATAGGGTCATCAATAATTTTACATCGATTCATGACACACAAATATTAGTAGGCCAATAGCAAAGTGGGACTGTTGGCTCTTTTTTCCACTAAAACACAGTGGCTTCCATTACACTGGTTTTATACCAAATATCTAAGAAATGTTCAGTTTATGGGCTCCATAGGGTCTTTATACACAATATCCTGATCTGTAGCCACCACCATATGAAGGGATTTCCCAGTGGCTTCCACATAATTGGTCCAAGTTATAAACCAGACCTAAGCTTCACTTCTCCCTCAGAAATGCTCAGAGGTTAGGGTGGGGTGGGCAACCTGTGGCCTTCCAAATGCTTTGGCTTGTAACTCCCATCATCCCTCACCATTGGCTGTGCTGGCTAGAGCTAATAGATGTTGTAGGCCAAGACATCTGGAGGACCACAAGTTGCCCACCTCTGAGTTAAGGGATGTTAATCAGTTTGAGTCAGTGCTGGTTCCAGATTTTGGAGGGTCCTTGGGCAAGATGCCTTCAGTGGCTCCCCTCTCTGAGTGGTCTCACCTCCTCCTCACTGCCCATTCACTTGCCCTCTCCCTTTGGGCCCAGTCTGTACAACCACCCAATGGAAAAGTATAATGCAAGTGGAGGAAGTTGCCCTATCTTCTCAACCTTCAGAGAAGGCAGGCAGGAGGAGGAGTGGCAGGACCAGCTGGGACTTGATAGTGGGGAGCTTCTAAGTGTATGGTAGGGTGACCATGTTTGAGAAACCAAAAAAGAGGGCAGGAAAGCAGCTTTCCAGGGGCCTTTGGAAAACATGTCACCCCCACCCCCATCCCCACCACTTTAAACGCTCCAACAGGAGCAGAGGAGGGGAAAGCATGTGATTCCCACCCACCCCAACTTCTCCTATTGGGGCTTTAAAGGCCCCGATTGGAGCAGTGCAGGGTCGGTGGGAAAGCATGCTCTCCAGGGCCTCTGGAAAATGCATCATTCCCCCTGCCACATTACTGGCAGCCGCCATTAACATGGTGAGGGGGATGACATGCTTTCCGGAGACCCCAGAAAGCACACTTTCCCCTCCTCCGCTCCAATTGGGACCTTTTCTATAATGTCCAGGAATAACACTCTTTCCCCTTTAAGGCCTCCATTGGAGCAGTGGGGGGGAACGATGCACCTGCAGAAAGCACAGCATTCCCCCCTCCCTCCATCATGCTAGTGGACGCCTTAAAGGGGAAAGTGTATCATTGCAGGACATTACAGAAAAATCACAGAAAATCCTCCCTGACACCCAGGACAAATACAGGGAAATCCTGACAGTTAGTCACTTTAGGGGCCTTGTCAGGTGCCCTAAAAAGCCTACTCCTAATGCTGGACCTAGTTTGAGTCTTCACTTTATTGCAGAAGAGGTTCCAAATGATCTAAACGTTATATAAACTGAACACTCCACACCATTTGGAGTTCTTAAGAGGCCTGTTTCGCGAGAGTGGTCCTACACTCTAAATAAATCAATCTCTTTGCTTTATAATGTTTGACTGATACTTGCTATATTGGAAATTTCATCTACTCCAGCGAGATAGCACAGTATGGTATATTTCTTTGGCCTCTTTTTTTAAAAAAACCTTCATTCTTACAACCCTTCTCAATTATTTGCTTGCTGGAGGTCAGCATCTTCAGTGGATGAGATTTTCTTGATTAGAAACTGAGCTGCTGCAGAACTATTTCTGTTGAAAATTTAAGAATTGGTCAACAAATACATTGTTGTGATTTAGAGAGCGTGAGAATAGGCTGAGCATATTCACCCCAGCTGCTAGGTTTAACTACAGGTGGTTTTTTTTTCTGATTTTGCATCTTTAATATTAAGATAAAAGATGTCTTAGATTAAATTATACTAAACAGGAAGTTAGGGTGACCAGATAAAATTCAAGTCAGGGCTCATGCAACTTTAACAGTTGTAGAGAAAAGGGAATTTCAGCCAGTGTCATTTGTATGCAATTAGTCCCTGGTGAAATTCCCTCTTCATCACAAGAGTTAAAGTTGCAGGGACCCTGCCTTCTTTTGTATATGGTCACTCTAGTATAGTGCCTGCACCTTTAACAGTTGTGATGAAGAGGGAATTTCCCCAGGAACTAATAGCATACAAATGACACTGGGTGAAATTCCCTTTTCTCTACAACTGTTAAAGTTACATGAGCCCTGACCTGGATTTTATCTGGTCACCCTACAGGAAGTGCTTCTTTGAAATCACAAATGTTAAACATTTTTAGAAGGGCTCTGCCAGTTTATTGGTTTATTACGTTATTGTTGTTGTTATTTTTATTATTTTTGTTTTTATATTACATTTATATCCCAGCTTTCCCCCAAGGATCTTAAGGTGGTGTACATGGGTATAAAAGATGAAATACTGTGCATGGTTCTTTTCCTCCCTGTTTTATCCTCATGACAGCCCCTCATGGTCTAGATCTACACTACTGCTTTATAATGGTATGGAAGTGCTCTAATAATTGTTGGGGCACAATCCACATTCCATATACAACATTCATAATGTTATATCCTACTTTTTACTCCGCATTCGTAATGATTTGACACAACGTGTAGATCTGGCCAAACATGAGGTTGGTTAAGCTGAAAGTTAGCGAGTGGGCTTGGTCACCTAGCAACTTCATGACTAAGGGCTTCTCTAAACGAGCAATTAACAGCACAGTTGTGAATGACCACTTGCATACATTTGTGGGTTGATTACATGACATCATGAATGACCAGGATGTCTCCCACGGTATCCATTGCAAATACCACCATGAAAATAACCACTTTTAAAGTGGTAACAACAGCCTAAAAAGGGGGGCTCTTCTGCCACTAGATGGCATTGTCTCCATGGAACTGAATGGAGGGGAAGTATTCAGTCCAAACCCGGTTTTCCCCAGTTGTCATGAGTAATGGAACTAAGTGGAGAAATTCATGATTTAGTAAGGGAGCAGAACAGGAATAGCTGACACAGGAAGTCTGTGGGAGGGGCTCTTACTGGTTGAGCACACTTAACTGAATAAAGCTTTTCCTCTAATCTAAAGCCTGCCAGTGATTTATGCTAATGAAACACAGTCCACACAAAAACAACAACTCAGTTCAGTCTGGCTTTCCTCCTGTGGCTCCATACAGAAGCTCTCTCTGTCACCATTCTGTTTTTCTGCACGGGGAGCATTCTTTGTGCTTCAACGCAAGCAGACAAGGGGAAACTACAGACAACTGTTTACACCGTCTGGTCCAGTTTTATTGGATGAGTTTCAGTTACTGAGGCCTGAGGATGTGGACAAGGTGTTTGGCCAAGTCCGGTCGACCACTTGTGTGCTTGACCCTTGCCCGTCATGGCTAATTACATCAAATAAGGATGGGACCGCCGGCTGGGTCCAGGAGATTGTAAATGCCTCCTTGAGAGAGGGAGTGGTGCCGGCCTCGTTAAAAGAGGCGGTAATCAGACCACTCCTGAAAAAGCCTAACCTGGACCTGGAAGATGTGAACAACTATAGGCCGGTGGCTAACATTCCTTTCCTGAGCAAGGTGCTTGAGCGGGTGGTTGCAGGACAACTCCAGACACTCTTGAATGAAACGGATTATCTAGATCCATTTCAATCGGGTTTCAGGCCTGGTTTTGGAACAGAAATTGCCTTGGTCGCCCTGTGGGATGACCTTTGCTGGGAGAGGGACAGGGGGAGTGTGACCCTGTTGGTTCTCTTGGACCTCTCAGCGACTTTCGATACCATCGACCATGATATCCTTCTGGATAGGTTGTCTGGGCTGGAAGTTGGAGGCACTGCGCTGCAGTGGTTCCGTTCCTACTTGGATGGCCGTTTTCAGAAGGTGGTGCTGGGGGTTTATTGCTCTGTGCCGTGGCATTTAAGCCATGGGGTTCCACAAGGCTCTATTTTATCCCCTATGCTATTTAACATATACATGAAGCCACTGGGAGAGGTTATCCGGAGATGTGGGCTGAGATGTCACCAATATGCGGATGACACCCAGCTCTACCTCTCCTTTTCAACAAACCCAGGTGAGGCAGTGGCTGTTCTGAATCAGTGCCTGGGCACGGTAATGGACTGAATGAGGGCTAACAAACTGAGACTCAATCCAGACAAGACGGAGGTACTGTTAGCGGGTGGTTCATCTGTCCGGCGAGGTGATGTTCACCCTGTTCTGGAGGGGGTTGCACTCCCCCTAAAGGATCGGGTCCGTAGTTTGGGGGTGCTCTTGGATCCAGAATTGTCGCTTGAGGCACAGGTGAACTCGGTGGCAAAGAGCACCTTTTACCAGCTTAGGCTGATATACCAACTGCGCCCTTATCTGGACAGAGATAACCTAGCTACAGTTATCCATGTTCTCATAACCTCTCGTTTGGATTACTGCAATGCGTTATACGTGGGGCTGCCTTTGAAAACGGTCCGGAAACTTCAGCTGGTACAAAACAGGGCAGCCAGATTGTTAACGGGGACTGACCAACGAGACCATATTACACCAGTCCTTTTCCAACTTCACTGGCTGCCGATCCAGGTCCGGGCCCAATTCAAAGTGCTGGTACTAACATTTAAAGCCCTAAACGGCTTGGGGCCAGGTTATCTAAAGGAACGCCTCCTCCCATATGTACCTGCCCGGACCCTAAGATCATCTACAGGGGTCCTTCTCCGTGAGCCCCTGCCAAAGAAAGTGAGGCAGGTGGCCACTAGGAGGAGGGCTTTCTCCGCTGTGGCACCCCGGCTGTGGAATGAGCTCCCCAGAGAGGTTCACCTGGCACCTACTTTGTACTCTTTTCATCACCAGGTGAAGACCTTTTTATTCTCCCAGTATTTTAACAGTTAAATTAACTCAATTTTAATCCTTGCTGTTTTAAATTTGTATTTTAATCTGTATTAATTCCTGCTGCTGGTTTTATTCTGGTTTTATTCTGGTTGTGTTTTTAGATTGTATGTTATTTGTTGTTTTTGGATTGTGGCTTGTTTTATATTTTTAAAATGATTTTATGGTTTTAATTTTTGTGAACCGCCCAGAGAGCTTCGGCTATAGGGCGGTATAAAAATGCAATAAATAAATAAATAAATAACTTTAACACTACGGCAACAATATGAAAGGGAAGACAGGGCTTCTGTACCTTTAACTGTTGTACAGAAAAGGGAATTTCACCAAGTGTCATTTGTATGCATGCAGCACCTAGTGAAACTCCCTCCTCATCACAACAGTTAAAGCTACAGGATCTATACTAGAGTATCCAGATACCAAAGTGGGCAGGTCTCCTGCAGCTTTAACTGTTGTGATGAAGAAGGAATTTCACCAGGTGCTGTATGTATACAAATGACACCTGCTGAAATTCCCCTTTCAACACAATTGTTAAAGATACAGGAGCCCTGCCCTCCTTTCCATATGGTCACCCTATTTTACACAGTATATGCAACCATGTGGTACACCAGTCGCCTGTGGCTCCTTCTACATGTTACCTTTTCAGTGTGGGAACTGCTGCAGTGTGACTCTTCTTTCCCACACCCTTGAGGTAATATCAGGACCCCTGAGCCATATGACATGGCTCAAGCAGAGCTGGAAGGAGCATAGAAAATTAAGAAAGAAGAGCCCTGCTGGATCAGACGAAAGCCCTATTCAGGCCAGCTTTCTGTTCCCACAGTGGCCAGGTAGATCCTCATAGGCAGCCCACAAGCAGGACACGAGCTTATGTTCCCCAGGTACTGATATTGAGAGGCATACTGGCTTTCATACCAAAGGACTAGCATAACAGCACCAAGGCTGCTCAATTAATGTGAGAAGGAAGGCTTAAATGCACAGAGAGTTTTATCACTCACTGCTTCCCCAGATCTTTGATTTTATGTCGCTGCTCCGTCAAATTTTCCTCACCACTTAGCAGTATGTTACAGATGACTTGCTTACCTAGTAGCTACACATGCAGCATGCTAACCTGTCACTTGGCAAAAATGTTTCTCGGTATTCACCCAGGGTGTCTCCTCACTCCAGTATTGGAAGCTTAGCAAAGAATAACACTTAACATTTACAAAGCATTTTGGAATGTTTAGAATGTGCCACGTCTAAGGCTTTTCTTTTTCATATGTCCATAAAAATTTACAGCAATAACAGTACAGAGCAAACTGGTACCTTTTAAGAAATGTGACTGAGTGATGGGGCTAGATTTGCGGGCTTGATATGTATACTTTGGACAGAGATATAGTCTCAGTTCGGATGACATATTAAGCAACGGAGGAGGGGGGAACAATCGTCAGTTGGGTTGCTTATTGTGTCATCTGGAGGGCAACACACAACGCACACACAACTGACAGTACGTTAATCAGGCACTTTAAACAATGGAGCGAAACAACGGGCTTGCACGTTGTTTAGCCTGAAGCCCCGTTGTTTAAAGTGTCATCCGAATTCAGCTCCCCCTCTCTCCGTGGACTATTCCGTTTCGTAAAAGAGTTCTGCTGCCTAGAGCAGCCAAAAAACCCCGGCCGCTCTATGCAGCTGGCAGCACTCACGGTGCCTGCTGGGATATGGCTGGAGGATACAGGGAGGAGAGGCTGCAACCAAAATGGCTGGCGCAAGTTTGTAGCAGCTGGGGCGTTTGCAGGTGCCGAGCAGCGCCGGCTGTAGAGTGTCGTCTGTGGAGCTCCTCCTGCCTAACGCACGGTCAGTACGTTATTTACCCCTGTGTTGCTTAATATGTCATCCGAACTGAGCCATAGGCTGTTCTGAGAATTGATGATGGAGGAGGAGGAGGAGGAGGAGGAGGAGTTCTTCATACCAGTGCCATTCAATCAAACTGATTTTTTAATAAAATTATTAAAACAGGCTAAAATGAAATAAGGCTGCAATCTATAAACACTGACATGTGAAATCTCACTGAACTCAGTGGGACTTACGTCTAAGTAGTCATGTATATGATTTCACTGTTAAATATACAGTTGAATCAAAACAGCAGATCTGAAAAAAGCAGCATAAGGATGCAATACACAAGCCAGCATTGGTTAAATGCCTGGGGGGGGGGGGGGGGGGAAGAAAGATATTTCTCTGTCACTGGAATTATATTAAAGCCGGTGGCAGGTGAGCTTGTTTGGGGAGAATATTTGAAAGGTATCTCCACTGAAAATACTGTTTCCCTAGTAGTCACCTGGGATGGCAGAAGCACCCAGAGTAGAGCCAATGATGACGATTTCAGTCAGCAGGCCAGCATGTATGGAGAAGGTAGTCCTCCAGGTACCTGGTGTAAAAGTGGCTTGAGGAGAGTTGGCAACCTCTCCCCCTCGTTCCGCTGCCACCGCTTTCCCAGAGGCTCCCCCAATGCCTTGCCACCTCAGGAAGGGCACCAGAAACCTGGTCCATCAAACCTCTGGATTTAGCACAGGACCCATTCGCAAGAAAATAGTAGCATAAGTATTTGAGGTAGAAAGAGTTTATTACCAAAGAAGGGTAAGGTCTAGTTGGAAGAACGTGAAATAAAACTTATATACAGGCATGCATAGCATAGAAACCCAGTAACCTTAAAACATAAAACTTACTCCAAATAGGGACTTGCTGCCGCCGCCTCTGCCATGAACACCTCCACATGCACCATGAGGAGGGGCAAGACAAAGACTGGGGGGAAGCCCCTTGACTTCATACCCTCAACTCGCCATTCTGTTCCCAGGCACCTTTCTCCCTACTGGCTTCACACCTCCACAGCTGCAGATTCTCCCTTCTGCCAGCATTGATGGTTTATGGCCTTGGGAACTGATAAGGCTACTCTTCCTGGCGCCAAGGTCTCCCACTCTCATCTCTCCCATCTCCGGACATCCTGCTGTAAATCTGCAGCCCGGCGTCCTTCTTGCTAAAACCCCAGGCATTAAAAGTGGACCTATCTACACCAAGCAGGATACAACACTTTGAAAACATTTTGAAAACTTTATATGGAGTGTGTCCTGGCCCCCAACAGTTGTCACTACTGATATAAACCATTTTAAACCGTTTTGAAGCAGTAGTGTAGATAGTCTCAGTGGCTGAATTCGGACAACACGATAGTCAATGGTGGGGTAATAATTAACTTTACAGTTGTTCATCTAGGGGGTACTCCCCACACAACATGGTAATAAATAATCAACTGTGGTGTGGATTAGGATCAGCGCTGAGTTGACTATGGCAGCATTCGGACAACACGATAGTCAATATAACTGACGATTGTCCCCCCCCCCCAGTTGCTTATTGTGTCGTCCGAATTCAGCCATTGTGTTAAATCATTATGATCCCATCATGATAATGCTATATTTCTCTTGAGCATTTATACCTTGTAGCTGTAGGACACCCAATGACATCTGTTGTGGTATTTTGGATCATGTGGAATAAAAAGCAGGATATAACACTATGAAAGTGGGAATGTGGATTGTGCCCCAACAGTTATCAGTGCACTTCAATATTGCTATAAAGCACTGGTGTAGTCTAGCCTCAGTTTCTTTAATATATGGTGCCCTGCCCGTAAATCTGACATTCATTCTGGTGACGCAGATCTCAGATCTGTATGGTTATGCTGCACAAATCTGAAACTCCCTCAAATTTGCAATAGCCAATTAGGGGAGGATTCATACAAGGTGTGATTCATTATCCACCCTCTTCCCAGCATGTGCCACTCTTTGGGTTTGATGTGCTTTGAAGGGGTGGGTGCCTCATTTTATGTCCTGCTACATACCTGGCATCTTGCTCAGACGTCTGTGAGTAAAGCTAGCAGAGGCATAACTGTATACACAAAGCTACTTCTTCAGGTTGTGTGAAAGCATCCTCCTGAGGGCAATTTTAAACTGGTCCAGCCTACTATATGCTCTCTGTTTGGAGTGCATGCCTCTAAACAACTCAGCCCATCAGAATTTGAATGAGTAAAGATAAATTTCACATTGCTAACCTTTCCTGCTGTGTTCCTAACCTCCCAGAGTGGGTAGGAATAGGAACATATTGGGCTGTTGTGCATAACAAAAGGAAGAAGCAAACTCTTTCCCCTTGAAAGAATAATAACAAGTCTCTTTTGGGGGTATATATATATATATATATGTATTGGAATCTGTGAAGTGCTTTTCACACTATGCAAACATCTACAATAAGTACTTTGTACATACATTTCTCTCCTTTACAATCGGATTCAATAAGCAGCAAGAACACATGGATTCTTGAGAAATTGTTATTCTTAGCTCTCTTTCTCCTTCTTTCTCTGTCTCTCCACCTGGCTTTCTCTCACTCACATCACATGCACACGCACACACAAAAGCCTTATATGCATCCTGTTATTTCCATTGCCATGCGCCCTATGCCTCTCCCAGACATTGTTCTACGATATATTTATCAATTGTAAGAAACATCGCAAAGATGCACATATCACAGATGCACAAATCCTTCTGACAATCTTGGAAAGTAGGAGCCAATCTGCATTGCCCTTAAAACGACTTCTATTCTGTTTTAAAAAGTGGTTTTTTAAAGTTGTTTCATTATGTGGTAGGACACACTGAGCAGTACTTACATTTCATAGTGACTGCTTCCTCCGTCCTCAAAGTGTTCACTGGTGTATTACAGGGTTAATTCCTTGACTCTGCTTCTTTCGGTTTTGTTTTGCAGGCTGCTTGACCCGCCCACTTCTGTCTCCATAACTCAAGCAGCCTGCAAAACAAAAACTAAAGAAGAAGAGTCAAGGAATTAACCCTGTAATACACCAGTGAACACTTTGAAGATGGAGGAAGCAGTCGCTATGAAATGTAAGTACTGCTCAGTGTGTCCTAGCACATAATGAAACGACTTAAAAAACACATTTTTAAACAGAATAGAAGTCGTTTTAAGGGCAATGTGGTTAGGCAGTAGATCAATGTTATTATCCCCATATTGCAGATTTGGGGGGTGGTGATGAGGTTAGAGAGAGTGAGTTGTCCACTGCAATAGAACATCTTGCACCACAGCATTAAGACTTAGGCCTTTCTACACCCACAAATTGACGTGGGATTGCCTCTGGTGGTCCCTGTGTGCCCAAATGACACACAGGGACTCCCAGGGGCTGGAGGGGATGGGAATGGGTTTTCCCCGAGATAAGGGATCCCTGGGGAAACCCAATTCTTCCCACGGTCCCAGGAAAGTCCCAAGACCGTGGGATGTGTGAGCGCCCGTCCCGCCTGGTGAAGTGCGCAGGCACCAGAAATGGGCACAGAGCCATGCGGCGTGGCTCCGTGCCCATTAAGGGAGAGGGAAGCAAGTCTGCCATCCCCAGGATGGCGGGGGGTGGGGTGGGGGTCAATTTCGGGGGTTATTTTTTTAAAAAAGTACTCACTTTTCCATTGGAGTGCAAGTGCGCTCTTCTCAGTCCTCTGGGGAAAGAAATGGCAGGCGCGACTCTGCAACGGCCCGGGAGGAAGCCAGGTAGTCGCACTTTCCATTTTCATTAGAGTGACGATCCGGGAAGCAGGTATTTCTGGGATCGTCCCCCCTCCCTCCCGAATGGTGTAGAAAGGTCCTTAGAAAGACCAGAGCATTAAGGTCTAGAAAGACCACCACCACTAATTTTGGTGGGGACCTGTTCTATTAACTGAGCATCTACGTCTCTTTGCAGAGAGCTGCACCTGTGGAATATCTGCCTATAAGGAAGCTGTTAAAAGCAAAGGAACCTTGTGGAAACAGTGGCGGCAACCCTAAGGCACAAAGCAACTTAGGCAGGATCTACACTACTGCTTTAAAATGTTTTATAACAGTAGTGACAACTGTTGGGGTCCAGGACACACTCCATAGACAGTTTTCAAACCATTTTCAAAGTGCCATATCCTGCTTGGTGTCATATCCTGCTTAGATCTATTCTAGTTGCTGCTGTCTAAGAGCAGATACACTTCTTAGCATTGTGAACAGGAGTGATACATGTTATGTAGAGATGTGTCTGTATCTGTGTGTTCTCTCTCTCTCTCTCTCTCTCTCTCTCTCTCTTTCTCTCTCTCTCACACACACACACAGAATACATAAATACATTAAAGATTCATCCAGGTTGCCACCTCCTTAAGCAAAACCTTACACTCTCTGTGTGTGTGTGTGGGGGGGGGTAATCCCAAATCAGAGGGAAGGAACGAGGTTTCCGGCAGCCATAGGCATGCCTGGCATGCCCCTGCCCTCTGCTTGGGTGGATGGTGACCAATCAGGCATCGCCATCCACCCGGGAACACCTCTGCTGTGACTCTGGCATGCAGATAGACAGCAGATGCACTGTACTAGCCTGACCTGGGTGGGGTGGGGGGGAGTCAGGGTAAGTCCCTGACTTCTTAAAGTTGCAGCTCTGCAAGAAAGCCCCACGATGGCTGAAAGGTGGCTGCTGCATCATATAATCTACGCAGTGCCGCATCGCAGTCACTGGGGGGCTTTCAGAGTAGGAAGTCCCTAGGTGCCCCTACAGTTTTCAGTAGCATTCAGTGGTCAATGTCTTTCTCTGGGATAGCTCCATCATCTTCAGCCCTACACTACTGCTGCTCTCCTTTTCATCTTCTATCACTACCACCAACTAAGGCTAATAGTGAAAAAGGTTCATAATCCTAAAGAGCTTATTGTGTAATCCTATTGTGGATCACTGTGACATGGCATAATGCAGCCAGACTTTACCTTGTAGCTTCATTGTGAAACACCCTGACTTTCCTGTGCAATACCAAAGAGCTTAGCTCTATGCAGCTCTTATATGGAGATCGTACTGACAAAAAAAAAAAAAAAAGCTCTGGGATGGGGTTTCACAGATCATTAAGGATGAGTGAAAGGTTCATTTCAAATAAGCCATAGAAGAGAGGGATTTCAGACTGAAAAATCTTAAGGCTCTTCATGCAGCATTCAAATATCTTAATGTCAGAACTGCACAAATGCTCCACAGAGTCAAAGGCTCAGAGCGTAAGCGCAGATATTACATACAGCTTGAAAAGGTCTAGATTAGCATGCATTCCTTTTGCACTTTTGTTAAGACACAGTACACATTTTCAATGGACTGGTAATAAGAAAGTTTAACATCTACTTTAAGAAAAATGCTCCGTTTTTCCATCTTTGCAGACTCACCTGGGAGAAAGAAGTGGAAGGAATAATTTAGACTTCAAGGTACTTACAATACAAGGCAGTCTTCCTATTTTATTTTCAGGATCTCTTAAGGTAGCCAAATTCTGGCACATATTTGATTCTTAAGAGAGTGGCATTCCTAATTCCCCCTAACTAATACACAAGTTAAACTGCCTAAAGATGATGACCATTATAAGATAATATAATTATTATTGTTCTGCTGCTATTTTATTGCTATTGATTTTGCAGCTTTTTAATGCAGTCTCTTGCATATTGCTTGGTTGTTTTATGACATATTGCAATTTTATATTCTACCATAGAAGATACTTTTTGAGGGTTTGGCCCTAAATGGCAATTTATAACATGATTTAAATTATATCATATAGTCATTCCTTCTAATAGCAAACTTGGGTGGTTGAGTGACTATGAATTTGGAAGCCAAATGGGCCCATTCCAAAAAAGATGGTGGTTTCTACCTAGGCCCTTTCCACACCAGGCAAAACGCCTGGGATGGCCCCCGGCTGCTCCCTGTGAGTCCAAATGATGCACAGGGAGTCCCGGAAGTGGGGGTGGGGCAGGCATGGGATTTTTCTGGGTTAAAGAAAACCACAAAAATCCTGAATCTTTTGCGATCCCAGGAAGTACCCAGGACCACAGAAGATGTGCCCACCCGCCCCGGTGCTGCTGTGCTTACTCAGGAGTAAGCACAGCAGCAGCGATGACCAAGGAGCTGCACTGCATGGCTCTGTGGCCATCAGGAGAGAGGGGGACAGCAAATTCGCCATCCCCAGGATGGTGGGGGGGAGGGGGGCTAGATCGCGCACGTTTCTTTTATTTTTTAAAAAACTTACCTTTGCAGAGGAGCTCTTGTGCACTCTCCGTCGAAAGAAAAAAATGGCGGCCGCAACTTGTGACAGCCCGGGAGAAGCTTGGGCCATCACATTTCTTATGTGTATAGGGCGTGTCGATCCCTACTCAGCTGAGGGGGAGGTAAGGAGGAAAACTATGGGGGAAGGGGTTAAGAGGGAATTGGCTCCTTAAAACTTCTAGCAGCTGAAGGTATGTAATCTGGAAGCAGGAGTTTATGTTTGAGTAGGGTGACCATATTTGGGAAACCAAAAAAGAGGACACCCTGGGGAGGGCAGGAAAGCGCATCATCTTCCCCACGCACACCTTAAAGGCCCCAATTGGAGTGGAGGAGGGGAAAGTGTGTCATTCCTGCCTCCACCCCCTTTGCTCCAATCGGGGCCATTGCAATAATGTCCGGGAATTACTCGCTTTCCCCCTTTAAGGCACTGATTAGAGCAGTGGGAAGGAAACGATAGGCCCCTAGAAAGCACGTCATTCCCTCCCACCATGCTAGTAGCGGCCTTAAAGGGGAAACTGTGTCTTCAGGACATCACAGAAAATTACATAAAATTCCCCAACACCCAAGATAGAACAAAAACCAGGACAAATCTGGAGAATTCCTGACAGTTGGTCACCCTAAGTTTGACAGGATATATGTCAGGAGGTTAAAATATCCCTCCCCAAGTCCTCCCCCTCCCCCAATACAGCAATAAAAACATTCAGATTTGGGGCTGGCAGCCAGTCACAATATAAGTTCCCTAGGACCACATGGTACAGCAGGCCTCCAGAGAACTGGGGTGGGGGAAGGTGACCTCCCCTCTTTCCTCCTTGTAAAACTATCCCCTCCATGGTCTGAACAGCACTACAAGGCTAGATGAAGCCCTGTACAACAGCATATCTCCTAGGGAGGGGAGGGGAGATACACCACAACATTTTGTTGCAGATAAAATTTGGATCATACATAATATGACAGTACTTCCCCAGCAGCTAGAGAATTGCAATCAGGTTACAAGTAAAGTTTGAAACCATGAGATATTATCCCTTCCGGTTAAACTTGGATGCATGAAGTTTCCTCTCCTATTGGAAGCCAGTAAGGCAGCCTTCCCCAAGCTTGTACCCTCCAGATGTGTTGGACCACAACTCCCAGCACCCCCAGCCAGTATGGCATAGCTGTCTGGGGATTTCTGGGAGTTGTAGTTGAACATATCTGGAACAGAGAGTTTCTAGTAGAGAGCAAACCAAGCCCAAGAATGTTAAGAGTTCCGTTTCTCATCTTAGCCTTCTTTGGGCTTCTAAATTAGAAACAGAATGCATAGAGGGGAGACTAAGGCCAGATCTACACCAAGCAGGATTTAGCACTATGAAAGTGGTATGAAAGCAGTATATGGAGGCAGGATCTACACTACTGCTTTATAGCAGTATTGAAGTGCACTGACAACTGTTGGGACCGATGACACATGCCATATACCGCTTTCATACCACTTTATTCTGCTTGGTGTAGATGTGTCCTGAATGTCATCACCTGGCGCTCTACTGAAGACTAGGCCGCGAAGCCTAGTCCTCAGTGGATCTACGCAGGTAAGTGGCCCCCCTCCCTCCTCCCCCCTCGAGAACCTCCTTACCTGTCGGGGCCCCTCCGCTGCCATCCGCTGCCTCCCGGGCGGCAGCGGATGGCAGCGGACAGACCCCTCAGGTAAGCCCCCTCACTCCTTACCTGGCGGGGTGTCCTCTTCCATCCACTGCTGGCTGTAAACTACTATGAACTAAGCCTCGCGGCCTAGTTTACAGGAGAGCACCAGGTGATCACTTGGCGCTCTCCTGTAAACTAGGCTGTGAGGCCTAGTTTGCAGTAGTTTACAGCCGGCAACGGGAGGAGGAGGATGCCCCACCAGGTAAGCCCCCCCCTGCTGTCAGCTTCCATCGGCGGGCACCCACTGGCGCCTGCCAATGGAAGCAGCAGCGGGCGCCAGGAGGTGCCCGCCGATCCTCCGATTTTCCCCGAACCGGATCGGGTCCTTCCGGACCAGTTCGGAAAAGATCGGACGATCCAAAGGGGGGATCGGAAATCGGATAATTGTATCCGATTTCCCCTGGATCGGCTCCGGATCGTGGATCGGAGCCGATCCAGTGCACACCCCTACTATAGGCCTTCTCTATCAACATGGGGAAGTTGGGGTAGAGGGTAGGGGATTGGCGCACTCATCTCTATCTGTTCTCCATGTGTTCTATTTCATAACTCATGATGAGGGCACTTGACGGGATTATACGTATAACAGCATCACGTTTCTTTTTGGGTGGTGTTTCACTAATGCACACGTGTGCTCTTACACATTGTTTTGGAGAAGAGTTGCATTTGTTATACTGAGATGTTGTGGTGGTGTTTCCTTGATGTGCTTGTGTACATTGGTAATGTTGTACATTGGTAATGTTGAGCAAAGGAGACATGAATGGACTCAAAAAGAGCTGAAAGGTGTGGGCAATTGTGTACAACATTCAGAAATAATTTAAAACACAATGGTGAATTTCAAATGCAATTGGATACATTCTGAAAACAGGACCAGGTAACCCTGAATTCCAAAATTCAGGGACAAAATCAGATAAAGAGAAATTCAGAAGCATGGCTGCATACAGACTTGTATTGTAGCTGCATAGAGAATTGTATTGCATAATCTCCACCACTCTGATCTTGTACCTGATGTTGTCCTTTGGTTTTATTTTCAATATGTGAACTAAAGCCAGACAGTCCTTCACCACGCAATTTCACTTTCTCATGAGAATCTCACTCATTTCAAAATATAGAAGCTTTGGAATTTCTCCTTGACCTTGAATAGAAAAAAGAGCCTCTTTGTAAATAAGAGCAAAGTTTCATTGCCTTTGGAAAAAAAAACTGTTTTGTGTTAGCTTTGCCAATTCTTCTGTTTGTGCAGTTGGAGCATTTTGACACATAAGCCTGCCTTGGTGTGAGCAAGGAAAATTGGAAGTCTACCACCTAGGAAACATTTCATTAAAAATAAATCCCACCATATGCCATATAGATTTCTTACAATATGTATCTTGGCTTGCGTAATTTCTGACACCATGTGCAGCCCAACCCATTGCCCAATTACACTTCAGTTCAAAGATTTAACTAAATTGATATCCAAGAATATAAGAAGAGCCCTGCTGGATCAGACCAAAGGCCTATCTAGTCCAGCATTTGGCTTGCACAGGGGCCAATCAGAAGCCTATGGGAAGCCCCCAACAGGATATGAGCACAACAGCACACTCCCACCCCCCAGTAATTAGTCTATGGCGGTAACATATAACCATCATGACTAGTAGGCCCTGATAGCCTTATCCTCCAAGAATTTACCTAATTTCCTTTTGAAGCTGTTTAAACTGGTGGCCATCACTGCATCTTGTGATAGCAAATTCCATAGTTTAACTATGCGCGGCCCGAAGTACTTCTTTTTGTCCTGAATCTCCCACCGTTCAGCTTCGTTAGATGACTCTCGGGTTCCAGTATTATGAGAGAAGGAGAAACCTCTCCCTATCCAATTTCTCCACACCATGCATAATTTTCACACTTTTATCATGCCCACACAACCCTTACTTGCCTTTTTTATGAACTAAAAAGCTCCAGCTCTAATCTTTGTAATCTGCTTTGCTTTTCCTCAAAGAGGAGTTACTCCAACCCCTTGATCATTGTTTTTTCTTCTTCTGCACCTTTTCCAGTTCTGCATTATATTGTTAGATGTGCAGTAACCAGATCTGTGCACAGTATCCCAAGTGTGGTCAAACCATGGGTTTGTATAAGGGCAGTATAATATTGGCAGATTTATTTTTGATTTCCTTCCTAATTATGCCAATATGGAATTTGACTTTTTTTTACAGCACACTGGGTGGATATTTTCATCAACAACCCCAAGATCTCTTTCTTGGTCAGACATCACCAGCTCAGTCCCTATGCACTATATGTGAAGAACGTTTTACCCCCATCACTTTACACTTCCTTACACTGAAACACATTTGTCATTTTAATGCCCATTCCTCCAGTTTTGAGAGGTCATTCTAGACCTTTTTACTGTCCCCTTTTTTATAACCATCCTGAACAATTTGGTGTTATCAGCAAATGAGGCCACCTCCCTGCTCATTCCTAACTCCAGATCATTTATGAACAAGTTTAAAAGCACTGGTACAAATATAAATATTTGGTTCGCTCCACTATTTACACTCTCCAATGGGAGAATTTTAGCATGTATTCCTACTCTGTTTTCTGCTCTTTAACCAGCTATCAATTCATATCCCTCTTATCCCATGCCTGCTAAGTTTGCTCTGGAGTCTTTGGTCTTTGTCAAAAGACTTTTGGAAGTCCAAGTAAACAAAGTCCACCGGATTACCGCTATCTGCATGTTTACTGCCACTGTCAAAGAACACTAAAAGGTGAGAAAAGACTTACCATTGCAGAAGCCGTGCTGATTGCTTTTTTTTCAGCAGGACTTCTATATACTTGATAATTTTATCTTTAAAAATTCCTTCCAGAACAGATGTTAAGCTAACTGGCCTATAATTTCCTGGTTCCCCCCTGGATCCCTTTTTAAAAACTGGCATTACATTGTATTGTGTAGTGGCTAGAGTGTTGGACTGGGAGTCGGGAGATCCGGGTTCTAGTCCCCACTCAGCCATGGAAGCTCACTAGGTGACTTTGGGCCAGTCACAGACTCTCAGTCCAACCTATCTCACAGGGTTGTTGTTGTGAGGATAAAATGGAGAGGAGGATTATGTACGTCACCTTGGGGTTCTTCGGAGAAAAAAAAGTGGGATATAAATGCAATAAATAAATAAATAATTGGCCATTTTCCAGTCCTCTGGAAGAGAGGCCGATTTTAGAGACATCTGTTCTCTTCAACTGGTAAAATCAAGCTTATATTCAAGGACTTCTATTTAGCTACGTTAATGATTAGGCCATTAGCTACTAGTTATAAAAATTAGTTAACTACTTCAAAACAGTTGCAAATAGCTTCCACTCACTTTTACTAAAATGTAGTTGGCTTGTAATTATAATTACTTTTTAGATGGCCGGTAGTTGTAGTTAAGCTACTTTTAGGCTGCAATCTTATACAGACATACCTGGGAGTAAGTACTATTGAACTCAGAGGGCCTTACTTCTAAGTAGGCATGCATATGATTACACTGCTAGAGGAGTTAGAGGACATCATTCAGTACTAGCTTGTATGGCTGTCCAGTGGTTAGGAGTCAGCTGGGAACCGGAAGGCTTTGGTTCAAGCGTGAGCTCTGACACAGACTCCAAGACTTATGTTGGGAATGTTCCTATTCCTCAACCTCAACTCACCAGCTGTGAAATGGGAATAATTGTAACCCTCCCTGACAGAGCAGTTGCATATACAAGCTGCAATAAAGCTTATACTGTGCATTGTGCTATTATCATAGAATGTGCTTAATTTATGAAGTTCTTTACAAGCTGCTCACCATGTAATTGTTTGCCATGCGGAGCAATCTAAAGTGGTCTCCATTTGGCAGTCATAATAGAACTGTATCCTGACATTTGGATAGTAATCACTCTCCTGTTTTTGGTTCATCTTAGCTCTAAACTAGCTGCTTTTAGATGTTGCAGGTGTCTCTCTTTCACCGTGGGGGGTGTTCATCTGGATCCAGGAACCTTTGAAATCTGGAAAGCGATTGCTTTGGCGTCGGAGTGAGCTGCCATCTGCAGCTGCACTTGGCGAGGTGTGCCCAACACCCATTGTGTCGTGTTGTTCGGCAGAGAGATCCGAGGCCTTGCCACTGTTTCTGTGCACAGGTTTGAAAGATGCCGATATGGGTGTGAAGCCATAACCAGGAGGCTAGTAAAGCAGAGAAGTTATCAAATGGCCATGAAGTGATCCTATAAACACAGAGAACACAGTGCGGCCAGAGTGGCAGAGAGCTTTGGCAAGAGATGGTTAAATGGGATGGAGGCCTCGGGATGCATTCCCCCTGTAAATGACCCACAGCCGCACAAGAAAGAGATTAGCAGGCTGGTCTAGCCTGAAGCATACAGCTAAACACAGCACTCAGGTGTTTCTCGAGGGAGAAAAGGAGCGAGTGTCAGCAATGTGTGCTGTGATATACAACTCATGTGGGAGCATTTCTTCCCCCCCCTCCTCCCCCTCTCCTTTTAAAGTAATTATTTTACATACAGGGAATGTTCTTTGTTTCCTCTTAGGAGGTAAGTGCTGTGATAATATGAAGGAAACCTTGCTGGGTAGCAAGAGAATGACAATCAATCAGAACCTGGTACAAAACGCTCTCTCATTCTCTCTCCCTCCCTCCCTCTCCCTCTCTCTCTCTTTACCTCCCCCCAGCAGGGTAAATTAGTAACCTTGCTGGCTTGAGCTTTCTCTCTGGAAATATGTATAGAAAAGATCTTAAATGCCCTCTGATATTTCCTGTTAAAGATAGTTATTCAAATACAAGTCCAGACAGTCGATTCAGTAGCATAATTAGATAGTCAGAAGTGAGAATGCTTAATTGTAAAGCATTTAAGCATGTGACTAATCAGGGCTAGCCCAAGATATGTTGCTGCATGAAGTGAAGGACTAGATGGCTTGGCCATTGCAGGAACACAAGCCAACCAGACTGGCAAGTGAATTGAGTTTCAGCACTTGCAATGGGACAGGTCCTTCAGCACACCTGGGCCATATCTACACCAAGCAGGATATAGCAGTATGAAAGTGGAATATAAAAGGCAGGAGTCACACCAAGCAGAATATAGCAGTATATAGTATGTGTCAATGGGCCCCAACAGTTGTCAGTGCACTTCAATACCACTATGAAGCAGTAATGTGGCTCCTGCCTTTTATATACCGCTTTCATACCACTTTCATACTGCTATTTGCTGCTTGGTGTAGATCTGGCCCTGGAAGCACAGCTCAGCCCATGTGGGGCACACATAACTCACCTTGCCACTCCATGTCCCCCAGCAACTTCCACTTGAGGCAGTAGCCTCACCCTTCCTAATGACAGGGCCGGCCCTGTGATTAATGTGCCAATAGTGGCATTATAGAGATAGAGATAGAGATAGAGATAGATACAGATAGATAGAAATAGATAGGGTGACCAGATTTTGCAAAACAAAATCCTGGTTCAAAATGGCCGCCCAAAGGGGGGGTGCCCACCAAAGCAGACCCCCCCAACATAAAATAAATAAAATTAAAAAGGCCGCCAGCCATGCGGCCAACAAGCAGACGCCACCCCCCAACCCGAAACAAACCCCACCACCAAGCCACCCCCCCCAAAAAAACCAGCCTGGACCTACTAGGTTCTCCTCCACTGCCACCGGGTACGCCACCCCTGCCACCGGGTCCTCCGCCACCGCCTCTGCCAGATCCGCCACTGCTGGGTCCCCGCTGCCGCCGCTGCTGCCAGGTCCTCCGCCGCCGCCGCTGCCAAGTCCACCGCCACCGGGCTCGTGAGGCCAGAAGCCGCACGGAAGAGGCGGGAGAGGGCCGAATGAGGAAGTGATGTAATCGGCCCTCTCCCGCCTCTTCTGCGTGGCCTCTGGCCTCCTCGGGGTTTGTTGCGATGGCAACGAGCCCCAAGGAGCCCGGATGCCCATGCAGAAGAGGCGGGGGAGGCCGACATCACTTCTGGAATCAACCCTCCCCTGCCTTTTCCACGTGGGCATCCGGGCTCCTCGGGGCTCGTTGCCATCGCGGCAAACCCCGAGGAGGCCAGAGGCCACACAGAAGAGGCGGGAGAGGGCCGATTACATCACTTCTGGATTCGGCCCTCTCCCGCCTCTTCCGCGTGGCCTCTGGCCTCACGAGTCCGGCGGTGGCAGCGGAGGACCTGGCGGCGGAGGAGGAGGACCCGCCATCTGGGCTCCTCAAGGCCCGGTTTGCCCCCGCCACCCCCCCTCCCCAGTCGGCCCGGATCGCCCCAGTTTTCCCAGTTAGGACCGAGAAACCCTGGGCGATCTGGGCACCCTAGAGATAGAGAGAGAGATATTCCAATACAGAAATTCCTTGTCTTCCACAGATCCATGCTTCCATGAGGAAATTTTAAAGTGTGAATCAAGCAACCATGGCTATGGTGAACCACAATGCTGATGATAACAGTACCTGAAAAAGTGCTGCTTGCTGTGTTTTGGACTGACCCAGATTGCACATCACATTTCCTCAGATTTGTGATGCTGGGTCGGCTCCTTGCCTAGTCATACTTCGAGAAGACCCACTGAAATCAATTGAATCCCACTGATTCAACACATCGATTTTAAGTGTGCCTAAGTGTAGATCCCGCTCACTGTGTGGGCTGGTCTTAAGATCTTTGGTGAATCCCTTGGCCCAGGCATTCCTTTTTAAAGGAGAATGTCTTCTAGGCTTTCAAAGCATGCATCATTTTGAAAGACAAATGTTCAGTCTTGTAGCAATTCACTATTCAGATGGCAAAGCGTGCCAGGCACACCCACAGGTCTCAAAAGGGGCACCGAAACGAACGAAATAAAAGCACCACCCCACCACCCTTTAAAATCAACATGCCTTCCTCTGACAAGACAATATAAAAAGAATATTCCATTCGTTTTTGTCTAGTGGTACAGAGGAGCACAGAATGGATGCCTGCGTTATTACTAGGGATGGGTGAGGATTTCATTTCAGTTTGGTTTTGACCAGAATTTGCTAAAATTCACTACGTTCGCCATCTTCTCCCAATCTCACTTGGGTTTGGTACATGAGTCAAAGGGGATGGCCTTCAAAGCAGCTCAAGCCATTTTGGGCCATTTCCAAAAGCCCCGAGTTGGGGTCCTAGTAGAATCTTGTGGTCAGGGTGCATCTCTGCTCCCCCACCCTTCCTTGGGAGGTTGTTGCTGGCTGCCCTTGTATTGCAGAAAAAGGTGGGATTGATGCTGCAGAGGAGCCTGTCTGCTCCAACAGACATACAAACATGGATGCATCCAACATGGTGACTTACTTGTCCCCGAGGCAGCTCTTGTTATAATACACTAATCTGCCCCAATACAACCTTTCGGAATAATTGTAACAAGGTATGAACTGAGCCTCAGAAACCAGAGGGGAGGGCTCTTTTGGATTAGAGAGATTCAGCATTAGATGGATGTTCAATTAAAACAAAATAAGTCACTAAATCAGGGCCTTTACCTGGAGGTTTAGTGATCTATAACCATTTTGATTCATTTCATTTATATCGCTTCTTCAGAAACTGTTTTATTCCACAGGATGAGTCTCAGTGTTCGGAAAAAGGTGGGATGTTCATGATGATGATGATGATGATGATTCCTAATGGCTACACAAGATCAAGTTATAGCAACCAAGAACTACCAAAAATACATCATAAAATATAACAGAATAACAACAGATTTATGTAGGTAATGTCCAAGAAACAACAGACCATGTAACAGGAGGATGTAAAATTCTGGCAGGAATAGACTATATGGACAGACACAATACAGCTACAAAAATAATTCACCAAAAATTGGCCATCACATTCAACCTCATCCAACAACCTCATCAAACAACCATGCTATACATACTCACCTGCAACAATCTTGGAAAATGCAGATCATAAAATATACTGGGACAGAACAATTCATACAGACAAAACAATACCCTGTAACCGACCAGACATAACAGTTATAGACAAAAAAAGAAAATCACACTTAGCTCATCGACATAGTAATACCTAATGATAAATATGTTGTAGAAAAGGAAAAGAGAGAGAAATATACACTATTGGCTATCGAAGTTAAAGAACTATGACAACGGGAAAAGGTCACAATTATTCCGACAGTCACATCAGTCACTGGTATCACATAAAAAATACTATAGAGAAATCCTTCAGAAATTGGGCCTACCAAAATACATCCACACCACCCTCAAGAAAGCAGTCATACTTAAAACATGTTCAATAGTCAGGAAATTCTTGAATCAGTAAAAAAAAAAAAAACAGTACGACTTGCCAAAGCTCATCATGTTTGTCTTGAAAACCACCACAAGCGAGAAAAGAGATGGTGATGATGATGATGATATTTCAAAAAAACACTTTTTCTTTTATTGTTGATGTTGTCACTCTTTTCTGCTAACTGCCCCCATTTCTAAATGACTTCTGAACTGAGAATATTCACACACACACACACACCCCTTTAGCACTCTTTTCAAGCTGACTGAACAATAGAAAGACTCTGTATTTCTCTCTAGCATCAAGACAATCTTCTGCAATGATTCACGCTCCTACGGAGCCTCTTTATTTTTTTTCCCATTACAAGATTTAGCTGCCACTTTTATTCTTAAGTTATGAATGATCCTCCCGTTGATTCCTCCCATTCTGTTTATGACCCTTCAAGGGTGATTTTGAAGGGCTGTCACTCAGTCAATGGGGCGAGCCTATCCCCAACGTGTGATGAAAGCTAGGCAAGCTTTTTATTTTATATTTTGCCCTGTCGCCAAAGCTTTCTTATTGGGTCTTCAATTCCCTTGCTTAAAATATTTGGGAGATAAAATGATAGAAAGTGCACCACCATCTTCTTTTATGACACTTAAGATGTTTGGAGGGAAGGGAGGCTAGCTAAATCCTGTGGAATAAAACAGTTTCCGAAGAAGCAATATAAATGAAATGAAGCGAAATGGTTATAGATCACTAAGCCTCCAGATAAAGGCCCTGATTTTGTGACTTATTTTTGTTTTAATTGCACATCTATCTAATACTGAATATCCCCAATCCAATCACATTCTCTGGAGACTGACATGAACTCTTCTTTCTCTCATTTTCTCCATTCAGTGGTTAAGTACCATATCTTTAGCTGTGGGATTCAGGTCCGTCTCGAAACTCTTAACCCTAATCTAATCCTAACAGTGTTGGCCAAGAATCCACAAGGCTAGAACCAAGAGACTTGCTCATCAGATCCTGACACCCTGCTCCCTGAGTATGGAAGGCAGGCAGATGAAGCTGAGCTACGAAGCCTCCTGATCGTTATTATTGAGGAATGCCAGAGAGTCAGTCCTTTGCTAAGGCTGATCTACAGCACTCCCCAATCTGGCAAATTGTTGCTGAGAGAAGCTGCTTTGCCTGATCTGCCCTCTGCCTCAGGAACCTGATATGATATCTCTGCCCCATTCTGTGGTCCCTTGAGGCTAGGCTGACCATATGAAAAGGAGGACAGGGCTCATGTAACTTTAACAGTGGTAGAGAAAAGGGAATTTCAACCAGTGTCATTTGTATGCAATTAGTTCCTGGTGAAATTCCCTCTTCATCACAACAGTTAAAGTTGCAGGCACTATACTAGAGTGACCGTATACAAAAGAAGGCAGGGCCCTTGCAACTTTAACAGTTGTGATGAAGAGGGAATTTCACCAGGAACTAATTGCATATAAATAACACTGGCTGAAATTCCCTTTTCTCTGCAACTGTTAAAGTTACATGAGCCCCGTCCTCCTTTTCATATGGTCAGCCTACTTGAGGCTTGCACGGGAAGCTTATAGCATCCAGTGGTAATCAGAACAAGGCAAGAAGAAAGTAGAACTTTAGATAGCTCCAGGTAGTTCCAGCTGGCTGGAACTCTTTCCTAATATAACAATAGGAAGATGTTGTCTCAGAGGGGAGCTAAATCCAACTGAAGCCTTACGTAGGCCAACAAGACCTGTAGCATGGTAAGCTTCACTCCTGCTGAAAAGTCTGACTGGATGTTTAGAAGCCCCACTCCCTTGATTTTGTAGTCTGAGCCTTTGGCAAGGCTGGAGAGATGGAGATTCTGTTGAGCCAGATGATGACTTGAGAGGTGTGTCCTCTGGCTGGGAGGACCCTGAATAAGGCACTGTCCTACCACCAAGGAAGTAATCCATGCCTCATCCTCATCAGAAACCTCTGTTGAAGGTCTGAGGGCTTGGGATCATGACAGTCTCTTGTCTTTGAGAATGTCAGTGGTGAGGCAAAGATATTCTACACATGATCAGAGGAATTTGTCATCCTTATTGCTTCACATGTTCCATGGCTGAGACCTGTCATTGGAACTGCTTTTCATAGTTAAGATTGGGGTGGTTATACATAATGATTTACAACAAGGTGGCCACCTGTAATATTTCCAAGAGATATATGCAAATGAGTCCCTAGCTCTTGGCCCTACAGGGAGAGATAGTTTTACCAAATGTCCACTTCTCTGCATGTCATCTTAATTTCAGAGATGGGGTAAAAGTAGGGATGAATGAGAAATTGGCTTCTCATGGTTGTATTTTAATGTGAATTAACCAAATTCATACTTCCTAAACCTACACATGAATTAGAATGCAGTGATATTTACAGAGAAGTTTGAAAATCAAAAACCATGCACAAACATTGTATATAATAGGGGAAAGTGCACAAAAATGCATACATTAGAGGAAAGTGTGCACAAAACACTGTATATGGGGAAATGGCTTGCAAAAATGGCATGTATTTAGAAAAGTGCTTAGAAAAATTGGTATATTGAAGGAAATGCATACAAAATGCATACATTTAGATAAGTTCACATAAAAAAACCAACTAACGCTGACATGGGATGGAATAAACTTAATATAGGGGGAAATGGGAAACAGCATGGAACAGAACTTTACAGATTTGGCCAACCCTTGGTAAATGTCCTCTACTAATGTGGCTTGACTACCAATCTCTTTTATGGTTGCAGGAATGCCTGATAGAAGAGAAGTTCATATTTTGCAGTCATACTTCAAAGTTAAGGGGAAGAGCTATAGCTCAATGAAAGTACAGATACTTTCCATGCGGAAGATCCTGAGCTCACTTGGTGGAATCTTCAGATTAAAACAGGTCAGGTAGCAAGTTATTTCTTTTTCTTTCTTTTTTTTATCAAGGTGGAATCTGAGAATGGAAATGTGCAGTGAAAAGGTTTAAACCCTCCTCTCCCAAAGCCCCATAGTCCCGATCCAATTTAGGGCTGTGCGTGCTTGCAGAAGAGTAAATAGATGTAGCATGCATAGCTCCACTACACATGCTTAAAGGAAGGTTACGTTTAGCTAGGGCCAGCCAAACACATTTTGCTTCCTGAAGCAAAACAGGCCAAAGCTGGGTGAGATATTTCAGCACCTGAGACAGAAAATGGTGGAAGTTTTTCTGCCAGTTATCCTGGAGAGCTGCTGCCAGTCAGAGCAAGCATTACTGGGCTAGATGGACTATCGTCTGACCTTGTATAAGGAAACTTCCTGTGTTCCTAAGCATTTGTATGAACAAGCAAGATGTCGCTGTAATGGTGTCATTGTGCCTTTCATACTTTATTTCCCTCAGATCACATGGCTGACCATAAAAAAAGCCAATTTTGTGTGGATTTTTATTAAAAATATATTATGAATGAATAATAGTAGCACCAGATGGGATATCCATAGTGAACTAGTCTACGATTTACATTGCAATAGTCTTTGACAATGGAAGCAATTTTGGCAGCTCCTTGACACTTAATGAATGAATGAACTAAGGTTGATCAAAATCTTGAAGCACTATGGGAAATACAGTTCAGAGAAAACGCACATGCGTGCTCAAGAAAGAGAGAGAGAGAGAGAGAGAGAGAATATCACCCATTTTCCATTTACACAAAGAACAAAAAAGAAGTGATCACTGGATATTGGGCAAAAAAATCAGCTTCTTCAAAAGAGTGACTTTCATTCTGAAAACCTAACACTGCAAAATTTGGCACAGCCCTTGTATAAAATATGTCTGTTCCTCTGAAGCTTAAAATATTGCCTCTCTTACTGGATATTAAATAATACATATGCATAGGATTATGTCTATGATCATTCCCCATTTTGACCTTGACTTGTAATAGTATTTGTTTTTATATCACTTTGGCAAAGCTAGAATTTTGGACCTTGATTAGAAGCTAAATTTCCCACTGAGATCTGTAAGGATGCTGTGATCATTAACGGATACTGCTACAATAACCTGAACTCTTATTTTGCATTTTCAGGCATAATTCCTCTCCTCCCTGTTGCCAGTGTGAGTCCTAACCTTATTTTTTATATGCTACCGCGTAATAATAATATCGTCATGCATGAAACCTGCAGCACACTGTTAGGGCAGGAAACATCTGATCATTATGTCAGTCTTGGTCATTGCTAATTGAATTACCGTTTCTCAGTGCTTCACATTTCAATTTGCTTTCCTAGGCTGACAGCACTTCAGCAGCAATCCAGAGAACAGTGTCAACATGGCCAAAAGTAAACTGCAAATGTCCTCAACAGATCAGAAGTGACTCATCGGCTGAGGATGTATGCTCCATGTTCGCAGTGATGCACCAAGATGTATGAGCATTGCCTCCCATTCTTCTGTGTCCAATCAGGATGGCAGCTAAGTGCTAACCTGTTTTTCATTCACTTTCATTCACACATCTCTGTATAGTTTAGGAGAGGGAAGAGCTGATCTTATGGCATGTATTCCCCATAGCCGCTCCAAGATACTCACCATAAATGGTAAGGAACGTGAGCAAGCCAATTTCCTCTATCTCACTACCCTCCATTTTTCCTTCCCCTGCCCTCAACTCTCCGTGTCTCATCAACTGCTCTTAGCTATGAACTTTACTGAGGGACTCACACAGTCTGCCCTATTCCTGTTTGTTTGTTTGTTTGTTTGTTTTTGGTATCTTCTCTCTATAGGGTCAAGCATCATCAACATTTCTATAAGTCCTGAGACCTCTGAGATGCAAGCTGGGCTGTTTAAGGGATTTATATTTATTTATTTTTAACATATAAACTTCTGAGTACCTAGGGAGTGTGTCCCCCATCCGGCACAAGTATGTAGAAACCACTCCTGTATTTTGAGGTGACCTGTTTCACTTCCAAGCTTGCAGACGTCCAGCCACCCAGTTAAAAGGCACAATGACAACAATATTAGAAGTTAATAGCATTTCGACTACTAGTACCAGGATGGGCACTTACGTATTGCCAAAACAAGAGGAAATGATAAAAAAGAGACCAGTTTCCATAAAATTTAAATAAGCTGATTTATATGTATACATGCAAATTTAGCAATGATCAGCGAAAGCTGGTGGCTCCGATTTCAGTGGGGCTGTGATTCCATTCTGGGTTTTAGTCAGCACCAGCCAGAACTCTAAAAGAGCTAGTCAAGGTACTGACCCCTATCCCCAAAGTAGTCTCAGCACTTTGGATAGCTTCTTTAGTGTTCTGGTTGGTTCTGACTAAAATCCAGAATGGAATCACAGCCACACGGAAATCGGAGCCACCAGCCTCGACTGCAAATAATGACTATATTTTAGAAAGAAATACAGTGCATCTCACCATGGTGGTGAAGCCTGTGCCCAGGTGATGTGTTTGCCTGCTCAGTCTGCTGCCCAGGTGCTCACTGTGGATGGGAAGCCTTAAGGCCCCTGCTAGCTCTCCCTTCTTGGGGTTCTTTATCTTTAAAACCAGACTTCTCCTGGACAGCCCTTCCAATAGAGCCTTCAGATAGTCCTCTGTAACATAGGTCATATGGCCACCCTAATTACCACTCCTATATTTTTACATGTTTGCATTTAAGACTGGTTTAGCTACCTTGGCTTCTTATCAAGGAACCCACGAGAAATGTAATTTGGAAGAGAGCTCTAAGCTTCTCTAACAGAATATTTACAGCACCTTCACAGCAAGACTACAATGCCTGCATTTCCATGGAGAAAGCCATGATAATTAAATCTGGTTAAAACCTGTTTAAGTTTTAGTCTACATGTTCCCTGATTTAGTGCCAACTGTGTTCTTGGCACTTTCTCATTGGCTTCAGTGAGAGAAGAGAAGAAAATCTGGCAAAATAAAAAAAGGAAGAAGGGATATTGATAGAACCAGATACGCTACATACACCTAATATTATACTATTTGGCTTTGAAAATTGGACATAATGCATTGAAATGCAGATATTTATATCACAGTAGTAACTCAACCATTATTCTGGCATTCCTATTCTCACAATCTCCACATAGCGTTTTTGTAGGTGGAATAAATTGGCCAATGTATAACACTGGAAGGCAGTCAGCGATCTCTAGAAAAACAAACATTCAATCAAAACTGCCATGATTTCAGAAGCCACAGAGTTTGCTGGTAATCCTTGTGTTCAAAAAGAGTATCTTCAATATATTTATTGCCATGAAAGTTTACCGAGCTCATCATCCAAATATTTCTTCATGGACTTTTCATTAGAATATCAACATCTCCAGTTTTGGAGACAATATATTGATGTGGAGGACATAGAGTGTAGCAACAAATAGCCAACTAAGCAAGCAATCCTGGCTGTTCAGAGCAAAACCACCACAGAAGGGTCTAGTGAGTGACTAAGGAACAGGTGAAGAACCTCTTTCACACTGAGGGCCAAATTCCATTGGAGAGAAGCTTTCAGGGGCTGCATTCCTGTGGTGGCTGGGGAGAAGGGAAAAAGGGAGGGGCCATGGGCAAAATGGGCACTGCCAAATATATGAGGGGAAATAGCAAATACAATGAATAAGTGTGGTCAGTGATTTCATCAACAAGTATGTCAGTCAGAGATATGCCAATATATTCCATCTTGGTACCTGAGGCAGAAATTCAACAGAGAACATTACCCTGAAATCTGACACCTGAGGTCAACAGCCTTATGGTAGGAGTGGCCCCAACCCAATTCACACAGGAGAAAGAAGTATTCCATAAAATTAATTACTTATGATTTTGATTAAAAAGAATGTATATCCCACTTTTTCTGCTTCTCAAGGAATGCTCAAGGTGGCTTACAAAATTAGAACCCTGTGTGTGTGTGTGTGTGTGTGTGAGAGAGAGAGAGAGAGAGAGAGAGAGGGGCACACACACACATACATACATGCATTAATGTATTGTTTAAAAGGCAGGTGATTAATCACTTAAATATTTTTAATCCCATGACAGACCTAATGTATACCCCTACAATATATATGAAATCTCTACATGCACACACCCAACATCTTTATTATGGAAAGATGCTAGATATAGCTGCTTTGTCATTTTTTATGGGGAAGGGCTGTGGCTCAGTGACAGAGCACCCGCTTTGCATTCAGAAGGTCCCCGGTTCAATCCCTGGCATCTCCAGACAGGGTTGGAAAAACTCCTGCCAGAAAGCCTGGAGAGCTGTTTTGTCAACAACACTGGGCCAGATGGATCAATGGCCTAACTTAGAATAAGGCAGCTTCCTATGTTCCTAAGGTGGGAGAAATTCAGGGATCACACCTACCTGCCCAAAAAGCATACATTATTTTTAATATCTAGAAGGGTCGATCAGACATTTCAAGCCAAGTATGCGTTCCTCTGGATCATGATCCAAAGAATCAGCACTGAGCTCATCTGAAATATCTGGTAGCATCCATAGTCAGAGGGACTGGTGCACACTCAGTGCATGGCTGGGTGTTGTGTATTGTGCCTGAACAATTTGAATCAACAAAAAGGTGAACAATTTGCCTGAATCAGCCATCATGAACAGAAAGCTGCTATTTGGCTTGCCACTGGTCAACTGATTAGATGACATTAGGAAGGGGTATTGTGGTGAGCTATAGTTATGGTTGTGGTTGTGATTGAGCTCATCATGGTGCAAAGATGTCCTATTAATCGCAAACTTCATTTTAAAAATGCCTTTTGATTAGGGGGGTGGGGGTTGTTAACAAAGAAGTTTTTACAAATTGATTAGGAATGGATCCATTTTGCATGGACCCCCTTCCCCTACTTGCTTTAGAAGTACAATGTAAGCTAACATGTCTTCTTCTTCTTCTGAATAATGCATGTACAGATATATCTTGCTGGAGCTGCAGATAAGATATATTATTTGTAAAATGCCGTGTCATGGAAAAGCACATAGATCTTTATGATTTGATGTCCATCGTGGAAAGCAGCAGTGGATTCATTAGATGACCAAGATAGCATCACTCGGACCTGCAGGCCTTGGGAAAAAATCAAAGATTGAATGTAGATGGAGCAAGCTGGAGCATCTTACCTATACTCTGAGGAATCTACTAACTTACATAGTGTCTAGGAACCTGGTGAATAGGAAGTACCTTGACCCACACAAGGCCATCAGGGTTGGCCTAAGACATTTTGCCGCCTGAGATGGAGCAGCTAATGGCATCCTTGACTTTCTGGAGTCATGGTGCCTAGGCCAGCCAAGTTATTTTGGGGCAGAGGCGTTTTTTGGGAGGCAGAAGGCAACTGGAGCAGAAGGCACTTTCCCCCCTCCCTGCGAGTTAAAATACAACAATAATAAATGAAATTGCTAACAATTTGCTGCCTTTTCAAGACACTCAAAACCAGCTGGCGGAGGAGCCTGCCTAACTCTGCCTAATGGATCCATTGGTCCATTTAGCTCAGTATTTGTTGCACTAATTAGCCAAGGGCTCTCTATGGGCAATATCCAATATTGCCACTTCACTCCTGCTCTTTCTATTGCACTAGAAGGACCCACTACAAGCACAACAAGAACTAGCGCTTCTGACAGTACCCCTGGAAATGAGTGGAAACATTTAATAAATAATAATAATATTTATTTATAACCCGCCTCTCCCTTCGGATCGAGGCGGGGAACACAATGTAAAATACAAAAATCACAAACAGTTAAAAAAAAATTAAAAACAAGAGAAAATGCATCATTAAAACATCTTAAAATTCATCCGGATAGCCCTGCCGGAAGAGAGCAGTCTTCATAACTCTCTTAAATTCATGAAGACTGCTAATTTGTCTAATGTCCTCTGGCAGACCATGCCATAGTCTGGGAGCGATGGAAGAGAAGGTCCTCTGGGTAACACTTGCCAGCCTAGTTCTGGCTGACTTGAGTAAGTTCTTCCCAGAGGACCTAAGTGTGCGGGGCGGATTGTATGGGAGAAGGCGATCCCGCAGGTAGCCTGGGCCCAAACCATGTAGGGCTTTAAAGGTAATAACCAACACTTTATACTTCGCCCGGAAACTGACTGGCAGCCAATGAAGTGATTTTAAAACTGGTGTAATGTGGTCACCCCTAGATGTACCGGTGACCAACCTGGCTGCCATATTTTGAACAAGTTGAAGTTTCCAGACTAGGCACAAAGGTAGCCCTATGTACAGCGCATTGCAGAAGTCAAGCCTCGAAGTTACCAGGTCTTCCAACTCTAGGAAGGGGCGCAGCTGGCGTATCAGCCGAAGCTGATAGTAGGCACTCCTGGCCGTCGCATCAATCTGAGATGTCATCTGGAGCGACGGATCCAGGAGTACCCCCAAGCTGTGAACACAGTTTTTCAGGGGGGGTGTAATCCCATCCAGAACTGGTTGACACACCTCCAAACCCAGGTTGGGGCCTTTGACAGCAAGCACCTCCGTCTTGTCTGGATTCAGCTTCAGTTTGTTTTTCCTCATCCAGCCCATTACCGCCTCCAAGCATTCATTCAGAGGAGACACACTATCCTTAGCTGACGCTGTTATCGAAGGCATAGAGAAATATATTTGGGTGTCATCAGCATACTGATAGCACCCCGCCCCATGCCTCCAGATGATCTCTCCCAGCGGTTTCATGTAAATGTTAAACAGCATTGGGGAAAGGATGGCACCTTGTGGAACACCACATAGCAACTCCTTTTTTGAAGAGCAGCTATCCCCAAGCATCACCATCTGGAACCTGCCCGAGAGATAGGATCGGAACCACTGAAGCACAGTGCCCCCGATTCCCAATTCCCCCAGGCGCTCCAGAAGGATACCATGGTCGATGGTATCGAAAGCCGCTGAGAGGTCCAGGAGTACCAGCAGGGACACACTCCCCCTGTCAATATTAAGGCGTAGATCATCCACTAAGGCGACCAAAGCGGTCTCAACTCCATATCCTGCCCTGAAGCCAGTTTGAAATGGGTCTAGAAAATCAGTGTCATCCAAGACTGCCTGGAGTTGAAAGGCAACCGCTCTCTCAATCACCTTGCCCAAAAATGGAAGATTTGATACTGGCCTGTAGTTATTAAGGTCCAGGGGATCCAGGGAGGGCTTTTTTAGAAGCGGCCTTACCACCGCCTCTTTTAAACATGATGGAAAGCTTCCCTCCCTGAGAGATGCATTAATGATATGTTGTAAATGTGATCTAACTGCATCTCCTCCCTGGACAACCAGCCAAGAAGGACAGGGATCGAGAGGGCAAGTCGTCCTCCTCACACATCCAAGTACCTTGTCCACATCCTCGGTACTCACCAACTGAAACTGATCAAGTGTAATCCTACTTGCGGAGTCGCTGGACACTCCACTGTCAGCTTCTGCTATAATAATGGCATCTAAGTCGGCTCTTATCCGAGAGATTTTATCTGAGAAATGATCGTTAAAGGCATCACAGCGAACTACCGAAGGCTCTAAAATTGGATTCAGGGGAGAAGGTGCCTGGGTTAGACCCCTCACCACCCTGAACAGTTCTGCTGGACATGAATTCGCAGACGCAATGCGTGCAGAGAAGAAAGCTTTCTTCGCTGCACGTATTGCCACCCCATAGAAACAAAGATGTTCTCTATGTCGTGTCTTGTCGGATATAAGTCGAGTTTTCCGCCATTGGCACTCCAGTCATCGTCCTTTCCGCTTCAACTCCCTGAGGTCTTCTGTATACCAGGGTGCCCTATTAGAAGCGGGCCAGAGAGGACGTTTGGGGGCGATCATGTCGATAGCCCTAGTTAGGTCTTGATTCCATCTATTGACCAAGGCTTCTACAGGATCGTCGACGATACCAGCCATGGAACCCTCCAAGGCTTCCTGGAATCCAGAAGGATCCATCAGCCTTCGAGGGCGGACCATCTTAATAGGTCCGCCACCCCTGCAGGGGCAGGTGGTAGCTGTGATACTAACCCTGCCCAGAAAATGGTCTGTCCATTACAATTCGGAGGTATTCAATACCTCCGCCCACAGATCCCTCTGTTCGGAACTGAAAACAGCATCGAGGGTGTGACCTGCTGAATGTGTGAGTCCAGAGACCAATTGGAATAGGCCCATGTTTGTCATGGATGCCGTGAACTCCCGAGCTCCACCTGACAAACTGGCCTCGAATGGGATGTTGAAATCGCCCAGGACCAAAAGCCTGAATGGGCTTCCTGAATGGGGCAGGTCAGCCGAGGAGGTTGCAGAAAGGAAGTCCGCTGACCTGTCCCGGTCAGGAAATTAGCAGGATCCAAAAGCTTCCTGTTGTGCTAGCAGTCAGTCCTGTTAGTGCCTGGGCAGCACTGGATACTGTTAATGCCTGGGTAGCATTGGATCCCTAACAGGTAAGGATGGCCTTATAGGCCCCTTCCAGCTCTACTGTTCTATGATTCTATGACAGACTCACTCATGTCCAGCTCCATCAGATGCTCGCCAAACGGTAACAGTCGGCTGCCCCTGCATGACCTTCTTTGCAGCTCAGCCAACACCCAATGAAGATGTGACCCCATCTGCTTTTGTTTCGGAGTCTCCATTGTTGCACACTATAGAGGCTCTGAAAATTGCACATTTCCCACATCACGTAAATGGCCTCCGTAAAGTCCCCATTTATGCAATATTAAAGGTACAAACGCCTTTAATTTTGCATAAATGGGCCCTTTGCAGCCTAAATGAGGCCTCTCCAGAAGGTAGGAAATATGTAATTTCTGGGGGGGGGGGGGGCATTGTGCGCAACAGTGGAGGCTCCGGACGATGGTGGATGGCTGCTGGGTGCTGGTCGAGCCACAGAGCAGTTGAAGAGAGGAGCTGTGAACACACTATGGCCCAGTGAGCTGGGTTCAGGAGGGCAGACACAAGGGAGATGGCAGGGCTTGAACCTGGACCATGCACACAAGTGTGTGTTGATTATGGGGATTGATATAATACGATGAAAACTAATAAATAAATAAAGTGACTGCATTGTAAACTGCCCAGAGAGCTTCGGCTATGGGGCGGTATATACGTGTTTAATAATAATAATAATAATAATAATAATAATAATAATAATAAATTAGTGGAAGAAAAAAGTGTCATTTTCCTGCCCGCCTATACTCCAAGCGCCCGGGCACACGCTTCTTCCCCGATGCACATTCTGCCTTAACACTATATTTGTCACACAGATCCTTCCTACTTGCCCATCTGCCATATAGATACTGTTTCCAAATTTGTTCGTCCTTTATGTTCCAAGAGCCTATTTGACTTGAGATGTTTCCATAAAGAGGCGGAAAACCCTGCCAGAGTTTGATATACAGAACCGACATCCCGTCTGTGTGGCATGCTGTTTTCCAATCAGGAAAAAGCAACACCGTCCTGCAGTGATTGCTGTTCTGCTCTTCTGACGAGGTGCACCCAAGTTACCTATATGGGCACCTGTAACACGGCAGCACAGCTGGAACAACCGGGCAACGTGGTTAATTGTAGCCTTTGGATAATGAAATCTATTCTGCCGGTTTTCCAAATGGGAAGAGGCCGTTTATACAGCGGCTGCCTCCGGTGCTTGTGGGGCATCTGCTCTGACCTCCTGCACAAAACAGGCCATGATGGAACTTCGCCTGCTGATTCCTGCCTATAGCCTATCACCAAGAAGCGATTGAATTAGAGCATACCTTTTAGTGCAGCATCCAAGCTCCATCTGCTCCCTTTGTAATCTATACTTGGAGCGTATCATGTGTCATGGCAACGCAGTTAATGGGCTTAGTCATCTCCTACGGAATAACGTACATGAGGTGATATATGGGCTGGGAAGTCCCATAAGCACGACTTCATTGAGTTTCCAGCAACTACTCGGAAGGCAGCACGAGCACGTCGGCTAACTTGGAGTGCAGACACACGAGTTCAAGAGCAGGCAGCCTTTGGGGCAGTGGCCATATTTGTTAATCTGAGAAACTAGGCACCAACCCCAAATGGTTGTCCTGGGAGGCGTGGCATTGGACAAATAACCTGCCCCAAGGACTGAGTGCAAAGCAGAGGTAGGGTCTGAGTAAGAAAACATAGGAATAAAGTAAAAGTGGTGGTGGTGGTGGGGGGGGTTAATGCACCTTGGTGGGTGCCAAGAAAGGTTTATGGGGGGTACATTGGGGCCCACAGGGACCAGGTTGCCGACCCCTTCATTCATCAACATTTTCATCCTTTCTGTACTGCAGATCTTGGAGTCTGTGGCTTCAGCAGTTTTTCCCAGCTGAACTCCAACGGACGTCCCCACCTGCTGCCAAGATTTTCACAGATACTCTAACTCAGAGGTAGCCCCCCCCCCGACACTTTGGACTACAATTCCCATCAGCCCAAACTAGCATGGCCAATACGAAAGGGATTATGGGAGTTGTAGTTTGAAATGTCCGGAGGGCACCAGCTTGCCGTTCCCTGCATCCAACCCTATCCCCATGACTGTGCTCACTACTTTGTACCCTTGCCATATCATCCATGGTCTCTAAATCCCAGGGTTTACTAGTGTTGTTCTCACACACACACACACACACACACACACAGAGCACTCTGAACCCCCTGGAAGTTTCAGTCACCTCTCTGATTACTACTCGGTTCTCTTTTCTGTTTCTTGCTTCCATATTTGCATCACCACCCTATCCCTCTTGCCACTCCTTTCTTCAGGCAATTTCTGTTACTAGTTAGCAGTGGCACGTTCTCTGAGTTTATACTGAGATCAAAAGCTCTTGTCTTTCCATGGGCTGTTTATACAACGGAGCATTGGCACTGTGAGCCCCCAACACCCCGCACTTGCACTCCTGCAGGGTTGTTGCCACTGCAGGGAGCAAGCACAGGGTTTGCATAGGAGGAGGAGGAGGAGGAGGAGGAGGAGGAGGGACCACTCTCTGCTGCGGTGCCACACAAGCACCACTCCCCCTGCATTAACATGTCCCTCCCCTCCATTTCCCCCCCACACCTGGAGCCTGCCATTTGTTTCTTTCTCCCAGAAGCTGGAGGATGCGCAGAGTCATTCCAGTGGCCATTCGGCCCACCCCCTCCCCCCTATCTGGGCAGATGGCAACCAATCAGGGATTGCTGTCTGCCGGCCAGGCCTCCAACGCAAGTCCAGAGCAAGGCGACAGATGGAGATGTGCCGGCGTTGCCTTGCTCCACAGGAAAAAATAGGGGTAAGTTCCCAACTTATTTAAACCAGTGCTTCAGGGGAATGTCCTGGGACGGCTCCGCGATGGCTGCTGTGTCATATAAATGACCTAGCACCACTGCAGATCCATCCTGGGGCTTTCCCCTCATCAAGACAAACCCCAGTTCTGCAGCAAAAGAGCTGCACCATTCAACAAAGCTATTCTCAGCAAACAATATCCAAAAACCTCATCCGGGAGAGTTTTCTATGTATTTCTGAAAAGTGACTGAGACAGACAGAGAAAATGTCACAAGATGTCAGTCTTCCTTTGTGAGCTGAGTTCCCTAAACACATGTAAATTGAGCGGACATTGTTTAGTGGTAGTGGCAGCAACCAAGCACCTAGAAAGGTAGTGCATTTTCTTAGAATAAAGGTCAATCTTTGCTGGAAAGTAACATGGGTGTACATGGGTAGATGTGTGTGTGTGTGTGTGTAGTATTTGGAGGGCCTCCTTTGATTTGTTTAATTATTTGCAACATGGGGAATATATTAAAGCAAGGATTTAGCAGTAGACATGCAGCTTCTATAATATTCAAGAAAGTAAACTGAATCTGATGAGCAAATCTATAGGATGTATGCGAACCAGGACATAACAAGGATCTATCCGTGCCTCCTTTAGTTATTTGTTACATTTATATCCTGCCTTTTCTTCAAAGAGCCAAAGTTGCCTAATGTGATTATCCTCCTCTCCATATTATCCTCACAACAACCCTGTGAGGTAGGTTAGGCTGAGAACCAGTAATTAGTCCAAAATCACCTGGTGAGCTTCATGGCTGAGTGGGGACTAGAACCCAGATCTCTTCAGTCCAATTCCAACATTCTCACCACTACACCACACAGCCAGTGTGGTTAGGGTGACCATATGGAAAGGAGGACAGGGCTCCTGTATCTTTAACAGTTGCACAGAAAAGGGAATTTTAGCAGGTGCCATTTGCATGCATGCAGCACCTAGTGAAATTCCTTCTTCATCACAACAGTTAAAGCAGCAGGTGCCCTGCCCTCTTTAGCTAGAATGATCAGATACAAAAGAGGGCAGGGCTCCTGCAGCTTCAATCTTTGTGATGAAGCAGGAATTTCACCATGCATACAAATGACACTTGCTGAAATTCCCTTTTCAATACAACTGTTAAAGATACAGGAGCCCTGTCCTCCTTTCCATATGGTCACCCTAACCACACTGGCTCTTTTTTCCTCCAGCGACACAGGCAACCCCAAGATATATGGGTGTCTGAGGCAGAAAATCCAACCAAATGGTACATCCCATCTTTCACTAATGAATGTAAAGCATAATCTAGTAGGGTTGAGCATTTTGTTTCAGTTCTGCTTTGAAAAGTGTTTAGCAAAATTCCCAAAGTTCTCCATATTCGGGAGAAAAAGTTGAGATGTAAAAAGAAGTCAAATGTGGGAGAAACTGAAATGGAGAGATGCATGAATCCATCCCACAGATTTGAGTACTTCGCTCTTAAAGGTCTGGTTTGAATCCCTTTGGGTTCATCCATGTTAGTGCTGAATTACCGAGCCACCTCTTTTTTTCTGACAGGTGACTCATCTTTTAACAGCTATATGGCAGGCAGCTATAACTAGGGGGCTGCCTTGATGGCATTGGCTTGCCCCCACTTTCAGAAAAATCTCACAGTTTTGCTGCTGTGGGGTAGCGTCCGGTAATCCTGGCACAGGAGGTAGGGTGACCAGATAAAATCCAGGTCAGGGCTCATGTAACTTTAACAGTTGTAGAGCAAAGGGAATTTCAGCCAGTGTCATTTGTATGCAATTAGTTCCTGGTGAAATTCCCTCTTCATCACAACTGTTGAAGTTGCAGGGGCCCTGCCTTCTTTTGTATATGGTCATTCCAGTATAGTGCCTGCACCTTTAACTGCTGTGATGAAGAGGGAATATCACCAGGAACTAATTGCATACAAATAACACTGGCTGAAATTCTCTTTTCTCTACAACTGTTAAAGCTACATGAGCCCTGAGCTGGATTTTATCTGGTCAGCCTAACAGGAGGCAGCATGGCTTTCCAGTGACCATGTGGCTTGCTGGGACCACACCCTCCCTTCCCCCTTGCCCAGCTTCCAGTGACCAATGGGAGGTCGCCTTCTGCCTAGGAACATCCATGGCACAGCACCGGAGCGAAGACAGATTGCAGAAGGGCCATACTGACCTCGGTCTGGAAGGAAAAGTTGGAGTAAGTCTTCGACATTTCTACAGTGCAGCTTCGCAGGAAAGCCCCATGGTGGCCGGGAGGTGACTGTTGTGTCATATAACCAACACAGAGCCAGGACGCAACCATTGTGGGGCTTTTAACCCATATAGACAGCCCCAAGGACTTCTCCATACCATACCTATTGAATGTAACCAGTGCAGATGGGTGAGAATCTCCATTTCAGTTAATTTCCGATAAGAATTTACCCAAATTTGCCAAGTTCTTTATATTTGGAAGAGAAAGAAGTTAAGATTTTTTAAAGAAATAAACAAACAAACAAACAAACAAACTGAATGCAGGAGAAAGTGAAACTGATGGATTTACCCATCTCTGCAATCCACTGAGAAGTTATCTATTACATGCCTCATAGAAATAAATGCAATTCTTGTCAGGTCAGATCTCTCTCTACAGTACAGTACATGTTTTGCAGGCAGAAGTTCTAAAGTTCGATCCCCAGCTTCTCCAGGTAGGGCAAGGAAAAGAATCCTGCCTGAAACCCTCAAGAGAGGCTGCCAGTCAGTGTCGACAATACTGGGCTAGATGGACCAAGGTAGGGTGACCAGATAAAATCCAGATCAGGGCTCATGTAACTTTAACAGTTGTAGAGAAAAGGGAATTTCAGCCAGTGTCATTTGTATGCAATTAGTTCCTGGTGAAATTCCCTCTTCATCGCAACAGTTAAAGTTGCAGGGGCCCTGCCTTCTTTTGTATATGGTCACTCTAGTATAGTGCCTGCAACTTTAACTGTTGCGATGAAGAGGGAATTTCACCAGGAACTAATTGCATACAAATGACATGGGCTGAAATTCCCTTTTCTCTACTACTGTAAAAGTTACATGAGCCCTGACCTGGATTTTATCTGGTCCGCCTAGACCAAGGGTCTGACTCAGTATAAGGCAGCTTCCTGTGCTCCTATTTAATGGTCCCCAAATACCACCATCTCTGACAGCCTCCTTACCCTCAAGCTGGATCCAACCACGGGTTGGATCCAGCTTGACATCAAATCAACTGTGGAAGTGGACCATTTTATTGTAGAAAAGGATATTTTTAAGGTGAAAATAATGAAATGAACAGCTGTAAGCATGCACATACCTGCACAGCTCCCTCACCTTATAAAGTGTCCTTTAAAATAAGAAGGAAAAGAGGATGCTGCAGCCAGCAGCATCAGCCCTGGGGTGGAGGGAGTCAGGTACTAATGCTGGGCCTGCTTGCTGCTGCCCCCCTTAGGGTGACCATAGGAAAAGGAGGACAGGGCTCCTGTATCTTTAACAGTTGTGCAGAAAAGGGAATTTCAGCAGGTGTCATTTGTATGCCTGCAGCACCTGGTGAAATTCCCTCTTCATCACAACCGTTAAAGCTGCAGGCGGCCTACCCTCTTGACCAGATACAAAAGAAGGCAGGGCTCCTGCAGCTTTAACTGTTGTGATGAAGAAGGAATTTTACCAGGTGCTGCATGCATACAAATGACACCTGCTGAGATTCCCTTGTCTATGCAACTGTTAACAGGAGCCCTGTCCTCCTTTTGGCACCCTAGCCCCCATTGCCTGCTTCTCTCTAGGTGGCTATTCAGGAGGCCCCTGCACTGCGGGGCCCTTGACATAAACCCTGATGACCAACCTTAGCTGCACCACTGAAGAGAAGTAGTAAAATAAAACCATAATACAGCCCACAATGAAGATAGCTAGTTTCCAGCCTCTCTGCTGGTTCAGTAAATGTGGGGTCTGTATATAAGACTCTCCAGTCTTGCACAGGAGTACTAGATGCCAAAGATGCCAAGTGTGGATTGATTAACCGAGGAAATTACTATGTCACAGGCCGGCCTGCACAACTCGGGACCAAGCCAAATGCTGCCCACCAGCCATGCATCTTTTGTTTCCGAAAAGACAAAAAGGCTGTGAAACACCTGGCAGTCTATTATACATGGCTAGTAAGCGGCATTCAGCTTGGTGGAACACAAGCTACACCGGCCTGTTATGGAAAATGTACCTGAGTGATGCTATGCCATCTGTGCTCCCCAATTAACTTACTCTAGAGGAGTGCTCTTGGATTTGATGCAAGGAAGAGGTTTGCAAGGCACACACTGAATTGATAACAAAAGGAAGTTGGGGACAATGACGTTGAGTTTCCGCTGGCTGTAATACAGGGCATGCCTCTAAATGGGTAGGCAGCTATACAGTGCTTGCCATCTTTTATCCCCTGAGTCCACCTTGTAATAGCGCCGGTATCCATGTGCAACAGATATTGTTGTGCACTGAGCTGGAAGATAATAAATAGGTCTGAGATTATGATTTACAGAAGGGTGTTTGGAACTCCTTGAACCAGTAGGGAAAGAAAATGGTGCTGGTACAAGCTGTCAACCTCACAATTGTTTGCTTCCCGCCTTTCTCCGGAGGGCAATTTCTCCCAAGATGTAGCTTGTTTCTTGTCTCATCATCTGGAAATACTCAAATCGGTGGAACCGTGCTTAATTACCAAAATGGCTGATCCACACATTCTTAGCTGTCAGATTCCTCCCCGCACGTTATTGTTGTTTTTCTTCTGAAAAGGATTTTTCCTAAGCTATGAAATAACTCACATTAATGCAGACAGCAGACAGAATACTTCCATGATTATTTCCAGTTGTTTTAAAGGATGGCTTATTTAAAATGCATTACTTTCTGCGTGTGTGTGGGTGTTTGGGTGTTGTATGCATACATGCAATGGGGGATTATATTTCTCCAAAGATTCTGAATGAATTCATATTAATAAGAAATAAGGAAGGAAGGATCATAGCCAAACTAGATACATATTCTGAAGCTAAGGCTACAAAATTGCATTCATTTATTGAGAAGTAAATCCCATTGAACTCAATGGGGCTTACTTTTGAGCAAACATGCATTGAATTGCACTGTAGGGATCATAGGTACCTTCGCAACATCCCTCACCCCCTTTTACATGTTCTAATAGGAATTAGAACAGCTATTCTGTAGTCTGAGACATTTGCAGAGCTGCTTAAAGCTCAAGAACTACAGCCATAAATGGGACTGTCTATTTGCAATCAATATGTGAAATACAGTGCTCTTCCTCAAACCCTTTCTACCACTAGCACAGAGTAGGGTGACCAGATAAAATCCAGGTCAGGGCTCATGTAACTTTAACAGTTGTAGAGACAAGGGAATTTCAGCCAGTGTCATTTGTATGCAATTAGTTCCTGGTGATATTCCCTCTTCATCACAACAGTTAAAGTTGCAGAGGCCCTGCCTTCTTTTGTATATGGTCACTCTAGTATAGTGCCTGCACCTTTAACTATTGTGATGAAGAGGGAATTTCACCAGGAACTAATTGCTTACAAATGACACTGGCTGAAATTCCCTTTCCTCTACAACTGTTAAAGTTACATGAGCCCTGATCTGGATTTTATCTGGTCACCCTAGCACAGAGTAACTTTTGTCCCTTGGCCTTGTGAGGTTCTCCCTCACCCTCCTTTGAAATTGTCCTTTCATTTCTCTCAAAGTAGCAGCACTGTTGGTTCAGTGAGTAGCTGTGAGTATACTGTGAGTAGCCCATCATCCCAAGCAACAAGAAAGTTGAAGGATAGTCTGTGATGATACAGTCGCCAATGGTAGAATTGTATGCATGGTTGGGCAACCAAGCAGGGGTTCTCACAGAGACAGGCAACAACCGTGGGTGGTCATGGTCCTGCTGAAGGAATCCTCCTCTGAGGATGAGGCAAAATCCCCCCCTGAGAGCCACCCATGGCTCTCAGGGGGGGATGACCATGGTACTGTCCCAACAAGAGAAGGGAATTTCCACCCCTGAGGCAACCCATGGAAACAGGAGCCAAGAAGGTAGAGGTTTCCCAAACCATTTTACCACCTAGTTGTTTTGCCTGAGACTGTTGTAAAAAGACTCCCTTACCCTCATGTGAAGCTGGGGCCTTTCCTGAGTGCTGAACAACACACAGTCATCTTTGTCCTCCTCTTGTGTTCCCCCCCCCATTTATTTTGATCGGAAAACCAAAACAAAAAGGAAATTTCCGTTAAGCTGTAACAATGATGGCCCATTTTGAGGAACGTGCCGTGCTTTATAAGTGATCTATTACACTTGCTCGTTCTGACCTCCCTTTCTGTCCTCCTCCTCTCCGCTCCTCTCTCATGTCCTAGCGACACCATAGTTTTTACGCCTTCAGGCAGGGACATGGTCCTTTTTTCATTCTTGATGCAGCACTTCGTTTATTTTAAGCACCATAGAAGTAAATAATCACAGCAATCATCATCATCTCCAGGTCAAGAAATGGGTCAGGCCCCAAACAAAGTTAATATTATACTCTAGGGTGGCCTCTCCCATATTACCTCTGATTAGCCATTTGAATCCCGATATGGGCTGGGAAGTAGGCAGGAAGGAAATGGCATACAAATGCATTTCACTGGGAAGAAAGAAATGTTGGCTTTAAATAGCCTGGACTGGCATCAGTAACGGAAGACGCAATTTTAACCACAAGGCATTCTAAGGCTGCAGAGGTTCACCCAAGGAGAGATTTGACAGCTCTAAAAGTAGTTCTCCAAAGAGTCATGATAGACTGATGTCTCTAGATCACTCGCTCGCCATCTGTACAATGCTTGCAGCATTTCATATGGGTGCTTGACATTTACCTTGAATGTAGCGTAGTGTGTGGGTGCTCCCACTGCTGCTGCTGCTTCTACAGAAAGCTTCTCATGCTGCCAAAGCAATTCCTTCCCCTCCCAGGTTCTTCTGAGGTTTCCACAAAACAGAAGAAATGAATTGGAGGGGGAGGGGAAACACAGGACCCACCAAGTTCATTTTCATACCCTGCCTCATTTCGCAGGTGCAAATGGGGACCTGGTTGTAACACTCCAATGCTCACATGGACGATCACAGGCAGAGCTTCACTCTGACACATACACGCAAACACACCAGTGGCGGAGTGATATAAATTCTGAAGTTGAGGGGCTCATCATGACAGCCCCCATAGCCACCACCCCAACAAAAGTCCAAACTAACAGGAAGCTGTATTGATCCTTATCAGCAAACCAGTTGTAGGAATTTTCATCTGCTAGGAGCAGGTCTTTTGTAAAGCTAATCGGTCTTAATTTCACATTCAAGAGCCAGCCAGCCTAAACTACTTTACATTGCAGCAAGGAACAATAGATTGGGGCTGAGGAAATTCTTCCCTTGCCCCCAGCTACTGTGAGGACTGGAGCTAAGCTCAGAGTGAACAGGGAATTTTGAGCTGGGTTTATAGGGATGAGCGTCTTGCTCACAGTCTGCTTGCTGGATCCTGGGCTTATGGGACAAACCACCAGATGGGCTACAGGTGCCAGCAAGAGTGTGTGACTCCCCCCGCCCATCAGTCACCATTTTGCACAAAAATCACAGGTATAACTATTACGGAAATCGCGATTTGGGCAAAATGGCGGCCGTGAATGGTGCCATTTGTGCAAACATGAAGGTGTAAATGGTCTAATTAGAACAATATTTTAGAACAGTAACCCTTGAAAATATATATATTATTATTGACCCCCACTCAGAGAGCTTTGGCTATTGGGTGGTATAGAAATGCAATAAATAAATAAATAAATAAATATACACATGACAATATGGGATACCAGTTCTGGGCAATAGTTGCCAGTCTCAAAAAATGGCACAATACAGTAACTTACAATTGAGCCAACTCAACCAAATTCACCAGTCACACCCCTCTAGATGGACGTGATAAAATATGCCACAAAACATCCACAGCAAACCACATTCTGAGACCTGGTTCAGGCCATAGTCCATATTTCACAAAACAGGCCAGAATGGCAATTTCCATGTGAGCCAACTCAACCATATTTACCTGGCAGACATAACTTGATAGGAGGATGTACATTTCAGAAGCCATTCAGGCAAAAGTCCATATTCCAGAAAAATGGCCAGGAATGACAACTTCCAAGTGAGTAAAATGAGCCAAAACTGTTGTGTGGAAGGACCCTGGAATAGCAACTTCTAAATGAGTGAAACCAACCCAAATCACCACTGTCATTGTACTAAATTAGGCTGACCATATGAAAAGGAGGACAGGGCTTATGTAACTTTAACAGTTGTAGAGAAAAGGGAATTTCAGCCAGTGTCATTTGTATGCAATTAGTACCTGGTGAAATTCCCTCTTCATTACAACAGTTAAAGCTGCAGGGGCCCTGCCTTCTTTTGTATATGGTCACTCTAGTATAGTGTCTGCACCTTTAACTGTTGTGATGAAAAGGGAATATCACCAGGAACTAACTGCATACAAATGACACTGGGTGAAATTCCCTTTTCTGTACAACTGTCAAAGTTACATGAGCCCTGTCCTCCTTTTCATATGGTCAGCCTAACTAAATGTAACTGATATAGTTAATAATGAAACCTTCAAAAATCCAGAGGGAAGATCTGCAAAGAAAGTTTCCAAATGAGTTTGCTGCTTGTTTGCCTCTCCTTCTACTCAAAAGCCCATAGGTTTGGTGTCATGTGGTGTTGTAGTACTTAAAATATCAGACTAGCATGGGGGCCACCCACTCAGTCATGAAGCGTTCAATGGCCTTTGAGCCTATCTACACAGTCCCTTGGAACATTTTAAATAGTATTTTAAAACGTCCCAAATAGGTGCATTCTAAAACATCTTAGGCCACATTACTGAGTACTCACGTTACAGGAGAAAAATTCTTCAGTCTTTAAAGCAGAGTGTGCAGTCACACACTCTTCTGCCCTGTCTCTTTCTGTTTCATTTTTACAATGAGTTTAGGGCAAGGCATTGTGGGTGTTGTAGTTCAGTCACCCACTTCCTCCTTTGTTCCTCTGTCATTCCCTAGCGAGTATAGGGCTAAGAATTGTGGGTGTTGTAGTTCACTCGCCCACTTCCTCCTTAGCCCCGCTTTCTTTCCCACCAATCAACTGCTAAGCATTTGGGCACCAGTAAACGAAGCACTGCCCCCATGAATCACAAACGGTACGGAAGGACACATTATTTTACTTAAAACGATTTATTAAAAGTAAAACCGTTGTATATAGCTGAAGTGTGTTTTAAAAAACCTTGGGTATACATCATTCAAGGGAGTGCATCATGTGGCCCAAAGAGTTTTCATAACCCTTATAAAACATTAAAAACCTAGCATGTAGATCAGCTCTTAGTCTTAACCTACCACTGGGAGTGTTGCAAGGACAAAATTGCAGGGAGACCATTATATTTCACCATGAGCTTCTTGGAGGTAGGTGGGATATAAATGTAGCAACTAAATCAATATTATTTTGCCAGAAGCATGAGGTAAAGCGTTCTTGGCCTTGTTCTCTTTGCTGGCCAACTGAACTGTTTTCCTTTTTAGATAATGAATGAAAACTGCATTGGATATTGTTTTATTGGGTTTGGTGCACTGTATTTGTTTTGGGGATATTATTGTTAACCTTCTGGAAGAAAATGTAGTGTAGAAATATTGAAATAAAATAAAATGTAATTCTGGTGCTGGTTCTGGGGATTAGACTAGGGTGACCAGATAAAATCCAGGTCAGGGCTCATGTAACTTTAACAGTTGTAGAGCAAAGGGAATTTCAGCCACTGTCATTTGTATGCAATTAGTTCCTGGTGAAATTCCCTCTTCATCACAACTGTTAAAGTTGCAGGGGCCCTGCCTTCTTTTGTATATGGTCACTCAAGTATAGTGCATGCACCTTTAACTGTTGTGATGAAGAGGGAATATCACCAGGAACTAATTGCATACAAATGACACTGGCTGAAATTACCTTTTCTATACAACTGTTAAAGTTACATGAGCCCTGACCTGGATTTTATCTGGTCAGCCTAGATTAGACCGTTTATCATAAAGGAATTAAAAATATATTATTGCATTCCTGGGGTATCCCTTACAAGCAAATAAACAAGACAAATAATATTATTATCCTACATGTGAATAAAACAACCACTGAATGCGTGTTTCACAAACAAATTGGGAAGTGATATAAGATATTCTGATACCAGTTCCTGGCAATGGACAATCAAGTGAATTTGTCCCTTTGATTTCAGTGGGTTTACTCTAAGCATCATCAAATCATGGGACACAATTCTGTGTTCTTAGGATCTGCCTGGGAAGCTAAGGTGGCTGGGCTTGGGGAGGCTAGTAGAGGACTGGCAAGATTAGTGGAACACAAATATTGGGAACTGGAAGGCTGTGCAGACCAGCAGGGAGCAGGGGTAGATACAGCTGGTTGGGGAATGCTGGGAGTTATGTCTTTATGATGTTTATGTCTTTATGATGCCAGGCAAAGAATGTTTGATTTTCGCAAGACTTTTAATTTATCTTTTGGTTTAGCATTTCATTGGCAGTGTGGATTTCATGCTTCTGCTGTGAGTTTTGCATTGATTTATTTTCTGTGAGCTCCATCAGATGAGCGTTTTATTGCACACTCATTGCTGGACACTCCTGGATTTTTGCGGGTCCTTCTCATTACATTGTCTGCATCCTGCATGCCTCCCACCCCTTCTAGCCTTCTTCACACAACAAAAAAAGACCCTGGTAAAGCTGAATTATTTTTGAGATGGAACTTGCCACTATCTCCTGCTGTGTTCAGGAGAAGCAGCGCAATCAAAATGTCCCACTGAATGGGCCATGTGCACATTGTTTACTTCCTCTTTTGAATGAGGAAGTAATGAGGGACAAACGTGTGGGCAGAGAAGCAACAGTAGGGAAACGCGATTCCACCCCCCATATGTGATGATGCTCTTTTGCCCTTTCTACACTTAAGGGTGTACAGGGAGGGAGGGGGATGATCCCGGACTTACCTGTTTCCAGGATCATTCCCCAGCATGCAAATACCAGCGCAACATCCCGGAAACAAACAGGGACATTGCAGGCGCCATTTTAAAAAACAAAACAGGAACCGGGAGTGCAATTGCGCTCCAAGGAAAGGTAAGTTAAAAAAAAAAGCCCTGACCCCGCTCCCCCCCACCCCATATGTCCCTGGACACCCCCTGGACCTGCTCCTTCCCTCTTTGCTGACCCTCACTACTCACGGGGAGGAGGGAAGAAGCTGGTACAGGCGCCCACACTGTCTGCATTCCTCAGGATGGTCCCTGGACCGGGTGGAAAATCAAGAAAACTGGGGAACCAGTTATCCTGGGGAAATGGAGGGGTCATCCCTGCCTGCTCCCAGGATCCCCTGTGTATCATTTGGGTGCACAGGGATGACCCAAGAATGACCTTGGGAAAATCCATTGTGTAGACATGGCATGGGTCTGCTTGAAGTGCAGGTGGATCTTCTGTTGCACTGGCATTTTGAGGCTCTAATAACTTCCCCCTTTAGCTTTGGAGTGTGTATCTGATTCCCAATATGCATGTCCCTTCAACGCACTTCCAATCATAAATTGGAGAGCTTCAAATCTTAAACCTTCTGTCTAACCTGTGCCCTACGCCCTGCCGGCAGGAACCAGGCAAGCTTGGAAGAAAATGGAGGGAAAGATGCCTCCCATTCCCCTATTCTTCATGGTTTTCAGCTAGACAAGCCTCTTGCTCATCCAGCTGATCTACTTTGTTGAGGGAGGGACAGGCAAAGAAGGGGCTTTAAGATCCTGAAGTTCCTGGCTTCTCCTCCTCCCAAGCTCTTCTGAAGTCGATGTTGCAATCTCAGAAGTGCAGCCACCATACTGCTTTCCACGGCTGCTGCGCAGGCAAAGGGGAATGACCAGGTCTCAGATTACCCCTCCCAAAATTGCAACAGTAGCTATGACCTTGGAAGCAATGGGGGGGGGTCCATCATAATCTATATCTCTGGTATGCTCTCCCAGGGACCATAGGATTCCTCTGCCTGTCATGTACCAGTTTTACCAAAATTTCAAAGCAGGCAAAGTTACAAATCAAAGGGAAATTAAAATGTAACTCATTACAGTCTGAAGCAATAGTTAAAGACCTAAGAATATTGTTGGCGATGACAAAATTTAAATCCCTGTGAGTTGCTGTTACTTTAACATTTAATTAGGGAGAAAGAGAAAATAGTGAAATTAAATGAGAAGATGAATTTAACTCTTAAAATAGGTTTTGAGGGTCTAAGCCTATATTAACACTTCTACACAGACTCGCTGGCAATGTTATACTAGCAATTAGCAAATAGCAATTAAAATAAAGAGGTTGCATCTGAAGAGTTTCCCAACTGGATTAAAAGATTCATATACAGGGGCAGTGCCGGGGGGTGGGCACAGGGGGGAAAACGCCCCCCAAACAAGAGCTTACCACCTCAGTTGCTGGTAGAGCTGGCTTTACCAGGAGGGCTCACCCAGGCAAGGCAGCCTGGGCAAGGCACAGCAAGGGTTAACAGTTAGCCTTGCCAGAAACCAGGTACCTGCGCTGTCGCCTTTGTTCTCCTAGGTGTCAGAGAAGGAGCGAGAAGGAGCCATGTGGGCCAGGCGTGTGTCTGCCTTCTCGACGGCAAAGCTCAGCTGTTTTAGAGGAGAGAGAGGCGGCCTCTTCTCTTCAGCCCCTTAGAGCCCTTTCCCCTTACTCAACAGCAGGGACAGGGAGCCAGGCAAGCCCAGACACCAGTTGATTTCTGCTGATAATCAGCTACACTTTCAAGGTACTGGTAATGTTATGTTTATATTCCATCATGACTTGTTAAGGCTCTTAGCTGCGTACAGATTTTTTAAAAATGTTGTTACTAAATCCCTGTAAAATCCCAGGCTGAAATTAGGAGTGGGGGAAGAATTTGCGGGAAGGAGATGTTTAAAGCTTTCCAGCCATTGCTGTTCTCACCCCCCCCCTTGCCAGAAACCCTGCTTTTTGCCCTAACTGGGGAAAATACAGAGTGAACTAGTTTCTCTCTTGCCCCCCACCCCCAGTGTGTATTTGGTGGGTTGGTTCGGAGTAGGGATGTGCACTGACCCCCCGGATCGGATCGGATAGCGGATCGGAATCGGACCTGGGGGGTCGGATCGGATCGGATCGGATCGGAGGCTGGTCGGATCGGATCGGACCAGATGTCCGATCCGGATCGGACGCCATTTTGAATGCTTTTTCCCATAGCCAAGTATTGTTTTACAAAAACGCCTATAACTTTTTCATTTTTAAAGATAGAAGGATGAAACTTGGGCACATTGTAGACTGGTTAGGGGTAGTTATCTGTGAGAAATTTCAGAAAGATTGGGCATGCATTTTGTGGCAATTAATTTTTTAATAAATACCCAGGAATGCCTATAACTTTGTCATTTTTAAAGTTACACACATGAAACTTTGCCACATTGTAGGGGGTACCTTGGGACCCATGTGTGTGAAATTTCAGAAACGTAGGTGCTTGCCTTGTGTGGCAATTAATTTTTTAATAAATACCCAGGAATGCCTATAACTTTGTTATTTTTAAAGTTACACACATGAAACTTTGCCACATTGTAGGCGGTACCTTGGGACCTATGTGTGTGAAATTTCGGAAACATAGGTGCTTGCCTTGTGTGGCAATTAATTTTAGAAAAATGGGTAGTGGTGGGGTAAATACAGTTACGCCTCCCACTTTTTTATTTTTGAAGATACAAACAGGAAACATGGGCACATTACAGGTACCACTTGGCTTGATATGTGTGTAAAATTTCAGACAGCTGGGTCCAGGCATGTGGTGGCAAGGTATTTTTGAAACAATGAGGAAAGAAACGCCTATAACTTTTTTATTTTAAAAGTTAGAAGTCTGAACATTGCTCACTTTGTAGATGGGTTAGGGGTAGATATGTGTCAGAAATTTCAGAATTATAGGTCCAGGCATTTGATGGCTATGGAATTTTTAAATTACATGTTTCAAAAAAATTTCTACAGAGGCCAGGTCTTCCCCTCCCACTTCCCGCGAAGAAAAGGAAACACTCTCTCGTCTCGATCCCTTTGATCCTTGCTAGTAGTATCCATTACAGGGCTCGTGTTTCCTTTCCTACTTTCACTTTTCAAGCAGAACGGCTGAGCCTAGCTGAGTTTTGCAGCCATGCGTGCAAGGAAGGATCACTCTGGTCTCGATCCCTTTGATCCTTGGTAGTATCCATTACAGGGCTCGTGTCTGCTTTCACTTTGTACTCAAGCAGACACGAGCCCTGTAATGGATACTACCAAGGATCAAAGGGATCGAGACCAGAGTGATCCTTCCTTGCACGCATGGCTGCAAAACTCAGCTAGGCTCAGCCGTTCTGCTTGAAAAGTGAAAGTAGGAAAGGAAACACGAGCCCTGTAATGGATACTACTAGCAAGGATCAAAGGGATCGAGACGAGAGAGTGTTTCCTTTTCTTCGCGGGAAGCGGGAGGGGAAGACCTGGCCTCTGTAGAAATTTTTTTGAAACATGTAATTTAAAAATTCCATAGCCATCAAATGCCTGGACCTATAATTCTGAAATTTCTGACACATATCTACCCCTAACCCATCTACAAAGTGAGCAATGTTCAGACTTCTAACTTTTAAAATAAAAAAGTTATAGGCGTTTCTTTCCTCATTGTTTCAAAAATACCTTGCCACCACATGCCTGGACCCAGCTGTCTGAAATTTTACACACATATCAAGCCAAGTGGTACCTGTAATGTGCCCATGTTTCCTGTTTGTATCTTCAAAAATAAAAAAGTGGGAGGCGTAACTGTATTTACCCCACCACTACCCATTTTTCTAAAATTAATTGCCACACAAGGCAAGCACCTACGTTTCCGAAATTTCACACACATAGGTCCCAAGGTACCGCCTACAATGTGGCAAAGTTTCATGTGTGTAACTTTAAAAATGACAAAGTTATAGGCATTCCTGGGTATTTATTAAAAAATTAATTGCCACACAAGGCAAGCACCTACGTTTCCGAAATTTCACACACATGGGTCCCAAGGTACCCCCTACAATGTGGCAAAGTTTCATGTGTGTAGCTTTAAAAATGACAAAGTTATAGGTGTTTCTTTCCTCATTGTTTCAAAAATTAATTGCCACACAAGGAAAGCTCCAATGTTTCTGAAATTTCACACACATATCAAGGCAAGTGGTACCTGTAATGTGCCCAAGTTTCCTGTTTGTATCTTCAAAAATAAAAAAATGGGAGGCGTAACTGTATTTACCCCACTACTACCCATTTTTCTAAAAATTAATTGCCACACAAGACAAGCACCTACGTTTCTGAAATTTCACACACATAGGTCCCAAGGTACCCCCTACAATGTGGCAAAGTTTCATGTGTGTAACTTTAAAAATGACAAAGTTATAGGCATTCCTGGGTATTTATTAAAAAATTAATTGCCACAAAATGCATGCACCAATCTTTCTGAAATTTCTCACAGATAACTACCCCTAACCAGTCTACAATGTGCCCAAGTTTCATCCTTCTATCTTTAAAAATGAAAAAGTTATAGGCGTTTTTGTAAAACAATACTTGGCTATGGGAAAAAGCATTCAAAATGGCGTCCGATCCGGATCGGACCTCATCGGATCGGATCAGATCGGCTCGGAGGTTGTCCGGATCGGATCGGATCGGATTTTCCCGATTTTGGGTCGGATCGGATTCGGATCGTGGATCGGATCCGATCCGATGCACACCCCTAGTTCGGAGTAGCTGCTAGAGAATTACTTTAAAAGCAACTATGCACAAACTGGCACTGTCTAGATGGTTTGGACCACAACTCCCCTTATTCCTGACTAATGACCATGTTGGCTGGGGCTGATGGGAGTTTAAGTTCAAAACCTCTGGAGAAGTTTAGAGGAAGACTGGTTTAGAGGAAGACTGGTTTAGAGGAAGACTGATTTAGAGGAAGAATAGTTGGCAGTGTAAACACCCCTTACCAAGATTCCTTCCTCTCTACCTACTTGCAGCTTTCCACTTATTTTCATTTTTAAAAAATTAAAAGGTAGAAACTTTTATGCATTTACATTTTATATCGTAATCTATAATGTGCTTTGTGGTTTTAATTGTTGTGAACTGACCAGAGGGTTTTGTTGTAAGAATTGGGTTGTGCCAGTTTTTAGGATTTATCACACAATCCTATGCATGTTTACTCAGGAGTAAGTTACTACCAATGGGTATTAGGAGCCCTTCTGGGCAAGGAAAGGGTTAATGAGTGTTTTCCCTCCCCTCTTTGCTTTCAGTTCTCCCAACAGTTGCTGGGTTCAACTGTTTGTAAATATGGCCTACAATCCATTTTGTTTTGCTGTATTTCAGTCATATTGTGAAAATGTGGTTTTAAAAAATCCTTTCTTTCCTTTTCGTGACGCAAGTTAACATATATTCCTGGCTAAATTCCTTCTGTTTTATGGGGAATACTGTTTTCTTCTTCTTCTGAAACCTGTGATTATGTAACCCAAACTCACTCACTTACAGCCATTGATTTTTATTTTCCTGCTGTCTCAGTTTGCCTATGCGTGAAAAGGGTTTCATGGTTTCCCATCTCCCTTTAATCTTAGAGGAGTGGGCTTGGCTATAAATGCCTTTCTCTGTGTTGTGACATACCCTGGATAAATTGTTTTTTTTAAGACACTTTTTAAAAAAAAGCCTGATCTCTGTTGGTTCTGGGAATTTAGTATTAGGGATGTGCACTGACCCCCCAGATCGGATCGGATAGCGGATCGGAATCGGACTTGGTGGACTGGATCAGATCGGATCGGAGGTTGGGCGGTCCAGGCATTTGGTGGCTACGAATTTTTTAGATTAAAAGTTACAAAAGTTTTTCCACAGAGGCTTGGGCTGACAATTGCACCCCCCTCCCCCGCCTCCCCCTCCCTCTTTTATCTGTCAAAACTCCATGTTGTTGTAATTTTTAATCTAAAAAATTTGTAGCCACCAAATGCCTGGACCTATCTTTCTGAAATTTCTGACAGATAACTGCCCCTAACCCATCTACAAAGTGAGCAACTTTCAGACTTCTAACTTTTAAAATAAAAAAGTTATAGGTGTTCCCTTCCTCATTTTTCAAAAATACCTTGCCACTACACGCTTGAAGCTATGCTTCTAAAATTTATCACACATGTGAACCAAAGTGGTATGTCTAATGTGGAGAAATTTCAGAAGCATAGTTTCAAGCTTGCATAGCTGCTACAACAAGACACCAAAAGCCACATCTTCTTCAGATGGGAGTCATTCTAACAGCTACGGCGACTTAAAAATCATTAAGCATGAATAATCTCATCTATGAATGACCTCCATTTTATAACTCTGTCCTTCCATTTTGCCCAAAGCCAACTGTGAAGCACTGCTCATTATCGATAAATACCCTAAACAGGACTGCGATATCTGGCCAAAGCAATATTGTTGCTCTCGATGGTACCAGTGTTTACATTGGTTTGCAGTTGGAATGCTAAAAAGTAGATCTAGCCCAGCGCAAGCACAGTTGAACTCTATTAATAACAAGAAAGAAAGAAAAGTTTAATTAATGGCATATTTTGCAAATGCAACGTTTCATTACTGTTTGTTGGAAAGATGGAGGCATGGACTGGAAACACTCATTCTAATTAATCCTGCAGTGGGAGCGTTTGGTGCAAGGTCAGAGAATAATAGGCAAATGTGTGAATCAGCAGGATACAGCAGCAGTGAGAATGATCATTTGAATAAAAACAGTTGTGTTATTTTTCCCCCTTCCCTTGGACTGTGGGCTGTTCAATGTTCTGGATGAATATAACACAATCAGTCTGTTCTCTGGTGTATATCCACTTCCTGCTGACTAAGGGCAACCTGCATCTTCTGCCATTTATTAAAATGAAACATTCGTATTAAAAAATGCCAGAGTGTTGTTGCTGCTGCTGCTGCTGTTTCCCAAAGATGACCAGCTCAACGGCAGTAATGTCATTATTAAAACTGGTTTTCATTTAAAACAACCTGTCAGGGACTATGCGTTGCAAAGCAAGCACAAACAAATCTAGCTTATTTACAAAGGAGATACTTTGAAGAGCCATGAGATCACTGTGAGCCCATCCACATCTCCTGGATGGTTTTGGAGATGGAGATGGGTGGGATTTCACCAGGCATTGACCCATTTTTATGCCCATAGAAATGAAAACAGTGTCTCTATTTTGCAGGGCTAGTTTCTGTGTGCCTCTGAGCAATATAGGACCAGCAAATCATATTTTGGCTTCTGCCTTTAGTGCCATCCCTTTCTCCTGTAACCACACCCATTTTCCTTTTCTATTTTTTCTCTCTTTTTTTTTGCCATGCCTCTTCCGCCTTTCACTCCACCCTGTTAAAATACCACAAATGTGTAGTGTTTTCTCCTCATTGTTGGCTGAGTCACCAGTTAGGGATGTTGGAGAAATGCATGACAGAATCCAATGACCTCAGATTTCTATGAATCCAACCCACAGATTTCACAACAGACCAGTTTTTCCCAAGTCACAATGATTCCGCAGACATTTTACTTTCTGGAATTTTATGCCAATTTAGTTGTAGAAAAATACATAAAATAAAAAAAAGCTGGCCAAACATGTGCATTTCCCCCACAGGCGAAAGCATGAAAATACAAATTTGGGGGGGACAGTTTGGAAGGAATTTGCATATTTTGAGAGGGAATTTGCACATTTTGGGGGGATTTGCACATTTTTGCAAGTGCAGATTTGCGCAAATCCAGGAAAGTGGGGGGAAATCCAATTCCATCAATGAGCAGACGATGGAATGAAAGGAACCTTACCATCTACCAAATGCAGACAGAACGGATTTTACAAAATCTGTACGTCCCTAGACAAGAATAGCCACTGAAAGTTCTTGTGCATTTTGCCCCCTGTCACTGAGTCTGGGGTGTCTAACTTCTCAGGGGCTGCATTCCAGGGGTGAGTGGGGCCAAAGGTAGGGTGACCATATGGAAAGGAGAACAGGGCTCCTGTATCCTTAACAGTTTTAATGCTGCATGCATACAAGTGAAACTTGCTGAAATTCCATTTTCAATACAACTGTTAAAGATACAGGAGCTCTGTCCTCCTCTTCAGATGGTCACCCTAACCATAGGCAAAAAGAGGTGTGGCCACAAAAGCCAGCATAGTTTAGCTTGAAACTCTTACTGACTGCCAGAAACTAAGCCTTAGGAGATGAATTTCATCCTTTTAGAATAGGGGAAAAGCTGTATGATCTGCCAGGAACTCCTCCCACGCCCCAATGATTGGTGGTCAGGGAAAACAGTTGGGCCTAGGAGAAGGGGACTTGGTTTTCTGGAGAAATCCCAGAGGGCCAGATTGGAATCCCAGGTGGCCATATTTGGCGCCTAGGCCTGAGGTTCTATACCCTCCTAGCATAAGTCTGTCCCACCCTTGATTCTGCACTCTCTTATACCTCAGAGTCTGCACTATGTAAAAAGAATGGCAGATTTGATTTACATGTGAATTCTCCTTCGTGTTTGCAGGGCAGTGGTCCAGCAACCATCACTGTTCTGCTGCCAGCTCAGTGTCTCGGTTTAAGCATGTATGGTTAGTTATTACTAGGACAAAAGTTACTAGTCTTCCTGAGGAGAAAGGGGCGGTGCTTCCTTTGAGATAGGATGTATTGCATCCCCCTCTGACACTCCCACTCACTCCGGGGGTCCTGCTGCTAACAGCGTCACAGGAGCTGCCTGATAGCCTTCAGACACCCACGTTGTGATAATGTGAAACAGCTATCAAGCTGCCGTTCTATGGCCATTGAAAAATCAAGGCAGTATTGCCAGGCTGCGTAAGCTCCAGTCAACTGGAATAAAGCTTATAATTATTAAGGAAGCCTATCTTTTGAAACTTGGTGAGGATGGGAGGGGGGTTTTAGGATTCAATCACACATTAACTGAAGCATTCTGAAATCACATGTAAGGGGTGGGGGAGCAGTTGTCCTTTTGGGGACACAAAATTAAATTGCAATGCCCTTGATGTATTTCATTATATTTATAACCATTCTTTTCCCCAGTGCTGCTCATGGAAACTAGAAATCAATAGAGAAAATCATACGTATTTATTTAAAATCTATCTAGATACCTTTAAAGGTAAAATGTGAAATGGTTATACACATGCACATAATTACTTAACAAACAACAGCAATAAAAGACAATTCTACTAGAAATATTTTTTTAAAAAAAAAATAAGCAAAAGTTAAAACAATAAGCTATAAATTAAGCAATATGGAATATATTTAAAGTGGACGGAGCTGAAAAATTCAAGTTATGGAAGGAGCCAGAAGTACTTCTTATGGAATGGCATTCCATTAGGGTGGTGCCACCAAAGAAAAGACCCTGTATCTTGAGCCTGCAACCTGTTATATCTTACCATCGGGTATGTAAGCAGTAGGCATGTGTATCGTATCGTTACGATGCCTGATAACGATCCGATAATGGCTTTATCGGACATATCGGGCCCAATAACGATACAATAGCCCCCTGATATTATTGGATCCAATAATTATCGATCTGATAATTATCGGATTTTATTGAAAATATCGGATCGCTATTTTTTTAAAGTGTGTTCCCTTGCAGATTGTCTATTGATAGGCCTGTGTATTAAATTTAGAACAATTGCTCAAACCCTCGATTTTATATGAAGTTTTTAAAGATCATTCTAGTTTTGACAGGTGGTTGACTGGGCCACCCTGTTGCTTTCAAAGTACCACAATCTTTTTTTAAAAATCATACAAAATCGAGGGTTTGAGCAATTGCTCTGAATTTTTTTCACACATGACTAGCCAGATCCCATCTTCAATATCCCACACGTTTCAAGTTTTTATTTTTAAAAATGAAGTAGTTGCAGCGGGGGGTGGGGATTTTGGGGGACCCCCTATAACTTTTTAATTTGAAAAGATAGAGACTTGAAACTTTTTGGACATTGCAGATTGGATCTCGCAAGTCCTGGCTCCCCAAGTTTCATGTCATTATCATTTAAAATAAAAAAGTTATGCACGTGTTTCCCCCAATGCAAGCCTATGGGAAAAAAACAGACAACAAGTCTTCTTTTGACAGCATGGCGGCCGGTCAACCAGCTGTCAAAAGTAGAATGCTCTTTAAAAAATTCATATAAAATACAGGGTTGGAGGGATTGATCTGAAATTTGGCACACATGTCTAGCACATGTTGCTACACATATGTACCAAATTTCAGAACACCTTTCTGCAAAGTCCAACAAGTTTCATGTCTCTATCTTTTGAAATAAAAAAAGTTACACCCATTTAAGTTCTTTAAGGAAAGAGTATGTCTATTGTCTATTACATTTTTATAACTCTTCTATTTTTTTTAAGTTAGAGACTTGAAAGTGGCCCACAATGCTTATGTGATATGCCTAAGTATGTGTATGAAATTTCAGAACAATCCCTCCACCCCTGTATTTCATATGAATTTATGAAAGATCATTTAACTTTTGACAGCTCTGTCTGTCTGACAGCTAAGCCACGTGCATTCAGAGCTGTCAAAAAGTTGCACAATCTTTCAAAAATTCATATAAAATACAGGGGTAGAGGGATTGTTCTGTAATTTAACACACATACTTAGGCATATCCCATTAGCACTGTGCCCAAGTTTCAAGTCTGTAACTTAAAATATAGACGTTTTAGGCATTTCTGTCTCTAAAAGCAACTCTATAGGGCAAAATATTCTGAATTAAATATCGGATATCTGATCCGATTCGATACAGAAAACCTCCGATATTATCGGATCCAAAAAAATTTTATATCGGAATTTCCGTAACGATACAATAAGATAATTTCGGCCATGCACATCCCTAGTAAGCAGTGTCTCTGTGGCCAGACCCCAGACAGATTCATATAGGTGCAGGTGGTGCTTCAATTCATTTGGTCCCAAGACATTTAGGGCCTTAGAGCTAATCACCAACATTTTAAACTAGGCCCAGAAATGCACTGGCAACCAATGTGGCTTATCTGTTCAAGGTTGTAAAACTCAGCCTGAGGAGTTGGAGGTGTGAAGCGGGGAAACCCAGCTGGCGCCAGGGGAGGAAGGGAGAGTCGAAAGAGAAAGGGTTATAACTGGGGCCTCTTGATGAAGAGGGGGCTCTTTTTTCTCTGGACATGGATGGACAAGAACTTGGGGCGGGGGGGGAGGCGAGAGCCAGACTCTGATTAGGAGTAAGTATTATAGTTAGAGATTTCTTGTTTTATTTACTGAGTTTTATGCATGCATGCTATTACTTTGATTTTAGTTGCTCTTAAAGTATATATCCACCCTTAATCTAATAAAGTATTCTGCCTCACAGAAGTGAGCCGTCTCCATTTGGATTTCTGGGTTCCGTGTGAAATCAGGCGGGCAAAGTTGTTATATTTGTCCTGCATACTTTTACAATTACTATATCAGAAACTGGAAAATGGGTAGGAATACGTCTTGCAATTCCATTTGAATGGAAATAGTTGTGTGACCTGCACAAGGGGTCCCCATCTAGGGATAATGCAATCGCCCGACAGAGTCCCAGAATCCAGTGGACTCCCCCAAGCCCAGCCTCCTGGATCCGCTCAGCACCTGTAATGTTGCATGAATGGCCACATTTTAACACAAAATGGTGACTCACTGAAGGGAAGGACAGCTGCCGGGCACTCGCGGACAGGTCCGGTAAGGGCTGGGGGCGAGCAAGTGTATTTGGTAGGTAAGTGAGCAGGGAAGTGGCTTGCTGGGCACCTGGAGACACCAGATGAAAGTGCATCCATGGATGCAGGCTGGTCTCCTCTTCAGAATGTTGCCTTCAACAAATTCAGGGCAATGGAAAACAGTGACGAAGGAGGGCGAGGTTAGTAAACTCCCTCCCCTCATGTGTTTGCTCTGTGCAGAAGTAAAATGTCTGTCTAGGGCTCTTGTTGGTTCTACCATTTATAAAATGAGAACTAGCACCTAAATCCCTAAAGATATTATAAGAAAGAAAGGAATTTGCAAAACACCCTGAACACCATTAAAGAGCTTGATAAATGATTAGAGATGCTTATTCAGCTCTTGAAAGTCGATTTCAACAAATGTAGTCTTGGCAACACACCCCAGATCTTCATATTCCTCACTCAGCTTTCAAGTCTTTGTTGTCAGCAATCCACACTGATATGTGCTCTATCCCACGTTGGGCACTGCAAGTGAGGACCATGCTGCCTGGGACATCAAGAGAGCTATGACTGCAGCAACTGTGCTTAAAAAAAAGATTTTAAAAATCATATTGAGCAATGCTGCAATGGAGGTGTTGTTTTTAACCTTTGCACCATGGCATTTTTCTGAGCCAAACTGCCCCTTCAAACTACTATTTATTCCATGGGGCAGGGGACATGCAGTTACAATATGAGTACCCATGTGTTCTTCCCCATGGGGGAAACAATAGCAGCTGGGACAGGTGTAGGATCTACACTACTGCTTTATAGTGGTATTGAAGTGCACTGACAACTGTTGGGGCCCAGGACACATCTACACCAAGCAGGATATAACATGGGGGGGGGGGGCAATCCCAGACTTACCAGCCTCTGGGATCATCGTTCTGTGTCCAAACAGGAAGTGTGATGTCCCAGAAGAAACAGGGATGTCGCGCCCACCATTAAAAAAAAAATTGAACTCCAGTGAAAAAGGTAAGTTTTTTTTTAAAAAATCCCCCCGAAATTGGGCCCCAACCCCTTCCCTGCCATCCCCCCAGGGGTGGTGAAATTGCTGCCACCCCCTCCCCTGATGAGCATGGAGCTGCGCGGTGCAGCTCCATGCCCATTTCTGGTGCTGTTCTTACTCCTGGAATTCTTTATCCCTGGGAACACCCGTGCCTGTCCCCCGCTGCCTCTGGGAGTCCCTGTGCTTCATATGGATGCACAAGGAGCGCCCAGGGATGGTCCTGGGGGAAAAGGCCAGTGTCGAAACGGCCTATGAAAGCAGTATGAAAGCAGTAAATGGTAGGGATGTGCATGCCCCCCCAGGTCGGATCTGAACTGGGATCAGAACCGGAACTGAGGCCTCAGATCGGATCAGATCGGAGGCTTCCCGGTTCGGTTCGGACCCGATTCCGATCCGAAAATCAGACGTCCGGTTCTCGGACTGGACGCCATTTTAGCTGTTTTCGCCATAGGCTTACGTTGGGGAAAAGAAGCTTTCCCCCAATGCAAGCCTATGGCGAAAACATGGGGGCAGGTGAGTGGGGGCCTAACTCCCCCCTCCCTGTCCCTCCCCCCCACTCGTGCTCCTTACCTGCTGCAGCGCCCGCTGCCGTCCACTGGTCCAATCTACCGAGAAACAAGCTTCGTGGCCTAGTTCTCAGTAGTGCGCCACCGCGAAGCCTGTTTCTTAGTAGTTTTGACCAGCAGACAGCAACGGGCACCCCAACAGGTAAGACCCCTCCCCCTCCCTCGTGCTCCTTACCTGCTGGGGCGTCCACTTCCCTCCGGTGTGCGGATCTACTGAGAAACGAGCTTCGTGGCCTGCCTCTCAGTAGCGCGCCAGGTGATCATCACCTGGTGCGCTAATGAGAGACAGGCCGCGAAGCCTGTTTCTCAGTAGATCCGCACACCGGAAGGAAGTGGACGCCCCAGCAGGTAAGTGGGGGGGCTTCCGCTTCCCCCCTCATGCTCCTTACCTGCTGGGGCCGTCCGCTGCTGTCCGCTGCCACCTGCGGGTGGCAGCAGATGGCAGCGGACAGCCCCGGCAGGTAAGGAACGCGAGGGGCAGGAGGAGGTCCAATCCTCTGATCTTATCCGAACTGGATCGGGTCCTTCCGGACCGGTTCAGATCAGATCGGATGATCCAGATGTGGGGATCGGAAATCGGATAATTGTATCCTATTTCCCCTGGATCGGGTCCAGATTGTGGATCAGACCTGATCTGGTGCACACCCCTAGTAAATGGAATGTGCCATGGGCCCCAACAATTGTCAGTGCACTTCAATACTTCTATAAAGCAGTAGTGTAGATCCTGCCTCAATATAGCGCTGTCATATCACTTTCATAATGCTATATCCTGCTTGGTGTAGATCTGGCCAGGGTCATTTTATGTCAGGGAAACAACATGGGTAGAAAGAGTTAACCCCTGTGGTCACTTGGCTCATAGAGAATCCCCTCCATCCCCATCATGGCTGCTCATAACTTTTTTTTTTTTTTTTTTTTTTTAAAGCAGGGGAGAACTAATCAGGTATCCCCCAGTATCATGTCTAGTTTGGGAATGAGTATAACAGTTTGATTAAAGGCAATTGACATAAGCACTGGTGGAGCACTGTTCCTTGCCACTGTCTCTCAATATCTAGCATTCAGAGATTAAAGTGGAGAGCCGGCTCTACTATTATGCAGAGTGAGGCAGCCACCTCAGGTTAACTATTTCATTCATTATTGTTGTATTTTTACTGCCAGAATTGAGGACCGGTGCTTGTGGGATTTTCTGCCTCACATGCCAAAATAATTTGGCTGGCTTTGGGTACTATGCACCTTGACTTGGGTTTGCGTGATGCGCTGTTTGATGCTTTGCCTCAGGCCGCAGCGTGTTTGGACCAACCCTGGCATGAAACATGCCTCTCCTAGCCATCTTGATCTTTGATTAATATCAAGGAGAGACCAGTGATGCATAATGGGCTTTTTAATTGGTTTCCTGTAGTAATTACAGTCCTACAGCAGGTATAGTCAATTATGTGCTGCACAGTGTTTAAGAGAAACATGCCAGGTTCAAATTTTACCTCAGCCATGAACTCGCCTTAGACAAGCCACTGGTTTACCTTACATGGTTATTATAAGCATAACAATGATCTTGTATATGAAACTCTGTTAGCAGCAGTCCAAAAAAGTGCTGTGTAAATACTAAGGGACTTATGTAGTTGGACCTTTTCATACACTGTTAAGTGCCCCAAAGAGCTGTGGCATTTGGCCCACATCCCTAGGCCTCAGATATGTCTATGCACTCCTTTCCGCTTAGGGGGAGGGGAGAGAGTGAGAGGCCATCACTGGCATGAGAGTCCTATATAGGGAGAAATGTAACAAAAGACAGGCTCAGTTCCTAAGTATTATAAGTATTATTGTGATCGTCATTAATATGAAGGTTCAATAGGAGTTAAATGCTACTAGTTATTTCTACTCTCACCATTTACTATTAAAATTACTAGATATTTAGTATTTAGGCTGTCCAGATGGCCCGGGGTTTCCCGGTCCTAACCTGGAAACCTAGGCCGATCCGGGGCAACCGGGGGGCAGCAAGGGGAAACCGGGGGGCGGGGGTCACGTGGCGCTGGCGGGAGGCGGGCAGCACGAGGCACTTACCTGCTGGGGCGTCCGCTTCCCTCGGTGCTCGGAATCTACTGAGAAACAGGCTTCGTGGCCTGTCCCTCAGTAGCGTGCCGGGTGATGACGTCATCACCCGGCGCGTACTGAGAGACAGGCCAGGAAGCCTGTTTCTCAGTAGATTCTGAGCACCGGAGGGAAGCGGACGCCCAGGTAAGGAGCGTGGGGTGGCGCAGCGCGGCGCGGGTAGGGGGCGGCGCGGGCGCGCGGTGGGGGGGTTGTTTTGGGTGGGGGGGGTGGCAGGGGGGGTCCGGGATTTTGATTGTCATAATCTGGTCACCCTATTAGTATTTAACCCAAAGGTTGGATCTGGCACTTTAATCTACTGGGGAGAACATTTCCTACGCAGGGCTCTGCCAGCAGAAGGGAGGGGAGGCCATTTTTTTTTTATCATTTCTCCCTCCTCTTGCAGCACCCAGCACCATCTCCAGCACTGTTCTGGAAGGTCCCCAGTCCTCTAAAACAAATTGGGGGGGCATAGGGGATTAGCAAAAATCACCTCCTCTCCTTTCCACCTGCAGGAGTATTCTGAGAGGAACTCTACTCAGGAGAAATGCTCCACTGGAGCCCTTCCACCTCTGAGAATCAAATGCTGGATCTGACCCATAATCTGTACCAGTCCTGCAAATTCTTTAATATGAAAAGTTAGCCTGTGTTCCTTTGGCCTTAATCTCTATAGAACTGATAAAGGCCAACTCATTTTTATTGTTCTGTGAGTATGAAGGTCTATATGGAGAATGGCAAATTTCAGTAGCACGTTCAGGCAGAATTCTAATGCTCCATTATTTTGGAAGCTCAAAAAAGTAATGCCTCAAGTGGACTGCGCTCATTTCAACTTGACCTTTTAAAGGTAGTGTCATTGCCTTCAAAGAGTCAGAGGAGCTGTTGTGTATAGGAAATTCTCTTTTATCATAATTCCATTTTTTAAAGTTATGCTAAAGTTGAATTTTTACTAATAGTGGTGAGTCCTGTTTGTTTGTTTGTTTGTTTGTTTGGCAGGTATCTCTAAAAAGACGTAGATCCAAAGTAGAGTGACCAAGGAATAATATATGCCAGTGGCAAATGGATTTTGATGTCCTCCGGCTTTAGCTGACTTTTTGAACCCAAAGAGAAGCCCAGGTCCCATTTAAATTCCATAGCATTTCAGGCCATCTTCATAAAAAGCATCCATACAGATGAAGAGAGAAGAATCACCAAGGGTCACAATGAGGTGTAAGAGTAACACAAAAGCAAAAGATGTATATAAATATAAGAGCCTTCAGTCTAAAAGCTCTTCTACAGGCAGGTAATGGATGCCATTCACATGTAGGAGCAGAACAAAGGATTCTTGAGAGAGGATGACGTTCAGCAAGGAGGGGAATGTGCAGGCATTACGCATGCCAGCCCGTTCTTCATATGAGGTGGCTCATGAATTCACAAGAAAGGGTTTTATCTGTTTCTTTTTTCTGTCTTTCTTTGTATTGCTGCAAGTTTCATTCTCCAAAAATGCGGGAACATTAAACCATTGTATAGTCTCCCATAATAGCATGGCTCTGATTTCTCTTCCTCCCTGCTTTGCTGCTGTGGGTGGGAGAAGTACCACTGGGAAACTGAAATGGCCTGAAGTTATTAGACAAGTGTTAGGGGAACCTGCAGTCTTTCACATGGTAGACACATACACACACACACCATTCCCTTTGCAGCTAGGAACCTCATGGAGAATATTACCTATATTTCCCCGGCTTTAGGAGCCATTATTCCAGTCCCCATGCTCATCTCATCTATGAGCCTGAGATGAGCCTACAAACGTGCAACTCACACGAAAGAATGGAAAAACGCCTTACCCAACAATCTCAGTGAAGGGCGAGAGCGAGCAACTGCCATTTGACTTCTCTCCTTCTTCAAGTGTCATCTTCTAGCAACAACCCACTGCAGGAGAGGGAGACAAGGGAATGCAGAGCCCACTATAACAGCTCAGTGGTGAAATCAGTTGACTCTTAGCCCCCACCCCACCCTGTTTCCAGTCAAGCTAGACATTATAAGAATTCCTGCCTAACTTTAGAAACAGAGGGCAGTTTGCTGGTTTTCCTCTTCCCTCACCACCCCCCTTTCCTTTTGTATCATGTCTTTGAAGTGTACACCTGCAGTCAGGGATTGTCTTGTTTTTCATTTGTGTATAGTACTTAGTACATTTTAGACAGCTAAAATATATAGAGGGCCAACTAGAAGTTCTCTGGATAAGCAGCATGCAGCAATGTATCATGCTTTTCATTACCTAATGTAGGGTGACCAAATTGGATGAAGAGGGAGTTTCACCAGGTGCTGCATGCATGCAAATGACACCTGCTGAATTTCCCTTTTCTACACAACTGTTAAATATACAGGAGCCCTGTCCTCCTTTCCATATGGTCACCCTATCTTTATTAACAAAAAAGATTTATACACACACACACCAAATGCAATTAATTTTCAGCGAGATATGCATAGCCCTATGGATTTTTTGCACACTGACTGTGACTGTGACAGAAGCTGAATGAGGTTTCAGCATGCTAGCATTCATCAAAAACTTCAGGCATTGTATTCTGGAGCAAGAATAGTTAAGCCACCTAGATGTTTTGTTTATTGTGCGTGAATATACATGAGGAGTTGACTTTGGAGAGATAATGAGTGGTTTTGCAATGAAAAAGTCAGAAAAACAAAGATTTAAACTGTATTGATCAATTTTAAATTTTGTTTGCAGTGACTTTGGTCCATTAGAATAAAAAATCAAAACTATAGAATCATTATTTTATTAGGACCAACCACAGTGTTAATAAAAAAAAGTCCACAACCTTTCAAGGGTTCTTTTTCATGCTGGATGTTATGTTAAACATAAATAGCAGAATAAAAAATAAAAATGGGGTGTGTTTGGGGGCATAGTAGGAAAAACCCATTGTAGGCCATGATGTAATTTTAGAAATGAAGAAAATGTAATTTCAAAATTGACATAGAATCAATTTCTTTCATGACTCATGAGAGTCATGGAATGGGATTGTGGCATATATATGAGCGCAGGCCTGAGTCACTAAGGATGTGCAAATCTGCAAAATTTGAGGTTGCCGAAGTTGTCCGCATTTTAAAGCTTATTCAAACCAACTCTGGATAAGCACTGCATCCCTGGGACTTCTCACCACTCACATAATAGTAAAGGTGGGCAGATGCTGCACCTTCAGGGTTGTGTGGAAGAAGGAATTTCAGCAGTTATAGCTTCCATGACAACTATTAAAAGTCCTGTCCTATTTTGCATTTGGCCATCCTAAGAAGCGATGAGACTGCCTCAATATCTATATTTCCATTTGATTCTTAAGTCAATCCATCTGATTATTTGTGCCAAATGTCATCTCATGCCCTTGATTACAATCTTAAACAAAAGGCCCTGCCTTCACGGCGCCATATTGCAGCCGCTTTGCCTTTAATCCCCGCAGTTTCGCTGCTGCAGGGTGGCAGCGAGTGATCCAGATTGCAGAGGCAGCATAGGCTTTCCAGAAACCGTGTGGTGTGTTGGGCCTGCCCCTTCCTCTGACCGGGCTCCGGCAAGAAATCAGTGGTCGCCATCCACCCCAGAATGCCCCGGCTCAATGCAGGGGCAAGGTCACACAGCAGAAGGGCCATGGTGACCTCATTTCTTCAGGAAAAGTTGGCTAAGTCCCTGGCTTTTCCAGTGCACAGCTTCAGGGAAAAGCCCCACGGAGGCTGTGAATCAGTGGCTGCATCATATAACCAACATAATGCTGATTTGTAGCCACCGCAGGGCTTAGAAGGTGTATAAACAGCCCTAAAATCGTCTGAGCATTTTAATCATTTTTTAAAGTTAGTTTGGCCAGTTACCATGATTGATTACCTAATGTTTAATATTACAGTACTGTTCTCAGCTTTTGCCCATTTTCAAGGCTCTATAGAAAAATAGAAGAACACTTAGTTCTGCATTTATCATTTACTCTCTGTATATATATATAATTTAATAACCTGCTCAGGTGTATTTGCCAAGCTATAATTTTTAATACATTTGCATAAATCCTCTACATTTATAGAGCTTGAAACTACAGCAGTATTATTAGAAATGCCTTAGACATTGAATTTTAAAACCCTATTGACATTGTTAGCATGTTCTTCTCTTGTCATTGTCATGAAAGCTGAGAGAGAAACCTCACAGAACGTGTTATTGATTGTGCACAAAATTCATCCTGAGAATTTTAGCTTTCTTTACTTATGCAACAAGTTTCAAGTCCTTATGTGAATTCTAAGATATTCCTGAATGGTTGTAGACCAACACGTGCCCCCCCCACTGCCACTACCATCCCTTCCCCACAAATTTTACAAACATACGAACAACATTATGCCACAAAGCAGCTACAGAGCACTAAAGGGGTCACATTTACCTTACTTGCAATTGCAAATGATTTTTAAATTATTTTGTAATTCCTAGTGTGGCCCCACAAGGTGGGGTCCCAGGGTGAAAGTGGCATCTGGACCTCCCGTAGTTCCTCACCTGTGGTGTAGCTAATGCCCAGCAATAACAGACAAGTAAATCCCTGGATAGTTCTTCCCTCCTCCCCAGAAATGGAACAGAAGATGCGAAATAAGAGACATTGAGCCAGTGATTTAGTGCACTCTCGGCATGCCTGGTGTGCAGATTTGCAGCACGGTACTCGCATGATGACATGCCTGTCCTGCTGACAACCCACCTCTTCCCCAGCCTTTCCTAGAACGCTAAAAGTCTGGATTATTTTCCCTAAGAGCACTTAATGCTCCCCTAGCCTCCGTGTAGTTTTAAAGGAACTGGGGGCTTGAATGGATTGCATCAGGTCCAGGCAGGGAAAAGCCATCTCTCCCAGCAATGGGCTCCAAGCCTCAATATAAAACCCAAACCTTGCATCCCAGGCTCAAAAGCATTTTTTAAAATCATACAACGCCTGAATCTCTACAGCGACAGGATTGTACTCCCTCGATGCCTCCAAAGAGCCAGACCAAAGGGTCATTCCATTTTTGCCCTGCAGAAAGGCGGTCTGGTTGAAGTGCTCATCTGACAGGACCTGACTGAAGGGAGAAAGAGAAGGGGAGGGGGGAGTGGAGAGGAAGAGCTAAGGAGCGAAGGAGTGGAAGAGCAGATATTCAGGTGAAAGGGATCACAAGCTTAGGCTGACCATATGAAAAGGAGGACAGGGCTCATGTAACTTTAACAGTTGTAGAGAAAAGGGAATTTCACCCAGTGTCATTTGTATGCAATTAGTTCCTGATGATATTCCCTCTTCATCACAACAGTTAAAGGTGTAGGCACTATACAAGAGCGACCATATACAAAAGAAGGCAGGGCCCCTGCAGCTTTAACTGTTGTAATGAAGAGGGAATTTCACCAGGGACTAATTGCATTCAAATGACACTGGCTGAAATTCCCTTTTCTCTACAACTGTTAAAGTTACATAAGCCCTGGCCTCCTTTTCATATGGTCAGCCTACATAAGCTTGACTGAGAGCCTATCTACACTACTGCTTTAAAACGATTTAAAATGGTTTATAACAGTTTTGACAACTGTTGGGGCCCAGGACACACTCCATATACAGTTTTCAAAACGTTTTCAAAGTGTTATATCCTGTGTGTGTAGATAGGCTCACAGTTCTGCCTCAGAGGTAAAAAAAAACTGTGGAGGAAAACGGGGGGGGGGGGAGTAGGTGTGATGAAGGTCATTATTGAAAGATGCTTGATTTACATAATTTCTGTGGGCTGCAAAAGTCAACCTTTTTTGGTGCTGTATTTCGGTTTCCTCATTATAATAGAGTAATCCTACTTGGAAGTGGGGGTTCCATGCTTTCTCTCTTTTTCTGTTTGCTTTTGCTTCTTTTCATTTTCACTCCTGTTAGTTTCAACAGGAGGAAAAATAAATACACCAAAAATAGGTACATAAACTTAGTTCACCATACTTTTAAAATTCTTTTTGGAGGTATAGGGGCTGCCCCCGACCTGCCCCATCTTACCCACTAACACAGGCAGAGCTGAGATGGTTGAGCAGTAGTGAGAGGGGGAACTTTCCACCAGTGGCCAGGAAGGATGTCTAGGGGTGGACCTCCCTCTCCACAGGCGGATAGGGAACTCTGCCAAAACCAATGGTCACTCAGGGCCTTCCAGGGGATCTTGGATTGCTCCTTAATTAGAGATTGTGTAATTCAGCTTATTGCTGCTGGTGCAATGTAGCTAATACATCTTTTACGCATATGTTTGGCAATGTCCAGTAGTTGCTTCTTTTGGGGAGGAGGTCATTAAACAGATAAATTTTGTACTGAAACACTCTTTAATATTCACTGATGTACATGCTCTTTTAAGTTACTTACTTGCTTCTTGCGAATTAATGAATGCTCTGTGTAAATGGATTCTTCGGGCCCTTTTGACAGCTAAGAGACTGATAGTATAACAATGGAAGCATAAATGCTCACCTCCTGTAATGCAATGGATTGAGGACCTTACAGTGTTTTAATATTTGAATGGGTGGCATATAGACACCACCTTTAAATGGATACTTATTTGGAGATCTGGTCCACTTTTGTTGAAGCCTATGTATAACTGCTAGAAAATTGTGTTTTCATATATATATGAATTTCATATGTATTCATTGCTATGGATATATAAAAATTAAAATGTTTTCTCATAATGAACTTTAGTGCAGAGAACAAATAGACTTGCCTTTATTAGAGATTATCTGTAAAGTTGCAAGCGAAACAAAACCAAACCTCTGATGGACACGTGAGTGACTTTTTCATTGAACTAGTCTCTTGGCAAAAAAAAAAAAAATGTTCTGCAGATTTCTTTAATTAGACCAATAACAAAGTGATTAGGCTTTATAGGGTTTGGGGAAAAGAAATCATAACCACTTTGAGTGAAAAGAGAGACTCCAGAATTGACATTATTCACAGTTGATTAGTCTAAGAAAAGCATTTCTCAGACATTTCTCAGTGCGACATATTGTGAACTCTACTTTACTGCCAGACTCCAAACGGCAATTAACAGTCTTAAGCTGCATATAAAACCCAATATGAACCACATTTACAAGAGCATTGTGTGTGAATCAAATTATGCTATCTTGAGTTTGAAGAACTTAGAAATAATTGCCAATAAGTATTCATGTATAGGACCAATTTTTTTAAACAAGTTATTGTAATTACTACTAGTATCAGGAGTACGTGTGGCTGATTTTATGAGATCTGGTGCATTTAGAAAAGCTGCCTGAACAGTTGCTGGTTTACTTTGGTAGGAGAGAGTTCTTCATTTCATAGCTTCGTATTCAATTGTGTGTGTGTTTACATGCATGTGAGTGTATAGATGTTCCAGGGTCAAATACTTTGGAGATTGTATTCACAGTTACATTTCCATTTTATTTCTAAGTCAATTGATGTGCTTGTTTTTCCTAAATATTGTCTTGTGCCCTTGAGTATGAACTCTATTAAACATTACAAAATCATCCGAGTGTGTGTGTGTGTGTGTGTGTGTGTGTGTTGGGACGGGGAGGGTGGGGGAGGGTGGTGTTGTATCTGTTCCTGATAACACAGTAGCCAAGACACAAACAAATTCTTACACTTTTTATAACAGCTTTTGTTTCTTTTCTCCCTCTCCTCTTCCTTTTCTTTCACCTTTGCTTTCTTCCACTATTCCACCCCTCCTCTCCTTCTACCTTGCCCCTCTAAAACATGGGTGCTCAACCTCAGCCCGAGGGGCTAAATCTGGTCTTCTCGTAGTCCCCGCTTGGCCCTGTAGGGTGCCCCTGGCTCCACCCCCTTCACCCAACCACCAATCATTTGGTTGTTTCTCGGCTTTTGTGCTGTTCCCCCCCCCCCATTCTAAAAGGTTGAAATTCCTCTCCCAAGTCATGGAGCTTCATCTCACCTACTTCCCCCCACCCCGGTTTGCTTCTGCTGGTCCCCACTCCGTAAACATCTCAGTTGTTCGCAGTAAGAGCTTTAAGCTACGATATGCTAGTACCTGTCGTAATTTGGGCCCATTTTTACTTTGGGCCTGTTCACCACTGGAATGCAGCTCCCGAGAGCTGCTGCAAAATGACATTTTGCCCTCGGTCTCAAAGGCGCTCAACACCCCTTCTCTAGAGACAAGGTTCTGATAAACAACCCAAGAAGGAATTATGGCTATGAGGATAAAACAGAGGGGGCGGGTCTTTCAATTTTCAAAAAGCAGAGCCACGTGGGAAATTATTGGGGGGGGGCATTCTAAGGGACGTTGTGAGGTGGCAGGCAAGGGTGGTGGTCTTCTGTTCAAAGGAAGGTGGAGTCAAATATCTCATTGGGCAACCTTTCTCACCGACAGCACACTATGTTTTCTCCCTCTATGAAAAATAAATATTTGCATTATATTCAAGCTGCCACTTTGGAAATGGGCAGGGGGCAGTGATCTGAAATCCCCTATATATAGCTGATATATAGGTGCACTTGAGGAATAATCACATTTGATCTGAAATATATATAATTTTCATATATAAAATATACAATTATGCAAGCACTTAAAATGCAGTGCTGTTTGGCCACAATGGTTTCATTACTCAGACTGCAAAGGGGTGGCATGTCTAGGACAAAGGCTCATTCATATCTCAGGTTATTATGCCAATATATGGTTGTCTGAACTGGGACACTGTCAAATACAGCCTTTCCCTATATTATAGTTTAATGCATCTGGAGAGAAGTATGTTTGGAGAAGTCTGGTCAAAGAAATCTGTAAATATAATCTTTTTTTCTTTTCTTTTCTTTGTAAACATAGGAGCATTTAAAAATAATATTTACTCTACAACCCTATGCATGTTTTCTTTAGACTCAGTTTTTAGTGGATTTTAGTGGGTTTACTCCAGAGTATGTGTGTTTAGGATTTCAGCCTGAGTTACATAGCACCTGCCATGATGTTGTATATGGTAACGCTTCAATCCTGCAACTAAAAATAGGGGTGGGGGAAACAGTAGTTCAAAGGGATGATTTCACCCTCTATTAAATAAGATACTTGGAAAATATTCCATTCTGCTTTATGAAATCTCTTTGGTCCTTCCTCCGTTGGAACCAGCTATTGTCTTTCTGTTAAGCCACTATATCTGCCCCTTAGTAATAGTGAATATTGTATCTCTCAGCCCCATTCCCTGTAGTTTTTTTTTAATATACAGCTTCCAATACTTTGAAAATGTCACTCTCCACAAACATTACAAAATGTCTGCAAACATTTGTTTTTCTAGGCAAAGACTACATCACACACACACACACACACACACATTTCTTGATGTGATATAAATTAACAGTTTGCTTGTTTCCATTTTACTGGGGGGAAAGCCCATGGTATACAAAACAGCCTTAAACGTGCCTGAAACGGAAGAATGGGTTTGCAGTTACAAAAATAAATCTCTAAAGAAGAAAAGCAAAGGAGAAGAGACAAATGTTCTAATCTTACCTTCATCATAATCTTATTAGCATTTCTCAGTGAGAGAAGTTCAAGTATCAGTCTCTACTCTTATGAATCTGTCTCATAAATATGTCAAGTGCGAAGTATAGTTATTTTAATAGTCTGTGTTGGTGGGCCATCGTGGATTTAATTAAAAGACAACTAGTGTATGAAATATGGCATGAAAGCACCAGACTAAATGGAGAAATGGTTTACTGCAGCTCCAAATTGGGGAGCACAGACTTAATGACGATCTTCGTCTCGGAAATCCTACTTAAACTTAATTAATACCGACTGCAGCAGACCTGCTCAGAGAGGAGCAAAAGAAAGAGGCCCACGGCGAAATTAATGACTAAGCTAGAGCGTGATTTTTATAAAGATATCTGCATTAGTTCAAACAGTCTTGTGTTATTTACTAAGAGGGATCGTACCTTAGTTCCTGCCCTGCTTCCAGCATTAAATTAAAATGCATGATACACCGTTTAATATGTGAATCTCATCATTGCTGCTTTCTTGTACGAGTTGCAGGGTGGCCACTTATGCATTGCCCCCCCAAAAAAGGAGGAAACATACCTACTAACTTTGATTCTGACCTCTTAATCTTCAAGACTGAGAGGGACACAGGAAGCTACTTTATACTTCGAATGTCAGAGGAATGCATTTGTGGGGCCGGGATGGAGCTCAGTGAATTTTCACTGGCTTTCTTTCCCCCCCCCCCCAGACTTTGGTCAGACGTTCGCCAGCTGGCCCAACTTGGTCCATTTCGAGTCAGGCCAGCTAGTGTATTTTCTGCCGCATGCAGACCTCCTATTCTCCCTTCCGATTCAAACCCTGGCAGGGAATGTGAGAGAAGTGTGCACCGCGGCAACGGCAGTCCCCCCCCCCCCGCCACCTGCCACTGCCATGCTGATGGCAGGGGGAGCAGGCGTGGAGTGTTGTGCATGGCAGTGGCAGGAAGGGGGGCTCGCAGGGAGCGGGATGGCAGCCATGAGGGAGGATTCGTGTCCTCTCGGCCGCTGCCACACAACCCTCCCTGCTGGTGTTGGCACAGAGAGAGGGTGGGTTGTGCAGGGGTGGCAGGAACTTTCCCCCCCGTAAATGTGGTGTTCTACAAATTGTGGCCGTAATTAATGCAAATTAGGTAAATTATGTCCGTAATTTGCCTATTTTGCACTGATTACAGCTGTAATGTGTGGAACATAGCATTTACCAAAAAAGAAAAAGAAAGTTCCTGGATTGTTACAGCAAACCCCCAGCTCGTCTCGCGATGGCAAGCCGAGCCGGAGTCAACACGGAAATCTGTCCATCCCTAAAAGGGCTGGATTTTCCTGCGATAGGCATCCCTACCTTATACCAGGGCAGACGTAGGGGGCCATCTAGCCCAGGATTACAGAGCAGCTCTCTTGGGTCTCATGCAGAGGTCTTCCCTGCCACCAACTACCTCCTTTTTTTAACTGGGGGTGCCAAGGATTCAGTTTGGAACCTTCTGCATGAGGAGCCAGCCATGCCATTAGGGAGAGTGAAGCAGCTGCCTCAGGTGGCAGATGTTAGGGGGACAGCAAGCAGCAGTCTTCTGGCCTTTCTTACTGAGTGGCCCAGCCATTCCCCTCTACTGGAGGAGAGAGAGGTGTGTGCCACATGGACTGTCCTGTACCCCTTAAAACTAGCCAGCTGCCCTCAGGTGGGGCGGAGGATGCGACCCCTTGGCCAGTTTTGAAGTAAGATTCAACTCCTCAGCTTCTGGGCAAGGGGGTGCCATTTTGTTCTTTTCCTCAAGCAATAATATCTCTCAGGCCAACCCTGTCTGCATGCAAAATATGTGGTCTATAGTGCTTCCCACAATGCAGTGTTTTACTATTTATTACTATTTATTTATTACATTGCTATACAATCCAGTAGCCAAAGCTCTCTCTGCATTTTATGTTTTTCCATGTTCTTCCCCCCTTCCCCCCCCCCACACACGTGCACACAAAATGAGTGAAGAGATGGAGCCATTATTCCAACTGAAGATATAGGATTGTATGCAACGGTGGCTTTGTCTTGGCTGAAAGTGCTTTCGCTTGCGCAAGTCAGTGTGCCCGATTTTGGGATATTCCCCCCTCCCCACTTAATCCTCCGTCCCTTTGCCGAAAAGCTGCTCCTGAGCATTAGGGGACCCCCTTGGAACAGAATAGGATACGGCATGGAGGGATGCTGAGCATAATCAGCAAAAATCAGGTGCCTCAAAGTGTGTGAGTGAAAGCACTTCCCGCTAAAGCAGAGGCTTGGAACCTCTTCCTGCCCAAAGGCTGAAGTTAATTGCAGAGAAGCTCTCAGCAGCCACATTCAAGTGGCGGACAGGAGCAAACGCAACGGGCGAGGGACACAATGTCAACAATGCCAGCATATGTTAGCTCTGACTACCAGTAACTAAGGCTTTGGACAGGCATTTAAAACTTTCAGAATAGTGAAGAAAATGCCCAACCCTGAGAACCCACCCAATGATTGTTGATCAGGAGAAAGGGGGTGGGACAAGAGAAGCAGGCATGGCCAGTTAGGTAACCCTGGGGGTAGGGTCAGATCTGGACCCGAGGGCTGAAGTTCTGCAAACCCACCACTGGATAGTGTCCATTGAATTGTGTTCTGACGATGTGTGTGGTCAGCTTCCATTCTGACAGCCCCGTGTTCAAGAGAGATTGTGTTGCAAACAAACAAATGGAATGCTGAACAGGAAGACAAATAAAAGGCCTTGCTTTGCTTGGCTGTAATACAAATGTTGGCTCCTAAGCATAGAGGGGTCGAGATGCATGCGATGGGGGAAAGGAGTGAGCTGAGGAAACTGGTGAGCTGTTCCATTTTCTCATCGTCTGCCTCTAGTTTTAGGAAGATGAGCACAAAGAGCAGGCATGAATCTCCATATTGCTTTCAGATCTGCCAAAACCCTTGGTCCTTGTCTCTGGACCTCTATGGGACCTTCTTCTAAGCACAGACTTCAGAAGCCCAAACCCTTTGGAGATTAATATGCCTCAGAAGCAGTTGAAACACAGAGATCTTTGAATACTGTTGTGGCTCATATACATTTCAAACCAAACTAAAAATAAAAGAAATCCACATTGCATCAGCCCTGATCCAGTTGCCATTAAATTAACTGGAAATCCTAAGAGCAAAATCTAGCAGAAACTGAACTTCCTATTGGAGTATGAACATGTTGGGAGTTGTGGGCCAAAACATCTGAAGGGCCACAAGTTGCCCATCCATGCTATGGCTGAAATACAAAAGAAAGAACGAAAGGAAGAAAGAAAGAAAGAAAGACACAGTCTGTGACGGGAACAGCCCCCTCCCTGTGATGCTGTGGCAAACAGTGCCCAGGGTAGGCAAGTATGTTTGGCTGCATCCAAATTGTGTTCCCAAGTGCAGCTGCTTTATCGTTTCTTTCAGGCCTTAATGGTGGTTGTCACTGGAGGCACAGAGGGCACAGCAGTTCAAAAGCTAGAGAAGTCCATTCTTGTCTCTCTTAAACAAAAACAGAACAGCAAAAGGAAATTCCCGATTTCTCCTACAGACAACTAAGTCCAGAGCCACCTAGTCTCAACATTATGTAATAACACTATCCATAAATGAAAAGGCCTGCTTTCTCTAAAGTTGTTGAGTTTGGGGGGCCAAACCTATCCCTTAAGAGTGGGGTCATCAGCTTCTGGGGAAGATGAGAGAATTCTCCACCACCACCAACAACAACAACAACAACACCAACACACATCTGAATTAAATCCTTAAGTGCAACAACTTTACTTTCTCCCGAAGAAGTGAATAGCAGAGAACCCAATCAGGGGCATGCTTTGGATGAGTTGATTGGGTTAAGGGCCGGACTGTCATGTCTCTACATATCCCAGGGTGGTCTCACATTGCATAGGAGTAGAAACACCTTCTGTTGTGTATACCAAATGAGGACATCCCCTGTGCATCTGCTTTATTGCCCTGTTCATCCAAACTTTTACTTGGCATCCCTTTCCCAGACAATGTGGAAGTTTCTAGAGTCGAGGCATTAGGAGTATACTTAAAATGACAGCAAGGCTGAGTACCTTGCTAACACTCTGGTATCTCAGAAGAATCGTGCAATGACTGAAGACAAACACACCATCTCCCTGTTGTTGATTGCACATTTCCTTTGAAGCAATTGCAATAAATGAAGCCTTGTTCCACAGGACATGCATTTCTGACATGTGTGTTCATCTGTAATTGTCATATCTGAGTCCTATGCAATATTAAACTGCTATCCTTTAAAATCTACTTCCATAACTGGATTGATTTGTTGGTTGCTATAAAAGGAAGTTAAAGAAATCATTCATCGTTGCTGTGAAGTTCTTATGACACAAGTTTAAAACAAAACAAAAAGAAGAGAAAACTGGAAATGGAATCCCAGCATTTGAGTGAACCTTGGCTCCATGGTCAGAAAATAAATCACTGCAGATTCTAAATGCACTCAGAATACTGTAATTTGAACTGGCAGGGCCATAATAAAATCTGTAAATTGACACACAAATGAAAGTGCTTGGGAAATATATAAATTCATAACTATTTTTCCCCCAGTGAGGAAAACATCAAAGAATTGCAACAACTTGGAAGGGGGAAATGGGGGGGGCTGATAGTGCCTATCATTTCAAAATACATTTTTCACCCTTTAATGAGCACAGTTCAAAATATCTATAAATCTTTTCCAGTGTAGGTATGCTTAAAAAGCAGTCAAGTCTTTTGTGCCTGCATGTTTATCGCAAATCCATTTTTATCTGTCATGTTTACATAAATTTTGTATAAGTTTATTGTATCTTGGCTGTCATTCTGCATTTGTTACAACTAAAATCTTTTTTCTCCCTCTCCCAGTGATTAAAATGGAAAAAGGTCCAAACATGCAGATAACTTGCAGGAATAATCGCTCAGCTTCTAACAAGAATGGACATATCTTTGTACAAAAAAAGACAGGAACAATTTCTAAAAACGGACACGATGCATGATTTGCAAAGTATATGCCAAAGGCATACTGGCTCAACAAGCACACTGGGAACTAGTAAGGGACCAATAGTACAAGGGGCTGTCTATACACACCCAAAGCCCCACAGTGGCTGCGAATCTGTGCTGTGTCAGTAATATGATGCAGCCGCAGTTCCGCAGCCACCACAGGCTTTTCTGTGAAGCTGTGCGGAAAAAAAACAGTCAGAGACTTATCCCAACTTTTCCAGTGGGAGCAAGGTCACCCCATCTCTTCCACCATCTGTACCTTGCTCTGTGGCAGATCCAGGGGGTGGTCCTGGTCGAAGGCGACCGGCGATTGGTCCTCAGAAACCAGGGAGAGGGCAATGGTGACTCTAGTACCCAGATAACTGCCAGAAATCCCACGCTCCTTCCTTGGCATCGGGAATACCTTACGCCACCCCAGATAAGTAAAACTATGGGGTTTGGGGGAAGGCAGCACCAACTCGGCGCTGTGAAGACAGCCTCCAAGTCTCTCCAAATCAGTGGAAGCTGGTGGCTCCAAGTTTGGTGGGGCCGTGAACCCATTCTGGATTACAGTCAGAACCAGCCAGAATTCTAGAGGAGCTATTCAAGGTGCTGAACCCTAACCCCCAAAATAGGTTCAGCATCTTGGATAACTCCTTTAGAGTTATGCTGGTTCTGACTGAAACCCAGAATGGATTCACAGCCCCACTGAAATGAGAGCCACCAGCCTCCACCGCTCCAAATACATCCCACGTGAGACTCCACAACCGCTGTGCCGCAGTCATGCAATGTTGTGTCCAGTCTGGCAATGAATGGAAAGAACATCCAGCCAACCTGAGCCTCCAAGAGCTTGGTCCCTTATGTGGAGGCTGCTCCTGGGTGGTCTGATCATGTGCAAAACAGCAGCTGGGTAGCCTGGGGTAGCCAAAAAAGAGGACAAAAGATGCCCACCAATTTGCTAACATTTGCATATACAGATTTCTATGTCTAGGTGCAAATGTAGAAATAATAGATATAACTTAAATAGAAATATAATGCATCTCACTAGGTGCTGCTTAGGTGCTAAATGTTGATGGGCAATTTCAAGGCCCCTCCTGGCTCTTCCTCCTTACAATTCTTTGACTTTAAACTAGACTTGGACTGGACATCTCTTCAAATAGAGCATATCTTGAAACAGAGGGCCATTCTCTGCCAGCTTTTCAAAATAGAGGATGGTCCTCTGTAAAGGAAGATAGCTGACCATCCAAGGTCTGCCAATGGGAAGGAAGCCCTTTTAAAAGCTGTACTAGGAGAAGATAGTATCCCAAAGCAGTGTTGGGTGTGTCTTAGTCCTAACTAAGGGTCTTTGGATTTATCAAATTGGGCAGAAGCATGCAAAGGCCAGAGACATCATCTGCACAATGATCTTCTGGGTTCAGTACTAGTTGCAGGACTCTGAGGAGGAAAGAGAAAGGCAGGCCTCAAGCTGGTGCCTGAAAATAGGAGCTTATTTTGTGAAAACAGACCAGGACTCTTTTCAAACAAGTGTCTTCCTCCTGTATCGTATTCTGGTACACTAGAACATTGCTGTAACTGGTGTACCAGAATAAGGTACATGAAGAGGCACATAAGGTGGCCACATGTCCTCTTTTACAGAAGACAGTCCTCTATTTGATGGGCTGCCAGAGGACCACCCTCTATTTGAAGGCATCCTTTATTTGCACAAAATTCCTGGAAAATCCACAAACTGGCCCTACTCAGTCCAGACCAAGTCTGATGCCACAGCAGGAACTGAAGCAAAATCTGATGAGGATGAGCCTAGGAAAGCTCATCAAACTCCATCCCCCCAAATGGATTTTTCCAATATCCCTATGACCTACAAGCATGCTCAGTCCAGGTGCTGTCCAGGTGCTGCTAACCATTGAGGGGTAACTTCAAGGCCCCTTCACTCTCCATTTAGAGTTCTTGATCTTGAAATTGGACCTGAACTGAACAGCCCTTCAAATAGAGGACACTTTTAAATAGAGGGCTGTCCTCCGTAAACGGTCACCCTACAACCATCCCTGCTGTAGCTCTGCCAGCACTGAGCCTGGGACACGCCTATGCATTTGTTCCGCCATGCTTAGGACGGGGTCATGCCCAGCACATTAGATAACCAGCAGAAATGCATGGCATAAATTACACATATACACACCCCAAACCCCCAGGTATGCATGTGTGAAGGAATAGCACTGCACATGCACCCTTCGTTGAAAGGGATGAGCAACCTCAGCCTAGGAACATTTAGCCTGCATGGAGTTTCAGAACCTCAGCTGTGAACCTGTGAAATGTTCCTCCGAAACATTTCTCGCAACAACACATTTGTCTATTAAGGCTTCCACAGTATGTCTTTGTCAGAAGTGTGGTCACACCTTAATTTCTATTCTCACTGAAAACTGAAAGCAATTAATTAACCCACCTAAATAGGAACATTAACGTTTAAATGAGGGGAAGGTGTAAAGCACTTGACTAATTTAATTAACAAATGTCCCAATTGTTTCTAGACTAAGTAGATGGAAATAGATTCAAGGCAAGCCTGTACTGGTAAGAGACATCCCCAGTCATAGGCGTGCGCAGCACATTTCATTAGGGTGTGCACCCAGGGATTTATTTATTTTTTAAAAAAGGTGAATGTTTATTGAATACTCAATCATAGAGGACATTTTTATATTCATTTGTTTATTAGACACTATAGACACTGATGCCCTACTCTGTGTTTGGCTAACGTGACTGTGGAATGGCCTAGCATTGGGGGGGGGGGGGGGCTTTGTAGTGACACTGGCTGGAGGAGGGTTTATGAGGCAATATTAGCCTTCAGGGTCCTCCTCCTGGCCTCTTTGAAGTTTTGCTCCCGGCAGAAGGCTCCCAGCAGAGCAATTCCTTTTTGCTCCTGCTGCCGGGAGCAACAGTGTGCTGTCGGGAACAGCAGCAATGGAGCAGCCAGAGGACCGTTCTTGCTGCATCTCAATCCCCCCCCCCCGAATCCACTCAATGCCCCCCTCAATTTGGTGCTTATTGCTTGAGACAATAGGGTGTGCCTGGGCATACCCCTTGTGCACACCAATGTCCCCAGTTCAATGGGCTTCTAAGGATGCGCCTTTTTCAAGCATTTGTCTGTCATCAGAAGGATATATATATATATATATATATATACACATAAGCAATTAGTTTTGCAGTAGGAGGAGATAGAAACAATGGTCCAGGCTATCCCACACTTCCTGAAATGGATTGTCAGTAAATCCCATTGCCACAACCATGAATTATAGAATCATAGATTTGGATGGGATCTTTGGAGGCCAACTGGTCCAACCTCCTGTTATGGCTGGATCTGCAATTCAGGATGCAACTAGAGTTTCTTTGACAGCCTCTGCTTAAGCTGAAATCATCACTGTGCCGAATTTTTCAATTTATTTATTACTGGAGAGAAGGGCAAAAAGAAACTCCCCCTGAAAATTGTGGGATGTTGAGAATTTCAGAGAAATTTCTCAGGGTGCAGGGCTTCAGTGCATACTTTACTAAGTTTTGTTGTTGTTAAAAGTCAAGGAGGAGGAGGAGGAGGAGGAGGAGGAGGAGGAGGAGGAGGAGGAAACTACTCATTCCATTTTCAGGCACTCAGCAGGCAGCAACACAGGAATGCCCCAAAGGAAGAAGTCCTAGTTAAATCTCTGGGGCTTTTCAAAAAGCTCAAACAACTGGAAAGGATAGAGAGGGATAAAAATGGCAAATTAAGACAGCACACACCACCACTCCCATCACCACCACCCCTCAGCCATCTCCTTACAGTAAGATATGAATAGGAGCCCTGCATACTCTTTGTGACTAGCCACACCTCCGATGGCAGCCATTTTGTGGTGGTGCCCAGGACAGAAGTGCCCACAGGCTCAAAAATCTGCCTATACCAGATTTTGTCAGATGCTTTACTGAAATCAAGATATACTTTGTCTATGGCATATGTCTCAGAGGAACATATTTGTTGCCAATCTCTAGGTTAGAACTTTGCCAGTTGAAAAATTACCTGAGATTCACAGAAGGCCAAATGACGGACAAATTATGGAAGCTAAATTTAGTGCAGGATGGCATCTGTGTGCATGCATTGAGTTCTAGCTGTAATCAGTTGCTACAGATTAATTGGATACAATATGGAAGTAACTGACAGCTTTTTACCATTCAAGATATTATTGCAACATTAGATAACTTTGACTGGAAACCATATGTCGTATATCTAGAGATATTTTGGTAATAGCTCTATGATTAAAAGTGAATTCCTTTGGAATTAGGAGAATTGTTTGGAGTACCCAGAATGCACTTGGAATGGAGGAGGAAAGGGGGCATTGACACCTAAATGATTGAGGTATCACTACCAGGCAATTTTTGGGAGGAGCCTGAGGGGCTTCTTGTGAAAAGGAATATGTTTTCAAAAGCAGCCATTCAGTACTTCCTCACAAATATTTGACATTCATGATGCTACATTAATGGAAATAAGAGTGTTCTTCTAAATTGGAAATCTTTGCAGAACTATTTTGGTTAGCATTTTACTGGGCAATGCACAGCACTGTCTTTAATCACTTGGCCATGTCAGCTGAAGAAAATAGATTCAGCGGCTATGTTACATGGCATCTATTTGTAATAATAATAATAATTATTATTATATATATTTTTTAAAATGATACATACCCTCTTGTAACAGTTTCCATTCTTGTACAGATTGAAGTTATCTTTACTGAATTACTGGAATTTGTCATGTGTGCATATGTACACCTATCGATGAGGTACTTCAATTATTTCATGAATATAGGATGTATACCAGCCTTCCCCAAAGTGGTACCCTCCAGCTGTCGGACTACAACTCCCAAAATTTTCAGCCAGCATGCAAAGGAAGACGTGATTTAAAAAAAATCATCTCTGCCAACAATTAATGACATATGTGTTAGCGGAAGTCAGAATTGGTGTGTTCTTAAAGAACAATGCTAGAGACAATTATTTAATATTAGAGACTGAAAAATTATTAATGTTTATTCTTAGAACATAACTGAAACTATATATATATATATATATATATATATATATTAGTTGTGGAGAGATATACTAATCTTGTCTAGTCTTCTTGAAGACTTGTTACCAACTGTCATTAACAACCATAACTGTCACTGAGAGAACATAGTTGTCATCGATAGCAGTTAGAACCAGGAAGCAAACCTGAGAACTGCATCATGGGACACACATAGAATCTTCAGGTCAAAGAGATACTAACCAGTGAAAATAAAATACACAATACAAACATATTTCTAACTGATTAATATCTGAGTCTCTTGTACACTTGATGTTGATTACACCTAACAATATGATGCAGCCTTGCTTGTCATTCTAAAGCAAACAAAATGTCTCAATGGCGGACCTTCTCTGGAAAACCCTCACCCATCCACTTTGGGAGGCAGAAAATGTGGCATCTTTAATGTCTCTTAAAAATGCACCTTTTCACTCAGGCTTTCCCTGAGCTTTAAGTAAGCTAATCATGCCACTCTATTTTGCAGCTCCTTAAATAGTTTTTAGTGTAATTGTTTTAATGTTGTGCTTTTAATGTTGTGTTTTAATGCTGTGTTTTAATATTGTATCTAAATATAATTTAATATTGTAAACCTTTGAGGGATTTTACTATATTCAGCGGTATACAAATGCCACAACTAAATTAAAAAAAATATGCCAGCTGTTTGAACAGGCCTGGTCTTTTTTTGAAATTGGTTTTAGCTATATAAATTGTTTTAAATTTTGTGCTGCATTATTATTATTATTATTATTATTATTTGTGAATTGCTGTGAACCACTCAGAGAGCTTTGGCTATTGGATAGTACAGAAATGAAGTAAATAACAACAATAACAGCAACATGTGTGACTGGAAAGGGAAGGAACACAAATGGATTTCACTTTCATTATTGTCATGTAAGCTGGCTGGGTAAGATACATGTGGAGGATTTAAAAGCCACGTACTCATACCAGTCTGTGTAAGGTCTGTGTGGTGTCCATCACCTCACTTTGTTTTTGATGGTGTAGGCCTTGACTACAACTGTAGCCAATATCTACTTTGTGTGGTTTTTATCTTGTAGACCAACTTGAGAGGGTTTCACCCTTAAAGGTGGCCTAGAAATAATTGCAGATAGATAGATAGATAGATAGACAGACATAGATAATAAATATCCAAGCTTACTGAATTAGGGTATCCATTAATGAATAGCCAAATGTGTGACCAAAAAAGAGAACAAAAGAGGATGCTGCTTTGTGTAAAATTTGCATAGGTTGATTTATATGGATATGTAAATTTGGAAATAATTATTATAATTTAAATACAGTATATATTACCATAATGTGGAAGACTGTGGCTCAATTCAGACGACATATTAAGCAATGGAGGGGTAAATAACGTACTGACCGTGCATTAGGCAGGAGGAGCTCCACAGACGACACTCTACAGCCGGCGCTGCTCGGAACCAGCAAACGCCCCGGCAGCTATGAACTTGCGGCGGCCATTTTGGTTGCAGCCTCTCCTCTGTGTGTCCTCCAGCCGTATCCCAGCAGGCACCGTGAGTTCTGCCGGCTGCATAGAGCAGCTGGGGTTTTTTGGCTGCTCTAGGCAGCAGAACTCTATTCCGAAACGGAATAGTCCACGGAGAGGGGGGGGCTGAATTCTGACGACACTTTAAACAACGGGGCTTTGGGCTAAACAACGTGCAAGCCCATTGTTTCGCTCTGTTGTTTAAAGTGCCTGATTAACGTACTGGCAGTTGTGTGTGCGTTGTGTGTTGCCCTCCGGATGACACAGTAAGCAACACAACTGACAATTGTTCCCCCCCCCTCCTCCGTTGCCTAATGTGTTGTCCGAACTGAGCCTGTGAGTCTGCTGCCCAGTTGCTATTGATGACCAACTACAAGTTCCAGCTCTTCCTTCGAGTGGTTCTTTTATCTTTATACATGGAGCCTATCTACACTACTGGTTTAAAATGGTTTATAACAGTTTTGAGAGCTGTTGGGGCCCAGGACACACTCCATATACAGTTTTCAAAACGTTTTCAAAGTGTTTTATCCTGCATGTGTAGATAGGTTCTTGGACTGCAAAGCCCTTCAAACAGAGGATGCTATGTACAAAAGCCAGTCTGACTGGCAGTCGATTCTTATCCTCTCAGTCGCCATAGATTACCACAGGAGACAGTTATTTTGATAGAGGAAGTTCCACACACACTAATAACCCCCTGAGGAAGTCCTAGAATAAAGAGCAGGCCGAAATGCATTGGGCTTTTTGAAAATAAATATTTTGCATACTGAGAATACATTTCTCTTCTTTTTAACCAGTTTTGGGTGCTTACTTCTTTTTGCTGTTGGATTCCTATCCTCCACCACACCTGAAGACAGCAGGTTAGTTTAGGGGAAAGGTCAGGCTACCCAGTGCAGACATAACTCCAGGGTTTCAGACATGGGTCAACATTGATCCTCACCCTCTTGCATTTGCCACCTGAAATGGCCTCCTCACCCTGCCTAATGATAGGGCCGGCTCTGATGGGAGGGGAGCATCTACTGCATTTCCTTAAGCCGAGGGTATTGAATTTTAAAGGCCTGGGATCCTAAAGTTTCCATGGACCATCCTGAATCCTTCACCCTCATTATTCACATGTCATGGTGACAGGATATTGTGGCATCTGTACAGACGTTCCCCCAACGGCTGACACTCACACTTCTCAAAACAATGTAATGTTCCTCTCAGATGGCTGCTAGCTTGTGCTCATTAGTAATGAAGCACATGCAGTACCCCTAAAGTATGAGAGCTTGAGAGTTTTGCAAAAGCTTCCAGCTTTCCTGTCAGCCAATTTGTGGAAGTCCTAAATTTAGCCAGGAATGAAATCAGTTCTTCCACATATTGGAATAATGCATGATCCACAGCATCTCTTTCCTGGCTTATATATACTACTTTGCATGTTCAGGAAATATAACATAGTTATTTTGTTTTCTTTCTTTCTTTTATGTACGAGCAAACATTGCCTTTTTCATTGTGTGTGTGTGTGTGAAAACAAAAATGCTTCTGATTTTCTTTCAAATTTTCATATGCAAGCTAGTAGCATGTACCACATTCTGCAGGACAGTTTAGAGTGTACTTATTTAATGCTTATTTTGAAGTATGGATCTGGATCAGAAGCAGCATAACTAGGACAGATTATCAAGACATCTTGTCCAGGACATAGCAGTGCAGAAGGTGCAAGCGAGATGGGAGTGGGGCATTGCTTACCATAAAAGAAACAGGGAAGGGGACATTTAAAAGATATTTATTTATAATACCTGTGTCAAAATCTAACTTTATTGTGTCCATGTAGCTCCATTTCTATACTCCCTCGTAGCATTACATATTTCCTTTCGTTGCCAGTTGTTCCATATGGATATTATTCATGCAATACTCTGGGCCTGGCATGGGCAAGCAGCTACTGATCGCTCAGAAGCTCAGAAGGGCCCATCCCTGCCCCTGAGACTGCTGCTACAGCTTCCACCATCCTCCTGCTCCTCACCCACGTACCAGCCCCACTGCGGAAGGAAGCGCCAGGGCTGAGCTTGCTCCACACATCGCTTCATGCATGACTCATGTTCATCATGGAATAGAAGTGCTATCAAATGGGGGCTTATGCATATGGTGAATGGGCCGGATTTGGCCCTTGGACATGAGGCTCAACACCCCTGCCATCGAGAGAGACTGATGGAGGATCCACAGGGAAGGGATCACAGAACTGTGCTGCTGTTGCTCACTTGCCCAATTGCCAAGACAGACAGGTCCTTACTGTCACAACATGACCTACTGTTGTGGCTCTACGGTCTGGAAAACTGGATGAGAAATTGTGTCTAGACATAAGTACTGCAATCTACTACAAAAACTACTATTCCTGGTGAAAAAATACATATTTTTAAGAGAGGTCCCTTGTTACATATTAATGTCTTCTGAGCCACTGAACTGCCAAATAACAAATCAATAACGATTATGATAATGAAAAGAAGAAGAAGAAGAAGAAGAAGAAGAAGAAGAAGAAGAAGAAGCAGAAGCAGCAGCAGCAGCAGCAGCAGCTCTGTGGTGACTTGGCAATATACGTGCTCAGTTCCGTGTTAATAACAGCTTTCAAATGTTTCTAAGAAAGCTATGAGTCTTTGGTATTCCTAAGATATGGCCAAGACTAACAACATTTAAAGGGTATGCAGTATGCTAGTCTTTTATCCACATTCTAACAATGTGAAACAAAAGGTCCCCTTCTTTTCTCTCTTTTGGTTTCTGATTAGTTTACAGCCCTGTAGTTCCAGCTGTTTTATTCTGAAACTCTAAAACCCGATCGCTGGGGAGTTCTGTGTAATTGCCCATAATATGCGCCACATTATCCATTTCAGGAACTCTGCTGAAAGACGGCAGCAATAAGGGGTTTTCTAAAGGCAGTCTGGTTTACACTAATGGCCCTAACAGGAAGGAAATGCAATTTGAAAGAAGCTGATGCCTATGTTCTATTGTTGAATATAATATTTGATTTAATTATTAACTGTCAGTGATGGAGAGGCAAATTCTGCTTAGTTCTACTTTAGTTTTGGGGCTGTGTGCTATTGAAAACCCTTCAAGACCAACCCCTTAAGATCTATTTGAGGTGAGGGGTGGGGCTTCATCATGATTTTAAAAACCTTTCCTCAAATGTCTCACTTGAATATTATGAAAGAGCCATGGTAGCATAGTAAAGAGTGTGCTGGATGTAGATGAGGAAGGCATTGGTTTCAAAGCCCAGCTGAGGCTCTCTGAATAACCTGACACCACCCTTCCCCAACCTGGTGCTCTCCAGTTGGGCCTCAACCCTCCCCCCCATCATCCCCAGCTAGCATGGTGCAACATTGGCTGGTTTGGTGGGAGTTGTAGTCCAATACTTCTGGAAAGAACCAGGTTGGGGAAGAATGCCTTATGCGGTTCTTTATAAGAATATAAGAAGAGCCCTGCTGGATCAGACCAAGGCTCCATCTAGTCCCAGCACTCTGTTCCCACAGTGGCCAACCAACCGCCTACGAGAAAGTCATAAGTAGGACATGAGTGCAACAGAACCCTCTTGCCCATGTTCCCCAGCAACTGGTGTAGTATATAGGCTTACTGCCTCTGCTACTGGAAATTGCATATAGCCATCAGGACTAATAGCCATTGATAGCCTTCTCCTCCAGGAATTTGTCTAACCCTGTTTTAAAGCCATCCAATTGGTAGCCATCATTACATCCTGCGATAGCAAATTCCATACTTTAACTATGTGCTGTGTGAAGAAGTCCTTCCTTTCATCTATCTTCAGTCTCCCACCACTCTCTCAGCCTAACCTACCTGGAGAGTACGGAGGGAGCCTCATATATGAAGCCTGAGCTCCATTCCCAGAGGAGAGGCCATACGTTTGCTTAGTAAGAATAATATACATATACATAGAATAACATATAAACCTTCGACTTTAAAGTCGATAGACTTATATACCAGCCTTTGGCAACCTGGTGCCCTCCACCAATTTTAGACTTCACTTCCCATCAGCCCCAGCCAGCCAATGCTCAGGAATACTGGAGGTTGGAGCACAAAGCATCTGAAGGTCACCAGGTTTCAGAAGGCTGGGATATACAGTACAAAAGGAGGACACACCTACATGAGTTTTAAGTGAGCTCCTTGGTGTGCATAGCATTTGCTGCAGGAGTTGCACTGACATGGCCTTTTATACATGTTTGTAGGAAGCAGGCCATTAATGTGAGCATTGTGCAGGCAGAATCTGCAGCCTCAGAAGAAAAAGAAAGGTGGTAGCAGGGAGGGGGAATGGACCAGTAACAGAGTCATTGGAAATTGGTAGGGATGGGAAATGACATATGCCATCAGGGGAAATACTTGCAATGTAACCAACAGTGATGTCACCTTCTAATAAGTGCCTGGCATGTTATCCCCAGGGCCATCTCCACGAGAAAACAATAGTGATAGTTGTGCCTGCTGGAGGAAGAATTGCAGTGGATTATTGTGAGGCCTGCAAGTTGCCTAATTTCCCATGCTGGGTTTCCACATAGAGCCGAAGTCCGACTGTGTCTCTACAGTGCAAGATTCTCACAGACTCGGTAGCCTCCTCCAGAGGTTTTCTTCCAAACATTCAAAGAATGTATGGGGTTGGCATGGGGCCATCCCCAAAATCCCCATCCTGCTGGTTCTACCTTTGCATATTGAGGCAGAAAGTAGGAAAGGGAATTATTTGGGCACTCAACCAAATGTGCTTAAACACAGCCAATGAGGGCACAGGAGCAGCAAAAGGGTGATCTTTATGTCGTTCCTGTGCCTTCATTGGCTTTGTCCCCCACCCTGCAAAAGCAGCATCTGATAATAATAATAATAATAATAATAATAATAATAATAACAACAACAACAATTTATTTCTTACCCGCCTCTCCATCTGGATCGAGGCGGGGAACAACAACATGATAAAATACATAAAACTAATTAAAACATAACAAATATTATTAAAACTGCATTAAAACATCCTAAAACATCCTAAAAACATTCTAAAATTACACTGGATATGCCTGCCGGAAGAAAACAGTCTTTATAGCTTTCTTAAATTCTAAAAGACTGTTAAGTTGACGAGTCTCCTCCGGCAGGTCATTCCACAGTCTGGGAGCGGCAGAAGAGAAGGTCCTCTGGGTAACAGTTGTCAGCCTAGTCTTGGCCGACCGCAGTAAGTTCTTCCCAGAGGACCTGAGCGTGCGGGGCGGATTGTACGGGAGAAGGCGATCCCGCAGGTAACCTGGACCCAAACCATGTAAGGCTTTAAAGGTAATGACCAACACTTTATACTTTGCCCGGAAACTAATTGGCAGCCAGTGGAGCGATTTTAAAGCTGGCGTAATATGGTCACCCCTAGATGTACCGGTGACCAACCTGGCTGCCATATTTTGAACTAGTTGAAGTTTCCGGACTAGGCACAAAGGTAGCCCTATGTTCAGCGCATTGCAGAAGTCGAGCCTCGAAGTTACCAGTGCGTGCACCACCATCTTTAGGTCTTCCAACTCTAGGAAGGGGCGCAGCTGGCGTATCAGCCGAAGCTGATAGTAGGCACTCCTGGCCGTCACATCTAGCACCTCCGTCTTGTCTGGATTCAGCTTCAGTTTGTTTTTCCTCATCCAGCCCATTACCGCCTCCAAGCATTCATTCAGAGGAGACACACTATCCTTAGCTGACGCTGTTATCGAAGGCATAGAGAAATATATTTGGGTGACATCAGCCTACTGATAGCACCCCGCCCCATGCCTCCAGATGATCTCTCCCAACGGTTTCATATAAATGTTAAACAGCATTGGGGAAAGGATGGCACCTTGCGGTACGCCACACAGCAACTCCTTCTTTGCAGAGCAGCTATCCCCAAGCATCACCATCCGGAACCTGCCCGAGAGGTAGGGCCGGAACCACTGAAGCACAGTGCCCCCGATTCCCAATCCCCTCAGGCGTTCCAGCAGGATACCATGGTCGATGGTATCGAATGCCGCTGAGAGGTCCAAAAGTACCAACAGGGACACACTCCCCTTGTCAATACCCAGGCGTAGATCATCCGCTAAGGCGACCATAGCAGTCTCAACTCCGTATCCTGCCCTGAAGCCAGTTTGAAATGGGTCTAGAAAATCAGTGTCATCCAAGACTACCTGGAGTTGAAAGGCAACCGCCCTCTTGATCACCTTGCCCAAGAATGGAAGGTTTGATACCGGTCTGTAGTTATTAAAGTCCAGGGGATCCAGGGAGGGCTTCTTTAGAAGCGGCCGTACTACCGCTTCTTTTAAACATGATGGAAAACTCCCCTCCCTGAGAGATGCATTAATAATATATTGTAATTGCGATCTAACCACATCTCCTCCCTGGACGACCAGCCATGAAGGACAAGGATTGAGAGGGCAAGTCGTCCCCCTCACTCGTCCAAGCAGCTTGTCCACGTCCTCGGTACTCACCAATAATTCACATAATTACTACTCACCAATAATTCACATAATTACTACTGAAAACTTAAAACTTTGGTGTGTGTTTGTAATGTGTGCCATAGTACCTGTATGTTCACCCAGCAGTATTTCCTTTTGCCAGCCAGCTAGGAGAAGGAACAACTGCCACACAGCCACAGCCACATTTGCCCCCCCCCCACACACACACACACCATGAGGATCTGTGCCCCCACAGTCCTGCCCTGTCTGTGCCACTGGAAGAGACAGGGCTAGTGTGTCTGCCTCACTCTCCCCCTCCATGTTTTTGAACGGGTGAAGGGAAAACATCTGAAGGAGGCAGTGAAGGTTGGTGACTCTGATGTCAGTGGGACAGTTCAGCACCTTGGATAGCTCATTTAGAGTTCTGACTGGAACCCAGAGCAGATTTACCACCCCATGGCAATGAAGCCACTAGCTTCCACCAGAAGAGGCGGAATGCCAGAGAGGGGAACTGGTCAGAAGCTCAGTGAGTTGGCATGAGAACCATCTCCATCCCATTTGAATGCAGTGGGATAAGGAAATGATGCCCTGTGGACTTCCCACAGGCTATTCATTGTCTACTGTGAGAACACAGATGAGCCTTTGTTCTGATCCTCCAGGGCACTTCTCATGTTCTTTTCATTATCTTCATAGTACTAGGACCTTTCCCTAAAACAGTCACCCAGTCTACTGACTACTTTGCCCTTCATGGTCGTATTTGTTGAGTAAGAGCACCTTGCTGCGTGGAGACTTGGGTGGACAGCCTGCCCTTCCAAGCCCTGCTGCCATCATTTGGATGCTGCCCCGGGCTCCATGCTAATTCATTGCAGGACTGAAGGGGTCTATCATCTGTTTAACGTCTGCTCATATAGAGCCTATCTACACACGCAGGATAAAACACTTTAAAAACGTTTTGAAAACTGTATATGGAGTGTGTCCTGGGCCCCAACAGTTCTCAAAACTGTCGGCCTATCTCCACTACTGCTTTAAAATGGTTTTAAATGGTTTAAAATGGTTTAAAATGGTTTAAAATGGTTTTAAATGGTTTTAAATGGTTTAAAATGGTTTAAAATGGTTTTTAACCGTTTTGAGAACTGTTGGGGCCCAGGACACACTCCATATACAGTTTTCTAAAAGTTTTCAAAGTGTCGTATCCTGTGTGTGATGCGGGAAATGTGGACTAATGTCTGCCTCTGAACGCTAGTGACTGGGAAACGAGAGCTGGATCAGAAAGGATTTCAGTCTGATCCAGCAGGGCTTTTTGTATGTGCTGAAAGGTTGCTGGGGGAGGAAGGAGGGAAGAAGTTGGTGATGGACATGGGTGGGTGGATGGAGCTCGGCTGCCAGGGGAGGAGTTCACCACCACCACTTATCTCCCCTGTGAGGAACCAGCTGCCTCAGCAAAACGGAGCTTACTTTTCATAGCATCTGCCTTTGTCTCTCCCAGCGGGGGATCATGACTACCTTGTTCTTGGGCCCGTAGCCTGAACAAGAGAGCCTGTCAAGGCAGCCATCTTGAGGCCTGTAGAAGTCTTATTTGTTGTGAAATGCCCTCCCTAGGGAGGCCCTTTTTATACCACGGATGCAGGTAGAAACAGGGCAGTGCATTTTAAAAGCCTTTCTCCCTGCCTGCCTGCCTGCCTGCCTGCGAAGACTTGATCTCCCCGTACAGCGGAATGAGATGAGCGAATGAACTGGAGTACTGCCACCACTTCATAGGGCAGGTGAAAAAGAGCACAGCAGGACCAGGGAGGACTGAATCTGCTCATTTCAGTTTCACGTAGTTTGTCGTTTTCCTGTTCACTTGGGACTGTTTCCTTAGCAGTCTGCGATTGGGGGGGGGGGGAGGAGTCCACATGACAACCTGTATGCATTTTTGGGGTGTGTGTTTCTCCCTCTCTATGCATTTTTGTACACACTTTCCCTAGCGTGCACACTTCTTGTACAGCATTTTCCCCTAATGTAATGCATGTTTTATGTTTATTCCCTGAATGTAATGCATTTTTGTGTGTGCACTTTCCCTTAATAGTGCCAATTGCATCACAAAATTCTGCAGAGTGAGGATTTCGACACACAAGTGGGTTCCACTTAGTCTTTAGGTTCGTGAGGCATGCACCGGGTAAGTTCATACAAAAAAATCAGACTGAACAAATTTCTCCTCCAAATTTCTCCTCCAAATTTAAAACAAATTTCTCCAAGGGCAAGGCTGAGCTAAAACCATTTTCTTGTAGTTTTGAACATGCCATTTTATACTTGTGCTAGGTTTTACCTGTAGGGAGGATTTTTCTCTTTTATGTGGAGGAGCATTCAAAAATATTATCTCCAGTATGGCCCATTCTACCTGAGGACTGTGCCATCTTATTTCCACCTCATTGTATTCCATATATAGCTTATCTGCAGTCCAATTCTCTAACTGGTATTCTTTTAGAACTAGTAAATTGCTGTATTGTGTTCCAAAGATCCATACCTTTTTAGAGATCTACAAACACAAAATGTGGAGGAATGCATTCATGATGAGCAGCTAACTAGTGCTTTTATTTTCTCCCGAATATCCCCCGTCTCACAACAACATATTTTCCCTAACAGACCAAATTACGTAATGAAACCAAGTGCGGCTGCACTTTCAAAGGTCGAAGAGTAAAAAGCATTCTTGAATCACTCAGAGAGAAAACAGGAGTGTAACACCGCCAGTAAACATAATAATTGAGCTGCGTAATTTTAGTTGTGTATTTTGTATCTGTCTGCTAAGATTATTATCTTTGACACTAGGCTGCTGGACAGACACAGGACTGGAGTTGAAATTAAACAATAGTCATGATATTGGGAATACTTCCAAAATGTTCTGTATTGTTAGGAAAAGTGGCTTCCACGACATTATTTGATCCATAATTTCTCATCTTTCATTACACATATGCTTCTGCTCCTTGTGCTCACGGCGTTGGCTCAGTGAGACATATTTCTCTTTATGATTTCAAAAGGAGTTGTTTATTTTTATTTTATTATTATTATTATTGTTATTATTATTTTCTCATGAGTAAAACAGAAAACAACAAAAGCTTCCTGGAAACAGAGTGCCACCATTTAAATGCCTAATTGGCTAAGACAGAATAAGAGGAAAATCGGAGAGCCATTAATAGACAGTTTCCGCTCTTGGGATAAGAGTCAGAAATTTCTTGTACAATCATTTCCTTTCAACTCCCCACCCCCACCCCCAGGCACACCCATCAAATGGCAGGCTGTACTTATTACAGCATGATCCATCTCAGGACTGATTTCAAATCAGAATCTTTTTGCAGCAGCATTCTCAGTTTTATATAGAACTTAGGTAACTTTATCCTGAAAAATTATTTATATATATGGAGAGAGAGAGAGAGAGAGAGAGAGAGAGAGAGAGAATCAATAGCCTGTCCCTCATTCCCCCACCACACAAACATTCAAGCATTAAAATTCACATTTTGTAGGATGTGGGCAGTGGAGAACAGGCCAGGCCCCCTTTCTGTGTCCAGTTCCACAGTTTGACAGGTCAAAAGTCTATAATAGGAATCCCAAGTGATTAAGAACCCTGATTATGGGTGTAGAGGAAGGGAGGGGGCAATCCCGGACGTACCAGATTCCGGGATCGTCGCTTCAAATCCACATAGGCAGTGCAACGTCACAGGAAGGAGGGATGTTGTGCAGTTGTGGCTGCCATTTTTAAAAAAAAAAAGGATCCGGAGAGCAGACTTGCGCGCCATCAAAAAAGGTAAGGTAAAAAAACAAAACAAATCCCACCCAAAATCGGGGGGCCGTCCCCCCTGCCATCCTGGGAATGGCAGACATGCTACCCCCCTCTCCCCTGATGGGCACGGAGACATCCAGCGCAGCTCCATGCCCATTTCTGGTGCCCACTTACTCGCGAGTAAGCTGACACCAGGTGGGACGGGTGCCCACACCTCTTGCAGTCTCGGGACGCTCCTGGGACTGCGGGAAGAAACAGGTTTTCCAGAGGATCTCTTATCCCGGGGAAAACCCATCCCCTCACCCACCCCCGGCAGTCCCTGTGCATCATTTGCACGCACAGGGACAACCCAGGGGCAGTCCTGGGTGACAGGGCCAGTGTAGGAACGGCCTAAGGATGAAGATGTTGCTATTCCAGGGGCACAAAGCTTTTTTCAGCCCAAAGGCCAAATTCTGTTACACAGAAGTTCTCCAGGGGTCACATGTCAGTGGCAGGCAGGACTGAAAGCCAAAGGCGCGGGGCCAAAAAATACCAGCATATTTAGGTTAAAGATCTTACAGCCAGTAACTAAGCCTTGGGCCTTTCAACCTTTTAGAATGGGGGGAAAGTCTGCCCAAAAGCTGGGAAACCACCCAACAATCGGTGATTGGGGGAAAGGGGCGGGGCCAAGGAAAAGGGGCATGATCCTCTGGGGAACCACAAAGGGCCAGATTGATATCTCAGGTGGGCCTGATTTGGCCCCCCCAAGCCTGAAGTTCTGCATATGTTGGCTGGTTCTGTTTTCTCCGGTATGGCAGAGGACTGTGTCCCATTGCCAAGGTGGAAGTAAGATGTTGCAGCCAGTCTGGGTCGATTTTTGTACATGGGATGGGACAGAGGAAACATCTTGTCCTTGGCCTCAGGCAGCAAAACATATTGGGCCAGCCCTTCTCCCTACTCCTTTCCACACATTTTCCTGCTGCCAACACACACAACCGTATATATATACAAGAACCACTAGGTCAGGGCTCTTGTGTATTTATTTTCCTTTCCTGAGGGGAGGGGGGTGTCTAGACAATGCTGCTTTGCTTGCTGTTTCCCTCAAAACCCTTCAGTATCTCTGCAGCGAGGTGATATTGATAACGTTACACGGCAGGAGGAAGTACCGCCGGCCATCCGGCCTGAGAGAGCCAATCCCGATCCCAAGGCTATTTCCTGGGAAGTCAAATCCACAGTCTCCAGCTGCAGCACTATGCAAGGCTTACTTGGGAGTAAGCCACAATGACCACAGTGGGACTGGGTTGGTGGGGAAGGAAACGGCACTGGCTCAGAGGCTTCAAAAAGATCAGAGCTTCACCTCTTCCTATCACCCCCCCCCAAAGGGGTCTCCTCTTTATCTGGCCAGATTCTTGATCTGCATTCTTTCAAAGAAAATCCCCGCAGGTCTGCAAGTAGTCAACAATCTCCCCCAAACCAAAGCCAGCACTGACAGACGTAGAAACAACATTTATTTATTGCATTTCTACACTGCCCAAGAGCTTAAACTCTCTGGTGGCATCAAAGCAACTGAAAAAGTCACGGCAAATCAGCACTTTGAAAAAGCGCAATTTTGGGCAGAAAAGCTTGATATGACTGTGCAGCCATATCAGGGTCTTTATAGAGTATATAGACAAGCCCCTGATTTGGTGATTTGCAAGTTACTTGTCTTTTATATGGTTAGTTTTTTTAAAAAAAAACAAATTCTGGAAGGTCTGAGAAAAGACACGGAACTATCAATGACTCTGAGCCTATCTACACTACTGCTTTAAAACAGTTTGAAACGGTTTAAAATGGTTTATAACAGTTTTGAGATCTGTTGGGGCCCAGGACACACTCCATATACAGTTTTCAAAACATTTTCAATGGCTCAATTCGGACGACACGATAGTCAATGGTGGGTTGACTAACCCTAACTCTCACGCTAACCCTAGGGGGCACTCCCCACACAACATGGTAATAAATAATCAACTGTGGTGTGGATGAGGATCAGCACTGAGTTGACTATGGCAGCATTCGGATGACACAATAGTCAAAACAACTGACGATTGTTTCCCCCACACCAGTTGTTTATTGTGTCGTCCGAATTGAGCCAATGTGTTTTATCATGCATGTGTAGATAGGCTCTATGTCAACAATCAGCCCATCATAGGCTCCATTCACAAGAGGCACAAACATTTGACTTCCACAGTGATTGTCTGTTGATTTGTTGTGAAGGTAATTCATCTGGTCAGCTGCCCCGATAACCAACATGTGACCATCTGTGCAGGAACGGTCCAGGTCACGTCTTGAGTGCAGCTATGCTTCCCATGTGGCCCAAATCCTTTTGCATTTTCAGGTGGTGCCAAGAGACGCGCTGTGCATCCGTACAGAAAGATTTATATGCCTTCTCCTTCTCACTCCTCCTTCTCTGTCACCCCTCCCCAACCAGTGGAGATTAGCCCTGATGTACAGGATCTTGAACGCATCTGCTGAATGACAAGCCGGGCGAACAAGCGGCCACATGACGTGGTCCACCTTTAGGGCTTTGCGTGCAAAAAGGCAGCAAGCGCCTTCAGCAGGTTTGCCTACCAATCTTTGCTGAAGAGGCCGAGAAAGGAGAGAAATAGGCAACTTCAATGTATTCTCCTCGGACGATTGCTCCTGTGCGATTTCTCTCACATATTCAAATGTTTCTGTCTTCAGCCATTTCGTAGAGGGGAACAGGTGTATATGACTTGTATACACTGAGGATTGCTGTGGACCCCTGTTCCCCCCCCCCCGCCCTGCTGCCTGACATAGACATGAAGTCTTTTCTCTACCTGTGGAGTGCTGAATTAATTTGTTCTGAAATCGCCGACCCTCCGCTGATTTCAAGGGAAAGAGAGTGTTTGTTCTTTTAGGGTGCTTCCAGACAGGCGGCTCTTGGCAGTACCAATCAAAAGGCATTGTGCAGCTATTCTGTCTCTCCCTCCTTAATGGATTTCTGTGTTTTTTTTAAAAAAAAAAGAAAAAGAGAGAGGAAGAAGTGGAAAAATGCAGGAGGGTTACAAATGGAAGATGAGAACATCTGGATCCCTTGTAAAATTCCATCAACAAGACAAGGCAATAAAAAAAACTCGTCTGGAAGCAACTTCAGGAATAGTCAATACTAATATGTATATATACCAATATATAACACTAATACACATACATATCTATTTGTCTAGTATCTATCTATCTATGCTAGTATTATAGGGATGGGCGAACTCATCCTGGTCCGACTCCTTGGGTTTTCAACCAGCCTCCGTTTGCCCCTGTAAGTGTCCAATGAGCAGCTGGCAGCCTTCCATCCCTGTCCAGAATCTCCATTGTGCATGACAAAGGAGGCTTCAGAATTATGTAATTCTGCTGCATACATGACGGCCATGAAGGCCCCATTCATGCAAGAGTAAAGGTGTGAACAAAGGCTCTGGATGGGGGAGGATGGCTGCCAGTGTCCGCATGGCTCATCAGGCCATGCGGACACTTAACCCACGGGTCCGTGAACACGCTGCGGGCATCCGACAGGATCCGGGGGGATGGATGTGGGGGAGCCTGTTGGTATATAGGGACCACTCACAAATGGAGAAACATGGATATCTGGTCAGCTTTTCTTGAACCTTATGCATAATCTCTTTCCTTTTTTTAGAATGTTGTACTTGATGGAATATTGATATTTCTCTATGCATGTATTTTTTTTTCATTTTTCTTTTCATGATTTTTTTTCTGTTTTGTTTTGTTAAATTCACAATAAAAAGAAAAAAGATTAATATGAAATGAATAAAAGCAATATTGTGCTGTTTAAAATGTCTCTGCACCAGTCAGATGAGCATGAGTTTGTGCCAGTAGCATGGATCCACACAAATGAAGCATTTTTCTTTGTCCACTGATAGAATAGAGAACATCAAGAGTTTGAGAATTTTCTCTCTCTCTCTCTCCCTCCCTCCCCCCTCTCTCTCTCCCTCCCTCCCTCCCTCCCCCCCTCTCTCTCTCCCTCTCTCTCTGAATGCCACACAGACACACGGTGTACGGCAAGTATTAATGGCATTAGGTAGACCTCACTTAGCCTGCTGAGGGTTGTCCTCTGATGTCATTACAAGAGGGAATGAATTTTCCCCAATGCTGACTGTCAGGAAGGCAGCTGTGGGTTTCCTTAAAGTAATAGAAGTCTGAAAATAGAACGAGTATTGATCGAGGCTTTCTTGCCTATAACTGAAAAGTAAAAAAGGCCCAGCAGGTAGAATACAAGAGTAGTTGGAAGTGGGGGGGGGGGGGGGGGAGTAAGAAAGAAAGGAATGGTGCTGAAGAAACCTCTAAACTAGATTTCAAGTTGAGAAAGCGATAATGACACCCACCATGTTTTCCTGGAAGAGTCGATATTTGGGGGAGGGATGACTACAAATTAAACTATAGACAAATTAAGAAACAAGTCAGGCCTGTGATCAATCTTTCGGGACTCTCGGAGCCCAGGAGATTTCCCTCAGCATAATACTTTGTTCAAAACATCCTTAGGTAGAAATCTCTTTATAGGTGGAAAGCTATCTCAAGAAGAAGCTATGCCGGAACCCTTTGACATGTACATTTTTCACATAGAGGAAAATTTTGGTGTTGCTGAAGTGTGTGTGTGTTTGCGTGTGTGTGTGTGTACTTTCGAACAGGTGCTTTCCCCATAATCATCCTGAAATTATATCAGAAAAAGCAGGTTTGAGTTGGATCCTCTGGTGTGTTGGGGGGAGGGGGGTTAAGGCAATAAGGCTTGCAATAGCTCCAAATCTGTGAACCATGGTGTGGCCGCTGCTCTTTGCCTTGACCGTGACAGTTTGAGATGTGGCATTTACCCTTCCCTTGCCTGACATGCTGGGCCCATGAATTTTTCCCCTGGGTAAGACCAGCCAGCCTCTGATAAGTGTGAGGCCATTGACTACAAGACATAAATATAGATGTGTACTGCAGAGGTTGGAGTCATACCAGTGCATAGCTAATCATTTCCAGGACCTTGATAAGGATGCATATAAAGAAAAAGACTCCAAGTCAGGAATGCTTGATCCCTGTTGAACCAAACAATCCTATGCTTCTGCACCCCAGTCTGGCAGGGGCTTCAGCACTTACTCAAACTTTGGTTTCCTAGAAGGAGGGCAGTGGAGATTTGTGGTGTTTCTCTTATGAAAGTCAATTTACACTGTGTTCAGGCCTACAATCACCCAGTTCTAAGCGAACCCTGTTTCATCCTCAGCTGCCCAGCAGATCTCTTTGCAAGACAAAAGCCACTCTCCTTTTGGGTCAGGTTCAGCCTTCCCGGGATTCATTTCCTCCTACCCCCTCAGGCTTTGTAGGACAAAAAGTTGCCCATTTAGGAATTACAGTGTGTGTGTGTGTGGGGGGGCTTTTAAATATGTCTACAATATATATCTATATAGATATATAGATATATAGATATATATAGTTTTACTATGTACAGCACCATTGCATTGATGGCGCTATATAAATCATCATCATCATCATCATCATCATCATCATCACATAATGGCACAAACTAGTTACTATGAAACACTTCTAGCTACCTAAACTTATGTATGTTTACTTAGACATAATTTCCAGAGAGCTCCCAGGGACTTACTTAATTATAAAGAATCTCCTTAAATTAATACAGTACGTCTTGACTAGCAAGTCAAAAGCATATTCCATGACAGGCATTTTCAGACTAAGTACAGGAAGAAGATCTTGAGGGTGTGTGATATTATTGCACTGGGTCATGAGGGGGGAAAAGTTTGAAGAACACTGGTATATTGCATAGGACTATAGATAGTGAGGTAGTGTGTTTATTATAATTAAAATGTAATATTTTTGTTGAGTATGTTATTTTAATATGTGGCTTTAAACACTCTGGGATCCATTGATGATGAAGGATGGTTTCCAGAAATAGAAATATATACATAAATTTAAACAAATAAGCCTATCCCCCCTTTTCCAGGTTTAGCCCCATGCCCACCCCCCCAAAATAGAGAAGTCTACACCCCTGGGCCAGAACAAGGCTCTACCTCAGGGGGGTTTGCTATGAACCGGAAGATCATCCATTTCACCAGGATACTGGTGTCTCATGTATTACTCCATATGAATTATAATACTTGCACTCTTAGATAACAAGCTGGACAATTTTTTTCTCTATAAATCTCCAAGAAGAGGCTGTGATGGGGAAACAAAGGCTTGGATTCTGCTTGAACTTCATGCAGTATGGTACTTATTCAAACACAAGCCCAGATGCTGCTTAAACCCTCCAAGATGGTATACAAACAAAGTGTAATGGCAAAAATAGGAAGGGGGGGGGAGAACCTTTTTTTGCAGAGCAGAGGACAAACTTTTTCTAAAACAATAATAATACATCTTTCTTTTTTAAAAACAAAAAGCAAAAATAAACCGCTTGGTGTTTTTTTTTCAGGAGGTGTTTTTCCTAATACAAAAGAAAGTCAAGGGGTGTCGGTGAAAATGATGAGATTTGGCATAAAAGTGGGTTGTGCAGATCTTTCGTGTGTAACGTCTTAATCTTAATAATGTATCAAGATACCCTCGACTTAGGGTGCAATTCTAAGACCCCAAGACGTTGTCTGAGAGGCCATAGGATAGAGGTAGGACATTGGAAGAATCTGCCCAGCGGGTAATGCTTGCCAAAATTTCATGTGCTCGGACCTCTAGACTTCAGTTCGTTTATCCAAGAGCTGGCCCAACTCAATCTGCATCGATTGGCCCAGCTCGCAGATTTTCTGGTTCATTTGCTTTTTTGTACGTAGAAATTTGCTCAAATTAAAGCTGCAATTTGTATAAATTAAGCAAACTATGTCCATAATTTGGGCAGATTACACAATTTGCGGCTGCAATTTACGCAAATCTTTATGTATGAAAACAAATATGAAAAAAGTTCCCAGATATTGGGGGGACACTGTTCGGCTCGTGAATGCAAGCTGAGCCAGCCAGGTGGCGGGAATCCGTCGGGCTCAAAAGGGGCCAGATTTGCAAATGGTGAACGTCCCTAGACAGTGGGGATTCCCCTGTCTGAGATCAGAGACATTGCTCTGATCTTGGAAGGGGGAGTTGGAGATCCGATCCCCCTCCATGCCCCCTTGCAGCCAGTGCTGGTTGGCCTCCAAGGTCAGAAAATCAACCTCAGAGAGGGGGATAAAAGATATTTCCAGTGGGAGGGGAGAGGAAGACACCAGAGAGGCCAAGGGACAAGTTATCCTGAGCCTCTTCCAGCCTCCTTCTTTCCCCCATTGAAATGCTGTTGCTAGATGGGCTAAAAGGCCAATCTAGCGAAATCTCCAAGGCCTGGAGGACAGGAAAGCAAAGGTCACCACCACCACTCCTTTTGCCCTGTGTTGGATGATCAGATGCCTCTGAGCTCAGAGGCTTCCAATCACCAAAGATGCAAACGATAGGATTGCACCCTCCACCTGAATAGGTGCAGATCTATTCAACATAATGTTTTTGTGATGGATTTCCCAATACTTCCTCTGTGATTCCTTTCTTCTTAGGACTCTAGATAACCAGTTAATTGGTGAACTATGATGCTTAATTGTACTAGGAATAAGATAGGGCATTTATACTTTCCAGAGATCTTGTGTCTGCCAAACAGAGGGTGAGACCACCATTTCAATAGGCATTGAGCATGGAAGCCAAGCAAACTGCTGGCGAAGGGAGCAGATCATGGGTTGAACCCTTCTTTTAGTGGCTTTTACCTGTTGTGCCTGTCTTCGTTTTATCAATTTTTATTGTTTTCAGATTATACATTGATTTTATTAGTTCGTTTGTTCTTAGCCACCCTGAGCAATGCAAATGCATTCGAAGGCATGAGAAAAATTCCCTAAACAAACAAACAAACCATGGAAGTCTTGAGCTGCATAGTCAAGCCCATTGCCTTGAAGTCTGAAAAGGGGTTGTGTGAAGTCAGTGCAGCAGAGAAACAATGATGGAAAGGGAAGAAATAACAGACTTAACCTCTCCCTGTCCCAAGGGGGGGGAAACGGTCATTTAACAGTTCCACACTCTAGTTACTGTAAGTTCTTAGAGCTTACGGTACAAGTGACCTTTATAAGTTTATTGTTTATGCTTTCTTGGTGTGTGGCGGAGTAGGAGAAAAAAAATTCCAATTTATTTCAAAGGTTACCTATCAAAAACTGAATATTCAATACAACTGCATTATCATATTGCATAGATTTTACATAAGAGATTAGACCCTCTGCTCTAGATGCCCTTGTGCCAGTTTGATTTTCTACTCCCAGACCAGACGTAAGTGAATGATTTGTACTTCATAGTTCTTGCAAGGCATTGTGGTTCCCTTTTCTCAATGTTGTTACTGATTATAAAGTAGCTGCTTTTGATTTGTTGTCATTTTCTAGATGATCACCATTCCTAATAATAATAATAATCACAGAAGGGTGCATCCTATACACATAGGCTTGTGTCCAGTGTTAGTCTAACTTATGTCCCATTTGTTTCAATGGGTCTACTCAAAGTAGGGCTAACATTGCATACAACTTCTAATGCATGAAGCCCTTAGCATTCACGCATAAGGTCTCTCCACAATATCATCCTCAGTCTTGTTGAGCTGGAATGAAATGTGCAAGTGCTAAAGCCCTCCTGCTTCATTTCAACATGAAAATTTTAACTTTTATTTTTTTTCCCCCTGGTGGAAAATAAACTGTCTTTTTGGAATACTGCAGTGCATTTTATGTAGGGCTGCCCTTAAAGACTGCTTCAGAACTTGCAGTTGATATAGGATGAGGCTAGCTGACTTGTTCCTGGGGCAGCACACTGAGAACATCTCTCACCAGCATTGGAAGAATTTCACTGGCTGCCAAGTCATTTCCCAAGCTGAATTCAAGAGACTGTGGTGGTGTTGACCTTTAAGATCCTATGCTGCTTGAGCCTCGGGTACCTGTAGGAGCACCGCTTCCATATCAGCCCACTCAGATGTTAAGATCAGCTGCTGATGCTCTCTGTCAGAGGTGAGGCGAGTGATAGACAGAGGAACAGTGTTCTCTGCTGTGGCATCTGTCTGCAGAAGTCCCTCCCTGGACACCTACTGTGTTCTCCTTTTCACACAAGGGGGAAAAACTTTTAAAAAACATTCTCCCAGGCTTTTTAAGCATTTTAGTCCTCATTCTCTTTTAATTCCTATACTTCTGTTGTTGTTTTTATCTTGATTGTATTTTATCCTTTCAACTGTAAACTGCACAAGGATCATTCTGAGATACATCAATGGTCTATATCAGGGGTAAGCAATTGTGTGGACCCATGAGAAAGTGCCCTGCTCCCACTGCACTTTGAAACAATCCCAGCTGCAAGGAAGAAATATAATTATATTTTTAAAATAGAAATTGGGAGGAGCAGGGTGTCCTGTTGGGCACCAAGGAAGGTGGGGTGAGGGTACCACGTTGCTCTGAACAAATAATAAATGCTGCTCTATGTTGTTCAGTCTTGCTCTCTAACTGTAATTTTCACCCTCAGATTTGGTTTGATGTATGGTTGTGTTTCAAGATGTGAGAGTTCTCATGGCATTTTTAATGTATATCATCCTGGGATGCTTGTTAGGTGGAAGAAGTGATTTATCAATAAAGAAATATTTATATCTTGCTTGCCCAGGGTTAACATTTCATTTCATTTATTTAATATTTCATTTATATCATGCCCTTTTTCCTTTTGCAAGGAACCAATGGTGGCTTACATGGTCCTCCTCTTTTCCATTTTATCCTCACAACAACCCTGTGAAGTAGGTTGGGCTGATGGTCTGTCACCCAGTGAGCTTCCTGATCGAGTGGGGAGTAGATCCTGGATCTCCCAAGTCACCGTTCAAAATTCTAACTGCTACTACCGCATGATTCTTCTTCCCACTGACTCCAGCAAATGGTGTCCATGAAGCCCTGGAACCCAGATGTAGCATTTTCATCCTGTTGCGAAGCTACATCTATCTTGAATGTCTTCTGAGCCTAATGAAGGGATTCGTCTTGCAAATTGTTCCATGTGAGCGGAGCTCATCTGCAGTTGAGACAGAGACCAGTGCCCGCAGAATTTTGCATACCAGCATGCATCTCTGGAATAAATCCATTGCCCTGCCCAGCCATGCACCAGTCCAAAACGTGCAAGGAGAATGAAGACGATGGGTTGTAACATCCAATAGTGGATTTGGGCCAGCAGAAAGCCCTTCTACACATGCAAGACAAGACATCTGATTTTGATCCATCCCATAGTGATGGCAGGAGATCACACTACCTGAAAGTTTCACCAAAAGCTTCATCTGCTCTGACAGTGTTCGAGTTGTAATAGCAAGAGTTACCCATGATCTATGGAGCCCCCTGGATATATGCAGAGAATGCTGCCTACTAGCCAGGTGGAGCCAAAGAAGACAAGTTTGGGGGTTTTGCTACTTTAACAAGGGCTGCTTCTTTGTACAGAAAATGTTCTGTTCTTGTATCAGTATATTTGTGTGCTTTTTGCAGCCGAGTAACATTTGCTTTGCCAAGCCTTCACTTTGTGGACTCTAGTTATTCAGCTGTTCTTGCTGAGTTCATTGCTGGGGGCTGGGGGATCCTCCAGAACACCATGGGATATGATAAAGTTGGCAGCAGAATATAGGGGAGAATCAACAAAAATCTTCTGTCTACAGGAGTGCTTTCCACTAATGCAAAGCCACCATTGGCTACAATGCCCCAGGTTTAGCCGTTTGACAGCTGAACAGCCCCATTCTTTGATCTGTAGAAGCAGAACCACAGAGCATATTTTGCAGGAGGCCATAGGAATTAATTAAGCGGGGACCTAAAAATGTTCATCGACCTCTTTTTTTTAAAAAAATTAAAGTATAATTGAGTTGGATCCCATTTTCAGCATGGCCTGTTTGTTTGTTTGTTTGTTTATTTATTTATTTGTAGTATTGATACCACATTCTCCAGTGGGGGAAATTCCCGGAGTGGTTTACATGTCAATAAGATCATGCCAGTTCCTGGCTTCAAGCTTTGCAATCTAAAAGAGGCATGACACAAAAGGAAAAAAGAGGTGGAGAGGGAAAAAGAAAGCAAGAAAATTCAGGCACCCATTCCTAACAACACAGGAAGTGTGAATTTTCGCAAATGTGAATTTGTGCAAATTTGGAAAACTGGAATTCCGTCAATGAGCAGATGATGGATCGAAAGACACCTGACAATTCACGTGAGGCAGATGGAATGGACTTTACAAAATCCATACATCCCTAGTTACAGATCTTCATTTCAGTACCCTTGCAAGCAGCGAAGACTGTAGTGAACTTAACAGTATGACTATACCAGCCTGCCCCCAACCTGGTGGCCTCCAGATGCTAATGGACATGTGGCTGGGAATAATGGGACTTGTAGTCCAGCACAATTGAATGGCAACCTGGTGGCCTCCAGATGCTAATGGACATGCTGGCTGGGAATAATGGGACTTGTAGTCCAGCACAATTGAATGGCAACCTGGCGGCCTTCAGATGCTAATGGACATGCTGGCTGGGAATAATGGGATTTGTAGTCCAACACAATTGAATGGCAAGCAAGCTACATTCGAGGCAGTGCTGCTCAGGCTTGTGGCTCTGCTTCAAAAGGCAGGTGTACCCTTAGGGATGCATGGATTTTGTTACATCTGTTCTGTCTGTGTTCCACAGATTGTCAGACATCTTCCATTCCATCATCCGCTCATTGGCAGAATCGGATTTTTTAAAGCCGAATTTCGTTCATTTCAAGTGTGCATTTTGCAAATGCACACTTGCGCAAATGTGCATTCACAAATGAACAACTGTGAAAATCCCCCCCAAAAGGGAAAAAAACCCAAACCCACAAATCCAAGGGCTCAGAAAACCCAAATGAGCATCTGCGCAAATGTGCTAATGTGCATTACCTAATAGGCATTAGTGCTCATTTGCATTAACTAATGTGTCTTTGTGCAAGTGTGCAGAAGTGCACTAGCACTAATGTGGATTAGCACAAATTTCCCCTCCCCCCAAGTGAAAATCTGGTCCGCAAATCCGCAGGATCCTCCTGACTTGGAAAAAGCCAGTCTGCTGCAAAATCCACAGGTCAGATTCATAGTAATCTGAATTCATGTGAATCCATTGCAGATTTCTCCGACACCCTCTGTGAGTCTCCTGCCAAATCTTGCTCAAGAAAGGGAATGGAGACGGATTCAGCTTCATTGTGTTCCAGTGCCTTGTTCTCCGCCTTTCAGACTTTTAGCTTGCAGCAGTATCCTTCTTTTTTCTTGCTGCTATCCTATAGGAGAGAGCGCCTTCCTTTTGTTTCCTTACCTCATGGTAGACAATGATCTTGCCACAAACAGGAAGGTTCATTTTGCTTTTAAGAGATGTTCATCAGTTTGCTCTCAGGTGTATTTGGCACAAGCACCCTATGATAGGCACAATGATGGGATTATCTATTTATTTAGCCTCTTGGATGATATATTTGTTAAAAACACCTCTGTGTGTGTGTGTGTGTGTGTGTGTGTGTGTGTATTAAAGGTATCTGCATCACACATACATAAAGGTACACACACACACACACACACACACACACACAGTGATCTTCTTGAACCTTTAATGCTAAAAAAAAATATTAGAGTCTGCATGGACCTTTTTTAAAGCTCTGTTTTGGTGTATAGAAAATACATTTGGAAGGCAGGTGAGTACTTTCATGAAGGCCTCTGGAAAAAGTGATATGTTGTTTTGTTTTTTTAATTATATAACCTAGAATTTCCCAATTGGATTTTCTATTGTGAATCGTTTTAGTCAGAAATTATTGACATTAAATGCTATTTGGGAGACCGTATTGTCTGCGACGGGCTACAGAGTGAAAGCTGATGTTTGCCTCTTGAACAGATTGCTTCCGTTGTTGATGCTGAGAGTGTGTGTGGATCTAAGCTGTGAATGAGTGGCACAATGAGAGACAGAGCAAGGTGGGGGGAGGGAAAAATTGTTGCACAAGGAAAGTCTCCTGTCCAAACCCCACTGAAATGAATGGGATCTTGAAAGGGTACAACGCAGCCCTTGCTGAAATCCATTCATTTCTATGGGACTGATACATTCCCATAACCTGCACACTAAAACAAATGGCAACACAACCACGTATGCCATTCCCACTGGGAAGAACGTCAATTTCAAACTGGTAATCTGATCTGTTGTTGTTGTTATTGTTGTTGTTTTAAGAGAGGCATAAACTGCCGAGAGTAGATATAAATATGTCTCCCCCACCCCACCCCCCCAATAACTGGTAGCATAACTTTACCCAATTAAAGTGATTTTCAGCTTATCAGATATAGCCAATTAGGAATGTTAAACTTATTTTAAAAGAAAGACACTGACAGTGTCTAATTATACCCATATATGTTTGGGAAGCAAATTAGTTAATGTTAGAGTTGCCAATGCGCCGGGCGTGCCGTCCTTATGCAACACTGCCATCTAGTGGTTGTTGTGGGAGTGGTTTGCTCTATGGGAAGGCAAGGCAGGCGGCTGGAATTACACCAGGTACTATAAATATGGGGGTGGGGAGTGGGGGGAGAGCCCATTCCATAAAACAAAGTGATTTAAAATAATCATTTCTAAAGCTGTGCATCATTACACCTTTTAACAGGCCTTTGAAATCTGTTCCTTCTGAAACCAATGAGATGTTTTAGCAACGAGTGGGCTCGGGGAGGGAGAGCCAGGCGTCGTGCCAAGCAGTTTGTAAGCCCTTGATTCCAAATAAATGAAGGCTGAACTTCAATCATTTTTTCCCCCTGTGCTGTGATTTTTCTTGTGGAAATGGCATTATTTGGAGACTGACAATGGCATCCATTTTCTGCACTCCTGCTGTTAGTTTGGGCTGTTGACTGAGCCACTACTTCTAAACGTGGGATGATTGGGAAAGCTTGGCAAAGGGTCCTGGGTTACTGGGGGACATCGTTCCAGCTTCTTTGTGCCTTTCAAATACATCCTACAATATGTTTCCTCTCCCTCTCTCTCTCTCAGTTTTTTTTTACTCATCCATGTAGGAAAATGGCTATGAGTCACATAAATCCTGACAGATTTGGGATGTCTTTGTGGTTTGTCATGGGGGAGAGGCTCATGGGAAACTTCCATGGCTTTGCGCTATGGCTAAGACTTCTCCCACAAGGCCTTGTAACTTCAGACCAGGGTAGAGGGGCCATTTATGAATTGCCAAAAGAGAGTCACCCCCCCCAAAAAAAGAGGACAAAAGAGGGCAGTGATTTGCATAATGTTTGCATATGCTGTTTTGTAGGTACAGATGCCAATTTAGACATCATTATTATAATTTAAACAGAACCACAGGACAGCTCACCACGGCGTGGAGGATTATGAACAGGAGGCCCATTGATGGGCAACAGTTCTCATGGCTCTTTACCTTTAAATAGGAATTGGATAGGACAGCCTTTCAAAAGACCATCAAATCTCTCTGTTACATCTTGCAGCCTTTCAAATAGAGGACTGTTTTCTATAAAGTGATCCTAGACCAAGTCCCAGGGCCACCATGAGAAACCAGCCATATGAAGCAGCCTTATGAGTTTAGCCCACTGCTCCATCTAGACCACAAATGGCAGCACCCCACCATGTCTCAGAAAGTGGACTTGTGTAGCCCTGCTTTCTGCAAAATGGAGATGTCAGGCACTGGAGAGTTGTTGGCTCTGGGTTTCTGAGGGCCCTTGGGCAAGACACCCTCCATGGGCCTCTTCCCCCGGTGACTCTACCTTCTCACCGCCATTGTCACCAGCTGCTGTTGCTCCTCATCCTCTTTCTCATCATGGCTACCACTTGTGTACCTGACAGACAGAGAGACAGTGAGCAAGTACGCCAGGGCATCTCCTCTTCCTCCTCCTTTTCACCACCATCTTTGCCTGGGCCAGAGCAAGAGGCAGGTGTACAAGCAGATTTCACTGGTGGAGAGCATGAGCAACTCTTGGAGGCTCTTCTCAGTGGGCCCCTGCTGGGATGAAGGCCCTTGGCAGGTGCCCGTCCATGCCTACTCTTGACTAGGGTGACCATATGAAAAGGAGGACAGGGCTCCTGTATCTTTTACAGTTGTAGAGAAAAGGGAATCCCAGCAAGTGTCATTTGTATGCAATTAGTTCCTGGTGATATTCCCTCTTCATCACAATTATTATTATTATTTATTACATTTATATACCGCCCCAAAGCCGAAGCTCTCTGGGCGGTTTACAAAAATTAAAAGATTGAACACTAAAAAGACAATATACAAAATTTAAAACATAAACATAAAACAGCTGACATTTAAAACATTTTAAACTGTTAAGCCTGGCCACAAAGTAAGTTAAAACCTCAACTTAAGCTGCTAAAATGCCTGGGAGAAAAGAAAAGTTTTGACCTGGCGCCGAAAAGATAACAGTGTTGACACCAGATGGGCCTCATCGGGGAGATCATTCCATAATTGGGGGGCCACCACAGAGAAGGCCCTCTCCCTTGTTGCCATCCTCCAAGCTTCCCTCAGAGTAGGCACCCGGAGGAGGACCTTTGATGTTGAGCGTAGTGTACAGGTAGGTTCATGTCGGGAAAGGCGTTCCATCAGGTATTGCGGTCCCAAACAGTGTAAGGCTTTATAGGTTAAAAACAGCACCTTGAATCGGGCTCAGAAACATACAGGCAGCCAATGCAAGTGGGCCAGAATCGGTCTTATATGTTTGAACCTAGCAAATCCTTTCTTCGTGACAACAATTAAAGCTGTAGGAGCTATACTAGAGTGACCAGATGCAAAAGAGGGCAGGTTTACCTGTTGTGCAGCTTTACCTGTTGTGATGAAGAGGAAATTTCACCAGGTGCTGAACGCATACAAATGACACCTGCTGAAATTCCTTTTTCTATACAACTGTTAAAGATACAGAAGCCCTGTCCTCCTTTTCATATGGTCACTCTACTCTTGACACCAGCCCTGCGTTGAAGCTGCAACTGTATGCATGCACAGGATGAGCACTACTCCTACGCTATAAGCCCTTCCCTTTCCCCAAATCAAATATTCTAGAACTGCCTCCCCCTGCCTGGTCCCCCCCAGTTGTGTTAGACAACCATGCTGGCTGGGGATGATGGACATTGATGACCGACACATCTGGAGGACACATCTGGAGATGTGTCAGTCATCAAGGGCCATCTTTCCCAGCCAGCAGGGCTAGCTAACCCAAGTGGAGGGCACCAGGCAGGGGAAGGCCGTTCTAGACATTGACGTGGCCAGGTCTGCAAATGCAACCGCTTGCAAGGGCCTCTGACTCGGGTCTCTGTCTTTGTCCCTCTGAAAGATGCATGGATGCTCCTGTTCAGTGGCTGTTCCACACTCCACCTGTGTGGAGTGGTAAATTAAGGGCCTTATTGCTTATTCATTTCACAGAGGAATATAGATTGCAGTGGAGATCTGTCAATGCTATTATTCACGGGGACAGCCAGATCGACAACTCCCTCTTCTCATTACATCGTTACTCGGTTTTTATGATAACTACGTTTGTCCACCCACCCCCACCCCACCCCAACCTTCCATTGCACGGGCACCATTCTCGACACCGCAGACTGAGAAAGACAGGCGTTAAACTCCAATGCACGTGGAAGGACAGCGGAGGCTGGTGGCTCCAATGTCCTTGGGGCGGTGAATCCGCCCCAGGTTTCAGCCAGATCCAGTGAGAGCTTTAATGATATGGAGGGTCGAGATGGAGCAATGGGCTAGACTCATTCTAAAGCTGCTTCATATGACTGGTTTCTCATGGTCGCACTGGGACCCCAGTCTTGGATTTTCCTCTGTTTGAGATGCTGTGAAAGATACAGGGATATTTGATGATCTTCGAAGGGCTGTCCTGTCCAATTCCTATTTAAAGATTTAAAAAAAAAAAAAAAAACCATGAGAACTGTTGCCACTTTGCACTTGGGCAGGACACTGATAGCACATGCGCTATCTGTTCACAGTCCATCAAACTGCGGCAAGCTGTACTATAGTTCAGTTTAAATTATAATAATGATGTCTAAGTTGGCATCCATGCATATAAAATAGCATACATTATGCAAATTACTGTCCCCTTTTGTCCTCTTTTGGGGGGTGGGTCCTCTCTTTAGCAATTCACAAATGGTCCCTTTAACCTGGTCTGAAGACAGAAGTCCTCGTGGGAGAGGTGTTAACCAAAGTGCAGAATCGTGGCAGTTTGCCGTGAGCCTCTCCCCCCAAATGACCCACAAGTTATCCAAGGTATGGAGCACTTAAAGTTCTAACTGGTTCCGACTACAATCCGGGACATTGGTGCCAACACCCTCCACTGACTGGAAAGCACCAGGTTGGGGAAATCTGTGGTAAATACACACATGGATTTAACATAGCATCTAGTTTGGCATTCAGGGTTGTATCCAACGTTAGACCCATTGAAACGGATGTTTCTTAAGTTAGACTATGCTGGGGTTTTGATTGTTGTGAACCACTCAGAGAGCTTCGGCTATTGGGAGATATTGAAATGTAATAAATAAATACATGGATGAAATTAATAAAATAAAACCTCAATCTCTTTTCCTTTCTCGTTGAAGGTCAGGCCCATATATTGAAACTGCAGACAACTGTAAGAAAGCTGTTCATAGAGCCAAGTGCCAAGTAACACAGAGCAGCGAATGAAAATCAGATTTCGTAATATTGGAAGGATTTCCCCCCCCCCCTCTTCAAATGCAAGGAAAAACTTCCCTCCTATGGTCTGTGTGCTTCTTCGTAATCGCCACTTTACAACAGAATGTCAGAGTAAAGCGCAAAGGCAAAAAAAAAAAAAAATTGCCACAATTGGAATTGCCATGGCAACTCCTTAGATTTGCCATAAAAGTTTGATTCTGTGCAGATAGTACCATCCGTACTTGTTTTCCAAGTGGGTGCAATGCTGACTCCGAAGAATGCTCCAGTCGATCCTGTTAAGAATTATAAAAGACGCAATTTGACACACAGATTCTCGACAACTATACAAACAGTAATGGATATTTTGCACACAGTTATTTTCCACATTGCCAGGGGGAGGGGGGGGAATAGATTTCGATATTGGAATATTGTTTAGGATAATGCTTTGGAATAGGGATAGTTAACTGCTGGCATCTCCCCCTTCCCTACAAGGAGATTTTATCTGTCCCCCTCTGCCCCACAGGGGCTCTACCAAATCTTATTCAAAGTTATATCCAAAATGTTGCTTGCATCATGCATTTTCCAGGGTAACAGATATTTCACCCTTTTGTATTTTGTGTTTAACATATGCCAGCCTGCACTTGTTTTAACAACCATAGGGGAGGCTCCTCTCAAAGTACCTTCTATTGCGTTAAGTGATAACTAGGGAAATACCCTTGTCATATTATCCCATTTGTGGACCATCCACTTCATAGAGGCACAACTAGAGCTGACATTGTAATCATTCCCACATCGAGTCAAAACATTTATTTTTGCTCAGGGAATTTTAAGTTGGTCAGTGTGCCTCATTTTCCAGAGGGCTAGCCATGTTAGTCGCTACAACCAAAACTACGAAGAGTCTTGTGGCACCTTAAAGACTTGCAAATTTATTCTGACATAAGCTTTCATGGTCAATGTCCACAATTACCATGAACGCTTTTGCCAGTATAAATGTGTTAGTCTGTAAGATGCCATCAGTTTGCTTCATTGTATTTTTACTTGCCATTTAATGTTATTTTCTGACTGTATTTTATTGTTCTGTATTGTATGTATGCTAGTGTTTATGTGTGTCTCTGTGTGTGTGTGTGTGAGAGAGAGAGAGAGAGACAGACAGACAGACAGACAGACAGTTAGTTCACTGCCCTGATATCATTTGATAAAGGGCAGTTTATAAATATAAATACAGGTAATAGTCATTCCTAGCTCATGTTAACTTTATTATCTGAGGTAAATTTGTGAAGCAAATCCCACTGCCTAGAGTAAGGATGGGGAATGTATGGCTATCCAGATGTTCACATATATTTGGGATGGATAATTTATGTCAGCAGAGCCAAAAATATTTTCAGGATCAACATGACAGACATTAGCAATGTTGTTGTTTTTAAAAAAAACTTTTTTTTCCTTTTTTTTTTACATTTCACAACTTTCTGAGGATAATTCCTCTGGAATACATTTTAGGCATTTTGTCTCACAAGAAAGAACACAGTTTTGTGCAGATAAAAAAGTATGTAAACATAATCAGTCAGTACATACGAACAACCACGGGTTCTAAAAATATATTTGTCAGGTTCTCGTTCGGAATCTTTCTTCCTCAAATAAGTATATAATGTGTATCTTCCAATCATGCCCATAGCTTATTTAGTTCCATTTGTGATGTGCTCTCTGACACGGTGTCTGTGAACACCAATGTGCCTACAGACTATGTGCCCACCAGGCTTCCTGCCCCTCAAGATTTCAATTTTATTTCTTAAGATTTTATATTTACTTAGTTTAAACTGGGGAGTTGCCAGGCTGCGAAACAAAGGCCTACACTCGAGCGCCATCTTTATTTGGGTTCCAAATAGTGGTTTTATGCTATGAAGCTCAGACCCCACCACTAGTTTGTACTTAGGTTCGTGGGCAAGTTACTTTTCTTTTCATTTCAGCAGCTTGGCTTCTGGGAAACGAGTGTTTTGTGACTGGCCATGCCTACAATGGCAGCCATTTTACTGATGAGCAAGCTCCCCATGGCAGAATTCTGAGACACTCTTTCGAAATTCCAAATGTGCCCACCAACCCCCAAAAGGAGCCCTGGTCTAGCATGACTAAGAAACTAGAACCAGGGTAGGACTATGTAGATGGAGGAGTGGGGTTATACAGGTAGGCAGTTGTCAATGGCTCTCATGGAGTTCCACATAAGAATGTAAACGGATTGAAATCAGCCATGCTGTTGGAGGAATAACAAAACTTGCTTCCTCTAAGAAACTGGGATCAGGAGGTCCATAGGTCCAGTGTAGCTCCTGTCCCAGGGCAAATCCTGTGTCCATCGGGCTGTTTTCACAGCTCTGAGTTGACGCCTCAACATCACGCTTTCCCTCTCCCAGGTCGGCGGCAGGTAATCCTGATGCCGAGGAGGCAGCGTGGGGTTTCTGGATGGCCATCCAGGTCCTGGAGACACCACTGCCCTCTTCCTGGAGGAAGGAGACCAATCACTGGTCACCTTCCACCAGGCATCACCCCCAAGTTGGCCCCAGATTGACCGAGGAGCGATGTTACATGGTGGAAGGCCCGTGTTGACGTTACTCCCTTTGAAAACGTCAGGGTAAATCCCTGACTTTTTCCAATCAGAACATCGCAGAGAAGCCCTGCAGTGGCTGTGAGGCTGCATCTGCATCGTCTAACTGTGATGGGGCACAGAACCAAAGCCACTGCAGGGCTTTCCCCACATGTTGACTGCCCCCATACCTTTACTTTCCCCCATGAGTGAATGGCTGACATTCACACGTGTGTGTGTGGGGGGGGGGGGAAATACAGTGCTACCCTTGGGATACTATTGAGGCATAAGCAAAACTTCCTCCCCCTACCATTGGCACATTGTGAAGAAGCTTGGAGAGAGATAATGTGCTTCTATGCTCACAGTGTACAAAGATGCATTCCTTTCGGTCCCCCAGCACAGCAGGCAATGCAGCAGCTGTAGCTTCTTTTACCTGTTTCCCCACATGCTGTGATGAGCAGGGATCCAAAGGCACAGAAGAAAAGGTGAGGGAGGGGACAGATGACAGAAAACAAGAAGAAATGACGACTGCCCTCTTTCCTACAGCACCGAGAGATTTAGTTCTAAGTAATTGTGCCTGTGCTTAATTAGGTTGTATTGACACATTCTGCCATGTATTCCATCATTTCCACTACTGTGGAAATGGTGCTGAAGTTTTTACGTGCATGTTTTTAGGGCACGCACATATGTTTCAAGGGGCTTGCTTTTGTTTCGCTTCAGCCACACATAGCCTGGGCAGCCATGGGCAAGAGATGTTCTTTCTCAGAGTCAATGATTAAACTGTAAAATGGGAAGACGTGTGACTTTTCTTTATAGGGGGTTGTTTTGACAACAAACAAAATACTGACTGTCCACAGCACATTAAAGGAGCCACAATAATAAATTGTGGTGATACTAACTTCATATTGATATTATTATTATCTCTTTCTCGCTTGTGGCGGTTTTTCTTGACGGATATGACGGGCTTTGCCAAGTCAGGCTGTCTTTTATTGATCCAGGAATTTCTTGACAATTGAGCATGTTTTAATTATGACTGCTTTCTGGAGGTTGGTGTGGATGTATTCTGGTAGGCCCAGTTTCTGGAGGTTTTCTGTATATTTCTTTGATGTAATGCTGGTGACTGATGTGACTAATGGAATAATTGTGATGATGATGATGATCATGATCATGATCATGATCATTATTATTGTGATGTGAGCTTATTTCATAGGGGGATGCATTTAATACCTTTTTTTCCTTGTGCCCTGTATTTTCCCTAGCAAGAGCAATCATTTATTAATACTACCCTCTTCATCTATGAAGGTAGTAGGCATTAAAAGCCAGAGTTTTATTGGACGGTAGAATGTTTTCTCCACCCCAGGCTTGCAATGTGGATTTGGTAAGGAGGGATGGGATGCATTGGTCATTTTCTCCCTTTTTTCTCCCATCCTTACTGATTACATTCCTGAGTTGCGCCTTGAACTGATCCACTTTTATTTGAAAGTAAGGCCCAGTGTATACAATCAGCACAATAAAGTAGTACATTTTTTGTTTTTTTTTCCTCCTCTGCCCTGTGCCACTTCAGGCTATAAGTTGCTTGTTTGAATGCTCCCTACAAAAGGAGGGATGAAGCCTTCCCCCACTTAGGGTGCAATCCTATGCAGGTTTATATGGTGGGGGGGAGAAGTCTGACAACTCCCAGCATGCTCTAGGCCGTTGAAGGACATCTTTCCATCTAAACATGCATAGGATTGCAGCCTTAGAAAACTAGCACTTCAGAGAAAAATATTCTTCCTAGCCTTCACCCAAATGTATTACTTTGCTACATGGTGAAAGTTTTTTTGTGTGGAGGCACAATCAAGCCACCCACATAGCCCAGGATAGCTGATCCTTTTAGTTTATGGCCCCAAGCAACCTGTTTAGTTTTATGCTTAAATGCACAGATGATGCCAAAAGCATATAACTCCTTCCTCTCCCTCTATAACATGTAGTTGAACTTACCTATTGCTGGACATCATGACATTCTGTATATAATTGTCTGATGGCATGGAAACCTGGAATGTGATAACATCATGACATGGATAAGTTCAAGTAGGTGTGTGGTACGACTTGGGTAGTGGTAAGTGACAGAAGGGGATGGAGAGTTTCATGCATGGCTGCCATTTTGGACAGCAGTTGTCCACCAGATGAGCATTTCATCGCACACTCATTACTGGCCACTCATGGTTTTTCACGGTTCCTTTTGACGACGCCATCCGCCTCCCGTGCGTCTCCCGTTCCTTCTGGTCTTTTTTCCGTCATAAAATAAGACAGACAAAAATCAATTTTGGAGGCTTTGGTGAAACTTGCCGCCATTTCCTATTGTGTGCAGGAGAAGCTGCATGATAAAACGCCCACTGAATGGGCCACATGGTCATTGCTCGCTTCGTCTTTTCCCCCCGTGTAAAGTAAGAGGAAGTTGTCTGTCACTATTGTGGGACAGCAGCAGGAGGCAAAGCGACAGTAGGGAAACGCGATTTCCCCCCATCTGATGACACTCTTAGTGTAATGAGTACTGGCCCCAAGTATACATGAGTTTTTAAGCTTTAAAAAGAGACAGAAATATGGAATTAAACAACAGGCTGGGTAGCATTCTTTTGTTTCCCTACTCTTGGCTTCTACTGAGCAATCTTTTGATTTCTTGCAAGCAGAATTCCCCTCTCCTATTTCCCCCAGCACTAGACAACCTTGGCTGCACTCCCTTGCAGGTACCCAGGCATAACTATGTGCTGGGTTGAATTCTATTTCTTTAGAATCCATGGCTTTCTATAGTGGCGCAGCTGCGATTTTATTATTGCTTTGTGGTGTTTTAATATTCATTTGAATATTATTGCACATTAGAATCTCTATTATAACTGTTACTAAGGACATGGGCCCCTAGAAGTGTCATTTATTTTATCAGATCACAGCTGCAACATAGCAAAAAAGCCTTGGGCAGCAGCAGTGGGGAAGCTGAGGGAATCGGCATCTTGTGTTTTTCTGAAGAGAGAAAAATTGTGGAGAAAAAATCTTTTAAAAAAGGGGGGGGGGTATTTGCAAGCATTTCAGCACAGCAATAAACACCCTTGGGTTTGTTTCGCTGCATCTGGCTTGCTCTCTCTTGTTTATTTTAAATTGCTGAAGGGTTTTCCACATTGGTTAAAGGAAACAAAGAATGCTGATACAATTTTCGACAGTGTTTCAAGGGTGTCTTCAGTTTTTTTTAAAAAAAAATGATGAAAAGCTCCAGCAAAACAAAGAGAACTTTTAAAAAGACGTTACAAATGTGATTTTCTTTGTTCAGTCCTGGTGCGGTTGTATTTTCAATGCTGTGTGCAGTTTTAGTCGTCCCCTCATCCAAAAAAGAATAGTGTAAAAGCTGGTGAGAATGTGATGGCGTTGGAACATTTTCCTATAATGAAAGACTAAAGATTTGTTTGGGTGGGTGTGTTTTTGAAATTGGAAAAGCACACAGCCAAGATGGGTCATGGGAATACTTCATTTTGCAAGCGTAGAATACTTGTTTTCAGGTGCTACTGGCAATCTTCCCTTCCTCAGAGCCAAATCCGACATGATGCAATTGCTTGAATGTTGTTTTTGTTGTTGTTTTTAAGTAGGGTGACCATAATTTGAAAACCAAAAAGGAGGACAACATGGCCGCCCTTGAGGGGGCGTGCCCACCAACATGCCCAGCCCCCAAGGGGGTGTGCCTATCAACATGCTCAGCCCCCAAGGGGGTGTGCCCACCTGAACATGGCCTTGGTCACGTCTGATTCTACAGCTCATAATTATGACAAACCTGTTCTAAATAATATGTTAAAGTTAGAATCACTGAAATAAAGAACAAGTGAAATATCCAATGTATCTGAAATTAACATGTATTTTTAGTTGCTGTACATCAACAGAAAATAAAATCTATTATTTTCCATTTTTCTAAAGAAAACAGGTCCTAGATTAGAAAAAAAATAGCTAAAGAACACTGTGGTTAGGAAGGGGTACACCAGTGCTAGACTAAACAGAAAATGGGAAATATGTGGTAAGGAAAGATTAGAAAGGTACACAACAGGTGCAATCCTCTAGCCAGAAAACAAATCCTATAACTCCCAGCATTCCACAGCCAACATGTATAGGATTGTGGCCTAACCAGAAGCAAGCTCACTGAGTTTAATAGAACTTATTCCCAGGTAAAGGTGGAGAAAGAAGAGAGAAAGAATGATTGAGCCACTGTAGCAATCTTTTCTCAGCCTTTTAGTGTGATTTCATTAATATTAAGAAAGGAAGAGTGTCTCTCTTTAAAACATTGTAACACTTGAGATGTAATATAAACTAAAGGTTTTGCTCCAGAAATAGCCTTTTGCAGATTTTATGTGTACACTATTGGGAGAACTGGTGATAAGCATCCACAGTATGGCCTCAGTTAGGGTTTAGTAGAAACTCATATTAACTATACCTCTATCAAAATATCTAACTACAAGTTAAAAGATTACAGAGTTTACATTTTATTTATTCCATTTATATCCTGCTATTTTTCCTCCAAGGAACCTAAAGCAGTGTACATAATCCCCCTCTTCTCCATTTTATCCTCACAACAACAACCCTGTGAGGTAGGCTGGACTGAGAGTCTGTGACTGGCCCAAAGTCACCCAGTGAGCTTCCATAGCTGAGTGGGAACTAGAATCCAGATCTCCCAAATCTCTGTCCAACACTTTAGCCACTACACCACAATCCACAACTCAGACATTTAATATACTAACAATATTAAATGGATAGTCAATGTGAAGTTCAGGTTAATTCTGGTTAACTTTGTATGAATGCCTAGACAGCAGAGCATAATCCTACTCAGAAGTAAATTCAATTGAGTTTACTGAACACAAAAGAAGAAGAGCTCCCTATGCTTCTCTTCACATTTGTTCACCTTTCTCTAGCAAGTACAAACCCCTCATGTCAAGGAGGACTATACACCCACCATAACCTGGCCTCATGGATCATGTAACCAGCAGATACAGTCTAGAAAGATGCTTTCAGAGCCAAGGAGATCCAGACACAAGCAATTCAAGCCAAACCACACTACATACCCACATATTACCTTGCCACTAGTCCAAACATGGCTGCTCACATCCCTTTTTGCTGCAGTACCACTTCTGTCACCTTGCCTGAGCAGCTTGGAAGAAGCAACAGGTAAAGGTCTCTGGCACTCCAATGAATATGTCAACAGTCAATCTACTGGTCATAATTGGCTGAGCAGCTCTCTCTGCATAATCAGGTACTAGCTTACAATGGTGTAGTTAAGCAATTTTAGATGCTGAGTGTCATAGTCTTATAGCCCCCTTTATAGCTAAAAATGCATTGCTTCACTTCAAATGGCAGGTATATCTTCCACAATGACAACTGCTACATTTCTGATACTAGAGCAAATATATATATATATATATATATGACGATTCCACACATGTGAGGAGTTTCACATTTTAAACTCACTTAAGGTGCAACCCTATGCATGTTTAGTCATGTTTAGCCATGCTGGCTAAGGGATTCTAGGAGTTGTAGGATTTTTTTTTCTGTCTAAACATGCATAGGATCTTTTTTTGTTTAAGAGTAATTTTTATTTTTTGGGCATGGAGCTTGCATTCTGTTTGTGTTCCTGTTGTTGAGTCGCTCCTGCCTCGCCTCTCGCCCGTCTCTCGTGTCACACCTCACCTGCCTCACCTGCCTCTTGTGCCCTGGGATCGTGCTGCTGCTGCCTTCTGCTTTTTCTTGTTTGGCGCGCATATGCACGCTCCACCTCTTCCAGAAGTCTCAAGTCTCACTTGATGAAAGCCCTGTGAGACTTGAGATTTCCAGGACAGAGAGGGCGGGATCTGCACAGGAGGCCCGGCAAACGTGTGCTCGGCTCGCCTTCCCCCCCAGCCAATTGATGCCTGAAGGGTCTCTTAACGCTTGCATTAAGAGATCCTTTAGGCATCAATTGGCTGGGGGATGGGGCGAGCCGAGCACACATTTCTAAGGCCACTGGAAACTGCAGATTGCTGCTGCCATTGGCGTGGCTGGAGAACAACTGCAAATGCACAGATATTTCCCAGCCAGCCAGGCTAATGGCGGCAGTGATCTGCACAGTTCCGGAGGCCCAAACGTGCATCTGGCTGACCCCACCCACCCACCCAGCTAGGGTGACCAGATTTTGGAAAGCAAAATCCCTGTCCAAAACGACCACCCCACCAAAGCAGCCTCCCCCCTCAACATAAAATAAAAAAATTAAAAAAGCTGCCCGCCATATGGCTAACAAGCAGACACCCCCGCCACCCCCCCACCCGAAACAACCCCCCCCCAAGTCACACACCTCCAAAAACCCAGCCCAGACCTACCTGGTCCTGCCACCGCCGATCTCCTCCACTGCCGCGTGACCCCTGCAGTCCCCTCACCCTTCTTGCCCTGCTCCTGGGCTCCCTGGAGGTATCTGAGGAACAGCAACAGCAGCAGCAGGCAAAGGAGGAGGAAGAGACTGCTTTAAAATGCCGGCGCTGCTCCGGCCTCCGCAGGAAACAAGTACTCAGGGTTAGGGAGCGTCAACAAATTCCTTGTCTGGTGGCTAAAGCAGTTAGCCACCAGACAAGGAATTTGTTGACGCTCCCTAACACTGAGCACTTGTTTTTTACGGTGGCCTGGGAGTGGCCGGGGAGCAGCACAGACAGGAAAGAAATGCTCAGCATTAGGGAGCGTCAACAAATTCCTTGTCTGGAGGCTAAAGCAGTTAGCCACCAGACAAGGAATTTGTTGACGCTCCCTAACGCTGAGCTCTTCTTTCTTGCGGAGGCCGGGGAGAAGCGCGGGCATTTTAGGGCGGGAGGAGAGCTGATCCTTTCCCCGGTTAGCCCCCGCCACCCCCCTGTCGGCCCGGATTGCCCCAGTTTTCCCCGTTAGGACCAGCAGGTAAGTGCCCCGCGCACCCCCCCCCCCCGTGCACACCCCCCGCCCCCCCCGCCCCCCCGCTCCTTACCTGCTGCTGCTGGGACGTCCGTTTCCCTCCGTGCTTGGAATCTACTGAGAAACAGGCTTCCTGGCCTGTCTCTCAGCAGTGCGCCGGGTGATGACATCATCACCCAGCGCGCTACTGAGGGACAGGCCGCGAAGCCTGTTTCTCAGTAGATTCCAAGCAACGGTGGGAAGACCCAGCAGGTAAGTGCCCCGCGCCCCCGCGCCGCCCCCCCACCCGCCGCGAGCACCCGCGCCGCACCCCCCCACCCGCCCCGCGCTCCTTACCTGCTGCTGCTGGGGCATCCATTTCCCTCCGTGCTTGGAATCTACTGAGAAACAGGCTTCCTGGCCTGCCTCTCAGCGCGCCGAGTGATGACGTCATCACCCGGCGCGCTACTGAGGGACAGGCCGCGAAGCCTGTTCCTCAGTAGATTCTGAGCACCGGAGGGAAACGGACGCCCCAGCCGGTAGGTGCCTCGCGCCGCCAGCCTCCCGCCACCGCCGCGTGACCCCCCGCCGCCCCGGTTTGCCCCCGCCGCCCCCCAGTTGGCCCGGCTCGCCCCAGGGCCATCTGGTCACCGTTTTGGGGGGCTAAATTTCCGGATTTGGCCCCCCAAAATGGTTTTTCCGCCCGGATGCGGATTTGCACCCCATTTCCCGGGCATGTCCGGACAAATCCGGGCGTCTGGTCACCCTATTTTAAGTAAACCGCCAGGATGGGTGGATGGGCCCAGGAGCTTAGCAAGGGGCAGAGGGATTCTAACCTTTTTCAGTGCTGTGGTCCCTATCCAGATGGGAAGCTCTGCACCTGCTCTTTGCCTTGGAACAAAAATGTCCACTCATGCTCATGGCAGATGAAACAGCCCCAATCCTGGGCAGGACTACAACAGGGAGCAAAGGGCTAAGGCTCCCATTCCAAATCAGGAAGCCCAGACATGCTATTTACTTGATGAAAAGCATCCCCAATTGCAAATGGTGTGAATGGTGTCTGCTTCGCTCCTAAGTTCACCACGGCTACAAAAGTGAGAAGGAGCAATGGAATTCCAACAGGCCAACGTGTTGCTACAAATGTGCTTTTCATTGCTTTGTGCTGGTTGGACGTAAAGAATTATACAAAAACTGCAATTTTCACATCTTTCTGGTGATAAAGCGACACACATGCCTAATTTCAACTTTCCTGCTAGTGCTGAATGCTGGGAGACTCGTTTTATTTCCCCCATTTTTAGGGAAACGTACAAATATTCTTCTTTTTATTTTCACAAGGAGGGGGAGGGAATTGGAGTACAGTTTGGGTTCCAATTTCTAGTGCTGAAGTACCCCAATGAATTTTGAGGTATACTTCAAGTCTCCATTTCAAGGGGGAAATGCACAAATGTGCCATTTTCAGACAGTGAGAAAATACAGCTACAGTGGCAGAAGCTTCCCTCTTTCCGGGCAGACTGAGCTTCATGGTGGTGCCTCATGGTCTTTCTTGGGGCCATTTTAGATGGCCATATTATTATTATTTATTACATCTATATACCACCCCATAGCCGAAGCTCTCTGGGCAGTTTACAAAATTTTAAAAGATTGAACATTAAAACGTCAATATACAAAATTAAAAACCATAAAACATAAAAACAGTTGATATTCAAAACATCTTAAACATTTACACCGGGCCAAAAATTCCATTAAAAACCTCACCTGTTAAAATGCAATGAAGATGAAAAGGAGAAGTAGAGCTGCGTGTCATCAGCGTACTAATGACAACGCACTCCAAAACTCCAGATGAGCGCACCCAATGGTTTCATGTAGATGTTGAACAACATGGGGGACAAGACTGACCCCTGCAGAACCCCATACTGGAGAATCCACGGGGCTGAGCAATGTCTCCCAAGCACCACTTTCTGGAGCCGACCGGCCAAGTAGGAGTGGAACCACTGCAATGCAGTGCATCCCACTCCTAACTCAGTCAGTCGTCCCAGAAAGATACCATGGTCGATGGTATTGAAAGCCGCTGAGAGATCAAGGAGAATCAACAGAGTCACACTCCCCCTGTCCTTCTCCTGACATAGGTCATCATACAGGGCGACCAAGGCTGTTTCCATGCCAAAACCAGGCCTGAAACCTGACTGAAATGGATCCAGATAATCAGTCTCATCCAGAAGTGTCTGGAGCTGGCCCGCAACCACCCAGTCAAGGACCTTGCCCAGGAATGAAACATTTGCCACCTGCCTATAGTTATTAAGATTTTATGGGTCCAGGGAAGCTTTCTTCAGAAGTGGTCTCACTACCGCCTCTTTCAGATGGTCTGGGACCACTCCCTCTTTCAGAGAGGCATTAATCACTTCCCTGGCCCAACCGGCTGTTCCATCCCTTCTAGCTTTTAAAAGTCAAGAGGGTCAAGGATCCAATACAGAGGTGGTTGCAAGAACCTGTCCAAGCACATTGTCCACGTCCTCTAGCTGTGCCAACTGAACTCATCCAAGAAAACAGGACAAGCCTGTGCTCTGGATACCTCACTTGATTCACCTGCTATAACATTGGAGTCTAAGTCCTGACGGATGCCAAGGGTTTTATCCTGGAAGTGCCTAGCAAATATATTACAGCGAGCCTCAGATGGTTCTACCATGTCCTTGGTGCTCCATCACAGGCAAAGTTAGAGACATACAAACTGCTCCATTTTTAGTATAAGTTGTCTGAGAACGTCTCTGCAAGCCGCAGAGTGAAAAAGTGGCAAGGAGGGCGTCAGAACATGTCTCGGGGTAAAGAAGCTCTGTGGGAATTGATGAAAGTCAAGGAAGGAAACAGCCAGAACTGTGGATAATGGGACATTGCGGTGGGAGGTGGTGGGGCTTATCTAGATGACAAATTGACAAAAAGAGACTAAGAAAGAATGTTGATTTAATGCCGGTGATTTGAAACTTTGGCTGCACAGCTGTTTCAGGCAGAACTACCAAGATAAATTCACAAGTGAGCACTCTGCAGTGGGAGATTAATATAAAATAAAATAAAACCACCTAGAAATCTTCATTGCGGAAAGATCATTAACATGCTCTTGGTATACATCAGATTGAATATAAAAAGAATGAGGGAATCCCAACATCATTAGTTTTTAATCAAATCTGTGTATTTGTTTTTAGAGAACATTGAACTTAGCCCTTTTAGTAAGAGAGAAAGAAAGAGAGAGAGAACATTACAAAAGCCAACATAAATACTAAATAAAGGCAATAAATAATAAAAACAAAGCTAAGAGAATAGGGCAGGGTTAGGGAATGAATGACCCTCCACAAACATATGAATGACCCTCCACAAACAAAAGTGGGCCTTCTCATTAGTGGCACCAGCTCTTTCTGGAATACCTTCCCCTGTATGGTTTGGGAGACAGGAAATGTGGTGTGCTTTAAACTCCTCCTTAAAATGTATTTGTTCAGACAAGCTTTCCCTAGTTTATAATTGATTGTCAGGATTCTGCTCCATTTGATTGTCTCTTTTTATTGTTTCATTTGTTGTTGAAAGTTGAAATGTTTTATATTATATATGTATATTTAATTGTGATTTTTTTAAAAAAAATCTGTAAACCTCTTAGAGATTTTAGTAGATTTAATTTTTTAAAAAAAATATCTGCAAGGATATTATATAAAAACAAGACAGGCCAATATTTTAGAATTCTATCTGATTGTGTCCAATTTACGAGGATGAGAAACTTTTTCCAGATACGACCCTCTCTCCCAGCATATGTTATTAAATTCACTTAAAGGGGACTTCCTGCAGAGCTAAAAATCAAATACAGTAGCTAGGAAGCCTGCGGGATTGAGATGGGGGTGGGTAATGTGATATAGTAGATAGATAGATACCTATTTGCTGTCTTAAGTGATATTCTGTAGAAGAAATGCATTAGTCTTTTAGGCTACAGGAGACCAGCAGAGCAGAAAAACGCAACATCTTCAGAGATAAGAATGGCAGGATTGCACAGTTAAAAATGGAATTCACTCAACTCTGGAGTTCTCAAACCTTTTCAAAAGTTTGTCTCCATATTAATGCAATATTGGATGTTATTTAGGATACTGTGGGCACCATCACACCTATTTTTTTTTCCTGGTATGCACCCACGATTTTGACCTCCATTTCATTAGCACGACAAGCACTGGTCCCTTTCATAATTGTTGCTGTTGTTTCCTCTCCTGCTATTGCGACTGCCCCACACCACCCCTTCTCTTTTCCCCTCCAGTTCATTGGTTCTTGTCAGGTGATGGACATGGTTGCCTTCCCCCCCCCTCGCTCTGGTTTTGTTGTCTAGCGATTTGCCGATTCAGCGTTTAATTGGCTGGGCCCCATTTCTGTGGGCAATGAGGGTGGGGTTGGAGCAGCAAAAGTCCATTGGGCTGTCTCAGCACATTCGTTCAGCCAACAGACTCAGCAAGCTGGAGGAAAACCGCCCTTCCTCCTCTTTTATCAGCAGGACCACCCCCAACAAAAGCAACATAGTGCAAGGACGGCAAAACATGGGACGGAAGGGTGCTTTTATTTCACATGGAGAAAATAAATCACACTTTCCCCATCCTAGAAAAAGACAGAAAATGGAGGGGAAGAGGTGAGGTGACTGCAGGACAGATGTGAGCATCATATTTCAAAACAAACCAGGCAGGATGAGAGTGTGATAAAACACCGGTGTGATGGAGTCTTGTGTCATCTCTCATGTTCATCTTAGCTTTCCAAGTCTTTCCACGAGCAATTCAATGTGATGAACCCCCAAGCTGTCAAACTGAAAAGTAGCTTAAGAATTTGTGAAGATGAGGGGTGCAGGAAGAAGATGCTAGAGATGGATGAAGTGGGCCTAAAAAGGGAACCAGGATTCATTGGGTACACATTGTGTATACATTGGATTGTTGCTTGGGCATACAATGTGTACTAGATCCAGAACTTGACTTTTCTGGCATTCTGGGAATGCACATGAGGTTGGAGAAAGGGGTTTGATTACACCCACAGCCTTTGTTCCTGACCTCTCCATTGACATCTGAAGCTCCAAGGAGAACCTACCATGTATGCAAAAGTTGTGCCTGCATCTCCATTTAATTAGGAGCCCTATAAAAGGCAGTGATTGCCAGTACAAACCTTATGTCACACAGGGCTAGCCCATTGTGTAAAGGGAAGCGCAAAGGGACAGGGAGTATATTATGGGTTGCCGTTACGTTCAGACCAGGCATTTCTTAACATTCCTTGTAAGCAAACGGGTAAGGTTCGAGCATATAAGACCTACTCTGGCCCGCTTGCATTGGCTGCCTGTATGTTTCCGAGCCCGATTCAAGGTGCTGGTTTTAACCTATAAAGCCTTACACGGCTTAGGATCACAATACCTGACGGAACGCCTTTCCCGACATGAACCTACCCGAACACTACGTTCAACATCTAAGGCCCTCCTCCGAGTGTGTACTCTGAGGGAAGCTCGGAGGTCGGCAACAAGGGAGAGGGCCTTCTCTGTGGTGGCCCCCCAATTGTGGAACGATCTCCCTGACGAGGCCCGCCTGGCGCCAACATTGTTATCTTTTCGGCGCCAGGTCAAGACTTTCCTCTCCTCTCAGGCATTTGGCAATATCTGAGGAGCCTGGGTTTGTTTTTGTTTTTGTAGCTGTTTTGGGCTGTTATAGCAGTTTTAAATGTATGTGTGTATTGTGTGTATGTTGTATGTTTTTGCTGTTTTAATTTTTGTATATTGTTTTTAATTGTTTTAATCCTATGTAAACCGTCCAGAGAGCTTCGGCTATGGGGCGGTATACAAATGTAATAAATAAATAAATAAATAAATAAATAAGTTCCATGCTTCTTACCTAGCTCTGAACAGGCTGTTCACCTGAGAGGTAGATGTACAGGCTTGTGGGTTTCTGGATGTTAAGAAACTTATATGCCCAAAACATCAGAGCTTATTTATGCACTTTTTACCACATTACTTCATTGTCTTACTCTCCATAGATTTGACCTCAGTGTCAACTCTTCAAAAATTCCAATGAAATTAAAACCCAGAAAAAGAAGCTTATGGTTAACATATATATTTCAGGCTAAACAAGATTGGTTCTAAATCCTATCTTTGAGAAAACAACTCCCATTGCAAAATTTACTATGTAAAACCCAATGGTATAAACTTTCCTAAACATCTATATTTTAAGTTTGTCATGTTTATACTCTATACAATAGTTATTACCCATTAATTATTGACCATCAACTGATAAGCAAAATGCTATGCAGACCTTTGACCTTGAGCAATGAAATAATAAAAGTTTTACAGCCTAACACTTTCCAGATAAACATTCACACCAAACACTTAATGTTTCTGTTGTAAATTTCAACAGAACAAAGCAAATCAAACCCATAAAAAGAAAGAAACAATGTCAACATGATTGAATGCATCAATTCAGTTACCACATGTGAAATGTATATGCATATACGAAAATACAGCTTTTTAAAATAAAAAAGAGATTATACATAATCTTCAACAAAGGCAGACCAAATATTCATATATGTATCCATCTGCAAGAGGCACCCATATGCCACCCATTCAAATGTTGAAAGTGTTATTAAGTCCTCAATCCATTGTGTTATAGGAGGTGAGGATTTATCCTTGCTATGTTATAACATCAGTCTTTTAGTTGTCAAAAAAACACAGAGCATTCATTTATATTGACACCAAACATTAAGTTAGACAACACTTCATTTGTCAAGTAACCCTTGCCCCCTGAGTGATGAGCATTAGTTCAACTTCAGATATTGTCCAGAACTCCTTTCTCAATTAGTTCTTAACTGAGTTATCCAAAATTCATTGTGGACCTACTTGCGTCTTTGTCTATCTTCTCCAAATACATCTCCAAATTCTTACTAATACATAATTAAACATTTTCAGTGGCTCTTCACTTAGCATTTTATAAAAGGACAGCTTGTATTGCTTTGAGAAAGGTGGGTTAGCAATTTCTCAGTAGCCTTCCCAGCAATTCCAATACAGCTAAAATCAGATATTTTCTGGAAATATGTCACTGCAGAAATCCAAATAAATCAATATTGGATGTGCAGTAGATGCAGTCATGCACTTCAAACAGATACGCCAGAATTCAAATATCTATTCAGCTATGACGCTCACTGGATGATGGGCCAACAGGTGAGACAGTTTGCACAATGTAACAACCCATGGTTTGTTAATTATGGGGGTTTGGGGAGTGCGCAGGAGACAAAACAGGCTGGCTCCCAACCACTCGCCTGCTTCTGGTGCGCAAAACCAGGGGTGAGCAGAAAATAGCTCTCTAGATGTTGTATACCTCAACTTCCAGAAGCCCCTGCCAGCCTGGTCAATGGTCAAGACTGCTGAAAGTTGAAATCCAAAACATCTGAAGATACACTCCCCCCCATTCTAAACAATGAAGGGTCCTAGGTTGTTCTCCATGATATACAAACCTGGTCTCTGAGTTGTTGAGGGAGAAATAACCCAGAGTTATGACCCATGGTTTGTTCTTTGGTTATAACTCTGTGTTATTTCTCATTTAACAACCCCAAGTTCTAGGTTCACACCTCATTGAGAACAACTCAAGGATGGGGTGTCCCTGGGTTGTTTAGTGCACTGGAAGTGGGCAGACATTGGGAGACAACATGCTTGCTCAGTTGTTCCTGTGCATTCCCAAACAAACCACAGTTCATAAACCATGGCTTGTTTCATCGTCCGAAACAGGGTCATTGTCTCTGTCTAAACTACTCACAGAGTTGTTGTTAAGCTAAAATCAGATAACCCCATATGCAATGTTCTTAGCTTCTGGAGAAAGCACAGAAATTATACCTCTATGGTGTCTTATCTTCAGTTCAATAACCCATCCACAAACCTGATAAATTTTAAAACTGATGGAAGTGGGGAGAGGGGTGTCTTCATGAGGCTGCCTGAAAATTGCACTCATAATTTGAGGTTCAGTTGCATGTCCCCCCTCCTAGAAAGGTGAGGTTGGTGGGTACTCAAAACAAGCCCTTTGTTTGTTTATTAATTCATTCATTCATTAATTTTCTATATTGCCTAAATAGCCAAAGCTCTCTGGGAGGTTCACAACAATTAAAACCATAAAATACAAGATGATAAAATACAATTTAAAATTAAAAAGTTTAAAACTACACTATAAAAATAAAAATAATAAGGGGTAGGCCACAGCTGCAGTGGGAAGATTTTAAATGCAATACCAGATTTAAAACAGAAACTTAAAAACTAAATGCCTAGGAAAATAAAAAGGTCTTTACCTGGCACGTAAAAAAGCACAATGTAGCCATCAGGTGAGCCTCTCTGGGAATTTCAGTACCTGAGTGGCAGAACTCCTTTCCCGGGGAAGTTAGGCTAGCCTCTTTTAGATGGCTGGTGAAGATCACATTGTTCTGCCAAGCGTTTAATACCATTCTTTGATTTTACTACTCATCCCTTGGTTTGCTGTACCTTATGTCATTTTTCCAAGTTGCCTTCTTTAACTTCTAGAAGTTTATTTTGTATTATATTCTTTATTTGTACATTGCCTTATGCACTCATTAAGCAGAGAAGCGATATAATAGATAAAAGTGTGCCTTTGGTAAAAGTGTACCTAGTATCAGCATTTGATACATTGGCTGAAGTGGAGAAACATTTTCTACCACAATCTTTCCACTCCTCCCATCATACTATATTTCTATTTACAAAGTTATTATTGTTTAGGCACCACTAAGCAATTCTGTTTGTGACTTGGAAGAAACGTAGACCTGTAGGGTGGGTTGTCTTCCATTCCATAACTCATCCAGAAAGCATCCATGCTAGATCCACAGTACTGCTTTATAGAGGTATTGAAGTGCACTGATAATTGTTGCGGCACAAGCCACATTCCATATACCACTTTCATAGTGTTATATCCTGCTTTTTATTCCATGTTCATAATGATTTGACACAAGGTGTAGATCTAGCCCCAGATTCCAGAGGCTATATAATCTCCATTTAGGAACTGAATAAGGCTTTTGACTATTTAAAAAGAGAATTAATTGGTGGGCAAATGTTAATTGCAAGGAGATAATGTAATTGAGCAATTGCATTGATTAATTGATGAAGGCTACAATCCTATGCGTACTTACCTGGGAATAAGCTCCATTAAATACAATGTAATTTGTTCCTGAGTAAACATAAATAGGACTGCAGCATAATGGTTGCAGCATTAATTTTTAATTGCTTCAATGCCACCTTAGTCTGTTTAGGTCATATATTCAAGATAAAACTTTGCAGCCTTATCCTGTGGATGTTTTCTCAGGAAGAAATTCATTGAGAGCTTCTACATCAAGCAAAAACCCTGCAATCTTACCACACTTTCTTCTTCTGGAGTCTTTCTGAGTTTACAGTGGAGTCCTTTAGACATCAAACATGTGATTTGGAATTGAACCCTTCCTGGCAATACTCTACATGTTCAATGAAACAGTGCCATCTAATGCCTGAATTATAGCTGGCATTTCATACTGCTGATATGGTGCCATTGACTTTTATTATAGCTTACAGTATCTTTGATTTTTTGAAAGTCGGATAAAGTGGGGAAAGCACAGGAGACATCCTGGAGGTTGATGGCATTGTGTAAAGGATCCCCAAACTTCCTTGAGTGGCTAATCACGAGTGTGCAATAAAAGCTCGTGTATAAATGCTCTGTGTGAATGAGACTTAAGTCCAACTAAAATGTGCATAGTCTGTTTGCAGCTCAGATTCAAGAAATGAATACTTCTTTCTGATCTTTCCTATTAATTCTTGACAGCAAAACTACTGGGAACAGTTTTAGAAGCAGATGTGGTTTCCAAAATTTATTACACCACTTCAGAATATAACCTCTTTAGTCTGACCTAATTTCTTTCAGTCAAAGGAGTCAACTGCTTTCCCCAGCTTGTCTTGTTTTGTGGACAGCATCTCAAAACAAAGCTTTACCAGGACATATTGGGTGACTCACCTAAGCTAACTTTTGATGTTGTTCGTTATTGATAGAAAAGATCTTTGCTTTTCTAGCTGAAGTCAAAGCACCAAAAAGTAAAAAGTTCTAGAATGGTCATTATAATCAGTCAAGATTACAAGACTGTGTGAAGCAACCTTCCCGTGAAGGTTTATCAATGGATATTCTTCTTAGCCTTTAGGGGGGAAATGAGCAGCCCATTTATTTTGTAGAGCATTTGGGCAGATCAGGTTGGTTCAGATGATCAGTTTGGTTTTGTAGACTAACTTTTGCAAGAGTTGTGTGTCTGGTCTCTTTATTGTTTTGAGTTCTTTTTCAAGCAGTATATTTGCTGCTTCATTTTAATCATTTTATTATTTTAGAATTGCTTTGTTAGTTTTATGATTTTAATTACTGGAAGTTGCCACAAGCACAGGGAGAAATGGGGCATTAAAATTTTAAATAATAATATCACCGGTTTTTTTTTTTTGGAAGATGCAAAGTAGCAAGGCTAATCAGTTCATTTTGACTAAAGATGAAGTGATCACATTTACAGACCTTTAATTCTTTAAAAATACATTCTTCTTGGACAATAAGAATTGGTCAGAAAGAACAAACTAGAAGACTAAAAAAATACCACTAAGCATTTTTCAAACTGAAATGAGAACACAGAGTCACTTCAAGTAAACCTTATGAAAATAAAGTTCCCAAATGCAATCCAGCACAGAATTAACTGGACTTAAGCACACTGATTTCAAAGGGCTTACTGCACTTTGTATTGGATTGCAACAGATTCCATAATCTTAACCAACCTTCCCCAACCTGATACCCTACAGGGGCTTTGAATTTCAACTCCCATCATCCCCAGCCAGCATGGTCAGTGATCAGGAATGAGAGTAGTTGCTGTACAAAACACCTGGAGGGCACCAAATAGGGGAAGGCTAATTTTAACTGTCCCATTAGAAAGACATCAACTGTTTTTTCCATACTGAAGGCTTGTGGAAGGTCATACATGGAAGAAAATGAAAAATTAGAAGAGCTATTATTTCAACTGGCACAAGACAAAGTAGTGAAGCTATTAATATTCCCTGGATATAGAAGCTCAACATTCATGGCGATATGGACAATGGCAAGAGAGTCCTAAATTTCTTCACAAACTATCTATTTGGAAACTTCCCTACAATCCTTTCACTCTTGCAAAGTTGTTTACTATCAGCTTCTACTAAAGAGATTTAAGGCTTATATAAAGTGTTACCATTTTCATACAGTGGTCCCAAAATATTAGAAGTAACGTGAACTATTGTTGGTTAATTTATTTATCCATTCACTCACTTATTCTTAAAAAAACTACACATTGAAATAGCTGTTCTGCCATTTTCTATTTCAACAATTCAGTGACTGAAGAAAATTAGTTCATATCATGCTCATTAATCCACTCCAAACAATAATTTAGCTCTGTTTCTCCCCCATCCCCTACTGGCAAGATTCTCTTGAGAAGGTTTTGCAAAATCATGGGCTATTTCAAAACAGCAGTGCAGAGCAATTCTGCTTTCTCTGCAGCCTGTGAGAGGGCCGATCTACATACGAGGTTTTTGACGTTTTATAAGGGTTATGAAAACTCTTTGGGCCACATGACGCACTCCCTATAACGTTGCATATCTGAGGTTTTTTAAAACTCACTTCAGTTATATACAACGGTTTCACTTTTAATAAATCATTTTAAGTAAAATAATGTGTCCTTCCTTACCGTTTGTGATTCATGGGGGCAGTGCTTCCTTTACTGGTGCCCAAATGCTTAGCAGTTGATTGGTGGGGAAGAAAGAGGAAGTGGACCAGTGAACTACAACACCCACAATTCTTAGCCCTATACTTGCTAGGGAATGACAGAGGAACTAAGAAGGAAGTGGGTAACTGAACTACAACCCCCACAATGCCTTACCCTAAACTCATTGAAAAACGAAAGAGAAAGAGACAGGACAGAACAGCGTGTGACTGCACACTAGGGGTGTGCATCGGATCGGATCCGATCCACGATCCGAATCCGACCCGCCCCAAAATTGGGAAAATCCGATCCGATCCGATCCGATCAACCTCCGATCCGATCCGATCCGCCGAGGTCCGATCCGGATTGGACGCCATTTTGAATGCTTTTTCCCATAGCCAAGTATTGTTTTACAAAAACGCCTATAACTTTTTCATTTTTAAAGATAGAAGGATGAAACTTGGGCACATTGTAGACTGGTTAGGGATAGTTATCTGTGAGAAATTTCAGAAAGATTGGTGCATGCGTTTTGTGGCAATTAATTTTTTAATAAATACCCAAGAATGCCTATAACTTTGTCATTTTTAAAGTTACACACATGAACCTTTGCCACATTGTAGGAGGTACCTTGGGACCTATGTGTGTGAAATTTCGAAAACGTAGGTGCTTGTCTTGTGTGGCAATTAATTTTTAGAAAAATGGGTAGTAGTGGGGTAAATACAGTTACGCCTCCCATTTTTTATTTTTAAAGATACAAACAGGAAACATGGGCACATTACAGGTACCACTTGGCTTGATATGTGTGTGAAATTTCAGAAACATTGGAGCTTGCCTTGTGTGGCAATTAATTTTTGAAACAATGAGGAAAGAAACACCTATAACTTTGTCATTTTTAAAGTTACACACATGAACATTTGCCACATTGTAGGTGGTACCTTGGGACCTATGTGTGTGAAATTTCAGAAACATAGGTGCTTGCCTTGTGTGGCAATTAATTTTAGAAAAATGGGTAGTAGTGGGGTAAATACAGTTACGCCTCCCACTTTTTTATTTTTGAAGATACAAACAGGAAACTTGGGCACATTACAGGTACCACTTGGCTTGATATGTGTGTGAAATTTCATAAACATTGGTGCTTGCCTGGTGTGGCAATTAATTTTTGAAACAATGAGGGATTCATTGGACAGCACTTGCCCATAGGGATTCATTGGACAGTACTTGCCCATAGGGAATCATTGGACAGTACTTGCCCATAGGGAATCATTGGAAAGCACTTGCCCATAGGGAATCATTGCATTGCACTTTCCCATTATGCCTCCCACTTTTTTATTTTTGAAGATACAAACAGGAAACTTGGGCACATTGTAGACTGGTTAGGGATAGTTATCTGTGAGAAATTTCAGAAAGATTGGTGCATGGGTTTTGTGGCAATTAATTTTTTAATAAATACCCAGGAATGCCTATAACTTTGTCATTTTTAAAGTTACACACATGAAACTTTGCCACATTGTAGGTGGTACCTTGGGACCTATGTGTGTGAAATTTCAAAAATGTAGGTGCTTGCCTTGTATGGCAAACATGGGCACATTACAGGGAACACTTCGCTTGATACGTGTGTGAAATTTCAGAAAGCTGGGTCCAGGCCTGTGGTGGCAAGGTGTCTGCACACACCACTTTGAAGACTGTAGAAAATTTCTCCTGTAACGATCCTAGCGATTGAGAGAGAGTGATCCTAGGCTCAGCCATTCTGCTTGAGTAAAAAGTGAAAGTATCAAAGCAGACACGAGCCAAGTGCTTTAATGTAGTTACTTTGTTTCTCCTTTTGTAATGGATACTAGCTCAGTTGCAGCCATGCATGCAAGGATCAAAGAGATCGAGAGAGTGTGTTTCCTTTTTCTTCGCGGGAGGCGGGAGTGGGAGACGGGGGAAACCAAGCCTCTGTGGAAAAACTTTTGAAACTTTTAATCTAAAAATTAGGGATGTGCACTGGATCGGACCCGATCCACGATCCGAGTCCGGTCCAGTGGGAAATCGGATAAATTATCCGATTTCCGATCCCGCAGCTGGATCGGCCGATCCAATCCGAACCGGTCCGAAAAAGCTCCGAACCGGTTCGGCGGATCGGCGGATCGGCGGGCGCCCACTGGCGCCCACCGCCGCTTCCATTGGCGGGCGCCAGCGGGCGCCCGCCGATGAAAGTGGACAGCGGGGGGGGGGAGGAGGGGGGCACTTACCTTCTCGGCCCGGTGGCTCCCATCCGGCGCCGGCGCCTACTACTACTAGCAGGCTCCGCGGCCTGCTCTAGGGTGGCGCGCCGGGTGATGTCATCACCCGGCGCGCTACTCTAGAGCAGGCCGCGGAGCCTGCTGGTAGTAGTAGGCGCCGGCGCCGGACGGGAGCCACCGGGCCGGGAAGGTAAGGAGGGGGTGCGTGGAGGGGAGGAGGGGGCGCGCGGAGGGGGGAGGGGGGAGGGGGGCCCTTACCTTTCCGGCCCGGCGGCTCCCGTCCGGCGCCGGCGCCTACTATTCCCAGCAGGCTCCGCGGCCTGCTCTAGGGTGGCGCGCCGGGTGATGTCATCACCCGGCGCGCTACTCTAGAGCAGGCCGCGGAGCCTGCTGGTAGTAGTAGGCGCCGGCGCCGGACGGGAGCCGCCGGGCCGGAAAGGTAAGGAGGGGGTGCGTGGAGGGGAGGAGGGGGCGCGCGGAGGGGGGAGGGGGGCCCTTACCTTTCCGGCCCGGCGGCTCCCGTCCGGCGCCGGCGCCTACTATTCCCAGCAGGCTCCGCGGCCTGCTCTAGGATGGCGCGCCGGGTGATGTCATCACCCGGCGCGCTACTCTAGAGCAGGCCGCGGAGCCTGCTGGAAGTAGTAGGCGCCGGCGCCGGACGGGAGCCGCCGGGCCGGAAAGGTAAGGAGGGGGTGCGTGGAGGGGAGGAGGGGGCGCGCGGAGGGGGGAGGGGGGGAGGAGGGGGCGCGCGGAGGGGGGGAGGGGGGGAGGGGGGGAGGGGGGCCCTTACCTGCCCAGCCCGGCGGCTCCCGTCCGGCGCCGGCGCCTACTACTACCAGCAGGCTCCGCGGCCTGCTCCAGGGTGGCGCGCCGGGTGATGTCATCACCCGGCGCGCTACTCGAGAGTAGGCCGCGGAGCCCGCTGGTAGTAGCCGCCGGCGCTGGACGTGCCGAGAAGGTAAGTGGCGGGGAAGGGGGCTTACCCCCCCCCGGAGCCGTCCGCTTCTATCCGCTGGCGCCCACGGGCGCCAGCGGATGGAAGCAGGCGGCCCCAGGGGGGGTAGGGAGCGCGGGGGAGGGGGTTTACCTGCCGGGGCCGTCCACAGCGGACGGCCCCGGGGGGGGGAGGGAGTTAGGCCCCCCCTTACCCACCCGCCGCCATTTTTTCCTCATAGACTTGCATTGCAATGCAAGTCTATGGGGAAAAAAATGGCGGCCGATCCAAAAATTTCCGATTTTTGGATCGGGATCGGACTCGATCCGGTCCGGGGGGCCTCCGATTTTGTCCGAACCGGTCCGGGACAAAATTGGAGGTCCCGATCCGGGTCCCGATCCGATCCGGGGGGTCCGTGCACACCCCTACTAAAAATTCCATAGCCATCAAATGCCTGGACCTATAATTCTGAAATTTCTGACACATATCTACCCCTAACCCATCTACAAAGTGAGCAACTTTCAGACTTCTAACTTTTAAAATAAAAAAGTTATAGGCATTTCTTTCCTCATTGTTTCAAAAATACCTTGCCACCACATGCCTGGACCCAGCTTTCTGAAATTTTACACACATATCAAGCGAAGTGTTCCCTGTAATGTGCCCATGTTTCCTGTTTGTATCTTTAAAAATAAAAAAATGGGAGGCGTAACTGTATTTACCCCACTACTACCCATATTTCTAAAATTAATTGCCATACAAGGCAAGCACCTACGTTTTTGATGGGATGGGACAGAACTGCATAGATCATTCCTATTAAAAAGGGATGTGAAGAGTAGGTTAGGGGCATAGCTTCTAGTTCTCAGACACTTCCAGTTTGTTGTATCTTCAGAATTTAAAAAGTACAATCACAGTGCACAACTCTAGAGGGATATTTCTAGAGAAGATCGCCTCTGCCCTCCAGCCACCCTGCAACAGATACTCAGTAGCCTCTGAGTTCAGAGGCTGCTGACTATCCTCATAAGATTGCGCCCTAAGCTCTTCATACACATCGAGGCATTAATAAACAATACAAACTGCAAACAGCTGCCCCAGGAATTCAAAGTGCAGAAAATAGCAACCAAGCCTATAGCAGCTGATCTCTCCCATGCTCCACTCCCTTGTGCTGATGCAGGTTTTAAAGCACCAACAGAGACAAGTGTGGCAATGTTAAGTCTCTTCCCCTGTGCTCTGGATGTTTCTCTCTCTATCTCCCTTGCACTCTCTCTCCTGCTGTCAGCTTGCTTGTCCTCCAGTACTGCCATCTTCTTCTTGCAGTAGCAAAGAGAGGAACATTTCTCTGCTGCTGCTAGAATCCAAGCACTGACAGAGGTGAGTGGATGAGCATATGAAAGGTGGATGGAATTGCTGGGGCAGTTATCTGTAGAAGTGATACATGCTACAGTCACCTGGAAGCTTCTGACCACTTGTAGATTCATTCACACCCTACTGTATGAACTGGCCTTCAGTGACATACACTTTTATACATTGTATTCATTCACGCATTCATTCATGTTTTCCTCTGTCCTCTGGGTTAATTACATAAAGCCAACAAGACAATATTGGTTATTGGGGATCCACAGTGTATTCATGAGGGCCTTGATCCAGAAATGGTCACACTAATAAGTAGGGATGTGTATCATATCATTAAAATGTATGATAACGATACGATAAGGTCATTATCGTGCATGTGTTTAACGATGACGATATGACAGAAAAACCTACGATAATCATCGGAGATGATAATTTTCGGGCGGTTTTATTGTTTTATCGGATTGCCATATAAATATACCTATAACTTCTGTATTTTAAAAGTTAGAGGCTTGAAACCTGGTCACAGTGCTTATGGGGTATGCCTAAGTATGTGTATGAAATTTGAGATCGATCCCTCCAACCCTCGATTTTATATGAATTTATTAAAGATCGTTTCAGTTCTGGCAGATCAGAATGACAGCTCGCTATGTGCGTTCATTCAGACCTGTCAGAACGGAAACAATCTTTAAAAAAATCATATAAAATCGAGGGTTGGCAGGATAGATCTCAAATTTCATACATATTCTTAGGCATACCCCATAAGTTTCAAGCCTCTAACTTTTAAAATACAGAAGTCATAGGCATTTTTTCTTTAAAAATAGGGCTGCAAAAAAATATCGTTTTTTCACGATAATTATTGTGAAGATGATACAGTTCGCCTACGATATGAATGAAGACTAGGGATGTGCACTGGATCGGACCCGATCCACGATCCGAGTCCGGTCCAGTGGGAAATCGGATAAATTATCCGATTTCCGATCTGACAGCTGGATCGGCCGATCCAATCCGAACCGGTCCGAAAAGGCTCCGAACCGGTTCGGCGGATCGGCGGGCGCCCACTGGCGCCCACCGCCGCTTCCATTGGTGGGCGCCAGCGGGCGCCCGCCGATGAAAGTGGACAGCGGGGGGGGAGGAGGGGGGGGGAGGAGGGGGGCGCTTACCTTCCCGGCCCGGCCGCTCCCGTCCGGCGGCGGCAGCTACTACCAGCGGGCTCCGCGGCCTGTTCCAGGGTGGCGCGCCGGGTGATGTCATCACCCGGCGCGCTACTCTAGAGCAGGCCGCGGAGCCCGCTGGTAGTAGCCGCCGGCCCCGGACGGGAGCGGACGGGCCGAGAAGGTAAGCAGGGGGTGCGTGGAGGGGAGGAGGGGGCGCATGGAGGGGGGGAGGGGGCCCTTACCTTGCCGGCCCGGCCGCTCCCGTCCGGCGGCGGCGACTACTACCAGCAGGCTCTGCGGCCTACTCCAGGGTGGCACGCCGGATGATGTCATCACCCGGCGCGCTACTCGAGAGTAGGCCGCGGAACCCGCTGGTAGTAGCCGCCGGCCCCGGACGGGAGTGGACGGGCCGAGAAGGTAAGCAGGGGGTGCGTGGAGGGGAGGAGGGGGCGCGCGGAGGGGGGAGGGGGGCCTTACCTTTCCGGCCCGGCCGCTCCCGTCCGGCGGCGGCGACTACTACCAGCAGGCTCTGCGGCCTACTCCAGGGTGGCGCGCCGGGTGATGTTATCACCCGGCGCGCTACTCGAGAGTAGGCCGCGGAGCCCGCTGGTAGTAGCCGCCGGCGCCGGACGGGAGCGGACGGGCCGAGAAGGTAAGCAGTGGCGGGGAAGGGGGCTTACCCCCCCCGGAGCCATCCGCTTCTATCCGCTGGCGCCCGCAGGCGCCAGCGGATGGAAGCGGACGGCCCCATGGGGGTAGGGAGCGCGGGGGAGGGGGCTTACCTGCCGGGGCCGTCCACAGCGGACGGCCCCGGGGGGGAGGGAGTTAGGCCCCCCCTCACCCACCCGCCGCCATTTTTTCCTCATAGACTTGCATTGCAATGCAAGTCTATGGGGAAAAAAATGGCGGCCGATCCAAAAATTTACGATTTTTGGGTCGGGATCGGACTCGATCCGGTCCGGGGGGCCTCCGATTTTGTCCGAACCGGTCCGTGACAAAATTGGAGGTCCCGATCTGGGTCCCGATCCGATCCGGGGGGTCCGTGCACACCCCTAATGAAGACGATATATTTTTTGGTCCGAAATAACAACTATATTTTTTGCCGTGCACGCCCTTACTAATAAGTTCCAAAAAGTAGTTCTGTGCATAAAACCTGTGAAAACCAAAGAAAGAAAGAAAGAAAGAAAGAAAGAAAGAAAGACCCATAGTTTGGTTCTGCATGAGTCACCTAAATATTCTGTTTCAACATTCTGGAAAGAATTGCTAGCTGGAATGTGCTCCATTTACTGGGACGTGCAGCTAGAAAACAGCTGACGCCTCTAAAGCATGAAGCTGGATTTCTGGGTTAAAAGTGACTGAAATGAGAACTGGCAGGTTAAATGTCCACCGATATTTTCTAGTTAGTATAAATTGCCAGAAACAAGTGAATGTGAAATTGTTGGGAAAAGTGTTTTGCTTTTGCTTCGGTAAGGAATACAAGATTTAACCTAAAGTTCCTCGACTTTTACTGCTCACTGCTGCATCATTGTCTTCTTCTTCTTTTTCTCTGTCTCCTTTCTTCTTCATTTCTGAGGTGTGTTTTTTGTTTTGTTTTTTTACATTCCGAGGCTACACTTTTAAGCATGTGTGGCAAAATCATCCCAGTAAATAGCCATCCAGATTCATAAGGCTAGAGACGTACTTCCTATGTTAGAAGATGTTGGATAAATGAAACACATATAATAATTGGTCATGCTGACTGGGGGATGATCGGACTTGTAGTCAATACATCTGGTGGGCAGCAAGTTGGGGAAGGCTGCCAAACTGAAGCATTTTCCAGGGCCAAACCAGATGTGAGACAAGATTTCTCCACCTTTAAAATAGCCATGGAGAGGCTGATGGAACCCTGAATCTCTGCTCCCCCTCCTGCCCTGAAAGAAACATCTATTACCTCTGCTAGAGGGGAGGAAAAGGCAAGGCAAAATGCAAACGCTTATATTCTTCCTTCCTCTTTCTCCAGCCAATCTAGTCTATTTCCCCTCCCACCTGGTTTTCTCTTTCCCCAAACATCTTAGCAAAAACAGGCTCCCGTGGGCTCCTTGATCATGCAAGTGTGGGCGTGGTCTCAATCTCTTCGTTTGACCTTGGAGAAACATAATCTCGATGGTGTCACTCTCGAAAATGGTGTGTTTGAGTGCTGCACACGAAAAACAAAATGGCCGCCATCACAACCACTTTTTCCCATTTATCTAACTAAATGTCCATTTTTTAAAAAAAATCATACAAAAAAAGGTTTCTCCTTCAATGGGAATGTCAGTCACCCACCAATTTGTGTCCACTGATCCCGATCAGTCTTCATTGAGCTGTTCAGGATATTTTTTTCCTCTCATACATTTCTGTCCCCCATTTTTTTGTATGTGTGTGTGTGCTTCTGAAAACCATAGAGTTCCCCTCAGCTTGCTGATACCTATCTTTTGCGTGTGGGTTTTGCTACATACATTTTGGCTACTTACGTGAGGGAACTCTGCTTCCAAATTGGAAATACAATATAAAATGATGAGATTAATTCCATTAGCTACCAAGGGAAACCATCAGATAAGAATAGAAAACATTTTTTTTGCATTTCAAACTCTCTATTATTCCTAGCCCACAAAACAATCTGAGTATCCCATGCATTCCTAATGCTAATAAATAAAACTGAATAAATACAATCAAGATAAATATATCATATTGGGGTCCTAGCTGGAATAACTGAGGGTAGCAACCAAAAGTATGACTCAGATTTTCATTTGAATTATCTCCTGTGAAAGGATTGTCAGGCTAATGGTGATGTACTTACCATCTGTATGCACCTTTTAAAATTCCGGAAATGTACCCAAGATCATTCTCTAAAAGAGACATTATCTGCTTCTGTTATACGTTGAAGGTAACTGTTATCTTTATTCAATATCCTTTCATATTCATCCTAATCAGTTTAATTAATCAGTCAGCTGAATTACTAGCAAGAGAGTTTATTGAGCAAAAATTAATAGCTCCGCCACCCTGTTAATGATACTGAAACACTCCAGTTATAACTGTTGCCTTTGGTGATCACAAGCTATGGCCTGATTCATATGTTACCTGAACAGTGTGGGAGTCACTGCAGCATGGCTACCTCCTACACCATCCTACTAACACTTCAAGGAAAGAAATCACGTAGGCGGACCAAATGATGTTGTTGTTTCCATACCAGAAGTACTGCAGCATGGGATGTAACCATGCCAGTCCCACCCACTACCCACCCCATTTCAATGATTTCCTTTTAAATGCTATTGTATCATTTGGGAAGCCTAACTTACATTGACCGGGTGATATATCAATTGGGTTTTGCTGGCTTACATACTTAGAAAGGCAACAAGAGTAGATGCCTTGCCTCAACATTCATTAAAATCTTTCTGTGGCAGTATTTATAATGTTTACTTTCAAATGCCAGGCTCCAAAGACCTACTATAGACATGCAAAAGTGATTGAGCATGCCCAGTGCAATTTTTGAAAACCTTTTTGTTACCTCTGTTTCCAAAGTTGAGAGGCAACTTCCAATCCTTCTGTAGGCAATATTTATTTGTTATTACATTCGTATCCTGACTTTTCCCCCTCTGGCTAGGAACCCACGGTGGCTCATCATCTGCATTTTAACTTAGGCTGAGAGTCAGCGACTGGTCTAAAGTCACCTGGTAGCTTCATGACTGAGGGGGACCTAGAACCAAGTCACATATCTTCAGGCCTACAAAAAAAAGCTGTGGAATCCAAAAGCTGGCTACATGGAAATCCAAACTCATCTGAATCTGTTGCAGATTTCTCCAACTTCCCTAGGACTCTCTGGGCCCAAGCCTAGCAATGCCCCTTTATGGCATCCACCTACCCTTTTTTTCCAAAACTCAATTCTTTCCATAATCTCTCCCCAACACCTACTGCTCCTGTTCCCTCTGGAATTGCTGCTCTCTCATGCGGATGGCAGCCACAGTCCATGTTCTTTCCCTTTATTTGTCCTTCAAGCTATTTTCTCTCACCCCTATGGCATATGATCCTGTACCTTCTAACAGCCAAAGTACATGTAATTGCAATAATTATATATTTTTCCCCTGGCTTCTCCTTCCCCTTCCTCTGTTGTTTCCCTGGGACTATTGTAGAGTGTAAGTCCCTTGGGATCTGCCAAAACTGCTTCCTATAAAGCGCCATACACATAGATGGTGCTATGTAGATAAACAAATATCTGCAATTCATAGCTTGCCCAGAGTACTGTTTCTTGGTTATGGTTTAGTGTGATGGAATATTGGGACGTTTATAAATATGGAGCTAGCAAATTAGGTCTGTGAAAGGAAGGGGGCGTATCGGAGGGGGCCAGCATCCTGCACCTAGGGGTGCATGTGTGGTGCTCTTCTCATCTCTATCTAGAGAAAGGAAAAAATGGGTGCTGGATTCAGATCAAGTGGTTCCGTCTCCTTGTCAAACATTGATCATATTTGGTGCTGGAACATTTGTGCTTAGAGGCAAGTGCTATCCCAGGGTAATTGGTTAGAGCGCCACATTTGCCGGTTGCGTCAGGTGACATTATCATCTGACGCGAGCAGGAAATGCAGCAGTACAGAGCAAGGAGAGAGGACGACGGCAGGACAATGTGGAGGCGGCAGCAGGTAAGCAGGGAGAGTGGGGGAGGGAGGGGGAGAGCGGGAGGGAGTGCTGTGCACAGATCCGGATCGGATCCAAGTTGGATCAGGCCCGATCTGGACTTGACAGATCAGGATCCGGATTGGGTCAGGGGGTCCGTGCACAGCCCTACTGGTAATACAAGTGCCACCATTTTAAAGTGAGTGCCTAGCATTCCAAAAAGGGACTTGGAAGTTCATATTGGCCATCCTTTTGACTGCAGAATTAAGATATTTAAATCCCACAGCTGGGTGCTTTGTATATTGAAAGATGGTGCCAATAGGATAAACTGAGGCCTGACCTACGCAGAGAGGATTTTAAAATGTTGCCACTGGTACTCCAAAAATGCAACGCTGTGCTCTTTATTTCATAGCCAATCACTTGGAAACATGGACAAGCAAGCATTTTATGTGTGGGCCGTACTTTTTTCTTGTATAAGGACCACTTTGGAATGCTAATCTCCCAATGTATTAACTTCAATGACCAATGCAATGTGAAAACAATAAAGGAATTATACAGCAATGAGTTTGGGACAATAGTATAATATTGTACAGACATCTCTGAGGATCCACCTTCCACTGTCCTATTTAAAGCAGAACTGGATTAATGCAATAATATTGGGGGCCTTGCTTGGTTTAATTACCAGAAAGGCATGATGGAAACCATCTTCATTCTTATGTCAGACTACTTTAAAATCCCTTTCAGCTTGGCATATTTTTATACAGAACATGGTAGCAAATGTGTGTTTCTTACCAAACATACATCTCAAGTGTCTGACAGGCACTCAAAAGCAGGTGTTCTGATGGAACAGATAAAAACAAAATAGGCAGAAGGACACACTCATGGTGATTTCTATATATTTCAGAGAGGTTTTATTCAATTTGTTCATGAAAATAAAGGTGTACTGAAACCACCGACAAAACATGGTAATCTATGAAAGAAACACATGAAAAAAATGAAGCAGCAGGATGAGAGAACTGTTTTTAGGGTGCAATCCTATGCATGTGTAGACAAAAAAAAGAAAAAAGTCTACTGAGGCATACTGGGAATTATAGGACCTTTTCCCCCCTGTCTAAACATGGATAGGATTGTGCCCTTAAATGATATCAGGAATTCACTAATAGCAACACAGACTGAACACTCCGTCCACCTGAACAGTTGTTTGATTGTGGCATATGTTGCTGCTTGTGTTTTTATAAGTTTAAAATCAATCAGTCAATCAATCAGGTGGAAATGACTTTTTTTCTCCAGATCAAAAGTCTATCTGTCTAGGCCGGTGCTCTGTAACCAAGAACAGCCAGCCAGAAGGTTTGAGGTCCCTCCAATGCCATCCCACAAACATCATTGTGTGGTTTTAACTAGGGGTGTGCACCGGATCGGGTCTGATCCACGATCCGGACCCGATCCGGCCAAAATCGGATAAAATTATCCAATTCCGATCCCCCGCAGCTGGATCGTCCAATCTCAACCACTCTGATCCGAAAGGACCCAATCCAGATCGGAAAAGATCAGAGGATCGGACCTCGGACCTCCTCACTCAGCGCGCCCTCGCTCTACTGTGGAACGGGCCTCAAGGCCTGTTTCTCAGTAGTACTGAAGCAGCGGGCGGCAGTGGACGGCAGCGAGGAGGCAGCAGGTAAGGAGCGCGAGTGGGGGGAGAGGGGAGGGAGGTCCCCCGTTACCTGCCGGCAGCGCGGGACGCCAGCGTATAAGGGCCCCACTTACCTGCCGGGGCGCCTGCTTCCGTCTGCTGGTCCCTTCTACTGAGAAACAGGCTTCGCGGCCTGCCCCTCAGTAGCGTGCCAGATGATGATGTCATCACCTGGCACGCTACTGAGAGGCAGGCCGCGACGCCTGCTTATCAGTAGTACGGAAGCAGCGGACGGCAGCGCAGGATGCCAGCAGGTAAGAAGCGCGAGTGGGGGGGAAGGGGGAGGGCCCCACTTACCTGCCGGGGTGCCTGCTTCCGTCTGCTGGTCCCTTCTACTGAGGATCAGGCTTCGCAGCCTGTCTCTCAGTAGTGCGCCCACTGAGAGGCAGGCCGTGAAGCCTGTTTCTCAGTTGAAGGGACCAGCAGATGGAAGCGGGCTCTCCGGCAGGCAAGGAGCATGAGTGGTGGGGGGAGGAGGAGGGTTTGAATGATGATTGTAATTGGTTCTCTTTAATATAAGGATTATACTACTGTGATGTTAGATTCTATAAAGAGTCAAACATATTTGTTCAGTTATTGGTTTTTAGTCACATTTGTGCAAGGAATGACACTTGAGTAGTTATATCACTCAAATTGGTGTTCCCTATTAATAGCACAATTGGATACAACCCACACTATATAATCAGGGAGGCTATTAATTTGACACCAGCTGTTTTAAGATAGATACTCCTGCTATCTGGGAGAGAATGTAAGTCAATTGAAAGGGCTCTTGCCTTTTACTTTTTTAATAAGTTTTTACCAGAGACCATTGAAGAAATTGTTTTTTTTTTTATAATAAGTAATATTTCTTCTTTTAGTAAATAGATATCCAGTTGATGAATAGAAATATTGGCTACCCAGTTTAGGGTGTTCTTCTAAGAAAGCCCTCCTTATAACTTCTTTTGCAACAAAAAGGATTGGGTATGTTTATCAGCTTGTTGACTATATATATAAATTTGGGATTTTTTTGAGTGGTATACATCTCATCTTGTCATTTTTTTCCTTTTAAACATATTCATGTGTTTTCATGTATGTTTCAATTCCAGCACTGGTCACTGAAGAAGGCACCCTTGGGTGCTGAAACGCGTTTGGCCTGAATTTTACTTTTGTTTTTTTTAATATTGTATTAAATTTGACTGTAGCACACTGTACACTGTAGCAGACAAATATTGCACATTTGCATTGTATTTTAAGCATATTTGGTATAGATTGGAAACAATTTTGCTACTTTCAGTCTCCCTAACTCGTAGATTTGGTCCCTTCTACTGAGAAACAGGCTTCGCGGCCTGCCTCTCGGTAGCGCGCCAGGTAATGATGTCATCACCTGGCGCGCTACTGAGAACTAGGCCGCGAAGCCTGTTTCTCAGTAGATTGGAACAGCGGAAGGCAGTGGACGGCAGCAGGTGCCCCAGCAAGTAAGGAGTGTGAGTGGGGGGGAGGGACAGAGCCCTACTTACCTGCTGGGGCCGCGGCCCCACCAGGTAAGGAGCGTGAGTGGGGGGAGGGGGAAGGAGGGAGGGGGAGTTAGGTCCCCACTCACCTGCCTCCATGTTTTCACCATAGGCTTGCATTGGGGGAAAGCTTTATTTCCCCCAATGTAAGCCTATGGCAAAAACACCTAAAATGGCGTCTGATCCAAAAACCTGACGTCCAATTTTCAGATCAGAATCTGCTCCGAACCGAACCGGGAAGCCTCCGATCCAATCCAAGGCATTGGTTCTGGTTCCGATCCAATTTTGGGGGTCCATGCACACTCCTAGTTTTAACTGCTGCATGACAGAGGCAGTAATCAACCCATGAAGCTTTCTCCCTCATTGCTAGCCAAGTCTTCACCTGTTGCATTACTGGCTGCCCTGCATTTAGAGACATGGGGAGCTTTGTCTTGTGTGTGCATGAATGGTGGGGTGGTTGTGGGGGATGTGGAATATTATCTCAGCCCTCAGCAGAGCCTGATGGATTTGTCATCTAGTTCTCGAGCCTATCTACACTACTGCTTTAAAACGGTTTAAAACAGATTTAAACTGGTTAATAACCAATGGACGCTGGGGGCTCCGATGTCAGAGGGGCTGTGAATCCGCTCTGGATTTCAGTCAGAACTCTGCAGAAGCTCTCCAGGGTTCTCAACCCATTTGGGGGATTGGGTTCAGCACCTTTGGTAGCTGCGTTAGAGTTCTGACTGAAACCCCCAGCGGATTCACAGCCCCTCTTGACATCAGAGCCACCAGTCTCCACTGCCTTATCCTATTCCAAGGATGGGGGTTGGGAGCACGCGTGGCGCTGGAAAAGGGGTTCCGGGCCCATCCCTGTCTCGCGGGGAAAGCCTCGATCCAGAGGCAAAACCTTCTACGCAAGGCTCGGAGCGAACCAAGCCGGCGCTCGCTCTCCCACGCGCTCCTTCTTCACTCCTGCGCAGTGGAAGGCAAAGGAAAGGGCGAGGAGCTCCGGCGACCAATTGCCGCGCCGGGAGGAGGGGCCCGAGTCGGGGATCGCCCGCCTCCCAGCCAGGGCGCTGCACACACCAGAGAGGGAGGGATGGAGCCTGGTTGCTGCCCGCCGCCGCCGCTAGTCTCCTCCTCGCCCGCCCCCCTTCCCCCTGGCGGCGAGGTGGCTGCAGAAGCTGCCGCCGAGCTGCCAGCGTGTCCCCCGGACTCCGCTCGGCCCCTACTTCTTCCCACCTCGCCGGAGCTGCTGGAGTTCGACGACGACGAGGACCTGGAAGTGTTCAGCAAGGTACAGCTGCGCGGGCCGGGCGGGGGAATCCCGCTCCCTGCTGCGCCCGGGGAGCCTGGTGGCCCTCGGCTTCCCAGCCGGGCTGCCGGCGACAAGCACAGAAGCCCCCGGCCCCGGGAGCCATTCCCTCTCCTACTCCCGCCTCCAAACACCGGCGCGTTGGCGAGAGCCCGCCCTGCCCTACCCGCGCCGCAGGAGCCTCAGCCCGGCTGGCCTTTGCTCTGGAGCTGGCCGGGCAAGGGAGGAGGAGGAGGAGGAGGAGGAGGAGGAGGAGGAATGTGCGGACTGGGAGGAGAGCAGTTGCTTTTCCCTTTCCCAGGGTCACGGAGAAAACGCATGGGGGGGGGGGGGGCGCGAAAGTCGGTGACCCACTCTGGCCCGTGTCCTGGAAGCGTTGCGGGAGCTCCCGCTCCGGCCTCCAGCAACCAGAGCAGAGGTCGGCAAAGCCTTTTCGTTCCGCCTGTGGCAGTAGGAAAGGTTGGCATTCGGCCACTCAGCCTTATCCACGCCCTTAGATGAGTAGCCTTGAGTTGATGGCGGGAGGGGCGGGTAGGCTTCCCCCAACTTGACGCCCTCCCGGTGGACTTTTAGTCTACAACTCCCAGCATCCGCACACAGTCTGGGCGTTGAAGTCCCAAAGAGCCATCAAGTCTGGGAAGCCCAGGGCTTCCTAACCACATGGGGCCCCTTGAGTGGGTATGGAGTGAAGTGGCAAAGGAAACTCTAAGCAGCTTTTCCCCACCACTTTCCCACTCAGTTACAGACGGCATGCCTGCTCCGCCACCAAGGTCCAGGAAAGCAGTGAGACCTTTGCGCGCCACCATGGCTCAAGACTGAAGGGGGCTTTATATTTGCCACATGGGAATGAATGTTGTGGCGACCGGTTCCTTCCTTGCCATCACGGTCGACAGTTTTCTCTGCATGGACCATCAGCATCGTGCTGCGTAGGGAGAGCCTGCCTGTCTGAGCTCCTCTGTGACAAATCCCCTATGAGGAGAGGGTTCATTTGAGGCCTGGCAAACTTGGGGAATGGCAAACTTGGGGAATGGCAAACTTTCAAAACAATTTCTCTCTTAGCTAGCTAGTCTCTTACCCTCTTTCGTAGGGATCAAGTGTGCTGTAAATTGGTTTTTCCATTTCATCCTGCACAGTGAAGCATGTTAGGTTGAGAGATGGTAGTTACTTGCCTGAGGCTTAGTGAACTTTGCAAGCTGATTTGGGTTTGAACCCACCTCTTCCTGTTCCAGGTCCAAGGTACTCTATGGCTCCATATTGGAGTTTTTCTCTCATGTTGTGCTGGACTTCAGAGAAGGCAGAAACTTTTCAGGTTTCCTCCAAAGCTCAGTGTGAAGTAACAGTACCCTGCTTTTCGCCTGCCAGAGGTTTCCCATGGTGTACTGAGAAGGAGTTATTGCCAGAGCTGGCAAGTAGATTTGAAGATTGGGAGATACTTCTGTGCTGAATGTCACATTTGCTTTGGCCTTTATCTCACATTTCTAGGGGCCTGCTGCCTCACTTCCTGTGAAGTGGCCAACTTGTGGCCCTCCAGATGTTTTGGCCTACATCTCCCATCAGCCCTAGCCAGCATAGCCAATGGTGAGGCATCATGGAGGTTATAGGACAAAACATCTGAAGGGCCACAAGTTGCCCATACCTGCATTAGAGCATTTACGCTGCTGGTCAGCAACTCCGCTCCTTCTCAGGCAGAAGTGTGAGGGGCTAATTTATTTTCTTTCTTTTGTTGCTATTAGTGGCTGAGTCTGAAAACTGAGATGTGGTCTTTCCTGGTTGAGACAGAGAGCTGCAGAACACAGGGGTGGGCAGCACAGCCTGTGGGGAGCAGTTTTCCTCCACTGTCCTGAAGCTCATTATGAGGAGGTTGGCCAGGGCTTAAAAAGGCCCACTAAATGGGTATAATTGGGAGGTCATGTGTGAGATGGCTTTAATGATGGGTAGGCATCTAGCTTCCTCAGTTTCCAGAGGGGTAGCTGTATTAGTCTACAGCAGCTTTCTGGCATAAGCTTTCATGGATGAAGTCAACTATAGCCCATCAAAGTTAGTGCCAGAATAAATGTGGTAGTCCTTAAAGTGCCCCAGCTCTTTGTTGTTTTAGCTCCCTATCAGCGATTTACAGAAATGGTCTTGATGGCAAACAGAAGAATGCACATTATTAGCCTCCACTTTTGCTGTTTTCATGGATCCACTCATGGATTTCTCAGCTGAGACTTAAGGCATGTCAGTACAGGAGCCTCCCTTGGGGATGATTTCGTGCATTAGCACAAGTGCAGGAAACAGCATTCATATGTTTACTGTGGGCCAAAATAGACTGTACTATAAATCTGTATCAGGCAGCTATGTCTTGTTTTTATTTGTACTCTGGAGTAGCTGCAGAGGAGCTGATCCAGATCGGGACCCTAGCATAGGAGGTAAGGGGGCTTTTAAGATTTGAGTGAGGCCCCTTCACTCTAGAGCAGGGGTGGGCAATTTGTGGCCCTCCAGACATTTTAGGATTTGTAGATCAAAATATGTGGAGGGCCACAAGTTGCCCACCCCAGCTCTAGAATAAAAATGAAAAAGTAATATCTTGGCTCAGTATAGTCTGTGGCTGGATGTTTTTTGGCTCATGGACTGGTCCATCTATTCTGAGGTCCCCAATCTGCTAGGCAGACTATTCAGGTATGACATACACTTTGTGCACAGCAGCTTTTTGGGTTACAGAAATCAAATGCATCCTGCAGCTGTAATGAATGTCAAATGTAAGGCATTTTAGGCATTAGGAAAATTCAGAAGATCCCCTGCCTCTAGCATTGGCTCCCTGGCCTGGCCTTTCCTTGCAAGAGGAAGCAATCTCAAGAAGAGGGTTCTTGCAGCCTACACTACCAGAGCTTCACACAAGCCACTCCTTACAGGGAGAGAACATCTCCTGGAATTAGTACATGTAGCCACCACTGCCTGTGTGGGAACATAGCCACACCTGAACCCCCAGGGAGGCAGAAGCTTACTTTGGGCTGGGCAGTTTTTTTTTCTTTTTTAATTTCTGCTGTAAAATATCCTGATATTGGATACAAGAATCAGGAACAAATGTAAAGAGATTTATCCCAAGGTCTTATTTTGACTCCAAAAACCAGTATCATTGGCATTTTAAGAGAAAATGCCTCTTAAAATGGCAGGTGTCTGCAATATTTGAAGTTCTTAAAATTAAATGTTTTACATTTAGGAAACACCATAATCTGGAGGCTGCAGTTGTAATTAAATCTGCAAACAGGTGCCGTTGGCACACAACCACTGAATTTATGACTTTTTTGCAAAGACTAATGAGATTTATTTCATAATAGTAAATTCTTTTATCACATATAGGACTATTTGTCTGTTATTTAATCACCTACTAATGATTACATCAATTAAGCCAATAATCACCACAGCTGATGATTACATAAACCGGACTGCCCATGGCAACTCCTTTTATTTGAAAATAAAATTGATCTGAGAACCGAAAATATTTTTTCTCTAAGATGATCTCCGATAAATTCAATAGAAAAAATGTGGGCAGATGTGGATCCTCTCGTTTTTCAAGAAAAAATTCCATTGCTGCACGTGCTTCGTCATGTGGGATATTGGTGTATAATGAGTTGACATCCATAGTGACCAGAATGGATTCACTTGGGACCGGCATCCCTTCTACTTTATTAATAAAGTCTTTAGTATCCTTAAGATAAGCCGGTATCTGCTGAACAAATGGGCATAGAAAGTAGTCCACATATTTGGATAAAGGTTCCAGTACAGAATTGGAACCGGAAACTATAGGCTGACCTGGTGGTGGAAAACAGTGATATTCCCTGGTCTAAATGCATTCCTTGTGAACTGCTGCTATACACACGCATACAGAGAGAGAGAGAGAGAGAGAGAGAGAGAGAGAGAAACACCTAACTTCCTTAGCTGTAAGAGGTAAGACCATAGCTCAGTGGTAGAGCACCTGCCTTGCATGCATAATGACCTAAAATCCTGGAGTACAACTGCTGGTCAGCATAGTCCAGCCTTTCCCAACTTGGGGCACTCCAGGTGTTGTGGACTTCATCTCCCAGTCAGCATGGCCAATGGTCAAGCATGCTGGGAGATGTAGTCCAAAGCCTTTGAAGGACACCAGGTTGGGAAAGCCTGACTTGGCTAGATGGACAAATAGTCTGCCTTAGTATAAGGTAGCTTCCTATGTTCCTTTTCAGGTGTGCGGGTGCATATGTGCCTGGCTTCGTGGCTGCTGTAAAAGAGACATTGCGGTTCCACTGTGACCGGATACTTCTCTCTTTTAAAAACTACCCAGAGAACTTTGACTGCTGGGTGATATAGAAACATCATAGGAACATGTTTATACTCATGGCGGAGTTAAATCACTACATTGAGCTTGGGCCAGAGAAACATGGGTTCAAATTCCTGCTCAGACATCAAGTCTGCTGGGTGGTTTTGGGCTAGTCATTATCTTCACTTAACCTACCTCACAGGATTGTTGTGAATTTATTCTACCTAGAGCTCATTAGAGGAGGGGCAAATACAAATATTATAGCTTAAGAAAATGTAAACATCCATGTCAGCATATTGATGTGTTGTAGCTTAGGTGAGTCTTTTGTTTTGGCTACTTGGGAAGTTACTGGGTTCAGGACTATTGAGTAGTATAAAAATGCAATAAATAAATAGTCATGTGTAGCTTTTGAATGCCTTCAGAGAGGCATGTGCTGATCGGAAGAGGTCACCAGAACTTCCTAGAACCGCAAAAGCCCCACTTCACAAGCAGTAGATCCCATGGGTGCATGGTCATAACAGGATATGTAAGTTGAGCCTCAGCCCTTCAGCATTTGCCATTTAGTAATATTTGGATATTCTAAAGCACTAGATAAATGCAATCCTATACAATGCATAATATACATGTCTACTCAGAAGTAAACCTCATTGCACTCAGTGGGATGTACTCCCAGATAAGTGACTATACCTTTGCAGCCTAAGCATCATTATTACTTTTTTTTTCTTTTTTGGTTTAGCTCCGAGTTTGATTTGAAAGGCAAGTGAGGAGCATGCATATGGAAGTACAAATTCTTGCAAAAATATATGACGGTAAATTAAGTATGACATATTTCACTTGGAAGAAATTAGTGACTAATAGTCATTCTGTATTTCTCGAGTTTCTTAAACAGCAACATGTGCATTTGAACCTTTGATCAAAATGTCAGGATCCTTGCTGCTAGGCAGTAATACCTAGGACACTAACTTAAGTCAGATCAGGTCACTACGTGACTTACACTATTTGTTATTGATAAATTAAAATGTATTGTACTCATCCACTAAAAGGTATTTCAGGTGGCTTACAAAAAAGTAAAAATAGTGTAATATCATAAATACAATAAAAAATATAAAACCTTAACAAATATAAGGTTTTAAAAAATCAGTGGACATGACTCAAATAAAATACAGAGAGCTTAAAAAAATTAATATATCAGCAGATCAAACATTGACAGAAGAATGGTTTTTATACATCATCCAAAGGCCATCCAAGAGGGAGTGAGGTGGGTCTGCCTAGGGAGAGAATTCCAAAGCCTAAACACAATCAGTAAGAAGACCTTCTCCTGTGTCCCAGTAAAATGCAGTTCAAATGTTGGAGAGACACAAAGAAAAGTGTCTCCAAAAGATCTTAGTGAGTGGGCAAGATAGTAGTTGTTGGCTCTGGTGTGTCTGGTTTACACATAACAATAAGCGATAGTGTGATTTCTTGAAATCTGGCTTGTATTTGACCTGATTTGCATGATCAAAAGCCCACACAGCTTGCACATGCTGTGTGGGATTTGCATATTCAACATCCAGCTGCAGCTTGTCATGTCATGTGAACCCAGGGACTGTGAGTTATGTGAGGGTTGTTTGCACAATACAACAATCTGCAGCCAGGCATTGAATATTCAAAATGGACTTCCACATGCACCAGCACGCACCTCAGTCCACTGTGGCTTAAATAAGCCAAGATGGACTGTTTGATCCTATGAATGAGCCCTTTGTGTCTTAACCCATCACTGCAAACAACCCATGGTTTGTTAATCAGCTATAAACCACAAGTAGAACCCATGGTTTGTTGTTGGCTTATGAAGTCTTACTTGTTTAAACTATGGCTTGTTATGAACTCTGAACCCAGAACCATGGCTTATTCCTGGCTTCTCTGCATTGTCATCTACCCTGCAATGCAGTCAGCCAGCAAGAGGAGTTTGAAAATTAATCTTGCTCTCAATATTGGCAAAATAGACAGGAGAGAAACAAACCAGAAATAGGGAAAACAACCCACCATTTGATTGTTTGTTTATCTGAAAGACAATTCATGACTAAAGCAACAAACTATGGGTAACATAAATCATAGCTTAGTATTATGTGCAAATGCAGCCATTGTCAAAGAAGTGGACAGTGGCTTAGGTCAGAAGAACAGGAAATAGTGAGAAAATGAACAAAGGCCAGGAAAATAGGATCAAGTAAAGCTTGTCATCTGGTACAGGAGCAAAAACAAGAGCCATGTGGAACAGGCAACTTGAACATGGGCAGAATGTCTATGACTGAGGGCTGTCCAGAGGCAGGAATTTTTAAATAGGGCTTATAATCAATCAAAAGGCCAGAATGAACATTGGTTGTGGCTTGAGGAATTTTAGTGATCAGTTGGTGGCACCTTGAAATGCAGCAAACTTCAGTTACTTCCGTGATCAGTCTCTGATGTAAAATTATGACAGGGTCTTACAGTACACTAGTTATTGGTTGAAAACCAGCTGTTTGGCATGGCAGGCATTCAACCCTGCCATTTTCCTAAAAAATAAGTAAAAGAACATTCACAGAGCAGCTGTAGGAGGCAACACACATTTTTCATTCTTGAAAATCTACGTTCACAGAACTGTTTATGACAAAAATTTATGGAGCGAAAAATCCAAATGTCAGCATCCTAAGAGTTGACTGCTAGATTTGCTACTGAATATAAGCCTAAGTGCCATTAATGAATCATTTATGAATTGTACACTTTCTAATGTTTAAAAATAAACCCAGCTAATGCTGAAATATTTCTGCTTCTGCTCAGTGTACAGGATCTTTTCCCCCCCTTTTGGTAAATACTCTGAGTCAACATTTTAATACCGGAGTGTGCCGTTTCTAAGGTTCTTCGAAAGAAAAAACAATTTCTGTCAAGTGGGCTTCGGGGAGGATGTATATCTGCAGGGGAAAGATGAATTGATGTGAAGCAGAGGTGGGCAACTTGTGGGTCTCCAGATGTTTTGGCCCACAACTTCCATTAGCTCCAGTCAGGATAGCCGACATTGAGGAGAGCTGTATGCCAAAACATCTAGAGGGCCACAAGTTGCCCAGCCCTGATGTGAAGGGACATCTCCATTCCCTCTCCTCCACCAATTCCCTTTCTCCTTGGCCCTGCCACACTTCCCAAATTCTGTCACCACCCACCCACCACCTGCCCTATCTCCACTACTGGTCCCACTCTGAGCTTCGCCATGTTCCCCACTCTTGTTTGTTCTATCCATTTCCCTCTATCTTTGACTCCTACTTCTCCTTTCAGTCCTTGGACCCTTCCCTGACATTCCCTTTCTTTGTACTGTCCTGTGTCCTCTTTTTGCCATGGACAGGAGTAAAGATGGGCCCAGGGAGACAGGAACAGTGGCTACATTGGCAGTAAGCTCAGGGGCAGGGTGGATTTGATTTAAATCAGTTTGTTTTAAATCATGATTTAAATCACGATTTAAATCACTACCAGGGTGGATTTGATTTAAATCAATTTAAATCAACAGGGATTAAAACGTACAAAATAATTAAAAACAATTTAAAAACAGCTAAAAAACAAATATAAAATACCAGGACACAATAAAGCAAGAAGAAAAATGGTGGGAAATAAGTATAATAAATAAATAAATAAATAAATCAAATCGATTTGGAAGCAAGTGTCTCATAACAGGGATTAAAAATTTACAAATAATTTAAAATATTTTTAAAGCGGCTAAAAACAAATAAAAAATACCAGGACACGATAAAGCAACTAAATTAAGAAGCCCATCATATGATATCAAATGCCTGGGAATAGAGCAAAGTTTTAACTGGGCCCTCACTGGGAAGACCATTCCACAATTGGGGAATGCAATATGTGGAGACAATACTCCATATCTGCAAGCCAGCCCAATGGAGCCCTAGGTTATGATCTTTGTCACAGGCAATTGCTTGTATTCCTGTACCTGTTTAGAGAGCCCCCAGCAAGCAGAAGAAGCTTTGCTGTTTCGCTAGGTTTGCCCTCTACTGTTGAAGGGCTTGGGAGCAAGCAGCCCTCCTTTCCTGCCCTTGCTAGTAGGGATGTGCACTGACCCCCCGGATCGGATCGGATAGCGGATCGGAATCGGACCTGGGGGGTCGGATCGGATCGGAGGCTGGTCGGATCGGATCGGACCAGATGTCCGATCCGGATCGGACGCCATTTTGAATGCTTTTTCCCATAGCCAAGTATTGTTTTACAAAAACGCCTATAACTTTTTCATTTTTAAAGATAGAAGGATGAAACTTGGGGACATTGTAGACTGGTTAGGGATAGGTATCTGTGAGAAATTTCAGAAAGATTGGTGCATGCGTTTTGTGGCAATTAATTTTTTAATAAATACCCAGGAATGCTTATAACTTTGTTATTTTTAAAGTTACAAACATGAAACTTTGCCACATTGTAGGAGGTACCTTGGGACCTATGTGTGTGAAATTTCAGAAACATAGGTGCTTGCCTTGTGTGGCAATTAATTTTAGAAAAATGGGTAGTAGTGGGGTAAATACAGTTACGCCTCCCATTTTTTTATTTCTTAAGATACAAACAGGAAACTTGGGCACATTACAGGTACCACTTGCCTTGATATGTGAGTGAAATTTCAGAAACATTGGAGCTTGCCTTGTGTGGCAATTAAGTTTTGAAACAATGAGGAAAGAAACACCTATAACTTTGTCATTTTTAAAGTTACACACATGAAACTTTGCCACATTGTAGGTGGTACCTTGGGACCTATGTGTGTGAAATTTCAGAAACATAGGTGCTTGCCTTGTGTGGCAATTAATTTTAGAAAAATGGGTAGTAGTGGGGTAAATACAGTTACGCCTCCCATTTTTTTAGTTTTGAAGATACAAACAGGAAACTTGGGCACATTACAGGGAACACTTCACTTGATATGTGTGTAAAATTTCAGAAACATTGGTGCTTGCCTGGTGTGGCAATTAATTTTTGAAACAATGAGGGATTCATTGGACAGCACTTGCCCATAGGGATTCATTGGACAGTACTTTCCCATAGGGAATCATTGCATTGCACTTTCCCATAGGGAATCATTGCATTGCACTTTCCCATAGGGAATCATTGCATTGCACTTTCCCACTGAGAAATACAGTTATGCCTCCCACATTTTTATTTTTGAAGATACAAACAGGAAACTTGGGCACATTGTAGACTGGTTAGGGATAGTTATCTGTGAGAAATTTCAGAAAGATTGGTGCATGCGTTTTGTGGCAATTAATTTTTTAATAAATACCCAGGAATGCCTATAACTTTGTCATTTTTAAAGTTACACACATGAAACTTTGCCACATTGTAGGTGGTACCTTGGGACCTATGTGTGTGAAATTTCAAAAACGTAGGTGCTTGCCTTGTATGGCAATTAATTTTAGAAAAATGGGTAGTAGTGGGGTAAATACAGTTACGCCTCCCATTTTTTTATTTTTTAAGATACAAACAGGAAACATGGGCACATTACAGGGAACACTTCACTTGATAGGTGTGTAAAATTTCCGAAAGCTGGGTCCAGGCATGTGGTGGCAATTAATTTTTGAAACAATGAGGAAAGAAACGCCTATAACTTTTTTATTTTAAAAGTTAGAAGTCTGAACATTGCTCACTTTGTAGATGGGTTAGGGGTAGATATGTGTCAGAAATGTCAGAATGATAGGTCCAGGCATTTGATGGCTATGGAATTTTTAGATTAAATGTTTCAAAAAATGTTCCACAGAGGCCAGGTCTTCCTTTCCTCCCCCTCCCGCTTCCCGCGAAGAAAAGGAAACACTGTCTCGTCTCGATCCCTTTGATCCTTGCTAGTATCCATTACAGGGCTCGTGTCTGCTTTCCTACTTTCACTTTTTACTCAAGCAGACACGAGCCCTGTAATGGATACTAGCAAGGATCAAAGGGATCGAGACGAGACAGTGTTTCCTTTTCTTCGCGGGAAGCGGGAGGGGGAGGAAAGGAAGACCTGGCCTCTGTGGAACATTTTTTGAAACATTTAATCTAAAAATTCCATAGCCATCAAATGCCTGGACCTATCATTCTGAAATTTCTGACACATATCTACCCCTAACCCATCTACAAAGTGAGCAATGTTCAGACTTCTAACTTTTAAAATAAAAAAGTTATAGGCGTTTCTTTCCTCATTGTTTCAAAAATTAATTGCCACCACATGCCTGGACCCAGCTTTCGGAAATTTTACACACCTATCAAGTGAAGTGTTCCCTGTAATGTGCCCATGTTTCCTGTTTGTATCTTAAAAAATAAAAAAATGGGAGGCGTAACTGTATTTACCCCACTACTACTCATTTTTCTAAAATTAATTGCCATACAAGGCAAGCACCTACGTTTTTGAAATTTCACACACATAGGTCCCAAGGTACCACCTACAATGTGGCAAAGTTTCATGTGTGTAACTTTAAAAATGACAAAGTTATAGGCATTCCTGGGTATTTATTAAAAAATTAATTGCCACAAAACGCATGCACCAATCTTTCTGAAATTTCTCACAGATAACTATCCCTAACCAGTCTACAATGTGCCCAAGTTTCCTGTTTGTATCTTCAAAAATAAAAATGTGGGAGGCATAACTGTATTTCTCAGTGGGAAAGTGCAATGCAATGATTCCCTATGGGAAAGTGCAATGCAATGATTCCCTATGGGAAAGTGCAATGGAATGATTCCCTATGGGAAAGTACTGTCCAATGAATCCCTATGGGCAAGTGCTGTCCAATGAATCCCTCATTGTTTCAAAAATTAATTGCCACACAAGGCAAGCTCCAATGTTTCTGAAATTTCACTCACATATCAAGGCAAGTGGTATCTGTAATGTGCCCAAGTTTCCTGTTTGTATCTTAAAAAATAAAAAAATGGGAGGCGTAACTGTATTTACCCCACTACTACCCATTTTTCTAAAATTAATTGCCACACAAGGCAAGCACCTATGTTTCTGAAATTTCACACACATAGGTCCCAAGGTACCTCCTACAATGTGGCAAAGTTTCATGTTTGTAACTTTAAAAATGACAAAGTTATAAGCATTCCTGGGTATTTATTAGAAAATTAATTGCCACAAAACGCATGTACCAATCTTTCTGAAATTTCTCACAGATAACTATCCCTAACCAGTCTACAATTTCCCCAAGTTTCATCCTTCTATCTTTAAAAATGAAAAAGTTATAGGCGTTTTTGTAAAACAATACTTGGCTATGGGAAAAAGCATTCAAAATGGCGTCCGATCCGGATCGGACCTCATCGGATCGGATCGGATCGGATCGGAGGTTGGTCGGATCGGATCGGATTTTCCCGATTTTGGGTCGGATCGGATTCGGATCGTGGATCGGATCCGATCCGATGCACACCCCTACTTGCTAGTATGTTACTGTGTAATGACTGTTTCTAAAAAAACAACAACCCCTAACCTACTACCACACAGTGCCATTATTAGCTTCTGTGAATATTTGACCATGATCAGATAGTGTGCAGTGAACTGACAAGTTTTGGTCAATTTTTGAATTTTGGACCAATAGGCACATTTGGGAATTTGAAAGTGTTGTGGGAACTTTCACAACATGGCCGTATGGAGGGGTTACCCATTCATAGAATGGCTGCCATAGTGGTCACGGCTGATCACAAAACACTCGTTTCCTAGAAGCCAAGCTGGTGTGACTTAAGAAAAGTAATTTGCCCAAGAACAAAACAGAGGTTGGGGTTGAGCCCCAAAACAGAAAACCACTCTTTTTGAGCCCAAATGAAGATGGCATTAGAAGGCAGCACTGTGCTTTGCAGCATCAGTTGCTCAGTTTCCGAAATAATGTTTTTCATTTTAAAACTATTAAGACATAAAATAAAAAATCAAGAGGTGTTGGGAAACCTGGTGGGCACCTAGAGAGGTATCCATTGGCACATTGGTGTTCATGGACACCATGTTGGATTAGCATGCCAACCCGAACTCCTCCTAACACTCCTTTGCAGCAAAGAAGAGAGTGAATGGCATCTCTTATGCACATGTACGTGGGATTTTGCTGGCTATGCAGGTGGATGACATTGAAATGGATGAAGCCGATTTTTGGACTACGGCGGTCAGTTCTAAAGTCCAAGAGTGTGCATGTCTCAAACACTGAAGCCCTGTCTTATCACCTCTGCCTCCCTGTCACCACCAGTGAAAGGGAGGATTCCTTTCTTCACTGACCCTATCCAGAGCCTTGGCTTTGGCCATTGTTTTTAATGATCGCAAACCACCCCAAGGCAGTATATCACTTGGGCAATATATCAATGTAATAAATAAATAACATAAACAAACAACATTGTTGTCTTTCAGGCTCCAGCTGAAGGTGTATTTATTTGTACAGGCGTTTAGAATATACGAAAGGATTGCATCCATTTTAGTGCTGGTTTTATTATATTTTATTTTATTATATTTTATTATGCTTGTGATTCGAGAATTATGATTCTAATGGAATTTATATGTGGGCTGTTAGCTGCCTTGGGCTCCTTGTGAGGAAGGGTGGGATATCAATAAAATATATTCATAATGAATAATGAACAATAAAAAACAATACTGAAAAAGAAGAAGAAAAAGAAGAAGGTCTTAAACGTGACAGGGAAAGGTTTAGGTGGCTATATGCTTCCTCCAGTATCATAGCCAGTATGCTGGGGAACATGGGCAGGAGGGCGCTGTTGAACGCGTGGTTGTGGGTTTCCCATGGGCAGCTGTTTGGCCACTGCATGCAGAGAATGCTGGACAATATGGACCCTTGGTCTGATGCAGCATGGCTCTCCTTATGTTCTGCCCTATCACTGTCCCATCTCTGCACTGTCCTGCCCCTAAGCAGGGTGGATAAAAATCAATGCTTTTTTAAAAAATAAATTTAAAAAAATCATTTTTTAAAATTTAAATTGGATTTTTAAAAATAAAATGCTTTTTGAGGAAAACTCTTATCTAAAAATAGTTTTCTGTTTGAGATACATTATATTCCAAAGGTTATTCATCATGAAATAAGGATTAGTTTTTAATTACGTAGCATGAGGCAGTATACTGATGCAATGTTTAAATTTTTTGGTAAATGACTTCCATTAATCCATTCACAATGTCATGCTCTTCCAGAGGTTTCTGTAAGATTATTGGGCAGTTTTTCTATCTAGAAGATATTATCACAGATGCTTGGTTTTACAGTTCTCAAAACTGTGAATTTGTGTCTGCAGAGATCACAATCGCATTGTTCCTTTGCAAATTTATATACACAGAATCAACCCCTTACCTCTTAAGTGCTAAGTTTCAAAAAAATTCAATGAATAGATTTTTGGGAGTGGAATAGATCTGCACAAGAAGATAAAAACGAAACCTGCATCTGCTTGTAAATATTAAGATTATACCAGCAAGAATGAGCCTTTGGTAAGTCTGAGTTGTGTAAAATATGTATTAAGCTTATAGCGAGGAAGAGTGCATTTTTGGGGGGAGGGAAGTCACATGATTAAATCGAGTCACTCAGTGAGCTTAATGCCCAAGTGGTAGGGTGACCAGATAAAATCCAGGTCAGGGCCCATGTAACTTCAACAGTTGTAGAGAAAAGGGAATTTTAGCCAGGGTCATTTGTATGCAATTAGTTCCTGGTGAAATTCCCTCTTCATCACAACAGTTAAAGGTGCAGGCACTATACTAGAGTGACCATATACAACAGAAGGCAGGGCCCCTGCAACTTTAACTGTTGTGATGAAGAGGGAATTTCACCAGGAACTAATTGCATACAAATGACACTGGCTGAAATTCCCTTTTCTCTACAACTGTTAAAGTTACATGAGATCTGGTCACCTTACCAAGTGGGGATTAGAACCTGGATCTCCTAAGTGCCAGTCCAACACTCTAATCACTACACCACACTGAATCTCAGTGCCAAGTCTCTGTGCATTCAATGGACATTCCTTTGCTTACTTCACGAACGCCAATATTTTTTGCCACGTTACTGTATTGAAACACCATTTGAGATATTTACATCCCTTCTTGAAAGGAAAGCAGCCACTTGCCTTTGTCTATGGATTGGTATTTTATTTTATTTATTTATTTGCAAAAAACAGGTTTTGCAAACATTAATAGAAATGTTCCTACAAAATCAATATTAATATGAAGGAAATCCCTTTGTCGCTATGCTCCCTCCATGTATTCATCTGCAGAGTTTGCTGCCTAACCAAAACATTATTTTTTTCTAGTGCATGAGTACCTGGGAGTAAATTGACTTCATATATCATTCCTTGCAGCTTGCACAATAGAAACAAAACAGCTCCCTAAGCGGTGAAAAATGAGAATCTTAAAACTGTCAAGTTTAATAATCCAGATTATTACTCAAAAAACATAAATATGAAGTACATACGATTTAGAAAATACCTGGCTGTGTAACCCAGTGGACCCTGGAGCACTGAAACCTTGAATGGAGTCTTAGAAGATAATGATGTAGGCCATCACCTATTCCTGAGGCATGAGAAGCAGAATACTTTTATATTCTGTATCTAGAGCTGAGGCTACTATGTTTTAAAAGGTTAAAAAGCTATTCTGGAGTAGAGATGTGAAGGCCAAGGGAAAATATGGGGGCAAAAAGTTTTTTTCCAGTTTGTTTGAAGGACCATTTTTGTCCCCCCCCCCAAATTGATTATGAAATATTTTCTTTTACAATTTAAGACAAGGTGTTTATATATTGTTACCAAGCCTTTGCTCCCCCCACAAATGATTTCTAAAAACTATGGAATAAGAAGACTTTTATAGAAAGACTAGAAAAGTAAACATATCTGGAAATAATTTAAAATGGGGGGGAGAGAATTAATCCTCTCTGTAAAATTTTCTGCTTAGTTATTTTTTCCCATTTCTAATTAAAATTGTTAAGATCCAGTGTATATTTTACTGATAGACATTTTGAGATTATCCAAATCATGCTCAGTTGCCCAACATGTGAATAGAGTCACCATATTATAATATGGAAGAAAATGTAGGTTCTTGGCAGTTTGGGTTTTGTTCTACAGAGTCCTGTGTTTCTGGATCTGTCTTCCTCTGCTTCAAGTTATTTCTGATCCTTCTGGCTTCTAGGATTATTCAGATGTTTCATGGACTACTTGCTGAAGTTTTCTCTAGTCAGACATAAACTAGGAACCTAAAATATGCTATGTATAACTTGCTTTGCTCATAAAATTTATAATTTTTGGTACATTAAAATTCAAAGAAATAGTTTATTCAGGCAAGAATTACAAACTTATTGAATTCACTTTTTAAAGTTTCCAAATATAATGATAATTTTATGAGCAAACCAAGTTATACATAATATAATTTAGGAACATAAAGCCTGTTTTATGTTCCTAAAGCAGCATTCCTCAACATGGTGCCTTACAGATGTTTTAGACTACAATGGCCAGTATTCTTGACCATTGGCCATCCTGCCTAAGACTAATAGGAGCTAGAGCCCAAAATATCTGGAGGGACCTGGTTGAAGAAGGTGTGCAAAAGCAACAAAGTGACTTTAGTTCTATGAAATGCTTGAAAAATAAGTATTGCTTATTTTTTCATTCCCCCCCCAAAAAAATTCCATTTCCCCCCTGAAAAAAACGTAAAACCCTTTTTTCCCCACCATGGCTTCAAAATGTCCAGATATTTTACATCTCTATTCTTGAAAGAGTTGCCTTTACAGTTTGCTTGTGTCAGGTATCTGCTTGGAAATCTGCCTGGCATCCGGAAACAACTTACCGCAATTTTGTGCCTACAGAACATGTGTAGTGCAGTGGCTAAGGGTGTGGACTGTGAGCCAAGAATGTCACCGTTCAAGACTCACCTCTGCCCTTTAGATGGGCCACATTCTTTCAGACTCATAAGAACATAAGAGCCATGCTGGATCAGACCAAGGGTCCATCCAGTCCAGCCAACCAGCTGTCAACCAGGGAACCACAAGCAGATGTATCCCAGCAACTAATTACCCAACAACTAGCGTATACAAACTGCCTGATATTCAGCCACCCTTTGGCAATAGAAGAATAAATATATCAAAGGTCTCTTGTATGGATTGTTCAGGTCAGGGTGGGGTAGGTAACCTGGTGCCTTCCAGATGTTTTGGACTATAATTCCCACAATCCCTGACCATGCTGGCTGGGGCCCATGGGAGTTGTAGTCCAAAACATCTGGATGGCACCAGGTTGCCAGCCCCTGATGATTGTGAAGTGCTTTAAACATTTGAAATGCGCTATATGTATGCTGTGAGAGTGGATTCAATAATAAAACGGGTTTGAGTTGGATTCTCAGTTAAGTTGACTTAAGGACATTTTGTTCCCCTGCTGCCTCTTCTGCCCTGCTCCCCAAAGCCTATCTAGAGTGATTAGGGTCCTCCTGGGATGGGACGCAGGGGGCTGCTTGAGGAGGACAAAAGTGAGAATTGCACCGAAGACTTCCTGGTTTACAGCTCATTTCTGTTAGCCATAGTCAGTAGGGTGACCAGAGAAAATCCAGGTCAGGGCTCATGTAACTTTAACAGTTGTAGAGAAAAGGGAATTTCAGCCAGTGTCATTGTATGCAATTAGTTCCTGGTGAAATTCCCTCTTCTTCACAACAGTTAAAGTTGCAGGCACTATACTAGAGTGACCATATACAAAAGAAGGCAAGGCCCCTGCAACTTTAACTGTTGTGATGAAGAGGGTGACCTGGATTTTATCTGGTCACCCTACCATAGTGCTATCCTCCTTCTAAACCTCAGGAGGCACATTTCTGTTCCACAGTGCTGCATGGAAATGAAGGCTCCTGCAGCAGCTCAGGGAGTTTTTCAGGAAGCAGTTAACTTTTTGTGTAGCTTCGCAATTTATATAATGATCTACCAGGAAAAGATGGGTAGAATATTGGCACTTCAACCATTGTAAAAATGTAGTTTCCACTGCACGGTTCAACTCTTTATCTACAAAGGAACTCTGTTGCTTGAAAAGAAGCAAAAAGCTGAGATGTGGGTGACCTTTGTGGAGTGGGGGGAGCGGTGCGGTGCAGGGAAAGCAATGCAGTGAACCCAGACTCCAAGGCCATTTCCAAGAAAATAAAGGCTATTGTGACTTGTTGGTTGGTTGATTGATATGTCTTCCCCTCCCCCCCCCCTTGCTGCTTCATTGATGAGTGGCCAGTTTTCATGGAGACGTCCATTGTGGAACAGGCTGTTGCCTGACAATAAAAGAGCAGCTGGTTGTGACTAGTGTGCTAGTGTGGGAATAAATTCTTGCTATATGGGGGGGGGGGGCTCAGTTTATTCTAGAGCAGTGAGTCAATAGTTTAATCTTTCGTTCATGTATTACTGGTGTGTGTGTGTGTGTGTGTGTGTGTGTGTGAAAGAGAGAGAGAGAGACTGCTACCAGTAGGCTGACCATATGAAAAGGAGGACAGGGCTCATGTAACTTTAACAGTTGTAGAGAAAAGGGAATTTCAGCCAGTGTCATTTGTATGCAATTAGTTCCTGGTGAAATTCCCTCTTCATCACAACAGTTAAAGTTGCAGGCACTATACTGGAGTGACCAGATACAAAAAAAGGCAGGGCCCCTGCAACTTTAACAGTTGTGATGAAGAGGGAATTTCACCAGGAACTAATTACATACAAATGACATTGGCTGAAATTCCCTTTTCTCTACAACTGTTAAAGTTACATGAGCCCTGTCCTCCTTTTCATATGGTCAGTCTAGCTACCAGTGTTCTTTGCCTCCAGGTAAAGAGATGTAATAAAATCATGTAATTCTTTAATGTAGCATTTCTAGCGTTCTAACATTTGATGGTAAATCTTGTTGCTACCTTTTCCGCACAATCTTGAGAGCTTAGAAACATGGTTTCAGTGATCATTTATCATCTCAAGATTAGAATGTGTACTTTTGGCACATAGAAAAAGTCTCAGGGACGAAGTACAACCCTTGGCTGTTTACTGTTATGGCGACAAGCTGTATCTTTTTGGGATGAGCCACAATTCATTCAAATGTCTTTTTTACCCACAGGATGCATCCCTAACGGAGGTAAATTCATTCAGTCCTTTGATGCCAGTGTCTCCATCTTCAATGATAAACCAGTACAAATTTGAAGATGAGCCAGAATCAAAGGATCTTTTCATTACAGTTGATGAGCCAGAAAGCCACATCACTGCCATTGAGACTTTCATCACCTACAGGGTTGTTACAAAGGTAAGCTTTCTGTTACTGTAAAGCACTGATTCAATAATTTAAACCAGAGGTGTGTAATTGTGGGAGGTCTGGGGGCCCTGCTCACACACACACACACACAAACACACACACATCCCTACCACACTGTTATTTTTTTTCTTTCTAAATAATAGTTATTCTCTAAAACACTGATTTGCCACTGATACTCAGTGGTGAACCACTCTATAGTGCTCAGTAGTGCTAAAGGGGTTGAATTTAGCTTGATTACAAACTAAATTTGACCCTTTCAGTGCTCTGTAGCAATTACGGAGTGCTAAACTAGACACAAATGCAAACTGGCTAAATGTGACCCTTTTAGCACTGTAGCCACTATGTCATTGTGTTTCTTAAAAATGTATATTTAAAAATCATTCAGGGCTGCAGCGGTGGTGGGAAGGAGTCACATCAGGGGAAGGTAGAGACCACATGCAGCCCATGGGCTATAATTTACATAGATATTCAAATCAACATAGTAAAATGTACACAAGCAGATACTGTGGTGGACATTTTAAAAAATAACTAAATCGGCTTCAGTATCATCGGAGGAAAACCTGTGACCACAATTGCTGTTGGATGTTATTGGACTCTAATTCACATCATCCCTTACTATTAGCTGGGCTGACTGGGGCTGATGGGAGTTGTAGTCCAATAACATCTGGAGGGACACAGTTTACCACTCCTGTCATACAGATTTTTTTTAAAAAAAATAGTGGTATATTATAAGAGGCAGAGATCCAGTTTGGGCTTGTGTTTTTGAGACAGAAGCCTCCTCTCCCATATGGCAAGGGTGGGCAACACAGGTACCTTCAGATGTTTCGGACTACAGCTCACCTAATCTCTGTCCATTGGTCATGCTGATGGGAATTGTCCTCCAGATGTTTCAGATTACACCAGGTTGCCTCAAACTATTTTTGAAACCAAGGGAATGGCAAAAGTAAGTGTGTGATATGGCATGAAGGAGTGCTTTTCAAGGGGAAAAGTCATCCCAAATCACCCAGGGGTATGCCCAAACCCTTGGATCCTGTCCATGGTTATTTAAATGCAAAATTAGATCACACAGAGGTGGTTTGCAATGCTGCCTCTCAGTTTATAATAGGTTGCCTTCTGCCACTATTCTTATTTATACACACATGTATCTATATCTATCTCGATATAAATATATCCTGTCTTGTAATTAAATGATTTCCCATCATAAGGAATTCCTTCGTCAATTCCCTTTTGCTATACATACACATGATTGTATGGTTGTTATAAAGCAGTATTAAAATAAGAGAGGGTATTTTTAGCATAGGAGTGCTTGTTATAAGAGAAGGTATTTTTAGCATAGGAGTGCTTGTTATAAGAGAAGGTATTTTTAGCATAGGAGTGCTTGTTATTTAAAAATAACAACATATAATTGCCCACTTAAGAAGTCTCCCTGAGAAGTGCTGTGCTTATATGACCCTCTCTTATAAGTAGTTTTCCTTACATTCCCATTCATAAATGCAAGAGAAAATATGCACCCTGATCCTACGCATGTTTACTTGCAAGTCAGTCCCACTATATTCAGTGGGGCTTACTCCCAGGCAAGTGTGCATAGCCTTAGAAACATAGGGAGAGGCCATCCAGTGTTGTTACTTTTTTGTTCTTCTCTCCAGGTTCTTCTGAATGTAGTTGACTTAAAGCTTAAAAGTTTTTAGAGCGGGGGTAGGCAACCTCATGCCTTACAGAAGTTTTGGACTGCATCTCCCATCATCACCAGCCAGCGTAGCCAGTGCTAAGAGATTATGGGAGATGTAGTTCAAAACACCTGGAGGGCACTAGGTTCCCTACTTGCAAATGCAAGTAGGGCAACTGTACTAGTACTAACATATTCTGCAACATGGGTCCAGCTCATGGATTGTAGTTATGCACTAGTTGTACGCAATATTTCAAATAAGTCTTGGAAAGTCCTACTAAAGCTAGTGATAGCTGCCTTTTGGGGGGGGAACTGTGAACAGGCTGAGGATTACTAAAGCTTGGATTAAGGAAAAGGAGGCAGACTGTCTTAGAACTTGCCTACAAACAAAAGTACCTCCTGTGAGAGAGGGAAAGTCCCATCCATAGTGAATTCTCAGTGATCATATAGAACTTGCATTTAAATGGGGATGCATGAGAAATTCCTCAGTTTGTTTTTGATCAGGATTTACCCAGTTTTCACTTTCTGGACCCAACACAGACTTGGACACAATCTCTGCGTGAGGTCCGTACCTGAGCTTGCAATTGTGATTCACATCTCCCGAAAGTACGCATCCACCAGCATGCGTATATTTGAAAAATGCCCATGAAAAAGGTGTACTTTTTAAAAATGCACACAAATATGCTTTAATCAATGGAAGAAGAATGTGTATATTTCAAAGATGCACCCAATTGATGTGTACATTTGGAAAAAATATACACAAAAATACACAGATTTTCATGCAAGAGGGAAAAAAAACCAAAGCTCGCAATCATACAGACTCAGTGGGAATGAGCTTTGAGATGGAATTCAGAGAACTTTGCCGAACTTGTGTTTTGTTGATTCACATATCCATATCTCTGTAAATCAGGGTGGGTGGGGAACATGTGGCCCTCCAGATGTTGGACTGCAACTCTCAACATCCCTCACCAATGGCTATGCTGGCTAAGGCTGATGTGAGTTGCAATCCAACCGCACCTGGAGGCTCACATGTCTCCCACCCGTGCTATACTTCATGGAATACGTGCCTCAATTGCCTTGTTTTCTTTATGGTTTTCAGACAACCCGTGGCGAATTTGACTCCAGTGAGTATGAAGTTAGACGACGGTATCAAGATTTCCTTTGGTTAAAGGGAAGACTTGAAGAAGCATACCCAACACTCATTATTCCTGTAGGTCTAGTCAATGCTTTGTTTTGTTTTCTTCACTTACACAGAAAACTGCGATCCAAAGAAGAGATGAAGTCTAGAAAACTGGGGATTCATGCAGCCAGAGATTTGTCATTGCTTTCCTTGCTGCAGTTCCTGTTGTTGAAGAGACTGGCCGTCTTTGTAAACTGAATAGAGGCTTGACTCTTCATTCATATCGCTTTTTGAACCCTGGCTCAACTATTTACCTGTATTCCCACAATCAGACCAACAAAATAGCCTGCTAAATTGAGAATGCGGGCATTAATTTTTCGGTGACATTTGTTCTAATAATGAAATGGCTGCTAACCATTTTTATTTTGAGGCATAGTTTGGACTAAGGACTGTATTTTTTGAGCTGTTGTTTAGGCATACATGTGATTGTGCGGCTTAAATCATTTTTCTTCCTCCTTTTTCCCCCTTCTCAGCCGTTGCCTGAAAAATTCATAATGAAAGGAGTGGTGGAACGATTTAATGAAGAATTCATTGAAACAAGAAGGAAAGCTCTACATAAATTTTTAAACCGAATTGCTGATCATCCAACTTTAACTTTTAATGAGGACTTTAAAGTTTTTCTTACTGCACAAGCCTGGGTAAACAAGTTTGTAGATGTTGTTATCATAAGGTAGGATTTGCCATGTCAAAACAGGTATCCAACTAGGTTATGGTGAGTTCTTTAACAATGGCCATATTCACATTAGCTTTCTCCCAGGATTGTACTTGGGGAGAAATCATGAATTAGTGTCAAGCTTGTTCATTTCCATCTCTGTTCACCATTCACTTTCTTTTGAAAGAAATTCTCTTTATTGAGGGAAAAAGGAACAATAAAACTGGGAGAAAGTGGCTGGGGAGTTCCTGAGTTCAAATAAATATGCGAACTCCCAGTTTGCTTATTTAGAAGAGACACAAGCCTTAGATCTCCTGAATATCTATTTCTGGGTACAATCCAGATGGAAAAGACTAGCTGCATTGGGATGTAAGACGGAGCCATGGTTTAGCAGTGTGAAGATGAATCACAGCAAGCCTTGGGTTTACATGTTTTCCTCTTCCGGTCTGGCTGCAGGAGGAGATTGGTAGCTTTTGCTTCCATTTTGGACTAACCACAGTTTGTTGTGACATCTAAACCTGGACAAACTGTAATTAGTCTTAACTATGGTTGGTAGAAACAAACCAGCTTCAACCATAGTTTATGAAGGTGGCTTGTTTTCAGTAACCATAGTTAAGAGTAATCACAGTTTAGGGGGCTCAATGCTAAACTGTCGTTAATCTAAAACAGAAGCAGGGCTTCCCATCTTCACATGGCTTTCCTGAGTGTATGAGGCTTGCTGTGGCTTACCCTCAGTATAGTAAACCACAGCACAAGTGCAAACCGACCATTGGATTATTTTTTGGTGTTTGTTTTTGGAAGCTTCAGACAAAGTATAGAGCACCTTAGAAAAGGCCATTGTGAAATAACATAACTTCCCAGAAAACCTGGAGGCTTAAAAAAGTTCATATCTGTCTCCATTGTGTGAATGCCTTTGAATCCTTAAGGACTCACATGTATTGTTACATGCTGGTATTATGGATGAAGCCATGGCATCCAAAGAAATCCTCAAAGGGACTAAACAGGACTGCAAGTGAGCAGCAGGTGGTGTATGGTTTTGTTTTGTTTTTTGGTGGGGGGTTTTGGTAGCTGTAATGGGCACATAGGCCTGCCAAGTTTCATCTGCACTCTTTTGTGAAACCCGGATATGGACTATGGGGTTTCACTACATTTTTTTTTTAAAAGAGCCATTTGCTTATATCAGTGTTGGATTACCTCTATTAATTTTTAGGAGCGAGGAAGTTCCGTGAAAAACCGCCCTGAAGCCTTTACAGACATGAATGACTATGTGGACATATTTAGCCAGAAAATCAGTCTGTTGGACAAAATCTCCCACCGAGTTTACAAGGAAGAGAAAGGTTAGTGGAAAAGAAGGGCCAAGCACAACTACAGGGTAGATGAGGGGTCCCCAACCTTTTTGGGTTGGTGGGCACATTTGGAATTTTGAGAGAATGTTGTGGGTGCTTTCACAAAATGGCTGCCATGGTGGCTTGCCCATTGATAAAACAGCTGCCATGGATGGCACAGCCAGTCACAAAACACTCATTTCGTAGAAAGGCTAAAAGAGAAGTAATTTGCCCAAGAATTTAAGTTCGAGGCAGAGGTGGGATCTCAGCTCCGAGACACAAAAACATTCTAATGAACCCAAATAAAGATGGCGCTGAAGAGCAACATTGTACTTTGCAGCATGCCAGCCTCCCAGTTAAAAAAAACACCAAAATTTGAAAGGAGGACAGGGTTCCTGTATCTTTAACAGTTGTATAGAAAAGGGAATTTCAACAGGTGCCATTTGTATGCATGCAGCACCTGGTGAAATTCCCTCTTCATCACAATAGTTAAAGCTGCAGGAGCTATACTAGAGTGGCCAGATACAAAACATGACAGGGCTTCTGCAGCTTTAACTGTTGTGATGAAGAGGAAATTTCACCAGGTGCTGCATACATACAAATGACACCTGCTGAAATTCCCTTTTCTCTACAGCTGTTAAAGATACAGGAGCCCGATCCTCCTTTCTATATGGTCACTCTACCCTTTCTACCAAAAAGGTGGAACTTAAGGCAGAACTGAAATTATACTACTACCACGTGTGCATTTTGCCCTATCTGGCTTATAAAAACGGCCTGCAAGGGACTGGCCAAGCTGGGCAAGGGTAGTGGTGAATGCCTCCTTACAGCAAGGTGTGATGTCATTGTGCCTAAAAGAGGGGGTTGTGAAACCTTTGTTTTAAAAACCCTCACTGAACTCCGCTCTCTTGGATAATTGGCGGACAGGATCCAATATTCCATTGTTGGGTGAAGGACTGGAGCATGTGGTAGCGTCTCAGCTCCAGGGGTTTCTGGATGATGCAGATTATCTAGATCAGGGACTGGCAACATCTGCCTGCCCCCGGCCTGTTGCAGTGCTGCCGAATTTGATGGCACAGCAGCAGGAGCAAGGAAATTAGCTGCCTTTTAAAAGCTGAAAGTGGTTTGTCGCCCAAAATGTGATGGCACAGCACCAGCAGCAAAAATTAGCTATTTTAAAAGCAAAATAGTGTCATATTCTTGTCACTGCATCCTGTTGACAAACACACTTTCAGCTTTTGAAAGGAGGCTTTTTGTCCTTGCTGCTTCTGCCGCTTTGCCAAGTTTCAACAGCTAGGTGGTGGTGAGACAGGGGTGGGATCTGGGAGGGGCAATGCATAGGGTGAACAGATAAAATCCAGGTCAGGGCTCATGTAACTTCAATAGTTGTAGAGAAAAGGGAATTTCAGCCAGTGTCATTTGTATGCAATTAGTTCTTCTTTGTGGTCTCTGCGTCACACATATGGGCTCTGTGCCTGTGTGGAACCTATCTCGGAAACTTCTATAGCTAAGGCAAATGTTTTTGGCGGGAACCCCTCCCCCACTGTCTACTGACTCCATGCTCCCGCATTTCTCCTCAGTTCTTTTTCGACCACCTTGCTGAAAGGATGTCTTGTTGGGAACTTCTGTCTTTCTCCTAAAGAGAAAGCTTTAGAGTGCTAAGGTTTTTAGTTATTTTACTTTTTACATTTTTAGTCTTTATTTATTTATTTATTACACTAGTATACCGCCTCTGGGCAGTTTACATGCGATTAAAACAATTAAAAACAATATACAAAAATTAAAGCAGCAAAAACATACAACGTACACACATACATTTAAAACAATATAATTTATTGTTATTATATTCTTAGATATTTTATTCTCCAGCGATCTTGGATCGTGTTGAGGGGGATCGCACAGCCATCAAGGCCCCTTTTCAAAATGTGTTAAGTGTGTCAGCAAGCTTCCCCAGCAGACAGACTTTCTCTGTTTAATTTGTTTTGGGAGAGGCTCAGGTCATCGAAACCTGTCACTACTGTATTATTATTATAATTGTTGTTGTTGTTGTTATTATTATTTACATTTATATACCACCCCATAGCCGAAGCTCTCTGGGTGGTTTACAAAATTTAAAACCATAAACAGCTGACATTTAAAACATTTTAAACTGTTAAGCCTGGCTACAAAGTCAGTTAAAACCTCAACTTAAGCTGTTGAAATGCCTGGGAGAAAAGTTTTGACCTGGCACTGAAAAGATAACCGTGTTGGCGCCAGGTCTGTGCATAAAAGCTCTAGAAACCATGGTTTCTTCCAGGCAATCATTACACTTATGGCACAGGCTCCTCGATCTACCGGAGACATGGCCGCTTCATGCCTTATCCGATCTTCCAACATTTGGGCGCTCCCCAGGCTGTATCTACAGCAAGAGGGATATCTAAGAAGGCAGGAGCCTTCTGGGGCTGATCGCATGGAGCGATTCTATGGAGGAGAGCCCCTCTGCGTCCTCGGACCCTGACTCTGATGAAGGGTCATTCCGATCGTCCAACATTTGGGCGCTCCCCAGGCTGTATCTACAGCAAGAGGGATATCTAAGAAGGCAGGAGCCTTCTGGGGCTGATCGCATGGAGCGATTCTACGGAGGAGAACCCCTCTGCGTCCTCGGACCCTGACTCTGACCATGGGTCATTCCGATCGTCTAACGTTTGGACGCTCCCTAGCTGTCTCTACAGTGAATGGGATATCTAAGAAGGCCAGGTTACATAGGAATTCTGGGGACCGATCGCTTGGAGCGATTCTATGGATGAGAGCCTCTCAGTGTCTTCGGACCCCCACCCTAACCATAGGTTGTTCCGATCTTCCAATATCTGGATACTCTCTACCTGTGTTTCTACAGCTAGAGAGAAACCGGGTTCCAACTCCTCTGCAGCTGTTAGGGTCCCCCCGATACTGAGGTTGGCCCCTTTGGCAGCGATGACTTCGGTACCGAGGTCTAAGCTCTCGATACTGGAGCTTCTAACATGCATCTTCAATGTCAAGTTGAGACATCTAGCAGGCAGAATTGACATCACAGGGTGAGACTCAACCGCCTCCTTCGGTACCAAGCTCCTTGGTGCCGAGCTCTCGGTACCAAGATGAGATATCTAACATGCAGCTTTGACGTCAATATGAGATGTCTAACAGGCAGAATTGACATCAAAGGGTGAGACTCAACTGCCTCTTTTGGTACCAATCTCTTGGTACCAAGAAAGGACGTCTAACATGCAGCTTGAAGTAGACATCTCTCTGCCAAGTTAATTAGCACAGCCATTACAGGTTAGCTGCCAATTACAGGGCTGCTCCCTAGAGCTGCTACAATTGGAGTGCTGTGATTTCAATAGAGAGAGTTTTTATGCCTGTGATGTCTAGGGGCATCATTCTTGGGTCCCTGTAAAAAACAAAAAAAAAAGAGGGACAGAACTTCAACTGGGTTGACTCCCCCGAGAATGCCATACCAGTACAGAGACTGGCATCAATTATGAGAGGGACACCTATTGCGATGGACCCGTAACTCCCGTACCAGGCATCGATACCAATCCCTATATTGGTACATATGCCTTTCTCGATACTGAGCAGCTCCATCGGTATCGCGATTGCCACTGGAGGAAGTTTTCTCGCAACTCCCTCTAGCTCTACCAAGATCACTGTCATTGTGACCTGTCCACAGGGCTCAACAGTTGACTCATGATACTGTCGTGAATGTGTCAGTACGTCCACCTAGCTCTTCTCCTTTCCAGCCCCACTCTGTGGGATGTCAAAAAGTTCAGCTTGGAGAAGATGGGTTTAATCATAGAACTAAACCTGATTCCCCTCAATCTTTAGAGAGCTCTCAGTCGGACCCAACATTGCTCTCTTCTGCATCACCTGTTGATGGGGTGCAGTACAGAGTGGAACCTCCTTTGGAAGACCTATATCACTCTCTGATTTAATATTTGGTCCACTCCTCTACAGATCTCTTCAACCTGTTCTGGATTTGAGACGGCTCCATACGTACGCCAGAACCACAAATTCCTGATGGCACATAAAGCCCTGCCCCAGAATATTTACAAAATATTTACAGAATATTTACAAAATATGCCTTCAAGGGGTAGAAATCTAGCCATATTTAGACAACTGGCTTCTGGTGGCATTCTCGAAGGAAATGCTATCAAAGGCAGAGTGACTACTCAATTTATTGAGCTCTTTGGGCCTCATAGTGAACACAGAATCCAGACTCACCCTGGCAAACACTTTCCTGTTCAACTGGGAATGTCTTTGCAGCCCTCATCTTTCCTCTCATTCCATGAGTACTGTGGTATGATAATATTAATATTGTGTAGTCCACACAGTCTCCATCATAGTCACCCCTTGGTGGCCGAGACAGGTGTGGCTCACTCTACTTCTGAAGATATCAGCCAATGGCGACCAATCGGGTTACCATCAGCTCCGAAGATAAAAAAGTTGTGGTAAGTACCCAACTTTTTAAAACCGGAGCTTCAGGGATTTGCTCCTGGATGGCTTCGGGATGCCAGCTGCATCATATAGATGACCTGCTGCCACTCCGGATACACCCCGGCTTGGGGCAAAACTCGTCAAGATGTACCTAGACTATAATTCCTAAATGGGCAATCTTTTGTCTTACAACGCCTGAGTGGGTAGAAGAAAATGAATCTGGGGAAGCCTGACCCTGACACAACAGGAGAGTGGCTTTTGTCTTGCAAGGAGATCTGCTGGGCAGCTGATGAGGAAGCAGGATGTGCTTGGATGTAATTAGACTGCCTCCAAACACATAAGAATATAGACAACTGGAGACTGACTGAGGAATCTGTCAGTCAGGCTGTGAGCTTACTGATGTTACTTGGTTGGGCTTTGTCCCCTTTGGGAAATCCCGGTGGGGGCATTGCCCACCTGCCGCCCCCCATAGTTTACGCCCCTGCATATGCTCAGACCCATGGCATGGGGTATCCCAACACTGTAACTACTTTTGACATGAGGTTGATTCCATTTTTTCATCCAGCCTGTAGCCTGGCAACGAAGAAGTCATATACTGCACAATGGGATTCTTTTCTAAATACATGGATCTTCAGGGCCTCAACCCCATTCAGCCTCCTTAACAATGTCCTTACACTTTACACCCCCTATACACTATAGGGCTAAAATAGTTGTCAATATGCGGGTATTTGACTGCTTTTCCTATTTTTGCACCAACCCCGTTGTTAGGGGGTTCCTCTGGGCATTACGAATCTGGCTCCTCTAATTAGGAGTTTCATTCTGGCATGGAGTTTCTCTGTCATGCCACAATCTCTGACATTGAAACCAGTTAAACCAATGGCACCTTCAGATAGCACATTAATTTTCTTAGAAAGTTGTTTTCTGATGGCTATATCAACATTACACAGATCGAGTGAATTAGCTGCCTCAATATTGATGCATCCTACCTGGGCCTCAACACAGGGCTAGAACTGACAAATTTCATAAGACGCAAGAGTCGCAGTGACTCGCGGAGTGGATTGTACATGCTATTAAACTGCCCTACAAGTTGAAGGGCTTGCAACTTGTTGGTCCGGTAACAGCTAAGTCGATGCGCAGTGCATCGAAGTCCGTATCTTTAGCAGGGGTTGTCTATCCCGGAGTTATGTAAGGCAGCTATTTGGTATAAGTCCTTTAATTTAATTACATGCTACCACTTGATTGTTTGTACCAGGACAAACTGCAGTTTGGGGCAAGCAATTTCTTTGTTTTGTGAGGGAACATTGATCTACACCTACCCTCCACCAGGAATTTAGCTTGTTAATCGCCCATATGTGTGATGCACAGAGACCACGAAGAAGAAATGCAGGTTGCTTACCTGTAACCGTAGTTCTTCGAGTGGTCATCTGTGTATTCACACAACCCACCCACCGTCCCCGCTTTGGTGTCGATGTAAATGTACTGTCGATACCGAGCGGTTTCTCTCCTAGTTATGGGGCCAGCAAGTCGGTCTCTTGGAACTGAGGAGAAAGGCGGAAGCATGGAGTCAGTAGACAGAGGGGGAAGGGTTCCCGCCAAAAACGTTCGCCTTAGCTATAGAAGTTTCCAAGACAGGCTCCACGCAGGCGCAGAGCCCATATGTGTGAATGCACAGATGACCACTCGAAGAACTACGGTTACAGGTAAGCAACCTGCATTTCCTGGTGAAATTCCCTCTTCATCACAACAGTTAAAGTTGCAGGCACTATAGTAGAGTGACCATATACAAAAGAAGGCAGGGCCCCTGCAACTTTAACTGTTGTGATGAAGAGGGAATTTCACCAGGAACTAATTGCATACAAATGACACTGGCTGAAATTCCCTTTTCTCTACAACTGTTAAAGTTACATGAGCCCTGACCTGGATTTTATCTGGTCACCCTAGCAATGCGGATCCCCAATCCCTGGAAGCTGCTGACTCCAGTCTAAATCCATTTTAAGCTGGCTTCAAGCCTGATTTTGAGGCAGAGACTGTCAACTTTAGTGAATAATCTAGATCAGGGACAAGACGGGAGGTTTTGCTGAACCCGTCAGTGGCTTTCAGTACCATTGATCCTGGTATGCTTCTGGACCACCTGACTGGTAGGACATAGAGGCACCATTTTACAGTGGCTCCAGTCCTTTCTGAAGAGGCAATTTCTGAAGGTAGTGCTTGAGGACTCCTGTTTGCTGCCATTGCCATTGGTTTGTGGCATCCTTCAGGGTTCCATCTTGTCTCCCATGTACATGAAACTACTGGAAGAGACTGTTCAGCGTTTGGGGGTTTCGTGCCACCAGTATGCTGATGACACTCAACTCTGTCTGTTCTTTCCATCTAAATCCAAGGAATCTGTTTAAGTTCTAATTCAGGTGCAAGATCTTGGTCAGGGTTTGATGGTGGCCTGGAGTACATTTTCACAGCTCAGGATAGTGTGGCACCTACACCTGCTCCAGAAAATGGCCGCCCTTGCTATGGTGACACATGCCTTAGTTACATTCCACGCCATATGCGGAGCTGCCTTTGAAAAGTCCAGAATGCTATGGCTAGACTATTAGACTCCCTTGTTACAACAGCTGTATTAGCTATGAGCCTGTTTCCAGGCACAATTCATACTATAGGACCAGGATATTTGAAATATTGGAAGAGACCCTTCTCTTGGTTCTGTCGTTATTAGAGGCTCTGCCATTATTAGAGAATGCGAGTGGGGGCCGTCTTGGTGGCCACTTCTAGACTTTTGAATATTCTTCCATGGAAGGCCAGATTAGCTCCATCTCTGTTGTCCATTTGCCTGCAGGCAAAGTCATTTTTATTCACCAATACGTTGTTTTGTGGTGATGTAGGTTTTCATCTGGTGGGTGCTGTTATTTCATTCTAATCCTTGTATTTTTATTGGATGTGTTCTTATATAATGTATTTTTACTGTTTAAACCATTACTTTGTTGTTTTATCTGTATTTTATTGTTAGCTGCCGTGGCATTTTTTAAGTGTTCTTTAAAAAAAAATGTTGAATTTGACATTTAAAACCATGTAGCCAAGAACACATACTTGCTCCCTTCCTCCACCCCTACTATTGAAACTTGAAATGGCGTTCCTGCATATCCAATCATATGTGATTATTCCTCAGATTAATGTGTGATGTAAGTAACCCTTTTAATTGGTTAACCTGGATGCATTCATTGTTTTAGAAACTGATCTAAATGCAAATCCTTCTTCCTTCCCCCGCCCACCTGACCCCTTTCTTTTTCAAGACTATTTTTGTGAAATGAAGGAATTTGGCCCGATCCACACACTGTGGTCTGCCTCTGAAGAAGACCTAGTAGACACACTAAAAGGACTGGCCGGCTGCATTGACAAGTGTTGCAAGGCAACGGAAAAACGGATGGCTGCGCTTTCTGAAAGCGTCTTCCCTGCAATCCACGAATATTTGCTTTACAGTGAAATATTAACGGTAAGATGGTTCAGGATGTTGGGGGGTGCGTAGCTTAGTGGTAGAGCACCTGCTTTGCATACAGAAGGTCCCAGGTTCGATTCCCAGCATCTTCAGGCAGGGCTAGGAAAGAATCCTGCCTGAAACCCTGGGGAGCTGCTGCCAGTCAGTGCTAACAGGACTAGGCTAGGTCTGACTCAGTATAAGGCAACTTCCTATGTTCCCATGAAAGTCGGCAGGAACTGACAGCATGGCACCCTAAGAAAACATGGAGTTTCAGGAGAACCTTCCTTCCCTACATTTAGAGTACTGAAATAATATAGGAATTCCAGTAAACTTTTATTTCACTTTTATTACTCTGAAATGTTAGGATAGGGCAATCATAGAGCAATCCAGGGAGCAGATGAAAGAAGCCAGCAGGCAAGTGAAAGGGAAGGAGAGAGGCACAAACGGACAGCTTCCCTAGGCATGCCAAGATGGAAGAAATGTAACAAACCTTTTCAGGAAAACTTTAAGGATAGGTGATGCTACACACACACACATGAATATAGATTCAGTTATTAAGTTGCTCTGTGTTTAAATGCAGTTTAAACCCAGAGCATTGCATTGCTGCAGTGACCAACGTGTGACTGCCATCAGTGCATTTTCTTAGTTGGCATTGGTAGTGGAGGGCTGAGGACATGGATAGAATCCACGCCAGCACAATGATATCACGGCACTTTGTTATTTTGTGTGATGCCTTCATAAATAGAAGCCCTGCTTTAACGACTGCTAGTCTCCAGGGAGAAAATGGCCAAAGGTTGACAAGGAATCGTGGAGGTACAGGATACATGAGTTGGGAATGACATGGTGGGCGGTTCTGGCAACAGGACCCTGTAAGATTTCAGAGGGTACAGTCCTTCGCATTGGCATGTTTTCCACCATATGTACAAATGATGCAGTTGTTGACAGCTCTCTAATGCGTGGACAACAGTTGTATCCATGGCAGCACACATGCTGTTCCTTGAAACGGACATGTAGCAAATGCTCAAATCAACAACATGACAGGTTTTCCCTTGTATGGTGCTAAATTCTTGCCAGGGCAAACTAACATCTGAAGCTGTAAACACACACACAGACAAACACACACACGTAGTATATTACTATTAAATGGTACTGAGATTCCAAGGCACATATTGTAGGCCAGGGGCAGCAATATCCAGGCGTTGGTATGCTGCATTACTCCCCAGAACCCACTAGGGCTGCCTTTGTAACATTTTGAAAGAAGATGCACTTGCTATTGGGCAATATAGAGCACTTGCTATTGGGCAATATAGAAATGTAATAAATAAATAAGATGCACAGAAAAGAGGTGGGGGCACAAAAACAGCCAGGAGGATGGCATACGGGCCGTGTGTGGCCCACCATTGTCGCAGTAGGGCACCTGTGATTAAACACTATCCAATAAGCCCAACATTGTGTTGTCCCTATCTTTAAAAGTTTCCTATAAGGAAAATCCTTCCTTTTGTTGCAAGGTTACAATTTTAGGTTGTCATGATGGACACCATGAAGGGAAAGCCCCACCTCCCCAGTTACCTTGTCTTTTAAAAGTATAACATCCACACAGTGGGTGCAGCTCAGAGAAAAACATGACACACCTAAATTCTGCTGGCTTCAAACACAGGATGACTAGCCTGTTTTCTCTAAATCACATCTAGCTAGGGATGTTGGGGATGGAGTTTGACACATTTTTCTATGTCCCCCCCCCCCCCAATTTTATTCTGGATCCTGCTGCAGTACCTTACTTGATCTGCAGCAGGTTGGTCCAGTTCATGGATTTTCTGCGCAGTTTGTGCAGGTTCTGCAGTTTGCGTGAATTGCTTAGAAATTTGCAGATTGCAGTGCCTGGGGATGAGGAAATGTGCAAAAAGTTCCGGAGTTCAAGGGAAAGCCCACAGCTTGGGTCACAAACGCAAATCAAGTCGTATGTGCCACTGAACTCCCATCAAATAATAATAAAAAAGAACCAGGTTTACCAGCAACATACATCAGCATGCTTTCGTATTCCATACTTCTATTTTAGTATCCTTTTAGCTTCTCCAACCAGGTGCCTTCCAGACTTTTTGGACTACAACTCCCATCATCCCTAACTTTGGGGCATTTTCAGTGGAAAGATATGATATACATTTGATAAATGAATGGTACAAAACATATGGAGGGCACCTGGTTGGGAAAGGCAGGTGTACTTAGTAACAATTGAAGGAACCATTCGATAGCACTTTCGTTGCCTGCTCCAGAGTGCATGTTGTATATGCGCTTGTGGTCGAACTGGTTCTGCAGCTACCATAATAAACTTGAGAGTGCAGGCACCATAGCAATAAGGGGTAATTACTCTGAATATATGACATGTATACACATGCACACAAGCGGTGTATGCTAAGCTCTGCTACTGTGGTAACACAGGTCTCTTTTTATATATGTAAGAACCGTGAAGATTGACGCTTTCTGTTGCTTGTTGCTTAATTTAACTTTGAATGCCGTGGGCGGCGGTGGGGAGGGGGTTCTTCATCTTCAGAGCATTCAGCCACAATACTTAGAAAGGATAAGTTTAAATTTCTCTTTTAAGTAATACGCTTGTTAAAAAACGGAAATGAAAGTGCATATCAGTTTGTTGATATCAAAATATAATACAATTACCTTTCTTGCTTCGTATCTTATGAACATGGGGTTGGATCCAGACTTCCCATTTGTGGAAGGGACTGAGATCCCATGGAGACTCTTATTCTTGAGGAAGGTGGGGAGAGGAAATTTTCACTGGTTTCCCCTTCAGCCCTCTGTACTACCTGCCAGTTCTGGAGGATTCTCTGTCCCTCTGGAGCAACTTTCGAAGGGGTTGCAGGGGGGGAAGAGGAATCCTTGAATATCGCCTCCCCTCTTCCTCCAGCACGAATGTCCATGGAGCCCCTAATGAGTAGTTTAGATCTTAGCCAGGATGCCTACTCTAGTGTGTTTTTGTTTTTTAAAGGACAATTTATCTGCTGACACAGAGAGCCTCAAGCCCTCCGTACACATTCTTAACTGGACACAAGGTGGAGGATTGGAATACTGCTGCTCTGCCCAGTCTGATATTTGCATGTTGGAGTCATATTCAAATAGAGGCCTATGGATGTAGTGCCTAGTCATTATTGTATCCCTCAAAATTGGGGGCACCAGATCATACATGTTGGGCTTCAATAGTGTGGCTCCTAATTTGACATGACTCCAGTGAGTAAATGCCAAGAGGCGCAGAGAGGTGAAATTTTCATTCCCCTCTCTTGTTTACATATAGAACATCTACCTAGGGCTTTAGGAATAAGCCATTCTTAATAGAAAACATGGTGGGTTAAATCCAGCATCATGCTCACCAGAGTCCACTGGCACAATGGGAGTTTCTCCTTCTCTCATCCCCTCCGCATCAGCTGAAAATCTGCTCTGGAGGATTTCCTAGCCCTCCGGTAAATATTTTGAGGGAATATGGGGGACTGTATGGGGAGGAATTGCTTCCCTCAGTGGAACAACCCTACTGGAAACATTAGCAATTGATCTTTGTTCCGTCTATACTAAATGAATTGGAGCTCCCTCACTCCTTACTTTTTGTCATGGTAGACTTGCCACCCAGATGATTTTATATCAGTGCTTTCATGTGAATGAATGCTTGTGAAGCTTTCCTTAAGTGTTGATGTCTGGTATTTACTGTGCTTAGGATTCATTTAAACCAGATATTTATGTTAACACTCCTGCATGACTCCATCCCTCACTGCTCTGGAAATCTAAGAATGTAGTAGCCCAATGCAAAGGCACAAGGTGACACGGGAAGAGCCATGGAAATATCAGCGGTTGTATTAGGTTCTTCTTCCATGTGGCATTTGCCTTATTGTGGCATCATGGGATGAAACCATGGGAGAACAGCAGCAAGAACTCTACCGTCATGAAAGTATCAGGCCTCAGTTCTCAAGACTGAAGCAATAAATATCCACAAGGGGGAGACTTCACAAAAAGATTGACCATGTTCACTTCACAAGGTAAAAATCACCTCAAGATGAGCTGAACAAGGCCTAATGTGGGAAGTCTGTATCATTCATTGGCATTTTAATATAGCTGGAGAAGTGTCCTTTGCTGGCTTACGTTGCTGCTTGGCATGGCAAGAGCCTAAAGGATTTTACTACATTTGTTAGATCCCTAAACTCCTCCACAGCCATATAATTAGTCTAGTTTTGATGCTGGCAGGGGGTAGCTCATCCTTCCATTAACACAGCATCTCGGATATAATTTCTTTTCCTTTCTATTCCTTTGACAGCTGCAGGACCTCCAAGGTGCAGGAGTCTCCTTTTTGAAGGATTAAAAACAGTACAGCTGTTTAGTTCTCGCCCCCCCCCCCCCAACACACACACACTTGTACCGGCTCAGCATGAAAGATAGGTTTTCCTGTCAAGCAAGGGGGAAAATGACATACATATAAGATGATTCCGAGTGAGGAGGGGGAGGGATCACGCTACACTTTCTCCCAAATTCTAAGAAAAGGGTAGGTGGGGAGTTTCCTTTTCCAGAATCATTGTCTACACAAGATCTTGTCCTCTAACGGCTATATTTATATTCCTTTATGATTCAGGGAGTTTTGAAAAGAAGAGACCACATCCAGGCAGAACTGGATTCCAAAGTTGATGCGGTATATAATAAGAAGACGGAAAATGATCTGGTAAGTATGCAATTAGTTTTTAAAAATCTAATGTCAAATTTCTTGCTATAATTGAAGATTGGGTTACAACCCTTGACATCATTGTTGTTTCATGAGGCTGCTAGTGAAGATGGTTGACCAAGTACTAAACACCTGACTTGTAGTATTTGCAGTGACTTCCTGGAATGTAAGAAGCGGCCTTATACCCAAGTCCTGGGAGCCACATAGGGCTAAGTCCAATGAGGCAGGTCTGTGGTAGAGAATAGCAACAAGAATCCCTTTGTTACTGACCTGGAAGCTTTTATAGAGGTCAGGCCTTATCACATCACCTGTTCAGTTTAAGGGCTCCATTGCTGAAGTTGCTCGTTATTCTGGAGGTGCCTTCTTTGACCATAGCTTGGTGGTGCTGTCCGGATCCCCAACTAATTACATCAAACCCCAAGTTGAGCATCTGTTTTGTGAACCGCCCAGAGAGCTTCAGCTATTGGGCAGTATAGAAATTAAATAAATAAATCTGGTTTGAATTCTGACACCCGTCAAGGAGCCATCCCACATCAATTGATATTTAGCACACTAATGACCTCTTGATCATTTGATAACAAAAAGATCGGGAAATCCAAACTGAAATTGCTACATAATTACATTTTTAACAACTATGATTGAATGCAAATTAGAAGTAGACTTCAAAAGGAACCCTTAACCATTATGTAAATTGGACACAGCTGTTTTCTTTTGCCTGGATATGTAATTTGTTTGGAATTTGAGTGCAGCCGTTCGCTTGCTGATGTAAAAAAATGATGACCTTATTGTCAAGTTTTGAAGTACTTATACCCAGGTTCCCCACTCACTCCATGGTAAGGAATAGCTGTTGTAAAATGAAGATAGTTTTGCATAAAATTCAACTTAGGCTACAAGCCTATAACACTTACTTGAGAGTGATGCCCATTGAATTTAATGGGGTGTACTGGTATGGATAGAATTTCAGTTTCTCATATTTCTCACTTTTTTCATTTATTCTTGTGGCTACTATTCCAAATTAAAAATAAACTCTCATTTTGCAAGCAAAAAACAAAAAGCCATTTTTTCTTACAGCACAGGTTACAGACAATATTCACTGATAGCTTCACATTTTCATTTCTTTGTATCACAAGTCATCTATAGCTATGAGTCAGCTATTGGATTTTAGATTTTCTCACATTTTGGATATCAGCTCTCTTTCATATATATATATATATATATATATATAAACAAAATGTTATCAAAACATAAATATGGGTGTCTTATAGGTGCTACTGAAGAAAGCATAACTTAAAATGTAATATATAAAAACCCTGGGGCATGAGGTTCTGCACCCCTGCCTTTGAACATCAGCTCTTGTAAGGTGGATGACGATTCTTATCCCCATTTTGCAGATGGACAGCTGAGGCTGAGTGTCGTTTGCCTAAGGCCATCTGTCAGGGTTCCCACCTATGACCTGGACCCCCTGAGCAACTCCTTAGGATCTTTTGCCTCCTTAAGAGTCCCATCTTCCTTCTTTTACTTTCCCAATAATGTGAGGTTTAGGCTGTAGATGTGGAGTGAGTGACACTTCAGATACTTTAGGTTTAACCCAACAGTTTACTAGAATATTAAAACAACCAAATTACAAGTAAAGGTATTTAGTCAATAGAGCTGAAGGATACAAAGGCGTTGAAAGAAAATAAAAGTTGCAAAAACACAAATTATTTTACCCTCACTGCCTTTAGGCTTTTTCAGCTGCTTCTTCCTCATGCTCTCGTCCTTTCCTGCTTTCTTTGACTGACTCTTTCCTCTCTTTTTATACCCTTTTCCTCCAAAACAGAAAGTACTGTTTGAACCTTGAAAAAATGAAACTTAACTGGAGAAATGAGACTGATCCTCTCAGGGATACCCTCACCCAACAGAATAGCCCCAGGCCTCTAAGGCCTGACAGTTTTACGTTGCCTCTGTAGGCCTCAGACCTTCGCGCCACCTAATGAGGTTGTGGCAATAGTGAAATTCAAAGCTGGGTCTTCCCAGTTTATAGCTCAATCACTACCATACACCAGACTCTTTTGGGATAATGGAGAAGTGATTTGGAGCCGATTACACGCCTTACTTTACTGCTGTGCCGAATAACATTTGGCTCTGTTTAGCAACCTTGCCCTCCCCTTGCTTACACTTTCCTCTCATAGGTCTTAATGAGCTCTACACAACTGTCCACTTGAGCTTGCCTTTGAAAACAGATAGCTAAAAATTGCGTTGACAGTGAGTGGCATGAACTTGAATGTAATGTGAAGAGTAATTGCGCCAGAGAAATGGAATCACAAACATGCCATTAGCACGGAGAAAAGGCTACAGCGTGTGGTGTTTAAATGGGACATCAATTCGTTCCTGTAGAGAGCTCAACTGTGACGCCTAACAAACAGGAGTAGAAGCAGGGTTGAGAATGGTTTTGCAGTCCTCATCATATCTGCTTTAAGACTGAAAATAGATCTGATTGAAGAAGTAATATAATAAATTCAATAGCTTTCAAGCTGAAGCTCACAGTATTGCCTACCATGAACTGTCTCTGTTTTTCGGTTATAAATCAGCTCCTTTTATGACAGGTCTAGAGGTGTGATATAGTCAGTAGAGCAACCTGGTGCCCCATTCTAGACTACAACTCCCACAAATTAGCAGTCTTCTGGAATTTAAGAAAGCCGTGAAGACTGCTGTCTTCCGGCAGGCCTATCCAGTTTAATTTTAAGATGTTTTTAATAATGTATTTGTTTTTATCTGTTTTAATGGTTTATCTATTTTATTGTTTTTATATTTATATTTAGTGTTGTTCCCCGTCTCGATCTAGATGGAGAGGCGGGTTAGAAATGAAATAAATAAAATAAAAATAAAATAATTGACCATGCTGGCTGTGGCGTATTGGAGTTGTAATCCAACACATCTAGAGGGCATACAAACCTATGGTGCCACCACGCTTGGAATACTGTGTACAGTTCTGGTCACCATACCTAAAAAATGATATTGTAGAGTTGGAAAAAGTGCAACTAAAATGATCAAGGGGCTGAAGCATCTCCCCTGTGAGGGAAAGTTTAGCTTGGGAAAAAAGGAGAGTAAGGGGAGACATCATAAATGTATACAAAATTATGCATGGTGTAGAGAATGTGGATAGGGCTACATTATTCTCCCTCCCAAAATACTAGTACTCGGGGTCATCCCATGAAGCTGATTGGTGGGAGATTTAGGACAGATAAAAGGAATTACTTCTTTACACAACACATAGTTAAACTATGGAGCTCACTACCACAAGATGTAGTGATGGCTACCAATTTGAATGGCTTTAAAAGGGGGGGTAGATAAGTTCCTGGGGGAGAAGGTTGTCAATGGCTGCTAACCTTAAAAGCGATGTGCTACCTCCAGTTTCAGAGGCAGTAAGCCTATGTACACCAGTTGCTGGGGAACATGGGTGAGAGGATGCTGTTTCACCGTGTCCTGACCGTAGCTCCAAGGTCAACAGCTGGTTGGCCACTGTGTGAACAGAGTGCTGGACTAGATGCACCCTTGGCCTGATCCAGCACTGCTTTTCTTACATTCTCATAAGGGTACCTAGGCTACCCTTGCAGTAGAGTGTTGGATTTGGACCAAGGAGGTCCAGGAACAAATCCCTGCTCAGGCAGAAAAACCAGGCTGTGATCCTAGTATGTTGCAGTTTCTCAGCCCAAGCTACACCTCAGACGGGAATAAAATTGGAGGTTATCACACTAAATGGGAGCGTTGGGAGTTTCCTTAAACCGAGTGAGTCCATTGGTCACTATAGCTCAATATTGTCTACTGGGGTAAGCAACTTGTGCCCCCTCCCAATGTTTTAGCTTACAACTTCCATCAGCCCTAGTCAGCATAGCCAGTGGTGTGGGCTGATGGGAGTTGTAGGCCAAAACATCTGGAGTTTCCCACTCCTGGACTACACTGACAGGCAGCAGCTCTTCAGGGTTTCGCACAGGAATCCTTCCTAGCCCTGTTTGGAGGTGCCAGGATTGAACCTGGGAACTTTTGCATACAAAGCATGTGCTCCACCACCCATCCGATCCTTGGAGGGGGACGAGGTTCATATATGAAATACATAAAATAAAGTTGTAGCCACAAGCCATCCATTGTCTGCTCACACAGTTCCATTACTGATTTCTTGATAAGCTACATGACCCCTCCACTTTCTTAATTTGAGTATTATTGTTTTCCCAAGGAGTCTGAAGAGATCGGAAAACTTGAAGACAAAGTAGAGTGTGCCAATAATGCTTTGCAGGCTGATTGGGATAGGTGGAAGCAAAGCATGTGTCTGGATATGAAGTTGGCATTTAGCGACATGGCTGAAAATAATGTCCACTATTATGAACAGGTAAAACACATTTTATATAAAAAGTTGTATGCAGTTGTGCGTTTTATTTATTTATTGCATTTATATCCTGCTTTTTTTCCTCCAAGGAACCATAATCCTCCTCTCCATTTTATCCTCACAACAAACAAAGTGAGCTTCCATGGTCGAGTGGGGAGTAGAACCCGGTTCTCCCGACTCCCAGTCCAACACTTTAGCCACTACACCACACTGGCATTTTGCTTATAAAAGTAATAATCTAATATTTAGGGTGGGCAAGAGTTGTGTTTAGAAGTGTAGATGCTGCTTTTTTTTCCATTATATCTGATTTGAATTACCTACTGTACGCTCAAAACTGTTTCTGAGTTCACTATCAACAGAGGGCAGTCTTGTTTTACAAAGCATAAGAATGTAGGCATATACTTCTCTTGCTTCAAGATTGCTGCAAGTGTATAAGGCAGGAGAGCTTTTCCTTCCAGGGCTGTGTAAATACAGAATTGCCAGATTTGATCAGCAGATCAATCACCCAGATTGTTCAGTTGTTTAATCGGCGTGGCAAATTTTAATCAATAGAGACAAGTTTTAATCGGATTGGCAGGTATTGAAGGTAGAGTGCAGATTCAAGAGACAGTTGCCATCTGCTTTTATTGGCCACCCTGCTGCTGCTGCGCTTTAAACAGCAACCAAATATGCAGAAATGAAGCTAATAAAACTTTACCCAATACTTTTCTCCATTATTTATTATTATTATTCATCACACTTGTTTGCTTTCCTTAATGCTATTTTGGCTCTCGTGAGTCAGTGGCTGTGTTTGCACAGAAAGACAAGCCAGGATTCTGGAGAGACCTGGCTTATCGTGAACGAAATGCTAGGGCGAGCAGACCATCTGTTTCTGCCTTGTTCCTCCACACTAGTGAAAACCAACCAGAAACTGAAAGCTTAACGTGTTTGATTTTGCCAGATTTAAAAAAAAACAGTTTTGTACTTGTTTGAATCTTGGCTTGTTTGGGATCAACAAGCCAGGTTCCATGGTTCAAACAACATACTACGCTTTCCATTTCTGATTTATTTAGCAATTGTGCTAGCAGGGGAGGAGCAAAGCAGGAACAAACTGAATCCTGGCTTTTTGATCTGTGCAAATGCAGCAAGTGTACTAAGAATGAAAAAGAAAATACAAAAGATAATATTTTGTCTAACAATGGACGTCGTAGGTGGTTGATTTCTACTTGATAAAAAATATAAGTAACGATGGCCACCTCCTTCTTGTATTTGAGCTTGTCTTCTTCTTCTTCTTCTTCTTCTTCTGGGGGCGGGGGTCAAACATGGTAATCCTAAAGTTAAATAGGTTTAGCTAGGTTTCTTTATAAATTAAATTAATTAAAAGAACCAAGAACAAATGAAGCTTTCATACAAAGAAAAACCCATTTTACCTCCATAAATTCTTTCTTATTGAAAAAGTGCCTGTGCCTGTTTAGACAGAAAAAAAATTCCTGCAATCCACAGTGTTCCAGTTTTAATAAGACTTTTTTTCCTATCTAAAGAGGCATAGAAATTGTGCCCTTTCTGTATTTTGTGATTTGAGTAGGGTTTGTTCGTTCATTCCTTTTTTAAGTAACAGTCTCCGTAACTTATATTTGTTTTCTTCTGACCCCTCTGCATTCTGTATGTGCAGATCATTTGGACAGAATGTCGTTGGAAAGACAGAGCTCTTGATAACCGGGGCTGCTTAATTAGCCTGAGAGGGGTACGGGGCATTGGCAGTCTGCTGTTCTAGGTCAAGATCAAAGCATTGCCTGTCATTAGGAAGATTTGTTGCTTCTTGACATTTCCTTAGCATTTTTCTATCCTCACATGACGTCTGAATTTTGCATCCATTCCAGGCCCCAAAGCTAGTCGTCAAACAGACGTTGTACTCTTAACAACATTAGACTGTTTGCAGACCAGTCTTGAGATCATTTTTTATTTTATTTTATTTATAGATGAAAAAGAAAGGATTTGCAACTAGGGATGCTGGAGAAATCCTCAAAGGATTTAAATCTGCAGCAGACTGGCTCTCCCTGCCAGCGTTGGCACCGGCTGGGAGGGCGGGAGGATTGTGCATGGCTTGCAGATTTTGTCTAAATTTTCTCTTTTGAAAATGGCAAGATAACATAAATTGTGTAATGCGAATTATGGCCACAATTTGTGCAAAAGAAGCTAATCACACCCGTAATTTGCACAAGATGTGCAAATTGCTTACACAATTTACATATCTTGCCATTTTTAAAGGTGTACATTTTCGACATCACAGCCACTCACCTGTCTGTCCTTCGGAGGAGGGATACCTTTGGAGTGCATTTTGTTGCTGCCCTCCTCCTCCTGTTCTATACAAGAACAACCTTCAAATTCAGTAAAGTAATCACAATCATGATACTTTAGGATTAATACAGCACTTTCCTTAAGTACTCAACGCACTTTACATTAGAGATTCCATCGATGTTTGCCAAGCTTCTGAACTTTGGGTGCTTGTAAATCCCCCCTCAACCAAGGGGAGAACATCATAAGCCCTGGAATTCTTCTATGGCTTGGATCAAGAACCATGCCTAGGAGGAATTCCTGGCTTCCCCATCTCTACCTGCTCTTGGCAGGAATCCCACTGTTAGCCAGTGTGAACAGGGCAACAGAGAGGAGAGAGACTCCCCTCCTTTCCTGCTCTTGCAGGATGCCCTAGCTGCCAGAGGAAGGGAGAAGTGACTGTTTGCCAAGGAGGAGGGTGCTGGCAAGGAGATTGGTAGGATGACAGTTTTTCATGCCCTTGGATTGGCTTAGGAAACTTTTCTGTGGTTCCCCAATTATTTTTTTCCAGGAGATATTGAAATACTCCTGAATGATATTGAAGAGAGCCTCAGTTGGATTACCCATCTCTACGTCATCTACATATTAGTAATTCTTCAATAACAACGTAGGCTATTATTGTTATTGAGGGCAAAACCAGTCTCTTGTCTACAGAAGCCTAATGAGTTCAGTGATGTTAAGATTTGAACCACTGATATCCTGGTTCATAATTCATTCTAACTCCAGGGTGGGGAAACTGTGGCCCTCCAGAATTATTGGACTCCAACAACCATCTCCCTCTCTCATGATACTAGAACCTCAGCTCTTCGATGAAGCTGAATGGTGGCAGATTCAGGGCAGACAAAATGAAGCAGTTCTTCATGCAGCACAGAATTAAACTATGGAATTTACTTGCACAAGATGTAATGATGGCCACCGTTTGGATGGCTTTAAAAGAGGATTGGACAAAATCCATGGAGAATAAGGCTATCCATGGCGACTAGTACTGATATCTATATACTGCTTCCACCATGAACACCACTTGCTGGGAACATGAGTGGGATGGTGCTATTGCACTCTTGTTCTGCTTTTAGGTTTCCCATGGGCAGCTGATTGGCTACTGTGTGAAAATAATGCTGGACTAGTTAGGCCTTTGATCTGATTCATTATGGCTCTTCTTATGTTCTTACATTCTTATTAGAATCAAACTGCAGACTTGTTTAATTTTTCTGGCTGTTGCAATGTTGTGTGTTCTTAGCACTCAGTACAACTTACCCAGGTGTACGAAGGGACAAGGTGATCCTCTCGCTTCATTTTTTAGTTACCATGGAATAGACGGTGATAACAGTATTTCAGATGCTGTATCAAGCCATTCAGGTATTTCTAAAATGTCATTTCTCCTTTGTTAAGACTGGGGTAAAGACGTGACCTTAGAATCGTTCACATCCTTTCTTAGGTACTTTTGCCTGCGGATTTTTGCTGTCAATCTGTCGAGCCCCATTTAGCTATTATGTAAGAACAGGTTTTATCCTCCTTAAGCCAGATTAATGCTGTCACTATGTGAAGTATTTCTTCAGAGTGTACCTATGAATTGAACTGCACTGAGCAGAATCGTTTCAAATGAGCTGCCTGTAGCTTTTTGTATTGTTGCTAGTAGCTAAGATTTATTTCTGCTCTGCACCAGTGGAATCTTCTTCTGGGTACTGTTTTCATTATGTTTTTCAAAATTTGGATCAAGAGTCCCAGCAAAACAGAGTGCCGTTGTCATCCCATTGAATTGTGTGTCAAAAGACCCATGGGATTGAATTAGGACTGTCAGTCAATTAAGAAATTTTACATTTTTTACAATGCAGTCCTATGCAGGTTTACCTATTTATTTCAATGAGACTTACTCAAGTCCCAGGTAAGCATGCTGGAATTTTGCCTGGGCAACAGCAAGTTTTGCTGTGTCTGGCCCCAGCTTCTGGCTTGTGATTTGATCCCTAGCTTCTGATTTCTTTTTCTGTGTAGTCTCTCCTTCCCCAGTTTGGTGCCCTCCAAATGCTTTGGACATCTACTCCCATTTTCCCCAGCCATCATGCCAATTTAGCATTTCACGTTAGAGATGCTACTGGTGTTTGCTGAGCTCAGTCCTCAAAAACAAACTTTGGGTGCTTTTAAACCACGGGAGAGCATCATAAGCCATGAAATCTGTCTATGGCTCATTTCAAAACACATGCCTGGGAAGAATTCCTGGCTTTCCTATAACCAACTGCCCTTGGCAGGTGCCCCAAACTCTGGCATGCTGTTAGCCAGTGAGATGGGGCAACATAGAAGAGAAAGAATCCCCTTACTTTTCTGGTCTTGTGGGTTGCCATAGCTGCCAGGGGAAGGGAAGGTTGCAGGGTGGGTGGGTGCTGGCCAGGAGATAGGGTGACAGATTTTCAGACCTTTGCATTGGCTAAGGAAACTTTTCTGTGGTTCCCCGATTATTTTTTCACATAGAATTTGGAAACTTTGAATGATTCTGAGAAGAGCTTTAGATGGCTTGCTCATTTCTATTTCACAGACACATCAACTCAGTAATTCTACAACAGCCTTCTAATGTAGGCTGTCGTCATCATCATCAGTCATATACTTTGTTCCACAAAGGAGATAATTTCAGAAATGACGAAAAAGGTGTTCACTGCTTTACTTCTAAAAGCATTCTTAACACCTGTCCCATGCTTGTGTGTTGCTACATCTGAAAGAGGTACCAAAACAACACATACCTTCATTTATTTCCCTAGTGCCGCTAATCTGCCAAGATGTAAATCTAGATTCAAGAAACTATATTCTTTGAATTTTTAAAAAATATTTGAACTCAAGTGTTGTTATGGTAGCAAGACCCTTACTAACCTGCTTGCGTGAGCAAAAATCACTACCAAGGGGTCACATAGGGAAGTTTTTAAAGGGCAATTGCTACTTCTTTTGCTTTCAAATCCACAGTGAATCAGTGCTAGTCTGAGGACAGAGGTAGAGTGAAAGACTAGATCAGTCTTCCATAACTTGGGCCCTCCAGATGTTTTAGACTACAACTCTCAGGATTCCTGAGGATTGGGATGATGATGATGATGGTGACAATTACCATCATCTACATTAGCGTGTGTAGACACTCTATGAGACAGCACCTTCTATCAATGGAAAGTACTTTCAAAACTCTAGGTGCTGTTTTTATTAAAACAAAATTTCATTCGCATTTTGGTATGCATTTCTCCTAATGGATGGATTTTTGTACAGATGTTTTGATCAGAGAACTGCTTCTCAAAATAGAGAGAGAAGTGTTAAAACTGAAAGATAATTGCATTCTCTTCTGTGTATTCATTTGAGAAGTATGAATTAAGTCCATTTATGATAAAATGTGAACCAAACAAATTTTCCCCAATCCCTAAAGATCCACTAAGGCTTTGCAGGACCAAGGGGGAATGCATTGATGGGAGTTGTTATCTTCCTATAGGCTGAGTACTGCCTTGATAGAGAATAGAACTCTTTCCTATAACATAGAGTTTCATTATTGTTGGCGTTATTGGAAGTGTAGACTTCCTTCTCTTTTGCATGAATGTGCCGTTGTTTTAAAATATTGCTCTGTCAAGCCATTTTTATATGATCGTGTTTACGTCTGAGTAAGCAGCTCAAGCCAAGCCAGCCCTTATCTGCACAATTCTTCAGTTAGATCCTTAGCAACGCTGGCATTGTTGGAAAAGATTGAAATCATGTCTTCTTAATTTACGTAATGTGTTTGCAAAAGGGGGTCTGCCCCAAAGCTGGTTGCTGATGCGTGTTGGCTGCACGCATACATAGGCCGGCAGAAAATTGGCCACTCCCAGAGATAACTTTGCCCCACTGGCACTGTGAAAGAGACACATAGGCAAAATTGGCTCATGACCCAGCAGTGATTTGCTATGTGTAAATGAGCCACCTTGGGCAGAACATAAGAACATGGATCAGGCCAAAGACATATTAACTCTGGCACTCTGTTCCCACAGTGGCCACCCGAATACCTATGGCAAGTTCACAAGCAAGACATGAGCACCTTCGTGCTATTGCCTCTGATACCGGAGATAATATATAGCCACCACGACTAGTAGCCACTAAAATAACCTTATTCGCCTGGAATTTGCGTAACCCTCTTTGGGAGGCGTCCCAGTCGGTGGCCACCATTTCATCTTGTGTTAGCGAATTCCATAGCTTTAACGATGTGCTGAGTGAAGAAGTGCTTCCTTTCGACATCTTCAGTCATGCGTTCAGCTGCCAGCGACCAAGTGTCGAGTGATCGCATGAGCAGAAGTCAGGCGCTGTGCACGCTTTGTGAACCATCCCTCAGAGGCTGTGTTGCAGGTGCCTGTTCTTGTATCTCCGCCACCCTCCAAAAAAGGAAACGAAAAGAAGCCCATAGTGGGAATTATAAAAACATGGACACACAAATGCAGCCTGCTTGGCAATCAAAAGAAGAGCATGCTGTTCTCAAAACAGCAGGTAACCGCCACGATTGTGTTTGAATCGCGTGCCAGCAGGGCCTCTCCTAGGAGAAGAACAGATGAGTTTTATGCTCTTCTCCATAGCACTCCGTAACTATAATGTTTAATTCATCATTTCAGTGGATAGCTTCATTAGCAATCACGGCATCTTGCTTGAAGGGGTGTTACTACGTCCAGAGAGACTTGAGCAGTTTTAAGGCTAGATGAAATCAGACGGGCTTAAAAACACTTATCTATCTAGACTGTTAATTTCATTGGGAGATGATATCGTTGGACAAGGTTTCCAGCGTGGGAGTTTGCACAGCCACTTGTTTGGGGTGGGGTGGCGGGGAATAAGCTTAAAATAAGGTGTTATTCCCAAAGGCAGCTTTGCGATAGCGGAAACTGCTTCCATTCATGTAAGGCAGGTCACCCAGGTTTGCCAGTGCCCCTTATCTACTGCACCCCTCCATGTCATATCCCATACTGTTCCAGGTTCCCCAGCCCTCAAGGGCAGCTTTCCAGAGGGCACAGGGGGCTGCAGTAGGTAGGTGAGAGCAGTGAAAATTGGGCACCCCACCGTGTGCAAGCAGAAAAGCTTTCCGCTTGTGCAAAGCCGGCCGACCCCTTTATCAGAGGTTCACTCTTCAACCAGACAGGAGAGGGCTTTCTCAGCTGCAGTGCCCCCATGATGGGTTACCCTCCTTAAAGAGGATGGTCTGGCACGTGGGCTGCATTCTTTGGGGCACCAGGCAAATTATTTACCCAGGCATTTCAAATGTGTTGTAAATCCCATATCTGCCTTTAAGGAATGTCTGTGTTGATTGATTATTGTTCTTTGTATTATGCCACACATTTTGGATGCAAACCACAATGAAATCTTAAAAGAGTGCCTACACCTGGGGTGCAGAACTCCAGGCCTTTAGAGGTCAAAGTCTGGCCCTCCAGGGTCTCCCAAGAAGGCTAAGCCCCTCTTCCCCAACCATCGATCATTTGGTGGTTTCCTGGCTTTCGTGCAATTTCTCCCATTCTAAAAAGTTGAAATGCCTCTCCTAAGGCTCAGTTACTGTCAGTAAGAGCTTTAAGCCAAAATATGCTGGTATTTTAGTATTATGTGCCCTGTTCCTTTTGCCTTCAGCCCTGCCCACCTCTGGAACGTGACTTTTGAAAGTACTTCTCTGAAATGAAATTTGGCCCTCGGGATAAAAGGGGTTCTGCACCTGCATCCGTATGAACAAGCCCATGCATTGATCAGCTACAGAGGCCCCGCTTGTATGCCCACCAGTGGAAATAGTTAGCTTCGTGGGCATGAGAGACAGGGTCTTTTCAGTGGTGGTCCCATACTCCTTCCCAAGAAGGTACAATGAACTCGCTGCCTACTTTCCTCTAGGTAGGGCCTCAACTTTGTTTTAGACTGCTTTTAATGACGAGGTAGGTTGATGTTTCTGTTGCTTCTTGTTGATTTTCATGGTTGTGTGTAAGGATTATTTGTAGCTGGTGGCCAGCCTGGAATATTTTATAGTGCTCTTTTTATTTGTGTTTTTAAACATTGATGTTGATGTTTGTTTTTGTACACCATCTTGGAATAATTTGATATTTGTAAAGGTGACTTAGGAGTCTTTTAAATGAATAAAATAATGAAATCCAACGAGCATCAAGGGCAATAAATAAATAAATAACACTTTTTTTAAAAAAAAATCAATGGATCCAGTTAATTATGTTTGTAGCCTGCCATTCACCAAAGGGTTATCCCATTTTCACCCGTCACAACAACCCTTTGAGAAAAGAGGCTGAGGGTGCCTCTACAAGAGCAATTTAAAGCTCTTTCAAAGCGCATTACCGATTTTACCTCCACAGGAACGGAACGCAAATCAGGTTGAGGCGTTTTTTCTCTCCTATTATGCGCATTTTCGAATGTGCGTGAAATAGCGAGTTTTAATTTACCTCAGGAGTTAAAGCGCCTTATGACCATGTACACAAGCGATTCTTCGCATGTAAACACCTTTAAAGCGCGTTTTATACAACCGGTAATGCGCTTCACTGCTTCCCGTGTATAGGGATTAGGTGTAAAAGTGATTGCGAGAAGATGCGCATAATCGGCCAAGCGGGCGTCAAACTGAATACTTGTAGAGGGGGCCTGAGAGAAAGTGACTGGTCCAAGCCCACCTGGCAAGTCTCCCTCATTCAGCTCCACACATAAAGGCTTGGGCCAGGGGTGGGCAGGGGGAAGCGGGGAGCGTTTCATCACAGGAGATACCCAGTTGGTACTCAAAGCCTTGGTGTGACCACATTTCATACAATAATTGCAGTAGCAATGGGCACACTATGTGGGGAAAGTGAGGAATAGTACTTTGAGCGCTTGGGAATTTGATATGCTTACATCCTAAGTGTAGCCCAGAGTGGAGACATGTGGAGGACTTCCCCCACAACAAATGGATAACGGAGTAGCATTTATTGCACAAAAACCTAGTAAATTGCTTTCACTGGAGGGTGAATGTCAGTCTGTATATGCAGGCAAAGGAGAGCCCACTGTGTGGCCCCAACGGTCATAACCCAAATACTTTATATATTTATTTAAGTAATTTAGGGCCCAACATTGAGAAGAAGAGTTCAGAATTAGAACAAGGTGTCTGAAATACGGGGCGGAAGGGGCGTAGCATCAGCTATCCTTTAGGTTTCATGAAAAGGTTTGTTACATCTCTTTCATCGGGACATGCCTAAGGAAGCTATTCACCTGGGCCTCTTTCTTTCCCCTTCACTTGCCTGCTGACTTCTTCCATCTGCTCCCTGGATTGCTCTATCCTAACATTTCAGACATATAATAACAGTGAATTGTAGGTTTTACTGGTTCTCCTATAATATTTCCCTGGGACTCCATACTGTCAGTTCCTACTGACTTTCATAGAAACACGGGAAGCTGCCTTATACTGAGTCAGACCCTTGGTCCATCTATCCCAATACTGTTAACACGGACTGGCAGCAGCTCTCCAGGGTTTCAGGCAGAAGGTGTTCCTGCCCTATGTGGAGATGTTGGGGATCAAACCTGGGACCTTCTGTATGCAAAGCTGGTGCTCTACCAGTGAACTAAGGCTCCTCCTTAACACCCTGAACTTACCCTCAGTATTTCACTGTAAAGCATATATTTATGGATAGTAGAGAAGAGGCATGCGAACCTGGGGCCAGCCCTTCACATGTAAAAAGTATGGGCTGCACTGCTGAGCTATCGATCCAGATTGCAATGAAAATTGAGTAACCAGGTCTAGTACACCTGTTGTCCCTGGTGGCTATTTGGGTACCAGGTTGGTGATCAGCAGACGTTGGAGGTCCCAGCTATACATAGAGCAATTTCAGTCATCAGATCCACTGCATGAGATCACTGCATATCAAAATGAGCACGATATGACATGAGCTAAATACGAAGTGCCGTTGTTTAGAATGACAATGTTAAAATGGCTCCTTTATCACTGACAAAACGGAGGTTTTAAAATTAAAATCACAGTAAGTGACTCGTCTTTGAAGCAACAATACGGCACGGCCTTTCGAAGCAAAGATTTAAAGCCTCTTTTACTTACATAAGTTATTCAATTTTTAAAGCTTATTCTCATTTATGTAACCAAATGTGTGTTCCCAAATTCCAATGCTCCTGCAGCTTATTTTGTTGTCTGAGATCTGAGCGCTGCTCCAGCTGACAAGATATATAATTAACTACACCAATACAAAAGTAGGTCTCTGTGCCTCAGGCTCTAGGCCTTTCTTCTCCAGAACATCAGCTGCAGAAGTGACATTACTTTCGAGGCGTGCATCTCAGCTGCTCTGAAATTATTTTCTTCCAGTCCCTTAGCACGAAAAGGAAGAGGGTTGATTCCACATCAAGGATCATTAACGCAAAATAACCATCGTGAGTACGATGTTAAGAGGATATTTAATTTACATTTGTTGGATTGGATTTGTAGTTTAGACTCTTACTACTCATAAAACTGTTATGGGTCACAGCGAAAAGAGAACTACCCAGAAATGAAATGGCGAGAGTGTGTCTGAAATTGCACATCGTATCCAAGCATGATTGCAAGTTACAACATACAAACTGCACCATCAGTTTTAGGAGAGGGGCAGGGAAAACCTGGAAAGTGTTTCAATATTGCAGACAGCTGTGTGTACAGTTCATTAGCAACTATGTTAATTATGCCATAATTCTGTCTGGAGCATTCGCAACGATCATGAAGTATTTAAGAATGGGAAGTAATTTCTGATCCAGTGGAGTGAATATTAGATGTGCTATGCTGAGCTGAGATCAATAAAGTACTCCCTTGGCTTATGGTATGTGGTATGTGAGAGCATTGCAGCCTTCGCTGCAGTTGTGGCAAGCTTAGAATTTCCCAGTCCATGGTCTCTCTTTATGGCTGAGATAGGGTGACCAGATAAAATCCAGGTTAGGGCTCATGTAACTTTAACAGTTGTAGAGAAAAGGGAATTTCAGCCAGAGTCATTTGTATGCAGTTAGTTCCTGGTGAAATTCCCTCTTCATCACAACAGTTAAAGTTGTAGGCACTATACTAGAGTGACCAGATACAAAAGAAGACAGGGCCCCTGCAACTTTAACTGTTGTGATGAAGAGGGAATTTCACCAGGAACTAATACAAATGACACTGGCTGAAATTCCCTTTTCTCTACAACTGTTAAAGTTACATGAGCCCTGACCTGGATTTTATCTGGTCACCCTAGGCTGAGAGATGTTGGAGACCATAATCAAACTGGGACACATGCACTTTGTATCCCTGTTAGTCAGTCTGGAATAGATGTGGTCCCCATCACCCCAAAATTTGGGGGAACTACCCAAAATGTTTCTCCTTTTTTTAAAAAAAAAATGCAACCAAAATGGCATCCTGAGCTTTTAAGGTACCAAAATGGTCAAAATTAGCTCTGTAGCTGCTATGACTACCATTTTGTTTTTTATTTTGTTTATATTTCATTTCCCAGTTTGGGCACCCACAAAGAGGGGTGAATCCAGTCCAGGTGGGTGGCAAAATGCCCCCTTGGACCTCCCAAGTTGTCCACTCCTGCTATACACACTTATTTGGGAGTACCTCCAATTGAACCCAATGGAGCTTACTTCTGAGGAGGTGTGGATTATAGTGCTGGCTGGAGTTTTAGGGTCATCCATTAAAAAAGTAAGTGCCGGTGAACTCAGTAGGACTTACTTCCAAATAAATATGCGTAGGATTGGGCTGCGAGGCTTGAATCCTAAGCATACTTCCTATTGAACTTAATGTGTCTTACTTCTGGGTGTAAACTTTAAAGAGAGCATGTCTTTCTCACAGGGCACATCACAATGAGTGAAAATTGCAGGGCTTTGCTCACAATGGCTGAATTCGGACGACACAATAATCAACTGTGGGGGGGGGAACAATAGTCAGTTGTATTGACTATCGTGTCGTCCGAATTCAGCCAATGAGCGTTACTTTTCTGGCTATATGAAAATCACAGGCAAGAAGAATTTTCTAAAACTGCTGGGCACAATTCGGAAAATGTTAAGAATGTTGTTTTTATAAGCAAAAGTTTTAAAAGCAGTAAGACATTTACTTATGTATTTATAATCACCATTGTAATCATTTGGAAGTTAGGCACTCCCTGTGCATAGTTCTTGTGCTGAGGTTCAGTGTCCAGCAAGCATCCAGCAGCATTGCTCGGCTACTACATCGAGGCAATTTTATTACGGGATTGGGGTGGTCAGGGCCAAGCACAGATAGACATGCTAAGGCTGCAACCCTGTGCACTCTTACTTTTGAATAAATCCCATTTAATTCAGTGGGACTTGCTTCTGAATAAAGATATGTAGGGTTTTGCATTGAATGTATTCAGGGAGACCCTAAAGATTCATACAGCTGCTTTGAACCAGCGCTCGGTTTATCCCTTTGCATAATCTCCATTGCTGTTGCATTACATCAGGCAGGAAGACATCTCTAGCACCCCAAGGCACACAGAGCTTATTGGAGCACTTACGTTTTAGCTTGATTTTGCCCAGAGACAGCTCACGGGTCACTTTTTTGTCCTCCTCTTACAAGAGCTACTTTTGCAGCCCAATCCTTTATGTGTCTACTCAATTGTAAGTTCAGTTGGGCCTGCTCCCAGGTAAATGGGCATAGGATTGTATCTGTATTTAAACATTTGCTGCTTTCTGTTTTTGCCACCTTTCTATGCAGGAAATAAACTGGAAGAGGAAATAAACTGAACTGAATATAACTGGGGAAATGGCTTCATTCCTTTCTCTCTTGAAGCAGTTTAGTATGCAGAGTTTCACTGCCAGAAGGCACAAGGTTGTTCACCTTGGCATGGAAGGACTGACAAAGCTCTCGCTTTTCCTCTTTGAGGTCAATTTCACACATTACACATCATCCAAACTAGGTTCGTCAGTGACTGAGCCCAGACTCTGGAACTCCCAAGGGGAGACCTGTCTCACCCCTTTATTAATGACTTCCCAGAAGCAAGTGAAGACCTCCCTCTTTTGGAAGGCATTTAGTGTGTAATTTTAAATGTGCTGTTTTAATCAGCCTTTGTTTTTTAAATATTTTAACTATTTAACCGTTGCATTATGGTTTTCTGCTGCTGGTTTTGTGCTTTATGTTGTGTTTTAAATTGGAAAGATACTTTTAATTGTTACGTTATTGACTTTCTGTAAGCTGCCTGGAACTCTTTGGAGATTAAGTGGACTATGAATGTTTTAAAAGAAATACAAATAACTAAAATAGACACTCAAAGGGGAGCCACATCCAATTGGAGCTCCATAATCTGTGGTAATACATGAGTGTGTTTGCAACCACATCCATGACATTCACACTGTGATCCTGTTCAGATGACATTCTAACCCACACTGTCTAAGCATTTTGAGCTAACCGTTATTATTATTATTATTATTATTATTATTATTAATTACACTTATATACTGCCCCATAGCTGAAGCTCTCTGGGCGGTTTACAAAAATTAAAAGTTTTAACACTAAAAAGTCACTATACAAAATTTAAAACCATAAACATAAAATAGCTGACATTAAAACACTTTAAAACATTTTAACTGTTAAGCCTGGCCACAATATCAATCAAAACCTAGGCTGACCATATGAAAAGGAGGACAGGGCTCATATAACTTTAACAGTGGTAGAGAAAAGGGAATTTCAGCCAGTGTCATTTGTATGCAATTAGTTCCTGGTGAAATTCCCTCTTCATCACAACAGTTAAAGTTGCAGGGGCCTGCCTTCTTTTGTATCTAGTCACTCTAGTATAGTGCCTGCAACTTTAACTGTTGTGATGAAGAAGGAATTTCACCAGGAACTAATTGTATACAGATGACACTGGCTGAAATTCCCTTTTCTCTACAACTGTTAAAGTTACATGACCCCTGTCCTCCTTTTCATATGGTCAGCCTAATCAAAACCTCAACTTGAGATGTTAAAATGCCTGGGAGAAAAGAAAAGTTTTGACCTGGTACCGAAAAGATAACAGTGTTGACGCCAGGCGGGCCTCATTGGGGAGATCATTCCATAATTGAGGGGCCATCACAGAGAAGGCCCTCTCCCTTGTTGCTGTCCTCCGAGCTTCCCTCGGAGTAGGCACATTATGGCTTAGTGTGTCATATGAACCATTCCTAACCATGGTGGCTACATAACCATGGTTTGAATACACTCACTAACCATTTGCTGCAAAAGGGTTAGCGGCCTAACCATTGGAAAGATAAAAGGTCCTGTCATCTGAACAGGGCCTTTATCTTTCCAATGTGCTCTTGAAACATCTTTAGTCTACAGCATACAAACACATGTGAAATGGTCCACCATATGAAAAGGAGGACAGGCCTGGTCTTCATCACAACAGTTAAAGTTGCAGGAGCCCTGCCCTCTTTTGTATCTGGTCAAGAGGCCAGGGCTCCTGCAGCTTTAACTGTTGTGATGAAGAGGGAATTTCACCAGGTGCTGCATGCGTACAAATAACACCTGAAATTCCCTTTTCTGTTACAACTGTTAAAGATACAAGAGCCCTGTCCTCCTTTCCATATGATCACCCTAACCAATGAGATGGTCCAGACAAATCTGGAAAAATTCCAGGCACCTAGAAATGTAATGTAGGCGTGTGTAGGGGTTGGGCTATTTTTACACCACTTTCTGTAAGTGTGTGCCTAAAAGTCTGTTCCTATTTTCCCCAGAGAGGAAGCCTATACATTAGAGTCATCTTTTTTCTAATCTTGGCTCATCTAATCATAAAAGAATATTAATAGCAGGAACTATGAACCTTATAGTCTAAGACAACAGAGCTTGCTCTGACCCACATGTAGACCTGGATGCCTGTGGCAAAGCCAAGTGTTCTGTACCCCCAGAGTCTTTGCTTGCAGGTACCACTGATGAATTGGGGAAACAACAGGTGCCTGTGCTTTTGCACGGGAAAGCAGGATGATTTAAATACCTTTTCCTAAACTACTTCCTTCCTGGTGGCGAGTATTAATTGACCCTTTAAAGCAGTGTGGTAACATCACTCATCATGATAATAATCAACATGGGCAGTTGTAAAGTAGCTACAATAAGCAGCCATATAGAACTGGATTTTCTAAACACAAGGTAAGTCAGCAACTTGCCAGTATAGCTCTATGTAGCACACCACATCATTCCTATGGCTGTTAAACAGACATACTCCTTTGCTTTTATTAGATAAATCAATGAATCCTAAAATTTCACTCCATTGCCTGATTTATGACATGCACCTCAAGACTTCTTTATAAGTTTGCAAAAGTTTAAACTTAACTTTCTCCATTTTGTTTTCAGTGCCTTGCTACCTGGGAGTCCTTTTTGACATCACAAACAACCACAGACATTCACTTGGAAGAAGAACCTGAAGACCGGTCTTGACTTCCTCTTATGAGGAACTGATAAATCTTCCTCTGAAATGTTGCCAGCCAAAGAAGTGCTCTGTATATGAAGTCAAATCCATTTATTCCATATAACTGTTAAGATTCAAAAAATATGTGGAGAGCAAGCTTATTGAAGTCTCAGGTATTCTATTGTCCTGGATGTATTTGAATAGTGGTGTGTGTGTGTACACACATACACACACATAGTATACAGAGAGAGAGAGAGAGAAGGGGAGGGAGAGGGAGGGAGATCTAGTTTGGATGTAACACTAAACGCCGGTTTAGCATTATGAGTACAAGCCTCACACTCAAAACACCCCCTTCTGTCCTCCAGTGCAACCATAAGGAGTAGGCCAGAAGCTGCCTTTTTAGATAACCATGAACCAAACCCTAAATTGTATGATAGGGTGACCATATGAAAAGGAGGACAGGGTTCCTATATCTTTAACAGTTGTATTGAAAGGGGAATTTCAGCAGGTGTCATTGGTATGCATGCAGCACCTGGTGAAAGTCTCTCTTCATCACAATAGTTAAAGCTGCAGGAGCTATAATAGAGTGGCCAGATACAAAACAGGGCAGGGCTCCTGCAGCTTTAACTGTTGGGATGAAAAGGGATTTTCACCAGGTGCTGCATGCATACAAATGACACCTGCTGAAATTCCCCTTTCAATACAATTGTTACAGATACGTGAGCCCTCTCCTCCTTTCCATATGGTCACCCTATTGTATGACCCCTATGTTATGGTTAATCTTAACCATGGTTTGTTGAAACTAGCTTCTTAGAAGTTGGGTTGTTTTAACAAAGCATAGTTAAGATTAACCACAGTTTATCAGGTTCCAGGAACATGACAAACTGAAGTTAATCTTAAAAAAAATCAGAAGTGAAAGCTTCTAAATGTCACACACACCATAGGAGGACAGAGGAGGAGGAGGAGCACAAAAGCCCAAGGCTTACTTATGCTCATTCTCATAATACTAAACTATACTTTAGTGTGATGTCTGAACTCGGGCACTCACACAAATATATAGGAGAGAAATATGGTTTCCAACACTTGTGCATATATTTAGGGTTTTTAAAAAAAAAACAAAATACTTTGTAATTTGGATATAAAAAAAAATTAATGTGTAAAAATAGCTCAATTTTAATAATAAAACACTCAAGAAGAATATTTCTTTCTTAACGTTCTCTTTATTCTCATTGGTACAGTCTATTTAGTATGCTTTGGGGGTTTATGGCACTTTAACAATTTTCAAGTGAAATCCTCCACTCTGCATTGAGGAAGAGGGTCAAAACACATCTTTTTCATTTGACTTTTTAAATTGTTATGCTTTTAAAGATTTTTTTAAAAAAATTGCTATGTCCTTTTTATGATTTTTGTTTTCTGATTTTTTTAAAATCACTGGTTGGTTACAGAAGGGCAGTATTGAAATGTATCTGGATTTGCACAAGTCGGAATAGCCTTTAGTTTGATATACTGAACCCTTCAAGCAAAGTTACAGAGCTGTCCAAGTGGGGCACATTGAGCCCCCACTGTTTAAGTGAAGCCACAGCCACCCCTAGGGACAGTCCCTGCACCCACTATAATCTCCAAAGGGAGGAGTCTGCCCACTCCATTCCCCTGTTGAGAGGGGGCTGCCCCACAGAAGGGGGAGGGGGAGCCATTTAACTCTACCCTCAAAGTACATCCCCTCTCCCCAACTTCAAACTGTTTTGAATGCAAAGCTATGTGCTGGTTAGGAAAATCTGCTACCTAGTGAATGAAGATGTTATTGCAGGCTCCTACCACATGGACACATCTATATTAATTAAAAGTAACCAAATAACCTTGAGGTGCACACCACTAGGGTCCCCTTAGTATTCATGTCAGGTTTCAGGTGTCTAGGGCTCATGCAGTTGGAGCTATGGCACTAACAGTCACACATCCTCTATTATTATTATTATTATTATTATATTTCGCTCGTGTTGGTTTTGCTAGATGGACATGACGGGCTTTGCCAACTCATGCTGTCTTTTACAGATTCTGGGATTTCCTGACAATTGAGCATGTTTTAAGTATGACTGCTTTCTGGATGGTGGTGTGGATGTATTTTGGTAGGCCCAATTTCTGAAGCATTTCTGTATAGTTTTTGGATGTGATGCAAGTGACTGATGTGACTAATGGGATAATTGTGACCTTTTCCTATTGCCATAGTTCTTTGACTTCCATGGGCAGTGGTGTATATTTGTCTCACTTTTTCTCTTCCTTTTCTATAACATTTTTGTCATTAGGTATTGCTATGTCAATGAGGTATGTGTGTTTTTCTTCTTTGGCTATGACCATTATGTCTGGTCAGTTGCAAGGTATTTTCTTGTCGGTATGAATTGCTCTGTCCCAGTATATTTTATGATCTGCATTTTCCAAGATTGTTTCGAGTGAGTATGTATAGTATGGTGTAGGTTGATTGATGAGGTTGAATTTGATGGCCAGGTGTTGGTGAATTATTTTTGCAGCTGTATTGTATCTGTACATATAGTCCATTCCTGCCAAAATTTTACATCCTCCTGTTATATGGTCTATTGTTTCTTGGAATTGATGGCATTTCCTACATAAGTCTGTTGTTACACTGTTGTATTTTATGATGTAGTTTTGGTAGTTCTTGGTTGCTATAATTTAATCCTGTATGGCTATTAGGAATCCTTCTGTTTCTGGAAATAGCTCACCCTTCCTGAGCCATTCGTACGATTGTTCTTTGTTTATTTGTGAGTTCTGTATTATGTTGTAGTGCTTCCCACGGAATGCTTTTTGTGCCCATTTTTCTTCTCTGCGAGTGTGAGTTGGCCTTTGTTTTGTAGTACTAGATTGAGTGGGGTGTTGTTGTTGTTATTATTATTATTATTATTATTAGCATTGCAATGAACTTTTCACTGCTAGACAGGATATAAATGTTGGTAACTGCAGATTCCACACTAGTTAGTCTGACATGTCTGACACTAGGAGATAAAATTATTTTTAATTTAAGGTTGTAAATAAGTTCTGTTCCTGTCAAACAGCTTTATTTAAGAAGCCATTTTTAGTGTTTGTATATGCCCTCGTGTGTGGGCACATACATGTGCCCACACACAGAGAGAGTGTTGTTCTTAACGGAATGCGCTATTTCCTTTTCAAATGATGAGATTAATCATTAGAAACAAGGGCTGCAAACCTTAGATGGTGTGTTACTAGATTCAGTGAGTAAACGCCGATTAATGGATGGTGGCAAGTTTTAATTGGTGCTGAGGGCATTGTGTGTTTGAGGGGAGCTGCTTTAGTCCTGGCATGTGTTTTAACAACAGGTGGTAGTTTGTGTTGATAAATGATAAAACGTTTTACATTTCCTTTATCATCTCAATCAGGTGCCTATACTGAAATTGCCTATATAAGGTGTCTGTAAGAAATTTGCTTAAATTGCATCAATTACTAATCTGCCTTTTAACTAACGGAGCAATTCTACATGGAGGAACAGGGGCAGAACTGAAGATAGGGGATCTCTCCTATCCAAAGCATTGCCCAGACGTACACCAACAGGGAGGAAGGAGTGGCATTTCAGCTGTGTGTGTTTTTCCTTTTTTGACCCTTCCCCCACCCAACCTTTTGAATTCCATCCCACTGATTCCAGTAAGAGGAATTAATCACCATGGTTAGTATAAATTTTCTGCTGGTTTCAAGGAATGGGAAGACATAGGATCATTTGGATCCAAACCTTCCCCTTCCTCTAATCCTTCCTTGACATGCCCAAGGAACACCCTCTTTTTTTTTCCTGTACTGATGTCAGCGCTCAGATGCCAGTAAGACAAGTTTCCGTGGTGGCTGAGAGGGTGTTTCTGAGGTCAGATCTGTCTATCCGATGACAGAACTCTCCCTCTCTGCCCTCAGATAGGAAGATCTGAAACATCCCAATTAATCTATTAAAGAGTATTTAACCTGTAGACAGCCCTAAAAAGGGTGCATTCCTCTAGCTAGTAACACTTTGACCAAGTTCGCATGATCACAGAAGGAATATTATTTCCCCTTCCCCTGCATGCCAGTTGTGAACCACCTAATTAGCATAGTTATCCTCACAGCGCAGGTAGGTAGGTGGCTGCAGTGGTTCACAAACCACCTGAAAACCATTGTTTGTTCTAGGGTTGCTGGGTGTTTCTAAACCAGCCAGCTACCTTTGCCTGGTTTGGACATCATGACAACCCATGCCTGGCAAGGGTAATTATGGTAATTAGGCAGCTCACGACCAGCACAAACAGGAAGGTAAAACAAGCCAACGTAGCTTATTTTCCCTCGGTGATCGTGTGAACCCACCCACAATGACTCCTCGATGTCACTTGGATTTATGCACAATGAATTAGCTAACACAACTGCAAGAAGACCTGAGAGTTCGTCCTTTCTTCTGTGTGGTACAGTTGTGCCGTGCAAGTGATGTTTTAGGGTAGAATAGGGCAAGGCATCTATACGGATGGGCTGATGGTACAAAAGACAGTTAAAAAAACACAGCTGTCCAGGGCTATTTCTTAGTATCCAGGGGTTCTTGTAGCTTAAATTAGATGCAGTCTTCAAACCAAGAAGTGTCCTTTGTAACGTACAGGTACATCCACGTTTTCAGGTTCAAAATTTGCTATACAAACCCTTCTCCATTGGTGCAAACCAGGACTATGTTTCTTTGAAAAATGTGTGCCTTGTTATATTTTCCTAATTCCCATTTCTGTTTTCATTATTCAGCGAAGCTGTAAATTAGGGAAGAAAGAATCTTCTTAGTAGCCCACAAAGATGGAGCTTTTCTGCATTACAGCATTGCCCATTCTATAACCTTCCTTCTTCTAATACTCCCTCATGAATTATTCCAGCCATTTCTTGTTCTCATGATTCATTTATAGTATTACATGGTATAGAGAAGTGGGGAGGTTGGGCATCAAACTACCTCTTGTATGCTTTTTTAAATGTTTTATTTTATTTTTTAATATGTGGTTTTATACTTTATGGCTTTTCTGGAGTCGTTTTCTGACAATTCGTTGCTCCTTTAGTCCTGTTTCTGGAGATTCATTTCTTGAAGTATTCTTGGGTACCAACATTTGTTTTTCCTTAGGCCGCAGCTCATGCATTTCAAGTGCTCTGTTAACACCCCAGCCGCCAACTTATTTTCAGGAAAATGTCCTTATATGCTACCTCTTTTGGTTAGTTAACTTCAGGCTGACACTTTAAATGGTTCTTAAATATAATTCTGAGGCAGAAGCAAACTAAGAGAATACACAATCCCACCCTGCTGTTGAGAATTCCAACATCGGAGCCTCCAAAATTTCCAAAGCCCTGCCAGACTCTTTCCAGCAGAGCAGATGTAATGAAGGAGCCAGATTTTATTGTTTTTCCCTTCTGTGAAGATCTGTTTTCCCCTTTATATCATCATTCCCTTGGATTGATTTAGATCAGCTCCATGGCTGGTCCAAATGTTCCTCTGTCTTGGGGGACAGAGTCAGGGGTTGGGAGAGCAGTGAATCTGCAATCCTCTCCCCACCCACTGGCATATCATGACACGCCTCTTCCCTCCTCGAGGCTGGAGTTCTGCCCTTGGAAAGGAAGCCACCACGGAGGTTTCCATGGTGGATGTGATGTGATGGGAGAGGAGGTCCATCCACTAGGAGGTACGAGCAGATCAGCAGAATTGAGCTCACAGCAGGCTCCGCTTGCCTCTATTCTCAGAAGAATGAGAAGGGGCGCTCATGTGATGGGGCAGCCCTGGCCATATTCTTGTGACATCACTGATTTGGAAGTGAAATTGTTGAATTTTCCAGAAAGGGAAAAGATGTTGAAGATAGCATAACTACAACCAGATGAAACCAGAAGGAAGCAGCTAATGGACAGAGCAATGAGAGAGAGAGAGAGAGAGAGAGAGAGAGAGAGAGAGAGAGAATTGCTCTGTCCATATATATAGAATTGCTATGTGAAATATATATTTCACCAGACATAAACCCCAGTGAATTCTATTCAATGGGGGAACGCTCTCTGTTTTCCAAGCATGAAGAGGTAGCTGGTGTGCTTCTCTTCGCGCTTGCTGGGAGGGGGAGGGGGTGTGGAGCGCAGTTTAGGAACATAGGAAGCTGCCTTATACTGAGTCAGACCATTGGTCCATCTAGCCCAGTATTGTCAACACTGACTGGCAGTGGTTCTCCAGGGTTACAGTCAGGATTCTTTCCTCGCCCTACCCTGGAGAAGCCAGGGATCGAACCTGTGCATGCAAAGCATGTGCTCTGTCACAATGTGCTATAGTTCATCCCCTATGAACTCAGACCAAGAATCGAACTATCCTATGCCTCTGCAGACGCTGCCTGGTGGGCATAGGATTGCTCCCTAAATGACAAAAAATGTATTCTAGTGGAATTTCTTTACTTTATTTATCACAATAATGAATAAAAGGAGTAAATTTGGACATGGAAATAGAGAACAAAATCTGGACATTATTATTATTTATTATTTATTCCATTTATATACCGCCCCATAGCCGAAGCTCTCTGAACAACTGATTACGCTTCATGCTGTACACGCAAGCGTAGTCTCTCCAGATGATGGAACGTACATAAATGTCTAAAAACAATTCTGGAATCAGAGCATGAGGTCAGATTTCATTCCCTTCCATTCATTTACATTTTCCCCTCTCCTGCATTATGGATCTGCATTTGCACACTGACAAAACGCCGCAAAAAAAAAGTAAATCTTGACGTGATTATATGTGTGACTGCATTTTTGTGCAGCGTGACACTGATGTGCACCTATATGCTCTGGCACAACACAACAAAGATTTTAATGTGAACATACATTAGAGTAGGAGTAAGCAACCCGAGCTCCTCCAGATGTTTTTGGACTACACCTGCCATAATCCCTGATATTAAGCCATGTGGGCTGAGACTGATGGGTGCTGTAATCTAAAGCATCTGGAGGGCACCAGGTTGCTCACCGCTGCGTTAGAATCAAATTAAGCTTGCTCTTTGCACTGTATGACAATTAACATGCGCACATCTGTAGAACAGTGAGAGAAGGGAAGAAACAAATGAACTGAAGAAACGAAAAGCGGGGGAAATGGTGTAGGTACAGTGCTCTGTGTAAAATTTGGAAATAGCCCCCCCTCAAACAATTGATGATCCTTTATGGAGATGTAAAATTCCCAGAAATTTTGAAGCCATGGGGGGGGGGGGGGGGGGGTTCCCCAGGGGTTTTTCGGAAAAAAATGGAAATTTTTGGAAAAATTTAAAAAGATGCAATATTAGCAGGTTTTTTCAGATTGAAAGTCACTTTGTTACTTTAGGAACATAAAATGTGATTATGTATAAATTGGCCTGGCATAAAATTATCACGTTTGGTATATTCAAAGTACAGTGTAGTCAAACAATTATTACAAACTGAATTTACTTTTTAATTTTTTTCACTTCATTTGGTAACAAATGGAGCTACAAGCTCCTGAACTGTAAGGAAAACCTGAACTGTTAAAGAACCTCTTTGGTTTTGCCAGTTTATGAGGAACAGGCAAAAATGTTTTTTAAAGGAACCAGAAGAAACCATCAACATTAGTAACGAACACTTGTTACATATAAGAATGTCTTTTGTCATCCTAGTAGCATTTGGAAATGCATATTTCATTTGACAGCATTTGCAAATCAAATTTTTTTTCTCAGAAGTACTTGTAGTGTGGAAATGCCTCCATATGCTAGATGTTGGTCTCACCATTTTCCTGAGGGGGTGGGGAGAAAAATAATTTAGTAGCTAGCTGGCAAGTAAACACTAAGGTATGGTTGGGGGGGCAATAAAGAATAAGATTAGTAGGAATTAAATTATGATTTACATAAGGGTTATGAAAATAAACGAATGCAGCTTCGTTTAATTTTCTCAAATCAGATAAATTTAAACTCGAACCTTTCGATTAAGTTTACTTTCAGCTAGGGATGTGCACCGGATCGGACCCGATCTACGATCCGAGTCCGGTCCAGTGGGAAATCGGATAAATTATCCGATTTGCGATCCAACAGCTGGATCAACCGATCCAGTCCGAACCGATCCGAAAAGGCTCCGAACCGGTTCGGCGGATCGGCGGGCGCCTGCTGGCGCCCACCTCCGCTTCCATTGGTGGGCGCCAGCGGGCGCCCGCCGATGAAAGTGGACAGCGGGGGGAGGGGAGGAGGGGGGCGCTTACCTTTGAGGGATGTCTGCTCCCATCCAGCGCCGGCGGCTACTACCAGCGGGCTCCGCGGCCTGCTCCAGGGTGGCGCGCCGGGTGATGACATCTATCCGTGGGCGCCCGCGGCCGCCAGCGGATGGAAGCGGACGGCCCCAGGGGGGGTAGGGAGCGCGGGGGAGGGGGCTTACCTGCCAGGGCCGTCCACAGCGGACGGCCCCGGGGGGGGAATTAGGCCCCCCCTCACCCACCCGCCGCCATTTTTTCCTCATAGACTTGCATTGCAATGCAAGTCTATGGGGAAAAAAATGGCGGCCGATCCAAAAATTTCCGATTTTTGGATCGGGATCGGACTCGATCCGGTCCGGGGGGCCTCCGATTTTGTCCGAACCGATCCATGACAAAATTGGAGGTCCCAATCCGGTCCCGATCCGATCCGGGGGGTCCATGCACACCCCTACTTTCAGCCCCCTTTTGTTGCTCTGTACTTTCTTCCAGTCCTTTGTGGCCTTGACTAGTCAAGATAGGACAGAACCACCCACAAGCAAAAAAGAAACTGAAACCTTTTCCCTTCTCTTGTGACAATGGCAGTGCCCCCTAGAGGCAGAAATGCATATTGCTTTTGTATTTGAGAGTTGTAGTCTCTCAGTTTGCAATCTAGGACTTGCTTGTCCTTGGTTCACAAAAAGTGTAATCATCTGATACTGTAAATAGTTTTTAGAAATCATTTGGAGAAGTAATATATGAACACCTTTTCTTAAACATTTTATTCATCATGCTAAAAGAAAACATTCTATAATCCTTTTTTTCTTAATTTTTTTCAATTGTTCCAAGTTTTTGGGGGGGAAACAAAAAAGACTTTGGAAAAAAACGGGAAAATTGTTTTTTTTCTGAATTTTTCTGATTTTTTTTTCCCGGGCCTTCACATCTCTAATCCTTCATTATGGGCCTTTCTACACCTACAGGTGTAGAGGGAGGGAGGGGGACGATCCTGGACGTACCTGCTTCCGGGGTCGTTCCTGGGTGTCCGAAGTGGAAATGTGATGTCCCGGGACGTCGCACTCCTCGCAGGCGGCATTTAATGAAAAAAAACGTAAAGGAGCTGAGAGCGCAGCGGAGAAGGTAAGGAACCCCCCTGCATGCGCCCCCATCCCCATGGGCACGGAGCTGTGCCACGCAGCTCCATGCCCATTTCAGGTGCTGCGCTTACTCTCGGGTAAGTGGGCACCAGGTGGGAGGGCTGCCCACACCTCCTGCGGTCTCGGGACAATCCTGAGACTGCTTGAAGAATCGAGTTTTCCCAGAGTTTCTTCATTCCTGGGAAAACCTATCCCTGTCACCCCAGGTCCCCGGGAGTCCCTGTATGTCATTTAAACGCACAGGGAGCACCCTGGGACAACCCTGGGGGAAAAGGCCAGTTTAGAAACGGCCAATGTTGAAGCACTTTGGAAATAAGACCAGATAATTCAGGACTCCCAAAATATTGGGAGAAATTAGAATAATGAGAATTTTGGATGCATTGCTAATCCCTGGATTGGAGGGGGTGTTTGAAATGGCAACCAGCGACGTATTGGTTTTTTCAGAATGCAACTTGAGTTTCATTTTATATAGGTGGGTGTGGTGGGGAGAGAACTCCTTTGCTCCACGGCCTTCTACTTCTAGGTGTGCATTTATGTCCAAACACAGAAACCTGCCTTCGAGATGTGCCTTCAAATAACGGACACACAGCAGCATTTTGAAGGGCTCGAAAAGAAGAGAGCCCACCCCCATGAACTTGTCACAATACATTTTGGGCAATCACACCCTGAAAACGTACAAAGGGTCTGGCAGTTCATTAGCCTTGCTGATTCCGACAACAGCACAGACCCACACGGCTGCATTTCCTTCCTTTTCCTTTGATTTATCACTCGCTGGGCCTGGGACCAGAATTAGCTCCCAGCAGCAAAACCATCTGTCTGTATTTGTTCATTACATTTTGCAGAGGAAGAAAGTGGACATGGGTGGGAGTTCATACCCAGGAATCACAGTTCTAAAAACAGACACATCAGATCCTTGAGGTACAATTATCTTTCAGGAGATACATCTTTAAACAGAGCAGCCTAAATGTGTAAATAAATGCATATTTATTTATCTTTTTAAAAAATCTAGCTACTCTTCATTTTGAACCAATATTTGTTTCCAAGTGGATTTTTTATTTGCAGAGCTCTTGTCGCTTAACCATAAGGATCCTGACCCCATTTTGTTTGAATTGCTTCATGGAGGGAAATTGTTTCTCAGGTTGTTATTTTGCCTTGTGATGTAAGGGTTGCTATGGGAATTCTCCAGTTCCATTCCTCGGAGAGGCAAAGGCAGTCGTTGGCATGGCTGATGGAAATGATTGGTTTGTACATCCAGCTTAGTACTATGACCTCATGTGTGAGCAGGGCTTCCCCTTGCTTTACAACTCACGCCCTCTAAACGAGTCCTTTCCAATAGAGATTTTACGTTCGGCAGCCATCGGTTTGTTTAAATATATGTACATTTTGAGAGCAGGAGTGTTTGGCTCGGAGGCATATCTGTAGCAACATGGCTTTTGTGCCGCACACACAACTAGTCCTTGTCAGCAGTCTCCTAATGAGGGGTATGTGTAGCCAGAAGCCCTACCAGGACAAGGATACAAAAGGACGCCTCCAAGCTAAACTGTCTAGAGCTGTAGAGTGCTGCTGGCTCCTCTCCAACTCAGAAAGCCAGTTCCTAGGTTTTGCAGATGGAAAGCATTGGTAGATAGGGCTGGGGAAGGGAAATAAGCCATGGAATAGCTCACCCATCTCACTAGAGCACATGGATTTTAATACAGTAGATCAGCTGGCTAGGGCTAGTTCACACAAGTGGGACCTCTACTAAGTCTACTAAGTCTTTGGAACAGAGGTAGCTTGCCTTCTTCTCAGTTAGACCCTTGGTCCATCTAAGTCAGTATTGTCAACACTGACTGGCAGCAATGACTCTCCAGGGTTTCAGGTAGAGGTTTTTCCAGCCTTACCAGGAGATGCTGGGGATCAAACCTAAGACCTTCTGCATGCAGAGCAGAGGCTCTAACATTGAGCCACAGCCCCTGTTGCACTAAGGAGTGCTCCTGTTCAAGGTTCCAGTCCGGCAGCCATGCTCTCTTTTAGGATACTACATTCCATTCCCCCTCCCACTTGATTTCCTGTTCTCACCCCGTTCCATGGTCAGCATTCCTTTGAGCAAATTCAGTTCTGGTTGAGCTGTTTTGTCTTTGTTTTCTTTTTCCTAACAAATTTCTTGTGTGTCTGCAAATCTTGGGATCCCCCAAGCTTGCTCATTCCCCCTTTTTGGTACCCCTTAACTAGCCAAGCCTCTATTTGTCCTCGCTACCAATTCTGTCCTCCCCCCCACACACACACACATACACACAACATGTGCAGAGGACTTCTGGAAGAAGCCTCAAGGTTTGTTTTGCATTATGGTATGGAGATGATAAGAAAAATAAGGGTGCAATCCTATGCATTTTTTTTAGAGAAGTCCTACAACTCCCAAGGTGCTCCAGCCGGTCATGCTTCCTGGGGAATGCTGGGAGCTGTGGGAATTATTTCCAAACATGCATAGGGTTGTACCTTAAGTTTCTCTGCTGCTGTTTATCTTCCTCAAAGTGCTGCAGGAGTCAACAGACTTAGTCTAACTGCCCGGCCTTTTAGCAGGCACACAGGGCTTGGAAGAGAGGTGGAGTCTTGTCTATGTGCACAGAGGAGTGGCTAAGTTAAGAAACAATGTGAGGTTTTTCTTTTCTTATGCAAACAAATCTCAGTTCAAGAAATTTCTCATGTCTCTTTAAAGCCCTCTTTAAGAACATAAGAAGGGCTGTGCCGAATCAGACCAAGGGTCCTTCTAGTCCAGCACTGTGTTCAAATAGTGGCCAACCAGCTGCCCACGCGAAACCCACAAGCAGGACATGAATGCAATAGCATTCTTCCGCTCATGTTCTCCAGCAACTGGTGTACGGGAGGCACACTGCCTCTGATATCGGAAGTAGCATGTAGCCATAAGACCTAGTAGCCATTGATAGCCTCATCCACCATACAATTGTCCAGTCCCCTTTTAAAGCCATCCAAATTGGTGGCTGTCACTCCATCTTATGGAAGTAAATTCCGTAGTTTAATTATGTCTGTGTGAAGAAGTACCCCCTTTTCTCTGTCCTGAATTTCCCACCAATCAGCTTCATGGGATGACCCCAGGTTCTAGTTTTATGGGAGAGGGAGAAAAATGTCTCCCTATCCACATTCTCCACACCATGTATACTTTTGTACACCTCTATCATGTGCTCCCCTTACTGTGTTTGCTAGAGGGCTGGAGAAAGAGACAACTTCTTGCAGGAACTTTGGGGAAGGACAGAAATTCTTTGGAGCAGGAGAAATGCCTGCTGTGCATGTCCTTATCTAAATGTCTCCACTAGTGGGAATCTGACTCTCCGTCCCCTCACTGTAACTCGAGCGGAACTCCACAAATCAATACTATGAATCCAACCCACTATGTTAGGCAGCCCAGGGCATTGTGGGAGATTTAAAATGTGCCTGATGTAGGGGTCCAAGGCAAACATCAGTGCTGGTGGGCCTTACCAGGGCTCTGAGGCCTTTACAGCTCCCAAGAGTGCTGTGTGGCAAAGCTGGACCAACATCTTAGAACTGAGTCTAAATGTTAGACATCTAAAGACACCTTGCTACAGCAATTGCTGTTGCAGATTGTCTCTTCGGATCGATCCAGAGATTCGGACGCCATTTTAAGTGTTTTTCCCCATAGACTTGCATTGGGGAAAAGAAAAAAATGATAACTTCTTTATTTTTAAAGATATAAAAATGAAACTTGGGCACATTGCAGATAGCATGTAGGTACTCATGTGTGCCAAATTACAGACACAGAGGTGCAGGCGTATACTCGCAAGGAATCCTCTTCCTCCTAGCCTCCTATATAGAGGGAGTGCCAAAGCATCTCTCACTGTCTATGTTTTTCGAAACAATGTGTCTGCCTTGCAAGCCATTTGTTGCATTTTGGCTTCACAATTGAAATTCAAGACAATCTTGGGCTCACTGAGTATTGCTTTCATCATCAATTACTGCTGCTGACTGCATCTGTGTGTGGCTGCCTGCACCTGCACAGTTGTCCAGTGTTACATGTCTGGATTGTATCTTGAAAATAAGAAAGTTATTAGCACTTGTGGATTGCCTGGAAAATTGCAGTTTTAAAAATTCCTTGCGAGTAAACACCTGCACCTCTGTGTCTGCAATTTGGCACACATGAGTACCTACATGCCATCTGCAATGTGCCCAAGTTTCATGTTTCTGTCTTTAAAAATAAAAAAGTTATAGGCATTTCTTCTTTCCCCCAATGCAAGTCTATGGGGAAAAACTCAGGCCAAAGTGACCATTTTTCAAAATTTCATAGCCAGCAAATGCCTGCACCTCTGTGTCTGTAATTTCACACACATGAGTACCTACATGGCATCTGCAGTGTGCCCAACTTTCATGTGTGTATCTTGAAAAGTAAAGCAGTTATAGGCGTTTCTTGATCATTTTTCAAAAATTCATAGCCACTACACGCTTGCATCTATGTTTCTGAAATTTGGCACACATGTGTACCTACATGCCATCTGCAATGTGCCCAAGTTTTACTTTTATATCTTTAAAAATAAAAAAGTTATAGCCTTTTCTTTCCCCCAATGCAAGTCTATGGGGAAAATGAGGCATCCAAATCTCGCTTCGGATCTGGATCTGAATCGGATCAGGGGAGCTCCGAAACAATCCGGATCGGATCAGGCACAATTTGGACCTGACAGATCCGGATCCAAATCGGATTGGGGGGTGCACAGCCCTAGCATGCACCTACCTGGCTGTTTCTTCAAATGTGATTGGTTGTGGGGTAAATTGGCATCATCACAGTTTACTGCAAGCAAGAAAAGGGTTAATCCAACCAACTCAGCACATGTGCGGAAACAGTATGGTTTAGGTACAGATTGTGCATGCTCAGAAGCTCACAAGCAATTCTGAGCACAATAGCGATTTCATAAAAATGCCCATGCAAGCTTGTTAAAAAGCTGAACATTACGAATGGGCAAAGTATGAACAGTAAGATGACTAATTGAAAATTCAGCTGCAACACAAATCAGAATATTAGTGTATGAAAGGCAGTATTGATGTGCACTGATAACTGTTGGGGCACAATCCACATTCCATATATCACTCTCATAGTGTTACATCCCGCGTTTTATTCCACATTCGTAATGATTTCACACAAAGGTGTAGATCTGGCCTTAATTTCACTTTCTACTTTAGTGTTTCCAGTTCAAAAGATGTGGTTTTTGTTATTTGTTTCTGCAGCGGCGGCTGTTGATATGAATATCAGTTGTTCTACATCCCATAGCAACATACACACAAAGGAAGCCACCGTTTCTTAATTATAGGGCATCTCAACATGTACAAAAGTATGTTCTATAGGTAGAAGTTCCCTAAGGAAGATGTAATCAATTCACAGGGAGGCTTTTTTTAAACGACATTTTAGATTGCGATTTTGTAAATAGACCTTAAAATGTCCAATTTATGAAGGAAGCCCAATTCCTATAATTAGGGAGTTTGCCTAGCTCCCCTCCCGCACCGCATGTCAACCCAAGAAGAGAAGAGGGAAAGGTAGAGCAGCTTTAATTCCGACCTCCTGCTGGAAAAAGAACGTGTGAGGAATTTTAAGGCATGTCAGGAGAGAGCACAGTTATGGAACCGCAACATCTAAATGCTCGCAGTGAGATCTGAAATGAAAACGACATTTCTGAATGAATACTGGATTTCTCTGCATCCAGTATGGTGGGTTTTTGTTTTTGTTTTGCTTGGGGAAGTGTTTCTCTTTCAGTGCTTCTGAACGGCTGTTCTGGATTCTACAGGCAGCATTGCTCCCTTGGGGATGCATTCGACGTGTTGTGCGGCTGTTAGCTTGATGGAGCATAGTGAGGACAGGGCTGCAAAAAGACTGCTATTTCCCATCTCTTCCTTGGCTGGTGTCTCAGTCGTTGGTTGTGGTCACTGAAGTGCTTTGTCGAACATAGGGTTGTGTAATAGCAAAGATGCCGTCCATTTATCGTTTCAGGTCCTCGCTTTGACTATTTGCCGGCAGGCTTATCAGCACCGAAGCTCCACTCTGGTGTCGCGGTTGGAGTGTTGGACTCAGGAAATCCGAGTTCTAGTCCTCACTCGGCCATGAAAGTCATGGGGTGACTTTGGGCCAGTCACTCAACCTAACCTACCTCACAGGGTTGTTGTGAGGATAAAATGGAGTGGAAGAGGACCATGTGAGCTGCCTTGGGTTCCTTGCAAGAGGAAAAAAGGTGGGATATAAAATGTAATAAATAAGGAAAGGCCTGAGGCCTAAGGTGGCCACATGTCCTCTTTTACAGAGGACAGTCCTCTAACTGAAGGGATGCCAGAGGATTGTCCTATATTTTGAAGGCGTGCTCTATTTGAAGGGCAGTCCAGCCTAAGTCTGGTTTAAAGATAACCATCAGAAGGAAGAGCTGAGCCTTGAATTTGCCCATCCACAGTGAGCATCTGGATAGCAGACAGAGCAAGGCCCTCAGGTCACCTGGTCACAGTCTACCACACTATGGTGAGATGTACTGTATTTCTATATAAGTTATAATTATTTCTAAATTTGCAGTAATATATATTAGCATATGCAAATTTTATGCAAATTGGTGTCCTCTTTTTGGGCTGATTCATAAGAGGCCACTCGGATGTTTGAACTGCAGTTTGCACTGCAGATAGGGACTCACCTGACTGACATTGCACTTTACAAAAATGAATAGAAAACCAGCATGTCAAGGAGAAGCCTATGGTAGAAAGATTTCCTCAGACATCTATTTTTCTATGTTAAAAATGAAAATCTCATTGCAGTTTCCCATTTCACAGATGAAAAGGGCTCATTATAAGTGAGTTTATTGCTCCAGGATTACACTACTCTCATGAGCAAACTGCTCACCTGAGCACCTTTTCCCACAAGAAGTATCATATGAACAGGATGTCTGACATTATTTTCAGGCAATTCAATCAATCATTGCATCCCCAAATTGTTGCTGCCTCTCACAGCCTTCAACTTTCTTTGACACACTTAACCAAACTAAAAACGGGAAAGGTTAGGTCTTTCACAATTTGGAGGCATGGGATTGAAATTATATGTCTTCTAGAGATGAAACAAATACTCGTCGTTATTTGTAATTTGCCACATTGTTCAACTTTGCCATCCGTTTTTAAATGAGAAATTTCAAAGTTGCATTCAAAATTCAACTGCTTCAGCATGTTGGCATCTCCTGAAAGTTTAAATTTTTTCAGACTTCAAATGAGATCTCAAAACTATCAAATACCAACTGCCATCACATCTTCTTTCTTAAACTCTTTCAGTTAAAAAAAAAATGCCGTTGAATGCCAACTATCAAACGCTGTCAAGCATTAAATACTGTCCAAGTCAACCATCAAAATACTATCAAATCAGGTATTTCAGTAGTTTCCAAGGAATCCCTGTCAGAGGGACCATAAAAGTGAAAAGATCATATATTGTAGATAAGTTTCCTAAACATCTTAACCACCACAACCAGTCAATCTCTTTCTGGAATGAGAAACCACAGGGGACTGTTGGGTATGTTCCAGATCACATCCTCAGAAAACACTAGATGATGGTGAGGCCCAACAGTCTCTGGATGAGCTGAGTGTGAAACTTAGACTACATGCCCCAGAATTCCTTGCAACGTGTAGGGATTCTGTAGCAGATAAATCAGTGCAGGAAGGGTCCCTCTAAAGGCAGGAAGTTTGATTTCTGCAATATGCCATTTTTGTATCACCTAGCAATAATGTCAACAACTAGATGTCATTGCATGCCAACTATCAAATGTAAAACAGTCAGATATCAAATATTGCAATCAAATTTCAGGGAAAGGCCTGAAGCAGGGAGTTTTCTCTATGCAATTTAGAACCCTGTTTTAGAACCCAACTGAGTGGAACACGACAGAGGAGATTGGCCAGCAAGCTTGGTCCTCTCCACCACGTATGTTCCATTATTTTTAATTGGGTCTACTTGAACTATGACTAAGTTGTGATCCAACACATATTTTTTTTCATAAATTTGATCCAGCTCTGTTTTTCACATGGCAACACAAAAGATACACTCTCAGGTTGGGTTAGTAGTGTGTGTGCATGTGTTACATAAGGATGAGCTTGATGTTCCCTCCAACTTGGCTTCACGCATCCAGCCATCATCCCTCTATCAAAAAAAAATTCTTGCCTAATTTGTATGATATTTCGTGCAATATTTCATCCATTAGATAGGCTAATTTCAATTTAGTTTCTTATTAACAAGCTAATAATATGCTGCTCCTAGTTTCCCAACGTAGCTCTTAAATGACCGCTAAGTGGTTTGATTGCTACCTCATCCAAGCATAACTGATCTGGAAAACAGGGAGGAGGGAACAACATGTAATAACTAGTTTTATGTAGAAAAACATAGCCTTGCAACTTTGCTTTTAGAATGCCCTCTTAAAGCTTTCTCTTTCTGTTTTTTGGTTTCAAATAGGGATGTGCACTGACCCCCCGGATCGGATCGGATAGCGGATCGGAATCGGACCTGGGGGGTCGGATCGGATTGGATCGGATCGGAGGCTGGTCGGATCGGATCGGACCAGATGTCCGATCCGGATCGGACGCCATTTTGAATGCTTTTTCCCATAGCCAAGTATTGTTTTACAAAAACGCCTATAACTTTTTCATTTTTAAAGATAGAAGGATGAAACTTGGGGACATTGTAGACTGGTTAGGGATAGTTATCTGTGAGAAATTTCAGAAAGATTGGTGCATGCGTTTTGTGGCAATTAATTTTTTAATAAATACCCAGGAATGCTTATAACTTTGTCATTTTTAAAGTTACAAACATGAAACTTTGCCACATTGTAGGAGGTACCTTGGGACCTACGTGTGTGAAATTTCAGAAACATAGGTGCTTGCCTTGTGTGGCAATTAATTTTAGAAAAATGGGTAGTAGTGGGGTAAATACAGTTACGCCTCCCATTTTTTTATTTTTTAAGATACAAACAGGAAACTTGGGCACATTACAGGTACCACTTGCCTTGATATGTGAGTGAAATTTCAGAAACATTGGAGCTTGCCTTGTGTGGCAATTAAGTTTTGAAACAATGAGGAAAGAAACACCTATAACTTTGTCATTTTTAAAGTTACACACATGAAACTTTGCCACATTGTAGGTGGTACCTTGGGACCTATGTGTGTGAAATTTCAGAAACTTAGGTGCTTGCCTTGTGTGGCAATTAATTTTAGAAAAATGGGTAGTAGTGGGGTAAATACAGTTACGCCTCCCATTTTTTTAGTTTTGAAGATACAAACAGGAAACTTGGGCACATTACAGGGAACACTTCACTTGATATGTGTGTAAAATTTCAGAAACATTGGTGCTTGCCTGGTGTGGCAATTAATTTTTGAAACAATGAGGGATTCATTGGACAGCACTTGCCCATAGGGATTCATTGGACAGTACTTTCCCATAGGGAATCATTGCATTGCACTTTCCCATAGGGAATCATTGCATTGCACTTTCCCATAGGGAATCATTGCATTGCACTTTCCCACTGAGAAATACAGTTATGCCTCCCACATTTTTATTTTTGAAGATACAAACAGGAAACTTGGGCACATTGTAGACTGGTTAGGGATAGTTATCTGTGAGAAATTTCAGAAAGATTGGTGCATGCGTTTTGTGGCAATTAATTTTTTAATAAATACCCAGGAATGCCTATAACTTTGTCATTTTTAAAGTTACACACATGAAACTTTGCCACATTGTAGGTGGTACCTTGGGACCTACGTGTGTGAAATTTCAAAAACGTAGGTGCTTGCCTTGTATGGCAATTAATTTTAGAAAAATGGGTAGTAGTGGGGTAAATACAGTTACGCCTCCCATTTTTTTATTTTTTAAGATACAAACAGGAAACATGGGCACATTACAGGGAACACTTCACTTGATAGGTGTGTAAAATTTCCGAAAGCTGGGTCCAGGCATGTGGTGGCAATTAATTTTTGAAACAATGAGGAAAGAAACGCCTATAACTTTTTTTATTTTAAAAGTTAGAAGTCTGAACATTGCTCACTTTGTAGATGGGTTAGGGGTAGATATGTGTCAGAAATGTCAGAATGATAGGTCCAGGCATTTGATGGCTATGGAATTTTTAGATTAAATGTTTCAAAAAATGTTCCACAGAGGCCAGGTCTTCCTTTCCTCCCCCTCCCGCTTCCCGCGAAGAAAAGGAAACACTGTCTCGTCTCGATCCCTTTGATCCTTGCTAGTATCCATTACAGGGCTCGTGTCTGCTTTCCTACTTTCACTTTTTACTCAAGCAGACACGAGCCCTGTAATGGATACTAGCAAGGATCAAAGGGATCGAGACGAGACAGTGTTTCCTTTTCTTCGCGGGAAGCGGGAGGGGGAGGAAAGGAAGACCTGGCCTCTGTGGAACATTTTTTGAAACATTTAATCTAAAAATTCCATAGCCATCAAATGCCTGGACCTATCATTCTGAAATTTCTGACACATATCTACCCCTAACCCATCTACAAAGTGAGCAATGTTCAGACTTCTAACTTTTAAAATAAAAAAGTTATAGGCGTTTCTTTCCTCATTGTTTCAAAAATTAATTGCCACCACATGCCTGGACCCAGCTTTCGGAAATTTTACACACCTATCAAGTGAAGTGTTCCCTGTAATGTGCCCATGTTTCCTGTTTGTATCTTAAAAAATAAAAAAATGGGAGGCGTAACTGTATTTACCCCACTACTACCCATTTTTCTAAAATTAATTGCCATACAAGGCAAGCACCTACGTTTTTGAAATTTCACACACATAGGTCCCAAGGTACCACCTACAATGTGGCAAAGTTTCATGTGTGTAACTTTAAAAATGACAAAGTTATAGGCATTCCTGGGTATTTATTAAAAAATTAATTGCCACAAAACGCATGCACCAATCTTTCTGAAATTTCTCACAGATAACTATCCCTAACCAGTCTACAATGTGCCCAAGTTTCCTGTTTGTATCTTCAAAAATAAAAATGTGGGAGGCATAACTGTATTTCTCAGTGGGAAAGTGCAATGCAATGATTCCCTATGGGAAAGTGCAATGCAATGATTCCCTATGGGAAAGTGCAATGCAATGATTCCCTATGGGAAAGTACTGTCCAATGAATCCCTATGGGCAAGTGCTGTCCAATGAATCCCTCATTGTTTCAAAAATTAATTGCCACCACATGCCTGGACCCAGCTTTCGGAAATTTTACACACCTATCAAGTGAAGTGTTCCCTGTAATGTGCCCATGTTTCCTGTTTGTATCTTAAAAAATAAAAAAATGGGAGGCGTAACTGTATTTACCCCACTACTACCCATTTTTCTAAAATTAATTGCCATACAAGGCAAGCACCTACGTTTTTGAAATTTCACACACATAGGTCCCAAGGTACCACCTACAATGTGGCAAAGTTTCATGTGTGTAACTTTAAAAATGACAAAGTTATAGGCATTCCTGGGTATTTATTAAAAAATTAATTGCCACAAAACGCATGCACCAATCTTTCTGAAATTTCTCACAGATAACTATCCCTAACCAGTCTACAATGTGCCCAAGTTTCCTGTTTGTATCTTCAAAAATAAAAATGTGGGAGGCATAACTGTATTTCTCAGTGGGAAAGTGCAATGCAATGATTCCCTATGGGAAAGTGCAATGCAATGATTCCCTATGGGAAAGTGCAATGCAATGATTCCCTATGGGAAAGTACTGTCCAATGAATCCCTATGGGCAAGTGCTGTCCAATGAATCCCTCATTGTTTCAAAAATTAATTGCCACACCAGGCAAGCACCAATGTTTCTGAAATTTTACACACATATCAAGTGAAGTGTTCCCTGTAATGTGCCCAAGTTTCCTGTTTGTATCTTCAAAACTAAAAAAATGGGAGGCGTAACTGTATTTACCCCACTACTACCCATTTTTCTAAAATTAATTGCCACACAAGGCAAGCACCTATGTTTCTGAAATTTCACACACGTAGGTCCCAAGGTACCACCTACAATGTGGCAAAGTTTCATGTGTGTAACTTTAAAAATGACAAAGTTATAGGTGTTTCTTTCCTCATTGTTTCAAAACTTAATTGCCACACAAGGCAAGCTCCAATGTTTCTGAAATTTCACTCACATATCAAGGCAAGTGGTATCTGTAATGTGCCCAAGTTTCCTGTTTGTATTTTAAAAAATAAAAAAATGGGAGGCGTAACTGTATTTACCCCACTACTACCCATTTTTCTAAAATTAATTGCCACACAAGGCAAGCACCTATGTTTCTGAAATTTCACACACATAGGTCCCAAGGTACCTCCTACAATGTGGCAAAGTTTCATGTTTGTAACTTTAAAAATGACAAAGTTATAAGCATTCCTGGGTATTTATTTAAAAATTAATTGCCACAAAACGCATGCACCAATCTTTCTGAAATTTCTCACAGATACCTATCCCTAACCAGTCTACAATGTCCCCAAGTTTCATCCTTCTATCTTTAAAAATGAAAAAGTTATAGGCGTTTTTGTAAAACAATACTTGGCTATGGGAAAAAGCATTCAAAATGGCGTCCGATCCGGATCGGACCTCATCGGATCGGATCGGATCGGAGGTTGGTCGGATCGGATCGGATTTTCCCGATTTTGGGTCGGATCGGATTCGGATCGTGGATCGGATCCGATCCGATGCACACCCCTAGTTTCAAATGTGAAAGGCTTTATCTTCAGGTTTTGCCTCTCCTTAATAAAATTAAAGATGAAGTTAAGCCTCTCTTAGATTTTTGGCCACCATACTGAATAGAGACGACAGTAAACTTTGCACAATCCCATTGTAACAATCATCCATAGATGCTTCTCAAATGTGAGCATACATGGCAACTGCCAGGGCTTCAAAACACAAACAAAAACACACACAAAGTTAGAAATGCTATAAAAATAAAACAGAGAGAGAGAGAGAGAGAGAGAGAGAGACTGACTATCTACACTACTGCTTTAAAATGGTTTATAACAGTTTTAAACCGGTTAATAACCGTTATTGACCGGTTTAAAACTGTTATAAACCATTTTAAAGCAGTAGTGTAGATAGGCTCAGTGAGAGAGAGAGAGAACAAATAAAAGTGTTTGTTTTTTGCCTAGTGAGGCTGAAGTAATGCTAATCTGTCAGATGAAGAATCCATATGTGGGACTTCACAGCTCAAGTCCATCCAGTAAACTCGGGTCTCAACAAGTATTTCAGGCCAACTTTCCATGTTTCAAATCCAACACGTTAGACACAACATCACATTGGCTTCTTTTTATATCAAGGAAAGTCAACTTCATCAATACGAGCAAGAAAAATAGACATGACATTTTAAAAATTAGATTGGACTAGAGATCAGTTTGGCAAGGATGAGTCATCGCCATTCTAGGATTTTTGTGGTTGTATTTTCATGACATGCCTTCTGCCTGCCCCCGTTGAACCTAGTTACACAGTTGTAATTAATGCTTATCTGTCCTCTGTTCCCCATTTTGACCCATGGAAACAATCTTGAGCTGGTATTAGCAGCCGCCTGTCAGATTCGGAGTGCTTCACAGCCCTCACGGCAGCAAGATGGATTGTGAGAATTCACTTTAACAAATACAGATAATAAAACGAAATGTCACATTTTATTAGACACTTCTATCCCTTCTGTCTAAGTGATTTTAAATGCCAGTATATTAAAAAAAAGAAAAAGGGAAGTGTCAGCCGGCCACGTCCCATGGAGGTGCTTGCTTACTGCTACAATGTCATTTAACATTTGGTTTTCATTAATGGGATAATTCATCAACACTATAAACTATTAAAAGGGCAGAGAGGGGGCAGCTGGAACTGCAACATGGCACAGAACCAGTCTCCATCTGTGTTCTTTTCCTTGTAAGGAAAGACCCACACTCGGCTTGTCATCCTCCAGTGTGATTGCTCAGAAATTGCCCTCTGTTAATATCTTCTAACAGGGAGTTGCTCAGGTTTGTCACTGGCCACTAGTCATTGTTCAACAGCCTTCCCAAACCTGGTGACCTCCAGATGTTTTGGATTACAACTCCCAGCATAACTGGTCATTAGACATGAAGGCTGGTGGCTGATGGGAGTTGAAGTCCAAAAACATCTGGAGGACACCAGTTTGTGGAACTCTGCTGTACAATTCTTGTGGCCATGTGCCCTACTTTACAGAGGACCGTCCTCTGTTTCAAGGGCTGCCAGAAGATCGTTTTCTAGTTGAAAACAGCTTCGAAAGGCTGTTAGAGCTCAGTCCTCACTTTGAAGGGCTGTGTAGTCCAGGTCTGGAATAAAGATAAAGAACCATAAGAAGGGAGAGCTAACAGGGGTCCTGAAATGCCAACAGCAAGTTATTCCATTGCATGTACCTCTCAGAGGGAGCTCTGATTGGCTGTGGCTCCCAGCATGTAAACCATGTGTACAGTGGGTTCAAATGTGACATGTACACCACATGCACACTGCCACACTATTCATTCCTAGTCCATAATCTGTGAAGCAGTCTTAATAGTATTTTCTAGTGCTGTGCGGAAAATTTCGACTATTCCATTTTTGGCATTTCATTGGGGGGGGGGATGAAGACTCGGGCGAAAGAAGCTGGGAGAGGTTAGAATTTCGGAGAATTTTCTCCTTGGGGAAGGGGACAGGGTTTCCACATACCTTTTCAAATGTAGCCAGTTGTTGAGGGTTTTTCTTCCTTTTAATTTTTTTAAAACACCCCTGGCATTTTTCAGGAGCCTAGGACTGCTTACTGGGTGCTTATTGGAGAAAGTGAGGTCACATGGTCTCCAATGGGCATTCACTACAACTGCTGGGCTATTCCAAGTGCTGGAGGAAGGGGATGGGGTTTGTTTGTTTGTTTGTTTGTTTGTTTGTTTAAAGGTATGTGGAAACCTGTCCCCCTCCTGAAGGAGAAAATCCTCCCAATTCCCCCCCTCCCTGCGAAAGAGGCAGAAAAAACAATGCCTCTTTTACAGGGAGAAAGTTCCCAAAAATAGGGGGCAGGTCTTGGCCCAGCACTACTATTTTTCCACCAGCATTTCTTCCAGGCATATAGGTCCCAAAATATACCAGAAGCAGCTGATGCAGTCTACACTGTGGCTGAATTTGGACAACACACTAGTCAATGGTGGGTTGAGTAGCCAATTCACAGTTGGTTATTTTGTGGGTACTCCCCACACAACTTATTCCTACACAACTGTGGGTGGTTGGGGCTGGTGTTGAGTGGACAAATAGTCAACCTGGCATTTGACTGACACAGACCCCTCCCCCCTCCCTCCTCCCTCGGTCCTCCCAGTGCTATCCCAGCAGCCTCTGCAAGTTGCGCCAGTTGTAGCAGAGTGGCAGCCGCCACTTTGGTTGCTCTTGCCTCCTGCCTCTATGGGCTTGTGTTTTAACCCACTCACCGCATGCCATTAACACACTCACCCCTCCACACAACACTTTAAACAACTGGCTTCAAGCTAAACAACTTGCAAGCCAGTTGTTTCTCTCCGTCGCTTATTTGGGCCGAATAGCATACCATCAGTAGTTTGTGAGCGGTGCGTTACCCTCCACACAACACAATAAGCAACACAACCCCTCCATTGCTTAATGTGTTGTCCGAAACCAGACTGTATCTCAGCTCATATTTCCGATTAGGATTCCATTTTTAACATTTTATAATGAGAACTCAGTATTCCATTAAATATTACTTGCAGCATCTGAAATTTTCCCCCTGCAAACTTTCCATTCGAAATGGTGTACTTGGTTGCTTACAGATAAATAGATCTGCTTGCAGGTAAAAGCACCACCTTGCCTGTAGAAATGGGGCACATGCAAATCTAATTGGAGTAAGCATCCGAGTTTGCTCTTTCAAGTGTTAGGCTGGGATGTCTACCTGCAGGGATTCCTGTGCTGTAGATTTGTACAGATGGTGCTATTATGTGACTAGTATCTAGCCATGTGATCAGTTGAATGATAACATCTAAAGGAATGGACATTCAAATTAGATGCAAACCTGTACACGGCATCTAATTCAAAGCAATACTGTGGATACCCTGCATCCTGAATTGGATGTGCATCTGAGTGTGCATCTGACCACTGTTCCCAATTCAGAAAATTTAGTATATAGCATGCATATACTGGCTTAGATACGCATACCTTCTTATCTGGATCAGGATGGCGATCTTTTGCACACGTGGGTTACAAATTAACAAAGCGCAGGTGTCGGATGTCAGGTGCTTCATGAACAATTCACTAGGCTGGTCTAGTGAATTGTGAGTTGAAAGCTTGGCAATTGTTGTGAGAAAGTCTGTCTCTGTTCTGTGCTTATCTGTGGCTGCTAGCTGAGGCCTTGAGTTTCCTTGAGAACAAAAGTATGTTTTGAAAAGGTGGGGACTATCTTGCAAGCTGTCTCTCACATAGTGTCGTCATCAAGAGGAGGTTGAACTGTGCTGCCCTGTTGGCACATGAGTTTGGGTTACAGGTCTAAGGTCCTGTCTGTCAAGTGGCTTAGAATAGCCAGCCTCCAGGCTATAAGAGGAACGAGCAAAGGGGAGGCCCTTTGCTAGGAATCATCTGTTAGCCTGTTTGCCTGTTCTATGGTTACCATCTGGTTCTACGCTTGCCAAGAAACTCGTGTTTGGGATTCTGTCTGATTTGGAGATGTTGGATGCCCTCTGTACATGTTCTGTTGCTATTTGGACTTGGAATTTCTAAGAACTATGCCATGAAAAGTGCTCTGTGGCTTTTCATAGATTTGGACTTGCAGATTACTGTTCTGGATTCATGTTCTATAGCTAGGCTGACCATATGAAAAGGAGGACAGGGCTCGTGTACCTTTAACAGTTGCAGAGAAAATAGAATTTCAGCCGGCGTAATTTGTATGCAGTTAGTACCTGGTGAAATCTCCTCTTCATTACAACAATTAAAGTTGCAGGCACTATAGTAGAGTGACCAGATACAAAAGAGGGCAGGGCCCCTGCAGCTTTAACTGTTGTAATGAAGAGGGAATTTCACCAGGAACTAATTGCATACAAATGACACTGGCTGAAATTCCCTTTTCTCTGCGACTGTTAAAGTTACATGAGCCCTGTCCTCCTTTTCATATGGTCAGCCTATCTATAGCCTGTTTTCCCTGCATGGAGCCAAAGTACGGGCACAGGGTAACTCTGAGGCTGATCGTTGCTGTTCTGGAATTGTGTGTGTGTGTGTGTGTGACCTACGAGAGAGCCTTCCTCAGAGCCAAAGCTACGAGCAGGGAAGGTTTCCTAGGTCGAAGAGGTTTGTCCCCTGACATCTTGCTTACGTGATCAGCTCAGTGTTCCTGGCAGGCTGAGTTTGGTTTGGTGCAAGGTGATCTTGTCTACTGTCAGACTTCATGCACTTCTGTGCTGGGGTTTTTCCTTTGAGTTTTGTTCGTGTTCCTGATGAGTCAGTGTGTGTGGCCACTCCTGACCGCATGGGACAGGGGCTAACTCTAAATGTCTCCCTCTGAGTGATTTGCTGTTCGCATTAAGCCGTTGTACCTGAAAGCTATCTGGTCCGTCTTCAGCTTCAAGTGTGTGTATGCAGAAATGAAACCGTTATGCTTGAATTCCGTGTGATTTCACAATAAAAGAAGTCTCACTGTTTTTGGAGTGTGTCAGTTTGCTTAAAGTTCTTGAGCAGAAGCCTGGGGTGGGCTTGCGTCACGACAGCAGGACAGCAATATTCTAGGACAAAGATGTGTAAGCTATAAAAAAAGTGGATCAGTCAGGTAACACTGCTATGCATGTAGCATAAGCATGGATCTGATTTTGTCAAAATAAATGCTATTTTTGGGAGAGGAAAAAATGGTTTGCATGCACTCCCATTTCACTCCATTCTCCCCTAGGGTAGTACAAGTGTCATGCGAGAATCCCATCATGATTTTTAATTCTGTGCTTGTTACATTCAAATACTATGTCCTGTACTAACCAATAGATTTACAATGCATAAAAAGCTTTAGCCTAGTTGTGATCTGTAGCTTTGCTCCAATTCTCTGTGTTAATCAGAATTAGACCTCTTGGTTCAAAAAAAATAATAATCCATAGGGATAGTAGCCTAATTGTATTACTTGACTGCACAGGGATAAAACCTTTTATTTATGGGTGCAATTACTCACTTATCCCTGCACAGGGATAAAAACCTTTATTTATAGGTAGCAGCCCAGACTTCCTATACAATGGATTAGACTAAAAGTGATGCCCTGAAGTGGCCCGTTGCCTCTGGATGGATTTGCATCCCACTGATAGTCCCATTAAGTTCCCAGACTGGTGGAAAGTCACACCAGTAATTTGCATCCACATAAACGAATTAGCAGCATTTTGATTCTCATTTATCCATGAGCATGCTTAGAATAGGACTGCTAAAGTGCACTGGGTTATACATTCCTTATATTGGCAGGCTTGGTAGATTGCTATTCTCTCACCTCTTTTGGATAAAGGGGGTCCCTTATCAAGGAACAAATCTCTGTCTCTCACACACACACACCACTTACTCACGCTATATAGCCACTCACCAAGCAGCACTAGCATACCAGGTCATAAGTAAACAGTGCATTCCTCCCATTCAGTCTCCGGGGATCAACTCTAGCAAAGTCTTTTCAGCTTCATTGCACTACTGGCACTCTTCCCTTGGGTTCCCCTTGATTTCACAAACTTCTCGTATCTCTCGGCTTCATACCCCTCACCCTGGAGTGCCACCTGATTGGCTCAAATACATGGAGAAGAGGCAGAAATGCCAATGCTTGCTTTTAGCGCAGCAAACCAGAGACCAGCCTATAGCAAGAATGGTCCTGGCTGCTGCTGCTGCTGCTTCACCTGCTCAGTTGGGGAACAGGAGCCCCATAGATTTCAGTAAAAACTTCTAGACCACTGCTGTTCGGAATATGAGCCACTTTAATATTTTATTTATTATTACATTTATATCCTGCCTTTTTCCTCTTGGGAGGAACTTAAGATAGCTTATATGATCCTCCTCCTCTCCATTTTATCCTCACAAAACCCCTGTGTGGTAGGTTAGGCTGAGAGATAGTGACTGGCCCAAAATCACCCAGTGTCCTTCATGGCCAAGTGGGGACTAGAACCTGGATCTCCCAAGTCCCAGTCCTACACTCTAACCACTACACCACCCTTATTTATCTGTTAAATTTATATACTGTACTACTGGCATATGTCCTCAGGGTGGATTACATAAACAAAGCAACAAAACAACAACAAAATAAAATTGTAATAGAAAAAAATACAACTGTAAAAATATAAAGATAATACAATATGAAAAATATGAAAACATCAAATCACTGTATTAATTAAAAAACACAGTATTTCCTACCCATTGCACAGCTAGCTGGGGATTCCCATAAGTTCCGATGACTCCCTTTAACTCCTACTATGATGACAGCAAAAGATCAGTGATGCATTGGGTCAAATAAGTTAACCTTTGACAAGAGATATCATATTTCCTACAGAAAAAAACAAGCTATTTTGCTCTGAGCATGCAGCTACAGATGTTCCATGCCCCAGATGAGAATAAGTGTTGGGGTTATATAACCGGTACATTTTAAGAGCATCCTTAACCCTTGGTTGATGCATGGATTGTACCCTGGTAAGTATTGATGGGGGTGGGGGAGATCATAAAACTTTTGTGTCCATCTTCTACAACTCCATGCACCAGGTATTCCTCAACCATGATGATGTGAGCATTATTAGGTGTTGTTATGGAGGCTCCCCTCCTATGTCTAGTGAAAATATTATAAGTCAATTCTTACAATTTTGGGGGTCGATTCTACCCTTATTGGAATGACTGAGAAAACTGGAAGACCGTGCGCATAAGGTGCTAGGTGTCAAAGTGAACCTGCAAATACTGTTTAATTTTCTAGTTATTCTCATCTTTATAGATACTTTGACGAGAACCCGCTCGTTTCATTTCCTGTGCGAAAAGAGTGAAAATACAGTATTTGTCATTTTCTTAATAGGCAAAATATGCAGTTTCCTTAATATTACAGTAAACGGCAAACATTACAGCAAATGGTGTGAGCAACCCAGCAAAACTGGGTTATATAATCATACCTGTTTGCAGTGCTGCTTTTGGGATCATTAAGATACCAATTGCATCTGCAAATCTCCAAAAGCAACCAACTGCATCTTCACCCTCAGAAAGTGGCCAGGCTTAATGGTAACTCTCAGTCAAGGGCCTTTAGAGGACCCCTTTTCTCTGTTTACAGGACTATCTTTGCAAAATGTGACATTGAGGGTTGCCCTCAGGTGTTCCTGTAACCCGCCAGCCACTCCCTCAACCCGTGAACCTGCTATTTCCTACTTGTTGGTGATGTTCTGAAAACCAAAACAAGAATTGGAGGAGCATGATATTTACCTTGTTGACTACCGTCTATCCCTGCCTTGATGATTTTGCCTTGGGACTGAACCTGTGAGAACTTACCTTTCAATATCTTTCTTCCTTTTTGCTGCAGTGATGTAACTGATGAAAAGCTGAATTACAGCTTTACTTCTGTTAATCCAAGTAGGGGTTGGTTTACATATAGGGTGACCATATGGAAAGGAGGACAGGGCTCCTGTATCTTTAACAATTGTATAGAAAAGGGAATTTCAACAGATGTCACTTGTATGCATGCAGCACCTGGTGAAATTCCTTTTTCATCCCAACAGTTAAAGCTGCAGGAGCCCTACCCTCTTTTGATCACTCTAGTATAGCTCTTGAAGCTTTCACTGTTGTGATGAGGAAGGAATTTCACCAGGTGCTGCATGCATACAAATGACACCTGCTGAAATTCCCTTTTCTATGCAACTGTTAAAGATACAGGAGCCCTGTCCTCCTTTTCATATGGCCACCCTAGGTTTATTTGACCTGGAACCCACAGATCCCTGAAGTACCTCTACCACCTCCACCCCCAGGGACAAAGTCACACAAATTTATTTGTATAAACTGCTAACAGGTTCCTGCCATTGAACCACTGTTAGTCATTGATACGCAGAACAGCAGGTGAGCACTGAAAAAGAGCTGGGTCTGAAATGCAGTGTTACTCTGTAATCACATGGGGACGTTTTCATATAACATTTTGATACAAATTAATAAATGTTCACATACAGGGATGGAAAACCTCAGTATTTATTTCTAAGTCAGCACAACGCCTAACCTTTAATTTCAACAAATCTTTTAAGAATCAATGATTCTGCAAACCAGCGACATTTGGAACATAAATGCACTTAATTGAAACATACAAAAAACAGACAAGATTAAACCTTAGAAAAGCTACATATATAATTGCAGCAATTCACTTGACATCAATGAGAAAATAGCTGTCAGAGTCCATGTAGTAAAGACAGCTGGAATGGAAGTCAAGCATAAGAGTTGGTTTTGAGAAGCACGAGATAATTAGGGAAATCGGTTGTATTGCAATCACATATGTTTCTAACCATTTCGGGCAGGAAGAGATTGCATTACCAAAATTCATTCCCCAGCACTAATCACGGATGGTCTAGGCTGTAATTAACTTAATAGAAAACATTATCTGCAGAATCTGTCAGATTGGCCATAAAGTGCAGCCTGACATGCTTTACACTAAAATCTTCTGTGATGCTGTAATCGTAAGAATTGTAAGTTGAAAGCAGATCTGTTTAATTAGTTGCTTCCCAGTGTATACAGGCGTCTTCAAAGCCATTTCTCAAGCAGCAAATTGTTGATAAACACTTTTCAAATTGCAGTCAGGGTCGAGTGCATCAAAGTTCAGAATGTGCTGAATTCATGTGGTCTTTTTTTTTTCTGAGAAAGGTGTGGACTCTTTTTAGCCTTTGTGTGCATGTGGGACTGGTAAATGCTCATTCTGTTCTGCCTTTTGTTTTTTCTCTGCTAAACTGACTTTCTAGCGATACCCAATGAGCCCATCTTTGCAAGGTTTTCTTTTGTCGAATTGATGGCATTTCAAGGAAATTGCAATTTCCCTTGCTCTTCTAGGGCACCTTCCTACAATACAAACTGAGAATATTTGTATGCTGAGGATACACATCAGCACACTATCACACCTGAAATGGCTACAGCAAGTTATTCCATTATTTCATTGTGCCATAGAGAGCTCTGCTTGGCTGTGGGCCATAGGCATCGCTGGTTCAAATGTGACATGTACATCAATGGGCTTAATCATGCTCGGCGCTGTGGCTGAAATGAAATGTTGGAAGAGCACCTCAGTGTCATGACATGCTTTGCTGGATTGTGGCCAACACATAAAGCAAATTGGCTTTCTCGGGGATGGCACTGCCACTCTAATGCACATCAGAGCCTCCACAAATGTATGCAGATCCTTCATTTGCTGGGTAGCATATTTTATTTTATTTATTTATAAAACTGCATTACCATCTTTTCATTATAAGATAATCCCAAAGCCAGGTGCAAAACCAACAAAGCACAGTAAAAACATACAAATGTCAATTGATGAAACAATAAAACAGGGGAGAACAAAGCGCAGATAAATAACAGAATAAACATTTTTTATGTTTATTCCACACTTCATCCCTCCCCAACACACGCTTTTTATTCTTACATGAACCCTGTGAGGTTTGGGCTGTGATCAAAGTCCTCTTCAAATGTTCAAAATGAACACCCGAAAGTCAGAAGCTTCCTCTGTGGGGAAGGGGACATTGTGTGTGGGAACAAACATGTCTGACCCTGCTCAGCCCTTCATGTCTTGAACACTTTGAGCTCCTAAAGGGGCTAATTTGACTGGCCCAAACAAACACAATCCACTTTGTGGCTGTAGAGGGATTTGAGCTTGGGTTTCTAGTCCAATACATTAACCACCACACCCACCATACCATCTTTCAGTATCTAGGAGCGTCTTCAGATGGGGGGATCACATTTCCTTACCGTCACCTTCCCCCCTCTTCTGCCCCGCGCTACTTCCTCTTTCTTCACACAGGGGAAGGAGGAGGAAGTAAACAATGACCACATGCCCCATTCAGTGGGCATTTTTTATCGCTATGCTTTTCCTGCACACAACAGGAAATTTCGGCACATTTTGCTTCCAAATATATGTATCAGATTTACCGGGGTCTTATTTGTTGCGGAAAGAAGACCAGAAGGAGTGAGAGATGCACGGGAGGAGGATGTCGTCAAAAGAACCTGCGATAAACTGTGAGTGGGCAGTAACAAGTGTGTGATAACCATTTTTCAATCAAGGGATGCATTCCTACAGGGATAATCTTTCAGAGGGCAGGACGGTGGGGGGAACCTGCCTGCAGGGAGTTGTTGTGTCCAATGGCCTCGGACCCTTGGAAGTAAGATTCTTATTCCAGACAAAACGTAGGAGAGGAGTAGTTTATTTTAGTGCTCCTTCCTTGCAGATAGTCACAGGCAGACTGCCCTTTGCCTTACCAGTCTAGTATATATTCTGGGTGGATTATCTGTGCTTAATCCACATTATTCAGAAATCCCATCCTGGCTCAAGGAATGGGCCTATCACAAACACTACAGGAGTAGGTGTTGAACATGGCCTCTCTCTCTCTCTCTCTCTCCCCCCCTTCTCTCTCACCCCTTTTCTTTTCTTTCCTCTCCCCACCCCCTCCAGCACCCAGCACCCAGCTTTGGAAGTATGGATCCAGCTGGATCTGTGCTTTCAAAGCATTCTGCTCTTCCTGCTGAGGCGGGGAAGAGCAACCATTCTCTCACCCCAGCAGGAAAGTGCTTTGAAAGTGTGGATCCAGCCAGATTCACGCTTCCAAAGGCCAAAGAAGGGGCAAGCCATAGCAAGCAACTCCATAGGTCTTCTTCCTTTTCCCCCAGAACATCTGGTTTTCGCCAGCATACCCTCCCTCACTCCATTTCCTTGGCTGCGACCTGTGGAGACAAGAAAATATGGACCATGTTTTCAGGGTGGAGGGTAAGCCAGATCCCATTTCCCTGACATCTGGTTTTCTATGTGCTGGGAATGTGTTTTGGGGGGTGGGAATGGCGGAACATTCAGAAATGGCTTTTACCCCAACTGGGTTCTGAAATGGAGTCCAATCACAGGCCTAGTACTTCAATTGCTAGTTGCATGAAATGGGCCTCGGTGCTTGGCTATAGGACAAGTGTGATTTCGTATATGTTCTGTGATTGTGAGAAATACGACAGAGTTAGGAGACTTAAAAAAAAAATCTAATTGTTGAAATGCCTTCTTCCAAACAACGCACTTTGACAAGCCTGTTGTGACAGTTAAGGCAAGCAGATAACTGATTGATTCCATGAAGGCTGAAGGAGATCTGAAAATAAGAAAGAAGGTCTGAAATTGGGAATAAGCAGGCAGTCTGTCTACAGCAGCCTTCCCCAACCTGGTGCCCTCCAGATGTGCTAGACCACATCATCCTAAAGCAGCATGGGGGTTGTGCTGGCTAGAGACGATGGGAGCTGTAGTCCAATTTGCCTGGAAGGCTCCAGGTTGGAAGAAGCTGGTCTACACTGAAAACCAGACTAAAAACTTGGTGTTATTTTGTTTTCCTTGAATTAGAACAGAAACTGATTTTGAAGGTCTCTGTTAAACCTAAAGTGGAACAGAAACTAAAATGAATTAAAGTATCGGTTTGCCGGTACAGAATCAGGGTTTGGCTAAAGGAACCAAAGTGGGTGTACATTCACTGACATCAGCTGCAATGGAACAAGCACGTGAAACCTGTAACTTTGAGGATTTTAGTGCAATCTGGGGAAGAATTGCCCTGGATGGGCTCCTGTATTGCAACAGCTCCAGCATGGATGATCTGTGTCACAACAAGTTATATTAGCTGCCTGGTGACAGGGCAGGATGTGAAAATATCAGCTAGCCTGGGCCACAAAATCAAACCTCAAGCTTGTACTGTCACTCATGTATTGGCTTTGGCTCATCACCTTGTGTCAAGGGGTAGTTGTGATGAACGTCTTTATTAGAACCAAGGACAAGCTCATGACCCACATCTTCTACCACCAAGGGTATTGCTCTTGAAAATCTAGTCCATGTACATTCCTCCCACAGCCAGCTGAGGCCCACAAAACTCGTGAGCAGAAAAAAAACACCTCAGGCTGTAGTTATTTTATGTTTCTCATTCTCCACATTCATACTACAGTTAGGTTATTTGTCTTTCAATCTGCCAAATTGCTTAAAATCCTTTAAAAACGAGTTGTCCCTTTTAAAAGCTCAAGTACTGACAGGACCATGAGATTCGGCACTATGGCTTATTTTGTGATGCCCCACTCATGTTATTTTTGGTTTTAATTTTGTGAAGCATCAGCCATGATCATTTGGAACATTTTGGATTGGTTCCTATAACACCTATTTATTTATTTATTTATTTATTACATATTTATACTTCCCAAGGCTCTCTGGGCAGTTCACAACTGAAACAATTAAAACCACAATATATAAAGTCAGAATTTAAAACTTTTTTTAAAAAAAAATTAAAATGTCATATAAAACCAGGAAAAGGAAAAGTTAGACTCCATGGAAGGCTTGTCTAAAAAGGTGTGTTTTCAGGAGGCATTTAAAACTGTTATTATTTATTTATTTATTACATATTTATATTTATACCTATGTGGATCTGCCCAGTGTGCACACGCTCCTTCCTCTCCCTCTCTCCTGCCCTTGAACTCTGATGTCTTTCTTACTTCTGATTTAGCAGCAAATCCAGTTTACTGTTACATTCGAACTGGAGAAACTATGATTTGAGCGAGCCAGAGCTTGCCCACAAACCAAGATTGCAAAGCATAGTTTTGAATTATGTTTGCAATTGTCATTTGCAGGCAAACGATGGTTTGCGCAAACCATAGTTTCCCTGGTTCTGATGTGTTTGGATTGTTTGCTGTTAACGTCGAAATCAAAAGTGGGAGAGTAAATCCAAGTGCATGAGGGGAAGGAGGGAGTGTGGGACCAAAAGATTCATTCACATGGTTAGCCGTCGTTATGTCTATGGCCTTGTTTTTCACTATTACAGTTTGTTTGTTTATTTGTTTTCATTTATTTAAAACATTTTTGGCCGCCTTACAGGGCATAAGCCCTCACAAGGCAGCTTACAACAATAAAATACATAAAACATTAAAGGCAATAAAATATTAAAAAAATATTAAAAGCAACAAAACAGCAATTAAAACAATAAAACCAATAATAAAACCAGGAGGAACAACAATAGCAGCAATACTAATAGTAACAGCTATAACAATACTCATCGTGTGAAAGTCATGGTAAAATAAAATGTTTTCAAGGCCTTCTTAAAAGCCTTCAAGGAAGGTGCATGGCGGATCTCCAAAAGAAGTTTGTTCCAGTGTAGGCTGACCATATGAAAAGGAGGACAGGGCTCATGTAACTTTAACAGTTGTAGAGAAAAGGGAATTTCAGTCGGTGTCATTTGTATGCAATTAGTACGTAGTGAAATTTCCTCTTCATCACAACAGTAAAGTTATAGGCACTATACTAGAGTGACCATATACAAAAGAAGGCAGGGCTCCTGCAACTTTAACTGTTGTGATGAAGAGGGAATTTCACCAGAACTAATTGCATACAAGTGACACTGGCTGAAATTCCTTTTTCTCTACAACTGTTAAAGTTACATGAGCACTGTCCTCCTTTTCATATGGTCAGCCTATTCCAGTGGTTTGGGGCCACCGCAGAGAAGGCCCTCTCCCACGTGGACACCTACCTAATTGCCCTCACAGGTGGGCAAATGAGAAGGGCCTCTCTGATTTTAAAGTGTGGGCAGGCTGATATGGTTTTAAACCTTTCGTTTCTTCCAGTTTGTTTCTTCCAGTCGTTTCTCTCCCAATGTGATATAATTCACTGCTTTGTCTTAGTGCAATCCTGTCCTTCCTCCTGCCTGCCTTAAGCCAAACTATTCCCACAGTCCCTTGTACACATATCTCCCCAAGCCCCTAATTTACAATGCCATTATGAGAGTAAAGGGTAAACTCACGAAAAACCCACAAATAAATAAAAATGGGCAAGCTCACTCAATAAATTATTCATTTCAAATTAGACACACTTGGCTGTATTAAAATGTTACTCCGTTGCATTACTGCTGATACAGAACTTCATTTCATCTCTTCAATACAAAGAGTTTATTTGTACTATTAATAAACAAGATTGCCATAGGGATTTCTGCTGCAGTAATATATTATCTTGGCTTCCTTCCGTTCTCTCCCCACCTCCCCACAACTTGCTGTAGAAAGGAGTATTTATTCCCAAGGAGAAACACTCCAGTCTCCTATCACTTGAAATAACATGTGGGCATCTTAATGAAAGCAATCGTTTAAAAATTGACTCATTTGTTCAGGAAAGCACATTTGTTAAAGACATGGCAACACTCCAGACATATAATGGCTAGGAGAGAAATGACAATATTGTTATATCTTCCCATCATTGGGATTGATAGGAAACTTCAGAGTAAACACAGAGCGAGCCTCCAGAAGCAGAACTCCAACTGAAAGCTTTGCTTCTTAAAGCAAGGTTCCCAATTGGATCTGCAAAGGAAAACATGTATATCCATGTCCTGAACTGAGATTGTCTTCATTAGACTTACTGAACACATTCTCTATATAACAAAACAAAACAAAACAAAACCTTTCAGTTTAACATGTTGTGTTATAGGCTTTCCATGTTCATTCAAGTTCTAAAATGCCAGGAAATTATGGCTGTTAAGGGCTACACCCAACAGACATGTTCTTTAGACAATATCAGTGAGGCAGTATGCTATGGTATGGTTTGCTATGGTATGCTATGGTGTGGTTAGTTTCAGCTTCACCACTGGCAATTAGGGCTGTGCAAGCCTCAGCTTCAGATTTAGTTTACCGAAGACAAGGTGGCCATTTTCTGGCCGAACAGCCATTTTAGGCCACAGCTCCAGTACCCCACAGCAGGTAATGAGCCTACAACTCCCAGCATGCACTGGGATGACTTACCAGGGCACAGGAATGGCAGGCACTCATGGTCTCACTGCCGCCACCGCGCCCACCCACCAGAACCTGCCCATGTGCTCCAGGATGTGCAAATCCATGGATGAGGTGCCTCAGGGCCATCTTAACAGCATTATAGGCCTGTGGGCAAAGCAGTGCACTGGGGCCCTACCTACACAACCACTCACAGGAATAAAAATCTAAATTATCGATAAAATTAAACTTATATTTATTGGTGCCTCCAACAAAATCAGTGTTTAAACATTAGAAAACATGCTGTACAGCAAAGATTAATCAACACAAACGTTTGGACAATATATCATGAGCCTTGAACTTGAAAAACAAAAATTTCAACATAAAAATGGTGCTCGGTTGGTAAATCATACAGATGGAGATGGCACAGTATGAAATTACTATGAATTATTTATTATTAATCAAATGTTCAACACAAACATTTGCAAAATTTCTTTGCAGAGAATTGCTTTATAATTGGCTTGAAGTCAATGGTCTTCAGGATGTCATTTTCCATACGCATGAGCGAAAGCCGTTCAAATGCTACTGCCCCATTGTGCTGCAAAGGTGATTTTTTTATACATTTCAGTCTTGAAAATGAACATTCTCCTGCACAGTTGGTCACCATCATGCACATGAGCACTCTGAGTGCAATTTCAACATTGGGAAACACAGATTTCAAGTTGTCCGAAATTATTTTTCTGTACAATGCAGGGAGAGTCTCACAATTTTTATCAAGAGTCATGTAGTGCTTGAGATGCTCACATTCATTTAAAAGGCCACCATAATCAAGGTCTTTGTGATATACATTAGCCAGATGTTCACACTTTTTGTTTAGCTCATCAGAACCAAATGTTTTCAATTCACTGAAGAAGGAAAACAGATTTCCAATCAATGAATAAGCTTCTGCACGTTTTGTCAGCTCAGGAATTAGAGGCTCAATTCGGACGACACGATAGTCAGTGGTGGGTTGACTAACCCTAACCCTCATGCTAACCCTAGGGGGCACTCCCCACACAACATGGTAATAAATAATCAACTGTGATGTGGATGAGGATCAGCGCTGAGTTGACTATGGCAGCATTCGGATGACACAATAGTCAAAACAACTGACGATTGTTTCCCCCACACCAGTTGTTTATTGTGTCGTCCGAATTGAGTCAGAGAGTCCAGAACAGGAAGGAATGTTTCCACCTTGAACTTTTCATTTTTACTGAGAAGTACCTCTTCTCCTGATCCGTCATATCTAGTAAGACACACACCTCGCTTTCATTCCCATTTTTTCACATCCCTATAATCTGAATCTGGACACCTACTCCTGGCTTTCAATTCGTATTCACTAAATTTGTCTCAAATTTCCTGGAGATAGGTTTTTAGAGACTCAAGAAGAGTCATGGCAACAACTATGTTCACATCCTCTGACTGCAGGACCTTACTTGTTTTGTTCACTCTTTCAAGAATGTCATTCCAAAGAATTGTGAGGAAGATCATTTCCAGGTTCTCCATTTTCTCGCTTAATCCTTCTGCCTCTCGCCTTGTGTTCACTTCCTGTTCAATGTCAGCTGATACAGAATCCAGTGCATGTTTAATTTTCTCAACTCCCCCCCCCATATAGAGCATGAACAGCATCAAAATGTGACGACCATTTCGTGTCAGACAGACACTTGACCACAATATTTTTTCCTAAAGATGATGCCAGAATATTCCATCGATGTGTAGAAGCAGAGAAAAAGGAATACACACGCTAAACAAAGTAAAAGAATTTTACAGTCTGTAGACAACACTCTGCTGCTTTTACTCCCACCAAGTTCAGGCTGTGTCCAGCACAGGGGACATACATGGCAAACTCGTTCAGTTGATGAATCCGTGCTTGCAATCCAGTATAGCATCCAGACATATTTGAGGCATTGTCATACGACTGACCATGGCAGTTTGATAGTGGAATTTTGTTCTCATTTAGGAAATCCACAACAGTGTCTGCTAGATTCTTTGCTCCATGAGAAAAGATGGGGATGAACTCAATAAAATGTTCCACAGGCTCACATCCTCGAATGTACCGGACAGTAAATGTCAGTTGATCAGTGTGTGAGATGTCTGGAGTGGAATCCACACTTATTGAATAATACTTTGATTCTTTTATTTCTTCAAGAATAGCACAAATAACATGTTGTCCCATTAATTCCATAAATTCCTCACAAATGTTTGCCAACAAATACGATGGGTTCCCCTTTCCTGGATTCCCATACAGTTTGAGATGTTCTTCCAAAAAAGGGTCAAATTCACTCAACAGCTCTAGAATACCTAAATAGTTTCCATTTTTTGCTTTACACACTCGCCATTCCGCAGTTCACAATTGAACACATTCTTTGATAAAAACCTTGTCTGAGTATTCTCTCCTGCAGCTCCTTTATACACTCTGTGTGAGTTTGAAAGGTTGCCGTCATGATTCTGACATGATGTTGGCCCACTACGAATCCAGTAATCCACTGTGTTAGTATTGCTAATGTCCCATAGCCCTGGATCTGTGTCTTGGATCGCAAACTCCTGTTACAGATTTGGGCATTTCCTCTTGTGGAATGTCCCCAGCAGCAGGAACAGGTAATGATACCATTGGTATGTCTGCTGGAACTGGATGATTGGGTGCAGGAGTGGATGGAGATGTGGATGCTATATTTGAAGGAACAGTAGTAGTGGCTGACGTTGCACCTGGGTTGAACCAAGATGTTAATTTTGGAAGTTTGCTCATTTTCTCTTTCTCCTCTGCAGCTCTTTTCCTCTTCTGTGCTCCACTCAAAACATTACGTTTCATTTCTGCTCAAAGGGTTATTTACGAAGTTCGCTAACACGTAATAAGTCTACAGTTTCTTTTTCCTCACTTCACTTTTTTTTACACTTCCTCCAACCTTTCACTACACAAATAGAATTAAAATAATCCAAACTCTCTACTGCATGCTGCTGATTCACAATACTGTAAGTGGAATGGGGGAGGGGGAGGGACACTTTTATCCTTCACTTCATGAAGTGAAATATCTGGGGCCAGGCCTGTCTTTGATTGATGACTAGTGAACCCCCCTGCCCAGATAGGCAGCAGAGCTGCAACATTTTCCCTCAAAGAACACACTACAAAGACGATTCTGGCTTAAATACCATCCTGAATTCCGGTACTCTGCATTGCTTACTTAAAGCTGTGAACATGGCTGTTGCCCTTCCATAACAAGATGGGCTGAGTAGCTACCATGTTCTCAGTTACAAGGAACTGGATAGAATTCAAGAAGCGTTCAAGAAGCATGATAATCATTTGATAAAAAAGAAGTTAAGGATAATTCAAAATACAAAATTTAATACAAAGTAAATAAAATAAAATAAAATAAACAGTTTTTCTCATAAGAACACTTATATTCAAAAATTGAACATCTATTGGTTTAATTAAAAAGTGCTCTTTTTTTCTCTTATGGCCAAACATGTTTCGACTGAAAGGTCCTCTTCAGTGGCCCAAAGTCTAGGTTTATATAAGCAACAAAAGCAACAAATCGGGCTAACTTTTTTTGTTACTCCCAGGTGGAGTCTATATTGTGTATACGTGAGACGTTTCAGTTAAGCCTCAGTAATAGCATACCATGTAACAAGCTATTGCTGTGGCTTAACAGAAATGTTCCACTTATATACAATATAGACTCCATTTGGGAATGACAAAAAAAGTCAGCCCGACCTTTTGGTCAAAACGCATTTGGCCATAAGAGGAAAAAAAGGGCACTTTCTATTAAACCAATAGATGTTCAATTTTTGAATATAAGTGCTCCTATAAGAAAAAAAAACTGTTAATTTTATTTTATTTACTTTGTATTAAATTTTGTATTTTGTATTATCCTTAACTTCTTTTTTAATCCATATCTGGTTAAGGCTAGCACCTTTGTGTTTGTGTGCATGATAATCATTATTGTGCTTTTTATACTATATTTTAAATTATATTTTTGTACTGTCGTTGTTTTATATTTTGAATGGTTTTTATGGTTTTAATGTTTGTAAACCACCCAGAGGGCTTCGGCAATTGGGCGGTATAGAAATGCAGTAAATAAAATAAATAAAAATATACCACAGAAGGAACCTTTGTTTTTCCTGTGGTTCACACTAGGGGTGTGCACGGACCCCCCGGATCGGATCGGGACCCGGATCGGGACCTCCAATTTTGTCCCGGACCGGTTCGGACAAAATCGGAGGCCCCCCGGACCGGATCGAGTCCGATCCCGATCCAAAAATCGGAAATTTTTGGATCGGCCGCCATTTTTTTCCCCATAGACTTGCATTGCAATGCAAGTCTATGAGGAAAAAATGGTGGCGGGTGGGTAAGGGGGGGCCTAACTCCCTCCCCCCCCCGGGGCCGTCCGCTGTGGACGGCCCCGGCAGGTAAGCCCCCTCCCCCGCGCTCCCTACCCCCCCTGGGGCCGCCTGCTTCCATCCGCTGGCGCCCGCGGGCGCCAGCGGATAGAAGCGGACGGCTCCGGGGGGGGGGGTAAGCCCCCTTCCCCGCCACTTACCTTCTCGGCACGTCCGGCGCCGGCGGCTACTACCAGCGGGCTCCGCGGCCTACTCTCGAGTAGCGCGCCGGGTGATGACATCACCCGGCGCGCCACCCTGGAGCAGGCCGCGGAGCCTGCTGGGAATAGTAGGCGCCGGCGCCGGACGGGAGCCGCCGGGCCAGAAAGGTAAGGGCCCCCCTCCCCCCTCCGCGCGCCCCCTCCTCCCCTCCACGCACCCCCTCCTTACCTTTCCGGCCCGGCGGCTCCCGTCCGGCGCCGGCGCCTACTACTACCAGCAGGCTCCGCGGCCTGCTCTAGAGTAGCGCGCCGGGTGATGACATCACCCGGCGCGCCACCCTAGAGCAGGCCGCGGAGCCTGCTGGGAATAGTAGGCGCCGGCGCCGGACGGGAGCCGCCGGGCCGGAAAGGTAAGGGCCCCCCTCCCCCCTCCGCGCGCCCCCTCCTCCCCTCCACGCACCCCCTCCTTACCTTTCCGGCCCGGCGGCTCCCGTCCGGCGCCGGCGCCTACTACTTCCAGCAGGCTCCGCGGCCTGCTCTAGAGTAGCGCGCCGGGTGATGACATCACCCGGCGCGCCATCCTAGAGCAGGCCGCGGAGCCTGCTGGGAATAGTAGGCGCCGGCGCCGGACGGGAGCCGCCGGGCCGGAAAGGTAAGGGCCCCCCTCCCCCCTCCTCGCGCCCCCTCCTCCCCTCCACGCACCCCCTCCTTACCTTTCCGGCCCGGCGGCTCCCGTCCGGCGCCGGCGCCTACTACTACCAGCAGGCTCCGCGGCCTGCTCTAGAGTAGCGCGCCGGGTGATGACATCACCCGGCGCGCCACCCTAGAGCAGGCCGCGGAGCCTGCTGGGAATAGTAGGCGCCGGCGCCGGACGGGAGCCGCCGGGCCGGAAAGGTAAGGGCCCCCCTCCCCCCTCCCCCCTCCGCGCGCCCCCTCCTCCCCTCCACGCACCCCCTCCTTACCTTCCCGGCCCGGTGGCTCCCGTCCGGCGCCGGCGCCTACTACTACCAGCAGGCTCCGCGGCCTGCTCTAGAGTAGCGCGCCGGGTGATGACATCACCCGGCGCGCCACCCTAGAGCAGGCCGCGGAGCCTGCTAGTAGTAGTAGGCGCCGGCGCCGGACGGGAGCCACCGGGCCGAGAAGGTAAGTGCCCCCCTCCTCCCCCCCCCCGCTGTCCACTTTCATCGGCGGGCGCCCGCTGGCGCCCGCCAATGGAAGCGGCGGTGGGCGCCAGTGGGCGCCCGCCGATCCGCCGATCCGCCGAACCGGTTCGGAGCTTTTTCGGACCGGTTCGGATTGGATCGGCCGATCCAGCTGCGGGATCGGAAATCGGATAATTTATCCGATTTCCCACTGGACCGGATCGTGGATCGGGTCCGATCCAGTGCACATCCCTAGTTCACACTTAATGGAAAAGAACTGCTGACCACTGCCTCATGTGGTAAAATGCATTAATTGCAGCCTGTCTATGAAGAGTCAGGCCTGCATGCAGCTGCCTTGTGTAGCAAATAACAGAAGTGGCAGCTTCTCTGTAAATAACCTTCCAGAGCAGGGGTGCAAAACTTCTGGATTGCAGGGTACCCCAATCTGGCCCATGCTGCCTCTTGCAGGTTCCTCCAGGGGACACGGCTTAAGCTCCATGCAAGCACACACATCTGTCTGGAGCAATCTCCTTGGAGGGATCCCTGCTGCTTTCTCCAGTCGGAGATAAGAGTGGGGATTCCTTTGCTGGTGTGCTCCAGCAGCAGAAGTCCTGCTCTTATCTTGAATCTCAGATCAGAGAGAGCAGTGCGGATGCCAGAGGGTGGGGGTGGGAGAGCGAGCGCTCTTCCAATGCCAAGCCTGCCCCGCATCCCTGCTGCTGTCTCCAATCTGGGGTCAGAGAGAGAGCAGTGGAGGTGAGTCCCAATGCCCAGCCCAGCCCATATCCCTGCTGCTATCTTTGATCTCAGAAAACAATGGGGGTGCAGGGTGTCCGGGGCTTTCTCCATGCTGGGAGGAAACACAGTTCTGTGCCTCCTTCCTGATGAACAAAAAGAAAAAAAGAACAACGCCCCCCTGATATCATCCAGGCCACGGGATGTGAGGCGTTCTGGCCCCTAGCTCCAAAGCAGTTCTGAATCCCTGTCCTAAACATTGACTAACTCTGCCCACCCAAGCTAGGGATTGGAAAGGAAGAAGAATAAAGGGCTCCCTATAGCAGTGGAGCCTTGATTGAGCAAGAAGCTCTATCTGAGCTCTGGTAAAGTGTGTTTCTGGTCTTGCTGTTGTGCCTCCTGGATGCCTGCTGACCTGGATTGCTCTTGGCTTGTGACTTGCTCTAGTCTGCTGCTTGTGGTCCAGTCTGGGCAACAGCAACTGTATGCAGCGTAATGTATGTACATTATGCAGCAGAAACATTTGCGTAGCTTATACAACAGCATATTGGTTGACGCAGGCCTATTCCTCCTAGCAATTAAGAAATTCAGAAGATGGGCTCATTATGAGAAAAGAAGTCAAATCCAACAGTTATTAAATATCTCTGAGGAAAATGAAATGGTAAAATATATTCCCCGCAGTAAAATAAACATGAAAATAAAACACTTAGGAATTGGAACAATATATTCAAGCTTGCTGCAATGTACTAAGCACTGAAATGTAAACCCTCGGAGAATGGCTAACGCCCAAAAGGCCTTTCCCTGGAATACATAGTATCAGAAACGACAACCGTGGGCTCAGTTCTGAACTCGGAGATCAAAAGACTCCACAATTCCAGCAAGGGTTCTAGTTTGAATCTTCATGATGAGATGCAATGGCATCAATCCTTAGAAAGTTTAATAAGCTCTGCAGAGGCTGTGGCATCCGCCAAGAGAGCTCGTTTTTTAAAAACATCATTGACAACAATGCTCTTCCAGGTTCAGAGGAGTTGTCAGTTTTTGGAGCATATCTCCGCCAGCATTTCTGTGCAAGTCTATTCTCAGTATCAACATAATCAGTGAAAATCCAAGAATTATAACAAGCTCCTTTCAAATATGGGGGGAGGGAGCCCACCCCCACCCTACCCAAGCAAGAAATCTGGCAATCATCATAGGAAACTGACATGCCAAGTCAGACCATTGGTCTATCTAGTTTTGGCTTACAACTCCCATCAGCCCCAGCCAGCAGAGCCAATGGTGAAGGAAGATAGGAATTGTAGGCAAAAAGATCTGGAAGGCCACAAATTGTTCTAATCCTAAACTCCTCTAGTAACCACCTGAGTAGGAGCCTTGTGCTATCAATTAAATTAAAATATATTTTGCATATTCCACAGTTTCCTATTCCAAAGTAATAAGAGATAACTTTCAACTGAATAAACAAACACTCCAACCCCAGCTGGAAGTGGTGACACACACATATAAGCAGCCTTCTGCACACATGCGCTTATCTCAACCCGATTCTGAAATAGCTTATTTTTGAATTTTTGAATGTCACATTCTAACATTTCCTCCACAGCTTTTTTTAAAAAACTGTTTTATTGAATTGCAGTGCCGGTGGGTTTAAAGCCTCTGAGGCGTCCTGCATGTTTTAATCACTGTCTTGACCATGCAACCTGCTTTGCAGAAGACAATCCTCTGTTTGAAGAACCATGCGCTATTTGAAGAGCCATCCAGTCTCAGTCCAATTTAAAGTCAAAGAACCATAAGAAGGGATAGTTGGGGTCTTAACGTTACCCATCAACATTTATCAGCTGAATAGCAGCCTGAGGAAGTACACAAGTACACCTGATCAAAGTCCTCCCCAGTATATATTTCTGTTTAAATTACAGTTATTATAAATTTTATGCAAACCTGTGTTTTGTCCCCCCCCCCTTTTGGGTGGGTGGGTGGGTGATGCATTGCTTCTCTTATGACAATTCCTTTAGGATACAATCTTGATTCTTAATTCAGTGCAACCTCTTTCCCCGTTCTGCCTGTTGCAGGCTTTGTCTTATTCTCTTATTTTCCCTCTCTCTCTCTCTCTCTCTCTCTCTCTCTCTCTCATTTATTAAAATTATCAAACACACTTGTGAAATAAAAGCAGCACAGATTTCAACAAAGTCTTCAAGGGTGGAATTCCGCAGCCCTCAGATATGCAAGTAATGAGTTAAATTATTAACAATGTTTGCGATCGGAGGCTCTTGCGCTAGGGACCTCTTTGAGTTTTTCGACGATGCCGTGGAATAATCGAGGCTATTCTTTCCCTCATGCTGATCTCAATTATTAACACTTCCCTTCATTAATTTCAGTTGTATAATATTGGCTATTGTACAGGGTAATGTGTTTCCCCCCTTTTAGTTTCTCTCCCAGCCCTGCTTCCTCCTCATCTATTTCTAGCTTTTGCTTATTTTTGTTTTGCAGGATAATGTTCTGTGTTCTGGTTCTTGGGTAGTGAGCAACTTTGGGCACATTGATGTGGAAAAAAATAATAACGATAATAATAATAGCAGAAGAAATCTAAAAAAAAGTGCACAAATAATATTTTTTAAAAGTAAACAACCTCAGAAGAAGTTTCACCACAACCCAACATCAGAAAGGATTGGATTCAGAGTTTCTGTGTGATAATAGCAGAAATCCATGATAATAGTGGGTGTCCGACACTTTTAAATTATATCTGTGCGATGCAGGGATTAACAGCAAAAGTGGATATTGAGAGACCTTATAGTTGAAAAGACACTTCTATTTCAAGCTTGGAAAGGAAAACACCCACCACCTATCATCCAGTAAAGTGAAGATCTTACTGCTCTTGCTACATTTGAAAGTATCTCCTTCAGCTGTCAATTTCACATAGATGGTTCTTTAGATATACGGCCTGCTTATATTAACATAAACGTATGTGAAACGGAAGTGTTAAATCTTTCACCCCTCTTTTTTCTTCCCTCTCCACTTTTTGCTTGTTGTTGTTACTGTTGTGTTTGCATTTTTAAAAAAGTGTCCTACTTTATAGAGGACAGTCCTCTATTTGAAGGACTGTCAGAGGGCAGCCTTCTGTTTGAAAGTCTGTCCAGTCCAAGGGCTCATCTACACCTAAGGGTGTAGAGGGAGGAAGGGGGGAGGATGGTGGACTTACCTAAGTCCGCGATCCTCCACCAGCATCTAGATGGTTGCATGATGTCTCAGAAGGGAAGAGAGACGTTGCGGTCACCATTTTATTTTATTTTTAAAGAAGAGGAGCCGTGTGAGGCAGAAAAGGTAAGAAAAACATACGCTCTGCCAAACCCTGCATCCACCCGTCATCCTGGAGATGGCAAAATTGCTGCCCCCACCCCCCCACCCATAGGCACGGAACCACCCTGTGCGGCTCCATGCCTGTTTCAGGCCCAGGGAGCACGCAGCACACCAGTCGCACTCCTCGGGATGGTCCCAGGCCTGCGGAAAAACCAGGATATTCCCAGTGTTGTCCCAGGTTGATCCCGGGATCCCCTGTATGTCATGTGGACACACAGGGACGACCTAGGAACAACCCCAGGATAAATGGCTGGTGTAGACATGGCCTTCGTCTGGCTTAAAGATAAAGAAGTTGAAGAAGAGAGGGCAGCACAGGCCTGGAATTTGCCCATCCACGGTGAGCAGCTGGACAGAAGATGGAGCTGGCAAACGGACTATCTTGTCAGTCTTCTTCACTACTATGAGAGGTATTTCTGTTTCTAGTCATTATTTCCAGGTTTGCATCCATGCATATAAATTGGGACATGCAAGTGTTATAGACATATTTATCCTCCTTTGTCTCTCATTTTTGAGGGGGTGCATTTCCTCTGTTTTAGCATTGGGTAAGTGTCCACCCAAGGCTGAAATAAAGTGGAGGCTCCCAGCTGGAGAAAAGCACAGAGGCTATTTTTGCTGAACCCTTTTCCCCAGGAATGGCTCACATGTTGTTCTGAAGAAATCTCCAACTGCCTGGAGCAGCTTCTCAGAGAGCACAGGAGGCTGCTGAGAGAAGAGGGAATCAGCACTGTAAGATTGCAATCCTATCCACACACACTTGGGAGTGAGATGCATTGAACTCGATGGGACTTGCTTTTGAGTAAATATGCATGGGATTGGATAGGATTGCTGCTCTTTAGTAGTACTTCTAAGTCAGTTCTGCATGAAAATACTCCATGTGTTTCACATTAGTTTTATGCATTCTCTGTGCTACCATGATATTTAACAATGATCAGCAGTAAGAGGTTTTCATTCTTTGTCTAAAGATCCCCACATATATTATGTTGAAAGATGAAATCTTATCACAGAAGAATAAAAGTAATACAACCACTAGAAATTTTATTGCCAGTACAGCTAATCAAAAAACCCACTTGCAATCAGCATTTTTTGTACTCCATTTAATCAAAAACTTGCTGATCTAGTTGTTTTTAGTCCAGAGGTGAAAGAATTTATATCTTGTCCATAATAAAAGAAGGTATTATTATTTGCCCAGAAACAAAGAGGCAGGAAAAGTAAAGTATGGTACCAATACATTCCTACCCATTTTAATTTACTACATATTTCATAAACTAGAAATATCAGAGTAGTTTGATTTTTGTTTTTTGTTCCTCTTGCAAAAAGCTAACATCACAACAGACAATATTTTGTCTCCTGTTCATGTGTGTGTATACCTGTATTCCCTCCCCCTCTCCCTATATATATCAATATAAAGTGACTCAATAAAATGTTTAGATAAGAGGTAAATGGGTGAACTTATTGCAGCCTTCTGAGATCAATATGGTGACTTTTAAAAAAAAATCTATAGATTTTTAAATTGAGGCTACAATCCATATTTGCTTAGGCTTGTTTGATGGCTTTTCTTGTTTAATAACTTGTGCTCTGTTAAAAGTATTTTGTATTTTATCTCCGAACAGCTAAATTCTCTTGAAAACAGGAGCAATCTGGGCTTTCAGAGGTGATACATTTCCTACCTTTACTTTGTTCAGATTCCACTTTTGAACCAATACGTGAGCTAAAAATTCAGCAATCCTTCAAAATTTGTGCTTCTCCAAAGTGTGCTGTGCTGTTCTCCAATTTAAAAAGGTATACAAAAATATACCTTTTTTATATATTTGTATATTAGGGGAACATGCACACCAACGTGCACGTTAGCCAAATAACTTTCAGAGATGCATTATTTAAGGAAAATTGCTCACAAAAATGTGTTTATTAGGCTAAATTGCATACAAAAAGTATGTATTAGGAAAAAATGTGTACAAAGATGCATACACATTTTCACGAGAACTTCGTATCAAAAATAAAATTTCAGTGTCTGAGATTAACTGAATTTGGTTGGAAAAATGAGAAATTGAGAGAAATCAATATTGACAGATTTGTCCATCATTAGCCTTTGCTGTGCACAGGTTTATGGGCTAACATGTGAGGATGAAACAAATATTGAGTTCTGATCCAATTGTATATGGTTATTTTTGTTATAGTATATTTTTAGAGCACCGTTTCCTGAAGAATAAGGGCACAAAGTAATAGATCAAAATTCACAGCAATCCCCTAAAGCACGTGTGCAGAACCTCTTTCAGCCCAATGGCTAAACTCAATTTTGGAGAAGCTCTTGAGGCCCGCATGCCAGTGGCATCAACTATATACACTAAAATACTAGCATTTTTTTAGCTTAAACTTACTGACCACAACTAGGCCTTAGGAAAGGCATTCTGTTCTTCATTTATGCATGTATGATATTTTTATGCCACCCTATAACAAAAAAGTTCTCGGGGCAGCTCACACAATAGTGTGGGAAATGGAAATGACCATCACAACAACAACAATGACATGTAACAAGGTCCTCACTGATACATAACAGTGCTTTCTCTGTTGTGGCACCCCAGTTGTGGAATACCCTCCCCTCAGAGGCCCGACTGGCACCGACACTGGCTTCATTTAGACACCAAATTAAAACATGGCTTTTTATCAAAGCCTTTGAGGGCTAAATTCTTCATGGTCACTGTGCCGCCACAGCCTCAAACACCAGGCCTAGATGCACACACTCCTCTCAGCCTAAACACTACCACTTACACACCTGAGGGAAGGGTAAAAGACACCACTTTTCCGTTATAGCAGAGGGAAAAGGTACTGAGGTTTTGAAAAGGTTCTTCTGTGATTATATTGGGCTGAAGGTTTAATGTTATGTGTTTCCTTACAAACTAATAGAGCAGGTGGCAAAGCCACACATGGTTTGTGGTAACAAAAATAAAAGAAAATATTTATTGTTGTTTACAGTTCTTTCAAATTCAATTTAAAACCTGCCTATTCTTAATAATTCTAGTAATCTTAATAATAATCCTAAATCGTTAAAATCTTATATTTATTTACTCTTCACACACTCCTGACAAGAACACACAGCTAAACACCTCTATCTTCCACCTAACTACCCTCCATCCAACCAACACTAACTACAAACCACTCCCTCACACAATATATACTCCTCCCCCTCCCTTTTCCAGCATCATCAGCCACACCCACTCAGTCCAACATTCCGCACTCTCCAAACACACTGACCCAGACGTACCTAAGGAGACAGAAATGTGGGGTATTGCCATAGTCACACAGAAGTTTTAATTGTTTTTATTGCTTCAACAAATTTTCTACCAGTTATAATTTGTTAACGATTTAATACATTTTTAGCTGTGTACATTATTTATGTTTTTATTGTTCTGATTTTACCTGTATGCCGCCCTGAGATCCCAGTGATAACAGGGTGGGATACAAATGTTTTAATAAATAAATAAAATAAAATATCCCCCACATTAAACAGATGATAAGAACCCATAATTTCTTAGGGCAGTGTCCAGTGATGTCATTCTGCCAATGCAAATTATGTTGCTAGTGACCTTTAGCTCAATGGCAATAGTGTTAGCTTGTGCTGTGGGTTTTCCGAGGAACCTCATCACACAAGCTATTCACTATTGACGTTGTGCTATTAGTCCCTAATGCCAGCACATGATTTGCATTCATGGACTGATGTTGTTGGATGCTGCCCTTAGTTTCCAAATGATATAATAGCATACTTCATATTCATGTTTTCAGCTTAAATACCATGGAAGTGCTTGCTCCCTGGGCTCTGAAATGAGAACCACAGCTTTGCAGAATGTGAAAGACCTTACAATGTTTTATTCTTTGCCGTGCGTCCATACCCTGTTTTTGCTTTCAGAGAAATGTCTTCTTAGGGTGCAATCCTATGCTTATTTAGACAGAAAAAAGTTCCACAATTCCCATGATTCTCCAGCCACCCATGCTGGATAGGGAATTCTGGGAGTTGTAGGACATTGTTTTCTGTCTAAACATGCATAGGATTGCATCCTAAGCATTTTTAATCGCCAGCGGCCTAATATCTGTATCTATGTAGCTAGACATAATGCTGGACTTCTCTTGCTTTTCAGGGGTTACATGGGAACACTTGGATGTGTGTGACTATAGTTTTTATGTTTAGGAAAACACTGCTGGCAGATTAGTATTTATTTAGCCAATTCATATTCCAAATTTCTTCATGTGAAATCTGACCTCTTTGGAGCTGTCCTCATTCTCACCTCCTCTTTCTGCACTCAAGGCTCCTAATGTCTTTCCTAAAACGAGCATGCTGTCCTTTAGAAAGTACCAGCCGATCAGCACTGCTTCATCAAGCAACCAAGCAAACTTAAACAACATAAGCGGTATTGCATCACTAAGTAGTGCATTGCTTTCCAAAATAATCATTAAAAAGTGACCATTCAGGCCCTTAATTAATAAAAATGCTTGCAGATCTTCAACAAGTGATCCCATCCATATACTATTTTAATTTCTTACATTTCTATCACACCTTTGAGTACATCATTTTTTCTCTATTGCCAGTGCTACACATACATACCCACACATTATCTTTATCTGAGCTAGTTAGGTTGGGCTGAAAGTTGCCCACTGTGCTTCATGTCTGAGAAGGTATTTGACCCTGGGCTTTCTCAGTCCTAGTCAAACTCTAACCATTACACCTCACTGCCTGCCTCACTACCAAATCACCAGTAAATGAGAGCCAGTACAAAAGCTGATAGGCTAAATAGAGGGCCATAAAGATCCTTTTCAACAAGCTTCTAACAATTCCTTTCTCTCTCTCTCTTTTTGCCAATAAAAATGTAGGTTTGATACAATTTGCTCCATAGGTGTCAGCTGAAGTTCTTTCTGAAGATTCCATCTGTTCTATATAGAGAGTTTCTCATTTAATTGAATTCAATTAATCTAGAATCACCCTGTCTGTGTTTACACAAACTACCCAGATTGTCATTAGTAAGATCCTTTTCTTCCTGCTTACCACATCAAGAGGATCAACAAATTGGAGAAAATCACCTAGTGTTCTGGGTAGATTACACTCAAGCCTTCTATCTCAATGAAGATTTGAGGGTTTGTTTTGTTTTACTATTCTTTATTCTATCAGGCCTATCTATCAAACTCAGAATCTGAAATCATTATGTTGTCAGTTGATATTATCCAGATTTAAGAAGAGAAAAACAGAAGAGCAGAAGAGTACAAGTAAGCATGCCATCTCAAAACAGAAATGCCGTCATTTCCCATGAACATTTCAAAACCATGGCAAGGGATCAGGGATCAGTGTCAGTGGCCTGGTTCGGATGACACAATAATCAACGGAGGGGGAGAAACAATAGTCAGTTGTGTTGCTTATTGTGTCGTCTGGAGGGCAACACACAACACACACACACCTGACAGTACGCTATTTGGGGCACTTAAACAACGGAGAAAAACAACAGACTTGCACGTTGTTTATCCCAAACTCCGTTGTTTAATGTGTCATGTGTAGGGAACCCCCCTCTCTCCGTGTACTATTCCATTTGGTCATAGAGTTCACCGGCTGGAGCAGTCGAAAAACTCCCGGCTGCTCCGATACAGCCAGCAGCACTTGCGGTGCATGCTGGGACACGGCCGGAGAACTGAGGGAGGTGGAAGGGAGGAGACATAGCAGCCCAGAAGGATGCCGGGACTTTCAGCCATGCAACAGGGGGAGGGGCAACATGTAATGTGGCGGGTGCTGCTGCGCCGCTGCCAAAATAACGCACGGTCAGTATGCTATTCCCCCCTCCATTGCCTAAAGTGTCATCCGAACTCAGCCAGTGACTGCATGAAACAGCCTTATTCACATTTCTCTTTTAATCATTTAGAGATCATACCTCCTCCGAATTTAGACCTTTCTCTCCCAATAAATGCAGAACCGTGCATGTTACTGTGAGCATATTAGGGGACAGATAGGATATAAATGAAACAAAGAAAACAAACACACACAAAATTCCCGTAATCTCAGAGACTGTTTATCTGAGGTTACTTCCAAAGCATCTATACCTCAAAGCCCATGCATCTGAGGTTACTTCCAAAGTGCCTGTAACCTTAGAGCCTGTGCATCTCTAGGGATCACCTACCTCTAAAAGGGGTAGAATACCAGGAACATGTGATGGCAGAGAGCCAATGTCTGCCAGAATGATTCTGGCCAGGAATGTAGGCATCTCCTGAAATATTAGCAACAGGACAAGTTCTCAGCATTGTCAGGCCCTTCCCATTATCTTGGGCACGAGAAATGTGTTATCCATCCAATGACGATACAGTCCCCTGCTGGTACCAGCATCTATAGGCCTGCATAAGTGCTGGCACATCCCACTATTTTGGAGTGGAAAAGGACCAGCTGTCCTGCTGAGGGACTTCTAAGAGGTTTGAGTTAGATGAATCTTATTGTTTGTTAAATATTTGATATTTTATGTCATTTGTATCCAGTGCTTCCACATAATTTGGAAAAGAGAGATAAAAATAAATAAATGTCAAGGGGGGGGGGGAGAAGATCTCAGCCATACTGAATACATCATACTGAAGCAACAGTGCTGAGAATATTTGTTAGTTGGGTAACTGATCTACATTTCTGCATCTCCACTAAGCGGATTTGATTTTTAACTCCCTTTTCTTCCTGCAAGGGAGACGCTTGTCTTTCATCTTGTTTTACTGAATGGACTTGGCTAATTCGGTGAACATGTACTATCACACCTGCATTCAGCATAGCATATAGAAGGATTATATTGCTGCAAAATAAATAATCTGCAAAGCTCCCTGCTGGTACAACTGATAGAAAAGGGGCTTCAAAGCGTTCCCTGTAAAGAACATTGGAGTTTAAAAGAAACTGCAAATAACCGTGCAATTTGCAGTTGAAAAATAGTGACATTATCCCCATCCTTTAATAGATATTGCTAAAATGAAGATTTGCAAAAGCTGAAGAGACGCAAGCCCAGCTGCTGACGCTGTATGCCTTGTGCATTCCGTAATTGCAAATATGCCAGAGAATACATATAAAGGCATCTGTATATACCCAGCTGGTATCCCCAGATGCCTTGTCACAATTTCGCATTTCAAAGACAATGAATGGAGAAGAGCACCAGAGCTGACTTTTTTTTGAGCATCTTAGAAAACAGTAGTTTTCAAACAGTGTTCTCAGACCTTTTCCAACATTCCTTGATGAGATGACCAGTCATAGTGGAGAAAGTTCCTTCGTAATACGTTTGCACACCATTACTGATCACCCCTTATTTATACAAATACGTTCAGGCCAGTCTTCAGCAAAGCTATCTGGGTGGTGTACAATGAAGATAATACAAGCATAAAATCACAGATAAAGAAGCAACAGAGCAGAGCAACACGATGAACATTTGGCATACAAAAATCAGCAAAACAGATGAAAAACCCGTATAGTGAATTGATATTGCCTGGTAAAATGCCCAGGCAAACACAAAAGTCTTTGCCTGGTGCTCAATGGCTAGTTTGTGCCAGGCAGGTCGCTGAAGTGGTGGGTATTCCATAAGTGTGGTTCCATGACTGAGAAGTAGGGTACCATGTCAAGCCACCTAGGTTCAGATGTTGGGATGATCTGGAGGAGAACTTCAAATGACAAACACAGTGTTCAGGCAGGCTTGTGTGTTAGAAGATGGTCCTTCAGGTACTTAGGTCTCAAGCAGGACTGTATAAGCACCAGCTCCTTGAATGTAGTCCTGCAATGTTCAACCACAGTGTTCAGTGTGTTCTAAGGCACAATCTCTGTTTGTGGGGGTCAATGTCAAGGCCCAACAGGCCCTGCAGATGTTCAACATAAATTGAATGTGTATCTCAGAGTCCTTTGAAACACCGAGGGGTTCCATGGCGGGCATGCATATGTTCCCCAGCAGACAGATATGGAAAAATCTTCTGGAGGGGAGGAAGGTTGAAATTCATTATAGTTTATCCTAAGCCTCCAACCCATAATGCCCAGCCATAAAGTTAGAGTAGAGGTAGGCAAATTTTGTGGGCCCACAGACACAATTAGAAATTTGAGAAATTCTCCTGGGCACCACCACATAATGGCTGCCATGGGAGGTGTGGCTAGTCATAAAGGCTAGTCAGTGGCTCAATTCGGACGACACGATAGTCAATGGTGGATTGACTAACCCTAACCCTAGGGGGCACTCCCCACACAACATGGTAATAAATAATCAACTGTGGTGTGGATGAGGATCAGCGCTGAGTTGACTATGGCAGCATTCGGATGACACCATAGTCAAAACAACTGACGATTGTTTCCCCCACACCAGTTGTTTATTGTGTCGTCCGAATTGAGCCACTGTGTAGCCAAAAAGGCATTCATAGGAAATGAAGGTGGCAGATGTTGGGGCCTTCAATTTGCTTTGAAGTGATCCCAGCTGCTGGTAAGAAAATGTGCATGTGTGTTTGAAAGTGGGACAGGTAGAACACCTTGGCGGACACCAAGAAAGATGTCTAGTGCCCACATGGCCTGCTCTTGGCCTAGACCAATTGAACAATCATGTATAATATGTATATAATAGTATATAATAATAGTGGGTGACTTTACAAACTCTTTATGAAAAGTGGTTAGGTATTAAGGATAGAGATGCTGTCAAAACTCAAATTAGGCAGATTGTCACTAGAATCTATTACAGTACCTGTATTGAGCTTGGATGGCTATCTAATGAACTTTAGTATTTTTGTTATTCAAACCTTGATTGATTGATTGATTGATTGATTGATTGATTATGAGTATCTGTGCCATCTGCATGACTAAAGCATCTAAACTCCACCATTTCTGCATCTTAGTTTGTTTAACCCATTACTTTCTGAGGGAAATGTAGATGTGCCGTCTTCAATGCTCATGCTTGTGGAATGATGTTGCTTAACTCTTTACTGTTTTCCAAACCAATCAGTGTGAAAGTTTGGATTGGAAAAAAGGAAGGGACAAGCCAGGTAGGTTAGTATCCATCCCCTGTTCAGTATTTCATTTTCACTCATGACTGTATTTCCTTTCTATCCAGCTAGTCAACTGAGGCCATTTCTCTCTAGTATTGGACTTTCCCCCCTCTTGTTGGGTAAGTAAATATTTACTTTAGACCTGGATGCTGGGGGGGGGTACAGTGGGGGGGGGGAGTTACTGGAACGGGAATCCAAGAAGGAAGAGGTTGGGAGGGGAGAGGAGAAACCTGGAGCAGTTGGCAAGGAGATCTGGGCTTCAGCAGACGGAAATGCCTCTCCCGCAGCTCCTGCTTGGGCTGGAGTTGCTCATACTGACTCCAGCCCCGCTGTAGGGTAAACAATAAGGAACTTAAAAACAGCCGGGGAGAAAAACATAACATAGTGATGCAAAATGCCATGACGCACGGCATGATGCCATACTACAGTTCCCAAGATGCAGTTTGTTGATGTCGTGTACATACAAATTGTCGGCATATGCACAAGATCTTCAAATAACCTGAGGTTGAATGTTAGAATTCTTTACTTGATGAACAACTTAAGATTTCTGCTGGGATAAATTCACCCACCACTAATTAAGGTTAAGATCCTTTAAAAAAAAAATCTTCCATGAGCTAGAATTGTACAGCATCATGTATGTATATGTATATATATATGTATATATATATATATATATATATATATATATAATCTCCCTTCTTTTCCAATTAAAATTAGTCCGTCCCATTGACACCAATGGGTAGGAAAATCACTATGTTCCTTGGCTGGTGGGGGTTTTCACCCTCTTTAGGGGTGGGGTGAAGGAACCATGGGGCTTTGGATCCTGTATATCTGAGAGCCTATCTACACTATTGCTTTAAAACGGTTTGTGACAGTAGTGACAACTGTTGGGGCCCAGGACACACTCCATATACAGTTTTCAAAAAATTTTCAAAGTGTTGTATCCTGCTTGGTGTAGATGGGTCCTGAGTCCCCCCAACCTGCCCCAGCACTCCCCTTCCCCCCTACTGCTGGCAAAACAGACAGTTCATCTGTAGAAGTGGAGATTTCCACTAGTGTACCGGAGCCTCCTCTGGGGGTATAAGGACTATTCTGTTGACAGAGCTCCTTTCTGCCACTGGACTGGTCCTTCCGCTACATCCTACACCCTGTCAAGAAGCCAGCTGACCAGCTGTTGCTTTGCAGCCTACATCCCTCTCACTGAAATAAGTGGGTCTTTAAGATGCTCCGCTTTGGCTGGATCACACACAATATAGTAGAATGCCCTTCCCCACCAAGTATGGGAGACACCTTCTATTTTATTATTTTCAAGATAAAGGAGATCAAGACTTGTTCTTTTTGTAATTTTATTATTATGCTTCAATTATTGTATGGCTTCAATTTTAATAGCGTTGTTTAAATTTTCACCTACGTCTGCTTATATATCATTCTAGCACAGTGGTCTTCTACTTGTCCAGACCCAAGAGCCACCTTCGACTCCCTACCTGCAACATGGGATCGATCCACTTTCAGAATTTCACAACTTCCCAACATGGCAGCAACAGTTTTGCTGCGACCCATCTGGACTGATCTCCTGACCCACTTTTGGGTTGCGATGCACTTGTTGAAGACCATTGTTCTAGCAGATCTTATTTTTTTTACTTCTCTGCTGTTTTTATTTTATTGTGGGTGTTTGTTTTTGTAAAATGCTTATAATATTTCTAATAGGAAATTAATATAAAATATTAGGGAGACTTATGGCATGCAGGTAACAGCATCTAGGAAAATCAAGACAAAACTACAGTGAAGTCATGCTTTTAAAAACTGCTGGAAAATGGAGTTTTGACAGCCTATGCAACTAACATGAGGAAGCATCAAAAAGCAGTTTGGGAGTTAAGTTGGAGAATGTACTAAAAGAGAAACTCATGGAAAAATTCCCATCACATGTGCGTTCGTGTAGCTATTGACAATTACCACTGAACAGAAAACCAAATTGTGTGAGTGGCGGTGGTGGGGAGAGCAGGGTCTCATCTACACCAAGCAGGATATAACACTATGAAAGTGGTATGAAAGTGGTATATAAAAGGCAGGAGCCACACCAAGCAGGATATAGCAGTATGTGTCAATAGGCCTCAACAGTACTTAGTGCACTTCAATACCACTATAAAGCAGTAGTGTGGCTCCTGCCTTTTATATACTGCTTTCATATCACTTTCATAGTGCAATATACTGCTTGGTTTAGATGAGGCCCAGGAATCAGGGCTCTCAATTGCTCAATGAAAGAAAGACGGGAAATGAAACGTTCAAATAAGACAAGAGAATTGCGCAAGATGAGGAGTGCAAAGAATCTATGGGCAGATCTCCATGTCCTCGATGCATCCTCCCTGCGCCACGAGCCGCCCTCAGAGCACTACCCTGCCCAGTGTGGACCAAGCCTCAGAGGCTCTGCTCGCGCCCTCACCGCCACCGCCACCCTTTCATCCTGGCGGGTCCCAGGGAGGGAGGAGGGAGGGGGGAGGGTTGTAAACAAAAGCCAGCGATCAGGAGAGGGATTTCCCAATCGCTGGCTTTTGTTTACAACCCTCCCTCCCTCCCTTCCCAGGACCAGCCGGGATGAAAGGGTGGAGGCAGCGAGGGCGCAAGCAGAACCTCCGAGGCTTGGTCCACACTGGGCGGGGTACAGCACTCCGAGGGCGGCTCGGGGCACAAGGAGGGTGCATCGAAGACAACGCGTACTTCTGCCCTAAATCATGATCTAAAAGTGTCCAGTGAGAATGGGCATGGGCAGACCTACACACCTTATGACGCAAGCTGAACATAGACCACCAACCACAAGATTCAACTTGGACTCAATTCAGTGTTTCAGAAAACAGCCTGATTCAGCTTAGCTCAATTCGGAGGCCGTCTGCTTCAACTCAGGGATGAACCGGAATTTGTGCCTCCTGTTAACTATCATTGGGGGGAGGGGGGGGGAAATCAGCTTTAATTTTTTTTGCTTTCTCAGAACTGGTAGACATTTTTAGCCATAATAGTCACTTTGGAGGGGATTACACCTGCCGAATTTCAGAAAAAATATTTTGATTTTGCATATATGTAAAGAGAACCGCCAGTAACTTTGTAAGATTTTTATGGCATACTTGGATGAAATTTGCAGGAACAGTTGCCCCTTCTAAGGTGATGAAGACTACCATGTTTTATATGAATTGGTACAGGGTTTTTTTTTGCAAGAGCAACCATTACATTTTGAGAGTATATAAAACAGGATATGTTTATTTCCCTGTGTTCCTTGTGGTCATTGTTCTGAGAATGACAGACAGCTGTAGTAAAAAATCTGCAAAGTTCCAGAAGGATTGGTACATTTTTTTCTGTGGAAGGGGAGTCCTCAAATTGTTATTTTGGGAGGGTGAGTGATTCACTTCTCCTTCCCTCCCGCCATGCTCTTTTGGGCAATTGGTAGGAAAATCACAAACATCATAGAGCTGGCCACAGGCAGGAAACCTGCAACATTTCAGAATAGTAGGTGCAGGGGCTAAGGAATGATGATGACATATACTGAAGATGTTTCATTGGATATACTGGAAAGGAAGATGTTTCATTGCAGGGAAATGCCTGAGAGAAGGACTGATTTAATAATTGAGAAAGAAAAGGATATTAAAATTATGACCAAACAGAATTTGAAGCCACCCCATCCCCACCCCAACACAGAAACTCTGACTACCTAAATGCTTGCTACAGAATACGGATGCTCAGAGTTAGTTTGTAACTCACAATCCCTCCCACAAATCACAGTGATTGGAAAGCCCCTTGTAAAAGGTGCCCTCTGATTAGAAGGTAGACCCATCATTCACTCAACGATATTCCCCCACCATCAGCATTAACATAGAAACAAAATCAGACACTATTTTTGGAGACAGACTGTTGGCACTGCCAAAGCCCAAATTATGCAGGAAACCTTGTGAGGGGTCCAACTTCAGTTCTGGTTGCTTCACTGCAGGAAGCAACAGAAATGTTTCTGAAAGGGCCCATTTTGGCTTGGGTTGCGGTCATATCCAGTGTACATCCCCAATATATGGCAGTCCATCATGGGCTGGATAAACCTCCTCTTCCTTGCCATAATGGACCATGGAATTGGTTTCCCAGGATAAATGCCAACACAGACGTGCTTATTCATCACATTTTATATACACAGCCTGACAAATCACCGAGTCCCTCAACGGTTTCTCTGGAAGAAAAATACTTGTAACATATGCTTGAAAAAAATTGTTTTATTTACTTTAAAAATACAGTACACAGCAGTGTGTGTCTTCCCCACCCTGTTACTGCTGATTCACAAAGATAACATGATCAATTTAACCCAAATACTAGGCTCTTATAAATCCTGAGAGACAGACTCAGTTACATGCTGATTTACATAAGACAATATGCTGAAAAAGAATAGTCTTTCTTTTAACATAAAAGAGTCTCTTCCTGAACTTATGAATCAGATATAAAATCTGCAGAATTGCTGTACTGCATTGACCAACCAAGGATTTCCCTGAAATCCTCACTGTGAACAATTTTACGTAAGGTGGGTCCTAAACAGCTAGACCACAAAACGTAAACATACCAAGTGCGGTGAGCATATGGGATATGCTATGATTTATCAAACATAATTGTTACTCTAACAAATTGTGCCTATAACACACATTGCGCTATCATAGTTAAGGGCTCAATTCTTTTATTTTCATGAGCACTTTAGGGAATGGGATCCCCTCTCACCATAAACAATCCACAGGTATCGCATAATCTTTGGGAAATACCTAGGTGTCAGCTGCCTTTGCTCCCAACAGGGCATGGTAGCACACTCTTGGAAGGAATTGTATTGTCCCTAGAGAAGAGATGTACTTACCCGCAGGATGTCCCTGTACAAACTGTGGGAAATTGGGGGTTTCAATGGCAAGGTTGTGTGGGCTAAACGCAAGAGCATGTTCCATCCCTGAAAGAAATATCATGCAGAGGTGCATTTTGAGCCAAGTTCCAAGGTCAGCAGAATTACATGGTATAGCTCTTGCTGGACTTCCATAACTTTAGACTGCAAATGAGAGATCAAATTCCTCCCCCCCCCCCGAATTTTTTTTTTACAGCTAGCATGTCAAAGATTGTGTTACAACCGTTCTTTGTGACCATTAGGTTTGCCAAAAGAGGGAGATTTTATTTCTAAACAAGGGAGTACAAATAACTATCCCCCACTCCGAATGCACATTCTGAAGTACTAAAAGCCCTAAAGGCCTTCACCATGCAATTCTGTAGCCTGGATTTTCTGTTGATCATTCAGCATTTAGCATGTAGCTGAATGATCTGGTCACACAACACCACAACACAGAGTATGGGTTGAGTATGGGCTATTGATGAATTGTGGGTTATTGAATTGTGGGTTGTGTTGCGTGAACCCTGCTATGCTAACAAACTATGAACAACCCAGGGTTCACAATCCAACAACAAACCATGGGTTCTCTTTGAAGGTTGCTCATGGTTAATAAACCATGATTTGTTAGTGTGGCTGGGTTCACACAACACAACAACTCATGATTCAACATCAACCATGATTCAACACCAACCCACGATTCAACATCAGTCCACACTCAACCCATACTTTGTGTGGGTTGAGTGTGGGCTTTGTCATATTGTGTGAATGATTTCATTGTGTTGAAGATAATAAAAGACCCAAAGGAATAATTGTGAATGACACAAAACACCGTATTAACTCCATGAAAAAATGGTAAATATACATGAGTCACATAGAATTTGTTGCAGTTTTTTCTCCTATTGCCAAACAGGGTGAATCATAAAGCATGGAGAGCTTTGCATGGATAGCTCTGTGGAAATCTTTCTTGTCCTTTTACTGTGTACACCTGTTCTATTGCTGTAAAAACATAATTTCAGTAGTAGTGAAGAGCTGGATTGTCTTTTTATTGGGACCAGTCCAGTATGTTTCTTGAAGTAATTAACAGGAAGAGCTGAGGCCCGATCCAGTAAAAGTTCAGCATTTTAGGACCAATTGATTTCAATGGCAGAAAATTAAGCCCATAACTTTCTTATTGAAATAAAGGGGATCTGAAAATGTTAAAAATCTGGCTGGATTGTGCCCATGGTATGTAATAGAAAGGCCTAGTTCATTCTTACACACTGGGGGGAAATGGTGTCATATGTATATAAATCTCCCCTGCTTTAGGCTGCCAAATAAATTTGGTCTCAGTTTACTGGTTTATTTTTATTTTTTTTGCTTTGACTGTGTGAATATGTCTTGGATTTTATGTTCCTTCGTGGTTTAAAAAACAGGAATATATACAAAATACTTTAATAGGCTTATTTTCCACCTTCTCTTTTGTATCCACTTACTGTCTTGTCACATACTTTCCTAGCATTTCCAAAAAAAATTCCTGAGATATACAATAAATAACTCAAAGGATAGTACTTTGGTTAAACCTCTTACCATTTTCAAGATCACTTTTCATGAGTCCTTTAAAAAATATATCAACCACCACCATCTGTAGTCTTCCAGATCAAAAAAATTAAGAAGTGGAGCCTTCTGGCATATCCAGTGTCAGGCTGTTCTATGTCCTGGCTTGACTTTGCCTGCCATGGGGTTTAAAAGGTAATGTGAGCCTATATCCCATTTTCAGACTGGAGCCTAGTCCTGACACTGTGAGAGTTAAAGCCAATAGCAGATCTAGCTTTGAGAGAAAGGATGTTCGATGAATCTATATGGCTTTGGGACTAAGAGGTGGGTCTTGACCTGACGAACATCCACATCTGTTAGGTCCTCTCAGTAAAATGGAATTAAAGCTCTAGAATAACATGGGGGGGGGGGAATGAAAACTTGGGTGAAAGAGGCTGGGAGAGGTGAGAATTTTGGAGCATTTTTTCCTGGGGTGGGGGACAGGGTTTCCACATACCTTTTTAAATATTGCCAGTTGTTGAGAGGTTTTCTTTCTTTTTATTTTTTTGAAACACCCCCAGCATTTTCAGAAGCCCAAGAGTTCTTCCTGAATACTTATTGGAGAGAGCAAGGTCACATGGTTTCCTATAGGCATTCACTAAGAACTGCTGGGCTCCACCAAATGCCAAGGGAAGGGGGATGTTTATTTGAAAAACTAAAAAGTAGGAAGAAGGCCCCTCAGCAACCAGCTACACTTAAAAAAGGTATGTGGAAACCCTGTTCCCCTCCCCAAGGAGAAAATTCTCAAAATTTTCTCCTCTCCCTGTGAAAGAGGCAGAAAAAACAATGGCTCTTTCACAGGGAGATAAAAGGTTCCTGGAAATAGGGAGCAGGATTCGGCCTAGCACTAGTCCAGGTTCCCAGAGATTGCAAACCATGTACTATAGAACCTGGTTTCATTAGATTATCAAAAGCACTACTGAATCCTCACAAAACACGCACTGTTAAGGTCAACAGGATTCTATATTACTGTAAATTGTCCATGACTTATTTTTGATCCTATACAGCTGTTCTAGAGCAGAGACTATCACGGCATCCTGTGTGATGCAAGCTAAGAAAAGCTTTATAGAGCTTTCACCTCTAGTGGAGAAGGAAGAATTTCAGTGACTGCTGCTTCAGCGCAAAGGATAGGAGCAAAATGTAACAACAATGGGAAGGGATGTGAGATCCCCCTACTAGATTCTATTGACTGCTCCCTTTGCAAAAGAGGATAGAAACAAAGGCTTTGGAAATGGGTCTTTGGCTATGTCCCATTAACCTTCAAGTACTATCAATGAACAGTAATCAGTTTACATTTATGTTATGAATGGGGAGGTACGGGAAAATGACAATGCTGGACCTAAAAAAGAAGCCATTAACCTTCAGTGAGAGTTTGTTAATCAGTAAAATAATAGGATATCCCAATGCCTAAGTGTTCTCATTTCTAATCCTAACTACAGGGTACACTGAAGACATTCAAGAACTACAAAATCAACTATTCAACCACATGAAGTCAGGAAAATATCCAAATAAATAATTTGTTTTAAAAGTATGATACAATACTTATTACAGTATAAATTGGCATTTTTCTTCAAAAGCAGAAGCACCAGTCTTAAGAGATAAATGTGGTATGTGACATACATCATAATATGAAGTGCAAACAGCATTTTAGTACCAGATGTAATTCTTAAAAAAAAGGAAAAAGTGCACACACTGAAATCTGTTTGAATGGGAACAAGTGTCATGCTGAGTTTAAAAAATAATAATGAGAAGTCCAATTTGGTCAGACTTAATGGTATACCATCAGATTCTTTTACATGGCTAAGAAACAAACAAACAAACAAAAAACCAAAAACTATCCCCAGATAGGGGAAATGGCATATTTATGTGATGTGCTCAGGTTCACTTTTTCCCAGTATTTCCCCCCACCCTTAATCCCTAAATGGTGTGATGCTATTTGTTGGACAATACTCTTAACCTTTGACATTTCAGGCATATTCTTCATAGGCTGTTGTCAATTTTAATGCTGCTAAATCAGCTCATCAAACCAGATAAAGTTTTATTTTATTTTTCTTATGTTCAAAATGTTTCAGTTATTATGAGTGAACTGTGAAAAGAGATGACGTCCAATGTAGCGAATACACATCAGTTTCGACATCATGTGACTTCTGCAAAGGCCGTGATGTGGTTCTATAAAGATTTAAAAAGAAGAAAAGAAAACAGTCAGAAGTCTAGAATTGCCAAAATGGTGGTGTGGGGTGTGTGTTTTCTAATTACCCTACCACTTTGGGGATGTTTCCATACTTCTTGACTTTAATTGCATCATGATGGTGCAGTAAATCTAAAAATGCTTCAAAAAAGACTCCACACATTTTAGGGTAGAAATACAGTTGCTGAGGTAACGTGAAAGTGGAGGCAAAGGGGACATTCTAAGGCAGAATCAATGGAGGGAGGGGTGCCTATCCCTCCCATATTCACCAGTTTCCCCTTTCAACTGCCTCCACTCTGTTTCCTAAGGTTGTTTTCCATCTTCCTTGAATGAGGAAGGAAAGGTACTATCCAGTTTTGAAAGCTGGCTGACGGGAAAAAATGGTTGTTGTTTTTTTAAACTGGCAGGGGAGGATCAACATGTGTAAAGTGAGAGGTATTATGTATTACTCTCCTACCCACCAATTCTTTCTTGGAAATATGTTGCTACCCCTGTAAAATGAAAATTTTGAGAACCCCATGTTTTCCTCATTACATTTAGTTTCACCCTCACCCTTTAGGCAGCAATCCTATATACAATTACCTCTGAGTAAGTCCATGGGACCAATAGGATTTACTTCTTCGTAACATCTTATAGTTTTGCACTTTTAATATACTTCCCATTATATAAAAATCTAAGTATCTAATGCAGGTGTAATTCCATAACCATGTTGCAATAACTAAGACCTAAATTCCAGCAAACAAGTAACACAGTCTACATGCAGATCATGTTGAATTTCATTGTTAATACAATTTTAATTATGTATTTCTTCCTTCATTTCTTTTTTTAAAGAGAAGATTAATTACTCCCGGAGAGCCATATGGCACAGAATAAGGTAGCAAAATGTTAAATGAAAATGACATTTGTTAGTTGATAGTACATATTAAAAACACTCTTCTCTTTTTCCCCCCCGACCATTGACACATCTCCTTTATTTGCTCTACTCTTTTCTCTGATTCTTTCAACAGAATGGGTCTACATCTCTGCTGTTTGAGCACATTTGCAAAAGAATGTGTGTGTGTGTTTGCATAAAATTCAAACCATGGTCTTTTGAAAAATGGCATCTTACGTCTGACTGTAGCTGTCAAATGAGTTGAGGCCCTTAATCATTGATGGGCACAGTGCTGTGTTGTTGTTTTTACAACCCAGAACTCATTGGCAACTGTAACTTTCAAAATAACCATGCTATTTCGTTTCTTAATAAGAAAAGGCTGATAGCAAAAAGAATGATCTAGAGGAATATAAGGCATACTCAAGTCCCACTGAAATGAATAGACTAAGGGCGCAATCTATAGGATTGCCTCGCTGCTCAGAGGCTTCCAAGGTTCCTTTGTCCTGCTTGGCTAAAGCTGGCAAGGCGGGAGGAGTGGCAGAGGCAATCTTTGCCTCCCTGTCCTCCAATCTCCTATATTTTCACTAGACGGCCTGGCATTTTGGAGGGGGAATGAAGGTGGCTGGAGGAGGCCCAGGTTAATTTTTATTCTGGCCTCTCTGGTCTCCTCCCTTCCCCAGCTACAGGAATACCCCTTTTCACCCCCATCTGAGGTTCTCTCCATGCCGGCTGCGAGGGGGCAAGGGGCAGATCTCTGACTCCCCCTTTTGAGGTGGAAGTCTCCAACCTCAGAAGGGGTTTTCTGAGCCATCTTATGGTCCTTCGGATGCTCACCCAGGGACCATAAGATTGCTCTCTAAGTTTGTTGTGGCTCATTTATGTCTCATTAATTTCAATTGTTGAATATCTTTATTGCCTTGCTCTTACCATTACTCATGTTCAACCAAATCTTCTGCCCCTGCCTGTAACTTAAGCCCATTAGATTTACTCCTGCCCTCTTGAGTAGCAGGGAATATGTCTTTGCTATCTTCTGTGTGACAGACCTTTAGTGTTGGAAGAGTGCTTGAAGTAATCACTCATGTGGTTATTCCTCAGGAACGCCTATATAGTTTCTATGAAGTATGAAATTGCTCTTTAAAGCACTAGCTTTTGAAATGTAAACTTGAATACATCCACAAACAGACCTTCGGGAGAGGCCATAGCTAAAGATGATAGCACATGCCTTGAATCCACAAAATTGGGCAAGCTCGCGATTTCCTGACTATTTTTTTATTTGTGCAAATCCCAATTTGCACAAATTGGGATATGTGCAAAATTGTGGCTGGGAATATTTACAGCAGTCAGGATATGTGCAAAATCGCAACTGTAAATAGCACAATTTGTACAAAAGTGCAGGCGTAACTGGTCCTTTACGCCTGCAATTTCACTCAAATTGCACTATTTACGGCTGCGATTTTGCACAAATCCCAATTTCACTCAATATTCCCAGATGCAATTTTGTGCAAATCGTGCCTCATGAACAACAACAACAAAAAGATGAGAGCTCCCACCAGGCACCTGCAGACTGTCTGGCAGCTTGTCCCACAAGCAAGCTGAGGCCGGGCAGCTGGTGGGAGTTTGGCGAGCACAGTGGGAACAAGACCGGGATGGGGGAGTTCGCCTGTCCCTATCTTTAAAACAGCAAACAGCCTTTGTTTTTCTTCTGAATAGAGTTGCCACATCGCAGCCTGGACACTTGTCGGGATGTCAAAGAAATCCCCAATGGATTCAAGTGAGTTAGGATTTCTGTGTGTCTCAGGCCTCATCTACAAGAATTCGGCTTTACGCCTGGTTAGCCGATTATGTGCATATTCGCAGACACACTTTATCATAAATGCTTGTATGCAGGAGGTAATTGAGCACTCAACGGGTGACCTTACCGGTTGTTTCAAATGCGCTTTACAGGTAGTTAATGCAGAGAATCGCTTGTTCACATAGTCAAAATACGCTTTAACAGCCGGAGCAAAATAAAACTTGCTATTTAACGCGCATTCAATAATGCGCATAATCGGATGTTTAAAGCGCCTCTACGCCCGATTTGCGCTCCGTTCTTGTAGAGGTAAATTTTTTAATGCGCCTTGAAAGAGCTTTAATTGCCTCTTGTAGAGGCAGCCTCAGCTGCAGATTCCACAGCAAACTGGCTTTTTCTGAGTTACATGGATTGCGTGGACTTGTTTTGAACTTTTGCGGGATGATCTGTGCTAATTTGCTTTTGAAGAAGTGTGCATTAGTGCTCATGCGAATTAGTGCAAGTAGAATCCAATTCTGTTTTTAAAAAATCAGATTCCATCAGTGGGTGAAGGATGGAACAGAGGACCCCTAGCAATCCACTAAACACATAGGGAATGGGTTTAACAGAATCTGTACATTGCTAGATGCATATATTGAAGTCTTCCGATACTGGGGGAAAGGTACCAGCCCCCTGCCGTTATCAGCTACTGTGGCAAGAAGAACTGCAGGTGTGCTACAAAACAAGTTGACAAAAGCAGGCCAGCAGTAGTATCATGGAAACAATGGTGGAAAAAGCCATGGCTAACATGTCTCCACTGCATCAAGGAAATGTGGAAGTATATGCATCTGGTCTTTGAGTTGCAAAGGTGGCAACCCCTAATTGGTGAACTTCTTCTGCTAGAGTTTTCTGCCCATGAAATCTTTAGCAAATTCCTTGAGGTTCATCCACACAGACACAGCAGACAGCGTGAAACACCAGGCAAGGAAACAGCATGCATTCCTAGATTCCACAAAGAACGTTTCTACCCCTCCGTGCTCACAATTAATTCACATTAGCTTTTGGTTTGGCTTTGTGCAAAGAAATGCATGAATTTGTGTTGCTCTAATAGTCAGAGACAGGTGCTGGGAACGACAAAAGAAAACAGCATGCAAAGGAATGATTATTTCCAACCAATATGTCATTAGAGGTGATCCCGTGGCATTGGTGTAACATGAAAGCCAAACCAGGGCCAAACCAGTAAAAACAGGTAGTGAAAGGGGGAAAGGAGAAAGTTACGGCTGAACCTTAAGTGCAGGTTTCTGGTTTGTAAAAAAAATCTGTATATTTAGCGTTATGCTAAATATGTATTATTTTCAATATTTTCAATAATATTTTAAGGAGTATGAGGGTCATATAAAGTTCATTTTGAGAAAAATAAGTAAGAAATCCATATTAAACATTTACAAATTGCATAAGAGTATGAATATGGACTCATACGTTATATTGTAATTCTCAGTTCAGAGCATGATGTGTTCCCTCAGCTGCGTCTTAAACATGTCCGTACTGAACTGCAAATTCTTAAAATACTCATCTTCCAAGCAAATGATTTTTCTTCCCCGTTACACAGAAAGTAACCTAAGCACAGAACACAAAAGCAGTTTCACAAAGGTGTATTCCTTAGAATGTCCTTTGCCTGCACTAAAGGTTAAGCGGTGTGCCTTGCAAAACCACACTTCAACACAGCAGTGCGCTTTTTTTGCGCACATACGTTTATTGCCTTATATGAAGATGTTCAAACTGGTCCATTCCTGTTATCCAGGAGAAAACCCTAAAGAGGCGTGCTTTAAAGGAGTTTTGCTGTAGCGGCTCTTCTTGACCATGATCAATACCTCGGTTCTGCAACACGTACAAGAGTTATATTCACCAAATCATGCTTGGTATATTTTTTCCCCACATCTCTTTTTTTCAGCTAGCCAGCACGGCAGGTTAAGCACGTAACTTAAAGGGAGTTTGCTTGATTTTTAACTGAAATAAAACCAGTATAGGCTGCTCCCTGAGAGTGAATAGTGAAGTACGTGATGGGAAAAGAGGTTCAGATGCTTGATACAACAACATCTTAAAACTGCATTGGGAGCTTCCCTGTAAAACATTCCAGTTCTTGACTCCACGCCAGTATATTTGCAAGAAAACACACACACACACACACACACACACAAATCAAGGGTTGGATCCAGATATAAGCCAGATCTAAGCAGAGGTGGACCTGCCCACCCCCTTCTTCCCATCGCAGCCCCTCCGGACCCCTGGAAATACTACACAGACTCATGAAACCTTGCAGAATGGGGTGGGCTGTGGTGTGCTGGGGGAGGAATCCCCCATAATCAGGCAGAGGGACCTTCTGTGAGTAGGCCCTTCCCCTCGCATTATGTACCTTCCTCTGATGAAAGGCAGATTCTGGATCCAACCCCTCTCTGTACAATATTTTCCACCCTTCAATTGTGGCTGGATCCAAATCCAGCTAGGAATCACTCCCCCCACCCTCCATTAGTAACTTGTACGATAATAAACAAACTCTGTAAATCCATATAGAGAGTTGGATCTAGAAGCAATCTTCCATTGATGGAAGAGCTCTGCTCACGAAAGATGCCTCTACCTGATTTTGGGGGATCCTCCATCCCCCCCTCAGCCGGCACACACCACAGCCACCCCATTCAGTAGGGTTCCTGATCCTCTGTGTAGCATTTTCAGGGGGTTGATAGGGCTGAGATGGGGAGGACACCTCCACCAATCCAGTTGCATGTGTCCAAATCTGGGTCTAACCCACTATATTATACCTACCCACACATATGTTTATAATATTATATGCCTATGAACTCATTTTATTTCAGTTATACCACAAGTTGACATGTGTTAAGGCGTAGCATGAAGACACACAGCATGCAAAGATAACCACATTAAATTGAGATAATAATAAGAACACCATCACGGGATGCGTGAACAATCCCATGCCAACCCAAAGAAATAAAAAAATGCATCAAAATTTTACTTGAGATCTCAAGTCATATCTTTTCTAGGGGTGTGCACGGACCCCCCGGATCGGATTGGGACCCGGATCGGGACCTCCAATTTTGTCACGGATCGGTTCGGACAAAATCAGAGGCCCCCCGGACCGGATCGAGTACGATCCCGATCCAAAAATCGGAAATTTTTGGATCGGCCGCCATTTTTTTCCCCATAGACTTGCATTGCAATGCAAGTCTATGAGGAAAAAATGGCAGCGGGTGGGTGAGGGGGGGCCTAACTCCCTCCCCCCCGGGGCCGTCCGCTGTGGACGGCCCCGGCAGGTAAGCCCCCTCCCCCGCGCTCCCTACCCCCCTTGGGGCCGTCCGCTTCCATCCGCTGGCGCCCGCGGGCGCCAGCGGATAGAAGCGGACGGCTCCGGGGGGGGTAAGCCCCCTTCCCCGCCACTGCTTACCTTTTAGGGCCGTTCGCTCCCGTCCGGCGCCGGCGGCTACCGCCAGCCGGCTTTGCGGCTTGCTCTCGAGTAGCGCGCTGGGTGATCACCCGGCGCGCCACCCTGGAGCAGGCCGCGGAGCCCGCTGGTAGTAGCCGCCGGCGCCGGACGGGAGCAGACGGGCCGGAAAGGTAAGGGCCCCCCTCCTCCCGCCCCCTCCTCCCCCCCCGCTGTCCACTTTCATCGGCGGGCGCCCGCTGGCGCCCACCAATGGAAGCGGCGGTGGGCGCCAGTGGGCGCCCGCCGATCCGCCGATCCACCGAACCAGTTCGGAGCCTTTTCGGACCGGTTCGGATTGGATCGGCCGATCCAGCTGTAGGATCGGAAATCGGATAATTTATCCGATTTCCCACTGGACCGGACTCGGATCGTGGATCGGGTCCGATCCAGTGCACATCCCTAATCTTTTCCAATTTTGGGGGGAGTAACAGCACAATTCTATGCACGAAATGAATACCACAACATTCAATGGGATTTACAAGTGGGCATAGCATGGCAGCCTTAGTTCCACCATCAGTGAATATTTAGCTAAAGCTCTGGGATTGGCTAGAATACAAACAGTCAGCACTTCAGATGAGAATATGTGGAAACACAGATACACTGGGGCTGTTTGGCCATAACTCAGCTTCCAGTGGCAATTGTAGGTTAATTAACTGGGGAATGCTGGGAATTGTAAGACTTTTTTTCTGACTAAACATGCAAAGGACTGCGCCCGAGCTACATTAACATACTGGCAGTAAAGAAAATGCTGCTCTCTCTTCTGTTTCATGGCCCTTCAAAGCAATAACTATAGTAAAGGGTAAATGCTTTCTTAGATATTACAGGGTATTTCCAAATAGACAGCTCCTAATGCTACAATCAAAAGGCATTGTGCAGCAATTCCATGTTTTCCTTCTTAATGGATTTTTTATGGAAAGAAAGAAAAAATGGAAGCAGCAGTGGGAAAACTCATTACGGATACAAGTGAAAGAAGGCATCATCTGGAACCTTCATAAAATTTCATGAATGATGCAGGGCAATCGCACAAGAAAAGCCTCATCTGGAAGCACCCTCAGAAAAACTCCCACATCTTCCAACTGTGAGGCAATCCGATTATTCAGAAGTATGCTCTACATGCAGCTGTGATGAGACATCACTGGTTCTTGTCCGTTTGGACCTGCAGAGGGTCTGGCGATCCCTCTGTCACCCCTCAAAAAATCCAAGAGTCCTGAATCCAAGGCCATGTCTACACCATACAGTTATCCCGGGGTCGTCTCTAGGTCATCCCTGTACATCCAAATGATGCACAAAGGATCCCGGGGTCAACATGGACGACCAGAGACTTCCCCCTGGATAACTGAAACCAGGGATGTTCCAGTTTTTCCACAGTCCCAGGACAACCCCAAAGACTGCGGCTGGTGTGGGGCATGCTCCCAGGTCCTCAAATGGACACGGAGCTGCATGGAGTGGCTCCGTGCCCATGTGTGGGGGGGGAGGATTTTCGCCATCCCTGGGATGGTAGGGGAGTTGGGCACGGAGTTTGGCAGGGGGTTACTTACTGTTTTTGCTAGGGATGTGCACTGGATCGGATCCGATCCACGATCCGAATCCGATCCAGGGGGAAATCGGATAAATTATCCGATTTCAGATCTCACCGCTGGATCAGCCGATCCGATCCAGAAAGGTTCCAATCCGGTTCAGATGGATCGGCGGATCGGCGGATGCCCGCTGCCACCCGCTGCCGCCGCTTCCATTGGTGGGCACCAGCTGGCGCCCACTGATGGAAGCGGACAGCGGGGTGGGGGCTTCCCTAGCAGGGCTATCCACTTCCATCGGCGGGCGCCAGCGGGCGCCCGCCGATGGAAGTGGACAACGGGGGCAGGGGGGGGTGGTCGGAAGCAGACGGCCAGGAAAGGTAAGCAGGGGGCAGGGGGAGGGGGGGCGCGGTGCGTGGTGCACTTACCTTTCCTGGCCGTCCGCTCCCGTCCACCGCCGGCTGCTACTGCGAGCAGGCTTCACGGCCTGCTCCTAGGTAGCGCGCCAGGTGATGACATCACCTGGCGTGCTACTCTGGAGCAGGCCACGAAGCCCGCTCGCAGTAGTAGCCGCCGGTGGATGGGAGCAGACGGCTAGGAAAGGTAAGCAGGGGGCAGGGGTGAGGGGGTTTACCCCCCCGGGGCCGTCCGCTTCCATCCGCTGGTGCCCGTGGGCACCAGCGGATGGAAGTGGACAGCCCCGGGGGGGGTAAGGAGCGCGGGGGAGGGGGCTTACCTGCCAGGGCCATCCACAGCGGACGGCCCCGGGGGGAGGGAGTTAGGCCCCCCCCTCACCCACCCGCCGCCAATTTTTCCTGATAGACTTGCATTGCATAGACTTGCAATGCATTGCATTGCATAGACTTGCATTGCATTGCAATGCAAGTCTATGGGGGGGGGAAATGGCGGCCGATCCAAAAAGTTCCGATTTTTGGATTGGGATCGGACTCGATCCGGTCCGGGGGCCCTCCGATTTTGTCCGATCTGATCCGTGACAAAATTGGAGGTCCCGATCCGGGTCCCGATCCGATCCGGGGGGTCCATGCACACCCCTAGTTTTTGCCATGCAACCAGGCTCATTTTCAAAAAACAAAGGCGCCCACAACATCCTTCTTCCCTTCCGGGACGTCGCACAACCGTATAGACGCTGGAGGAGGATCGCGGAAGCAGATAAGTCCGTAATCCTCCCCCATCCCTCCCGCTACACCCTCAGGTGTAGATGAACCCCAAGAGTCCTTTGTCAGTAACTGCAGAGAGTGGTATGAGGGCCAGGATATCACAAAATGCTCAGAGTTAGCAACAAGCCTGGAGACGGCATCTCCACAACGAACTGTGCGCACTGAGGAAGTGGGTGGGGGAAAGCCTTCAGCAACTCAGGAACCTAGAGAATGGCTGATGCTGGTACCCATATGCTCTAAGCCAACCTACCCCAACCTGGTGCCTCCCAGATGTGTTTGACTACAACTCCCATCATCCCTAGCCAGCCTATGCTGACTTGAGATGTTGGAATTGTAGTCCAACAAATCTGAAGGGCATCAGGTTGGGAAGTCTGGACCAGAGCATATGTATATGTGTCAGGATGAAGGAGTAGGCAGTCACATTTTTGTTTTCCTTCCTGTTTCTCTCATTGAATTTGGGAGACTAGGGTTCCTGTCCCTCATACTTTTTAACAACTCTTCTACATGAAACCCCTGGGTAAGGTTATACAGAGATTTCGGCTGCCCAGCTCTATAGCTTGTTTTGATTTGATGCTAGAGAGATAGAGGAATTCTTGAACTGTTTGTCAGCTGTGAAGATCTGAATGGGATAAAAAGCTGAAACTTAATCTTTACAAGCTGAAGGTATGGTTGGTGGATGGACCACCCGACTTTGGGCTGGGTGCTCAACCTGCCTTGGATGGGGTTGCACCACCCCTAAAAGATCAGGTTCTTAGTTTGGAAGCGATCCCTGACCTGACACTCCTGTTGGATGCCCAGGTGACACTGGAGGTGGGGTGCTTTTTCTCCCAGCATCAGCTGACCAATGCAGACCTTGCCACAATCATTTATGCCCTAGTGACCTCGAGATTAGGCTACTGTAACAGACTTTGCATGGGGACTGTCCTTGAAAAGTGTCTGGAAACTTCAACTGTTGCAAAATGCTGCAACCAGACTGTTGACTGGCACCAATGCTTTGAAGGCATCCCACCTCTTCTGCTTGAGTGACATTGCTTGCCTGTGTGTTGCCAGGCTTAATTCAAGCTTCTGGTTTTAATATTCAAAGCCCTCAACGGTTTGGGTCCTGGATACCTTATGAACTGCCACCTTCTGTATATTCCGCCGTTCATGCTCTGGCCTACAACTGAGGCCCTATTACAAATTCCTCAGCCATTAGTGGCAAAGCGTGTACTATCAGGAGTAGACCCTTTTCGGAAGTAGCACCTACCCTGTGGAATGGCCTTCCAATTGGGATCTGCCATGACACTCTATTCTTTCAGGCATATAGAAACCTGGCTATTTAAAAAAGACTTTGGCTGAATGTTTTCAGCCTATGTGTTTAATGGCATTCCCTTATATCAGTCTTCCCCAACTTGGTGCCCTCCAGATGTTTTGCACTACAACACCCAGAATTCCTGACCACAGGCCATATTGGCTGAGGCTGATGAGACTAGAAGTCTAAAACATCTGCAGTAGAAGACATGGATTGCTACAGCAAATGAAGGAAAGGTAAATTCAGAAGGTATCACTGGCTGGTTATATAAGCAACACCTGGAGGGATATGCCCATCAGACTGAATTCTCCAATTGCTGCCCTTGCAAATAGTAATTTCAGCTGTTGGAATCTTTTAAGGAGCAGAAAAATAGGCTCAACAATTTGTACTGCGCGCACAAGTTCATGGCCAAACGGAGGAGATAATTATGCAAAGCAATAACGTTTGACCTTTCCATATTTTGAATATAGCCAAGGATCCAGTTAAGCAAAGCCAATTCATATGTCACAAAGATTTTCAAACCTAATATCAGGGACAGGACAGGACAGCCTGTGGGCGGCCATGCCAAATTGAGACCTTCCGACTCAGGTCCCTTGAGGTTAGCGTCTGGGCTGGAAGCTGGTGAAACGAAAGCTTGAAATGTAGCAAACAGAAGCGACTGCTCTGTGGACCAGGCAAAAGCAACGGACCAGGTGTCAAATATTTACACCTGGCCTGGCCAGTCCCTGATTTCCCAGGGCTCAAAGGGGGGAGGGGGTCTTGCATGACGAGCAAGCAGACAGAAAATGCCAACGGTGATTTGAACCAAAGGATCACTTTGCTTAACTGGTGATTCACAGTATCATTCCTTACCCACGTGCATATTTCCCTCATGTCTTGAAACTTATCTCCCTGTTCTTCAGTATTATTGTGGGGTCCCGCTGCACTGGCCATGATCTGGGGGAGAACGCTGAACCCCAGTCTTTTTGGCCCCATCCAGTCAGGCTCCCTTAGCTCCCTCCACTCCACAGATGTTAGAATTGGGAAGGGAGAATTCACCTCCTCCCCCTCTGGCTCTGTAGCTCCCATCTCACCCTCAGCGGGGCAGAGGAAGTGATTTCAAAAGGGACTTCAGTGCTGGCGGTAGGAGTTGATTATCTCGCCTTACAGGCTTGCTGGTTCCCTCTCTCCTCCCTCCCTCCTCCTTTTTGGCAGAATTTTGCATTTCAATTGCATTCATTTTTCACAATTTCCCTATTCACACTAAACAAACAGAGATCGCAAATGCTTCGGGAAATCAAGGAGAAACAAATCATGTTCATGTTCGAAGAATCTGGATGAATGCAAACATCCCTACCTTGGGCAGCCACCATAACTAGAGTTCCCTTGAGTTTGTACCTAATGGGGAACCCTGGTTTATTATCCATAAGAAAAAAATTAATAACTTATAACAGATTCTCTGTTACAGTTTTTCCCATGTATTTGCTAATTTTTACTAGCATCAACAGCAGCAGCAGTTTTAAATTTATTTTATTTCAAAATTTATAGACGGCCCTTCATCCACCAAAAGTCAGTCCCAGGAAAGTGAACAAAGATAAAATAACATAGCAACAATAAGACATTATCCAATATGATAAAATAACATAGCAACAATAAAACATTATCAATCCATAAAATTTAGGGGATAAAACCAGGGATGTGCACTGCCATGAAAATCATATCAAAATTGGGACTTCCGATTTTGACCTGAAACGTATCGGGTAAAATCGGACGTCCCTCAAATCGCTTCGGATCTGATTCTGATATGAAAATCGGACCTCCGATTTTAGAGTCGGATGCCATTTTGAATTATTTTCCCCATATCCTAGTATTGTGTTAAAAAAATGCCTATACCATTTTTATTTTTAAAGATAGAAGCATGAAACTTGGCCACATTGCAGATGGGTTTGAAGTACTTATGTGTGAGAAATTTCAGGAACATAGGTGCAGGCATTTTGTGGCTTTGACGTTTTGAAAAACGAACCAGGAATGCCTATAACTTCTTTATTTTTAAAGATCCACACATGAAACTTGGCCACATTGCAGATGGTATGTTGGTACTCATGTGTGTGAAATTTCAGAAACATAGGTAATGGCAATGCTTTCTCAGGGCAGCCAGTATCTTCTTTTATTTTGAAGTCTCACAAAGCGCGAAGAGAATGGATTATACTAAAGATGCACATTCATCAACCAAATGCCTGCTCAAGCAAATGAGACGGTGGCCTCCTTATGACAAAGTGTCAAAAAGGCTTACTCAGACATCCTTGCTTGAAAAGGCATGTCAGAGGATTCCAACGCATTCATTCCGACGCAACTGAATGAAACACACAACGGCTCTTATAACTGTCCACACTCAGCTGTGTAATTCCCCACAGGTTTTAGTTAGATCAAGGGGGTTTATCCCTAAGACAACAAATAAGCAAAAATAAATATATCTGTCTCTGAGCCGGTTCATGCATTACTGTCCAATCCTGCAATGTTTATGCACACAAGCAGTTGCCCATATGCACCGGCAATGCAGATGCGTATCATGGCACATGTCCCTATCTGCACCGCATTGCTCCTCCAAGCCCTCCTATTGCTGCAAACGTGGCATCTGCGTTTGGGGCACCCACTCATTTTGTGCATCTGCTTTTAAACTAACTAGGTTTCACCACTCAGTCCAAACTCGAGGGAACTCTACTTAGGTTGATCTATAGTTTATTAACAAGCCAGGTTCATATAGCACGCTTTGATCCTGGCTCACACAAACAATCAATTGACTATATTATTATTATTATTATTATTATTATTATTATTATTAATTGCATTTATATTCCGCCCCATTGCCGAAGCTCTCTGGGCAGTTTACAAAAATTAAAAACATTGAACATTAAAAAACCGATATACAAAATTTAAAACCAGAAAGAGCATAAAAACTGGTTATAAATACAATATCCATTTAAAACAACTAACTTCCCTCAAGTTCAGACCTAATGAAGAATTCTAGCTAGCTTTAAAGCGGAAGCAGGTGCCTCTCATTTCTTCCTTGTGACTGTGCCAGAGGAGGAAAAGGAAGGGCGTGAACCCAAGTCTCGCTATCAATCATGCTCAAACATTTACCATTATGTGCAAACAATGGTTTAGCATTATGTGCAAAATTAGCCTCAGGCTTCCAAGTTCCCAGTGCATTTTCTTCATGGTATTCCACAGTCTTTGAAAATGTAGAAGGGAAGTCCTAGCATTCAAATCATGGTAGTTTGTGACTAACGATTTAGAAGGTTCATGGGCCATGTTCCAACAATTAAGCAAGGCAGTCATTACGTTGCAGGTTCAACAAGAAAACCCTCCATGCCAGGCTGATGTTACCTTTTCTAAAGGACTTTCTACCCGAGGGATGCTGATCATAGGCATTTGAGCCAGATTGTCCATGTGCGAATGTTCATTTTCTGGTTGTCTACCTCTAAAATTATTTACCACGCACACAACCTAGAAAGAGATGGGAGAAATAAAATAATATGAAATAATTGTATAGATTTGATCCTCAATTTCCACATTCATGGTACAACATGCTCAGGTGTAAATACTGATTAGTGCGTCGCTATCCCAAACTGAATGAGAATTCAAAAATAATTCCACCAACACAAGGTTGTAACTTAATGCAGTTCTGCCTGATTTAATTATAAGCTTAGGACAGTTTTTAAGACTACATGGGTAGGTTGCCATTCCACACAGTTGCTTTCCATGGCATTTTAAAATGTCTCTTTAAGTGCTTTGGGGATGTTTTCAACTTCATTTTCAACACAAGCCAACATGCACATTCACATGTGCCAAGGTCTGAGAAAGTAGGGAGTTGAAGAGACTGCAACCTTAACATTTATTCACCTTCATAACATTCCAATAGAACAGGAGTGGGCCTGTGAGCCATGTGTGCCCCCACCCCACAGTCAATTCTGTGACCCCTGCTATGCCCTCCTGCTGCTGTGGTTGCCAAAAATTGTGGCCCTGAAACCACAACGCAAACGGACAGCAGCATCAGCAGCCCAAATCATAGTGATTTTGCAATGAAACAAGGTGCACGGGGGGAGTTTGCAAGTGGTACCATACTCTTGGAGCACAATTCTGCTTCAAAAGAAGGTTCATGTTCCCCTGCAAGACAGCAGCAATTTTGGCCAATGCCACCACTGCGGCAGGTCAGTCGTGCTCCCAGAATGGCGCTCCGCAGGCTTGTCCCCATCCCGAAATGAGCATTTTCTGCTCATTTCTGGGGTTATTTTTAGAAGTGTGAAAGCCCCATTGTACAAGCGGTCACTTCCATGAGCACAACAGAACCAGCTGGACCCTAAGAAACTCCCTTAACAAAGCGTCCCCATTGAGTATGGAACTATTCCATCCAACAAAGTGAATGGGAGATCTCTCATGGGAAGGTGCTCTATGTGTGCCCTGAACTACATGATGGTTTGGCATAACTATGCATTTGCATCTATTTATGAATGGTTGTCGTTCAGCAAAATATTATGAATTAATGAAGCGAGGGACTCTTTCCCAGCCAATCCCACATAGGGGTGGGCAAACTCACCCATGCCTGCCTTGGCAGCTGCCATTGACACATGGGGGGAGGTGCAATTTCGGTGGGTAAGAGGGCAGCTGCCAAGTGCTCTAGGGGCCTCACAGGCACTTGACTGGCATTCATGTTTGCACCAGGAGCACCCAGCTGGGTCTGAGGGGTGGGCGGATACGGGGGGTCCACTGGACTCCCAGACCCAGTCAGGAGCTTGAGACAACCCTAGTCCCACATGCAGCAGAAAGGTTCCCATGCAGCTGTACTTACCAAAAACGCTGCTATAGATACACCCACTAGAAATCCTGCTATCACGTCTGACCAATGGTTTCGGTATTCTGCCACTCTGTTGATACCAGTAAGAAATGCCATACACATTAAGCTCAAGCAAAGGACTGGTTTTGCCAGCCTCGTTCCCCTGGCTTTTATCGTGTTGGTGATATACATCTAGGGGGAAAATATCAGGAAGAATTGTTTGAAGCAGCATCAGTTTTCATCCAATTCATAAGGAAAGAAAAGTATGATTATTCAGAACAAAACACACAGCATTTGCTTTTTCCTTTTTGGGGAGAGTAATGATTACAAGAATCGAATGTAGAAAGTACACATTTAAGCCATGGTCAAACTAGTATTTTTTATTATTATTACGTAGGTTTATACCTCACTTATAGCCTGGAGTCCCTGAAGCTGAAACCATTTATAAAATACATTACAAATCATGATGAACTTGAAACAAAACAAAACAGCCCAGCTGAAAAAGAAATAGATGCCCGGTGTTATCTTTGCCTGCTTTCCACTCTCCTGTTCCTTCCTGTTGGGAAGCTGATGGTAGATGGTCCTATAGTGGAAAAGGGGAGAGAGCCCAGCCCCAGTAATATCAGATGCCCAGAAATGGTGAGAAATGTGTTAAATCAAATATTCTTTTATGTGAATTTAGCAAATTTGCACCTCTCAAACCAATATGCAAATTGAGACCGATCTGAGTCCCCAAACCCGCACTTCTCCGAGTTTGGTGATGAAGCTGGTTGGAAAAGAATGTGCACAAAAATGTACATATTACGGGAAAGTACGCCCAAAAATGCATGACAGCAATGGAAACTACTTGAAAAAATAGGCACATTTAAAAATGTGTATATTAGCAAAAATTAGTACAAAAAAGTATAAATTTCCATATGGACTTCTTCTTCTTCTTCTTCTTCTTCTTCCTCCTCCTCCTCCTCCTCTTTAAAGCCACCAACTTGGATGGCTTTAACAGGGCTTAGAGAAATTCATAGACAATAAGGCTATTAATTAGGGCTGTGCAGGGACCCCCCTGATCCAATCTGGATCCCGATCTGGGAGGTCCGGATCAGGCCCGATCCGATCCACCTCAGATCTGGATCCGGATCTGCTCTGGGTCCGTGCAGAGCCCTCCCTCCCGCTCTGCCCGCTCCCTCCCCCCAATCGCCCTGCTTACCTGCTGCCGCCTCCGCCATCGTCCTGCCGTTGTCTTCTGTCCTCACTGTGGGCTGACGCATCTCCTGGTCACGGCAGGTGACGTCATCACCCGGCGCAGGCAGGAAAGCAGCCGGCCAACATCAAGGAGGCAGGACAACGCGGGATGACGCGGAGGAGGCTGCAGGTAAGCAGGGTGATTGGGGGAGGGAGGGAGGGAGAGAGCGGGGAGAGTGGGAGGGCGGGCTCTGCATGGACCCAGAGTGGATCCAGATCGTGGATCTGATCCGGCCCGATCCAGTTTGGATCGGGCCCAGATCGAGCCAATCAGGATCCGGTCACAGCCCTACTATTAATTTCTACTAGTTCTGTTGACTTTCATACTACTTCCAGTATTTGAGGCATTATGGTTCTGTGTACAGTTTGCTGGGCAATACGAGCAGAGGGTGCTATTATTATTATTATCATTATCATCGTCATCATCATCCTTATTTGTATCCCGCCTTTTGCCCAATTCTGGGTCTCAAGGCAGCTTTAAAAAATTAAAACATATAAAATTATAAAAGCTATAAATAGAAATATACAAAAGTTAAAAATATAATCAAATAGGTTTCAATATTAAAACATTTCAACATTTAAAATACATTTTAAAATGTAAAAAACTTAAACATAGATGGATGTCCACATTATTCACCAAAGGCCTGTTGGAATAAGAATTTTTTTGCCTGCCTCTGAAAACTTATTAAGGAAGGAGCCAGTCTAGCTTCCTTGGGAAGGGGGTTCCAGAGCCTTGGAGCAGCCACCGAGAAGACCCTCTCCCGTGTACCCATCAGACATGCTTGGGATGTTGGTGGGACTGAGAGAAAGGCCTCCCCAGAAGATCTCAGAGCACGAGCAGGCTCATATGGGAGAATATGGTCTTTCAGATTACCTGGACCTGACCCATATAGGGCTTTATAGGTGATAACCAGCTATTACATTCATGTCCTTCTGGTGGGTTTCCCACAGGCAGCTGGTTGGCCACAGCATGACCAAATGCTTAACTAGACAGACCCTTGGTTTGATCCAGCATAGCTGTCCTTATGTTCTTTTAAATATCACAAACCTATGTGGAAATGGGACTGAACAATCCTGAGCTCAAAAGTTCAACAATCTCAACTAGAACAAGGCTGACAAATCTGTCCATCCCTATAGCTATCTGTTTTCCTCTTCCTCCTGGAATCCTTTCCACTAGACAGTTGGTGGCCGATGGCTCTATGGTGGAGAATGGGACAGTCGAGCTAGAACAGGAGCAGACAACGAGTGTAGTCAACCTGCCTCCCTTGTTCTCCCATTCCTTCCAGCAGGGCAGTTAGTGCAAAATGAGCTGGTAGGGAATCTACCCCACACCAACTCAAGCTTGCATTAGCATACAGGATTCCCTCTCTCTCTCTCTCTCTCTCTCTCTCTCATTCATTTACACAGCCATAAAGGGAGCATGCACACAGCCAGAGTGTTGTGAAATGCCTGGCTGAATAAACTAACAAAAGACCCTGACAATAACAATTATACCACCACTTTTAGTTCTAACTAACATTGGCACTTTTCAGCAATATTAGAGAGAGAGTTAACGAATGCACCTTTACTACTTGCATTTTCACATACACTAACAAAGGGCAATTAATGTGAATGAACTTCAATGTGTGAAGAGAACAGCAGTTGAAGTTCCTCTAAGGCGAATCAAAGAGCATCTTTGCTGTCTACATTTCCAGCACACCACAGCCCTAGCAAATAATCTTGTCACAAGCTATGGCAACCGTCCAACACGGACACACTTTTAAGTGAAATCGATGAACTGAGTGCACATTCTTCTGTATCACACCCTGACTTATGCCTCAAATGTGTCCAGCGGATGCAAGAATTAAAATGAATCAGCAAGAGACTTCAAATTGCATTCCTGATGGCTCTCCACTGCTTCTGGTCACCAGATGAAAGCTGCTGAGAAATTCCTAGTGACATGTTAAAATCTGTTCTTCTTGCCTATGATAAAGATATATGTTCTTTAGAATTAAGAGGTAATTGCCAGATTTATCCGAATACCAAACCTAAAAGTCAACACTCCAGTTTTACACATGAAGAACTAACACCAAGGCTAGAGAAAGACTATGATTTTCTTTGGAGTCTTGAAGGCAGTGTAAAAGTCACTTCTGGTAAACGGGCTCTGCAGATTTTTGTAGCATTTGAAAAGCTGTAAAATCTGTTTGACCAGAAATAGCAGTGCGACAAAACAATGCAGGTAAACACCAAGGATAGCAATGTCTCTAGTGTACCACTTTCACTGCCTTTAATCTGTCTCAAAATCCAAATCAAGTCTTTATTTATTCATTCATTTAAAATATATCTTGGCTGCCTTTCAGGGAACAAGCCCTCCCAAGGCAGTGTACAACAATAAAACACATAAAACCAATCCAATTTTAAGAGCAATAAAAACAGCAATAAAAACAGCAACAACAGCAATCATGTCAGGAGAAGGCCAGAGTAAAATAATATGTTTTAAGGCCTTCTAAAAAGCCTGCAATGATGGAGCATGGTGGACCTCCAATGGCAACCTATTCCAGAGGTATTGGGGCCACTGAAGAGAAGACCCTGTCACATGTGGTTGCGCACTTAACTACTCCCACAGGTGGACAAATGAGAAGGGCCTCTCTTGCTAATCTTAAAGAGCAGGCAAGCTGATTTGGGTGAAGGCAGTCCTTCAAGTAATTTGATCCTAAACCATTTAAAGCTTTAAACCTAGCATCAGGCTCAGAAATACGCTGGTCACCAGTGCAGCTGGTACACTATAGACGTTGCTCCCAGCAACATTTAGGCAGCTGCATTCTCCATCAGCTGCTGACGTTTCTGAACCATCTGCAAAGGCAGTCCCACAGCCTGGATGATACTAATGCATGGATAACTGAGGTGAAGTCTGTCTTCTCCAGATAAGGACACAGCTGGCTTACCTGCCTCAATAGGTAAAATGCACTCCTGGACACCTCAGGCTGCCTGGGCATCCCCAGTTAGTGTACGGTCTAGGAGGACTCCCCGACTACTTAGTTAAGTCTTTTAGAAGAAGTGCAACTCCATCTAAGACTAGTTGTAAACCTCCATGCAGAGTAGTTGGTTTCCCAACCCACACACCTCTGTCTTCTCTGAAAAGTTTCTGCTTGTTCATTCGCCCCAAAACATCCTCCATGTCCAACACATCCACTAGAATTTGAATCCACATCTCTCAGGTCCATGATTAATGCTACTCACAATACAATGCCTGAAACTGCATCTGTATGCTGACTGCATCAGGCAACAAGCTGTGTGGCGTGTAAGCGTCTCATCATTTCAATATCACGCCAACCTCCCACACCGCTGGTTTTTCTCAGCGTTGCTCCCAAATAATCTTTGGGGCATCTTGAGAAAAGATCATGTGATTGAGGCTAGTCCTCATGACAAATTATTTGCAAGGCTGTTTCAAACTCCAGTGTGTGTGTGCGTCTGCATGGGAGCTTATGCATAATGCACATTGGAATCCCTTCTAGATGCTAAAATTCCATTCCTTGCAAAACATGACATTTAATCGTTTTGCTTTACATACATTTCCATAAGAGAGAGAGGAAAAAGTAGTAGGAAAATTAGGTTTATCTTGTAGCAAAATGCTGAAGCCATCAACTGTGAACTAAGTTCTTTTATGAATGGTAAGCGAACAAAAATAATTCCACTTAAGACAGACAGAATGAATCAACAGTAAAGAAAAGACTGATTCCTAAATCAAACTCTTCCTTCTTTCTCCCCTCATTTGAGAAGCAATGTGATTTCCACTTCACAGCTCTCCTTTTATCTTCACTCGGCAAATTGCAGCAGGATCTCTTTTCTGCAGCATATGTTACCATATTAGGATAGAATACTGATGAGTTGAGAAGGAATTCAACTTCTACCTGATTTCCCCTTCCGCTTATTCAGATGCCAACAAATTCTCAACTGCTTTTGAGATGGATTCCCCAAGGCCTGCATTTAAGTCCGGCTCCACTCTTGATGTGGCCATCATGTTGGCCGGGATTCCCTGCAGCAAACTCAAGAAGTGTGAAAAGAAGACATTTGTCCTTTGGCTGGAAGCCCTGACTGGACCAAGGTGTTCGGACGCATGTTCACAGGTGCTTAAGGGCTGCTGTTCACACCGTATGACAAACTCACTTGAGGTGTTAAAACGTGGACTTTATACCCAGTGACTCCTCCAGCTGTTCAGTTATTAACAGGCAACCGATACAAGATATCACACAGGATTTGTGTTTGCAACTGCTGACTACCTGATAGCTAATGAATGTTTTAGCCCTTGGGCAGTGAGATCCTAAGTATGCTTATTCACACAGATAAATGTAGATAGGATTGCAGTGTTCCAAACATGTGTTCCAAAACCCTTAAGGTAGACTGACCAGATAAAATCCAGGTCAGGGCTCCTGTAACTTTAACAGTTGTACAGAAAAGGGAATTTCAGCCAGTGTCATTTGTTTGCAATTAGTTCCTGGCGAAATTCCCTCTTCATCACAACAGTTAAGGTTGCAGGGGCCCTGCCTTCTTTTGTTTATGGTCACTCTAGTATAGTGCTGACATTCCCTTTTCTCTACAACTATTAAAGTTACATGAGCCCTGACCTGGATTTTATCTGGTCAGCCTACCTTAAGGACACACCAGTTCCTCCACATCTGCCCGATGCATGTCCACTGTGTGTTTATGACCACATATCTGCCCTTTGCACTTGATGTATCTACTCCATGAATCTACTGTATACTTTAAAATCACAACAGCCATTTTTACAAGAGAAAAGTGGCTTTGGGAGTGGGTGATTTGGAACACAGGAGCAGCAATGTGTCTGAGTGCGCAACCATTTCCCCATCTGCTTTTTTTGTTTTGTTTTTTGCTATTTCTCCCACCCCAATTTCCCAGAGTTCCAGGGGCAGATTTTCCCTCACAGCTCAGATTTTGCTTTATTTTTGGTTATACAGGTATAATGCTAAGTTCCAGTCTAAGAATACCACTTTTAAACAGCTCCAGGGGGTGAAGCTAAGCTCGCTAACAGCTCTTCCAAGCTAATTCACTCCTTACACAGCCAGCACTAAACAAAACAGCCTATTCTCAGTTGAGCGGGCTTTCAGTTTTAAACCAGGCATGTGCAACTTACCTCCATAGGTTTTAGCGAACAAGTCTCATCAGCCCTAGCCACCATAGCCAATGGTAAGGGAACATGGGAGGTGAAGGCCAAAACATCTGGAGGGCCACCAGTTGCTCACCCCTGCATTAAAGCAAACCAATTAGCCTCAACCTCTCTCTCTCTCTCTCTCTCTCTCTCTCTCTCTGCACATCTTAATGAGGACACATTAAATAGTGGGAGGTACTGCATTGCAATGGTTCCGCTCCTACTTGATGGGTCGGCTCCAGAAGGTGATGCTTGGGGAACGTTGCTTGGCCCCATGGATTCTCCAGTATAGGGTTCCACAGGGGTCAGTTTTGACTAGGCCTGTGCAAGGATCCAGATCCGGATCCTGAATCCGAAGCTGATTGGGGTGATCTGGACCTCCAGGATCTGGATCCAAACCGGATCGGGGGAGGTCCAGATCGTTCCAGACTGGATCGGATCGATCCAGGGCCCATTGCCCTTCCAGGTTGTAAGATCAGGCCATCCAATCTGCACCTGCTCTAATTTATTAATTTCCAAGTTTATTTCTAATCTAATGGATTCTTAGATTCCAACCTAATTGATTTCTTCTAATAAATTAATTAATGAACATCAATCTTGATGATCTGTTGGCAACCACAATCAACAGTATCAGTATGTTTTCTTATTTTTACTTGTTTTTATAGAATAGGCACAGCTGATGTCAAAGAACCCTGCAGGAACATAACAGAAACAACCCAGTGCCTTCCAGATGTTTTGGACTACAACCCCATAATCTCTGACCATTGGCTAAGACTGATACCATTGTAGTCCAAAACATCTGGAGGGCATCAGATGGCCTAGCCCTGGATAAATACCTTTAAACATTCCTCTTGTGTTTTGGAATATACATTTTAGTCTTTTCTGCTTCAGAACATATGATCCTGGTCTGTGGCTTTCTGTCCATGTAATCCAGTATTGTCTGCTCTGATCGGCAGCATCTCTCTAGAGCCCTAGGTGGACAAGGTCTTTCCTATTATCTGCTACCTGATCCTTTTAACTGGCGATGTCTTGAAGCGAACCTGGGATTTTCTGCATACAAAGCATGTGAATAACCAGTCCCTTCCTAAAGATCCCCATCTCTATATGTCCGGGAAGCCCTGGTTTCAAACCAATTAGAAATCAAATTCTGTCCTACAGTACCATATTCTTGTTAAATCCTGCCATCCAGTACTGTTGCCATTTTTAATCTTGATCTTTCTGGAACCTGATTCTGAACCTGTAGGGCTCCAGAGGTTTCAGTTGCTGGCAGGGAAGGGGGAAAAACAGCAATGTGATGTTGTGAATTTGTAATGGGAGAATATTTTGTGTGGGGTGTGTGTGTGTGTGTGATTGCTATTATTTCAAAATCTTGGTATAGAGCAAGATACATAACTACTAAGAAAAAAACCACTTCTGATCTTTATATTCTCAAGGTCCTATTTAGCATACATCTTACTTGTAATTTCACCATAACAAAATAGCCATTTGTTCTTATGTCTGCAATGCCGAAATGTGATGTTGCCATTCATATGCTGGTCTAATTATGTCAAAATATCTAGTTTTGCTTAGCAGTTCGATTTCTTGCAGTATTACCTATCGTGGTAGTGGCTTTCCAGCTTAATCTGCCATCATTATCACCATACATACTATGTCAACTACTTTCTCTCTGGCCTGGTTCAACTTAGCAAACACTGATTCTGTACTCCTACTCACACAAATGAAGGTTACAAGCTACAATCCACCCATACAAACGCTCTGAAAATATTTACCACTTGCTTGTTGACCAAGCAGACACAAATATGATAATGTAACTGGTGGTGGTAGGTGCTACCCATTGAGATGGAGGGCAGTGCAGCTAATGGTAGGTGGAACCAAGGGAGCAGAGTAGGCAGAACCAACTAGATTAGGGTGACCAGATAAAATCCAGGTCAGGGCTCAAGTAACTTTAACAGTTGTAGAGAAAAGGGAATTTCAGCCAGTGTCATTTGTTTGCAATTAGTTCCTGGTGAAATTCTCTCTTCATCACAACAGTTAAAGGTGCAGGCACTATACTAGAGTGACCATATACAAAAGAAGGCAGGGCCCCTGCAACTTTAACTGTTGTGATGAAGAGGGAATCTCACCAGGAACTAATTGCATACAAATGACACTGGCTGAAATTCCCTTTTCTCTACAACTGTTAAAGTTACAGGAGCCCTGACCTGGATTTTATCTGGTCACCCTAAACTAGATTTAGTCCATTTGGCCCACCAGCAACGCATTACACAAAAAGGGCAAATTGAAGAATGCAGGTTAATTGCAAGATCCTGAGTGAAAAGCAGAGGGATGGAGGACTTCTCTGATCCATACAAGGGTTGGAGAAAATCAGTACTTTGAACCCACATTTCTTTGCTCTAGAGCAGGGACCCATTGCACAGAAAAGGCAAATTGAGGTCCCCTCTACAAGAATTTGGTTTGATGCCTGATTGTCCGATTATGCGCATCTTCTCGCAATCGCTTTTATGGCAAATCACTATACGCGGGAAGCAGTTAAGCACATAACTGGTTGCCTTACCGGTTGTATGAAACGTGCTTTAGAGGTGTTTAATGCGGAGAATCACTTGTTTCCATAGTCATAAGGCGCTTTAACTGACACGGTAAATTAAAACTCGCTATTTAACGCGCATTCAATAATGCGTATAATCGGACAGAAAAAGCGCCTCAACTCCCGATTTGCGCTCCGCTCTTGTAGTGGTTTTTAAATGTACAGATTGTGTGTATGTTGTATGTTTTTGCTGTTTAAATTTTTGTATATTGTTTTTAATTGTTTTTAATCCTATGTAAACCGCCCAGAGAGCTTCGGCTATGGGGCGGTATACAAATGTAATAAATAAATAAATAAATAAATAAAGCGCCTTGAAAGAGCTTTAAATCGCTCTTGTAGAGGCACCCTGAGCAAGTTAACTTACAAATCAAGAGTACAAAGCAAAGGTTGGGGGAGTGGGGAGATAACCCAAACAGTGACAACACAAAAAAACAACCTTTTGAACTCATATTTGTCTGCTATAAGCAGCAATCCATTGCACAAAAAGGTATGGAACTTAAGTTCACGATTGTGAGTTCCAAGCAAAGGATTGAGCAGGGAGTGTCTCTGACCCATACTACACCACAAAAGTATTCCTTTGGACCCACATTTTTTTCTATTTCAGCAGCAACCCCTTTCATGGAAAAGACAAACGGGAGCTCTGACCTCCCTGCACATAGTATAGAGCCACCGCTGGAAAAAACCTTTCCTACACATAAGCAGGAAAGATTTCACCAAGTCACACGCAATGTGGTTTTGCAAAAGCAACTTTGGTAGCTATGATGCCGGTCTTCGAAAACTGGAAGTCAAAGTGAACCCCAGCCTGCACCAAGACATACCAGTGCAGGCAGTACATAAGAAGATGGCATAGATGAACTAGAAGAATAGAGATGCATCTACAAGAGTGTGGGGTAATAACTGACAATACAATCCTAGGCAAACGTACTTGGAAATAAGTCCCAGTGAACTCAGTGGGGCTTACTTGTGAATGGACATGTATAATTGTGCTATCAAAGCTGTTTACTGACCAAGAAAAGAAGTAGATAATCTTTGTTTCCCTAGAAACCCTTTCTTTACTTTCACTTTGTGGGAGTTAATTTAACCCCCTTTTGCATATTCAGAGGGTCGCTTGAGGCAAAGGGGGGGAAGAGGCTTAAAGGAAGAAGGGAGATGAGGCTAAAAATATTATCTTTGTTTTTGCTATGTTGCTGAAATTGTTTTATTATAAATAATAAAACAAAACCCAAGAAGATTAGAAAAGGTATAATCCAATTTTTAATTTAAAGATTCTTAAATCAGGGAAACAAGGCATTAAATATAATTTTAAACTAATGGGTCAGTCTCTGATTTAGCAGATATCACAAGGGAGAGAATTCCTGTATTTTCTTGTAGCAACTTCATTGGTAGCAACTTTGATTATCAGAATTATAAATACCGGTACACACAGTGATTCTTTCCTTCATCTAAAGATACATTATTGCATTATTTACTTCCAATCATATTAACATCCTTTTTGTGAAGTTAGACAAAAAAAAACTGTTTGTCATAATAATATGGTAATTTGTAGTAAATGCCACTAGAGGTCAGAAAAATCTTCTTTACCATTAGATACAATAGAAGATTGAAAGATGGTTGAGGAAATGGCTTGTAGAAATAGTAACTAGAAAAAATGAATTTGAAGGTCTGGTAAAAATGATAGTTTTATAGCACAGTGGAAGAATTTAAACCAAGGCAATTTAAATCAACAAGAAAAATATAGTCATCTAGAAAAAAATAAATCCAAATAAATTAGCCCCCTTCCATATGTACCTGCCCAGACCCTAAGATCAGAGTCAGGGGTCCTTCTCCATGAGTCCCTGCCAAAGCAAGAGGTTCTTTTCTGCTGTGGCACCCTGGCTGTGGAATGAAGTCCCAAGAGAGGTTCGCCTGGCACCTACATTACACATCTTTTGGTGCAAGGTGAAGAACTTTTTTATTTTCCTGGTATTTTAACATTTTAACAACCTTGTCTTTTAGTTCTGCTGTTATACATCTATATTTTAAATCTATATTAAAATCTCTGCATTGCTGCTAGGTTTTATTCTAGCTGTACATTTATATTGTGGTTTTAAGCTTCCATATTTTACATTTTATGCTGTACCTTGTGGTTTTAATTTTTGCAAACTGCCCAGAGAACTTCAGCTGTTGGGCGGTATAGAAATGAAATAAATTATTAGTTTAAATCAAGTTTCCCACTGGTACTTTATTATTTATTTCTTTATTTACTCAGTTATTAAAACATTTGCATCCCTCCCTATATCATCACGATCTCAGGGTGGAGTACAGATAAATATATGTAATAGTTGGGCTAGGACTAGAAGAACCAGGATCAAAGCTGTAGTCACCCAAGACAGTTATTGGCTCACTGGGTGAGTAATTATCTCTCTGCCTAAACTACCTCACAGGGTTATTGTGAGGCTAAAAGGGAGGCAGAGAGATCCGTGTACGTTGCCTTGAGCTCCTCAAAGGAAAAGGAGGGATATAAGTGTAAATAAATAAATGAAGCAATGCTGCTTACATCACAGCCAAATAGAGCCTTGAACACAAGAGTGCAAAACCGCAGGCCTGGAGGCCAAATCTGGCACTCTGGAGTTCCCCAGATTGCCACACATTCTACCCATGGTTCCTTTCCCCTGACGATTGATCATTTGTTGGCTTCCCAGCTTTTATGCAGTTGCTTCCCTCTTTCTAAAAGGTTGAAATGCCTCTCCTAAGGCTCAGTTACTGGCAGTAAGAGCTTTAAGTTAAATATGGTGGTGCCTTTGGCACCAGTGCCTTAACTTCGGCCCTCCCACCATTAGAAGAGCTCAGTGAGAAAGTCTTCTAAATTAGAGCGACCAGATAAAATCCAGGTCAGGGCTCATGTAACTTTAACTGTTGTAGAGAAAAGGGAATTTCAGCCAGTGTCATTTGTATGCAATTAGTTCCTGGTGAAATTCCCTCTTCATCACAACAGTTAAAGGTGCATGCACTATACTAGAGTGATCATATACAAAAGAAGGCAGGGCCCCTGCAACTTTAACAATTGTGATGAAGAGGGGATTTCACCAGGAGCTAATTGCATACAAATGACACTGGCTGAAATTCCCTTTTCTCTACAACTGTTAAAGTTACATGAGCCCTGACCTGGATTTTATCTGGTCAGCCTATTCTAAATAGAATTTGGCCTGCAGGCCGAAAGAGATGTTGCACCACTGCCTTAAGGCCATCTAAGAGGGTATGCTTTGTATAATTTCTATAGCCTGATATTCTGAATGAATTTTAGAAACTGTTACATGGTATACGGCTTATTTAGTGGAGGAAATATTTGCTCATTATCTGTGTCAGAAGGAAGAGCTGGTAGTTACTGGGTAGAACATTGAGATGTTGCAAAGGAAATGGCCTTCTTTATAAAAAGTAAATATTCATAATTTGAAAACTGAGCAACACTATGCTCATGTTGCATAAAAATAGTATTATACAAGGTCTCCGAGTTGTACTCTGATAAAAATAGGAGCATACAAGATTAACAAAAAATAAGAGGTACACAGAATGATCCTCCTAGTGATACAGAATGACATCTCCTGGAGCCAGTCACTGCCCCACGGTATCAAGCACAGGCCAACAATACAGCATATGACCTACTGTGCCACATTTATACATCTTGCCTTCAAAACTATTTCCCCCATGTTTCTTTACTTACACAAGAAAGCAGCTTTCATCTACGTGTGCTTGACAGAAGGGGAGTGATTCTGTTTAAGGGATTGATATATTTTTATAACATACTTGTATTCAAATTTCATTTTAACCAAGCTATTTAAAAAAAACACAGAAAACTATTTTAATTTAAAATAAAAAGTCTGGTTCAAATTAAAGCCATCTGATCCTTTAAAAAAAAAATCAATTTCCATCCATCATGTTTTATACTTAAGTACACATGTTATTGATGAGCTAATTAAGAAACTAGCGATTGTCCATACCGTGTATAGTAAACCGCTTAAGAAAATGCAAAAGTTTCTCAAAAAGCTTTCTTTCTTCAACATCTTATGCTGTCCTCTTTGGAGGTTATGCTGAAAGTAGGGGTACATTGGCCATTGGGGCCCTGGCCTTCCTGCAGTCACAATTTGGGGTTTTCCAGGGGGCCACACCTCCTTTTCTTGCCCTCTTCCCCCACCTCCACTGATCATTTGATGGTTTGATGGGGCTAATGTTAGGGTGACCATTGGACGGGAAATGCCCAGACAAGTCCGGAAATTGAACGAATTTTGAACATCTGGCCGGATTTTTTGTAATGTATGCAAATGTCCGGGAAAAACAAACTGTCTCCGCTTCTCCCGGAAGTCTGGGAGGTGAGTTGCAGGGAATGAGAGCTGCTGCGATGGAGGGAAGGTCAAGAATTGCATTCTGGACACAGGGAGAATGCTGGGAGTGGTAGTCTACAGGGCTCTGGAGCCTGCTTGGCTCCACCCTGCTAGTATTCATCACTTCCTTCTGGCCACCAAGATTGTCTGGTCTGCTGCAGCTAAAACTCCAGAGAACAGGTCAGAGAATAGGGCAAGCTGGGCATGGTGGTGGGGGAGGGAGAATGGACTCCCTGGCCACAATGGCAAGGGTTGGGGGGAGGGGAACAAAACAAAAGTCCTACCTTTCCTTTCAGTAAGCTTCCCCCCCTGCTCATCACTGTTCATTCTTGATGCCCGCGTGGAAGGGACTGGAAAGGGCCGTGCAGAAACAGAGCTTCCCAAGTCCCTTTCGTGGGCATCCGGGGATTTTTCTGAGTTATCGACACCATGATGACCCACAACATTGGCGTCTTAAAAACAAAAGCCTCTCCTACTCAGGAGAGAGTTTTTAAAATCCCGATGGTCCCAGTGGGCGGGGGGGGGGGGGGGGGAGCAACGTTATTTTGGAGCCTCCGGAAAAAACTTTGCTGCCCACTCTGACCAGGCTCCATGGTGCCTTTAAAAAAAAAAACAACCCTCCTGCCCAGCAGAGAGGATTTTTAAAAAAATCCCAATGGCCCCGGTGGGTGGGAGAGGGAGTGAAAGAAAAGGAAAGTAAAAGTAAAAAGACGCTGCTGTTTCCAAACTGCCCCGGGAGAGGTGCCGAAACTGCAGGCTTCTCTTGGTCTCCTTCCGTCTTCTTTCCAAGGTAAGGAAACTGGAAAATGGAGATTTATCTTTTCTTTTTTGCCTCCCTTATTTACAAAACAATTTTCCAAGCAACTCCAGTTTGGCAAAGACAACGCCTCACCTAAAAATGGCCTCTCCTCCTGCTGCAGGAAAGAGCTTACTTTGAGTCCTCATGGTAGGGTGGGAAGCAAAGGGAAAGAGAAAGAGAAAGAGAAAAAAACTTAATGCTAGCTTGTCCAAACCTACTTGTGTTTATACTGGAGCCTAGGAGTGACATCAGAGCAGGGAAGAGTATAAACACTTGCAGGACTTCACTCGTAGGCTTTAAAAACTACAGACATGCTGTTGTCTCCAAACTGCCCAGGGAGAGATATGCTAAGTGTCAGAATGAAACTCCAGCTTCTCTTGATCTCCTCCTTCTGTCTCCTTTCCAGGGTAAGGAAGCTGGGAAATGTTAGCTTAGACACTACGAAGCTCTCTCTTTTCTTTTTTGCCCCCCCCCCCCTTACAAAACAATTTATTACCAAGCAATTTCAGTTTGGCAAAGACGATAGTTCAGGAGAGCCCTTTTTTGAATCCCTATGTGCAAGGTCGTGGGGAGCAATATTTCTAAACTGAAGAATACTACATTTAATTCATATTACTTTCTTAGCCCATGGACTTCATATCATCTGAATCAATTTCACCTCAGTTACCCCAGCTTAACCAGTTTGGTGACCTGGAAGCCTACAAATGGCAGTAGCATTCCCTCCCCCCCCCCCCCGCTTTTTAATTCTTTACATTTTAAATGTATTGTTTTGCTATTCACAGGGCATGATTCATGCTCTTTCCATACTAAGCTCTTATTGGAAAACTTGCCAAATACCTATTTTCTAATTCTTTAGCCAAGCCACAGTGTCTTCATCTATTGTTCCCAAGATTCTTAGCATCCGACACGATTAAGGAGAAACCTTAATCTGTAGGCACAATGTTTTGTACTAAATTAGATGGCCTGGCTTATTTGTAGAAACACATTTGATTTGTCTAGTAGTTGGCCCACTGTAACAGCTCAGTGACCAATAACATATCATTGTTGTTGGACAACATCACAGGGCATATACTAAAATGTTTTGGGAGCCTGATTAATTTGTCAATATTTCTTGTGAAAATGTTTGTTCCCTTGACTTCAATGGCACTAAGTTCACTTTATGGATTTCTGATTAGGCAAGATCACTTTTCTTTTTAAATGGCATCATTTAAATGGAGTTTGGAAAAGGAGAGCCAGGGCAGCCTAAGCATCAAAATAAGCCTTTCCCTTAATTGCATGAGCCAACTTCTTTCTCCTCCCACTGCTACCTGTGCAAACTATTCCTTTTATTATTATTATTTAATAATTTTATTTCAGCTCTTAACTACAATTATACCATTCTTTTCCATTCTTTATACACCAAGTGCACCCCTCACCAGGACCAATTCTTCTTCATTACATTTTCCAAAATTGTGATACTTCTTGCACAGGTTTGTGTCCTTTCCCTCTCAACAATACATGCTCTAAAAATAATGTCCATATATTTTCAAATTCATTTCTATTACATATCCCCTTTTCTACTTTAATATTACATGTTAGTTTGTCATTAATAGCAATATCCCATACCTCTTTATACCACTCAACCATTTGATAGTTACCCTTCATCTTCCATTTCCTTGCTATTATTAATCTTGCTGCAGTTAGTAACATAGTAATTAAATCCTTAGTATTCTGATTACATTTCATCCCCTCATATATTGATAATAACGCAATCTTTGGGGATGACTCCAAATCAATTCCTGTTATCTCTTTTATCTCTTTATATACCATTTGCCAAAACTTTTGTACATATTTACATGACCACCACATGTGAACATACGTGCCAGTTTGTTGACATCCTCTCCAACATAATACTGAATATTTTTTATCTATTTGATTCAATCTAATTGGTGTTAAATACCATCACCATAATTTTCTTTTATCCTTACTGATAAAGTTTTCAAATTCCTTGCTCCCCATAACTTCACCCAATTCTGATTACTTATTAAAATTTTCATGTCATTTCCCCCCACCAATTTGCAACCATCCCCTTGTTCTTCTTTTACCATCAATATTTTATAAATTTCACTTGTTATACCTTTTAATACCATATTTTGTTCCTTCTCTCGTCTTTGTGTTATCATTTTTTCAAATATCGTATATTCTTTACATTTTTTATTTTCTTTTACCCACTTCTTTATCCACTGTTCCAACTGCATACAATTAATCCATGAAACTTTCTCTTCCCTTAATGTTTCTTTTATTTGATTTAAATTGTCCATTTTTATCACTCCTTCTAATCTATTTATGTTTTGTTTTCTTAATATTTTCCCCATTACTTCTTTTAGATTTTCTGGGAAGCTCTCCATCATCTCTACAGGAGTTAATGGGGAGATGGCGGGTATTAATTTAATCCTATTCTTAGCCCAAATCTCCAAAATATTCTTCAATATTGGATTCCTAACTCTTTGTAAAAATTTCTTATTAATTTTATTAAAGTATATATTTTCCATTTCCATTTCTACTTCTTTGGATTCCAATTCTAACCAACACTTTTCTCCCAAACCTAGAATACCTTCCACTACATATCTTAATTGGTTAGCCAAATAATATCCCTTCAAATTAGGAAGGCCTAACCCTCCTGTTCCCTGTTGTTTATACCACATTTTCTTATTTATTCTAGCTTTCTTATCTCCATTACTAAAATTGTTAAACATTGTTTGCCATTTCTTCAACTCTATTTCTGATATTTTAATTGGCAACATCCTAAATAAGAAATTAATTTTAGGTAATATTTTCATTTTTAATAATGCTATTCTACCAAACTATGAAAGTTTTATCTTCTGGTATTCCTCCAGTTTCTTTTTAACCTCCTGCCTTAATCTATTATAGTTTTCCTCTTCCAATTTATCCAAATTCTCTGTTATATATATTCCTAAATATTTTATTTTTCCTTTTAATTTAATATTCATTTCCCTTTTAACTAGTTCTTGCTTCCCTTCTTCTTTGTAATTAAACATCATCATCTCTGATTTGGGCCAGTTTATTTGTAATCCCGTCATCTCTCCAAACTCCTCCAGATAATGCCGTAGTCTCCCCATCTTCTCAATCGGTTCTTGAATTGAAAGTAATGTATCGTCTGCAAATAAACTTATTTTAATTTCTTCTTTTTTCCCTATTCCCTTTATAGTCATATCTTCTCTAACTGCATTCGCCAAAAGCTCTATAGCCATTGCAAATAAAATTGGGGAAAGGGGACAACCTTGCCTAGTTCCTCGGGCTAGCGACAATTGTTCTGTAATACCATCATTGACCATTACCTCCGCTACATTTTCCGAATATAACTGATCTATTAATCCCTTAAATTTTCCTCCAAATCCCATAGTGTCTATTAATATTTTTAATGTTGGCCACTCCACACAGTCAAAGGCTTAAAGATGTCTAGGGCTATTATACTCGCTTGTAATTTATCATTCCTTATCATATTTATCATATTCAATACCCTACTTATTAAACTTGACATCTGTCTACCTGCTACAAATCCACATTGATCCTTATTAATATATTTATGCATAAATTTATTCAATCTTTTTGCCATTATCATTGTCAATATCTTAGCATCCTGATTTAGCAATGATATAGGTCTGTAAGATCCCGGATCTGTTAGTTCTTTATCCGGTTTTGGAATTAAGACAATTAAAGACTGCTTCCAAGATGGTGGGGCCTTCTCCCCATTTATTATTTGGTTATATAATATTTTTAATTTAGGCACCAACATATTCTTAAAATTTTTGTAATATTCCGGACCCAATCCATCCATTCCCAGGGATTTCCCCACTTTTAATCCATCTATTACTCCTCCAATTTCTTCCTCTGTTACCGGTTGCTCCATCGCTTCCCTATCCAGTTCTTGTATTTTTATTTTCCAGTATTTCTCAATATATTCCCTAATCTTTCCCAATGACTTGTTATTTGATGTATTTACTAGGGATGTGCACTGGATCGGACCCGATCCACGATCCGAGTCCGGTCCAGTGGGAAATCGGATAAATTATCCGATTTCCGATCCGACAGCTGGATCGGCCGATCCAATCCGAACTGGTCCGAAAAGGCTCCGAACCGGTTCGGCGGATCGGTGGATCGGCGGGCGCCCACTGGCGCCCACCGCCGCTTCCATTGGCCGGCGCCAGCGGGCGCCCGCCGATGAAAGTGGACAGCGGGGGGGAGGAGGGGGGCGCTTACCTTCCCGGCCCGTCCGCTCCCGTCCGGCGCCGGCGGCTACTACCAGCGGGCTCCGCGGCCTGCTCCAGGGTGGCGCGCCGGGTAATGTCATCACCCGGCGCGCTACTCTAGAACAGGCCGCGGAGCCCGCTGGTAGTAGCCGCTGGCGCCGGACGGGAGCGGACGGGCCGGGAAGGTAAGCAGGGGGCGCGCGGAGGGGAGGAGGGGGGCCCTTACCTTTCCGGCCCGTCCGCTCCCATCCGGCGCCGGCGGCTACTACCAGCGGGCTCCGCGGCCTGCTCCAGGGTGGCGCGCCGAGTGATCACCCGGCGCGCTACTCTAGAGCAAGCCGCAAAGCCGGCTGGCGGTAGCCGCCGGCGCCGGACGGGAGCAAACAGCCCTAACAGGTAAGCAGTGGCGCGGAAGGGGGCTTACCCCCCCCGGAGCTGTCCGCTTCTATCCGCGGGCGCCCGCGGGTGCCTGCGGATGGAAGCGGACGTCCCCAGGGGGGGTAGGGAGCGCGGGGGAGGGGGCTTACCTGCCGGGGCCGTCCACAGCGGATGGCCCCGGGGGGAGGGAGTTAGGCCCCCCCTGACCCACCCGCCGCCATTTTTTCCTCATAGACTTGCATTGCAATGCAAGTCTATGGGGGGGAAAATGGCGGCCGATCCAAAAATTTCCGATTTTTGGATCGGGCTCGGACTCAATCCGGTCCGGGGGGCCTCCGATTTTGTCCGAACCGATCCATGACAAAATTGGAGGTCCCGATCCGGGTCCCGATCCGATCCGGGGGGTCCGTGCACATCCCTAGTATTTACCTCTTGATAGAATTCTTGAAAAACTTGTAATTTATCCTTCATTAAATTATTAATCTTACCTAATTTATCTTTTATAGCTCCAATTGGCTTTCCCATTTTCCTTGACTCTGTGGATCTGGTCAACATTTTAGAATTCCTATTGCTATACTCAAAATATTCTCTTTTTAAGTATATCAAGTTTCTCTGTATTTTCCCAATTTCTATACCCTCTAGTTCCTTCTTTTTTGCTTGTAACTGGGCCCCAATAATTTTATCTTTATTCTTTATATATTCATCCTCCAGTTCCCTAATATTCTTTTCCAATCTTACCCTCTCTTCTCCTTGTTGTCTCTTTAATTTAGATGATTCCCTAATGCATATTCCTCTCATCACAGCCTTCATTGTATCCCAAATTATAGCCTGAGTGGATTCCCCATTGTTATTTGCCATATATCCTCCATTTCTTGCTGAATATTTTCTATCGTTTGTTTATGTTTAAATATTCTTGTGTCCACTCTCCATCTTTTAGCTTCCTTATAATCTTTCCGAATCTTCATCTCCATATTTATTAATGCATGATCTGAAACTTTAATAAGCCCTATTCCTACTTCTAATACTTTTGTTAATAAACTCTTAGAAATAAAAAGGTAATCTATTCTAGTATAGCTCTTATGTACTGCTGAATAGAAAGTATATTTCCTTTCCTCCCCTTTGTTTAACCTCCAAACGTCGAACATCTCCTTTGCTTTCATTAATACATTTAAACTTGTTACATTTTGCCGCCTATCATTCATATTGGGATTAGATTTATCTTTATTTTTATCCATTACCATATTAAAATCTCCTCCCATTATAATGTGGCCTTTTTGAATTCCTTGCATTTCCTTGAACACTTTATTATAAAAATTTTCTTGCTTTTCATTCGGGGCATATATATTCACCAATGTATAATCTTCATTAGCTATCTTCCCCTGTATAATTATATACCTCCCCTGTTCATCTTTTATTCCTTTCATATCAGTAAAACCACATTTCTTTGAAATTATAATTTCTACCCCTCTAGCTTTAGATGTTCCATATGCTTTCTCGTAGATGTTCGCCCATCTTAATTTAATTTCATTAGTCCCTTCTTTAACTTGATGTGTTTCCTGTAAGAATACAATATCAGCTTTATCCCTATTCAATAAATTTTCTATTCTCTTTCGTTTTATCATCGTTCCCAGCCCTTTAACATTTAATGATGTTACTTTCAATTTATTACCCATGATATTTTTTACATAGCAAATTGTCTTTTCTATTGGTCCTTATTAGTGCTCTACCTTCTCTCCACCCTCTTCCCACCCCACTTCCTCCCCCCCACCCCCATTCCCCTCCTTCCCTCCCCCTCCCTTCCCCTCCCCCAATTATTCATCCCCCCCTCGTGCCCGAGGAGTTAACCTCATCCAAAGACCCAAAATCAATCCGGGGGGGGGGGGGGAGACGCCCTTCCAGGATTCCCAGTGACAGCCACCCTCACTCCCCAGTCAATTTATGTATCTCTCGTCATCCGCTAGCTTATATTTAATTCTCTGTCTTAATAAGAAAAACTTTCTTCTATTTTCTGCTTCCAGCTGCTCCTTCCTCCGGCTTGCTTCCAGCTGCTCCTTTGTCCGGATCCGTTATTCCCAACTCTTGAAGTAATTGTATGCCTTGTTCCGATGATGTAATCCTGTACTTTCGATCCTTCCACTGAAACTTCAAAAACACTGGATCTATTCCTAACCACATCATCCCTTGAGTTCAATGGGGCTCACTCTCCCTAGTAAAATCTCTAAATCCATGTTAGTGTAATGCCTTTAATGGGTCAACCAAAAGATCGCAAAAATGAACAAGCTTACAAGGGAACTCCAGGTCCCTTGAAAGCTTGCACAGTTTTTGTGATCTTCAAATAAAATAAATAAAATTTCTACCTTGCTAGAGGAATATAGTGCCAGTACATAACCATATCTGCGGATTCATAGCAAAAAAACTTCAGAATTTTAATTGTAAAATAGCCTTTCCTTCATGATCTTATTCCTTCCTTTCCTTCACGCTCTTCCTCCCCTCTTGGTTACCTCTTTTCCCCCCTCTCTTTCTGCCAGCCCCTTCTCTCTCTTCTGTGTATGTGTGTGTGTGTGTGTGTGCCACCCCATATTTTTCACTCTTTCTGACACTGTGTTTCTCCCTTTTCCTCCCTGCTCAGCAAGGTGCCAAGGCAGAGACAGATCTCTGTCTCTTTATGATACCCCATTTCCCCCTTCTCTTTCTCTCCATCCATCTAGCCCCTGCCCAACTTGGTGTCATCCAGATGTGTATTCTTCTCCTCCTCCTCTTCCCCCCTTTCCGCCAAAGGCTGCTTATTCCTTTCCTCCAGTGTAAGCCTCCAGCAATTAAAAACAGAATCCTTTTAACTACAGTCAAATGTGATTTGCTGTTTGCCAAGGTCCTTTGGAGCATTTCACAGTGCACTTGGGTTTTCACTGTTTTATATAATGTCACATCATCAGCAAACCTGGCCACTTCATTGCTTGCCCTGACTCTAGATAATTTTGAATAAATTAAATAGCACTTATTCCAGTACAGATCCTTGAGTAATTTCACTGTCTACTGTGAAAATTGACAGTTTACTACTACCTTCTGTTTCCTGTTGGTTTAACCAATTATCAGTCCATAAGATCCTCTTATCTCAGGAGCTTTTAGTGAGGGACTCTGTCAAAATCTTTTGGAAGTACAAATGTACAATGATGGGATTCCAAAAGACCTCCATAAGATTGGTGATGCAACTCATCTCTTTGCAGAAGCCGCATTGATTCTTTCTCAAAAAGGCTTTTATTTAGTACTAAATCTATGAGGGCTCTTAAATTCTATTTCCATGATCCTAGATGTGTTCTCATCAGAATTACATATTAGGCTATCCTCGTCTTCTCAGTAGAAGTTGCTTTTTGCTAGCCATTCATGACAAGTGCTCCAAATTTGTTTTAACAGTTCAACAGGTGCATGCCCTAGAGAAGGTTATAGATACCTTCTTTTTGTACACATTGAGTTGGATTCAGACTAAGTTATGCTTTTGTCTCATTGATTTCAATGGGGCCAAAGCATGATTAACTTAGTCAAGATCCAACATATTAGGTGTGTGGGGCTGGGACAGTGGGTACTGCTACAGATGGTCAAAAACAAGCGAAATCCTAAATTACCAGGGAGTATATACTGCGTTACTATAGTCTTGCTACAAAGCACAAAGTTTGATAGCTTTAGTGCAGTAGCTTTTAATAATTTATTTTTTAATAATGCATTTTGACCCATAGACCTTCCTCTCCAATTGGGCTTTGATATAATTGGCATGATGTATATTTTGCAACAATTGCTGATAATTGTTCATCCTTCTTAAACAATCTTTTCAAAAATTAAGACAGTTGCCATAATTATTATTATTATTATTATTATTATTATTATTATCTCTCTTTTCTTGCTCATTGTGGTTTTTCTAGATGAACATGATGGGCTTTGCCAAGTCGTGCTGTCTTTTACTGATTCAGAAATTTCCTGACTATTGAACATGTTTTAAGTATGATTGCTTTGTGGATGTTGGTGTGGATGTATTTTGGTAGGCCTAGTTTCTGAAGGTTTTCTGTATAATAATAATAATAATAATAATAATAATAATGTGACTGGTGACTGATGTCTAATGGAATAATTGTAACTTTTTCCTGCTGCCACAGTTCTTTAATTTCCATAGCCAGTGGTGTATAGTTTTCTCTCTTCCTCTTCCTTTTCTGCAACATTTTTGTCATTAGGTATTGCTATGTCAATGAGGTAGTTGTGATTTTCTTTTTTGTTTATAACTGTTATGTCTGGTCGATTGCAAAGTATTGTCTTGTGCCAGAATTAGGGTGACCATATGAAAAGGAGGACAGGGCTCCTGTATCTTCAACAGTAGCATAGAAAAGGGAATTTCAGCAGGTGTCATTTGTATACATGTAGCACCTGGTGAAATTCCCTCTTCATCACAACATTTCATCACAAAAGCTACTACACTAAAGCTGCAGGAGCTATTCTAGAATGGCCAGGTACAAAAGAGGGCAGGCCTACCCAGAATTGTTCTCTCCCAGTATAGCGTGGCTTGGTTTGACTTGTTTGCGTGTGTCTGGATCTCCTACGCTCTGAAACCATCTTTCTGGAGAGCACCTGCTGGTTGCATGATCCAGGAGGGCAGGTTCTGTGAGTGCAGGGTTGTCCTTGACAGGAGGGGTTTGCACTTGCTATAGTAAGGTGAACAGATGTGAAGAGTGTGCAATCCTATTTCATTTATCTGGGAGTAAGCTTGATTGAAATCATTGAGACATGTTTCTGTCATTTCTTTGGGCAGTTTTCTTTGGGTCCCTAATTGGGATTTCTGTTCTCTGCACACTGAGGCAGTGTAAATTAAGGAGATATTTGGATAAAAGGAGGTAAAGATCCTTGTCTAGCAGTATGATAACGGGCATCTGTTCTTGCCTTTCTTTGTATTGTTACTGACCATGGTCTTGTTTACATGGCTAATAACCAGACACATTTTTAGATTAGTTTCTCACTGATAAACCAAAAGTTGAAACAAGCTAAGAGGTGCTAGTGAGAAGTGACTGCAACAAGCCTTTAATCCATTTGGTTCCATGGCTAATGTTTGCAGGGTAATCATATTTTATACCTTTTCTGAACACTAGTTTGTTGTATTACATTTTTCTGCACTTGTCAACTGCTTCATTTGTTCAGTGGTAGCAGTATGCTGAATCTGAGAATATGGATACGATAAAGGTGATGGGGAAAGAGAGTTAAATGTTAGGAAAGTTGAAACTCTGGTCATTCAGTGAAGGATTTGCAGTCAGAAAGGATATTGGAGGGAAGGGGAGATGGTATTACACAAACTATAGCAAAAGCTTCAAAGTACAGAAAAAGCTACAAAAGTAGGAGTGAGTGAAGTTAATTTCAGATACATTGAATATCTCAATTGTTCTTTATTTCAGTGATTTTAACATTAAGACGTTGTGTAGAACAGGTTTGTCTTAACTGTGTGCTGTGAAACCAGGCCATGTTCAGGTAGGCACACCCCCTTGGGGGCTGGACATGTTGGTGGGCACACCCCCTTGGGGGCTGGACATGTTGGTGGGCACGCCCCCTTGGGGCGGCCATGTTGTCCTCCTTTTTGGTTTCCAAAATATGTTCAGCCTAGCTAAGGTGTGGTTTGTTCAGATTCTAAAAGGTTGAAACGGCTCTTCCAAAGCTTAGTTTCCAACAGTAAGAACTTTAAGCTAAAATATGCTGGTACATTTGGTTTTTTGGCCCATTCCCTTTCGCCTTTGGCCCTTTTACCCTTGGCTATTGAAATCTGGATCACAAGAGTTTCTCCAAAATGGAATTTGGCCCCTGGGCTAAAAGAGGTTCAACTACCCTTTATTATGCAGATGAACACATTCTGTTAATTTGACCATTGAGGCCACATACCATACTTTATTATTCCATTCTCTCTAAAGAAGTGCTGACTAATCTTCATTTTGCAGCTGTAGCTAATTTTGCAGCTGTTAAAAGATTTCCTACCAATTCCACATTTTCATTTCTTGCAACACCACGAAGGCTGCCATCCTAAGCACACTTAACCCAGAGTAAGTCCCATTGAACTCAATGCGGCTTACTTCCAAGTAGACATGTATAGGCTTGTACTACCAAGCAAGATGTATATGGTTCATCAGTATAGCAAGTCCAATCTTTCAGTTTAAATGGCTGGTTTTTTCCCCTATTTTGTTTTTTTTTTACTGTCCACTATGTGCAAAGAAATTGTTTGCCCAACATTTCCTATAAGTACTACTAAGATTAAATTTTTCCAGTTTTTGTGGTATCATATGCTGACAGTATAGTATTTTTATAGTATTTTTCTTTTAAATTAACATCATGGTGAGAATTAAGGTCCAACACAAAAAAATGTATTTCCATTCATCCTTAGTAATTTCTGTACGTAATATCTTTTCCCATTTTAACTTAAAATAATTGCCTTTATAGCTATCAACTGCAAATAATATATGATAAATAAAAGATAACACTCCCTTATTTTTGTCCCCTTGGCTGATCATCTTTTCAAATGTGGATAATTCTTTACCAACATTTCCATTTTTTACATACTTGTACACCTGAAATTGTTGAAACCAAAAAAGTATTTACCTGCTAGATTAGCCAAAATTATTAATTTCCCATCCTTTTATCATATTAGCAAATGTCATAATTTTATATCTAAATCACTCTGATATCTAAATCTCTCCAAGTAGCTGGAATTACTATATTAAAAAGATTAGAGGAAAAACATTAAAGAGTGTTTTAATGTTTTTTTGTTAATTTGACATATATGTTTTATTAAAGCGACACAAAATATCTTGGCTAGGATCCATAGTTCAATACTTGATCGACTCTGCACAGTCGCCACCTTCAACTGGCAAGCCATAACTCTAAAAATCCATTCCCGAAAGTCAGGTGCCCCACCAGAATGGCAGACCATTAGGTATCAAGAATTGCTGGTGCGAGGCATAATCAACCAATGTTTAAGTGCACACATGCACACGCAGAAATAACTCTTTGGATCTTGACCCTTATATTTGTCCAAGATGTTTTGTGCTTGTAGAGGTGAACTCTCTGGCACTAATTGGCTGAGCTGGTATACCTGATGGAATGTTTGTGGACATTTCTAAAACAATAACAAAGTTTTTAACTTCTGTGAGGGAAGGGGAAGTTATCAGTGTGGCTGGGATTAAAGCCTCTCAGGGGTCATGTAGACGGGAGTAACTTCGTGGGGCAGGCTGAAGACTGAGGTAGGGAAGCTAAGAGACAGTGGGCCCAAGAGGTGGAAGGATACAATGGACTAAGAAAGATAAATCCAAGGGGAGCAGACGTGAAGGAAAAGCAAACTTGAGTAAATAAGTAGCAGACACAAGGAATTGAGTCAAAAAGGTGTTGAGGGAAGGGGCTCTGAGGAAATCTGACAGCATTTAAGATTATACAGGCCATAAACTATGTCTACTATCATTACAGAATGACCTAGTAACCCTAGAGGTGCAATAAAAGCCAAGACAGGAATTAGGACAGAAATTAATTTCACATATTGATTTGACCTATGCACCCAATTATTGAACTGCAGGCTTCTAGTCTATATGATATTGTTTGTGCTTGCAGCAATGAAGCCTCTAACACCAATTGGCTGAGCTGATGTGATGGAGTAGAACGTTTCCAAGGAACAGAGTTTGAAAAAAGGAGAAAAGTTAGTTATTTGGCTGAGATTAACACTTTGCAAGACTATAGGGATAGAACAGAAATAACTAAGCAGAGAAAGACTGGAAAGAGATCCCAGCAGGTACGAAAGCAAAGAGGTAGGGAGCCCAGAAGCTAGGTGGCTACAAGAGGCATGCAGAGTAACCAATGAAGTAAGATGCAGGAAGTTGAGGGGAGGACTTGTGGAGGAAAAGGACAGGAGAAGCAGGACATTGATGGAAGAAGGGGCTAAAGGGAGAGCAGGCTCTGAAAAAGCCCTACAGGGCATAAAATCCAGGGGGGGCAGTGCTGGCAGTGGGTCAGCAACTAGGAGGAGTACAGGTGTGGCTAGTAAGGCTGACCAAGACACAGGGTAGATCAAAGCAGTGGGACTAAGTCAATTTGGAGGATGAGAGTGGGGAAGGTGAATTTCACAGTTTTCAAACTAAACAGCCAACTCTTTGACTGCAAGCTCTTCATTATAATATTATTCCTGTCTAAAATACTTCTCAGTTTCTACTGGACTGATATGACTTCAAGATACAAGCAAGAAAGCGAAACTTATTTTCTCCTTTCCTTCCTTTTCCTGCAAAGGCTGTCATCCTGTGCACCGTTTGGCTGTTTAACAGGGCTGGCTCAAGACATTTTGCTGCCTTAGGTGAGGGACAAGATGACATCTCCCACCCACCCCCCTTTCATGTGGAGAAGTTGACCAGACCGGCAGTTGAATCTTACATCAATACTGGTTGCCGCTCCTGCACCGAACGGCAGCAGAGTAGCTTAGGGCCAGCAGTGTGGTAAACATACAGCTCTATCTCCCAATGCCTTCCCACCCCACACTGCCCCTCCTCCCTCAGCATTGATGTCTCAAGTAGCCACCTCACTCTGCTTAACTGTAGGGCCGGCCCTGGGAGTTCAGCAGCCTGTGGGTTAAACTACATATCTGGTGGAAGAACAGGGCCTGGGAACTTGGATTTCCATTGAATATCTACAAAGTGGCAAGGGAAGATGCGGTTTAAAAGGGAGAAGGGGCAGGCAGAGGAAGGGTGTGCATTGACTGACTCAGAAAGGGCAGTGAGGCTGTGAACACATTCTGGGTTTTAGTCAGAACCAGCAGAACTATCCAGAACTATTTTGGGTAGGGTGACCATATGAAAAGGAGGACAGGGCTCCTGTATCTTTAACAGTTGCATAGAAAAGGGCAATTCAACAGATGTCACTTGTATGCATGTAGCACCTGGTGAAATCCCCTCTTCATCCCAACAGTTAAAGCTGCAGGAGCTACACTAGAGACCAGATACAAAAGAGGGCAGGGCTCCTGCAGCTTTAACTGTTGGGATAAAGAGGGGATTTCACCAGGTGCTGCATGCATACCGACGACGCCTGCTGAAACTCCCTTTTCTATGCAACCGTTAAAGATACAGGAGCCCTGTCCTTTTCATATGGACACCCTAATTTTGGGGATAGGATAGCTTGCATAGCTCCTTCTGGCTGGTTCTGACTAAAATCCAGAATGGATTCACAGCCCCACCAAAATCAAAGTCACTAGCCTGCACTGAGAAAGGGATAGATGAACCAAGGATGGTGGAACTCACTGGAATTCTCCAAACTTTACTTCAAAGCGTTACCTCTCTTCATTCTTTTTTTTTCTTTTTTTGGTGACCTGTTTTTTTCAGTTCATTTGAGCAGGAAAAGTGCGTATTTTTCAAAAGCGCGCACTTGTTCCCCATTGATTAAAGTGTGAAAATGCAAACTTTTAAAAGTGCGCACTTTAAGCTGTGCATTTTTAAAGCTTTGCGTTTTTAAACATGCACATTTTGTGAACGGGAAGGCAAGTTCAGGAATTTGCCAACATGCTCCCGTTCACATTCAGGGTTGCAAACACAGCATTTCTGAGAGGTTTGCAAGCTAAAATGAAATTCTAGCACATTTGAAGCTAGGGATCCCAAGTTCGTGTTTGCTGCAGCGGAGAGAAAAATTGGTAGGAAAGAGGGATCAGAAAGAAGGGCTTCTCCTCTCCAAATTGCAACTTCCCTCCACTGCATTTTAGATATTCAGCAGAGACGCAAGGTCTCCCACCCAGATCTCTTCTGTGCATCTAGGCCCTAACCATGAGCAAGGCTGCAGCCCCCATTTCTTCATGAAGCTTTAGCATTTCTCAGCACCTTATACAAAAAGCGTTCATTAGAATGCAAATGATGAATCTCTGTGAAACTTACCAAGCCTAATTGGATTTGTTGTTCTTTACACAGATCATCAGATGTTGTACTTTCGTATGTAAAGTACTGTCTGCATCAAGGTAAGTAAACAAATACTGATAATGAATTATGAACATGGCCACACGTTATGCCTCAATATTTACCTGCATGCCTGGGCTCAAATGATTCATTATCGATTTAGCCTTCCATGTAATAATGTAATCATAAAATGCATCGAGCTCAATCTTCTAGATGTCTGCTAGACAAGCAGTACTACTCTAAGTTAAACAATAAATAACACTAGCTGCATTCATAGGAAATGATAAAGCCTAGTTTAGGGATATGTAAATGACTGGGGCCTCATCTACATCAAGCAGGATATAGCGGTATGAATGCAGTATATAAAAGGCAGGAGCCACACTACTGCTTTATAGTGGTATTAAAGTGCACTGACAACTGTTGGGGCTCATTGAAACATGTTTGGTGTGGCTTGTGCCTTTTATATATCGCTTTCATACCACTATATCCTGCTTGGTGTAGATCTGGACCAGCAACAAATGTCAGGGTCATATGCCGCCCCCTTCTCTTCTGTTTTCAGCTAACCACAATTACACATTTCAGTTCGCAAATCATTCAGAAATGCCCCATTTGCAAACCTGAATGCAAATGCATTCTCTCCACACATTCCTGAACTTGCATTCAAGTCTGCAAAATGTTTACTTGAAGAATGTGCAACTTTCTCAAAATACACGTTTTAAATCACCCACATTTTTGTTTATGGGGAAAATTGGCCCAATTTTGGAAATCTGCACCAATTTGGGTATTGTTTGCAGGACGGTCAGATTTGATAGCTCTTAGCTTTGCGCAGTTTCCCCATTCACGCAAAATGAACAGCAATCACACACGAGTGCAAATCGAGAGGTGAACAGCAAGCTGATTTTCAGAGAATCTTGGCAAGCCTCCAACATCACTCATTCACCCATCCCTAGTCTGAACCAAAACACACTGCCTTGTTTGGCTAACTTTAGTTTGGGCAAACAAGCCAACTTCAAACCATGGAAATGATCCTGGCTTGTTTCTCTAAACCATAGTTAAAACTAGCTGTACTTCTCAGACTGGACATAAGAACTAACCACGGGGAGTTGAAAATGGAAGCAAACATTTATGATCCCTTTGAAGCCTGCTGGAAGAGAGGCTTATGCAAGTAGCACCACACTTTGTGCCAACCAGACCAGTGAATTAAAGAGAACCTCAAATGTCCTCCATTGCTGTCCCCATCCAAGCCTTCATGGGCATGCAAAAATCTTTCTTGGCAAATCTGGGGTGATTGCTGTTTTCTGCCCCCACACCTGAGATTCACACTATATGCACAAGTCATGTTTTCTTGTCTATCCTTGTAAAGTATGAAGGGGAAACGTGCTTTGCCAAACACACAGTCAACAAGTCAGTCACCAACAGCCAACCCCACACCTTGCTTCCAGTATGTTCTTTACTATGTTAGAGCAGAAGTGGGCAACCGTCAGCCTGCATGTGGCCCATTGCCTACATTTATATGGCTGAGCAGTGGGATTGTGCAGACACACCTCCTCTTCTCTGCTGTTCAGGTGCTTCACCCGATCAGCTGAGCAGCAGGAGAGAGCAGTGGGGGGGACTACAAGGGAAGGGAGGTTCAATCCTTGCCCACAATCCTGACGAAAATTGTCCTACTGTCTTCTGCCAGGCTCCTATTAAGCACAGAAATGCAGCAGGCTAGCAGAGGAAAAATGAGTCACGCTGGCCCTCCTCCACTAGCTCACAACGCAAAAAGCTTGGCTGTTGTTGGGAGTTCCCCCTTTTCAGTATGTAACTCCTTTACTGAGGGAACTACACTGGCTGCCTATTTGCTTCCAGGCCAGGTTTAAGGTTTCAATACCAGTGTACAAAGCTCTAAACAACTTGGGACCAGGATACCCGAGAGAGTGCTTTCTCCCTTACCAACCTGCCCAGTCACTGAGGTCATCAGAGAGCATGCTCCTGGGGGTTCCACATGGACCTATGGCCCGACTGGAGTCCACCAGGAGAAGAGCCTTCAGTGTGGTTGCTCCTCTATTTTGAATTCCCTGCCTGGAGGTCAGGTAGGTGCCAACACTATGCTGCTTCTGAAAACAGGTCTTTTCCAGGAAACATTCCTTAACTGACCTGCCACGGATTTTATTGGCATTCTATTTTAAATTGAACAATTTTAATTTGCTGTTTTAATCTTTTAACCTTTTTACTGTTTTATTTCTTATGTTCACCGCTCTGGAATCTGTTTTAGATATGGAGCAGTATATAAATATTGTAAATAAATAAATAAATATGTACAGGTGGCAGACCATTGTTGTGTAAGCAGCAAACATGACTATTGCCTAAATCATGAATTTGCCTTGAGAAGTTTCTGGGATGAGGCCTTCAGACACCAGCACAATTTAAGCTTCTCAGAAATAGAGGTGATCTGTGGTAGATGTGTCCCTCAAAGCAAACAGCACTGAAGGAAAAATCATTTCACATTGCATGTTACATGAGAAAGCTACGCGCATTTTGGCCGCTAATTGGTTTAATTGGAAACAGCTTTGCACTTTAAAAGCACACCACCCAACAACTAACTACATAAGATATATCTATCTTTCTTAAATGTACAATCCTATTTCCAAGCGGTATCCATGATGGCATTTCCTCTAAATGTTTCCTAAGGGACCTCCTCCGTCATGTTTGCATAGAGACTCCGCCAGCAGCTATTCATCGCCCAGCCGCATAGCGAGTAGCTGGGAAGGTGTTGTGGGGGGGGGAGGGGGGTGTCTAAAAGGTTGCACCATCTGGAACTGAGGGAGAAGACATTGTCATCGTCGTATTGATTAAACTGCAGCTCAGATTGCCCCGCAGTGTCCCCACAAGGGAGAGGACGTAGAAGGCCTTCACACTACCAGGCTCGCAGGGCAAACGAGCAATTGCTCAACAGGGTCAGCCAATTAGTGCTATGCCATCTGCTCTTGTCTCGAATCACAGCCATGGCAATATTTCATCATCAGAGAAGCAGCTGAGAGGTCAAGGAGCCCCGCTCTTTTGCCAAGGAGTTTGAGCAGTAAACAAAACTGGTAGGGAAGAAGTGAGAGGTGCGGGTGAGTGTGCGGTTTCCTTTTCTCCTTTGATTAAACCACAGGCAGATTATATAGGCAACAAGTTCAACCTTGGACCTCCATGTCTGCCCCTTACAACGCTCCTAATCAGGAAGGGAGGGGGCAGTTGCTGTGCCTACCACTCTGCTCCTCTTACCAATCCCATCACCTCCCCTTTCCCCCCTCCCCTGCCAACCGGTGATAATGAGCAGGACTGTAGAGTGGGCACACACAAAGCAGGCAGGGAAGAAAGCAGACAAAGTGTCACTGCAAGAGATGCATGGCTGAATCTCCTCTGACTTCTTGAGAGCTTTTAAAGGTGTTTTTCTCCTCCTTGCCAGAGATATGGGGCTCATCTACACCTATGGCTGTAGAAAGGGGGAGGGTGGAGGATCGCGGACTTACTGGCTTCCACGATCCTCCCCCAGCATCTTGATGGCTGTGTGACATCACAGAAGGCAGTTGCGGCCACTTCCCCCCCCCCCAAAGAGGGAGAAGGAGCACAACTGTGCTCCTCTGCAAAAGGTAACAACAACAAAAACCCTCAACCTGCTCCCCACCCCTCACTTCTGAAGGGCACAGACTGCCCCTGTGCAGCTCTGTGCCCATTTTAAGTGTCCTGCTACTTGTGGGGAGGACAGGACGACCTGGGAGCAGCAGCCACAAGGCCGGCGCTTTGCAGTATGGTCCTGGGACTGCAGAAAAATGGGATTTTCCATGGTTCTCCATATCCCGGAGAAAGTCCCTGGTTGTCTCAGGTTGCCTCTGGGATTCCCTGTGCATCATTTGGATGAACAGGGATGATCCAGGGACTACCCCAGGACAGAGGGCTGGTACAGACATGCCCATGGACTGATTGCTTACATATAGCTTTCTTCCTGTCCCATCACTCCTCCATTTTTTCCCCACCTGCATGCAATTAAGCCGAGGGCCATATGCAGCCCACCCATTTTAAAGGGACCACCATTATCTGCCAGGTGAAAACCAGTAGCCATATTTGCAAGCAATGTATCAACTGAACTTGTGGCCCACTGAACCAAATGTGTTCCACTAGCACTTCTATGCTAGCCCAGCAATCCTCAGTAAGCCTTCTGTTGTACTGCCTAGCCCAGGCCGCAAAGTGAGGAGGGGATCATCAGCAACTGGCAATCCAAAAATACATGCCTCGTGGGTTGCATTTGTCTAGGTACATAACAAATTGCATAAGCTCAAGCTTCTGTCTACTAACCTTTGCTTACTTGATATGAGCACTCAGTCAGCCTAAATAGAAATGTACAGTTTCAATAGCTTCCGTGACATAGTCCTACATTGTTAATTTAATATTGTACAGTTTGAGTATTAACCTGCTAGGACAGAATGGGATTAGAAACAAAAATAGATCCATGTGACATTTTTTTTTCATTACACCTAAATTGATCCCTGCTCCCGCCTCCAGGTCATACTGTAGAAAGTTTTCCAATACTTCTTTCTACATTCTGACCACTGCACCCTTGACATGTTTTTAATGCTTGCTAAATAAGCGGTGGCTGGAGAAGATCAATACATGATCAAACAGTCTTCACATGAATTGTATCTTAGATAGACTTGGGGGTGGGGGGACCATCTTGGTCCTATGCAAATGGATGTTTCCCTTAACCATGATTAAGCAATTGTCTGAATGCCTATATCATTGCAAAACAGGATCGAAAGCATGGCTTGAAGTGAGTCAGCAAACCGGGTTATGTTAACCATGAAGATGAATAAGTAATTCTTGCTGATTTGTCTCTGTTCACACCTTCAGAAGGCAGGACTTAACTCAGCAAGCTAAATTGTGGTTTCATTGTATCCTTGGGATCTTAGCCAGGGTTAAGGGAACAAACCATGATAAGTGCTAGCCATAGTGAAATGCTATGATTATACTGGACCTTCATGTTTCTGCGGCACAAGAGGAACAGGAGCTAGAGTACACAGTATCATATGTAGCTGTGCTTTAAAAGTGGGGAAGATATGAGTGATTGATCGTATCCAGATTTTGTTAATGTGACAACTCTAGGAAAGAATAGAGTGCTGTATGTGGAAAGGGATAATCCCTTAAGTGTTACAACACTTCATCTTACCTAAGAAATGCTTGGCCAAAAAAGCAACAGTGGAAAATAACCATAAAGTATTTACAAACAGGCAACATGAATGCTGTTGGCAGAAGGCTGCATATCCAGCACAAGAGAAAGTCAAAGTTACCATAGCAGCAGCCACCCACACTAAATGGTGGCAAAAATGGAACCTATTGTTAATAAAACAATATGCTAAAATATTTAAAAGCGAGATGAGACCTTGGAGACAATTTACATTGGTTACCCCTCTCAATTTGGAGCGTACAGTACATACAGAGGCATGTACTGTATGAGGAGAAAAACTGGATATTTATTTATATCAAGGCTGGATGGATGTCAAGATTGTTTTTTATTAGAACCCCGAGATTCATTAAGTGGAGGCTGGTGCAAAAGACATAACCTGGAATTTAAGAATGCTCAGCCAAGGGACTTGTTTTCAGTACGAGAATTGAATGGAACTCACTGTCCTCTCACATAAAATTCCACTCCTAGTCGCCTCAAGCTTTTGTCATTTCAGCAGTATATTTTGCGCAGGGGTGGGAAGGGAGATCATTTTCTTGTTGCTCTTGTTGAACAATTGGGAGCCAGAAATTCTTGCTGATCTCCTTTGGATCACCCAGAGACCTACCAGTAAATCCTGATGATGGGATGAGAGGTTGTGGACCAAAGCCTGGAAATTTCATGCCTGAGCAGGGATCTGAGAGCAGGGCCATGTCTACACCATACTCTAGGTTGTCCCTGTGCATCCAAATGACGCACGGGGGTCAACCGGGGATGAGCAGAGACTTTCCCCGGGATAACTGCAACCACAGATGTCCCAGTTTTTCCTGAGGACTACGGATGGTGTGGCGTGGGCTCCAGGGTCCTCAAACGGGCACAGGGTGGCTCTGTGCCCATGGGGGTAGGGGTGGGGCAGCAATTTTGCCATCCCTGGGATGGCAGTGGGGGTTGGGCATGAAGGGGTTGTTTTGTTTTTACTTACCTTTTTCCTGGATTGGGGCCACACGACTGGCTCCTCTCCTTAAAAAATAATGGCGCCCATGATGTCCCTCTTCCCTTCCGGGACATCACGCAGCCATAGAAGCTGGGGGAGGCTCGCGGAAGCAGGTAAATCCACGATCCTCCCCCCTCTCGCGCTAGGCTCTTAGATGTAGATAAGCCCCAGGTCTCTCAAGTCTAAGTCCACCATGCTGGCTATAAAGTACTCTGTTCCATTTTGTTTAGCCCCAGACTCTAGTGTCTACATTGCACTGCACCATCCAGTTCCCCCAGTACATACATGCAAGGTGCTTTAGCTGCCATTGGTTTTCAAGTTCCCCAGTTCACCGCACACTGAATCTAGTATACTGAGGCAGCCATTTTGGCTAAGGCTGCCTCAGTGATTCTCCTTCCCTACACACATATGCCCACTTGTCTCACTGTCGCCACCATGGCAGTCTCCTATTGCTTGCTCCAAACCTTTATAGCAGGAGTGGGCAGCTTGTGGCCCTCCATACATTTTGGCCTACAACTCCCATCAACCCTACCCAGAATAGCCAATAGTAAAGGATCATGGGAGTTATAGGCCCACCAGATGCTTTGGCCTACCAGAGATATGTAGCTTGGTGAGCTTTGACACCACATGCAACCCGTCAGCCACATATATTGTAGCTTGCTAAGTGTTTGATGACACCTATTTTCTTTTTCAGTGGGGGATGGAGACATGAAGAAAAACCAAGATGTTCATCAAGCCACCACTGGGTCACTTTACGTGGCTAGTAGGCCATCTTTGGAATGGTCATAGGTAGAGCAGGCTGTCTGAACAAGGCTTTAGATGCTACAGATACTGCTTTATCACACTAGGGTGACCAGATAAAATCCAGGTCAGGGCTCATGTAACTTTAACAGTTGTAGAGAAAAGGGAATTTCAGCCAGTGTCATTTGTATGCAATTAGTTCCTGGTGATATTCCCTCTTCATCACAACAGTTAAAGGTGCAGGCACTATACTAGAGTGACCATATACAAAAGAAGGCAGGGCCCCTGCAACTTTAACAGTTGTGATGAAGAGGGAATTTCACCAGGAACTAATTGCATACAAATGACACTGGCTGAAATTCCCTTTTCTCTACAACTGTTAAAGTTACATGAGCCCTGACCTGGATTTTATCTGGTCACCCTATATCACACAGTTGATGCTTTAAAAAAATACTAGTAATGACATAAAGTTAAAGTGTTACAAATGTATGCTAAGAACTTTTTTTGAAATGAAAAAGCATGTTAAAGTTGCGCTTCTATAAGTTTTCAGTCTTAAAAATCAGAGAACATACTATGGAGGAAATCCAAAGAGATTTCCCACCCTCTTCCCATCTTAATACTTCTAGTTGGCATACATCTGAGAATCTGTGAAAAGGTTTTGGACGACAAAAGAATGCATGACAAAGCCTGCTTTGTTAGATCTGACTCATTTTTAATTCTTATTTGTACTTAATCTCGGGGAAAAGAAAATGTTTCCGCTGTAAGATTCTTCCTTAAATAAGCAGCAGCAAAAAGCTGTTCACTGTGTGGAAAATGGTTTGACAAGATAAAAGCAGTTGTAGCACATTTAGATTAGTGGGGCTGTGTTCAGGGGACAAGGCCAGAGAAGAATAAATACAGTTTACTCATGACTACATTGCTTGACACTCTCTTCAACAAGAAGAATGGATTTCTTTGAAGCTGCCCTGATTGCCCACATCCTCTTTCCACTGGCTACATCTACACATAACATTAAGCCATGACTGATGTTAACCATGAATTGTTGTTCTCGCCATGAATTGTCTTGCAGATGAGTAAACAAGCCCTATTTCTGGTTTGTTTCTCTTTGGTCCACTTTGCCAACCTCTGAAGCGCTTCCAATTTTAGGCCGTTCTTGCTAGGCATCTATGGGTGCCTCTACAAGAGAGGTTTAATGCGCTTTGAAGGTTCATTAAAATTTTTACCTCTACAAGAACGGAGCGCAAATCGGGCGTAGAGGCGCGTTATCTCCCCAATAATGCGCATTTTCGAATGCGCGTTAAATCGCGAGTTTTATTTTGCTCCGGCCGTTAAAGCGCATTTTCCTCGTGTGAACAAGCGATTATGCGCATTAACTTCTTGTAAAGCGCTTTTTGGACATCTATTAATGCGCTTCGCCGCCTCTCACCGCCTCCCGTGCAGAGGGATTAGGAGTAAATGCGCGTCTGCGATAATGCGCATAATCGCCGAACCGGGCGCAAAAGCGAATCCTTGTAGAGGGAGCCTATGTTTCAGAGTGGACAGTGGCACAAACAAGCCAGAGATAAGGCATGGTTCTGAGTTCTGACATTATGACAAGCCATGTTTAAGCTACCCAGACTTCATAAAACTACAATAAAACATGGCTTCTATTTGTAGCTAGTTAATAAAACATGGTTTGTTTCTGGTGGTGGCCTAAGGCACAACATCTATACAAGAAATGGCCAACTTCTATATCTTTTTTACCTATCTTTTGAATGCTGATGGAGATGGGGGAGATAGATCTTGGAAACTACCTACCTGATGTTGATACCAGGGAAATGTTTAGAATAGGTTATTAAATGGTTGGTTTATAAGAAAAAATATCTAGAAAAAAACTGCATTGATTAGCCTTATCATTAGGCTACATTATGATACATTTGTTTCAGTTCATTTTTGATCAGGATTTACCCAAAATGCAACTTCCAGACCAAAGACGAATGCAATCCGAGGTCGACATCTGTGAATTTCTCAGCTTGCAATATGATGTGTGGACCCAAAAAAATGTGTTTGGCACTATGTGTACATTTGAAAAAGGTACATGAAAAATACGCACAAACACAATTTAGCCAATGGGACAAGAATGCATACATTTCAAAGGTGTTCAAACTGATGCATACATTTGAAAAAAAAAATTGTTATTTTTTTTATTTTTATATTTTTAAAATTTAGAAATAAATAAATATATAAACAAAATACACACATACATGCACACATTTTCATGTGGGAAAAAAACCCCACAATCTGATACAGATCCAAGACGGAACAGGCTTCAAGGTAGAATTCGGAAAACTTCAACAAACTTAAGTTTTGCTTATAGCACATTCAGTAGACTTATCAGGAAAGGGGATCCCACGTTCTATAATCATTTCCCTCATCTTGGAAACATTGCTATAAACACTATATGGAAGCAAGCCGTGGAGTCTGTAGGAGTGTGTTTGGCTATGGGGAGGAGAAATGGGTATGTTTGATCAGCGTTTAGGGTTCTAAAGAATCCTGGTCTACTCACTTTACTTTTCATATTGATATCAATCACTTTTCATATCAACTAATGTAATGCAACATTTATATTACTTGAATTTTGAACTTCACAAATGTTCTTTTGGAACTGCACATTTTTTTCCTGGAACTGCATGTTTTGTGCCTGATTGCATTTTATTACCAAACAAAATATGAAGTCCTGATAACAACAGAGAGAGGCCTAAATTTTTGGTAGATTTGGTGACTGAAAAGGCCTGGGTACTTGAACTACTGAGCTAGGTAGACTTAGTTTCTGGGAAATTTTGAGTGTGGTTAATATGAGAGATGAGCTCACTTGCTCAGCTTCTAGTCCAGCCCTAGGCTCTGCTCTCCAGGCAACACACAAGAGACTCAGGTACGTTTACCACAGGTTTCTTTATTTCTACAATACATGAAAAAAATGCTAATTTATAAGGAGCCACATAGCATGATGTCTCAGCTCCAGAGGCTGCACTAAGAGAGAGAGGCTCCACCCAGTCCTCCGGGAGGAACACGAAGCTAAAACTTGCAGGACCTCTTAAAGCTATATATAATTTCCTTACATCAGAAAACCCCTACCCCTCAATAAATTGCACTGCTGTTCCAATCAACTTTGAAATCTCCTGGGTCCCTACCTATGCATTTCCTTAAAAAAAAAAAAAAAAAACACCAACGCATAAGGAGACTGGGCAGCAATACTGGATTATACTCAAGGGTTTATACATTACTCGAACTTCCTCCTCCCCCAGAAAAATGGGTATAACAACACTGGGCTGTAATTGGCTAAAATTACTGAAAGGTGGGAACAGGCTAGTTTCTCACAAGGCAAAACGTGCAAAATGGCTTGAACTAAAGCCCTTTCTACACCTAAGGGTGTAGAGGGAGGGAGGAGGGAGGATCCTCCCTGGGTGTCCAAACGGATGTATGACGTCCCGGAAGGGAAGAGGGACATCGCGCCCGCCATTTTTTTAAGAGCCAGGAGCCAGGAGCGCAATTGCGCTCCAGTGAAACATGAGTAAAACAACAACAACAACAAAAGTCCCGACCCCACTCCCTCCCTCGATGTCCCTGGACTCCCCCCGGCCTGGTTCCTTCCTTCTGCTGTCTCCTGTTACTCATGGGGAGGACAGAAGAAGCCGGGACGGGCGCCCACACTGCCCACAGTCCTCGGGATCATCCTGGGACCATGGATAAAATGGGAAAATGGAGGGGTCATCCCTGCCTGCTCCCGGGATCCCTGTGCATCATTTAGATGCACAGGGAGGATCCCGGGGGGAAAGGCTGGTGCAGACATGGCCTAAGATGAAGTTCAATGGAGATAAATATTAAGTTCTCCATTTAGGTAAAAGGAATGGAAGGCACAAGTATAGAATGGGGGGCACCTGGCTTGGCTGCGGTACATGTGAAAAGGTGTCTTTTGGATAATAAACTGAAGATAAGCCAGCAGCACGATGCAGCTGTTAAAAACCTAATGCTATCTTAGGCTGCATAAATAGAAGCAGCATCCAGATTTTGAGAAGTAATAATTTCATTCTACTCTGTGTTCATCGGGCTGCATCTGCATTACTGTGCTCCATTCTGGGTGCCATATTTTAAGATGGACAACAACAAACTACAGCGTATCCAAGGGAGGGTGACCAGATTGGTGAAGGGTCTGGATACCAAGTCCTATGAGAAACAGTTGAAAAAGCTGGGTGTCTTTAATCTGGAGAAAGGACAATTAAGGGAAGAAATGATTTCAATCTCCAAATAACTGAAGGGCTGTAATACAGAAATTGGAGCAGGCCTGTTGCTCTGGAGCGCAGGACTAGAAGCAATGAGTGGAAATTGCACGGAGGAGAAACTTAAGAGCTTTTTGGCAGTGGAACAGAGACTGACTCAGTTCAGAAAACACGATAACCAACAGCGGTTTAAGTAGTCAACTGTTGGTTAAATAGTCAATGGTTCGTTGTTGTGTTGTCTGTTGGGAAAAAACAGCCCATGGTTGACTATTTCCTCAAAATAACCAAAGCTCTGCAGAGTTGACTATCTGCACAACTGTCAGTTAGCTTGTTGTCTGTTGGGCTCAGAGGACTATTTTGCAGGGTTGAGTGGACTATCTCGGCTGGCTACAGAGTCTCTTGGCAAGACCGACCAAAGCGTCGGCTGCCACTCTAGTCCAGCCAGCAGAACTCACAATGGCTGCTGGGATAGCACCGGGAGGACTAATGGAGGAGGAAGGACGGGGGGGGGGGGGCTGTGTCAATCAAAAGCTGGATTAGTCCACTCAATGCCAGCCCCAGCCACTCCACAGTTGTATAGGAACATATTGTTTGGGGAGTACCCTCTCTATAATCAACCCTGGAGTTGACTGTTGTTAACCCACCATTGACTATTGTGTTGTCCGAATGCAGCCACTGCCTCAGGAAGTACTGTGTTCTATTTGCTGGAGGTGTTTAAGCAGGGGATAGACAGCTATCTGCCATGGGTGCTGTAGTTGCATCCCTATTGTGGATCATCCATTAATTGGAGGTTGAACTAGATGACCTCCAAAGTTATTCCAGCATGATCATTTTTTTTTCTGTTCCACTGTTGGGAAATCCTTTCTAGGACAAAGTCCTGGCCTGTGATTCCCTTTCTCGTGTTTATTACACCTTGATTCAGCAGCACAGGTACAAACCTGTACAGGCACCCACTCTCTGCAGAAGCAGGAAGAAAAGGGTGGTCCAGAAATTTGGCCTTCATATACTTCAGTTGGATGCTATGGCACTTGGGTAAATTAAGTGATACTCTGGAAGGTTTCCCAGTTGCATCACAATGTAAACAGGTCTGCAAACTAGCTAATCAGCATGGCGCAATGCAATTGAAGATTTCTCTTCCCAGCTATCTGATGACATGGACAGGAATGTATATCCCTATCGATTATCAAGGCCCACTTGGCATGGCTGTTAGCATTATAACTATCTCTGCATCCAAGCCATCGTTAATTTACTGAAATAGTTCTGAGTGCCTTGTTCAGATGTATAAGGTCAATTCTGAAAGCTGGAAAATTTTGTCTTTGTTACATTGTTAGCTATTATGTTTAATTTCAACTGACTTTAATAGGGTATTAGAAGCTGCTTTAATTTAATTCCCTGCTCTAAACTGTCAGGGTGGGCTGGCTTTAAATTAAAAATTATGTATATCTCAAAAGAAGATTGACATTGTGCATAGATAATTATGGGTATAATTATAGATATAGCTCAAGATCAGCCTTCAACTTAGAGGCCTTGTGCAAGGGACTACTGTGAGGTCAGAGAGCTTTCAAAGTGCTTCTATCTCCCTGCAAGTAAGAATGGAAGAAAAACAGCATTGAAAAATGTGGATCTTTATGCATTGGACAAGCTCTCGGATTCTGCCACATTACACAACAGAATCCCATACAAATTGGGATCAGGAGATTATACTTCCCCAAGCATTTGGCCACAATTGGACTACAACTCCCATAATTCCCACCCAGCATGGCCAAGAATTGTAGTCCAACATATCTGGAGGGCATCAGGTTGGGGAAGGCCACTGTTGGGTATATTTATTTATTAGGGTTGTAGCCAACCTTTTTTCCATGAAGGCAGTGTAGTGCAGGGATGGCAAGATGTCAGGCTTGCAGGATCTACTTTGGTTTTAACTAGAACCCCAAGATCCACCAACCGGACCCTAATGCAAAAGACATACACTTAAAGAATCCTGATCCAGGAATGTGTTTTGTGCACTAGAACTGAATGACTCTCAGAGATCTTCCATAGAAAAACCCACTCCCGGTTAGTCCCCGCCCCAAGCTTGCTTAATTCCAACGATAAAATTTAGGGCAGATGGGTGGGAGAGTGTCATTTTGTTGCCTCTACAGTTAAACAAGTGGGAGCAAGAAATCCTTGCCAATCTACCGCAAATCACCTAGCAATCCACCAAGAGATCCAGATCTACCTTCTGCTCAACCTTGCTGTAAGGTATGTAGGATTCTCTAGTGGTCAGCTCAGACATGCTTAGCGGTGGCAAGGGTCCAGCAGCACGTACCTTCAAACCATGCCCTAGGACCTAACATAGTCCCTTTCTATACCATAGGGGTGTAGAGGGAGGGAGGGAGGGAGATCCCGGAAGTACCTAATACACACCATCAGTGAACAGGGAGCGAGGGAGGGCAATCCTGGAAGTACCTAATACACACCATCGGTGCACAGGGAACAGCCAGGGGCCATCCCAGGCAAACAGCCTGGTGTAGAAACGGCCGTAGATCCACCACCCCCATCCTCTGAAACTATGGGTCTGTTCAGAAGACACCTTAAACCCTGCCAGTTAAGGCTTTTGGTTAAGAAGCAGGGTTTAAGGTGTCTTATGCAATGCGTTTTGCTAAACCCTGCTCGCACACTAATCACAGTCGGACTATCTGCAGCTGGGTTAATGGCTCTAATAGTGGCTTAAAGTGTTGTGCGTGACAGCATGGCTTGAGGTTAGTGCCAACCCCACAGAAACACAGTTTCGTTAACCACAGAGCCTGAAGTGTTGTTGGAACAAGCCCATTGTTCTTTAGCTAATCCAGTAAACTAGCTGTCAGCGATGCATCCAGAGCATGCTGCACAAATGGTCAAATCCAGACCACTATCAATTGTGGCAATCTGTCAGGTGCTTAACCATTCTCCTGTTGAACCTCAGCCTCCCTCTCAAATTTGATGGGTGGCCATGAGCCCAGCAGTCACCCTCTCCCCAGGTCCAAGGCTGGAAGGAAGGTTTCCCAGGTTGCTTGGCCACTGTGTTATCAAAGTGCCCCGCAAATCTCATATGTGATGATGCCATGAGTTAAGCAAACTGGGAAAGAACATCATGGTATGAGCTTGATTGATTTACTTACGCCCAGATACGCTGCTGCATATACACTCAGAGCTGCTTCTTTGGATGGAAATGTTTTTCTGGCTTTTATGATAAGATCCGGGTTTCCGGAGCAAGCCTCAGCACCACTGATGAACTGCGTAAACTGCTGGCATCCAAGAGCAGTGTAGTTTGGCTTGCAAAGTGCAAGGAAGTGTGGCGCAAGATTCCCAGTTACTACTTGTCCTGCATTTACAAAGATATCCGTTGCAAAAAGTCCAAACGCATAAATGCCTAGAAAAAGGGAAGAAAAGGAAAAGTCAATTTTCTGCAGTCTTGACTGAACACTATGCATAAGAGCAATGGCAAGTTCTCCACGCATGTCCTGTATAGCATATTTTCTTGGCCAAGCAAGGGATAATAAGAATCTTGGAATTGTTGGAAGAGCTGAATAGTTGTGTAGTCCTGGCTGGCAAAATGACCAGAGAATGATAAGAAATCCCAAACTACATCCGTCAGTAAGTGCATCTTGATGAAATCCATGAGAGTTACTTCTCAACAGAGATGCCAGTGATGTGCTCCAAATGGGGACCAAAGTCAACATTTGGAGATTCATAAAACCTACTCAAAATCAGAGTGAGAAATGTATCCCAACTAACAGTGTAATGGGTAGACAGTGAGGATTGAAAGGAAGGTAAAATGCTTCCCCTCTCTCCTCTCTGTGTAGCATTGCTATTATTCCTGCTAGCAAGGCATGGTATGGTAAGGGGTGAGAATGTCAGGGGGTGACTGACGCATACTGGCAGCGCTAGCAGGAAGGGTGACATCCTTCTGCACCTTCAGTTTTTCCAATATTTTCTAGGAAACCTGGGGGGAAATCCCAGTTTACAATCTTGGCTTGTTTGGCCATAACCCAAGATAAGACGGGAATCCTGGCTTATCGTAATGTGTGGTCAGCCAAGATTTCATATCAAAACACTTAGCTTAACAGGCTTTATGAAGAGAGGAGCTCAGCTGCCATTCAAGATAAACTCTCTGGTTGCATTCATTGTCATGAGACTCCAGGAGCTGATTGTATGCATGTAGAAGTCTAACAGGCAACAACACCTTGGAGCTCCTCAGGTCTGCCCAAGCATGGCCAGCATAAAACAACTGTTAATATCTATCAGACCATCTCCAAGTATCATTTTTCTTCTCTTCCAGCCTAGCAAGCAAGCTAAGTGCTGAATATGTCATATTGCTAGACACAAACTATCATAATTTGTCTTCCACCAATTACACTTCCCTGCATTGGATATTCAACAAAATATTGACAAAACTTGCTATTTATCTTGCAGCATTTATTATCAAAGCCTCACGCATTAGGGCCTTGGGTGTTCATTGCTCGTTAAGTACAGATGTCGTCATCTGATTATTGAAAAGAAAACGCAGATGCACTGTCGTATGACAAATTCATCTATGAAGGGTGCTATCAAGTTCCTTAGAATTCTTTCTGGGAATACCAAGCTGCTGCTTCAGTTGAAAGTCACTGCCTCCCTTTTAAGGTGTTTTGAAAAGGGTTTTAAGAACTAACAAATGTTTTCTCAGATGCCTCAAGCCCACGCTATAGATATATTTGTTTTCACTGATGCCAACAATTCTATACTGGAAATTGCTATGTCTCATGGCATCCATTGTTGTTGTTGTTGTTGTTATTATTATTATTATTATTATTTTCTCCCATATGATTCTCAGGATAAATTAGGGTGACCAGATGCCCGGATTTGTCCAGACATGCCCAGGAAATGGGGAGCAAATCCACATCCGGGCGGAAAAAACCGTTTTGGGGGGCCAAATCCGGAAATTTAGCCCCCCAAAACGGTGACCAGATGGCCCTGGGGCGAGCCGGGCCAACCGGGGGGCGGCGGGGGCAAACCGGGGCGGCAGGGGGTCACGCGGCGGTGGCGAGAGGCTGGCGGCGCGAGGCACTTACTGAGGCGTCCGTCCGCTTCCCTCCGGTGCTTGGAATCTACTGAGAAACAGGCTTCGCGGCCTGCCCCTCAGTAGTGCGCCGGGTGATGACATCATCACTCGGCTACTGAGAGACAGGCCAGGAAGCCTGTTTCTCAGTAGATTCCGAGCACTGGAGGGAAGCGGACGGACGCCCCAGCAGCAGCAGGTAAGGAGCGTGGGGCAGGGGGGGCAGCGCGGGTGCGCGGGGCGGGTGGGGGGTGGGGGGGCACCGTGGGTGCGCAGGGAGGGTGGGGGCGGCGGTGCGGGGGCACGTGGTGGGAGGCAGCGCAGGTGCACGTGGCAGGGGGTGGCGCGGGTGTGCGCGGCGGGGGGGCGGCGCAGGTACACGGGGCGGGGGGGTGGCACGGGGGCGCGGGGCGGCGGCACGGGGGCGCGGGGCACTTACCTGCTGGGGCTTCCCTCCGGTGCTCGGAATCTACTGAGAAACAGGCTTCGCGGCCTGTCCCTCAGTAGCGCGCCGGGTGATGACGTCATCACTTGGCGCGCTAATGAGAGACAGGCCAGGAAGCCTGTTTCTCAGTAGATTCCGAGCACGGAGGGAAGCGGACGCCCCAGCAGCAGCAGGTAAGGAGCGCGGGGCGGGGGGGGCGGGTGCGCGGGGCACTTACCTGCTGGGGCTTCCCTAGGGTGACCATATGACAAGGAGGACAGGGCTCCTGTAACTTTTAACAGTTGTGTAGAGAAGGGAATTTCAGCTGGTGTCATTTGTATGCATGCAGCACCTGGTGAAATTCCCTCTTCTTCACTGTAGTTAAAGCTGCAGGAGCTATACTAGAGTGACCAGGTACAAAAGCGGGCAGGGCTCCTGCAGCTTTAACTACAGTGATGAAGAGGGAATTTCACCAGGTGCTGCATGCATACAAATGACACCAGCTGAAATTCCCTTCTCTACACAACTGTTAAAGATACAGGAGCCCTGTCCTCCTTTTCATATGGTCATCCTACCTTTGGTGGTTATTGGAAGTCCTGTTCCAAGTGCCCTCATACGCTGTGGTGTGGTGCAGGGCTACTTGGGAGTGGGACTTTTCAGTAGTAGCCCCCTGTTGTGGCATACTGTCCACAGAGAGGTCTGGCTGACACCTACTTTGCTTGAGTTGTTTGTGCCCACCTGCTTCCAGAGTACAAAGGAAGAGGTGGGTCTCTAGCTGGTGCTAGAAGATAGCAATTCATTTTTTTAATAATGCATTTTGACCCATAGACCTTCCTCTCCAATTTGCTTTGAGATAATTGGCATGATGTATATTTTGTAACAATTGCTGATACTTATTCATCCTTCTTAAAAATGTTTTAAGTATGACTGTTTTCTGGATGTTGGTGTGGATTTATTTTGGTAGGCCCAGTTTCTGAAGGTTTTCTGTGGTGTGTGTGTGTGTGTGTGTGTTGCTTGTGACTGATGTGATTAACTGAATAATTGTAACCTTTTCCTGCTGCACAGTTCTTTAATTTCCATAGCCATTTTTTTCTTTCTTTTTCTATTCCTTTTCTGCAACATTTTTGCCATTAGGTATTGCTAAATCAATGAGGTAGGTGTGTTTTTCTTGTTTATTACTGTAATGTCTGGTCGATAACAAAGTATTGTCTTTTCCCAAAATTGTTCTGTCCCAGCAAGATAACATGTGAGTGCATAGTGTGGCTTGTCTTGGCTTGTCTGAGTGTGTCTGGATCTCCTAGGCTCTAAAAGCGTCTTTCTGGAGAGCACCTGCTGGTTGCATGATCCATGAGGCCAGGTTCTCATGAGTGCATGGTTCTTCTTGACAGGAGGGCCTTGCACTTGCTAGAGTAAGCTCAACATATGTGAAGTGGCTGCAATCCTATATTCATTTATCTGGGAGTAAGCTTTATTGAAATCAATGGCACTTGTTTCTGAGGTTTCTTTGGGCAGGTTTGTTTGGGTCCCTGATTGAGATTTCTGTTCTCTGCACACTGAAACAGTGAAAATTCAGGAGATATTTGTCTAGCACTGTGATAATGGGCATCTGTTCTGGCCTTTCTTTGTATTGCTACTGACCATGGTCTTGTTTACATGGCTAATGAACCAGAGATATAATGACACATTGTTAGATTAGTTTCTCATTGATAAATCAGAAGTTGAAACAAGCTAAGAGGTGCTAGTGAGAAGTGACAACAACAACAACAACAACAACCTTTTAGTCCATTTTATTCCATGGCTAATGCTTGCAGGGTAATAGTATTTTATACTCTTTCTTAATGCTAGGTTGCTAGTTTGTTGTACTAGCTTTTTCTGTACTTGTCAACTGCTTCATTTGTTCAGTGGTAGCAGTATGCTGAAGCTGTGAGTATGAATATGAGAAAGGTGATGGGGAAAGAGTGTTAAATGTTAGGAAAGGTGAGACTATGGTCATCCAATGAAGGATTTGCAGTCAGAAAAGATATTTGAGGGAAAGGGAGACTGTATCACACAAAGTATAGCAAAATCTTTAAAGTACAGCAAAAGCTACAAAAGTAGGAGTGAAGGTAATTTCAAATACATTGAATGTCTCAGTGATTTTAACATTAAGATGTTATGTAGAACAGGTTTGCCTTAATTGTGTGCTGTGAAATCAGAAATGTGACCAAGGCCATCTTTGGGTGGACATGTCCCTTTGGGAGCTGGCCATGTTGGTGGGCATGCCCCCTTGGGGTGGCCATGTTGTCCTCCTTTTTGGTTTCCAAAATATGGTCACCCTAGATAAATATTGAGATGAGTGAAAAAATATTCCCATAGAAATATTTTGTGTCAGGAATGGCACCGGTTTTGCCTTCCATCACTGGCTTTGCATTCCCTTTGGGCATCCCAAAGAACTGAATACGTCTAGAAGGAAAGCAAGGTATGTTGTTGCACTTGGGGCTCACAAATAATAATCCAGCAGTTAAGTTTTGAACCTCTGCATGGCTTGAACCCACAGATCAAGCAATTCTTAAATAAATTGGTGTGAATGTAGCAATAGAGTTTGATCCTGCAAAGATTTGATCCTCAAGCTCCTGAGGATATGTTCAGTACTAGATGTCAGAGAAACTGCAGCAAGGTTGGAAATAGGCCAAGGAGAGGCCTGTCACTGCAACTGTAGTGCCCAGAGAGCTTCGGCTATGGGTCGGTCTACAAATGTAATAAATAAATAAATAAATATTGATACACTGTGGCATGCAAATGAAAGGTAAACTAGACAATACATGAAATGTGTAGTATCTAGCAGAGCATACCCTGTCTTATATTTTAGTATAGAGTTCTTGTGGGGGTTTCCTTAATATTTTTTGTATTTCTGAATATATGAGGTTCTGCTGAGCATGCTTTTCAGAGACTCCTTATGACTACAGTCCTGTCGGCACTCAACAGCTTTATTCACTATTAACGGAAGTGATGAGAGCAGAGGTCATATCGTTTTACAATTATATGGGATCCGCAGGGGCACATAATATATCCAAATGAATGGGAAATTCAGACATCTGAATTACACTGTACAATGCATGGTGATTTGAGAGTAACGCACAATATTCTTACCAAGGAATCTGACAGTCCTGCGCACCAGTGGGTTTATATAGCAACAGTCACCGGTTAATATTGTTTTTTCTTGGTTTTCAAAATCCCGTGTGGCCATCTGCAAGCAAAACACTGCCGTTTCTCCAACAATGATCTTGAAGGGGAACAATAAAGAAGAAAGCGGTACGTCAGATTTTGGTAAATAGAAAAAAAGCCCAATTATATAAAAACATTTAAATCTGTTCTTGAGGGAAAGACATCATATGACTCATTTTTGTTTATTTGCATAAAAAGGAAATTGACTTTCATTACATTTTGCAGGAGAAACCCAAAAGCAGAAACATTATCCTCAAAAAGGGTTTCACACAGTCCATAAAGACCCAACGTCTAACCCAATGAGGTGCTTAGTGTATCGATGTTGAAAAAAGTAGATTGCCATCTGTCCCCTTATTTAGCTGTTGCAACCCGTCAGGATTACTTAACACTATTTTTCAGGAGTAGTTTGCAGTTAACTGGAGGCAAACCACTTGGCCAAAAGGGAAAATGCTCATCATTCTACTTTATGAGGATTGCTTAACAAAAAATGTAAGCAATTTACATCGTAAATAATGTTGATTTGCCAAATCTAGTCATTTTCTTCATCTTGCTAAAAACAAAATGGCATCATTCTAGCAGAAAAGGGATTGCTTAATACATTTGCCTGAAAGGGTTTTGTTTTCTTAAAAGGAAATTTAAAAACACACCACTGATACAAAGTGTACATCTGTGATGTTTTGCTTCTCCTTGGAGATTATTTGGGAGCGAGACACCACAGAATTATGGGCTCCTTCCCAAAGATCACTCAGGAAAAAGTTGTTACAGGATCAAAGGCACCACCTGTCATTCTCAGCTAGCTGGAGTATCCCTGCATAGGCAAAGGCATAGACAGGAGATGACAGCCAAATGGGAAAGCCTTCTGTTTCTCTCCAGCTTGTAGAACATCCAAAGCTTTTCTGTGGCTAAACAACAACAAAGTATTAAAGAGATATGCTTCTCTTACATGTACATTTGTGAAACCTTAAAGAGAATCAATAAATGAGAGAGCTCTAGTCTAGGGAACAGAGAACATAAGCAAAAACCGAAGCTCAATTTGGTGCTTGGTTCAATGACGTTCACTTGCTGTGTGACCTGAAGGCAGCTAATCTACAATTTCTTGTTTGCTACTATGCAGCATGAATGAATATATATATATATATATATATATATATTAAAGAAACAACCTTCCAGGCATCTGTTGAACAATTTGAGAACTTTGGTTAAAAGGACCAGTATCTAAAGAGTTTTACAGCGCATTGGCATAATGGAAATAATGCAACACTGAACATGATTAAAATCGTAGAACTTAAAACCGAACACTGTGACACAGGTAGACTATTAACAGGAATAAAATACGTGCTACACTATGTTTTAAAAGTGAAAGCTTTAAAAAACAACAGCCTATGGAGGTTCAGAAAGGAAATTACTCTTGGGATGAAAGGTAGTATATAGGATGTCGTATAATTTTAGTATATTATTGGAAGCAAACTGTGTTACATGTTGCATTTTTTATCCAAGGGTCATTTATGAATGTGTGTGCTTCACCTCCTCTTTTTACCTGTTGAAATAACTGTACTCTTAAAAAAAAAAGATTTTAGTCATTTATTCCTGGATTCATATCTTCCTTGACATCCCATTCTTAATCACATGACATAGAATTAATGAAAATCAGCTTCACTATAAATGTTCTCCCAATCACATCAGCTTACTTGTGAACTTAGCCATTTAAATAACAGACCCACATAGAAGGGTACGTGTGTGTGATCGCAGAGGTCTTTTCCATGTAACTGGAGGCCTCCTGTCCTAGAAAGATCCATGTGATTCGGTCATTTAAACTTTCTCCCAGCCACGTGGGAACCACACATAATTAAGTGGTTCCCACACTGTTGGAAGAACATGTACAGGGTACCTGAGAGCCAAAACAGACATTACTTTTAATCCGTATCAATATCTGGCTGAATTCGGACAACACGATAGTCAATGGTGGGGTAATAAACAACTTTACAGTTGTTCATCTAGGGGGCACTCCCTACACAACATGGTAATAAATAATCAACCGCGGTGTGGATTAGGATCAGCGCTGAGTTGACTATGGCAACATTCGGATGACATGATAGTCAATACAACTGACTATTGTTCCCCCCCCCCCCCCAGTTACTTAATGTGTCATCTGAATTCAGCCTCTCTCTCTCTTTTTTAGACTCTAGAATAGGTGCAGGAGGCCTGATCTGGATTGGGACCCTACCATGGAGAGTGGGTTTTTAAGATCCAGATCTGGGTCCCTATGCTACTCTGGAATAAAAATGGGGGGGGGGGATGTAGCTGCTAGAGAAACAACATTTAATAGGAAAGGGATTTTTTTTTCTTGTCTAGACTTGTACTTTATTGGCCAGAGTATGCACAACAAATTCCAAGTCAGTGCAGATGTTCGTTTATTTGAACCAAGTAACCGTACATTCCTGATTTAGATGCAACGATGTCAAGCAAAACTATAGTAAGACAAATACTGGAAAACCTGCCACTGACTTTTCCAAATCAGATAATTCATATTTGATCATTAAGCTGCATTTTCTAATTTTAGAAAAATGAGCTCACTGGCTCTCAGCTTGATATCTCTAATAATGCTTCATGTAATGGCATTCCTGTTTTACTGGGCTGGGTAAGAAGAGGCAAGGAAGGAATATTTGTGACCCTACAAACACAGTGTGGTGGGTTATGAGGTATCATCAGACTAGAATTTGGTATTCTATAACCCTGATTACTCCAAGACCAGAATCCTGTCCATGATGAAACATCCAGGGACTAAGGGCCTATTCACATAATCCTTTGGCCTCATGGCTACATTTTTCAACATCAAGCACTTACAAAAAAGCACATCTAACACAATCTCAAAGCCCTGGGAACAGGAGAGGGGAACCTATGGCCCTCCAGATGTTGTTGGTGTCCATCTCTCATCATTCCTGACCATTGGACATGCTGGCTCGGGATAATGGGAACTGGAGGCCAACAACATCTGGAGAGCCACACATTCAGGCACAGACTGAAGTCACTCAGTGTACAGGCCAGGATTGTTGGGCCACACTGTTGTACTGCATATACTGAAAATATCCCATGCAAAATTGAAAACTGGGTGCTAGTGGCTGAGCTATCTATCACAGAGGCTCGTCATCCAGTACTCAGTGAGAAACACTTGACAGTAGGGTGACCATATGGAAAGAGGACAAGGCTCCTGTATCTTTAACAGTGGTATTGAAAAGGGAATTTCAACAGGTGTTATTTGTAAGCCTGCAGCACCTGGTGAAATTCCTGCTTCATCACAACAGTTGAAGCTGCAGGAGCCCTGCCCTCTTTTGTATCTGATTACTCTAGCTAAAGAGGGCAGGGCTCCTGCTGCTTTAACTGTTGTGATGAAGAGGGAATTTCACCAGGTGCTGCATGCATACAAGTGACACCGGTTGTGGACCAAAATCCCCAAGACCGTACTTCACATGGGTTGTCCAGATCTAAGTTTGATTGCACTATTGGCACGGGCATCATTTTTTCTTTCTTTCTTTCTTTCTTTCTTTCTTTCTTTCTTTCTTTTTTGCTTTTCAAAATTGTTTTGATCAAAGGGGGAAACAAGAATGAAGAGTAGCAGAAGCATAAAAATGGATAAAAAATATCAGAGAAGAAGGGGGAGGAAAAAAAAGGAAGGAGGACATGATGCAGCTCAAAATTACAGGTTGGTCCTACATTTGAAAAAGTTGAAGATCAGTAGTCTATGGCCCTTTCCATACCAGGCATTTTGCCTGGGATTGACCCCGGCTGGTCCCCGTGCACCGATGGTGTGTATTAGGTACTTCCGGGATTGCCCTCCCTCCCTTTAGACCCCTACGGTGTAGAAAGGGCCTATATCAGCCCTCCCCAATCTGGTACCCTCCGAATGTTTTGGACAATTACCAGCATTCCTGACCTTCGCCCATGCTAGCTGAGGCTGATAGTTGTAGTCCAAATCATCTGGAGGGCACCATGTTGAGGAAGGTTGGTGTATAAGTATTGATCTTGCCTCTCCTTCACAAACTGTTTTCCATAGTTCACTACACATGGATGTTGGGGACTACAAAGGTTTTCCTTCCAGTCAAAATTGAGAGAAGGCATCTAGAGTGCTTCTATCCTCTGATCTCTTCCTTTTCCTGAACTGTTCTATGTCTATTCTTGCCTCCCCAAAAATGCTGCTTTTTCCTCTTTGGAACCAGCAATTGACCCTGGACCATCCTTTGATGATAGAACCAGGCTTTTCCACTCCTTTGGGGGTGGCTTGCTATTGGGTTTACTCCTCCAGTTAAGCGAGATAGTCCTAGTTTTTAATTGTATTCTATTATTAGCTGGTACTTATGATTCTATTATCACTTCTCCCACATGGAAGGTCAAACAATGTTCGTTGTTCTATTCTGGAATCTTCTTCCTTACTGCCCCTTTACAAGCTGATTCACTGCTTTTATTTATTGGTCTTAGAGATTTAATTCAGTAGAATTCCATCTACATTGAGATTCCCCACCCCTTTCTTCTCAGATTTTGAAGCACCGGCTGATACATGCACCTAATGATCCAAATCTCAGCATTATTATTTCTCATTAAGGTGTATCATAAAAAGAACATTTAGTTATGATGTTCACATCAAAATATTTTACATTCTTTGGTTTTTTTTGGGGGGGGGACATCAATTGCATCAATCTCTGGTACATCTTCATGTTCATTCCCCCCTTATTTACAATATTTTGTCCTTCCAACATGATAATTTGGCTGTCATAAGGGCTCTGAAAATCCATTTGGGCTGACCATGTGTTAACTTCCAAGAAGCCGGTAAGTAGTTTAGGAGGACATGCACATTGTTCCATATTAACGATTGTTTCAGTACAAAGTTTATCCTTATTATAACCTCCTCCCAAAAGGGGGCAACACATCGTCATGTTGATAATGTTAGCACTAGTTTGATCCAAGTTTATTTTAATTTATTAATTAATAAATATAGTTCTATCCCACTTCTCAAAGACTATTTAAAAGGGACTATGGGATGGCTCAGATGACACCCCCTACCCTTGCAGAGAGAACCACACCAGTTTATTTATTTATTTATTTATTACATTTGTATACCGCCCCATAGCCGAAGATCTCTGGGCGGTTTATATAGGATTAAAAACAATTAAAAACAATATACAAAAATTAAAACAGCAAAAACATACAACATACACACAACCTGTACATTTAAAAACCACTTCAACACTTCAAAAAGCTACAAAAACAAAACAAAACAAACCCAGGCTCCTCAGATATTGCCAAATGCCTGAGAGAAGAGGAAAGTCTTGACCTGGCGCCAAAAAGATAACAATGTTGGCGCCAGGCGGGCCTCGTCGGGGAGATCGTTCCACAATTGGGGAGCCACCACAGAGAAGGCCCTCTCTCTTGTTGCCGACCTCCGAGCTTCCCTCGGAGGAGGCCCTCGGAGGAGGGCCTTAGATGTTGAACGTAGTGTTCCGGTAAGTTCATGTTGGGAAAGGCGTTCCATCAGGTATTGTGGTCCCAAGCCGTGTAAGGCTTTATAGGTTAAAACCAGCACCTTGAACCGGGCTCAGAAACATATAGGCAGCCAATGCAAGCGGGCCAGAGTAGGTCTTATATGTTCGAACCTACTGGTTCCAGTTATCAATCTGGCCGCTGCATTTTGCACAAGCTGCAGCTTCCGAACCACCTTCAAAGGCAGCCCCACGTAGAGTGCATTGCAGTAATCTAACTTGGAGGTTATCAGAGCATGGACAACTGAAGCCTGGTTATCCCTGTCCAGATAGGGACGTAGCTGGGCCACCAACCGAAGTTGGTAGAAGGCACGCCGTGCCACTGAGGCCACCTGCGCCTCAAGTGACAGAGATGGTTCTAGGAGAACCCCCAAGCTATGAACCCACTCCTTCAAGGGGAGTGCAACCCCATCCAGAACAGGCTTCTTCAGGATTAGAAAATCAACCTCAGAGAGGGAGGAAACAGGGTGTCCCAGTGGGCTGGGAGGAGACAAGAGAGGCCAGGATATAATTTATCCTGAGCGTCCTCCAGCCTCCTTGCCTTCCTCTCCAAAGCACCCCTCACTAAATGGGCTAAAAAGCTGGCCTAGCAACAGCAACAACAACGCAAAGATCAGATGGCAGGAAGCCAAAGTTCTCCTCTGCAACTCCTTCCACCCTGCTGTCTCCAGCCTGGAATCTCAGAAGCATCCAAGTTTGGGGGTTTCCATGCAGTGAGGGAGCAAGCCACAGAAGAGTTCCCTGACTGGCTAATAACATTTTAATCGAGAAATGTATTGAAATTACAATAAAAAATAAAAATAAATGAAAATGGTGAAAGGACTCTTGATGCAATCCTGACCAGGCTTTTTAAGGAGTATGCCCAAATGAACTCAATTGGACTTATTTCGAAGTAATCAAGCATAGGACTTTGCTGTGTGTCTGCAAACAGCACTAAAATCCAATACCAACAAAAGCTAGAGAGAATAAAAGTATCTGTGACTGTGACTGTGACCCAAATGCACTTCGGGTGGGTGTCTGACACACTGACAAGGGGAGGGAATTCCAAAGTCAAGGTTCCCCAACATGACTGCAAAGGCCCTCTTCCCCACCGCCACCCACTAAACCTCAAGTGGAGGCAGATCCTCTAAAGATCTTAATGGTTGGGCAGGGTAAAAAGACATGTGGCGGCACTAGGAGTACCTCACGTCACTTAGCACTTCGAATTGTGCCATGTCACATAAACGGCCCCTTTACGGATGCCATTTACACAGCATTGGATTCCCAGAAATCCCTGAGCTGCCATTTTTCTGCAAAAAAGGTGGCTCACTAAGGGAACAGGAAGCCGATAAGCGCTTGCAGATTGCATGAATGCCCAGTGAATGGGTCTGGTAAGTGGCTGCGGCTTAGCAAGCAGGGTCCAGGACGCTGTCAGACTCCACCAGTCTCAGACTCCCGCAACATTCCTACGAACAACTAGACGTTTTCATGCAACAGTACTTCTGGCCTAGTCTAGCATTCCTTCAAGGGGCATCTCTCCCAAAGGCTTGGCAGAGTCCTTGTCCTCCACAGCTGATACCCTGAGAGCCTGGTATCCACCTGGCAGATACTGGGCATTACAGGTGACAGGTGGAGGGGCATGACCAGGGGCAAATCAGGCTGTTCTTAAAGGCCCGGGAATAAGGCAATAAAACCACGACCTAGAACCAACTTACACTTTTTAATCAATTTTTATTGTGAATTCTATTGTGGATTTTTGAAAAAAACAAAAACTGCAAAAGAAAATAAAAAAAATATGTTAAATAATTTCAGCTTGATTAATGATTAATGATTTCCAACAATTTATCCATATCAGAACCTCAGCTCATGGACCCATTATTTCCAGGCTTCTCCTGGATTCCCCCCGCCTTTTTTTAAATGATATGATTTTAATGAGAAATTGCATATTTTTCTTAAGACGATCAACAACCGAACACTTGAGTTCTTCTGGAATTCTCAGATAAATGCAATCCAGATCCAGTGTCTTGTTAATTTTCAATGTGTCAATTTCCCCTAGAACTTCATTTGTTGTCACCTCTTCTTAGTTCCTGAAATGCCTCTCCTGAAAAATGAGTTTTGAGGATGTTTATCTAATGTCTTCTGCAGACTTCCTTCACTAATCCTTGTACACCCCTTTATCTAATGCTCTAACAGCCTCCATTTAAAGATGTTATCTACTGGCAGATACTGGGCATTACTGGTGATAGGAGGTTCCTGTTCCTCTAACTCTTCCTCTGAGGAGGGGCATGACCAGGGGCATATTTTCAACCATGATCCACCAATGAAAGGGACCCTCCAGTGGAGTCACTGGAGTATTCTTTGCAATGGTGGAGCAGGTTAAAACATGCCCCTGAAGAAGGTTTCTGAAATGCATTGGGCCTAAAAATAAATATCCTTTTGGTATTTGGAGTTCCTCCCTCCTTCCACCACCCCTCTCTTGCTTGGAACCAGGACTCCTATTTCTAGCTCTATATCCAACTATGCAAACCAATCTTCACTATGAACTGTCCTGCAATTTCTCATGTTAATGAGCAAATATCTGTGGCAGGATATCCAACAGGATTATTGATATTTAGAACAACTGAATATAGACCAAACATACTAGATTTTTAAAAAATGAAATTACAAGATCAAGGTGAAATATCTTGTGGTTTTGAAGCACGAATGATGCTCTCCATAAATATCCAGGAACAGGCCTAATATGGCTTGTTCTTGGAATCACAAATTCTGTGGTCTAAAAGGGACACCACATCTGACATGGTTATGATTCAGAATTGCCTCCAATAATTGTCATGTGCACCTGAACAGATGATACACACTGAACATATATAGCTCAATATAACTGTTCTGCTTTATTTCACATTTAGTATGAAGTTCATTTTTAGAAATGCAATTTATCTTTCTTTGAAGATGACACGTAATGGGAAGTTCACCACCCTGCTCAGCAGCCTGTTCTAACTACTGCTCTCTCACTGCTGGAAAAAATGTGCTGCATTTCAAAATTCTTTGGAGACATTTTGTACCTAGTATATTTAGCACAATGGAGGCTATTAATATTGTACAGCAGGGGTTGCAACTTTTGTGCTCCCTCCAAGGGCCACATGTGATGTGAGGTGAGTCAGGGGCCACATTAGTGCATGCACTGTCATGTATGCACACTCATGTGTACATACACTTACACCCCATCTCAGCATGCAGGGAAGGGGAGGTTTAAAGCTCACCTCCTTGTACTCTGAGATCACTAGACACCCCACCCACCCACCGCGCTTATGAGGCTGAGTTGGTGCAAAAATTTAACTGGAGAAGGCTGCACATGGTGATAATTCTCCAAAGGCCCATCTAGTCCAGAACTCCATTCACACAGTGGCCAACCATCTGTCAATCAAGAACCCACAAGCAGGACACGGGTGCAACAGAACCCTCCCAGGCATGTTCCATAACAATTGGAGTATAAAGGCTTACTGTTTCGGTATACTGGAGGTAGCACATAGCCATCAGGACTAGTAGCCATTGATAGCCTTCTCCTCCAGGAGTGCCTTCTCCAATGCATTCTCATACACTGTCTTCCCGAATTAAATTGTGTTCCACCAAACAGCTATTCCATGGGCTATTGGGAGGGTGATTGTGCTAGGGAAGAGGGCATGCAAGAACGATCCTCCTCATGCACACTATTCTCAAGTGCAGTTGTGCACCCGGCGGCCTACCAAACAATGAAGAGTCATCCCCATGCATCCTCTTCCCCAACAAAATCACAGCATCAGCAGTGGGGGGAGGAGAAATTTGGTGGGAGGGATTTGGTGGGGCTCCTACAGTGGGCCACACAGTAGGCTCCAAGGGCTGCAAATGGCCCACAGGACATGGGTTGCCCAAATATGAGACACCTCTTTCATGAAAACAAAACAAAATTATTTTGCTCCAAGGGGCAAATCATTCTTACAGAGCCATAGAATCTGAGGGTTTCTGGGTTTGCTTTTTTTTGTTTATTTCATTGCACCTATAACAGCAGCCTGAGGTGGGTGGGTGTTGCCACCCCATATTGTTTTTAACATCTTGTTTTAAAAGCCTGTAACATAAGGCACTATTATAGCTCAGCGGGTGAGCCAATGCTTTGCATAGATAAGATCCCACATTGAGTTCCAGCATCTCCAATAAAGGGTGAGGTACCAGATAATGGGACAGACTTCTGCCAAAGACCTGGGAGGCCTTCTGCCAATCAGAGCAGGTGATAAGTATCTTAGATGGACCAATCACTCTGGTTCAGTATAAAGCAGCTTCAAATGTTAAGTCACTGCATCTAGCTTAATCCCGCCCTCAGCAGGCAAGTGCCAATAAAGTAGAATTGGGGCAAAGAAAAGTATGACATCACGTTACACTTTTTTTTCCCGTTTCTGGAGAAGTCATGGGAAGACATGGATCAATGTCCTCCATGCATCCCACATAAAGTCTACTCAGGCTTTAACATACAAAATTTAAGTGGGAGGAGCTTTTCCCATCTATTTACCTTCACTAGCTTCATATCTGCAAATCAGGCTGTTCTTAAAGGCCCAGGAATAAGGCAAGTAAAACTGTGACCTCAAACCAATTGATACTTAACAACATAGTGGGGAGAAGTCGAACAACTGAGCTCCATTTGGATATATAAAACATTCTTCAATGTAAAGGAAAATCACTGCTTTTTTTTTTTTTTTTTTTGCTGCCGCCACGGCAAATTTGTTGGGGGGGGGTCTGGGGGGGTCTCAGAAAGACCAGTGTTAAATAATTTTAGCTTTATTAATGATTTCCAGCAATTTATCGATGTCAGAACCTCAGCTCATGGACCCATAATTTCCAGGCTTCTCCTGGATCCTGCCTTTTTTAAATGATATGATTTTAATGAGAAATTGCATATTTTTCTTAGAAGATCAACCACCGAACACTTGAGTTCTTCAGGAATTCTCGGATAAACGCAATCCAGATCCAGTGACTTGTTCATTTTTAATGTGTCAGTTAGCCCTAGAACTTCATTTGTTGTCACCTCATACTTCCTGAAATGCCTCTCCTGAAAAATGTGTTTTGAGGATGTTTATCTGTCTAATGTCTTCTGCAGACTTCCTTCACTAATCCTTGTACACTTCTTTATCTAATGCTCTAATAGCTTCCATTTAAAGAAGTTGTTATGATTTTGTTTTATGTTTTTAGCAATATGCTCCTCACAATCTGTTTTTTTCTTCTTGCAGTAATTTGTGCTCTGTTTAAGTTCTTACACTACTTAAAAGAAGCCTTCTTCTTGCATTTTATAGCTGCCTTGACTTTGCTTGTTAACCATGCTGGCATTCCCTTGGATGTCTTTGACCTTCTAAGCTGCACTGTATATTGTAGCTGAGATTCTCTTCTTGTGGCTTTAAATAACCATGCATCCTGCAGACTTTAGACCTTCCTGACTCTCCCTTTCAACTTACCTTTAACTAATCCCTTTAATTTTGTAAAATTTTCTGGTGAATCTTTGCTCTCTTTAAACAGATATTGTTTGTTCTTATCTTCATTACCAGGTTCTACTTAGTCTTTATTTTGAGGTCCTGAAACATTTAACCCATCATTCTGAAAAGACGAGTCATCCCAAACCAGATACTCCCCAGGTGTTCTCAACATTTGCCCTCAAAAACCAACTTTTAGGATTTCTAAAGAGTTATTGTGACAGAAGATCAGACTGTTATGGAAGTTTTTATTCTCAGCTGAGGGTAGGGAGAAGTAAATTTTAAAGACTTCTTGGAGCTCGCAGAATACTGATTTAATAGGTAAGACACAGAGCTTCACACGTCAGGCCAAATTAAACATCCTTGTAATCATGCATAGCTGAACTATGTATAATTATTTACTCCAGAGTAAGCACAAGTGGCCCCAATTCAGATCAGGACCACAGCACTCCAGGGGGCATATTTTTATGTTCCACCCACTGACCCATTTTCCTCTCAAAATCCCACCCATGGTTAAAAGTAGGAATGTGCATGGACTCTCCCAGATCGGGACCTGGATCGGGACCTCCGATGTTGTCCTGGATCAGTTCGGACAAAATTGGAGGTCCCTCGGATTGGATCAGACTCGATCTGAAAATCAGACGTCCGATTTTCAGATCGGCTGCCATTTTTGGTGTTTTCGCCATAGGCTTGCATTGAGGGAAAGAAAGCTTTCCTCAATGCAAGCCTATACGGAAAACATGGAGGTGGGTGGATGAGTGGGGGCCTAACTCCCCCCTCCCTGTCCCTTCCCCACACCCACGCTCCTTACCTACCAGGGCCATCCGCTGGCGTCCGCTGCCCCCTTCTACTGAGAAACAGGCTTTGCAGCCTGCCTCTCAGTAGCGTGCCGGGTGATGGCATCACCCGGCACGCTTCTGAGAGGCAGTCCGCGAAGCCTGTTTCTCAGTAGAAGGGGGCAGCGGATGCCAGCGGACGGCCCCGGCAGGTAAGGAGCACAAGGGGGAGGAGGGGGCTTACCTGCCGGGGCCGTTCACTGCCATCCGTTGCTGTCCGCAGGCGGCAGCAGATGCTAGCGGATGGCCCCGGCAGGTAAGAAGCACGAGGGAGGAGGAGGTCCGATCCTCCAATCTTATCCGAACCGGATCGGGTCCTTTCGGACCGGTTTGGATCAGATTGGACAATCCAGAAGCCAGGATAGGAATTGGATAATTTTATCCGATTTCGGTCAGATCAGCTCCGGATCGTGGATCGGACCTGATCTGATGCACATCCTTAGTTAAAAGAACCACCTCTATTGATTCCTATAGATACTTCGACCCTGTTCAGATGACATGCTAAGCATTTTGAGCTAAACATTATGGCTTAGTGTGTCGTGTGTAACATGACTTAGCAAGTTGTGCAAACCATTCCTAACCATTGTGGCTTCATAACCAAGGTTTAAACACATCCACTAACCATTTGTTGTAAAGGGGTTAGCAGCCTAACCATGGCTTAGCGTGTTGTCTGAACAAGCATTCTTTTCTCTTTTTTTATGCTCTTGCAGGGGGGTGGTCGGAATTTTAGGGAAAATAGGTAAGGGGGAAAGCTTAAACATTCTTACGAATCAACATGTTCACAATCCGAATAGGAACCATACACACTTGCAGGAGAATATGGAAAACAATCACACCTAGCTCCACTAGGTGTGATTGGCAAAACATTTAGTTTAGCCCTCAGTGATCCATAGGAAATGGAGGCATTTGCCTTGTACCATCAACTGTTTAACTGAGGATGGGGAGTTTGTTTTTATTCTTATTAAAAAACAAAGTCCAAAATCCTTTCAATAAACAATAAATGACTAAAGAAATGGAGGAAGCAGAGCATTATATACCAAGAACCTGTTTTAAGACCTTCAGAAGAGAAATCTAAAGGGAAATACACACCCACACACAATTGGCCAGTTGATTGCTAGCGCTATTAAACACCACAATGGGATAGTCATCACAATCTTTTGGTGTTGCATAGATTCAAAGTAGATAGATGTATCTTGAAGATTTTCTCCCAAGCTGACTGAAAGAAGAAAGGGAAGAAAGGAGAAAGGGAAGTATATCCTTGGCAACTGTCATCACCTCAGGGAATGCCACTTCACATGCTCACAACTACTGAGCTAAAGAAAAATCCACTCGCAGAAACCATGGCTCTTTGTGATTTTGTAAACGAGAGCCACAATTTTCTATAAACGAAAATTGGCTTGTGAGGTGAGAGCTCTGACAGAAAGAGCATTAACAAAATAACTATCAGTAGCAATTTCTAGTTCATTATGCTGAGCCTTCCCTTGAGGCCATTTTTGTTGTATTTCCTTGTTCTCGTTGCTCCTGCCTTGTTTGAACAGACACAGAACGCCTTGCTTAATTCCCACATAAGCAGTTTTCCCCCCCTATTGGGAAAAATAACCTGCCATTTTGAGGGAAAAGGAAGACAATTTCCCTGTGTGTGAATTCAACTGGTTATGTTGCTGATTAGAATAAATAATGGGATTAGAACTGGAACTGAATGTATAGGAACAAATTGATATCCCAAGTAAAATAAACATTGCCTCTGTTGTTATGGCCTTAAGTTGTTGCCGTTTCTCTAATTTAAAACATGTTAAAATTGTTCAATTTCTTTTATCTGGATGGCTGGGCTGGGTTAGGGTGTGCTGTTTAGTTTAAAATGTTACCTTTTGCATTAGGCTCTTTAATTGTTTTTATGTTGCTGATTGTGAGATTTCTTGAGGGGGCTTTTGCTCCGAAAGGTGGCATAAAAATAGTGAAATAAATAGTGTGGTTTTCAATCGTGTCCATCCACCAACAGAATGGTGTTCATCTCTAAAATGCAGCATAAAGCTATTAAGGAATACACGCATTAAGGGTGCAATCCTATGAATATTTGGACAGAAAAAAGTCCTACAACTCCCAGCATTCCCCAGCCAGCCATGGTTTTTTTTTTCTGTTTAGACGTACATAGGATTGTGCCTTAAAGGGGGTATATATTTCTCCCATTCTTTCTACCTTGAAGAGCCACTGACCTTTGAAGGCAGAAACAGTACTTAAAGCTTATACCTGGCTCTACGCCTGTGTCCAGGCAAAGGAAAACCAGAATTATCTACTTCTGTGGAGGAAGTTCATTAATAAATTCCTTGCCTCCTCTCTGCTGAATAGGAATACATTCACTAATCAATTGGCAGAAAAGTACAGAAGGTATGAACGAAGAGCCAGCCTCAGGCCGGTCTTTCCTATACCTCTGCTTCCTGTGCAAACAAGCAGCAGTAAAGCACGTTAAGATCTTCAGACTACCCATGCGTGAGGATGTAGCTTGAGTTTTATCATATCCAATATTCTCTTAGGATGGCATTGCTCCATGTTCCCTCCCCTACTCAAACCTATAGATCTCTACAAGTTGCAGAACTGAGCATGAAAATTCCCTGAAATGTGAGTAAGTTATAAATCTGACCATTATGTTGCAAATATTAGATGTGCTGTTTTGGAAGCCAGTCTATGACAGGGGAAGGCAAACTGGCGCCCTCCAGATGTTTTGGACAACTCCTATCAACCTTAGCCAAGATAGTAAATGACAGGATTCCAGCCAGAATCGGACCACTGAGAAGCAAGAAGGGAAGTATCAGCATGTTCAGGGGGAAACCAAGGCTTACAGAAGTAGAATTCAAAAACAAAACAGAAAACAAAGGTGGGAGTATGAAACCAAGCCCAATGAGGAATGTTAACTGCCACTTGGAAAATAAAAACAGAAAACTGGATGGGGATGGAATGGTCTGCTGGAAAAGAGCATGGCTGACTGGCTGGCTGGAGTACACCTATTAAGAGGTGAAAATAATACTGCAGCATTTTGTTTCAGATACCACATATTTTACACTGGGCAGTATTTTCTACTGCTGCTGCACCTCCACTAGGTATGTTGTGTTATCAAAATGGACCATTAGTGCAATAGGAATTAGTGGCTCCTGAAATAAACATGGAAATGGATGGAAATGCTCATTTCCAGAAGGGAGCAGGTCAGCAAAGCTCCCTTCTGTGAACTCCACTGACCTGACCTGTTCCAGAAACTAGCATTGCCACGCATTTCTGTTTTTTCAGGAATCTCTAGTTCCTGTTACATAAGCGTTAAATTCAGCTAGTGCATGGGGTAGTATAGGATACTGCCCATAACATCCAACTTGGGTGACTTCTGGTCTAACATTTCCAACCAATGCCTTATCCCATCAGTGTTTCCATTTCTCAATATTGCCTCATTTTCTTCTACCTCAGCCTTCCCTATCCTGGTACCTCCCAGGTTGTTAGGTCCTCAAGCCCCATCAGAGCCAGCCAGCATGGCCAAGGGTTAGGAATGCTGGGAATTGTAGTCCAAATCATCTGGAGGGCACCAGGTTAGGAAAGGCTGTTCTGCCTCTAGATCAGAGGTGCCCAACCTTTTTGGACCCATGGGCACATTTGGAAATTTAAGAAACTGCTGTGGGCACCACAAAATGGCTCCCATGATGGGTGTGGCTAGTCACATAATGGCTGCCGTGGAGGCCTGGCTAGTCTAAAGTGAGTTAAAGAGGGGATGGGGAGAAAGAAATAACGAGGCTTAGGGAGTGGAAGGGAGGAAGAAATAGCAAAGCAAAGGGATAGAGGGAACAGAAAAAGCAAGGCTAGAGGGGGAGAAACAGCAAAATAAAGAGGTGGGGAGGAAATAACGAAGCTAGAGGCTTGTAGGGAGGGGGAAACAGGAAGGCCAAGTGATAGAGAATGAGCAATGCTACAGGCTAAGGCAGTGAGGGAATAAACAATGAGCTAAAGATGTGGGAAGATAGAAATGGTGGGGGGCTAGAAAGGAAGAGAAAGACCACTGCCCTAATATTTTCCATGTTCTTCAGTAAAATCTTTTTTTTAAGGGGGCAGGGAGTGGAGAGTTTCGTGGGTGCCCTTGGATGGTCCCACAGGCGCCATGGCATGTTGAGAACCCCTGCTTTTAACGGTCACCTCTGTAATATGGTGAGTCATATTCAAACATCTCTGCAAAGCTTTCACACAATAAGCCTGTAAAACTGCCTTGGGCTCAGCATTTATCAAAATAACTCAATTTTACCCTGCCACAATCAGCCTTCCAAATATGCTTTTTAAAGAAGAGAATTTTTTTTCTTCCAATTAACATCCATCTTATTTTTAGCATGTTCCTACTGAACACATGTGTAAGAATTTATGAAATCGATGCCTAGAAAAATACTAGCAAGCAAGAACACTTTATTGAAAATGTTAAAAGATGAATAATAAACTGGTTAATTTTAAACAAGCTCTGTAGATGTAATTCTACACACAAAACAGCACCAGGCTTCCACTGTATTAGTAGTTTATGGGATGGCATTTGGTATTTGCCATCATCTGGTATTCATATCGTCAGGAAGCAGGTAAGGAACTGTAAGAAACTCGCTTTCTGTAAATGTCTTGTACAATATTTACTTCAATATACCCTCTGCCTTTTAATTCAGCTATGTTTTACATGCAGATCACATAATGCATTTCCTGCAGCACAATCCTATGCATGTCTACTCAGAAGGAAGTCTTACTGAAGTTAATGGGCTTACTCCCAGACAAGTGTATATAGGATTGCAGCCTTAATCAAGTATTAGTGAATTAATACTGGATTGGGATCCAACTAATTGCACATACATTATAGATCATAGCTGCTTTTGAAATTTCAATACATTTGCGTTATCATCCCTGGTATCATGTTACCAATGATTTTTCAACAGCAATTAAACAATTGTTGTATTGATGTATTGTTTTGTTTTGTTTTAATAACTGTTGGGAATGTTTAAAGATCAATCATGATAGTATAACTTAAAATTGTTTTTGTGACCACTGCTAACAAGAAAATAGATGATGCACACATCAAATTAGCACCCATCATATAGCTACCTCTGTAAAACTATGTAATACAAACTGTATCTTAATATAACCTCCTGGATTTACTTCTCTGGTAGTATATACTTGACAAATGAAGACAAAATACATTTAGTGCTACTTGATCATACATATAAACTCCCTGACAAATTTATCAGTAAAGTACAAATGGACACTGATTCTTTGTTCCTATTTGCCCTTGTAAATTAGTATTTCAGTCATGACAGGGTTTAATTATATTAAGTCAACACTTTGCAAAACTTGTTTGTTACCTTCTGAACAATGTAATTGCTTCCTTTAAGAGCACACATCCAACATCCTTCTAATTATAAACAGTCTCTAGGCATGGCTTTCTCTTTGTATGCATTTTAAGGCCATGATATAATTTTAAAACTGCTCACAACTTAGGTTCCCTGTTATGTTTCTGTTTAATCAGTGTCAAATATTTTCAATGCAAGAACGGGCTACTCAATTTCATTATAGTTATAGATGATAAAAAAAGCTCTGTTAAGTGGACAAGGAAAGGTTATGAATTAATTCCAAGAGAATACACTAATAAAAAGCTGATTATGACATGGACAAATACTGAAAATATCTGCTACTGGTTTTGGCCTTGTGTATCTCCATGAATTATTCTCATTAAAAATCCTTCTGGTTTTCAGAATGTCAAGGGGAAGTTATACAAGGTCAAACTGTATTTAAAATTGCATTTTAAAGAAAGTATTAGATAACAGGAGAAATTTTCATATGTTCTGTCACTGATTCCAGAACACCAGCCAGGAGCTTGAAGAATCTGATCTTCATGAGTTCTGATGTGAACTGACCTGATCCACCCCTCCAAGACTAAAATACAGATAGGAAAATAATTATCTTTTTGATTTTGCACTTCTCCAAATTTCGCAATGGAGTTCTCGACTCAAAAAAACTACCAAAATGCATTTTGAAATTCATATTTCAGGATAAAATACATTAAAATAGCATAGAATGGTGCAGATTCCTCCCCCACCCCCACAGTGACCAGAAACAGCAGTCTGACGGAGGAGGAGGAGGAGGAGAGCCAAGGGTGGATTTCTCCACCCCCCCACCCAACCCAAGATCCTCCCAGCTAACGCAGAAAGCTCTGTAATGGCGGCCTTCCTGGAAGTCATGACCTCAGGGCAAGCAAGAAAGGGGAACGATGGAGTGTGCCAGCAGACAGGGAAAGAAGAGGGCATGGATCCAATGAATCAAATTCCCTCCAGTCCCTGGCCCCACCTCTAGCAGTATAACACTATTAGAATGGCTCAGATGCACATCTCCTGCAAAATATTGTAATGGAGAACAAAGAGGTAAAAATCACCCTGTCACTCCCACAGCCCACAGGGCATAGGGTTCTTGGAAGCCTCCGATATACTTTGAAATATGTTCATAAATACGTATTTGTAAGAAAATATGTTCAACAACATATATTTAAAGATAAATATTCATATGGATTTTTTTTTTAAGTACAGATGAATGTGGAAACTTGGTGGAATAGACTGGACTTATGAATGAACACATATGAAAGGGGCGTGGATTAGAAATAGGCTGAGCTTCCATGAAGATTTCACTTGATTACAACTTTAGAGATGTAACATTTCTGGAAATTTTGAAAAAAAAGCCTCACCGCTCTCCCAGAAATAAATGGAATTTAGGAGACTTGAAATATACGCATTACTTATTTTCTTATCAGCTTCTAAACATGTGTTACTACTTTAAGAACATAAAGTTCTTTAGATATAATGTAGCACATAAAATCGCCTCTGTTACTTCCCCCACTCGGCGGGCAAAGGTTTCTTGGAAGTCTCTAATATATTTCGAAATGCATTGGATCCAGATTCAGGCTGAATCAACTGCACTGGAAGAAAAGGGCTTCCCCTTTCCCATACCAAACCCAGCTGAATGGGGTGAGCTGCGGTGTGGCGGGCAGGATTCCCCAAAATTGGGCAGAGGGAATTTCTATGAGAAGAGCCTTTCTTCTTGAAAAAGGCAACTCCTCAATGTCACACTGTCCCGAACTCTCTCAAAAAGAAGGATTTACTGTTTCCGACCTAACAGAATAGGATTTGCAAATACTCTACATTGTCATACATACATTATTGCATGCTGTCAGAAACAATTTTCAGAGAGCGAAGTGCAGCTACCACAAATACTCCCAACACTGCCTTAAAATGCATTTCACTTGTCATTTTAAAAGAGAAAATAGTGAATAAAATTATGCCTCACCCATAACACTAGACTGTGAGCCTATCTACACTACTGCTTTAAAATGGTTTATAACAGTTTTAAACCAGTTATTAACCGGGTTAAAACTGTTATAAACTGTTTAAAGCAGTAGTGTAGATAGGCTGACAGTAAAGAGGATTTGAGGGATATCTGATGGGTTTGTGGAAGGGGTAGAGGGGAGGAAAAACTGAGAATTTGTTTCCAGCTCTGACATTAATTTCAGCGGGACAAGAATTTTGGGAGTGGTAAAGCTCATCTCTTATTTGAGATGGGCTTTTATGACCTTCTGAAGCTCCTATCCAGGCTCAATCTCAGAAAGCATGTCTACCCAACGTGACCATGTATCAGCCCATGCATCAGCCAGAAGCTCTTACAAAAAGCACAGTTCTATCTAATTAGTCTGCGGCAGCTTTCTCCACTACTGTCTTAAGACTGAATTAACAGAAACAGCTAAAGCACTAAACCCAGGGACAAATGCTGGGTTCTAACTCTGGCTTGTCAGGGAAGAGACAAGCCAGAGTTCTAGACTCTGATGTAATAATAACCAAGCCAAAGATGAAGCATTCCTGCCTTGTTTAGCCGCTCCAGCTAGCAGGAGAGCAAAATTAGCACATTAACTCATTCAGGGTTTTATAAAACCCTGGGATGCTGTTGTGTGTGAACTGGGTCATTGTCTTACACAGCATTAGTACTGATCTTGGTCAGTGGAATTAAACTCGCCATAGGAAAAGCTGAAGATTTTAAAAAGCCTTTCATTACACAGGCAAAGCCTAGGAAGAAAAAAAATGCCTAAAAATTGCATGTCACTGTGAACAGACTGGAACATGCATCAGCTCCCCTTAAACAGTCAAAATTATCATTAAATTCTGCAAAGCTATATGCCAAACAGAACAGATGGAAGCTCGTTACTTTTCTTTTCCCTTGGCATTTGCTTGCCCATCATTCCACTTCATAAAAATAATACACATGTGGTACTCCATTTTCAAGGAACATAGCCCTTTATATTTCACCTATAAAAAGATATGTGATTGGGTAGATGAAATGGCCCATGGAAAAACCCAACCACTGAATAGAGTTAGAGATTAAAATGAAGACAACATATTGAACAAGAATGCTAGGTTCCAAAAAGTTCTGAATTCCCAATGAAAGGTTTTACCTCACATTTTATTGCAGTTTATGGTATTTTGTTTTTAAGACAATGCAATCACTTGTTAATATTCCACTGTTTCATTATATTGCTTACAGAGGCAATCATCCATATTACTTATGAGTAAAACCTCTGGTATTTAAATACGTACAAATGGGACTTGGGTTCCCAGACATTACTCCTTAATCTTAATTTATTAATTAATAAATTAAGCTCTTTTAAATAGTTGATTAATCTCCTTAATATTTATTAAGTCAACATGGTGGGGCTTGAACTTAAGTATGACAGATCATCCGTCAAACCTCAGTCTACTGCCCAGCCTGAATTTTATAACTGCTGAAATCCAGATAACTGAGGTAAAAGGAACCTTTGCCATAATATTACTAATAATATCACTATTACTATCTGAGTGGCTGCTCACTTTCTTTAAAACCTTCCTGCAAAGGAGTTTACCATATTACTTCTGTGGCAATTTCTGTTTGGACCCTAGATAAGGTGTAAACAGCCTCCAAAGGAGCTGTGTTAAATTCTTTGTTGTATTACTTCTTGCCCAGTGAGTTCATAAAACTAACTTAAATTTGATTGGTTGCTTCTGGCTGTCTGATGTCATAATGAATCTTGCAAGTTCACTGTCACACATACCCTTTGCTGTCATTGGCTTTGCTGCAGTGATGTCACAGAATTCAGCTTCTTTCTCGGCTCGATCAATTAACATGCTCTTAAATCAATAAGATATTCATAATGGAGGATTCTGAAAGCAAATGTGGCACCACTGAGAGCCATGGGTCACACAGCTGGCTGCCTTGGGCACTGGATGAACCTTCGATACTGTGGTCCAAGTGCCATGGGCTTTTGCTAAATTTAACAAAGCAAATGATATATTGATGCCAAAGGCTTTTCAATGAAACTTTACCATTATTATAGCCTTCCTGAGCTGCTTATATGATTGTGCCCTCAGCCTATCTTGAGCACTCAGTATAGACTACAGCATAGCTTCACTCGTTCATGTCTACTACTACCCTGTGAGACGATTTAGACTGTGCCTAGTTTTCTTGAAGGTGGTGACTGGGCCGGTTGTCAACGTACATCAGGAAAAGTGGAACATGCTCAACTTGTTGATCCCTCATACAAGATCACATTCTTGCACATTCATTTGACTGTAATTTCTGATCTCTCTAACTGTGTACTCACAGTCACCAACATAAATATGAATTGCAACATTCACTACTTAGACTACGGACCAAACTGGGTGTGTGTGATGTTACATGTGCCTTTGAATTTTACATGCAGTTGTTTTAAAAAAATGCAATACCTAGGGGGCTGAGAATCAGCACCAATGAGGGATTTCCCCACAATGAAACTACCGGCTTTAGAGGAAGGATTTTACGCAGGAACTGCAGCAGGATTAAATTCTCCCAATGTGTGTACTGTGATCCTCCCAGATGATGCAATTTGTTGTTTCAAAAATATTTAACACACATTTACAGTTCAGCCTTAATGGTACAGCAAAATATTTACAGGAGATTATGGTATAACTAATCTCTATTAACCGATTTTTCTGGAAACCCACAACTGAAATAGCTGCTCTGACAATATGTATAAACAGATTTGACCAAATATTTAAACAGTATAGCTACAAAAGAGTGCAGAGTTTGGCTATCTAAGTACCTTTTTTTTCTTTTTTTTACCAACATGATGCATAGCACATCCAATTTCTTTAGAATGAATAATCAGTAATTAGTTTAGAACTAACCAATGGGGACATTTATTTTTATTGAATTCTGCCTATCCCCTTCCTAAATGTACAGAACATGCAGAGAAAGAGGAGGATCACATTCAGTGTAAATGTAGGTAGTATGGACATACCTGTCTGTTTTGCTTTCTCCTTCATTCGGTTTTTTTAAACTTCAGTTCTTTCTCTCCCAGATATAAAGAATTTTGCGAATGTTGGTAAATTCTTATAAAAAATGAATTCAACTACAAGTCTCACTCACACCAGCCGAATCCCATAGGTACAGCTATTCTGAGCATGGAGATGACCATGTTGTACCTGCCTACCATATAGTTGTTAAAAATGAGGAGTCTGTCGGGAAAAAAGAGGTAGCAAGTCTATTGCAGCACTAACATGGTTAAATATACAGGGATAGAAGCCCAGACCTTGAAGAGCTAAGCACTTGAAGAACTGGACACTGATGGACAAACCTATCAGTTTGCTCCCCCCACGTTGAAATTCTTAAAATCTCAACTTCCTTTTGTCCCAAATATGAAGAACTTTGCAAAATTATGGTACATTTTGATCAAAACTGAACTGAAACAAACTCTCACCCATTCCTACTTCTATGAACATTACAATGATACATGTGTAGATTCTTCCATGCAATTGGGAACCCCATATGATAAAAGATCCCCAGCATATAAAGGGAGGGTTTGTAAGTAGAGATTTATATGCATGGAAACTCTTTCAAACTTACAAGAATTTGTGGAGGCAGAGACAGTGGATACAATCCAACTCTCCATTCATATGTTCAACATACACTTTGAGAGGAGGCGAAGAATTATTATTTAAAGGGTCTTCTATGCTTTTTTATTCATTTCTTAGCATGCTATAATAAATTAATTTTGTACGCAACTTTAAAAAAATCAGTTATGCTGTTCTGGATATTCCATAAAAGTTTAGTAACATGCAGTAATTCGCTAAATGTATGCAGCTATGGAGAAACACATTAAATCCTAGGAAAATAACGAATATTTCAAATAACACTCCTACGTTTTTGCACTCTCCACACAATAGAAATCTTCTTAACATTAAGCTCTAAACTAAATTATTGTGATGTTCAAATATATGTGTATAAATTTCTAAAAGTGAGACTCAGTCACTGCAGAAAATAATAAGTAAACTTTAAGATGAATCAAAGCACTTATTGGACAGGAAGAGAGGGGAGGAGTTCTGGTGGTGGGGAGGGGAGGAGACTGGAGAGGCCAAGAATCAAATTATCTTGAGTCTCCTCCAGCCTCCATCCCTCCCCCTCCAAAATGCCCTTGCTATTCAGGCTATAAAGCCCATCTAGCCAAAAAAAAAAACCACAACCAAATACTGGAAGACGGGGAAATAAATATCTCTTCCGTTACTCCCCCTGCCCTGCTGGCTTCAGGACATAGGAATCTCTGAAGCCTCCAAGGTCAGGAACTTCCAAGTGGCAAGGCCATAATCCACAGGACTGCACCGCCAGTTAAATATGGATGGGAGTGATCGATTTTTGTGATGTTTGACGTGTGCGTGAGCTGCCCCGTTCATTTCAGTAGAGAACACTTGCAAAAGCAAAGGAATGTAGAACTAAGCTTTAAAAAAGAGTACTTGCAAATAACCCAAGTCAGAGGTGGGATCTGAGTCACAAACAACAAACCACTCTTTTGACTCTTCATTTCCTGCTGCAATATTCATTTTACAGAAGGAAAAAAAGACAAGTGTTTTGCTCAAGGCCACAAGAAGAATTTAAGCCATGCGCAGGATTTGAGCTGCAAACATCAACACCCCCTTCCCATTTTCCAACCAAAGGATCTCCCTCCCAAATTGAGCTATACACATGGATAAGCACAGCAACTAGAACTTGCCCACCCTGATAAGCTGTGGAAATTGCCCACTTCACAGCTAAGTGCTCCAAATGTATTTACACAAAGCAAGCCTGGCCTGAGTAGGATTTGAATGCTACCGCTAGATTCCTATATTCAGCTCTTGACTTAGATAAGATGAACTATAGGTTTACTGAAGGAAATGTACAGAATGTTATTCTGAGTTACCAAGGGACAATAGAGTGGTGTGCGTCACATCCTATTTAGTGCCAGCATCCTATTTAGTGCCAGCGTAATTCCGACAAACCTCAAAGCTGTGTTATATAGAAAAGTAAAAGAAAGGGATTTTTGAAGTCTCATTTTAAGAACCACAAGGTTTCCTATACATCCAGAAACCAATAGTTTTTTTGTTCCTTTGGACTCCAAACAAAATTCTAACATTCAACAGTATATAATGACATAAATTAGGGTGACCAGATTGCCCTGGATTTCCCGGTCCTAACCGGGAAAACTGGGGCGATCTGGGCTGACAGGGAGGCGGCGGGGGCAAACCGGGAAAAGGATCAGCTCTCCTCCCACCCTAAAATGCCCGCGCTGCTCCCCATTTACCGGCCTCAGCAGGAAACAAGTGCTCAGCATTAGGGAGCGTCAACAAATTCCTTGTTGGGTGGCTAACTGCTTTAGCCACCAGACAAGGAATTTGTTGACGCTCCCGAACGCTGAGCACTTGTTTCCTGCCGAGGCCGGGGAGCAGCGTGGGCATTTTAAAGCAGGCTCTTCCTCCTCCTCTTGCTGCTGCTGCTGCTGTTCCTCAGGCACCTCCAGGGAGCCCAGGAGCAGGGCAAGAAGGGTGAGGGGGCTGCAGGGGGTCACGCGGCGGTGGAGGAGATCGGTGGTGGCGGCGGAGGACCCGGTAGGTCTGGGCTGGGTTGTGGGGGGGTGGCTTGGTGGGGGGGTGTTTTGGGGGGTGTCAGGGGTGTCTGCTTGTTGGCCGCATGGCGGGCGGCCTTTTTAATTTTTTTATTTTATGTTGGGGGGGTCTGCTTTGGTGGGGTGGCCATTTTGGACCGGGATTTTGCTTTCCAAAATCTGGTCACCCTAACATAAATCCTGAATTGTAGACCCATAATATGCACTGACTGCTGGATTCTCTTTGATTTGACTAGTCTGTAAATTCACAGACTGGGCCTGTTCAGACATAAAGCCAGCATCCAGCAACAAATCATGGGTTAATTTACACACAAATTGCACCCGAACAGCTTCCTGTTTCCATTAACAACTCTCAACTGCTGCCTTTGTGACATCCAAACAAAGACACTTAGGGTTGTCTGTGGGTTAACACACCCAAGTTAACCCATGGTTTGTTCTTGAGTTAACATGTGTGTTTTTAACCCACAAACAACTGCAAGTGCCCCTGTTCAGACGTCATATAAATGACACTCAAATGTGGCATTCGAGAAAGTGGCTTGCGCACAGTGCACATCCCCACAATTCATGGTTAATTAAGCCATTATGTGCCACCAGACACCACCTTTACATTCAAACAGGATCAATATATTACAGCACCTAGCATTAAAGTGGAGGAAAGAGCTGTAGCACAAACTTTGCATGCAGAATGTCCCAAATTCAATCCCCAGCATCTCCAACTAGGGCTGGCAGAGGGTGAGGGGAAGCCCTGTATGAATCCCTGGAGAGCTGCTGCAAGTCAGTGCAAACAATACCAAGCTGTTGTAGCAGTTTTAAATGTATGTGTGTATTGTGTGTATGTTATATGTTTTTGCTGTTTTAATTTTTGTATATTCTTTTTAATTGTTTTAATCTTATGTAAACCGCCCAGAGAGCTTCAGCTATGGGGCGGTATACAAATGTAATAAATAAATAAGCTAGATGGAACAACAATCTGAGTCGATATAAAGCAGTTTCCTCCATTCCAGTCTTTTAGGGAAACAGTAAGTATATACATCTTGGGATGTGAGCTGTGGGGTCTGGTAAGCACAAATAAGGAAGGAATAGCTTTGTCCTGGGCTATTTCCCCAATATGCTTTGGCTATTTTATTTCATAACAAGCTTTATTAAAGACTAAGCAGCAGAGCTGATTCAGAGATGTGGGGTTTAATTATTCCCAACAATTTTAAATGATGAGTGGATTCTAGAAGAGGAGACTTTGGGACTGGAACTTGTTAGCAAGGCTGATAGCATTTCTCACAGTTTGGACAAGGAATATGGATGGTTAGTTCACTATAAAAGGTTAGCTCACTACATCCCTCATCTGATTACAATCTTCATTCATACGTTCAAATGTTCCAGCAAAGAGGGTGTGTTATTCTTTTATCTTTAGTTCCTACTTTATTAACTTTGCCTTCAACCCTCCAGCACCACGTCCCATTGTTCTGAAGGGTCCCCCAACTCTTTGAAACAGATTGAGGGTGCAGAAATGTCCCAAATCCTTCTGTTCTGCTGACAGAAGCCTCCTCTGGATCAGAGTCTTTCACCCATAGAGGGACACCAATTGGAAACAAGTCTATATATTTTATAAGAGAAAAATAAAAAGATATCCCATTGGCCTATTTTGTGTGTGAGTACAAAATCAATCAATTTAATCAGCCCTCAACCTACAAAGTATTTAAGATTGTGTTACACAGGAGCCCAATCAGAAACTGCTCACGCACAATGACCATCCTCATAAACTTAAACGATAGGCATCTAACTATGTGCCTGGCAGAATTCAAAAGGATTTGTCTGTAATATTCAGAATTGGGCAGCATTTCCATTTACAGTAAGCCTTAAAGTGCTGTAGCACCTTAGAGACCAGCTGGTTTATTGTGGCATAAACTTTCATATGTTGTTGCCTAGAAAAACCCATGCTATGGTACATCATTTAAGATACCGTAGATTTCAGAAAGCCATGAGTGGAAGAAAATATATTGGTCATGCAGTATCACAAGCCTGTACACAAAATTATATGCACAGTTAGCTGGGTGAGAGGCCTCTGCAGGAAAAGGAAATGCTCTAGATGCAACTTAACCTTCTTCACATATGTTTCTTGGCAGAAGGGGGGGGGGGGGAGTTGGCCAGTTATGCTGAAGTTTGTTACAATATGCAGAAATGGATCTTTAGACCCTGGCCCTGAAGCTGCTTCACATGTTCTAAAGTGCAGTGTATCTTCATGACTGGCACTGGCTGCCAGTCCATTCCCAGCCCAAATTCAAAGTGCTGGTATTAACCTACAGAGCCCTAAATGGCTTGAGGCCAGGCTACCTGAAGGATCGTCTCCTTCCATATGCCCTGACCCTAAGATCATCCCCAGAGGCCCTGTTTTTGGGTGAAAGAAGTGAAGCAGGTGACTACTAAGGAGAGGGACTTTTCAGTGGTGGCAGCCTAGTTGTGGAATGACTTTCCATGAGAGGGTACCTACATTGTGGTCTTTTCAGAACCACTTGCAAACCTTTTCATTTTCCCAGGCTTTTTAGCCCTTCCTTTTTAAAAACCGTATTAGTGCATTTTAAGATCTTTGTACCAAGCTTTTATCTTGGTTCTTACTTGGTTTTGTTTCATTTTAAACTTATGGTTTTTATACTATGTTTTACTATGTTATTGTATTTTATGGTTTTAAGTTTTGTTTTGTGAACCACCCTGACAGCTTTGGAATGAAACAAATAAATAAACGGAGAAAGAAGAGGCACAATTCACGAATGCTTTGTGCATCCTCTCCCCACAAGAGCAACAAAGATGATGGGGAACTATAAACTAAGTGCTATAAAAGATTGAAGGAACTGAGTATGGTTAGGTGAGGGGGGGATAAGTACCTAAAGGGTTTGCACTCAGAAGAAGGCTGCAACCTGTTCTCTATCATCCAAGTCTATAGGGCTTGAAGTAACAGGCTTCAGTTACATGAAGGCAGATTTCATTCGAACATAAAGAATAAATTTCCTTATGGGGCCTGTTCAGACAACACACTAACCTATGGTTAGGCCACTAATGCTATTCCTGCAAATGGTTAGTGAACATGTTTAAACCATGGTTATGTACCCACCATGGTTAGGAATGGTTCACACGACATGCTAAGTCATGGTTCACATGACATGCTAAGCCATAATGTTTAGCTCAAAATGCTTTCCATGTCGTCTGAACAGGGTCATAGTCAGAGTAGTCTGACAATGGAACTAACTGTCTAGGGAGGTAATGGTCTCTCCATCGCTGGAGGTATTCAAGCAGAAACTAGGCAGCCACTGGGATGCTTTAAACTGGATTCCTACACTGAGCAATGGATGGGACATGACCTAGATGGCCCCTTCCAAATCTATGATGGTACAGTTTCAGTTAAGGAGGATGAGGCAAGGATGGGAACATGCACATCTCCCAAATAGGCAAGACTTCAAATTAAGGGGAGAAGAAGTGTACATTCTTCATGCCTCATGTCTCACTACTTCTTTGGAAGGTATGAAATGACTCAGATTCTCTATGAAGCTAGAACCCTTTAACCAGTGCAAGTACACCTTAACCATTTGTGTATTATAACAGCATACTATTTGATCAGCTTCCTATCCACAGAAATCAGATCCATTTATAAATTCCAAGATTTCCACAGCAAAAGCACAATCCTACTTCAGCTGAAAACTATTTACATATAAATATTGGTCCCCAAATCCTCAGTCACATAAGATGCGTGGCAAATAAAAACACTTGGTGTTATAAGTCGTTTTCACTTCTGATTGCAGATTAAAAAAATGTACCATGGGATTTGGGAATTTATACATCGGTTTAGCTGGATTAACCGTCTCTCTTAACCTAGGCTGACCATATGGAAAGGAGGACAGGGCTCATGTAACTTTAACAGTTGCAGAGAAAAGGGAATTTCAGCTGGCGTCATTTGTATACAATTAGTACCTGGTGAAATCCCATCTTCATCACTACAATTAAAGTTGCAGGCACTATACCAGGTACCAGATACACAAGAGGGCAGGGCCCCTACAGCTTTAACTGTTGTGATGAAGAGGGAATTTCACCAGGTACGAATTGCATACAAATGATGCCGGCTGAAATTGCCTTTTCTCTACAACTGTTAAAGTTACATGAGCCCTGTCCTCCTTTTCATATGGTCAGCCTACTTAACCAGAAATGCAGCATTTTAAGGATAAGGGTAGCATTCAGCTGTTGCAAAGGGAAAATCCCTTTTTTGTCCATATTTGTTGGTTGTACAAACCTTGATCTGCACATTGCAAGTCTAAGTGTGTGAAGCAGACATTTGTGCTGTACAATCATGATGGAAACCATAAATTAGTGGTTTTCAAACCTTCAACCATGAGAAAGCCCTTTCCACACCAACAAAGTCTGCTGGGAAACTCCTGTTTGTCTGCTGCAGAACCCCTGCACATGCCAGAGGCTTCTGGGATATATCAAAGAGCTGCACTCTGTTAAAATAAGAGTGCTGGCCACCAGGCCAGTTGGGCCTCTGTCACTCTGGACAAACTGGCTATGCCCTGACCACAGTTAACATTCTCCTATGGCCACATGTTGCAGAGAAAGTTCAATCGTAGTGATAAGCTAACTTTTGCCAATCCCTGTTACTCATCTGCCCATTGAGGATTCCCCGATAAAGTCCTGAGTAGGGTGACCGTATTTTGGAAACCAAAAAGGAGGACAACATGGCCGCCCCCCAAGGGGGCGTGCTCCCCAACATGTCCGGTACTGAAGGGGGCGTGCCCACCCAAACATGGCGTTGATCACATGTCTGATTTCACAGCACGTAATTAAGACAAACCTGTTTTACATCTTAATGTTAAAATCATTGAAATAAAGAACACTCACTCACTCCTACTTTTGTAGCTTTTGCTGGACTTTAAAGCTTTTGCTATGCTCTGTGTGATACAGTCTCCTTTTCCCTCAAATATCTTTTCTGACTGCAATTCCTTCACTGGATGACCATAGTCTCACCTTTCCTAACATTTAACATTCTTTCCCCATCACCTTTCTCATATCCATACTCACAGATTCAGCACTGAACAAATGAAGCAGTTGACAAGTTCAGAAAAATCTAGTACAACAAAAGAGCAATCTAGCATTCAGAAAGAGTATAAAATACTATTACCCTGCAAACATTAGCCATGGAACAAAATGGACTAAAGGCTTGTTCCGGTTATTTCTCACTAGCACCTCTTAGCTTGTTTCAACATCTGGTTTATCAGTAAGAAACTAATCTAAAAATGTGTCATTCTACATCTGGTTCATTAGCCATGTACACAAGACCATGGTCAGCAGCAATACAAAGAAAGGCCAGAATGGATGCCCATTATCTCAGTACAAGACAAGGATCTTTTCCTCCTTTTACCCAAATATCTCCTGAATTTACGCTGCCTCAATGTGCAGAGAACAGAAATCCCAATCAGGGACCCTAAGAAAACTGCCCAAAGAAACCTCAGAAACAAGTCCCATTGATTTCAATAAAGCTTACTCACAGATAAATGAATATAGGATCACAGCCTCTTCACATCTGTTCACCTTTCTCTAGCAAGTGCAAGCCCCTCCTGTCAAGGAGAACTATGCCACAACCAGAGCCTGGCCTCATGGATCATGTAGCCAGCAGGTGCTCTCCAGAAAGATGCTTTCAGAGCCTAGCAGATCCAGACACTCAGAAAAGACAAGCCACACTATGCACTCACATATTATCTTGCTGGGACAGGACAATTCCCAGCATGACCAGATACAAAAGAGGGCAAGGCTCCTGCAACTTTAACTGCTAACCTTTCACCAGGTGGGGGGATGGTAAATACACAAAGCTGCGCGGAAGAGGCAGGAGAGATCGGCCCTCTTCCGCACGGCCTCTGGCCTCCGCGCTAGCCAAGAACAAGGCACGGATGGCGGAGGGGAGGAGGCCGGAACAACGCGCACCTGGAAGTGCGGGCGCGCGTCATTCCAGCCTCTTCCCTCACCGATCTGGGCCTTGTTCTTGGCCAGTGCAACCACGCTAGCCAAGAACAAGGCCCAGATGGCGGAGGGGAGGAGGTCGGAACAACGTGCACCCGGAAGTGCAGGCACGCGTCATTGCAGCCTCTTCCCCCGTCAATCTGGGCCTTGTTCTTGGCCAGCGCAACCGCGCTAGCCAAGAACAAGGCCCGGATGGTGGAGGGGAGGAGGCCAGAACGATGCGCACCCGGAAGTGCAGGCGCGCATCGTTCTGGCCTCTTCCCCAGCCGATATGGGCCTTGTTCTTGGCCAGCGCAACCGCACTAGCCAAGAAGAAGGCCCGGATGGCATGGGAGAGGCCCAATTTTTCCGGACTTTGGGGGATATTTAAAAATCTCCCCCTCGGACTCAAATTTGGCCCCTTTTTCGGACTTGTCTGGTCACCCTACCTGAGGAACCCAGGATTTCCTGGGACACAGTTTGAATCCACTGCTGTACAGGTACAGACTATGAGGTATAAATCAGTTATCTTACAATAAGATCACATTTAAACACATTTTCTGGAAAGGCAAACGAGCGCAACAGCAGAACAGAAAACCTATAGTCTCCATGGTTTGGGGATATGCCTACCTCTGGCCATGCATCCACCCCAACACATAAAAGATATGTGCTGAGAAACCACAGCCAATCAGGGTTCTTTGTGTGAAGCTTTTACTAATATGAGCTATGTCAAATCTTGTTTTGACACCGTTGCTTACCAATAATTTTTGACACAGACTAGTTTGTTTTGTGCATTTATTTATTCTTTCAATTTATAAATCGCGTCCTCCACCTACCAGACACCAGGAGCAATGTACAATAGAAAAAGTATCATAAAAAATTATCACCACACCAAAAAAAAATTGGTGCAAAAAACAAACAAACCACCATACCATACCATAAAATTTGAGAGAAGCATTAAAATTTAAGAGTAATATGAAACATTACACAGTATCAAAAACCCAATAGAACAGAAGAGCTTTTATGGCCCAACTAAAGCAAAATAAAGAAGGAGTGAATCTCCTTCTACTGGAGCCCTGAAAAGTCAACCAAGGTTGTTGGTGTACTCTGAGGAATACAGACATCATCTCCTACTGCATTGGAATACTGTACTTCTCCCTCTACCCCAAAAGAGCCAGCAGTTAAGCAAGACTTTGGAGAACCATATCAGATTTTTTAAAAATTAAAGCAGGAAACCACCTAGCAAGATGGTTGGACTGTTGGATGGCAAGAGAGAGAAGGAATGCCAAAGTAGTATATGAAGATTACAAAGAAGCAGAATGAAATATCAGAAGATAGATAGAAGATAGATACCCAGTCCTGAACTCACATTTTCAGTCAGGGTGTCTGAGAAGCTGAAGCAAATGGTAGTGGCAAAAGATGTAGTTCAAGCCCGTATTGACAAATTTAAAACAAAAAACTCAGCAGGTACAGATATATCCATCCAAGAGTTTTCAAACTCTAACATGAAAATACTGATTTTCTAACTAAAATATATAAATTTCCCTAAGATTGGCCTTTGTACCAGAGGACTGGTAGGTGGCCACTTTAACTCCAGTTTTTAAAAAGAAATCCAGAAGGGGATCCAGGAAACTACAAGCCGGTTAACTTACTGTTTGTTCTGGGTAAATTTGTGGAAAGCTTTATTAAAGATAAAATTATCAAGCATATAGAAAGACAAGTCTCGCTGCTGAAGAACTGACATGGCTTCTGCAAAGTCAAGTCCTCTCTCACCAACCTTTTAGAGTTCTTTGAGAGTGCCAACAAGCATGGGGAAAGGGGTGATCTGGTAGACTTTGTTTACTTGAATTTCCAAAAGGCATTTGACAGAGTTCATCATTGAAGTCTCCTGAGCAAACTTAGCAGCCATGGGATAAGAGGATCAATAATTGGTTAAAGAACAGAAAGCAGAGAGTAGGAATATATGAACGGTTCTCACAATTGAGGGATATAAACAGTGGGTTCCCCAAGGGGATTTTATAACATGTTCATGAAAGATCTGGAATTAGGGGTGAGCAGTTAGTTGACAAAATTTGACAACAAATTATTTAGGATGGTAAATGAAAAGGGTCAGCAGTGCTGCAAATCAGCCTGGGGAAATGGACATTAAAATGATAAATGTGGTTCACTGTAAGGAACTGTAAAGTGATGCAAATTCGGGCAGGAAGTCCAATCTACATATTTAAGTTAATGGGGTCCGAGCTGGCGGTAACTGACCAGAAGAGGAATCCTGAAGTTATGATGAATGGCTTGACGAAAGCATTAACCCAGTGGGCGATAAAGGCAAAATGCAACTTGTGGGATCATGAAGAAAAGAATCAAAAATAAAATTGTCAATATCATAATGCCCTTATTCAAGTGTATGGCATTACACTTGGAATACTGTGTATAGTTTTGGTCACCGCATCTCAAAAAGCTTATTGTAGATTGGAGAATGTGCAGAAGAAGGCAACAAAAACGAACACCTCAATTATGAAGAAAGGTTAGATGGCTTGGGATTTTTTAGCTTAGAAATAATATGATTGGGGACATGGGAGAGATGTATAAAATTATGTACAATGTGGAGGAAGTAGATAAGGAGACATCTCTCTCTCTCTGTCCCCACCACCTCCTCGTGATACTAGAATATGGGATCATCCAAAGAAGCTGAATGCTGGTAGATTCGGGGAAGACAAAAAGAAGTACTTCTTTATACACAACACATAATTAAATTATGGAATTCATTACCGTAAGATCTAATGGTGGCCACCAACTTTGATGGCTTTAACAGGGGATTAGACAAGCCTATGCATGGCAACTAGTCATAATGGGTATATATTACCGCCAGTATCAGAGGCAATATATCAGTTGCTAATGAACACAAGCTACTATTACACTCACTCATGAACCACTTGTAGGTTTCCCATATCTGGTTTGCCATTGTGCACACAAAATGATGGACTAGGTAGATCTTTGGTCTGATCCAACTTATATTCTATGTTCGTAATTTCCAGATCCTCAAATAGTAACATATCAAAAGAGATGTGCAGTGCAATCCTATAAATGTCTACTCAGAAGTAACACCACTTGAGTTCAATGGAACTTATTCTCAGGGAAGTGTATACAGGATTGCAGCCTTAAGCAATACACTTGGAGTAATTAACCAAAAGTTATGTACACTTATTAAAATTAACTAAATTTAGTAACTAGTGATTAGGTTACTTAGGTAGGCCAGTTGGGTAGCCATAGTTGTGTAACAAACATCAATCCCTGAAATACACATAGCCTAAGGTCAACATGTTACCCAACCAAGGCAGATTAAATGATCAAAATGTTTTGTTTAGAAAAGGAAGACATGCAATGATCAAGCAGTAACTTCACAACCCACATGGTTTCCTTACCAACTGTAGCAATGATTCTCAGTGTGAGACAGATATTAAAAATAATTACCCTGAGGACTAGAAACTCTGTTAACATGGACATTTCAAGTAAGTACATCTCCAAAACTTCATCCCCTTTGTATAACTGGCTAACAGAGTGGTAAGGAACAGAAACAAACCCATGTGACTGGGCTAACTTTTCCATAAGGGTCTGAACTTAGCATAGCTCTGCCCTCAAAAAACAAACACATTACGCTCGTGAGTCCCTGATTGCTCTTTGGTCTCTATAAGTGATACCTAATCGTACAACTTTCTCTGAAATAAAGATTTTGAAATTCTCCACCTTTTGACCTGGCTTCACTCAGCTTAACAAACAGCACATTAGTTTTAGTCCAACTGAAAAATGAACTAGTGCCCTCTGGGTGATATCTGGCCTGCAAAATTATTTTATCTATTTATGTATTGGGTTAGATTAGAGACCAGAGTAGGCAACCTGATGCTATCCAGATGTTTTAGATTACAACTCCTACCAGCCCCAGCCAACAAGACCACTGGTCAGGGATTATGGGAGTTGTAGGCCAAAGCATCTGTCCGTTATACACAGTACTATGTTCAATGCATACTAAGGAAGTCACAAACTTCCCCCTTATAGAATAAAGGTATTGAATCTCTTTCAGCAGTGGGCCGAATTCATTTTCAAATAAGCTCTCAGGGACTGCATTCTAGTGATGGGTGGGGCTAAAGGCAAAAGCAGAGGAGTCAAAATACTACTACTACTACTACTACTACTAATAATAATAATAATAATATAAAAGATAACAATGTAGCAACAGACCTATGCAGGAAATGCCATCAGTTCCAAAAAGCAATAGACCACATAACAGGAGGATGTAAAATTCTGGCAGGAATGGACTATACAGACAGACACAATACCGCTGCAAAAATAATTCACCAACAAATGGCCAACAAATTCAACCTTATCAAATGATCTACACCATACTATACATACTCACCCGAAACAATCTTGGAAAATGCAGATCATAAAATATACTTGCACAGAACAATTCATACCGACAAGACAATACCCTGCAACCAACCAGACATAACGGTCATAGACAAAAAAGAAAAGCACACATACCTCATTGACATAGCAATACCGAATGACAAAAATGTTGTTGAAAAGGAAGAAGAAAAGAGAGAGAAATATACACCACTGGCCATGGAAGTCAAAGAACTACGGCAACAGGAATAGGTCACAATTATTCTGTTAGTCACCTCAGTCACCAGCATCACATTAAAAAATTATACAGAAAACCTTCAGAAACTGGGCCTACCAAAATACATCCACACCAACATCCAGAAAGCAGTCATACTTAAAACATGCTCAATTGTCAGGAAGTCCCTGAATCTGTAAAAGACAGCATGACTTGGCAAAGCTGGTCATGTCCGTCTAGAAAAACCGCCACAAGCGAGAAAGAGATGAAATAATAATAATACCACCAGCATACCTTACTGCCAGTAACTAAGCTTTTCCCCCTTTTAGAAGGGCGGGGTTGGGAGTATGCAAAATCCCAGAAACCACCAAATGGTTGGTGGTCAGGGAAAATAGGTAGGGACAGTGGAAGGGGACATGGCCATCTGAAGAATGCTGGAGGGCCGGATTCAGACCTCAGGACATTGTCTTTAGCCCATAGGCCTGAGGTTCAACACCTCCATTTTAGAGGAACAACCTCTTCCCTGAGCCTGCACACACACATGCACATGTGCACACACTCACACCTAGGTTCTTGAGCCCTTCGGGGCACTGCAATAATCACCCCTTCAATAGGACTGCTTAAGCTGTTTCTTTGAGTTTAGTTCCATTTGAAATGAATCAGAGGAGGAGGAGGAGGAGGAGGAGGAGGAGGAGGAGGAGGAATGATCCTGATCCACCAGAACGAGTGCATGGATGCTCAGCCTCAGAGCTTGGTCATCAAACTCTGGCTAAACAAGTATCTGGTTGTTTGAAACAAAGAAGACAGAAATAAAACATAGGACAAATCAATGATAACACCTAATTGCAAGGCTGTTAATTCTGGTGGACCAGGATCGTTGTTTTTAGTGATTCATTTCAAATGGAACTAAACTCAAAGAAATAGATTAAGCAGTCCTACTGAAGACAACTCTCTGTTATATATTTTGAGGACAACACACTTTAAAAACTTTTGAATATGACTGAAAATGCATCTGGAAAAAGTTCCGGTTTTCTTTAGATTTGTATATATTGAGTATACAAAAATATTTTGAGTTATTTTGGGTGTCATTCAGTTAAAATGTGGTATGGGCCACTTAGGTTATACCATGGACACTAAATATGCACTTCTATATAGCCCCTACGCTCTAATAGCCTCATTGTAAATATTTGCAGTGACATATGCATCCGTAACACCAATATAACACCAATATCACTGCTGCTTGACTCTATCGTAAGCTTAAAGGCTGGCAGCCAAGGCCATAGAAACGGGTTATAAAAAGAACCTGATTCCCTATCATCATCATCATTCATCTACGGTGCCCGTTAAGCATAGTTAATGATGATTGACATCCTGATCCTAAACACATTTGTGAAAATATTAAGGTCCAATTGAAATCTGACATGGCACGAAACAGCACCGTACATTGCATGGAAAATAAAGACTGATTGACACATGCTTGTACATCACTCAGTAGTACATCCATCAACTTCTAGCTGAAGGTATGAACTGCACCATTGAAAAGTACTGTGTGTGAAGTGATGTGAGGAGCTAGGAAAGCTGTGATGTTTACTCTGTGATCTCTGTTCCACACATGCAAATCATCATCTTGCTGAAATCATTGTCCATACACTGCGCATTTCCTGTAAAGGATACGGAACAGATGTAGAATTAAATCAACAGGACTAGCAGTGCAAACCTATACATCCACATCCACTCAGGAAGCCCCGCTGAGTTCAATAGAACCTACTCCCTGGTAAGTGTGTTTAGGATTGCAGGCTTCCATGAAATTTGTTCAGGATCAAAAAATAAAGAAAGCTGTCAGAAAAATAGGGAAAAAAACACGGAATCCTTTCAGTGCAGTGTAGTGTAAAGCCAGCATCAGAACCACACGGCAGCTTTCAGCATTACTAATTCTATTGTAGAATGCAATTAACAAATATCGTGTAAAGCTGATTCTGATGGTCCACAAAAAAGGAGCTAGTCTTAGAGAAGCAATCTCCCTCCTGCTCTTCCCAGCTCTCACTCAAACAGATTCCTACCTCTCTTCCCCTGTTGCTGTGAGTCATGATTTAGAGCAGGGGTCAGAAATCCTTTTTGACTTGAGGGCCAAATTGGCTCCAGGCACCCATGTCAGGACTACTAGCATGCAGTCCCCAATCTCCTTTTCCAGACCCCGTTCTCATACAAATTCACACATACACACAACCATACAAAAATACACACATACACACAACTATCTGCACATACCCATTCATATACACCACACACATATACACAACACCATTTCCTGAATGGGAAATGAGGGAAGCAAACTGGATCATGGGCTCAAGCCAGCAGTTCTGTCAGGAGTTGCTCTACTGCTCCCTGTGAGGGGGCAGGGGCTTCAGGAAGGGGAAGAGGGCCTCACTGGAGGCTATCGTGGGCTGTGTAGGGAAGCCTATTGGTAGGCTGACCATATGAAAAGGAGGACAGGGCTCCTGTAACTTTAACAGTTGTAGAGAAAGGGGAATTTCAGCCAGAGTCATTTGTATGCAATTAGTTCCTGGTGAAGTTCCCTCTTCATCACAACAGTTAAAGTTGCAGGCACTATACTAGAGTGACCATATACAAAAGAAGGCAGGGCCGCTGCAACTTTAACTGTTGTGATAAAGAGGGAATTTCACCAGGAACTAATTGCATACAAATGACACTGGCTGAAATTCCCTTTTCTCTACAACTGTTAAAGTTACAGGAGCCCTGTCCTCCTTTTCATATGGTCAGCCTACCTATTGGGCCAAATTCAGCCAGTAGACCTTTGGTTCCCTACACCTAGTTTAGAGTTACTTGTGAACCAAGAGTAATGATAATTTCTGTAACTATGGTTCCATCAACATATGGTGTCATGTGGTTTCACAGCCCATGGTTACAAGGGGACCTAGTCACCACTTACCAATATGGTGCCTGCATAGCGCTAAACCATGGTTAACACTGTCAAAGAAAGGCAGGGAAGAATTCACCCCAGCAAAAGGCAGAGGAAAGAAGCACACAGCCCAGAGATAGGTATGATTTGACAACTATATATAGTATACAGCAAGGGTGGGCAACTAGAGGCCTCCAGATGTTTGGGCCTACAATTCTCATGAGTCATAGTCAGCATAGTGAATGATGAAGGGTAATGGAAATTGTAGGCCCAAACATCTGGAAGGCCACCAGTTGCCCACCCCTGGTTCACAGGAAGCAGACATTATAGGTCTGATAAGCTGTTGAGCACCAAAACCACCAGCTCAATAAACTTTAAAGAAGGCATCAAAAGGCAAGTCTAACCTTAACTCCAAATTGTGGACCAAAATCCCCAAGACCATACGAAATATGTTGAGCTCTGTCATTTACAGATATGCTATGAGTATGCTGGCCATATGAAAAGGAAGGCAGGACTCCTGTATCTTTAATGGTTGTATAGAAAAGGGAATTTCAGCAGGTGTCATTTGTATGCATGCAGCACCTGGTGAAATTTCCTCTTCACCCCAACAGCTAAAGCTGCAGGAGCCCTGCCCTCTTTTGTATCTGATCAAGAGGGCAGCGTTCCTGCAGCTTAAACTGTTGTGATGAAGAGAAAATTTCACCAGGTGCACATGCATACAAAGGACACCTGCTGAAATTCCCTTTTCTATACAACTGTTAAAGATACAGGAGCCCTGTCTTCCTTTTCATATGGTCAGCCTAGCTATGAGCCTTGCACTGTTTGCCATTGAGAAGTGTTTACTCTTTTTCTTTCTTTCCATCTGAACGATGAAAAACTGTTCACAGCGATAGCTAGTAAATTATGTGCCATCAAGGACAGGACAAAGGATGGCAGGGTCAATTTCCAGCTGCTCCAGCTTGGTGAGAAATATTTGGGATGTGAGAAGTTGACAGATTTCTCAAATGTTGAGGTCTGTGTTACTGTCCTTGAAACAATAGTGTCTTAAGGCGCCTTAACAGACAAAAACATTTATGATAGCCTATGCTTTCGGGGACTCTAATCAATAAAGGTTTAGGCTATCAGAAATTTGTTAGAGCTGGATCCAGACATGCCCCTCTGAGAATGGAAAGACTCCTCCTTTTTGCAGAAGGGATTCTGATCCAGTGGAGGACCCCTGACTCCCCATTCTCCCTGCAGCCCTCAGAGCCATTTTCCCTGCTGTTCCAGAGGGCACCGACCCTCCAAAGGGCACAGGGGTCTACGGGGAGAGGAGGAATTGACAAAAATCCAGCAGAACATCCATGAGCAGAACTCCACTCATGTGAACCTGAAGTTTTTAAGGTACCATAAGACTCACTGTTGTTTTTGCTGCAACAGATGAACATGGCTTCCCCTCTGGGAACTGTCCTTGAAACACTGCATTTTAGCTGCAGAGAGAAATTTGGAGTGACAAACAAACATGTTTTTCAATAAATGGTGAAGGATGGGAGTGGGAAAAAGAATCCACACTTTTCTGACATTTCTCAAAATGCCATATATTTAAACAGTAAAGAGAAAGAATTAATACGATTAACATGAATTCTGAAACCGAAGAACAGAAAATATATTCTCTTTCCTTCCCAATTTAAGGAAAGAACACATTTCTAAGGGACAGTGATGTTTAGTAAATTCTTTCGTTTTATCTTTGTGTCTAAACTATGCTTTAAAATAAGTCCAAATATATGGATACATAGGCTGACCATATGAAAAGGAGGACAGGGCTCCTGTAACTTTAACAGTTGTAGAGAAAGGGGAATTTCAGCCAGAGTCATTTGTATGCAATTAGTTCCTGGTGAAGTTCCCTCTTCATCACAACAGTTAAAGTTGCAGAGCCCTGCCTTCTTTTGTATATGGTCACTCTAGTATAGTGCCTGCAACTTTAACAGTTGTGATGAAGAGGGAATTTCACCAGGAACTAATTGCATACAAATGACACTGGCTGAAATTCCCTTTTCTCTACAACTGTTAAAGTTACAGGAGCCCTGTCCTCCTTTTCATATGGTCAGCCTATGGATACATGAATACCAATGGGTAGGGCAATTGTATGAAATCTTCCCCCTATGTGTATATAGAGGAAAACACAATTAATAATTAAAAAAAATACAACTAGGGCTAGATCTACACTATTGCTTCATAGCTGTATTGAAGTGCACTGCTAACTGTTGGGGCACAATCCACATACCACTTTCATAGTGTTATTTCCTGCATTTTATTCCACATTCGTAATGATTTGACACAAGGGATAGATCTGACCTACTTCTTACGATCCTTATGTTGTTGGGTATTTTATGTTTTTTTAACCCATACCGTTGACGTTAATTGAACATATGAGGCTCCAAGTGGATTCAATCCACCCAGGGTACCTCTAGACGAGAGGTTTTCCCCGCGGTGGCTTCGAAATGGCATCAGGTGATTCACAAGACGCAGCCGCCACTCCGAAGCTATCCAGGGTCAAAACCCCTAAACTCCACAGTAAAAAGGTTGGGCACTTACCCTGATGGGGTTTTTTTCCTGCGGAGCCTGCACAGCCAATAGCGACAGCTGATTGGCCGCCAACGGCTGAAGGAGGACCGATTTGGGCACTGTGCATCCCTCTCTTCCTCCCACTCCAGCAGCCCCGTTCCTTCCTCCCTGTCTTTTATACAAACGGGGGAAGGAACGGAGCAGCCGGAGGGGGAGGAAGAGAGGGATGCATGGCGCCCAAACCAGCTCACCTCCCTCCGACCTCCCTCTGGCTGCCCCATTTCTCTCGAGTGCGGAGTTGCCGCAGCCACCGCACCGAGTACCGGGGAGGGGAGAGGAACGAGGCAGCCAGAGGGATGTGAGCCGGTTCGCGTCCCTGCCTTCCTCCCCCTCTGGCAGCCCCGTTCCTCTTCCCTCCCCGGTGCTTGGCACGGCAGCAGCGGCAATTCCGCACTTGCACTCCTTCTCGTGCAGATGCCGGGAAGGAGGGCGAGGGCCTGAGGCATCCCGGCGCCAAGTTGCGGCCGTCAAGACGGGCCCCCAATCTGACAGTTTCCCCACTACAATTTCAGTTTTTCAATCACAACTTGGTAGATATCATAAGATGCTGAATCAGACCTATCTAGTCCAGCATTCTGTTCCTACAGCTCCAGCCAGATGCCTGTAGAAAGCCCAAAAGAAGGACATGAGTGCAGTATCACTCTCCACCTCATGTTCCCCACCACATGGCCTTCAGAGGCAGGCTACCTCTGTGACCAGAGCTAAAATATAGCCATCATAACCAGTAGGCACCGATAGCTTTATCCTCCATGAATTTGCCTAACCCCCCTTTAAAGCTAAGTTGGCAGCCTCCATCACATCTTAAGGCTGCAAATTCCAGAGTTTAGCTATGTGCTGTGTCAGAATCTGATTGTCTGTCCTCAATCTCCCACCATTCAGCATCATGGGATGACCCTGGGTCATCCAATGTATTATGAATTATAATTTAAAGTACTAATGGGATTTTTTAAAAAAAATTTAAAGTATTATTATATTATTATGCTTGTACCTTGTATGCTGCCATGGCTGGGCTTGTTCCAGAAAGGTGCCTGATATTAAATAAATGCATAGATTTTGTATTTTATGTGGTGTTGGCCATTACACACACACACAAACACACACACACACAATCTAAAACCTTCACTTGTTCCTGGTTATATTTATATGGAGATGGGGGAGCAATTCAATCTCCAAGCAACTCTCTGTCAATTTAAAGCCAAATTACACTTGCTTGGGGCTAATATAATAATGCACATGCATGCAGCAAATCAGCATACATTCACCAACATGACAAGCTGAAAGAGAATTCCCAGGAAACGGATGAGTTGTTTCCAAACGCTCAAGCAGGCAATTCTAGTCTAAGGCAACTAATAATGTTAATATTTTTATTGTGCAAAAATTACAGTCATGGCAAAACCTTACCACCACTTGTCATATGCGTGCCGGCATGCATATGGCATTCATTTCATTTAATGAGATTAGCATCCCAACCCTGAATACATTAAATGGACATCAGCCCTATTACTGACTTTATGTAAGTGTACTAAGGTCACAATCCTATGCATGATTAGGCAGAGGGGGGTTCCTACAATTCTTGGCATGCCCCAGCCAGCATGGCTAGCTAGAGTAGGGTAGGGTGACCAGATAAAATCCAGGTCAGGGCTCATGTAACTTTAACAGTTGTAGAGAAAAGGGAATTTCAGCCAGTGTCATTTGTATGCAATTAGTTCCTGGTGAAATTCCCTCTTCATCACAACAGTTAAAGGTGCAGGGGCCCTGCCTTCTTTTGTATATGGTCACTCTAGTATAATGCCTGCACCTTTAACTGTTGTGATGAAGAGGGAATTTCACCAGGAACTAATTGCATACAAATGACACTGGCTGAAATTCCTTTTTCTCTACAACTGTTAAAGTTACATGAGCCCTGACCCGGATTTTATCTGGTCACCCTAAGATAGAGGGATGCTGGGAGTTGTAGGACCCTTTTTCAGTCTAAACATGCATAGGATTATGCCCTTTATATGTGCCACCTAAAGCACAAGCCTGCCAGCTGAGTAGATTGCGAACTGGCAACTATTTACTTCAACAAAATATTCTCCTCAAGAAGTGGTTTTCCCATTATTATTGTTTTTAATGAAGGGATCAAATCTCTCTTTGTTTCTTTGGGAGGAATGGCTTCTTCTACTGTAATGAATGGGGAACCCCACATGTGGAACGCTGCACTTCGTCTAGTGTGGCTCACACCTCAGAGGCTCTGCTCGCGCTCTCGCCGACGCTGCCGCCCTTTCATTCCGGCCGGTCGGTCCCAGGGAGGGAGGAGGGAGGGTTGTAAACAAAAGCTAGCAATTGGAAATCCCTCTCCCAATCGCTGGCTTTTGTTTACAACCCTCCCCCCCTCCTCCCTCCCCGGGACCGGCCTGGATGAAAGGGCGGCAGCCGCGACGGTGGCATGGGCATGGGCAGAGCCTCTGAGGCTTGAGCCACACTAGGCGGGGTGAAGCACTCCGAAGCAGCTTGTGGCGCAGGGAGGCATCGAGGATGACGTGTAGATCCTGCCAGTCTTCATGGGGCTATTTGGAATTCTCCCCACCACCACCCGCCCACCCTTAGGGATCTTTTTCCCATAAGATTTTAGAACACCTGCAAAACGTTTTGTTTCCGAGGACTTGCTGATACGCAACAGCACTCATGCCTGAACATGGGAAAGACAGATCAGGGCAGGATCTACACGTCGTTCTCGATGCGCCCTCCCTGCACCACAAGCCGCTTCGGAGCGCTTCACCCCGCCTAGTGTGGCTCAAGCCTCAGAGGCTCTGCCCGCGCCCGCAGGCCGCCGCCCTTTCATCCCGGCCGGTCCTGGGGAGGGGGGAGGGTTGTAAACAAAAGCCAGCGATTGGGAGAGGGATTTCCAATTGCTAGTTTTTGTTTACAACCCTCCCTCCTCCCTCCCTGGGACCAGCCGGGATGAAAGGGCAGCGGTGGCGGCGAGAGTGCGAGCAGAGCCTCCGAGGCTTGAGACACACTAGACAAAGTGCAGCGCTCCAAAGCGGCTTGTGGTGCAGGGAGGGTGTATCGAGGACAATGTGTAGATCCGGCCCAGATCTTCCATCTCCTTTAATCTCTTTTGATTTCTTATCAAAGCACTTTGTGGTGAAGGCATGGATTCCGGGCTGCAGCATTGTGGGAGAGGGTGGTTTTACTTTTCTTCCCCATGCTATTTTTCCAATCAAAATTGACGCCTCCAAAGCACTATTCACCCCATTAGGGAAAACATACTGGCGTATGCCTGATTTTCCCTAATGGGACACATAGTAGCTTAGGAAATGGGGAAAAACTGGAGAAACAGAGAATACCTGTCAAGTCTGGCATGGCTGCAACCACTAACAGCTTTCCATAGTTTAAAACAGGATTGAGGAACCTCCATCCTGTGGGCCAAGTGTAGACCTCCGGACTTCTCAATTGAAGCCTCCTGACTGGACTCGCCCCAGACCACCACCACCCCCATTTTCCCAGGCCTTGCCCCCTTGCCATCTCTGTTCCAAGTTATAGATATTATTCATCTCGTCCTACTGGGTCACCTAACTACAAAGCTGATGGGCAGAACGTAGGAAAGGAGAATGCCTGGATGCAAATGTCCTTTTTCCCCATTGAATAATACTGAACAACTATAAGAATTGCATGTGTAACTCTGCCCATTCTTGGCTCTGGCCATTCACACTTTTGGTTTGGATCATGCCCATTGCCAGAATATGGGCCTTGACATATTTCAACTGAAGTAATGTAGACTTCAACAAGAAAAAGGTTCCCAGATCCTTTAAGGTTAAGAGAAGCAAGGAGCCACCCAGTTTGCATTTGCCAAAGTGCACATTTTACTTACCCCAGACAAGTACTGTAACAAATCAAAAATGAGAGAGAGAGAGAGAGAGATGATAGATAGAGATAGATAATAATACTTGACAACAACTGGGAGTTTAAATCATTTTGCATCAGATGGGCTGAAAATAGCATATTTTTAAGACATTTGCCCTTTAGAGCATAATATTAAGGGATTGCCACTCAATAAACAGAGGGCTCTGAGATGGCCATGCTGGCTGGGCATGATGGGAATTGTAGTCCAATCTGGAGGGTACCAAGTTGGGGAAGGCTGGATTAGGTTGATGTGAATTTCCTAGCTGTCAAAAAAACAGAACTAAAAAAGCAATCAGTCCTAGAGGGAAGGGGTAACACAGTGGGAAAGGTTGTGAATAGCATGGAATAAATAAAAAAAGAGGAAGAGAACACAGCAAGAGTATACTTCTTTTCTCTCTTAAATAGATTTCAAGACATAATAGAGACACTAAAAATATATTGACATGACGATGACCTCTGTATATTAAGCACTTCAATCATTAAAGGAAAAAAAATCTCAGTTGCTTATTCTCCACGGCCTGAATCTTCTGGGTACAATTCAGGGTACAAATTTTCATCCAGGAAAAGCAGCACAACGTTTGAATCTCACATGCCTAAGAAGCTGCCTTCTCTCTTACATCCTGGCAGCAGCTCAAAAATTGGCTGAGAGTGCTCTCTTGGTGATGCGATCCACATACAAAAGTGCAAGCAAGGAGGAAGCTTAGAGAGTCATTCGCAACAGCTACTTGTGTTTTTATTTTCAAATATGCCCTTGACCATGTTGAGTTTTTAGGCCAAGACAGGATATTTTATTTATTTATTTATTTATTTATTTATTTATTTATGAAAGTTGTCTACCACTCCATATCTGAAACACATTCTGGAAAGGTGAACATAAGAATGAAAACAGTAAAAGGTACAAAACGTAAAACACCATTATTATACTAAAAAAAAGAAGAAAAAAGAATGCCAATAAAAACCTTGGCTGTCGGTCAAGGAATGCTTCCTAGAATAAGACTGTTTTCAGGAGGTGCCAGAAACAACACAGTGTTGCTGGCTTCCTGACCTCCAGGGGTAGGGACTTCTAAAGAAAAGGGGCCACTACACTAAAGGCTCTTCTCCTGGTGGACTCCAATCGGGACATAGGTCCGTGTGGAACCCCCAGGAGCATGCCCTCTGACAACCTCAGTGACGGGGCAAGTTGGTAAGGGAGAAGGCGTTCTCTCGGGTATTCTGGTCCCAAGTTGGTTAGGGCTTTGTACACTAGTGCTAAAACCTTAAACCTGGCTCGGTAGCAAATAGGCATCAGGCGTAGTTCCTTCAACAAAGAAGTTACATGCTGAAAAAAGGCAGCTCCTGACAGCAGCCTGCACTAGCTCCAGCTTCTGGAGCAGTCTTAAGGGCAGCCCCACATAGAGCACATTGCATATGCATTCACTCTCTCTTTCTCACACCCACACACCAGGTTCAGATGATGATCTAAATTAGTGATTCCCAAAGTAGGAGGTACCGCCCCCTTGGGGGCGGTGGGATTGCATAGGGGGGCTCTAAGAGGCAAGGGGGCGGTAGGGGGGCGCTCAAGGTGGTCTTTTCTGAGCGTGTTGTTTACTTATTTACGACTTACCAGCGAAATACCTTCCTTGCTTCAAGTTTCTTCCTTCCCAAGGCCACATTGCGCATATTCCCTCCATTCCTGAGGCCACGTCATGCGTCTTCACCCTCCCTTCCTGAGGCCATGTAGCACGTTCCCCCTCCCTTCTCGAGGCCATGCCACCAGAGCTATTCAGACTAGTATATCACATTTTGAGAAACTGTTGTGCTGTGTTCTTGTTTCTTTGTCTTTTTCTTAAGTTTTTGCTGGTAAGTCCCAAACAAAATAGTATTGAGTGTGGTATTTATTTTCCTGTGTTCTCAATTAATGAACCTGTTAATTATGAATTGAGATTTGAAGCTATAAAGGCATTATTTTTGTTGCAGCCTACCCAATATTAAAAGTTCTAATAGAGGTTATATGGGGATATAAAAGATTTAAAATTATTTTAGAACCAATGCCTAATCTAGAGCCCAGATTTTTATGTAGTATTAACCTACAAAATGTCTACATAAATATGTAGCAAACTTTAAATATATAATAAGAGAAAATATGTAACACTGAATAAACCTTTTTTGGTGATTTTAATTAAGCATACACACTTATTTTGACATCATTCCAATAATATTTAATGATTTAAAAAAATTAAGAATAGAAATGGCAGAAGCAGAAAAATTAAAAAAAGAAATGTAGACAATATACTTTGGAATGTCTTAAGTATGGATTTATACCTGCACCAACAAACCAGCAGCTGCCAACGTGAAAAGGTATTTTCTAATGAGGCAATGAAGCCTTCCAGGCTGATTGAACATTTAAAGAAGGCACATCCTGACATGGCAGATAAGAACTTAACTTTTTTTCAATCACTTCGTGACAAATTTCAAAAGCGGCCAATGCTGTTAAACATGATTCACAATGCTTCACAACAACAAACTGATGGCTTGCGTGCATCATACAACATTTCATTGTTGATTGCTAAGTCTGGAAAGCCACATACAATTGGTGAAGAACTCATCCTACCAGCAGTTAGTGAGTACTATTTTGCATAAGTCACCACATAATGTAATTAAGATGATTCCTCTCAGCAACAATTCAGTGCAAAGACGCATAGATGAAACGGCTGAGAATGTGGAAGATACAGAATAGTGATGTACTCTACCTAGTTACTAAATGTGGTATCTAATATTCTTGCTAAATGACTATCAGACTTTGAAAATATGATATCACTGGATCAAGTTCATCAATTATGTTTAATTAAATAAACTAAAAAAATGTAATTGGATTTTGAATAAATATTCAATTAATTGTTACTGCTTTGAATTGTATTGCTATTATCTTCCTTAGTGGGTCGTTGAAAACCACTATTCTGAATAATGATTTTTATAGTGTAGAGTAGGAGGCAATGGGCAGAAGTTTGTGGAGCCAAGGGGGAGGTGATCCTAAAAAGTTTGGGAACCACTGATTTAAATGAACAACGGTTTAGATTAGGGATGGGAACCTGTGACCCTCCAGATGTTGCTGAATTTCTATTCCTATCAGCCCCAGCCAGCATGGCCAACATCAGGGAGATGGGAGTTGTAGTCCAGCAACTTCTGGAAGGCTCCAGGTTCCCCACCTCCAGTTTAGATGATTGGGAGCAACTCACAGGCTTGAATGCTCCCCTCCTCCTTCGTATGTGAAAGGAGAAAAGCGAAAGCTTCCACTTTCAGTTTCGGCTAAAGCTGTTTTCCATTAGGTATGAACTCAGGGAATTCTGTTTTATTGTAACTTGAGTTAGAATAAGTTCCAGTTCCCCAAGGCCATATATAACAAGGAAAAGCCGATTTAGTACTCAAAACTGAGAGAATGCACAAGGGGAGGAAAGGGGAGCAGGGGGAGCACACAAGCCAAAGCCATGCAACAACCCATACCCAATCATCTAAGCCACAGCGTAGATGATCATCTAGACTATGCCGACCCCCAATCTATATTCAGGCTAAGATGAAACTACTATGCAATTTGGGCAGGAATTATTGTCACACATCTCCTTTTCAATTATTTTTCAACCCTTCTTGAAAAAAAGTATTCATTGCCTTTCCTCTCCCACTTGACTTCACCTGCTTTCAGTCACATCATGACTAGACATGGCTGGAAGCTTTTTAGGCCTCTCCTCTCCACCCCCCACCCTCTATGTTATCCAAGCCAGTCAGTCACCAGGCAGACAAATTCTGACAGGCACCCCTGGTCTTTGGAATGGAATGGACACATCCCATTCCCCCTCTATCACCTACAGTCTATCTAGGGTGACCATACAGAAAGGAGGGCAGGGCTCCTGTATCCTTAACAGTTGAATAGAAAAGGGAATTTCAGCCGGTGTCATTTGTTTGCATGCAGCCCTGTCCTCTTTTGTATGTGGTCACTCTAGTATAGCTCCTGCAGCTTTAACTGTTGTGATGAAGAGGGAATTTTACCAGGTGCTGCATGCATACAAAGAACACCTGCTGAAATGCCCTTTTCAATACAACTGTTAAAGATACAGGAGCCCTGTCCTCCTTTCCGTATGGTCACCCTAACCTACGCAGTACACCACTGCAGCTAGCCAATCCTGTTGCAATTTGCCTCTCAGGCTCCTCCCCCACCATAGCTAATTGGCTGGTTGTTCCTATGTTCTCCTCTTTCCCCCGCTCCATCACCTTATAGCTGACGAGACCTGAAACCTCCTCTGACAGCCTAGCTGGCTCACCGTTAAACAAATAAGGCAAAGCAAAGAAGTTCCTGCTGAGAGTGAGCAGTTAGTGCAAAGAGAGAGAGAGAGAGAGAGAGAACTAGGGAGAGAGGTAGTGACCTGAACCTGAGGTGACTGGAAGCTCCCAGTGACCCTCAAACCTTGCAGTGAAGACCACTGTCCTACTGCAGGCCTTTAATTCCCCTATGTAAATGAAGGGGTGTTGTTTACTTTGGTGAAAAGTGCAGTATGTGGGAACATTGTAGACTGGAAGCAAAACCTGCCAACCACCCCCACCTCCATTATATTCTATGAAGGTGTGCTATACAGAATTTCAACTCACACTCACAGCCAGCTGCTCATGACAGACATTTGACTAGCATTTTCTAACAACCTTAGAAAACATTGTTGCAGGCGGAAAAGTTATATCCATTTGTCTGTTATAGAACTGAGGCTGGTGAGAGGGTACGTGGGGTGGTCATGGGTCAGTTTAGGGGAAGAAATGCTATTCTCCCTCCCCTCCTCCCCCATGCCCATCATATCTCACAGGCCTTTAGCTGGTAAGTAAATAATACTCAGCTGGCACTGAAAGGGAATACAATGAGAGAACACACACCAAATTAGGTAATCCATTGTGTTTTCCAAGTTCCTTTGAGCTGCTGATCATATTAATGATGGAAATTCTTCCAAAGCAATCTCATTGTCCTAATCCCCTTCACCGAGAAATTTGTTTAATATATACTTGGAATAAAGAATGTAACTTCCAACTTGTAACATGACATTTGAAAGGATTAATAAGGGAAGAAAATATATTTTAATGGCAATTTTTAAATGATATTGCCAAATGGAAGTGTGTTATTAATAATTAACTTAACCACAAATCGCCTTAAAAATTCATATCTTGTATCTTGGGAAATAGCCCGCCAACCTACGTGTTTTGGATGTAACAATTTAGTCCTGTGACATGACTAATTAAGAAGTAGGTCTTTTCCCATATGTCTCCCTTATTTCCTACTGCCTACTCTCTTTGGATACAAGATAACAATATTGGGGCAAGCATCACTATGGCTGGAAAAACCTGTCGGTACACAAGACATTAAAGGGTCAAACTCAGCTACAGAATAAACAACTATGGAATAAACTGGACAGTTCAGTTACATGGAACACAGTTGAAAGGACTTGGGCATCTTTGGCTAAGGCAGTGTTTCACAACTGTGGAGAACTCAGAAGCTCAGTTCGGATGACACAATAAACAACTGGTGTGGGGGAAACAGTCGTCAGTTGTTTTGACTATTGTGTCATCCGAATGCTGCCATAGTCAACTGAGCGCTGATCCTAATCCACACCACAGTTGATTATTTATTACCATGTTGTGTGGGGAGTACCCCCTAGATGAACAACTGTAAAGTTGATTATTACCCCACCATTGACTATCGTGTCGTCCGAATTAAGCCAGAATCTCCTTTCAAACTTGCACTTCTACTCCCTAGCACCAATCATCTGTTCCACAGGAGAATGTGCAAAAAGCTGTTAACACAGTTCATGTGGATACAGATTAATGTCAAAAGAAGAACCATGCTAGATCAGACTAAATATCTATCTAGTCCAGCATTCTGTTCACACAGTGGCCACCTCTGGGAAGCCCACAAGCTGGACATGAGCGCAATAGCACCCTCCTGCTGTTGTTCCCCAGCAACTGGTATACAGAGACATAGGCTCAATTCGGACGACACGATAGTCAATGGTGGGGTAATAATCAACTTTACAGTTGTTCAACTAGGGGGTACTCCCCACACAACATGGTAATAAATAATCAACTGTGGTGTGGATTAGGATCAGTGCTGAGTTGACTATGGCAGCATTCGGATGACACAATAGTCAAAACAACTGACGATTGTTTCCCCCACACCAGTTGTTTATTGTGTCGTCCGAATTGAGCCATACAGTTTCCCATACTGGGGGCAATACATAGCTATCATGATTGCATGAACTTGATGCTGCCTTTAAACATCTGTGGACAGGAGCAACCACAAGATTCGACTTGGACCCCAATGATCCGATTCTGCTTGGACTGATTTGGAAACCATTTTATTTTACCCAGTATCTAACATGAGTTGAGATTTGAAAATCTGAAGCTTTGTGCCTCCTATTAATTTTCAATGGAATTCAAATAACAAGTATAACTTTTTTTCTGCTTGTCAGAAGTGGATGAACTTTGCAGCACAGTGGTCCCTTAAGGGGGATTACACCTGCCAAGTTTCAGGAAAATAGGTACAGCGATCTTTGTGCTGCTCACCTTTATATTTTGATATTTTTAAGAAGGGAACTGCCAGTAACTTTTTTATTCCATGGCAGAATTAGATGAAATTTGCAGGAATACTTGCCCCATTGGAGGGAATTGAATCTGACATGTTTCAGATGAATAGATGCAGGGATTTTGTGCAAGAGTAGCCTTTACATTTGGGTGGTATCCAAATAAGGATGTGCTTGTGTTCCCCCCCACCACCCCCCATGTGCCATTCTTCTGAATATGACAGGCAGCACAGAGGTGGGCCTAAATAAGAAGACAGAAAGTTTCAAAAAGATAAGTGCAGTGGTTTGTGAGGAAAGAGAATCCTCAAATTTCGAGAGGGTAAGTGACTCGTTTCCCTTTCTCTCCCCCTGTGTTTTTTGGGACAATTTCTATGAAAATGGCACATATCACATAGGTATCCCCAGGGAAAAAAACCCTATAAAGTTTGAGAACCAGGGAGTTACGATGACTGGAAAAACAGTTCATGTCTTTTTCACAACGAAGCCTGCTGGCGTTGGAAGTATGGCCATCTCATGGTCACACCCTTGCCTTCCCACAAAACTTGGTGAGTGGAGAGAACTCTTGATAAAACATTCCCTATGATTAGAAGGTGGACCTGTCAGTCACTCAACCATCACCTCCCCCCGCATCAGCATTTAGAGCAGGGATAAGCAACGTGGTGCCCATAGGCACCAATGGGACAACAAACACCTTTATTGGCACCTGCCAAGGTACCCTACCCCTTCTATTTTTAAAAAATTATGAATGCATTTTCTTACCAGGAGCTGGGATTGCTGTGAAATTGGGGGTTTTTTAAATGCTGAAAACTTTGGGTTCAATGGAATTGTTTAGTGTGTTGGGGTCCAGACCCCACCTCTACTTTGTACACATCCTATAAGATTGGTTTCTTGCCCTTTGCCAGCCATTTTGTGGTGGTGCCCAGGACAGTTTTCTCAAATTGCCAAATATGCCCACAGGGCAAAAAGATTGCCTGTCCCTGGCTTAAACACAGGAAAGCAAAAGATGTATTTTGAAAACACACTCTCTGGCTTTCTGAAACCCAAAATGCAAGCAAAGCCTTGTGAAAGGATCCAGCTTCAGTTTTGGTTGCTTCGGAGGGAAGCCCATTTTGCCTCGGAAAACACCAGAAACAGTTCAAAGGGGCCTGATTCAGATCAGGCTTCAGCCAAATCCAATGCACACCCCTAGTAATAATCCCACACTAGTATTCAAAGAGGAATAGAACAGAGGATCTCTCTGCCCTACTCCTAAAGCAAAACATGAACCACTCTTTCTGAACGTCCTGCTTTCCAAATCAAATTGGGATAATGTAGTCACCCACTCAGTGAAGATCCACTACAGCGAACTTTGGATACATTCTGTTGAAGTAGCAAGGAACCACCAGCTCAAAGCTCTTCCTTCCAGGACGTTACACATAAACATAGATCCTCATGCCCGCGTAAAGGAATAAGAGGGGGTTTTATTCTTATTTCACAAAGAAAATGAAGCCAAGCTAACAAAGTAAAATAAACGAGATACATCCACACTGTATATCATTGGTACTTCACTTGCATGGACCCCACTGAGTTCAACAGAATTGCCTATGGAGAAAATTATGATCCCTGACTGATCAAATATATATTTATGCAAATGGAAATGCACATTTCCCTATCTTGACTTGCTGAAGTGTTCCCATAAGGGCCCATACATATCAGGAAAAGTATGCTTTGTATATGCAAAGTCTTTAATTTATTTGCTGACACTGTCAAAAGGGTGTCCACCACCTAGTAGCAGGCACCATACATGCCTGCTAGTAACACCATTTCATGCATCTGGTGAAGTAGGCTGCAGTCTAAAACCTACTTATGAAAATAATGATACACTCGATGGTGATTTGGGGCCAATGCTTCCTCTTTTCTTTACATGTACATCTAAAACTCAGAGAAGTGACTTAAAATGCGATTGTAAGCACGTTTACTCAAAGGTAAACTCCCTTGGAGTTCAGTGGCTCATTTCCAAGTAAGTTGTACATTGGGTTGCAGCCTTAAGCATCTTTTGCTTAAGTTAACAAGTGTCAGCAGGAAACATTTTTATGGTCAAATACGCTTTCTTCTTTGTGTCATCATGTAACATCAGCAAAAATTAATTTGCTAAATCAAAAGACTATTACATAGTTTAAAACAACGGCAGGCGAAAGCTGATCTTTCCTACTGAGTGTATGTTTGTGTTTCTTTTTCCAGGTGTGTGTGTGTGTGTGTGTGTGCAAGTGTATTTATGAATGTGTATATGGAAAATTATTTTACATCTGAAACAAGCAAAACATGTTATCAAACATGGTTTATTTTAAGATTGGCAAAGCTGGGAGAAAACTGTGCCAACCCAGCTTCAATGACGTTATGATTAGGGAAGAAGTTGGCTCCACGGTTTTAAATCACTGTGAAGCCTCGCAGGGCTGCAAGTTTCATCAATTTCTAACGAAAAGGATTCCTAGCAGAGCTCTATTGATGGAAACTCTTTCTGCATTTTATTTTTCATTCGCAATTTCCTCAGAGAGTATGTTGGCATAATTGCAAATTCTGAAATATTATTTTTCATTTTATTGCCTTAATATAGACTCCTGGGGGGTGGGGAGGAAGGGGAGCAGCAGACTGAGTACAAGGAAAATTTTATGCAGTGTCTTGCATTTGTAAGTATGCATGCCTGAGCATGTGTACTGTATTCGTGTCTATATATAATCCGGCCCTAACGGTCTCACACTCCCTTCCTGTTCATCTGTTCAATATGGTCAGGGATTATTAAATGATGCTAATGCCTTTGTCAGCTGACATTACAACTTGTACACTGAGCTGTTCAAAAGCAGATGTTTCGTTGCTTTTTCTGCTGGTATCTTTCCCTTGAACTCCAGTGCAGCACAGCCTACTCAAAGATATTTGTTTTCTATATGTTTGCAGGAGACCACATAAAAGTAACAGGTTTGTAAGATTTCACTTGCACACCACATCAAGTGTCGTGGCATCCCCTAAATGACCTAAAGCAGAAATACAAAACGACGCCTGCTCCATTTTAAAATGCACTCTACTGTCAGAAATGCCCAAGCTTTGTCATTTTCACAGGCTGAAAGATTAGCATGTGGCTATTATCAGCAATTGGGCTCCTCCAGAACGCTGCGCACTGAGCAGTGACTAACACATGCTTTGAACCTATATATATATATATATATATAATGAGACAATCACATCAGGGTTTTGTTTCGAAAGGATAATAAAATGTCACCATTACACATACACACACATACACACACGCACGCGCGCAAGATTACCAGTGGCATGGGGCTTTAAAAATAAATAAAGCTGAGGATCCTCTCAAGGAGCAATCTTTAGAAAATGGCTCTTTTGAGGCGAAAGGGCTCTCTCTCCATCCTAGACACCACATGGTTTAAAGAGCCCAACGGATGACCCCCCCACCCCGATGGGATGACCCGCGAACAAATCTGAAAGGGAGGTGGTCTCAAGGTAGGAGAGAAGTCACTGCAAATGGTGGATCATACGCCAGCCAACAAGAAGTGGGGGGGAGGAACCACCCAAGGCATGTAAGAATCATCTCTTGCCCCAAACGGGACCACCAGGGATCATCTTCCCCCTTGCCCGCCTCGACATACCCCCGTGACCATTGTATTCCTCCGTGGCCAGGCACCGATCTTGTGCCCTCTCTCTCTCTAACACCTTGTCAACAAGTTGGACAACTTGAAAGGCGAAAAGCCTGCCCTGCCGAAAGGCTCCCCGGGGCGCGCGCAAAGGGGACCAGCCAGAAGGGAGGGGAGGGTGGCAGACCAGCCGCCGATCCTGCTTGCAACCCTGCGTGCTTACCACCAAAACGGGCACCCCCGCCGCCAGCGAGTAGAGGAGCACGGGGGGCACCGCGCTGCTCTCCTCCGGGCCCGGGTAAGGCTTGCGATAGGCGCTCTCGTAGCAGAAGAAGCCCTGCACGTTGACCGTGAAGGTGTCGGTGTACTCGAAGTAATACGCCAGCATCACAGTCCCTGCCATGATCACCATCTGGAAGTAAAGCATTCTGGTGAGAAGACGAGGAGGAGGAGGAGGAGGAGGAGAGGGCACTGGCGTGTGCTCCGGCGGCGGCGGCAGCCCCCCTCCCCGGCTGCGCGCTCCGCCCGCGCCCCGGCGGCATCCACCGGGGAAGGAGGCGACGGCTAGACCCAGGCAACGGCAGCAAGAGAAGGAAGGCGAGGAGGAGGAGGAGGAGGAAGAAGAGCGCCCGAGCGCACGATCAAGTCCATGGGAAGGGGAGGAGGCGGCTCAGTCCCTGGCGCCGGGTCGTGCACGTGGAGAGGGAAGGAGGTGGAGGGGAAAGGAGGCGGAGGGAGCCAGCGCCGGCGGGCAGCGGCCCCCGCAGGGAAAGCAAGCAGGCGCCCGCGGCAGGCAGACCCCCCCTGGCCCTAGATCCCAGGTCTCCGGAGCCGAGAGGCTTTCAGACCCAGGCGGCAGAGCGCGCAAGGGCGCCGCCGGGAAACAGCGCGAAGCCGCCGGCCTGGGGAGGAGCAGCTCCCGCGCGATCCTTTTCCTTCAGGGAAAAAAGAAAAGTCGCTCCTTGAATTCCGCCCCGTCGGCGTCCCGCACACAACGTGCAACGTGTCTTCGCATTTCCATGCGGGGTCACAGAGATCTCCTATGTGCACATTTCCTTGGGTCAAAATATATATATATCAATACATTTTTTTTAAAAAAAATCCCACTGGTTCCTTAGATCGCAGATTTGGGATCCAGCAACGCTTCAAGCCCCATCGCAGGAGGAAATCAGGCGATCGGACGAATCCTTCCCACTCAGGCTCGGCAGCTACCCGGGACGCGCCGAGCTATTCGTCGCCTCCGGCTCGCTCAAAGTTCCTTCCTACCCGAGCGGGTCATTCGGCCCCTGCCGCCTTGATGCTAGGCGCCTGCAAAAGCTGCCGGGCTCGGCTCTCCTTGCACTTAATCCCTTCGCCTTGATTGGAATCAGTCCCGCAGTGGCGGAGGCAGCGCAAATGCCGTTTCCAAGGCTGCATGAGAGCTGGAAGGGGCGGGGGGAGAGAGAGGTGGGTGGATGTTTCAAATCCGTCTCTTTATCGCTCTCTTCCTCTTCCCCCTTGCCTCTCTCTCCCTCTAGTAAGGATTATTTATTTATTTAATTATTTTTAAAAGATGATCATCAGCGGAAGCAGTAACTCCCCCGTGCTAGTCGTTCGGAGCATCAGCCTTCCATATATATATATATATATATCTATCCTCTTCTTCTTCTTCTTCTTCTTCTTCTTCTTCTTCTTCTTCTTCTTCCTCCTCCTCCTCCTCCTCCTCCTCCTCCTCCTCTTTTTCCGACAGCTAGCTGCTTGCAAACGCTACCATTGCAGCTGGATCCAAGCCTCGCCACTACTACCAGCTCCTCAGAAATATAAGCAACCGTTATCAGAATCCAACTGCACTGGATATGCTTTTTAATTAACCCCAAATTGGCGCAAAGGAGAGGCAGTTTTCTCAGGAAGTGGGTTGTCCTCTCCAAAAAGGAAAAGCCACTACTTCAGCCTGGTTGTCTACCGGCACAACTAGCTCTGGAGCGCTGCTTTCTGTTATATCTGTGTGTGTTTTTAAAAAACCAGAAAAAAACAAGAAGGTTCTCTGCATCACAACACAGCAAATCCTGAAGGTGCATGATGGCCACGGCAGGTACCAACTGTGGGCTCTGCTGAGATCACAGCATCTGCCCAAGGATGTTAGTTGCTGGCACCAGCCCTCTGGAAAGAGGTACAGAAATCCAACAAATCTTATCAGGACCATGAATCCGGTGTGTTGTTTGTTATGTGAATGCACCATTGAAATAAATGTGCGTGCATCCATTACACATAGGACACATGAGATTCACCGTTTCTTATGCAGAAGTGACTTGTGGGAAATTTTGCCTAGGGTATGGGACACCATGATCATGAAGCTGGTTTTCCCAGGATGAGGCTCATCTATTGCACTCCAGGGCAGGATCTACACTACTGTTTTCAAATGGTTTATAACGGTTTTGACAACTGTTGGGGGCCATGACACACTCCATATACAGTTATCAAAACATTTTCAAAGTGTTTTATCCTGCTTGGTGTAGATCTGGCCCAGGTGTGCTGACCCCTGCGATTTCCCCAAATGCAGGAAACTCAAAATATTTTCATAGTACTACTTAGGAATTTAGGAATTTAGGAAGCTACCTTATACTGAGTCAGACCATTGGTCCATCTAGCCTAGTATTGTCAACACTGACTGGAAGTGGCTCTCCAGGGTTTCAGGGAGGATTCTTTCCTGACCCTACCTGGAGAAGCCGGGGAGCGAACTTTTATACTTTTGCAAAGCTTGGAATTATTGTTAACTTGGCAAATGGTAGGAACGAATAAGTTTGTAGGCCTCACTTTGACCAAGTATCTCTCATTTCATTCTCACATACAAAATCATCGTCTGAATTTACCCAACTTTTCTGATTGAAAACTCAAGTTATACTCAGTTCATCATTTGGAACATATGAAGCCATTATCCAAAGAATGATGAAACTAGCTTCATGAGCCCCAGGGAACTTTAAATGTAGTTTTCTAATACCTAGCAGTCATCCCCCAGCTAAATTTGAAATGTATGATTTTCAAAAGTTGTTTGAGAAATGGCATGACAGCCAGATATTCAAAGAAAGAAAGAAAGAAAAGTCAATTCCACTAGGACATCCTGGTCGATGTCTTCCAAAAACACAGAGAAGTAATCCAAATATGAGCACTTTCCCCACAGTTGAGGCCAGGACACCAACTGCACCTGTTCCTGGAGATGTCCGATCTGATCACAGTGACACTTGTCTTAGGTACATCTTGTTCATACTTCAAGAACACACTGTACATGGGGCTGCCTTTGAAGAGTGAGTACCTCTAGAAGGCTTGTTTGCCCTACTGTAAATGCGCAGTGGTGGCATTTTGGGCAGATGACGCAGCCGCCATTCCGAAGCCATCCAGGGGCAAATCCCAGAAGCTCCGCTTAAAAACAGTCGGGCACTTACCCCAACTTTTTTATCTTGGAGCGAGGCGACAACGGCATCTGCCGTCAGTTGCCTAGCTTCGGAGCTGGGGCGGAGGCATGCCCCAGCCTATGGCGACCCCTGATTGGTCACCCCACCGGGACAGGGACAGGGGGCAGTTCAGCAAGCTGAATGGCCGCTGGACCACCTCCACTGACCTTGCGGTGCTTCGTAGAAAGAAAGAAATTACTTAACATAAATAACATAAATATATGAATGAATGCCCCTCCTGCCCCCTGTTCCCCCCTCCCCCCCTGACTCAGTCCTTCTGAAGTCAATCTGTAAGCACCTTGGAAACAATGCAGTGATTACTAGAAGCCAGCATGGATTTGTCAAGAACAAATCCTGTCAGACTAATCTGATCTCATTTTTTGATTGGGTAACCTACCTTGTGGACTGTGAGAATGCTGTGGATATAGTATATCTTGACTTCAGCAAAGCTTTTGACAAAGTGCCCCATGACATTCTGATTCACAAACTAGTGAAAGGTGGGCTAGATGGAACAACTATTAGGTGGATCCACAGTTGGCTACAGAATCGAACTCAAAGAGTGCTTATCAATGGTACCTTATCACACTGGGGGGAGGTAACGAGCGGGGTACCACAGGGCTCAGTCCTGGGCCCAGTGCTCTTCAACATTTTTATTAATGATTTGGACAAGGAGGTACAGGGAATGCTTATCAAATTTGCAGACGACAAAAAAATGGGTGGGATCGCTAATACCCTGGAAGACAGAAACAAACTCCAAAGTGATCTTGATAGACTGGAGCTCTGGGCTGAAAACAACAGAATGAAATTTAATAGGGATAAATGCCAAGTTCTACACCTAGGAAAAAGAAACCAAATGCACAGTTACAAGACAGGGGATACTTGGCTAAGCAATACAACAAGCGAAAAGGATCTTTGAATTGTTGAAGATCACAAGCTGAATATGAGCCAACAGTGTGATGAGGCTGCAAAAAAAGCAAATGCTATTTTGAGATACATTAATAGAAGTATAGTTTTCAAATCATGTGAGGTACTGGTTCCCCTCTAGTTGGCACTAGTTAGGCCCCATCTTGAGTATTGCATCCAGTTCTGAGCACCACACTTCAAGAAGGATGCAGATGAGATTGAAAGAACTTGGCACGTTTAGCCTGGAGAAGAGAAGATTGAGGGAAGACATGATAGCACTCTTCAAATACTTGAAAGGTTGTCACACAGAGGAGGGGCAGGATCTCTTCTCGATCAACCCAGAATGCAGGACACAAAATAATGGGCTCAAGTTACAGGAAGCCAGATTACGGCTGGACGTCAGGAAAAACTTCCTGACTGTTAAGAGCAATAAGACAATGGAACCAATTTCCTAGGGAGGTGGTGGGATCTCCAACACTAGAGGCATTCAAGAGGCAGTTGGACAACCATCTGTCAGGGATGCTTTAAGGTAGATTCCTGCATTGAGCAGGGTGTTGGACTCGATGGCCTTACTGGCCCCTTCCAATTGTACTATTCTATGATTCTGTCCAGGCCACTTGGCACTTGCTCAGACCTCTCTCCCCCTTCTCACTCCCATTGCCTTCCTGCTCTCCACTTTGCCTGTCAGGGGGAAGCTGCCTCATGCCTCTGTCAGTCCCTCTCTCGCTTGCTTGCTCGCTTGCCCTGCTGTGCCTCCGAGGGTGCCATGATGTGCTGAACTAGAGCAGAGGCTGGTGTTCTCGCAGACCCTTGTTGCTGCCCCCCCACCCCACGATGTTGCACCCCCCAGCTCCTTCCTAAAAAGTAAATAAATAATACTAAAGGAAAAAGAACTTGAGCATGGGCGCACTGGTGGGGGGAAGTGGAGAGGTGGTGTTCATCTCCACGCATCTCTGTAAATGTGCAAAACAAATAATAAAGGGGGCGAGGACTTCCCCCTTCAACTCATTTATTTTTCGGGTGCTGGGAGGGGGAAAAAACTAAAACTCACATTTGTGCTTCTTTCCATGGGTATTATCCTGGAGGAGCGCAATTGCGGGTTATCAGAGAACGAGGTGGCCAAGGTCCAGAACATCCTTGTCACAAGTATTTGCTGGAAGTCTTCAGACTCCTTTCCTGAAAATGTCAGTTCATGCATAAGTATCTGCTCTACAGTAAAGACAGGGGCCTCCGCCACACGAGACGTTTAATGAGCCTTGAAGGCTCATTAAAAAATTTACCTCCACAAGCACGGAACGCAAAACGGGCGTACAGGCGCGTTATCTCCCCGATAATGCGCATTTTCGAACGCGCGTTAAATAGCGACTTTTATTTTGCTCCGGCCGTTAAAGCGCATTTTCGCGGTGTGAACAAGCGATTACGCGCATTAACTGCTTGTAAAGCGTTTTTTGGACATGAATTAATGCGCTTCGCCGCCTCTCGCCGCCTCCGGTGCAGAGGGATTAGGAGTAAAAGCGCCTCCGCGATAATGCGCATAATCGCGGAACCGGGCGCAAAAGCGCATCCTTGTGGAGGGGGCCAGGTACAAAGAACTCATTCAGCTTCCCTGCAATCCAGTGGTCCAGCTGCCTCCCTAGCTGGTTTCCTGCTTCTGATATATTTTGATTTTTTTATTATTGATCTTAAATTGATTAGTGATATGCATTTCAAACTCCTTTTTTGTATCCCTTATTGTCTGCTTGCATTTCTTTAGTGCAAAGGAATGTTTTGTGTTCCTTCTTGTTCCCCTTGTTTGTGCACGGCTTCCATTTTCTGAAGGAAGCCTTCTTTTCTCTAAAGACTTCTGTGACACTGCTCATTAACTATGTTGGAGACCTCTTGGACTTAGAGCAGGGGTTGGCAATTGGCACCCATGGGCATCACATGTCCGATATGGAAACATTATTATAAAATGAAGTTGGCTGCAGGCTGATGCTTTCATCTGCAGTGTGGCCATTGTGCCAGGGAAGTTCCTCAAATTGTCAAATACGCCCAAAATGGTTGCCTACCTCTGAGGCTGCCTCTACAAGAGGCATTTAAAGCTCTTTCAAGGCGCATTAAAAAATTTACCTCTACAAGAACAGAGCGCAAATCGGGCGTAGAGGCGCACTATCCCTCCGATTATGCGCATTATCAAATGCGCATTAAACAGCGAGTTTTATTTTGTTCCGCCCGTTAAAGCGCATTTTGACTATGTGAACAAGCGCTTATACGCATTAACTACTTGTGAAGCACATTTTGTTCATCCGTTAATGCGCTTCGCCGCCTCTCGCCGCCTCTCGTGCAGAGGGATTAGGCATAAATGCGCTTCAGCGATTATGCGCATAATCGCCTAACCAGGCGCAAAAGTGAATCCTTGTAGAGGGGACCTGACTTACAGGCACTTTTCCTGACCTGTAGAAGCTGGTTTTGAGGAACTCTCAAGCATTCTGGAGCAATTTGACTCTCTTGACTTTCCCTTTCAACTTCCTTTTTACCAATCCTTTTTTTGTTTTGTTTTGTTTTTGAGAAATTTCCTCTTTTGAAGTCAAATGTGACCGTATTAGACTTCCTTGGCAATTTTCCACTTAAATAATAATTAAATTAGATAGCTGTGTGTTCACACTTTTGAATTGGTTCAGCAAACTCACATCTCACACTAGGTCCTGGGCACTATTTAGGATGAAGTTCAGGGTTGCTTCCCCTCTGCATTGTTCCAGGAATGTCCCAGTTCACGTTGTCACTCCGTGTCTCTTTTTAAGTTTTCTGTTCCTTCCTTAAGTAAGAAACCTACCAGCTTTATATTGTTGCCATCTGGTCAGGAATGGGGGGGGGGGGAGCCAAAGATTCATTGATTAATTGGTATGGAAGAATGCTCTGAAACATTTCCCCATCCAAATCTAATGTTATCAAAAGAAACCATTTCAGTGGATTAAAACAAAAGCAAAATAGCCAATTTTGTCTTCTAAAATCAATGGATATTTTATTAAACCATTGCTTAATTGGCAGTAAAAGACAAAAAGTTGGATCTTGGATCTATCTTCCATGAGAAGAAGGGACCTTCCACAAAGGGTTCTCCTTGCAGAAAAAGTCCCTCCACTCTGTTTTGGGAGATCTTTCTCCTGCTGCACACACCGCAGAGCGCCCCATTCAGCAGGGTTCCCTGACTTTCTGTGCAGCATTTTCAGGGTTTACCATAGGAAGAAGGGAAATGGAAGTCCATCTGTGCAGTTCATCCAGCATAAATCTGAACCCAATCCAAACTATGGGAGGAGAAATTGGTTACAGAATTCCAACAAAAACTCAAAATTGCCTGCCTCTTCGGTCTGAATCTAACCCTGTTAGAGAGTACTCAATACTTTTTTAAAAATTGTCCTGTTTATCTATTTAAAGGTGGAGGGCTTATATTCCCCCAGGCCATTCAGATAAGCAGTGTTGGACTCTGCCATACATAGGCTCGGTAAGCTTGCTTCCTAATGAGCTGAATTCGTCATCGGAGGAATTAATCTTGCATTTTGAAGTAAAACATTTGCAACAGCAACAACAACAGTAAAAGAATCTTGGCTATCTAAAGCTTCCATGGTGCAACAAATCCATGCATCACCACACTTCAAGAAGGATGCACACAAGCTGGAAGGGGTTCAGAGAAGGGCAATGAGGATGATCAGGGGTCTGGAAACAAAGCCCTATGAGGAGTGACTGAAAGAATGGGGCATGTTTAGCCTGGAGAAGAGAAGTTCGAGGGGAGACATGATAGCACTCTTCAAATACTTGAAAGGTTGTCACACAGAGGTGGGCCAGGATCTCTTCTCGATCATCCCAGAGTGCAGGACATGGAATAATGGGCTCAAGTTACAAAAAGGCAGATGCCAGCTGGACATCAGGAAAAACGTCCTGATTGTTAGAGCAATACAACAATGGAACCAATTACTTAGGGAGGTGGTGGGTTCTCCCACACTAGAGGCATTCAAGAGGCAGTTGGACAACCATCTGTCAGGGATGCTTTAAGGTGGATTCCTGCACTGAGCAGGGGGTGGGACGCGATGTCCTTCCAACTCTACTGTTCTCTGATTCATGCTTCCAAGCTTGAGTGGAGCTCACTTTGCAGCCTTCAATCCCAGATTTGGAATATAAAGGACAAACCTAAATATATTCAGGTCATCTAAGTGAACATTCAGTTGCACTTAACCATAGTGCAGAGGAACCAGATGCTGACAAGCAGCTGTTGTGCGCCTTGCTTAAGGAAGACAGCATGCTGAACAGGCAATAAAGTTTTCATTGGGAAAAAAATGCAAATAGACAGGTGCAGCAAACATTTCCGAACACATAACTGTCCTCAGATCACTTTGATATTTTTAGAGAGGAAGTAATTCTTTCAGAATTCCTGGGCCGTTTTGAAGGGCCCAGGAAAAAACCTGGTTCACTTCATCATTTGGAGGGAGGCAAGGGGGTATTATTTCACTAGAACCCGAACCCAGATATATTATCTATGAGCAAATAGAAGTCCTGTCTGAAGCAATGTGAGAATCTGGATTCCTGCACTGCTTCCCTCATGGTCAGCTCACAACATAGTTTGAAAGTGTGTCCTAGAAGGCTGCAGGAGGTTTTGGTATGTAATATGTAATGATGGAAGATCCAGGACAGATAGAAGGAAGTTCTTCTTCACAGTACCTTACCTAACTTCAAGTTAAAGAAAAAACATCACTAACAACATTCTTGGTAATTGGGGTCCCCCAAGCCAGTATTATATTTGTATAAATTATGATACAATATAGTCGTGGAATTATCGTTCTGGTTAAATATAATTCTGTGTAACAGTATGGCTTAAAATGTGTATTTTTCTCGTACACCTGATACATCCTTTCAAGGAGCAACAGATTCAAGGCCTTTTAATACTCTCAAGATCAAATTAAAAAGAAAGCTCTGTTTTCAGTTGCAGGGCTACTCATCATCTAAAACCAAGGATGTGGACGTATTTATTTTCCTTTCTAATGGCATTTAGCTGGCAGGCATGTCGTATTGCTTCTGCAGTTTTTAAGGTGAGAAAAGAAGCGACAGTTCTTAGGAAGGTTGAAGCTGATCATCAGTTCACTGAGATCTAAAGTGACACTTATGAAAGTCTTGTAGTGCAAACAATGGCTTTCAAGTATGCATACCGGCAAAGAGAAGAATAACTTAATTGCCTGCTGTACCAGTTTAAATGTTTGAATTACAAGCAAATTGTTTCCCAAGGCATAAAGGCTGGAAACAAAAACTGAGCAGGTCAGGATCCACCAGAGAGTCACCGCAAGGCCACACATGTGTTTATATCAATGCAATGGTCTTCACTCAGAAGCCATATCTTAAACTGGAAGTGGAGGAACAATCTGACCACAATATAAGGGAATCAATAAACAAAACAAAAACTGGGGGGGGGGGGAGATGGTTGTAGAAAGGGATGGGGAAACTCTGGCCCATGGGCCACATGTTGCCCAGACATTCCTCATCCGGCCCACCAGCTTCTGCTATTTATCAGAGATAAGTGAGGAATTTAAATTTATCCTGCATTAATTGAGTTTGCAGGCATGAGAGCTGTTGATGCACTCGGGCTTACTCCTGAGTGGACATGCCCAGAATTGAGCTGTGTTTTGGTGGGAAAATATCTAAATTGGTAAGAATTACATGGGGGGCATACCCTTAACCCCACCCATTGCTGGAATATGGCCCCCAAGACCCTTCCCAAATTGGAATTTGGCCCTGAGCTTGAAAAAGGTTCACCACCCCTATTGTAGAAGATAAGAGAGCCAAGGGAAGAGAAGACTTGGGCCATGTCCAGTTATCTACATGAGAAGGAGCAAAATTCCGGGCTTTGGGGAAGGAGCCGCCTCGCACCCGTCCACCCGAGCCCACGCACATCATTGCAGGGGAGCCTGGGAGCATCCAAATCCCTCTTATTCAAGGTTGGGTTTTTTTTATTAATTGCCTTTGTCTGTTTGTTCTCTTTAAAAAAAATGTAAATGCGAACGAGGGGGGAACAAGGGATAAACGAGGGCGGGAAACAAAGGAAGAGGAATGGGGCATTTTGGCTCTGAATATCCACCCCCCTTTAATTTTTTTAAAAATATTTCTTTTGTAAACATTGGTCCACAGAAATGCAAAGCTGGTCCAGCGACCTTTCGACTTGCTGGTCCACTCCCTTCCCTGCCCAGCCTATGGCAACCAATCAATGGTCATCATCGGCTGTGGCACTCCTCCACAGCAGCTTCAGAGCAAGAGCGACAGATGAGAGATGCTGTCAGTGCCTCGCTCCAAGCTAAAAAAGTCGGGGTAAGTGCCCGACTTTTTTAAAGCGGAGCTTTGGGGGTTTGCCCCTGGATGACTTCACGATGGCGGCTGCGTCATGTAGATCACCTGCCGCCACTCTGAAGCCAACACGTTTCAAACCGCTCGTCAAAATGTGCCCCTGGAGAAAGAACAGGATTGGAAGCTTCCTTAGCCATTGACTGAACTGTGGGCATTCCCATCTTTTTGCGGGTGGCTAGCATTATTAGGAAAAAATCAAGCCTCAATTATGGGAGCACTTCCATCTCTGCATACGTTTGCTATTGGTGAGATGACATAGGGGTGAAACTTACAGTGCAGCAGCAGTTAGTGTAAACCTTTCTGCAAATGTTTCCAGCTTCTACCTCTGGTATTTTTGTCACTATAATCCCTATCTCCCTCGTTTCCCGAGAGCTTAGAAGCCTTGTGTTCAGTTTGAGCCCAGGATGAGAAACAGCAGATAAGAGAAAACGGAAAAGAGGCAAGAACAAAGTAGCTGCAAAACCAAATTGAGGTTAGTATATTGTGTTGCAATCTCAGCCTATCGGCTGTTTAAATATCTAAAGTAATTAATGCTTTCAATGCTCCCAGAGCTACACAGATGAACAAGCAGCAAAGAGCAGCTCTGTGTACAACTGCTCGACAGGAAAACATGTTCATTTGTTTGGGCAGAACTAGTGATCTAGGGAGTTGAGATTGTCACACTTCTAATCTTTTAAAAAGACTTTTTAAAAAGGGGAATTTAATTGTTTCCCCTGGGGAATAGAAGAAATTTTCACACTGCTGCTGGTGTGAAAGAGTGAATACAAATGACCGTTTACCATAAGGTAACTTACTATGCTGTGCATGTAATCACTCATTTGATAAGATAGGGATCTGCATTGTCCTGCTAAGATGTGAGAAGAATCTTAGAGCTGGATCTTAGAGCTGGATCTTAGGAAAATAGGGAGCCACCTCTAACCCAATACTGCCAACACTTACTAGCTGTGGTTCTCCATGGTTTCAGGTAGGCATTTTCCCAGCCTTACCTGGAAATGCCAAGGACTGAACCTAGGATCTTTTGCATGTAAAGTGGGAAGGCAGAGGGAACTGCGAGCCCACAGATCTTTCCAGCCAAAACAAAAGATTTTCCCCTAGGGGAAGAGCCATAATGGTGGTCAGGAGAAAGGGGGTGAGACCAGGGTAAGGTGTGTGTAGCCATCTGAGGAACCCCAGAGGGGTGGACAGAGAGCTCCATCACACCAGCGATTTAATACACTCTTGCCATGCCTGGTGTGCAGATTTGCAGCATGGTACTCACATGATGCCCCGTCTGTCCTGCTGACACCCACCTCTTTCCCAGTCTTTCCTAGAATGCTACAAGTCTGGATTATTTTTCCTAAGCGCATTTAATGTGCTGGAAGCCTCCATGTAGTTTTAAAGGAACTGGGGGCTTGAATGGATTGCTTCAGGTCCTGGCAGGGAAAAGCCGTCTCTCCCAGCAGCTGGCTCGAAGCCTCAATATAAAACCCAAATCTTGCATCCTAGGCTCAATAGCATTTTTTTAAATCATACAGTGCCTGAAATTCTGCAGAGACATGATTGTACTCCCTCAGTGTCCCCAAAGAGCCAGACTAAAGGATTGTTCCATTTTTGCCCGGCAGAAAGGCTGTCTGGTTGAAGTACTCATCTGACAGGACCTGACTGGAGATAGGAAGAGAAGGGGTGGAGTGGAGTGGAGCTGAAGAGCAAAGGAATCAAGGAGTGAAAGAGCAGCTATGCAGGTGAAAGGGAACATAAGCTTGATGCACTGTTAAAAAACCTTGGAAGCAAACCGGGGGGGGGGGGGGATTAGATGTGATCAGAGACGCCCGGCAGGCAAGATTTGGTTCATGAGCCTGAGGTTCAACAACCCTGTACTAGATCATCAATCAGAAGTAGGGTGATCAATCAATCACCCTAACTCTGAGCAGTCAGTAATCCACCTGACGTAAGACATTTAAATTAGAAAATTATTACAACCACTATCCACTTATATTGCCAAGATGGGTGAATATAATATTGAATCACATTCAGAAATTGGCACCGGACTTAAGGCTGTAAATTGCTTTGCATTTGTCAAAGTCTGGCTCACGTTTTTGCCCTGCTGGTTAGATGAAAATTGAATTTTCAGTCAGTACAATTAAGAAGAAATGACCCAGGCTCATTGGCTTTGAATAAACGTATATGTAATTTCACTTGAATAATTTCCCCCTGGGGACATAAGAAATAGCCTGGAGACTGTTAGTATTATTCTGGGCTGTTGAGACAGCATGCTGGAAATAAGCTGACATAAGCAGATCTCTTGCCTTATTCTATCGCAAAATGTCCAGCTGTAAAGGTATTTGGACCTATCTTTTGCCTACAGGACCACTCTATATGCATTGGTTTTATCTGTGGCTCACAGTGCCGTTTCTATTCAATAGATTCTTAGGACCAATAGTGTAACAGAGACAGGACAGAATCAGTCAGATTTAATCCAAAGAGGGTGGAAAACATAACCACTAGATATGATTTTTGTTTGTAATCTCACTGCCAGGTAGTAAAGATAATGTCACCTGTCCCTTGATTCCCTGAAATCTGATAAGGTGCAGACGTGAGATGAGAGTCACCTCTCCATCTGTTAAAATGGTTGTACGACGAGGTATACTATCACTTGATAAATAAATGGCCACCTTGCATTCATGCACTATCTAAAGAGATTCTGGACAAATTCATGAAACACCCCTGGAATATTGTTGAATTAAGTTCAACAGATTTAAAGCTACTGTATTTGCTTAGTAAGTAATTTCAGGACATAATTTCGAACTAGTGAAGCATCTATACCCTAAGGCACAATTGAAGAACCTCTAATCCTCCAAATTTTATTGGACGACAAGTCCCATCATCCCTAACCATTGGCTATGCCAGCTGGGGCTGGTAAAAGTTGGAGCACAACATCTGGAAGACTACAGGTTTTCCACCCCTTCCCTAGGGTTAGGTAGTTTGTGACTGAGGGAAAAATTACTCCTTTCCCTTCTTGACCCACTGAGTTAGGTGGCTAAATACTGAGAAAGAATATAAATCTGTTGCTAGCAGCTCCTGAGTAATTTCCTCTGGACCCAATGTTCCTTAAGAGGAAGGGAAAGGGCACTATGGTTCACTGTGTGAGAGCTTCTCTACATGAGCAATTTATTGGACGCTCGTGATTGTCCACTCATGGAAGTTTGCGGGTCCATTGCACAATGTCAACATCCAGGATGTCTCCTGTGCTGTCCCCAGGGAATCTTGCTTTTAAAAAAAAAAAGCAGATACTCTGGTATTATCTGGGATATCGCAGGATCTCTCCACCACTAGATGTCGCTGTCTCATTAAACACAATAGAGCCTTTCCAAGAAGGGAAGTTTTCAGTTCAAAATCACGTAGTCACGTGTAAAGTAGCATGTCATGCTAGTGGGAAGACTGTGGGAATGAAAGCCATGGTAAGGCTGCAGGATTTTTTCTCGTGTGTAGAGAGGGTCTCAGTACTTGGTACTCTTGACAGCCCATCTTTTTTTCTGGGAGGACAGCTTCTTTCAGCCAATTTCTAAGACAAGGCAAGCTTGGCAGGTGCTTTGTTCTGAACGTCTGCTTTTTATAATGCAGGTCCTCCTCCTCTGGGCTGGGACTATAGCCTACCTCTTTAGCCAATGAAAGCTCCATTTCAGTATGCACCTTCTCTGCTCTAGTAGTTCTCGGGGTTTTGAGAGATGTGGACGTACTCCTTTTTAATCCTCAATGGGTCATATTTCTGGAGACTACCATGGATTTGGGTTAGTTTTCCAGTCACCAAGGTTGCTTGGTAGTTTTGGTGGTTTACTATTCAGTTTCCCCTTTGGGCATTTTGTGTGTGGAAACCTGTTCCCCACCACCACCATGCATGCACAGAGGTATTAGTTTAACCCATTGTTTAATCAACCTGTGTAGTTTAACAAAGACGAACATCAATGGGCTGCATCTGCTATTCTGTCATGGTTGCAAAAAATATTGCCTTATCAGTTTCAAAATCCCTGAAGCTTCGAACTATGGAAGAGCTTTTACACCTTTATGTGTAAAGATTTATGTTCTTTCTCAGTATTTAGCCATCTATGGATATGCATTAATTTTCAATTCCTGACACCTTTGTAGAACCTTTCAGCCCTTTGCCTGAAAATTGATACCGAGGCTTAACCAATTATGAGAAAAATGAAGAAAAATCCCCGAGTCCAACCTAACCATAGCTAAAGATACTAGTTTCATTATTTCTGGGAAGATGTGCAAACACCATTTTCCATCACTTCACAGAAACCTTTCTAGTGTATAATGGCATGAGTCCATCTCCCTGTACCAACTTCCTCTACTCCGAATGGAAGTCTTTGAACTCTGTCTCTCTCATGTTCTTACAAAGGCAGGCAGGCAACACAAGGCCCAGAGCTCTTCCCACCTCATTATTAGAGTCCTGGTTGCCTCATCTTCATTTAAAAAAACAACAACAACAAACTAAAAGTTCAGATGTATTTAAACATTCAATATTTATCTATCCCAACTACAAAAATATCCTTGACAAGATTGTAGGATTACATCCAAGAAATTCAGAAGTCACTTCTTAAACAGCATGGTATCTCTGTGATGTTTTCAAACTTGTCATGATTCCTACGCTGGTCAGATGATGTTCAGAGCTTAGGTTAAGGGTATCAGGGCTTCTAGTCCACAACTTATGGCCACCAATTTAGATGGCTAGAGAGGAATTCAACTGGAGGACAAGGCTATCAATAGCTACTAGTCATGATGGCTATATATGCTACCTCCAGTATCAGAGGCATCATACCTCTGAATACCAGTTGTCAGGTGAAGAACACTGGGAGATGGCTATTGCCCTCATATTCCACTTGTGGACTTCCAATAGGCATCTGGGAAACAGGGCTGAACTAGATGAACCTTGTGTCCGGATCCAGCAAGGCTCTTCTTACATTCTTAAAGGCTAGTTTTGCAACTTAACTCCATAATTAACACCTACATGAATTCCTTTCTATATACTAGCAGAGACACGTTATCTGTGTGGTTGTATGTCATACAGTGAGAGCACCAGACACAAATTTGGATCTATGCATATACATTAGCATGTGCACATTTTCTGCAAATCTGTATCACCTTTTGTCCTCTTTTTTGGCAACATGTAAGTGGTCCTCTGCATCACAACAGTTAAAGTTGCAGGGGCCCTGCCTTCTTTTGTATATGGTCACTCTAGTATAGTGCCTGCACCTTTAACTGTTGTGATGAAGAGGGAATTTCACCAGGGACTAATTGCATACAAATGACACTGGCTGAAATTCCCTTTTCTCTACAACTGTTAAAGTTACATGAGCCCTGACCTGGATTTTCATATGGTCAGCCTACCTTACCTGGAAGCACCCCTTGAGATTCTGCACACTTTCTCTGTTTGCTTTGATAACTGTGCTTTTACAGCTCATCCATTTTGCTCAAAGCAAAGTACATTTCCAATATTCATTTCTGCTGAGCAAGTTTAAACTTTTCGATCATTTAAAGTTTGACATTTCTCATCAACCATGGACCTTGAAACCTGCCCTTTCCTTTTCACTATTCATTACAAACTGCTTTAGAAGAAAACAAAAGACGTTAAGACATATTAGACCCAATACATTTTGTTTAAACAGCATTTCTAAGAAAAGAGAACTCTTCTTATAGGGCGGCCTATACATTTTGAAAACCGAAATATAGAAATAAAAATGGCAACTATGCTAGAGGCAGTCAGATTGGGCCTATTTCAATGTAACTTTACATTAAAAAGGTAAATGAAGCACACAAAGACAAAACACCAGCAATATTGTATACTAAACTTTTTAGGAATGCTACATGGGCCATAATTGCATTTCTTAAAAATATTTCCTTGGCTACAGCATATACATTTGCACAAAAGGCTTCTGTTTACTTATTTTTTGGTGACTATGCAGTGTACACATTTGCAGTCTGATTTATCACTGCCCTTCAGATTCATCACTGAGCACGTTTCTTATCTTAATTCAACAAACAGCTCAGATTTTTTGATTTAGGCTGCTTGACGGTACTAGAATTTTCCCAGTTAATTGCAAAACTACCGTCTGTTGGTTTAGCAGATTGATGTCTACAATGACATCACAACGAAGTACCAAAAGTCCCAATAATTCATTGCCTTCCTATTGATATTCATGCTGAACCAAACTTTTCTTTGAGAATGTTTTTCTCTGAAAAGAACTGCAGGTCTGGGGAGAAAACTGGAAGAAACATTCAAAAATTTGGGAGGTGCGAAGAAATTCTCTAAAATGGGGGTGGGCTATTAGGGGCTTATGCAGAAAGAAGCAATGGCATTGCTTCCCCCACTTCTTTCTTAAACAGGATCCTTGGAGAGGTGAGAGCCGCTACGCATGTATTAGATCCTTGGCCTTCCTGGCTCATAAAAGCAGCCAGAGGTGGACTGGCTGAGTGGGTAAGTGGAGTGGTCAATGCCTCCATTCACCAAGGCAGGGTGCCAGACTGCTTAAAGGAGATGGTGGTAAGACCCACATTGAAAAAGCCCTTCTTGAACCCCAACATATTGAATAATTATCAGCCAGTCTCCAATATTTCATTTCTAGGTGGAGTGTGTGGTGGTCTCCCAACTACAGGTATTCCTGGTTGAGATGGACTATCTAGATCCATTTCAATCTGGATTCATTTCTGGTTATGGAACAGAAACAGCTTTGGTCACCTTGGTGAATGACCTCCACTAGGAATTGGACATGGGAACTGTGTCCCTGTTGGTTCTACTGGACCTCTCAGCAGAGTTCAATACCATCAACCATGGTATCCTTCTTAACTGCCTTGCTGAGATGGGACTTGGAGGCGCTGTTTTACAGTAGCTTCATTCATTCCTGGAGGGGTGGACCCAGAAGGTGGTGCTGGGGGACTTCTGCTTGACTGCATGGCCGTTGGACTGTGGAGTTCTTCAGGATTCAGTTTTGTCCCCTGTGCTATTTAACATACACATGAAACCATTGGGAGGGGTTGTCCGGAGTTTTGGGCTTTGGTGCCACCAGTACACTGATGACACCCAACTCTGCTTCTCCTTTCTGCCCGATTCCAATGAAGCTGTTTCGGTGGTAAACTGTAGTCTGTCAGCAGTAATGGATTGGACGAGGACAAACAAATTGAAACTTAATTCAGACAAGACAGAGGTGCTCATGATCAGTCAAAAGGCAGATTAGGGAATAGGGACTCACCTTGTGCTGGATGGTGTTACACTCCCCCTGAATACACAAGTTTGCAGCTTGGGTGTACTCCTGGAGTCAGCCCTGAGCCTGGATGCCTAGAAATGTCTGACCTGGCTATGGTGACACATGCCTTAGTTACTAGGAATGTGTATTGTATCGTTCTGATGTCCGATGTCCAATAACGATACGATAACGGCATTATCGGGCATCCGATTAATGATAATGATACAATAGAAATCCCTCCAAAATTATCGGATCCAAAAAAAAATTGGTCTGATAATATCGGATTTTATCGGATTATCGGACCGCCATTTAAGTTACAGACTTGAAACTTGGTCACAGTGCTTATGGGGTATGCCTAAGTATGTGTATGAAATTTGAGATCAATCCCTCCAACCCTCGATTTTATAAGAATTTATTAAAGATCTTTTAAGTTCTGACAGGTCAGAATGACAGCTCGCAACATGCGTTCATTCAGACCTGTTAAAAAGTTGCAGGATCTTTAACAAATTCATATAAAATCGAGGGTTGGAAGGATCGATCTCAAATTTCATACACATGTCTAGCACATGTTGCTACACATGTGTGCCAAATTTTAGATCAATCCCTCCACCCCTGTATTTTATATGAATTTTTGAATGATCATGCAACTTTTGACCTGTTAGAGGGATTGATCTCAAATTTCATACACATACTTAGGCATACCCCATAAGCATTGTGACCAAGTTTCAAGCCTGTGACTTTGAAAATACAGAACTTATAGGCATTTTTTATTTTTTAAAAATCAGCTCTATAGGGCACAATGGGGCTACAAATTAAATATCGGATTTCCGACAATTATCGTGTAGATGATGCGATTAACCTATGATATTATTGGAGACGATAATGTTTTTGGTCTGAAATTCCGATAATGATAAAATACGATATTTTCAGGCTTGCACATCCCTAGTATATAGTAGGGATGTGCACTGGATCGGACCCGATCCACGATCCGAGTCCGGTCCAGTGGGAAATCGGATAAATTATCCGATTTCCGATCCCGCAGCTGGATCGGCCGATCCAATCCGAACCGGTCCGAAAAAGCTCCGAACCGGTTCGGCGGATCGGCGGATCGGCGGGCGCCCACTGGCGCCCACCGCCGCTTCCATTGGCGGGCGCCAGCGGGCGCCCACCGATGAAAGTGGACAGCGGGGGGGGGAGGAGGGGGGCACTTACCTTCTCGGCCCGGTGGCTCCCGTCCGGCGCCGGCGCCTACTACTACTAGCAGGCTCCGCGGCCTGCTCTAGGGTGGCGCGCCGGGTGATGTCATCACCCGGCGCGCTACTCTAGAGCAGGCCGCGGAGCCTGCTGGTAGTAGTAGGCGCCGGCGCCGGACGGGAGCCACCGGGCCGGGAAGGTAAGGAGGGGGTGCGTGGAGGGGAGGAGGGGGCGCGCGGAGGGGGGAGGGGGGCCCTTACCTTTCCGGCCCGGCGGCTCCCGTCCGGCGCCGGCGCCTACTACTCCCAGCAGGCTCCGCGGCCTGCTCTAGGATGGCGCGCCGGGTGATGTCATCACCCGGCACGCTACTCTAGAGCAGGCCGCGGAGCCTGCTGGAAGTAGTAGGCGCCGGCGCCGGACGGGAGCCGCCGGGCCGGAAAGGTAAGGAGGGGGTGCGTGGAGGGGAGGAGGGGGCGCGCGGAGGGGGGAGGGGGGCCCTTACCTTTCCGGCCCGGCGGCTCCCATCCGGCGCCGGCGCCTACTACTCCCAGCAGGCTCCGCGGCCTGCTCTAGGATGGCGCGCCGGGTGATGTCATCACCCGGCGCGCTACTCTAGAGCAGGCCGCGGAGCCTGCTGGAAGTAGTAGGCGCCGGCGCCGGACGGGAGCCGCCGGGCCGGAAAGGTAAGGAGGGGGTGCGTGGAGGGGAGGAGGGGGCGCGCGGAGGGGGGAGGGGGGAGGGGGGCCCTTACCTGCCCGGCCCGGCGGCTCCCGTCCGGCGCCGGCGCCTACTACTCCCAGCAGGCTCCGCGGCCTGCTCTAGGATGGCGCGCCGGGTGATGTCATCACCCGGCGCGCTACTCTAGAGCAGGCCGCGGAGCCTGCTGGAAGTAGTAGGCGCCGGCGCCGGACGGGAGCCGTCGGGCCGGAAAGGTAAGGAGGGGGTGCGTGGAGGGGAGGAGGGGGCGCGCGGAGGGGGGAGGGGGGAGGGGGGCCCTTACCTGCCCGGCCCGGCGGCTCCCGTCCGGCGCCGGCGCCTACTACTCCCAGCAGGCTCCGCGGCCTGCTCTAGGATGGCGCGCCGGGTGATGTCATCACCCGGCGCGCTACTCTAGAGCAGGCCGCGGAGCCTGCTGGAAGTAGTAGGCGCCGGCGCCGGACGGGAGCCGCCGGGCCGGAAAGGTAAGGAGGGGGTGCGTGGAGGGGAGGAGGGGGCGCGCGGAGGGGGGAGGGGGGAGGGGGGCCCTTACCTGCCCGGCCCGGCGGCTCCCGTCCGGCGCCGGCGCCTACTACTCCCAGCAGGCTCCGCGGCCTGCTCTAGGATGGCGCGCCGGGTGATGTCATCACCCGGCGCGCTACTCTAGAGCAGGCCGCGGAGCCTGCTGGAAGTAGTAGGCGCCGGCGCCGGACGGGAGCCGTCGGGCCGGAAAGGTAAGGAGGGGGTGCGTGGAGGGGAGGAGGGGGCGCGCGGAGGGGGGAGGGGGGAGGGGGGCCCTTACCTGCCCGGCCCGGCGGCTCCCGTCCGGCGCCGGCGCCTACTACTCCCAGCAGGCTCCGCGGCCTGCTCTAGGATGGCGCGCCGGGTGATGTCATCACCCGGCGCGCTACTCTAGAGCAGGCCGCGGAGCCTGCTGGAAGTAGTAGGCGCCGGCGCCGGACGGGAGCCGTCGGGCCGGAAAGGTAAGGAGGGGGTGCGTGGAGGGGAGGAGGGGGCGCGCGGAGGGGGGAGGGGGGCCCTTACCTGCCCGGCCCGGCGGCTCCCGTCCGGCGCCGGCGCCTACTACTCCCAGCAGGCTCCGCAGCCTGCTCCAGGGTGGCGCGCCGGGTGATGTCATCACCCGGCGCGCTACTCGAGAGTAGGCCGCGGAGCCCGCTGGTAGTAGCCGCCGGCGCCGGACGGGCCGAGAAGGTAAGTGGCGGGGAAGGGGGCTTACCCCCCCCCCGGAGCCGTCCGCTTCTATCCGCTGGCGCCCGCGGGCGCCAGCGGATGGAAGCGGGCGGCCCCAGGGGGGGTAGGGAGTGCGGGGGAGGGGGTTTACCTGCCGGGGCCGTCCACAGCGGACGGCCCCGGGGGGGGGGAGGGAGTTAGGCCCCCCCTTACCCACCCGCCGCCATTTTTTCCTCATAGACTTGCATTGCAATGCAAGTCTATGGGGAAAAAAATGGCGGCCGATCCAAAAATGTACGATTTTTGGGTCGGGATCGGACTCGATCCGGTCCGGGGGGCCTCCGATTTTGTCCGAACCGGTCCGGGACAAAATTGGAGGTCCCGATCCGGGTCCCGATCCGATCCGGGGGGTCCGTGCACACCCCTAGTATATAGACATCGAAGACCATGTGCTTTATAGTCTAGCTTCTTTCCTACATTATTGTGCAGCATATTTTGGAGCATTATTAGAGTTGTTCTCTCTGTTCTGGTGCATAAGCCTTCATCCATTGCTGCCTCCAAGTTGACATCTCCCTCACTAATAGGATTCAGTTTAAAACCCTCCGGATGAAGTTCTTCATGCTGTGGCCAAACACATTCTTCCCAGCACTTGTAAGGTGCAACCCATCACTTGCCAGCAGTCCATCTTCCAAGTAGCATAGCCCATGGTCCCAGAATTTATTATTATTCTTTATTACATTTATATGCCGCCCCATAGCCAAAGCTCTCTGGGCAGTTTACAAAAATTAAAAGATTAAACACTAAAAAGACAATATACAAAATTTAAAACCATAAACATAAAACAACTGACATTTAAAACATTTTAAACTGTTAAGGCTGGCCACACTGTCAATCAAAACCTCAACTTGAGCTGTTAAAATGCCTGGGAGAAAAGAAAAGTTTTGACCTGGTGCCGAAAAGATAACTGTGTTGGCGCTAGGCGGGCCTCATCGGCCTTCATAGCCAGCTGTTCAGCCAGAGTATTTTTTTCTTTCCCTTTCTGTTCCTCTTCCAAGAACTGGGAGGATGGATGAGAAAACTATCTGGGCCCCAAAGTTCTTGAGTTTCCTTCCCAGAGCTTCAAAGTCTGATGTGATTTCTGCATAGCTCTGCTTGGCAGTATCATTTGTTCCCACATGGATGAGAAGAAAAGGATATGTGCCAGTGGGCTTTATGAGCTTTGGCAACCTTTCAGTCATATCTCTAATCTGTCCTCCAGGGAGACATCATACCTGCTGAGTCCATGGGTCTTTGCGACATATTTGGGTTTCCAACTTACGCAGCAGGGAGTCTCCCACAATGACTACACTTCTCTTGTTGTTGTTGTAGGCCTTGGTATTGTTGCCCCTGCTTGACTGACCTGCCTCTTGCTCACTGCTGCTCAGGGTCCCCTGTAATTCTTCCTCTGCCGACTGTCCTCCAGTCTCATCTTCCAATACTTGAAAGCAGTTACATAGCTCTAGTGGTTCCACTGGTGCAGAGTGTCTTCTAGTTCTTCTGCTCCTGTCACCCATTCCCAGGGAGTTTCCTCTTCATTGGCTTTCCTCACCTTCTGCTTCACCTTGCTGTTGCTCTTCCACCTCCTGTGCTTCTCTCTGCTCTTGAAGTTCCATCGTTCTGTCTAAGAACCCTTCGTCTTTTATTTTTTGGACACTTGTCGCTCAAGTACACTCATTTTTTCTTCCAATAGTGCAACCAGCTTGTACTAGTTGCACGTGTATGCCATGTCGATATCAGGCACAAAATATTGGTTGGGGTGTTGAATTCGGTCTTGGGAGACCCAGTTTCAAACTGTCACTCAGCTGTGAATCTTACTGGATGACCTTGGGTAGCTGCTCCCTCTTTTTACGGGGAGAACCCTTGTTCAGTGGTAGATCACATGCTTTGGATGCAGGATGTCCTGCATTCAATCAATGGCCAATCCAGTTAAAAGATCAGGTACCATGTGATTGGAAAGACGTCTGCCTGAGACCTTGGAGAACTAGGGCAGACAATACTGGACCAGATGCACAAGTCTTCTGTCCTGGTATAAAGCAGATTGAGAGAGCCAGCCCAAGGCGTTTTGCTGTTTAAGGTGTGACAGACAAGATGATGCCCCCCCCCATCCCATTCCCTGAACAACAGGTGAGAGAACTGGCTCATGAATTTTGCTACAACACTGGTGATAGGCCATTGCCTCCATCTGAGGCAGCGGTTTAGTTTAGGACAGGGGTTTGGTATTTCCAGCCCAGGGGCCAAATACGTCCCACCTGGGGTCCCAATTTGACCCTCCAGGAATCCCCAGATGGTCAAACACCCTCTCCTGACACCCACTTTTTCCCAACCCACAATCATTTAGTGGTTTCGTGGCTTTTCACAGGGTTTTTTTCCCATCTAAAAAGTTAAAATGCCTCTCCTAAAGCTTAGGTATCAGCAGTAAGAGCTTTAAGATAAAATATGCTGGTATGTTTGGTATTTTTGCCACACTGCCATGTGGCTTTCAAAGAACTTCTCTGAAATGAAATTTGGCTTCAGGCTCAAAGAGGTCCAAAGCTCTTGGTTTAGGGGGTACAGGGCAGACCATGTGGCACACACAACACTGCTCCATTACCACGGTGGTGTCCCACCCCACAAAATTGGCCAGCCAAGGAGGACATCTCACTCTGCCTACTGGTAGGGCCTGCCTTACAGATATGAACAGATTCAGTCTTCTTCATTTCTCCCTCCCAGTATGCTGCCGCTCATAACTATTGACATTTTGCCCTGTTTCCTCTACCCTTGTCTTAGAGTTCTCCTGGTTTATGTTACCCTCACATCAAATCTGAACAAGGTGAAGTCAGAGCTGCAGTTGCTGTCAGTCTTACTGTGGAACCCTGGTGGATTTTGTGAGGCACATTTTGACTTAGCATCACATCCACACGAAACCAACCGGTCCTTTCAGTACATAGATTGTCGTTGACACAAGGCGCCTCTTTGTCAGCAGAAAGAAGCACTTCAGATTGTTTCCAATTGATTTTTCAGTTAATATATATTGCCCAAATCCATCAACACTTCAGAAAGGGAGAGAGAGAGAGAGAGAGAGAGAGAGAGAGAGAGAGAGAGAGAGAGAGTATTTTGCTCTTCTAATGAGTCATTGTCACACTCTAGAACAACTAAGAAACAGAACCGAGGACAGACCAATACAGATAGAAGTGGACTTGATTCTTAATGGCTGCTGTCACCAAGTTCAGCAAGGAGGTTCAGGCCTCACCACAGTGATGGAGCCCCTTCCCAGCCCCACTCCTCATATACCTATATAGTTGCCACTCACTCTTGGCAACAGCCATTCCATGAACAAAAGGAGATTTGGGGAACAGGGCTATCAGACATCAGGAAATTCCAGCACCATCTCATTTCCTGTCTCTATCATTGCTCTGACTTCCCCTTCCTGAAAGACAAATTCCTGGTAGTCTTTGCGGGATCTGTTTTCTTTGAAAGCATGAGAACTAGAGAAGGACTCTTAATAGCTTTGTGATGGCTTTAAAAGGGGATTAGGCAAATTCATGGTGGATGAGGCTGCCAATGGCTGTTAGTTCTGATGGCTATATGCTACTGCAGTATCAGAGCCCTGTGAACACTAGTTGCTGGGGACCATGGGCAGGAGGGTGTTGTTACATTCATGTCCTACTTGTAAAGCAACTGGTTCGTCACTGTGTGAACAGAATGCTGGACTAGATGAAACCCTTAGACTGATCCAGCATGGCTCTTTCTATGTTCTTAATATTTTATTTAGGAATATAAAGGTTGAGAAGATACTACAAGGGTGTTACAGGAACCAGCTTGTTCCTAAGCAACATCAACTTTTCCTGATCAGAGGAGAATCAAAAGAGTTTCTCCCCAAACAGTCTCAGCCACTACTGAATCAGACCAATGCTGATCGTATCAACTCCTGTCCATCACATTGTTTTCCAAGCGCCTTTGAGGCAGTTGGCCATTAGGGTCACCACTTATAAAAAAGAGGAAATGCATCACCCAAAAAGAGGACCTGTGTATAAAATCTGCATGTACTAATTTATATATATTGATGCAAATTAAGAAATAATTACTATACTTTAAGTAGACATACAGTACATCTCCCCATAGTGGAGAAGATTGAAACCAGGTGACCTGTGTCTCTCTCAATCTATTGTCCATGTGCTAACAGGTGATGGGCAACATCAAGGCTGCAGCTCTCCCTTCTTCTGGGTCTATAAACTAGACTTGGACTGGGCAGCTCTTCAAAGACAAGGCACATTCAAAAAAGGACTATCCAGGGCCAGCCTTCTCTTGAGGCAGGGTGAATCCCCTGCTCAGGTGATGGATGAGGAAGAGCAGTGGATCATGCCCCCCACTTGCAGGGCTGCCATACCGGCCCCACTTACCCACTGCAGTTGAGAACTCACCTGGCAGATCTCTTGCTCTGTATAGACAGTCCCCAGGGCCCCCTCACAATGCTTTGAGGAGGAACCCTTCAGAGCATTTGGGCATGGTTGGCTCTCCGGAGACTCCACCCACCTGATCTCTCATTTGGAGGGGTTGCAGCCCAGGCAAGTGCAATAATGGGGAGCACGGGTGGAGCATCAGTGAGGGGAGCGGCAACTTTCATCCTGCCTCAGGTGCTGGGACATTTTGCACCACCACTGGGTCTGCCCTTCAAATAGAGGGCAGTCCTCTCTCCAGACTAGAACATGTGGCCACCCTCCTGGATATCCCAGCAGCCTGAGGTGATCCTGCTGTAACCAGTAGTCTCCTCAACTACCATGCTCCACCATGCTCAATGCAGTTTATAGGAGCCAGATTGTGGGATGGCGCAGGGATGATAGCATCTTACTCTCTTTCTCCATTTTGAAAATAAGAGCCATCTTTCACTACTGGCTTTGTCAGTAGAAAACTTTTAAAATATGTATTAAGTCAACTCATTCTTTTAATCGGCGTTTCCCCTCTCTTCTCTCCACCCCCCCATCCTCCATTGCTCTACTCTCAGTAAACAATCAGTGCTGATACCTTCCTCTGAAATATTTATTGCCAGATTATATGTGCTTCAGAGCTTAATGTTTTAGTTCATTGCTGATGAATAAGTTGCTGTCACTCTTAAAGTTAAAAAACATACAGGCAGAATTAGATATAGCTTCACATTGTCGAAGAATGTCTTGCTCTGTCCAACAATGACTAACAAGAATAGCTGCTGCCATATATAACTTTTAAAATGTAAACCACATTAAAATGAATGTGAAGTCAGAAGTGACTCATCCAGAAGATTTTCCCCTTCTTTAAAGCCATCCAGCCGTAAGTTCAAATGACACAGCCCACTAGGCAGCATGGATAATTAGTGCAACATCAGCACATAGCTGTGTGGAAAGGCCTGGGGTCCTGACAAAGGCTGGAGACAGAGCCACAAAAGGGAAATACATAATTCATCGAAATAGATTCCTCACTGAGTCCTCCTTTACAAAATGCATACAGGAAATTATGACCAAATCCAAGGTCCAATTTGAATCTGCTACAAAGGGCTTGAATCTTCTCAAAGGCTTGGTCGCTCAACTTAAAGGGACTGCCCAACCCACTCATAGCATAATACTTATGTGATGAGCATTGGCATATTCATCCAGGGGCAAGAGAGATGAAAGAGATGTATTCATTTGTTCTAACCATTGTAAGGGGCAGTGGATGAAGGCTCCAGATAGGTTCTGGATCTAGATTTGGTAGGAAGGACCAAAATACTGAGAAGTGAATTTTCCTAGCTCGACTGGAAATTCATCTTTAAAAAGGCAACATCCGGTAGACATCAATCAATATTTTTCTCTATCCTATACCCAACCATTCTGGGAGGGCAAGTTTTTCCTGCTCAGAAAATGCAAAATCAATATAAAGATGACAGACATGGCAATTCCAGTGGTCAATATCCCTATATGATAGCACTGTGAGCAAAATCCATTTATGTAATGCATTAAATTCATTGGGAGGGAAATTCTTTGCCCTGGGTTCAGTGGCGAGATATGCCATCGATGGGGGCATGGCCATGCTCCTCCCCTGTGCTGCCCATATACCACCTCGAGCTCTACCCCATTTGAGTCATTCCGCTGACATTAGCCATTATGTGTAAACGTACAGAGGTGTTCCGTCTGTGTATTTTTGTGTGTGATGGTGGTATATCTGACATTCCGCCAGCATAGAGGGTCTTCCACCAGCAGGGACTTTAGGATTGCTCTTTGAATTTTCTTAAATTCGGTGTTGTGCAATCCTATGCATGTTTAAGGGGGAAAGTCCTACAACTCCCAGCATTCCCTAGCCAGCATGCTAGAATTGGAGGACTTTTTTTCTTTCTAAACATGCATACAATTCCGCTCTTAAAGACAAACTTTGGAGGGGGGTATATTATAATACTACTATCTAATATGTTTAATACTGTGATTGTATATTTCTAATGTTTGTAAAATTATTAATGAAAAATAAAAACAAAAGATCAAATGCTTCATCATTATTATTTTTCTTATTAATATTACCGTTTTCTTAAAAAGATGAAAAATGATTTACGTATAATATTTTTACTTTGAATTTTTAAGGGGCACTTCTTAACCAGGTTTGGTTGTTGTTGTTTATTGACATGGGGTACTATCCCATGATGGCACATTGTTAGCACTAATGATGTGGCACTAGTGTGAACTAACACTAAGTGAAACATCAGACCGATCTACACCAAGCAGGATACAACAGTTTGAAAACGTTTTGAAAACTGTACATGGGGTGTGTCCTGAGCACCAACAGTTGTCACTACTGGTATAAACCGTTTTGAACTGTCTTAAAGCAGTAGTGTAGATAGGCTCATCATTAGCACTAGTACTGCGCCCCGTTGGATACTATCCAAAATGTTGTTATACCATACCATAATGTCGTATAATAACAAAACAGACAGACCCTGCTCAGATCTTCTCCACAAGTAGGAGAAATATGTGGCAGAGCCATTGACACGTATCGTTTGGCATGATGTCTACAAAGGGGCACCTCTACACACACAGTTCTGCATTTGCTCCCTGCGATCAATATCCCTGACCATGCAGGGTTCCGGAGCACAACATGGAGCTGCACACATCTAGGTACCCCTTTGCAAACTTTGCACTGGACATCCGTACATCATGTAGCAGGACAGGTGGTGCATGCAACACTGAAGCAGGGCCAGCAGTATTGTCCTCTTCCCCCTTTTTCACACAGAATAAAGCGTGGAGAAGCTCTACGTTGGAGATGACGTTGGTATCCATTAGGGATGCATGACAAATTTGTTTCAGTTCGTTTTCAATCAGGCGTTACCCATTTCACACCTTCTGAACCGAACACAGACCCGAACACAAACTGTGGTCGAAGTGCGGACATTGCTTGCAATGTGAGTTGCAGAACAAACAAAATGTGGTCAGCAGCATGTGCATATTTTAAAAATGTACATTAAAAATAGACACTTTTGAAAAAATGTGCACAAATACATTTTAATCAATGGGAGAAGGATGTGTGCATTTCAAAGATGCACACAATTGCTGCAATGCACACAAAAATACACATGGGAAAGCAAACGCAAAGCTAGCAATCTGATATGGACTCAAGTTGGAATAAGCTTCCAGATGGAATTTAGAGAACTTTAATGAACTTTGAGGATTCGCGCATGCCTAGTATCCATCTTGAGCCAGGAGATGTTACCAGATCCTTATGGCTTCTGCCAAAAGCAAAACAAAGTACCTCTTTCTCCTCCTTCCCTCCCTCAGTAATATCTGGTACTTCTGCCAGTAGGCAAAGACGTTTCTGCTGTAGCAGGTCTTGGGCTTGTAAAATGTTATGTTGGTTTGGCTGCCATTTTAATTCTGTAACTTTGGGTGTGCTTTTATATGTGTTTTTCATGTATTTGTTTTATTATTGTTTTTAACTATTGTGTTTTAAAGTGTTTTTTAAGATTGTTAGCTGCCTTGAGTGCCATTTTCTTGGTGGAAAGGCAGGGTATAAATTGATTGAATGAATGAATGAATGAATGAAACATATAATGTGATGAAACCGCATTGCAAGTGGCAGCCAACCAAGGGGTTTTGTCATACTAGATGTTAAGCATGGGCAGCAAGGAAGAGAAAATATTTGCTGCTGCCACCCTTGGCAACAACTCCCACAGCCGCTAGTTCTGGCTTGAGGAAAAGGGGGATAAAGGATCAGAAGAAAGTAAATGTAGACCATTCTTTTCAAGTACCATTCACAAGCATGAAAACCCAGTAATCCTTAAATTAAATCAAGGACAACATTACCTTCATAGTGTTGAATCAGCGGTAAGTTGTCCAAGTTAATTTGGTTCTTGGCAGAGAGGAAAAAACATCTTAAGGTTCAGTGGAAAATGGCTGCATAAAAAACTTTGCAGTGTGTATAAGTCAATTTGCAGACAGATGACCTGTCAGCTTTTCCTGGAGAACACTAACCAAAAATACATCTCAATCAAGCAATCGTTTCCCACATTTGATAGGCATACTCCAAGTGTGGAGCGGCTGTCCTTCATATGCCTACAAGAACCTGCGACGCTTTGAAAAGCAGAGTATGGTAGTTTTTACGCATTGAAAAGAAGAGTATGGTAGTTTCTACACATTGAAAAGAAGAGTATGGCCATTTCTATACATGGAACCCTCTATGGAACAAGTTCCATGTAGACTGACAGAGCAAAATCTTACAAATGCAAGGTGTTACATATGCAGGAAGTGGCACAGTGGTGAGGCAACATAGATCAAATAGCCAGTCTACCCTCTCAAACATAATACTGTATCTCACTATAAGGACTGGAGGAGAAATTCATTTGGTTCACATTTTAATGTGGATGCTCATAATTTTGTGCTTTCAAATCAATACGTGACCTCAAACTCAGGTATCCTTCAAAATTCGCCCTTCAGATTTTGCAATGGAGTTCTTCAAAATATTTTTAATAATTGTGTACAAAAGTCTACATATTAGGTGCACACAGAAATGCATATATCAGTGTCAGTAACATCCAAACGTGCATTATCTCAATAAAATTGCTTGCAAAAATTTGTATATTCAGCAAAATTGCATACAAAAAGGCATGTATTAAGAAAAATGAACACAAAAATGTGCATGGATTTTCATGCAAACTTTTTTAAAAAAAATATCAGCATTTGGGATGAACAAAACCAAAGGGCAAGATCCAACTGTGTCATTCTGTTAGTACCAGTGGAAACTGGGTTTGGCGCTATGCACAAGAGAAGAATCCAACTAAAGTTACATTTGTGTAAACATGGTTGTGCAAGCGGTTTTGCATAATTTTGTGGAATGTCACCAGTGGGTACCACCCTAAGATTGGGAAAATGATGCAAATGAGAGAAACCAAGATTGACAGATTTCTCCATTCCTAGATACAATGCATACCTGAATCAAACTACTGTGCATTACTAAATATGTACAACACCCCTTCTCACCAAAGTATCTTTAGCTCAAGCCTCAAACTCCAAGGGGAGAATATGCCATACAATAAACCTATTAGTATGAGCACCCACAGCTCAGAAAATGCTTTTCTGAAAAGCCGAGACACATTATTAAACCCAGATAATTAATACTATTACATTGGAAGCCTCAGACTCTAGATCTAATGTGTCACTTAGAAGAATCAATATGTACAAGCACACATATATTATAAAGGCTTCCCAACAGTCAACCCACATTTCAGCTTATGGATGTACTGCGTTAAAACAAAGTAAAATGCCTTTAACTGTATTTTATAGACCATAAACATGGAACATGTAGGAAATGGGGAACATCAAGACTTAAATCGTTAAAAGAGAGAGGGATTGATGTCAGGGTAGATGCTACCATGTCTGTCCCTTCCAAATACTTTTTTTCTCAAGCTGCTGCCACTGTGATAAATGTTGTCAGCATAAGGCACAACAGTCTCCGTCAGTACCATACAAGTGTCTGCCCAAGTGTCTGGAGTTGTTGGCTAACTGGCCAGCAGCTCCAACTGACATCAGCAGCCCATGACCACTCTGAGTGCTATTAGCCAATTAGCTGAGATCCCCCTTCCCTCTACTGCTGGGGTGGGCAACTTCTGCCCCTCCAGATGTTTTAGTCTACAACTCGCTTCAACTGCAGCCAGTGGCAAAAATGGTGAGAGGTTATGGGGGCTGTAGACCAAAACATTTGAGCTTTACTCCAATGTTTTAGCCTACAACTTGCTCTGTTACAACTAATGGTTACTGGTAAGAACAGGCTTTCCTTTCCTCCTGGAATGCCCTGCAGCCACTTCCAGCAATTCTTGCGGGCAGCTGCCTCACTGGCTACCACTATACCGCTTGCACATTTTATGGAAAGGACATTGTTGAGTTCAATGTAGTGAGCTATACCTCGTGTATCTTCTCACATAGTTTCTCTGCTCATTTTGCCATCGTTTGTCTGTCTAGACCTTTCTGCTCTCTTAGTCTGCCCCTTGCTTCCTGTCCTTTCTGCATTCTGGTCGCTCTGTTTCAAACAGCAGCACCTGAGGCTCCTTCAGTTATTTTTAGCCTGGCACAGGTAATCTCAGATGCGCAATGAAAATCTGCAAACTCACAACAGTTTTCTAATTCAGGATGTAGGTCTCCAAACCAGCTTTCTGTCCTGTTTCCTATTCCTTCCAACATAATAAGCACAAAAAAAGATTTGCTTTTCAAAATTAAGCTTCTGGTCCCCTTTTATACAGCTTATCCACTTTTTTTTCTAAATTAGTTTTTTAAAGTTTAGATGGGAAGTGACTTTGCTGTCTCAAAGTGTTCCCATCAGATCACTCCAACTAGTTTTACAACTTGGCAATTTACATTCTCCCCTCTTTGGGAGATGCTCATGCCTTTTTGTGACACATATCATCATAGATTTGTTCATTTTCATGGCTTGGGTTGTGTGTTGCATGATGACAACTTGAGTTTTTCTATGTATGAGCCATGTGTGCTGTCACATCACAGAACACTTAAAGAAGAACTTTCCCAGTGATCTGTCCTATACCTGTTCCAGTGACCAATGTATCTGTTGGAACTGGAATTTATGGACTTCCCCCAAACCCTTCCATTGCATGGAGAACAGCAAGTGCCTACAAATCCTCCCTATCCACCCAATGCTTCTGCTCTGCCATCTCAACATGTCCATACAGGGACAAATATTTGAATATGGCCTTCACACTTACAATCCAATGTGCACAGGTAAAAGTCTTGTGGCCAGTCTCCTATGGGGTGGTGGTGATCTAGTAATCAACATTGTGATTTTGACCTATGTGCACTTGATTGCACATGAATAGAATATCTTCATACATTCTAACTTTACATGGAAGCATAGGGATGGCATGGTAGGGGCATACCAGATGGGTGAGTAGTAGTACTGGCATACACTCCCTCCCTCCGTGTGATGGTCCAGATCAGGGGAGAGGTGTCATCCAATCCTGCCCTATGTATTAGCAGTCTGACCTGGTTCACTCACACATTAGGATAGGAGACTAGCAATGGTTCAGCTCACCAAGATTCTCTGAACCCTGGCTAGCTGGTCATCTCACACCCAATTTACATTCACATTTGCCATCACTGCAAACTTTGCACGAATGGGAAAATTGCACAAAATGAAGTGATCGAACATGAAAGTTGCAGGAAAATCCCCAAATTGGTGTAATTTCCAAGGTTGTGTAAATTCCCCCCGTAAACTAAAGCTGACATAGAAAATTTGCACAAATTGGAAATTTGTGCAAATTAAACAGGGAAATTTGCATAAATTGAATGCAAGCACATCTTTGGTAATTTGCTAACATTTTTGATGGACATGTTCTTGCGTTCAGGGTTGCAAACAGGGCAGGCCTGCATGTTAACATCCATACTCACACCTGCAAGTTAGCTCTTGAGGCTCAACCGTCAAGTGAGGTATGTGAATATGTGAAATAGCCCAAATATGTATCAGCTTTTTTATCTTTTCCCACGGAGTATTAGAAATAACCCCTCACAACTTTAACTTCCTTTTCTGACACATATAAGTAACCTATGAGGCTAGGCTACCTCAGAGAATGTGGGGAGGTCTTACAATAAATGGTAGATCAGGATGTGTTGATGTCCAAATGATTCATAAATGTTTTGCTCCGAGTTCCAAGGACTTCACTGTGCACATATAAATTGGTCCAGAATTGTGTCCATTAACTTGATAGGCTACCGCTTAATATTTTTATTTCAGCATTGTGCTGATAGATGTATGAAATTGAAGGTGTTGAAGACTTCTTCCGAGAGACTGAAATGTGGTTCGGATGAGTAAATTCTAACCTAAGTTTATAAATAACTCAAAGGCCGCTCCTACATCAAGAGACTGTGCAACACAACACACCCAGAGCCCACTTCTAAGTAATTACAGGGAAGACAAATTGCAGGATACATTATCAGAGGCAGTTTGTGCTCTTCGAAGTGGGCATTGCTGGATCATTTTTCTTCTGCAATTGGACAGCACTGGAAATGAGAAGCCATTTTCACTTGCCTTTGATTGAGGCAGGAGAAGATATGGTGCTGGAATTTCATGATGTCTGATAGAGGAAAAATGGGTTGAGCTTTCTCTTCCCATTTGGCCATGGGAAAAGAAGAAAGCAGTTTGAGTTTAGTTAGAAAATATAAATCTATAATTTGTATATAAGATAGTATACACTCACATGCACACACACACACACACACTCAACACATTTTGGAAATTTTCAACACACACACACACACACACACAGTCACTGAAAGTTTTCAAAATTATATTTTCCTAAGAATGAAAACAGAAAGTGTATAATTCATGGCATACTTCAAAGATCAGAAGGAAGGATTAACAATGCAATCCTACCCTTGAGTTATATCGGCTGGATAGGGATTGGGTTATTAATATATTCCTTCTGTTGGTCCAATTCTAAATCATGCTGGTGTAGTAAAGTTTACAATGGCAGAGGGATGAAATTCTGCCAGTGTAACTTTAAATCAGGCTAAGGCGGGGAAATGGGTGGAAATGAGAACAGGGTTGGGGAGGCTTGGTGGAGTGGCGAGCTTGGCCCAGATCCTAAGTTCCCTCAGGCCTAGATCCTGCCTCTCTGCTGGCATAAAGTTACAAAATTGTTGTGATATAATTAAATACACATCCATAGGAGTAATACATCCAGAGTTCCTTTTTCTATTGCTACTTTTGGGCTATGGTTTGTTGCACTGCGGGCAAGCCCTGGCAACTATATCATGATCCTGGCATGATTCAGCACAAGGATCCCATAACTGAACCTCCTGACCCTACACAGATGTAAGTAACTCACTAGTAAGTATGCATAGCATTCAACCTAAGCTCCACCAGAAACAATAGGAACTGCTGTAGTTGTGACTAACTTATTCCATTGGTTTGAATGGAGTTCAGTCACAATTAATTTTAGTTGGATTATTTACTACTAAAAAAAGAATTTGCCCAAAATCATTTTATAGAGCTTTCTCTGTGGCAAATATGTCTTAGTTTCTGTAGCAATGATTTAGCCTGGCCATTTACAAAGAAGTGAGAACATAACATACCCAGTGCTGAAGTGTTGGGGTTGTAGATCAGAGAAGCATATAGCCACTGAAGAAATACTTAAAAAAAAAAAAAAAAACAGCTGATGGGCTGAGGAAGTTATTTTGCTCAAACATAATGATGGCGCAGATGATATTATATAGATGTCCAGGATACTTGTAGAAACATGTACTACATGGCAATAATGATAGTAACAGACATACTATCTGGAGGAGGATTTAGCATTGTATATCAGCCCATCCGCGCTTTAAGAATGTCATGACTCTCTAACTCCTTGCATTTATTGAAGTCAATAAGGAGGCCTCTTAGGAAAGCAATCAATCTTTTATTTAGCAAATGACCCCTTCCTTCCAGTCGTAGGGAGTTAAAAGTAGAAAGTGTTTTGCCCCCAAGGCGTAATTTAGCTAAGCAAACAACACAGTTGATCTATTCAAGAGAAAAAGAGAGTCACTTCTGAGAAAAATCCACATCAAGCTTTTTCTGAGCCACTAATCTTTCCGAGCGCCGCCTCCTGACCTCTTTGATCTGTGCGCGTTTCTCTCTCCTACGGAAAATGGTATCTCTAAGGTCACTCTCTCCCTCGCCCTCTGAAGTGGAGGGCTGCTTATCAGTCGGAGGGTTATTTACATCAGGAGAGATAACCACTGAAGGCGATGCTATGGGAACCACATCTTCCCCTTCTGGTATGGACTGGAATGTCTGTTCGAGTTCAGAATCTGATTCTGAATTAACGTCTAACAGTCCTTCGCCCTGAGCAAGGGGAGAGGAATTAGACACAACAAAGAACAGCAAGGGAGGTCCTTCTCATTTGCCCACTTGTAAGAGCAGTTAAGAGGTCATCCAAATGAGAGAGGGCCTTTTCTGCAGTGGCCCCCCACATCTGGAATAAGATGCCAGCAGCCATCATCAATGCAGGCTTAGGAAGGCCTTCAAAACATATTATTGTACTCTGTCTTTCCCTGGATATGTTTGCTGCTATTGCTGACTTTAGGTTGTTTTTCTCATTTTTAACCCCTCTTTGGTTTTTATTATGTGTTTTATTCTTATGTGCTGCCTTGAGAGGGCTCCTGCCCTGAAAGGCAGCCAAGAAACTATTATTATTATTATTATTATTATTATTATTATTATTATTTTCTCAGTACAAAATATAATCCATTGTTCAGATAATGCATGATCCCTATAATAGAAGTGCAACTTGAAAGAGAAGGATTGGTCTATGAGCAAGAAATAATCAATAAATGTACACTGAAATTATACAGAATGTACAAATATACCAAAAAAAATTACATTTGTGCCTCAATAGTGGGAAAGGTCCTCATAGATCATAAATGCCTCTAATCCATTAACTTGGAAATAATTCCCAATGGCTCAAAACCCAGGTGCCTAAAGGAATGCCTGCTCCCATGCCAACCTGTCCATATACCAGGGAATATGAGAGACATTTATATCTCCCTTAGCTCACATCATAACTGCAGCACAAGAGAAGAATTGTGGGGTAAAAGGAAGGGACTAGGAGAATGCACTTACTCACACACACACACACACACACACTGCTTGGTCCCAGGTAGCATGGACCTAAGTTTCTCTCAAATGTTCTTTTCCTGTGAAATGAAAATTCAAAGCACCTTAGAATTTCTTGGGAATTTCTTTCAGTGGAGTTTTTGAACTTATAATTATGAGATGGCCAAGAGTGCTGCGTGGTTTTTCCTTTCTGGTACACACCTTTCTGTTGCTTTGCAGCCTCCCTGGCTGCCCATGCTTCCTGATCTGAAAAGGCTCCCTGGGAAGAATTAGAATCATAGAATAGTAAAGTATAGTAAAGTATAAGGCCATCAAGTCCAACTTTGTAAAGTCTTCCCCTAGGCCTTAACTGAAAAGTGTGGGAAGCTGGGTAGGCTGCAGATTGCCAGAGAGGTTATCATGCAGTGAAAAACAAGCCACTCATGCACAGCCATAACTAAGGTAAGGTAGAGCTACGTAAAGTAACTAAGGGAAGCACAAGAACTCTGCACTCCACCCATGAGGGTTTCTCAGAAATTGTCTTTCCCTTTGATTTTCTTTTTAAGCAGTCCTATCAAATTAAACAAAAATGGTTAAAAGAAATTAAATCAGAATAGGTTTTCAGCACAGCCACAGCCACAAGTCCCAGACTCTGTGGCTGACATCTCAAGATAAGAGTTCTCAGGAAATAGGACTGGGGGAAACTGTATTTATAGAGAGCTGCTGCCAGGCAGAGTGAACAATGCTATGCTAGGAGTAACAATAATTTGACTCAGTATAAGGTAATTGTTTATAACTAGTGCCACAGGGTGCAATGACACACTCTTGCATAAGGCTTCGATTATCTTGAGTACTTAATGAGATTTTTAGAGAGATGATTTAATAATGTCATTTTAATTTCCTGTATCTGTGAAACAACAGCACATCATGCCTTCTACATGGCCAAGTGTTGATGTGCCTCGAACAGGGGCGTTGTCAAGGGTAGGCATGGTTGGACACCTGCCCAGGGCTCCCGCCTCAGCAGGGGGCCCTGTAATGGCCATTACAACTTGCTTGTTCACCTGCCTCTTGCTCTGGTGGTGGTGGTGAGAAAGGGGAGCAACAGATACCTCTGCCTACTTGATCCCTGACTCTCTGCCTGTCAAGCAAGCAAGTGGTAGCAATGATGAGAAAGAGGCTGGGGAACAAAAGCAGAAGGTAAGACTCATAGGGCAAGACACCACTGAGGGTGTGTTGCCCAAGCGCCCTCCAAGGCCTGGAGTGGGCACTGGTCCCAATCCTCTTAATCATACTGCTTTCACTATCTTTTTGAGTGTGGGAGAGGATGCTCTATTGAGAGAGTCCGGATTTCCAACGTTCCTTGCAACATCAGCTTATTTGTCCAGGAAACCCTGCACATCAGCCATGGAAGGAAAGTGCAGCGGATTCAGGAGCATCTTCTAGTACCAGGTTCATGTGGGACACAGTTCATGTGGGGTACTGGCCAGGCATGCTGGGCCTCACTGCGGCTTTACTGGAACAAAGCATGGAACACACCTGACACATCATTTGCTGCTGCTGCTCACTGGGGAAAAGGGATGTGTTCCTAGAATTCCAGGGAAGCTTGGCTGCCCTTACTTAGGAACACCTGAAGGCCCCCTGAGAGTTGAGACAGAGACCAGATCTACATCAAGCAGGATATAACACTTTGAAAGCAGTTTGAAAATGGTATATGAAATGTTGTCAATACCATTATAAACCATTATAAAGCAGTAGTGTAGATCCTGCCACAGTTTGGAAAAAATATGGGAAATGAAAGCTAATCAAGCACATCTATTCACAGGATCAGCAAAATGCACAACCGTCAGATGACTGAATTAATGACTGTGGTGCAGTGGAGCCAGGGTTGGAGCACTGAGACTTTTATTAGCAGGGATGCTGACATCATCTGCCACCCCGCTCAGACTTCTCTGTTCTCTTCTGAGGTTAGCTGCAGTCCTTACAATAGCTGGGAAGGGGATGGATTTTTCCAGCAACAATACATTGTTGTGCACTACATCCTGTTGTAATGAAAAGTATTTCGGGGTTGCTTGGACTTGAAAGGGCAATTGAGACCCATTTGCTCTACAAAAGACCTGACCCTGATGGAGATTTTTTTAAAAAAAATGCTAGAGCTGGTTTGTTGACTTTGACAGCAAATGTTTCTCTCTGGTTCTGGGAAAATAAACTCCTGGGAAATCTGGAGCTGGTGGTCTTAGGCTGCTTGGGGACAAGTTGTGTCCCTCTCTTTCCCTTTCTCAGGCAATCTCAAGCCTGTCCAGCAAAAGTCCAACTTGCTAACCACCACGCTGCCCTTTGCCAGCTGAATACTCCATTATTGTCCGCTGATCCTAACGGACTGGGTATTATGCTATATGCTGCTCATCTTTCTGTGGAGCAGGGGCAGGTGTATACACACACAAACACTGCAAACATACCACCCACAGAGAGATATGGATCAACACAGCCGGCCCAAGTCAGGTTGCTGCCTGAAGCATGGATCCACATTCACCGTTGCCCCTCCCTCTCTGCCCGCCCAGTTGCTTATCTTTCTGGGTGCGTGAACGCACATGCGCCTCAGCCCACACACCCACCAGCTCGTTTACTCTTCTTTGTGCACGTAGAAGCACCCGTCTCCCCAACGTGATGCCTGTAATAGATTTGCGCCTTCAGTAGACGCGCAGCGCCAGCTTGTTGAGCAAATTATCTTGAGAGGTCCCAGAAGTTTCGGGACTTTGCCCGACCTCGTGCAGGCACTGCGCGGCTCCTGAAGGTGAAAATCTCTCACGGGCAGCTCACTGCAGAGGCAAGCACACCCAGGCACGCAAAGAAGAGTAAGCCAGCTGGCTAGCAGGCCGCCAGGCTGGCTGGGCCAGGCAGTTGGGCAGGGTTGGGTGGTGCACAAGTGGAGCAGAAGGGAAAGTATGTTGCAGTGTGTGACTGAGCAAGTGGCTGCTTCTCGGTCCTGCCAGCTGCCTGCAAGGCCGGCTAGCTGGCCCCACATGCAGACAGCCGGCAGGACCAAGAAGCCGCAGACCCTTTGGAGGGGAAGAGCGCTGCCTGCTGCACCAGCTTCCTACTGCTTCATGGTCGGGCCAGGTCTAAACACAGATGCCTGCATTTTGGACTCTCTTTGGGGTGTGGCTATAGAAACTGTCATGATGAGCCCTCTTCAAAATTGAATGCTATACTAATGACTATACCAATGACAAAATTTGCAGATATTCAGCTTCTTTTAAAAAGAAATGAAAAGCTTCCTGTATTGCATACCATGTCTGCTGCATTAATCTTTTACTGCATTCAAATATGACCAGGGGGTGGGGGGGTTACTCACTTATAAAAGTTCCTTTATTCGTTAGGATTGTAACTGGCAGGATTGGGCCATACAATTAAATTATGCTGAGTACTTCTACTTATCGTGCCATTCTTTGTCGGTGGTAATTTTGTTTCCATACTAATCACTTCAGAAGCATTGAAGTCAGTTCCCCCATGAAACATTGCCAGTGGGCACAACACCCTTGTTTCTCAGGCTCTCAAAGAATGGAACAACAATAATGCAGGAACGGGAATGTTTATAGCTATGATAAGTGGTTACAAGAAAATAGATAGCAACTCTGCAACAACACAAGAATGACTCGTTTAACTCACCAAGAGCTCAATAATCAATCTGAGCGTGCATCTTTCATGAGAGTTTTTTTTAAAAAAAGAAAAAACACGCACATAAATAGTGAATTGTACACATACACTTCAAGTGTTTTCTTACCTCGACTAAAATAAAGCATGGCAAAAACGTGTTGATCCTACGAGGCTGCGCCCTAGCATAGGAGAGCATGTTCACCTGTGTGGGGAAAAATGAAAGTACCTGATGTAGGATAGGCATACAAAGTGCTGATATTTGTTCAGGTTTTTAAAACTGCTCTATGCAAAGCAAAGTCGGCAAAGCCTTGTGCAAACCTGCCATCATGCTTCTGTTAATAAATAAATCAAACTGGTATTTGAGCATTTCCAGCATTCCCCTTTCTGCTAGATAGTGCAGAGTCCCTCTGTCACCACACCGAATGGCTGTGAGGGTGGAACGGGCACACAGCAGTGAACTCTATACCTCCATTTTAGTAGGAAATGTGGCAGAAGGACGGAGGGAGATAGTTCATGGCCAAAAAGTGTGATGGTTGTGAAGAAAGGGACCAAGATGGCTACAGTCTGGCTAAGAAAGGCAGCTTTGGCCTACCTTGCAGGACTGGGGCCTCTTGGCTGGGAGGGGGAGTCTCACTGAAAAATGCAAAACACACAATGCAAAGTCTGTAAGTCAGGCATGGGGAAAAATCCTTACTTTTTAGATCTCACCGATGGATGAAATGGTTCGTAGCAGCCAAGCTGTGGTTCAACGTAAGCACATTCTACACCAAATATTTTCCTCATTTAGCCTGTTATCTGACACTGATTGATGACTGGTCATAATTCTATTGAAGTAACATTACAGGTGTACAACCAGAGGCAGCTGGTGGCTCCTATGTCAGTGGGGCAGTGAATCCACTCCGGGTTTCAGCCAGAACCAGTCAGAACTCTAAAGGAGCTATCCAAGGTGTTGAACTCTATCTGCAAAATGGGTTCATCACCTTAGATAGCTCCTTTAAAGAGTTTTGACTGATTCTAACCGAAGCCCGGAGCAGGTTTACTGTCCCACTGACACAGAAGCCACCAGTCTCCACGGCTATGAATCCATCACTCGTATGCTATGCTTCATACTTTACATACATACAAGTTTGCCACAGCAACATGGGTGCTTGCAACGGGGCTTCTCACAGTAAAATGTGAAATGCGAAGGATAGCATTCATGGCCCCCGAACGTGGTGGTGTGTAAAACATGAAATAGTTGCATCATCGCTCTCAAGAAGTGGCTGAAAGATGCATCGCCAGCTTTTCTTCCTCCTTTGACCCATCCATTTTGAGTGATTGTATCAGCAAGAAGGTGGGTCGTACTCCAAACATCGCTGCCGTTTCATGCGCAACTGTGCAGAATTGGGAATTGGACACTCTTGAGCTGTGAAACTGTTTGCACCTACAGATGGCTTGGAATGCAGGTAACTAATCAAGACCAAAACACAACGGAGAGGAGTGGGGAGAATTACCTCCAGGTCCAATTTCACGGCCAACGTTTGAGAACGCCAAAGCTTCTTGCTCTTTTTTTGCTTCTTCCATCTGTCTGGGAATGTGTTGGGGGAACAATAGGGGCAGCAGCAACTGAAGCAAGCAGTAACTAAATTATGAACATGCAATGGAAATCAGCAGGGCCAGCCCTACCATTAGGCAGAGTGAAGTGGCTGCTTCAGGTGGCAAATGCTAGCCAGGGCCTCCAAGAGTGGGTTCAGGCCCTGGTGAAAGAAAAAATTGGACCCCCACAGCAGGGATGGTCCCTGTACAGTTATAAAATCAAGAAATAATCATTGCCATTAGGAAGAGTCTCAGACAGAATTGAAAAATGCAACAGGAGGAGTGCCCGTTTTACCTCTTGGAGAGGTCCTAAGGTTTTGATGCCTGTTCCAGTGTTTCCTCTTGGAGAGGTCCTAATATTTTAATTCCCCCAGTGTTTTGGGGAAACACATTGTAGGTGGGTGGGAAGGATGAACGTGGAGATCCATTAGACTGATTAGAAACAGCTCCTTCCCACTCATTTGTCTCCCTCATGGTTTCTACGGAATTCCGTTCAGAATGTTTTTACAATGGATATGGATTTTACAATGGATATGGATTTTACAATGGATGTCAAAAACAACTGACAAATAATGATACTACCGAGGAAGACAAAAACATATGCAACATAGTCAGGCCCCAGGCCCCCTTCTGGACCGCCGGGCCCCAGTAATTCATAGCAGCTTCTCCCCCACCCCCTGGTCAGTCCTGATGCTGGCAGTGGCAGCAAGGTGTTAAAGGAGAGAGTTATGTGGCACATAGCCTGCCCTACACCCCTTAAGCAAGCCAACTGCCTTATGTTCAGTGAGGGATGCTGTCCCATCCCCAGTACTGAAAATAAATTCAATTGCCAGTCCAGTCGGCTTTTGTATTTAAAATGGGAGAGATGTATTTTTTCGCCTCAGGCAGCAAAATGTCTTGGGCTGGCCCTGGGAACCAGGCCACAAACTGGAAAGCTTTAGCTCTTGCAGTCATACCATTTCCTGTTTTTTCCTCCCAGAATTACGAACACAGGAACCATTTGGTTCATCTAGCCCACTATTGTCAACGCTGACGGGCAGAAGCTCTCCAGATTTTCAGACAGCTTTAGCCCTTCCCAGAGGTGCCGGGGACTGAACCTGGGCCTTTTCGCATGCAGAATGCCTGTGCACCACTCCTGAGCTACATTGTCTTCTCTGTGTTTTACTAATCCAGCAAAAACTCCTGCGATGACGTACCTATGCAGTTGCTGAGGGTTTTTCTGAAATCCTGGCTAGGAATGAATCCATCACATACACACTGTAGTGAAACTGTAAGGACAGGAGAAAATGAGACCAGATTTTTTTTCAGCCTTTGGGAATTTGGAATCTTGGAATTCGGAGGTCATTCGGCTCAGTGCCAAATCTACTTCGACTAACAGAAGGCAGAGTGGCTACGACTGGCTGGACTCACCCATGCATCCCACCACTCTCTCAAACACACACTGGACTGCTGGCCGTGCTGCTCCTCTACAGTCTAGTCATTTATTATTTAAATTTTTGAGTGCAGTGATACCTATTGGCATGCTGTTCATGTTCACAGCAAGAACAATGAACAGGAAAAATGCCTCATAAAAACTAGGGACAAGACAGTTTTCTGAGATTGTCTTCAGATTAGTACAGCTCTGAACAAGTGTAAAGTGGCAGTAGAAACCGACAGCATTTTTATGGAGTAATAATTTACAATTATGCCTCTAGGGCTATTCCCTAAAACCCTTAGTCAGTTTTTCTGTGCCCTTAATTTAATTTCCCATTGACGATCTTTTTTCCACATAATTCTAAAGAAAACCCAGGCGCACTCTTACGTAAAATAAGCTATTAATATTGCGCATGGCAATCGAACACACAGCCATATTAAACTAAAAGGCATGGCTCACTGAAGGGAGAAATTTACCATCGTTGTAATTTATTATTCATTGGAGACTGACAGAAGACTAGAAAGATTTGGTGGGAAGACCTTGGCCTGAGCAGAGGCTGAAAGGGTATTTGCTTTGCTAAAGCCACCTCATTGCTTCAAGACTGAGGTGAGATTATTTCATGGCTCAATTAGTCAGACATAAATATGATCCCTAGAGAGAATTCACCATGTCCAGACCCTAATACAGTCCATAATAAGCAGAGAGAAAGGTTTTTCTTCCTCTATCAGTGTACGAGAACTTGGAGTCATCCAACGTCTGCCATGGATCTCCTGGTTAGCAGATAAAAAAAGCACTCCTTACAACATAAAATTTATTTATGGAACTTGCTGTGGATTGAAAGAGGATTAGACAAATTTCAAGGGAGATGTCTTTCAAAGGCTTCTAGTCATGTGTCTATAAAGAGCCTCTATGTTTACCAGAGGAGCATAACTCTGAGTACCAGTTGTTGGGGAGCAACAGCAGGAAAGGGGTATTGTCTTCCTGACCTGCTTGTGGACTTCTCAAGAGCCATCTGGTTGACCACTGTGGGAAACAGGAACCTGCATTAGATGCACATTTGGTCTGAAGAAGCAAGACTCTTCTTAAGCAGCAGTGTAGCCAATTTGCATAGCAAGGAGCTGAACAGGATAATGGCAAACACATACACAACTAATTGCAATGGAGGAGTTCAATTAAGTAAACCTACAGCAAAGCAAAGTTTTTACTGGCAAACAGGGATTGTCAAGAGGTAAGTCAGTAGTGTAGTCAAGGTCAAATGCACAGGATAGCAGGCAAGTCTAATCATAATCTATAGACTGCATCAGTCAGAAGTCCAAGGTTGATAAAACAAGGTCCAAACATGAGTTAAGATAAGGGAAACATGATATCAGGTGCAAGGAGCTGAAGAAATTGCACTGTTTCCAGAACTGGCTAGGCTGGAACTGAAGGCTTTCATTGCCAGAGTCTCCTCAGCTCCACCCAGGGCTCAGTTGTAGTTCATTATAGCCCTCTGGCAAAAGTCCTACTCATACAGAGTCATTTCCTCTTGAGGACTCCTCCTTTGTAATCAAGCACCCCAGAGACCACAAACACTCATCCACTCCGTTTGATGGAGATGCTGGGGGGAGGGGTCTGCAAGGAGATAACAGAGTGCTGCAGGAGTGCAAGCGCTCAGGCTCTCTAAGGGAGCACTTATGATCCTGGGAAGGTCCAGTCATGTTTTCAGGGCTGGCACAGGGATATAAAGGCTCAGTCTTGTTGCAGCCATTGTTGGAGCATTTTGTCAGCCTGTCCAACCCACTTGGCTGTGCAGACCAAGTAAGGGTTAAACTGGAATTTGCATCAGGAGCTCTGTGATCAGATCTCCCACTTCTTTTTAAAACATTTAATTGCAGCCATGGGGGTAGGGGCAAGGGGAAGGAATCCAATCAATCCTGGGGGAAGGGATTAAATTTTTCTTACATACCAATTTCCTGATGAAAATTCCCCCCTCCCAAACTGCTACCAGGAATTTTGCCCTGATAGGGTGACCATATGGAAAGGAGGACAGGGCTCCTGTATCTTTAACTATTGTATTGAAAGGGGAATTTCAGCAGGTATCATTTGTATGCATGTAGCACCTGGTGAAATTCCCTCTTCAAAGCTGGAGGAGCCCTGTTCTCTTTTGTATGTGGTCACTCTAGTATAGCTCCTGCAACTTTAACTGTTGTGATGAAGAGAGAATTTCACCAGGCACTGCATGCATACAAATGACACCTGCTGAAATTCCCCTTTCAATACCACTGTTAAAGATACAGGAGCCATGTCCTCCTTTTCATATGTTTACCCTACCATACACACCTTACCTTCTGTCCACTTAATCAGGCTTCTCATAATTAGCATAACATGGGTGGAACCTGCAACAACTTGCTCCTGCTCACAGTTCATGCCATACCCTTTTCCAGGGTCCTGCATTCCATTCTCTTTCCATTTGTCTTTGACCTTCACTTCAGCCATGGGCAAAGTAGTTGTCAATAATTCATTGAATCTAAAGATGAATATTGTCATCTGATAAAATTTATTTAAGCATTACCCAAATTCATTATGGTTTTATGTAGCTTTTTAAGCTCTCCAGAGAGGTGTAAAGATAAGATCTTGCCTGAAGGTAGGTCAAGAAATGTAGCTAGGGAATGTTGAATTGATTTTCTATAAAGTAAAAGCAAGGAAGTCAGGGTGTGTGTTGTGAAATTGAGGGAAAATACATCTTTCTTTCTTTTTATTATTGCATTTATATCCTGCCTTTTTTCCTCCAAGGAACCCAAGGTGGTGTACATAAACCTCCTCCTCTCCATTTTATCCTCACAACAACAACCCTGTGAGGTGGGTTGGGCTGAGAGTCTGTGACTGGCCCAAAGTCACCCAGTGGGTTTCCATGGCCGAGTGGGGACTAGAACTCCCAGACTCTCTTTGCCTGTCAGGTGAAGAAAATATTATGAATATCAGTGCGTAACGAAAAGGTATCACTTTTAATGAACCAAAGGATATGCATTAAAATTTAATAAAATGTTTTTCAAGTTACAGTTTGTTGATAATTACATCAGAAGTCATTTTCATTTATTTTAAACATCCATTAGTCAGCTCACTTAAAGGAGATGCACAGTAAAAGATAAAAATTGCAATCTCAAAATGAAGAATTACCTGGAACTAATATTAAAACAAGGAGAAATAGCAGCAACGTAGTAATTATTTAGATTCAGTGTTTACTGAATGTGTGAAACTGCAATATCTAGATACAAGAAGGAACAAAAAGTTCCATTAATAGATGAATAGTTTGAGAACTAATGGGATGATATGTTAATGGCAAAACTAACCTGTTACATAAGAGTGAATAGAAAAAGACAGGGACCTGAAGCTTTTTTGGGTTTTTTTAAAAATGGGCAACTTTTATTGAATACTGTATTACAAACCAATTGTATTTTTCACATTCTTTACAACACAGAATAGTGTGTTATGAAGAATATAAAATTGTTGATATATATGAAAAAAGAATTGTCTGTAAATGTTAGACGACTTCAAATTGGTGACTGCAAATAGGCTTGCAACAAAAAGCTGAATAAGGCCAGGTAAAACTAGCCAGATAAATAAAATAACTTGTATTATTTCTATATATTAGTCACATTATCTTCATCAGTATGAACATGGAGCTCCTGTTCAGAAGAAACGTCTATGGAAATGTTTGAGAGAAGCTAGAATGTGTAGCTAGTGTGGAGATGGAGATACTGAAGCAGAGATGTTCCAGCTCTGTAATTCTATGAAAAGTAGAAATGACAGAAGGAATAGTCTGAGGGCAAAGTACTGAAGCTAGGCGGGTCTGGTCCTGGTCAGTGCCTGATGAGAAACTGCATAGGAACCCCATTTATCCCACTGTGAGTTCCATGAGGGAAGAAAGGCAAAATATAAATGTAATAACTGGCTAAATAAATAAAGCCAGGTCACACAAGCCTTGCTGCACATCTGTTTACCCCACAACTGAACTTCATATATGGCTTATTTGGTCGAATAAGGCTCTAATTGGAGTTTTACTAGGCTGACCATGTGAAAAGGAGGACAGGGCTCATGTAACTTTAACAGTTGTAGAGAAAAGGGGATTTCAGCCAGTGTCATTTGTATGCAATTAGTTCCTGGTGAAATTCCCTCTTCATCACACCAGTTAAAGTTGCAGGGGCCCTGCCTTCTTTTGTATATGGTCACTCTAGTATAGTGCCTGCAGCTTTAACTGTTGTGATGAAGAGGGAATTTCACCAGGGACTAATTGCATGACACTGGCTGAAATTCCCTTTTCTCTACAACTGTTAAAGTTACATGAGCCCTGTCCTCCTTTTCATATGGTCAGCCTAGTTTTACCCCAGAATGGAGTTTCTTGCATTTGCTTTATTTCATACACCACTTCAGGCAGAGGAAAGAGAAGTTCTTTATAGAAGAAGACAGTGATCTAAATTAAACGAAATACCATTAAATGGAAAACTGTGGCTAAAAAGGAGAGCAAAAAGGACCCCGCTAGAGAGAGCAAATGCTGAACTCGAAGCAGCTGGGAAGACACATGTCATATCTGACAGACCAGATTATAAACAGACAAATCCACTCCAATTTATATCCCTGTGAGTATTCCCTTAAGGCTTTAGGTTGGCTTTAGTACTGTACTAGAAGTTTCTTCCTTATTTTTCTGTCAGTCTGCATAATCATCTCATGGCGCAAACTCAATAAAACAAGGCCTAGCCTCCTCTATCCTCAATAATTTCCTTGTCACAAGGCAGAGGATATTTACTTATTTACCAATTTGTACCTGTTATACAAATTTGTGTCATACCTATTGTGTCACACCTGAGCTGTATATAAACCATTGTAGCACAACATGTGTCAGAAAATTTTGAATGTATTATTTAGGCACAGTAAACGGAACAAATTGTAATTTAACAATATCTCTATAAATAAAACTAAATATTTCTACACAGGGTATATGTGTGTGTGCTGTCTATGTTTTTATGTAAATGGTTTTACACTTTGTATAATGTATTTTTAATGGGATTTGATCTTCGCAAACCACCCAGAGAGCTTCAGCTATGGAGCAGTATATAAATGCAATAAATCTTCAGCAGCAACAGAGGTGTTATCATCATGGTAGTGATGCTTCTACCCAGAAAGCTGAAATTTGGTACATATGTAATCTAAGTTACCCTTGCTATAAAAATAATCCTGAAAATGAGACATTTGTAAATCTACTCCTTAAAATGGGGTATGATGGGCACTGCATAATAGTTAAGGTGCACTTGCACCAGATAAAGATGCTTGAAATGTGGTATTCGCATGATCCAGAGACTTATCTATGTTAGCACCTTAAACTGGTTCAACAACCACAAGGATTCTCTGTCAGAGTTTTTAGCACCTTCATCTAACAAAAATTCCCAGAATTCTTTGGGAGAAGAATCCAGGTACAACCATGACCAAATAAAATGCCACTATTTGTCGTTCGTAGAGCAGATATAACCTATGACATCAGGCACTGGGGTGGGGGTGGGGGGAGATCAAGGTTAGGTTAGTAGAAGGCAAGGACTTTTAACATGACTGCATTTTATTTGGTCATGGTTGTGCCTGGATTCTTTCTTTTCTTCCATTTCATCCATTCTTTCATTCATACTTATGTTTTATTGCCTGCCCTGAGCCTTTAGCAAGGTTAAGGCTATAAATTTAAAGTAGTCATTAATAATAGCAGCACAGAGGTGAGATTCAATTATATGAATCCCAGATTTAGGTAAGCCTGGTCCTTGGCCATGCCACGCATCCATTTCCCTGTAGACAGGAACAAAATTTGACTCGAAGAGGATAGGTCATGTGTGTGTCTGTGTCTGTGCACACACTCCATGAGGAGCAGTTTAATAAACAGAGTTACTGCAAGTTCCCGGCTATAACAACGTCTTCTGTTTTTCACAGCCAGATTTGGCGAAAACCTCAAAGGAAGCAAAAGATCTTGTTTGCTGCCAACTACTCACTGAAATGCTGATGGTGCAAGATTGTCTTGTATAGCAACTACACTGGAGAATTCAGCTGTTTGTCTCTTTCTTCCTGAACTGGGAAAAGTTTACTTCCTCCACTTCTATCTGGGTTGTCTTGCGTTTTTGAGGGTTTCCAAAATAAGAGCTCTGTAATTGCCCTTAAAAATCAGTGACGAAATCTCCAGATTACCTGGGGAGAAGCACCAAGTGAAGTGGGAAAATGTTCAACCTGTCTAGTTCTTGTGTTTGTTTTTATGCAGAATTATATCTTCGGCTGTTTCATACATTTGAAACTAAGCCTTATAACCTCTTCAGTTTTCTTTGAGCAACAATATCTAAACCAATATGTATACAATCTATCAATGTGTAATGGGTAGAAAGTTCATCACATTTTGACGTCCCATAAAACAGGGAGACTTCCCCTTACCCCTTCTGTTCTTGGAAAACATCATGTGAAATGCTAGCATCAGCTGGGTCTAGTTCTTATATCGAGCCATATTATGTTAGTGATTGTTGAGAATAGTGGGAATGACAGGGCATCCTGAAATATAATGTGGGATGTCCTTCATGATGATTATGCAAGGTACGTTTGGAAAGTTACAACTGCTGCAATATTTGCTGAGTCTGCACATTACTTAAGCGCAACCCTACAAAAAGCCACTTCCAATTTAAGAACATAAGAAAAGCCATGTTGGAACAGGCCAAGGCACCATCCAGTCCTGCACTCTGTTCACACAGTGACCAATCAGCTGTCAACCAGGGACCCCCAAGCAGGACATTGTGCAATAGCACCTTCCCACCCACGTTCCCCAGCAACTAGTGTATATAGGCTTACTGCCTCTGATACTGGAGATAGCACATAGCCATTAGGACTTGTAGCCATTGACAGCCTTCTCCAGGAATTTTTCCAACCTTCTTTTAAAGCCATCCAAATTGGAGGCCATCACAACTTAGCTCTTAGCTCTGCTGAAAAAGAACACCCATACAGAAGACCAGAAACTTTGGCATGTCAAGTGCACTTCCAGAGCTGCAGTGACCCTTAAGACATATAGTGGGCATCATATTAAACCTGTACCAGAAATGCTACACTATCTGCCTTTCTTCTGAATCATTGTATCATGCTGGTTTTTCCTCTTTGTACATTATATAAGAGATCAAGGAAGTGCTGTAACGTACAAACATATTTCCTTTCAAAGCCTTCCCCTGCAGATAAGTCGTTTATGTCATGAATAGCAAACAGTATATAAAAGCAGATCAACGATAGAAATTTACACATCAGAAGAAAGTCTTGATCTTTAGACTTGCTGCTCTTCTGAATAGTGGAGGTTTAAAAAAGAAAAAAGAAATCCATGCCATGCTCAAGAATATTTGTCAGCTAAAATAAGGTGTATTTCTTCTTTTTTTTAAAAAAAAAGTGTAGTTTTTCATAGGCACATACACAACCATCTCTAAAAACAAGCAACTTCTTTCAGGGGTTGCTTCTGTCATTACAAAGCTGATACATGAAAAACACAGCTGTGTGTGAATTTGTGTACACATCAGATGTGAATTGTTGTGTGTGACAATTATACACTCATGTATTTTGTTGCATTTACTAATTACATTATACAAGCGCTGGGAAGTTACAAGCAGGGTAGTACAAAGTACATGGTTGCAATTGTCACATTTGGAGATCTCCATGTGTGCTGGATGCCAATTCCTACACCGGAACACTTTAATTGTAGGAATTGGAAACAGTTGAAATGTAAGCATTCCCTTGATGCTTAGTGAGTAGCTAACAAAATGTTCTAGAAGACTTCACTTCATATGTGCATTTCTCCTCTCCTACAAAATAAAACACATGTTTATATGTATAGATCAGAGTTGGGAATCTTTTTTTTTTTCTTACAAAAGGGCCAGTAAACGGCAGGAAGGCTGCAGCTAATGGTAGGCAAAGCCAGAACTGATGGTAGGTGGAGCCAGACAGAGCCAAACGTGGGCAGAGTTTGCAGCACTGCAGGATTGCATTTCTCTCTCTCCCTCTGTGTCACCCCACATGAAATTAGGTAGAGGGCTGCATCGAATTAGACCACAGCCAGATAAGGCCCATGGGCTGCAGGTTCCCTATCACAGTTTTAGGTTTATATGATTTTCAAATGTCCTTTCTAAATTGTATCCTAAGAATATAGTTAGAGCTGTTGCTAGCTGGTTTTCTAAAGATCCGATTGAAATACATGAGGTGTGTACAGGGCCCAAGTATCATCTTTTCCAGCCCAGTACCAACTTGTAACACGGGCCCATTCCCATATGCATCCCATCCCATGATCCCCTCCCATACATACAATCTCACGAGATGTGAAATGGAAGTTTCTATTTTAATTTTGAAACTATGTTTTCTACATAACCACTTATGCATCACCAAGAGGACACAGAGATCTATAAACTTTGCATATACTAATTTATACATATAGATTCAAATTGAGAAATAATGATTACAATTTAAATAGGGAAGACGTGTGGGCTGTCTATATGTGGGGAAAGCCGCACAGTGCTTGTGAATCAGCACCCTGTCAGTTAGACGACGCAGGTACAGGTTTGCAGCCACAGCGGGGCTTTCCCGCAATGCTGTGTTTTGAAAAAGTTGGGGGGCGATATCAACACAGCACTTGTGCCATGTGACGCTGTTCTGGGGCCAATCAGGGCGGAGCCTGGTGGAAGGTGACCAGTGATTGGTCGCCTTCCACCAGGAAGAGGGCAGGGGTGGCTCTGGGACCTGGATGGCCGCCCCAGAGCCCCACACTCCCTCCGCGGCATCGGAATTACCTGACACCGCCATGGGAGAGGGAAAGTGTAGGGTTGAAGAGGGAGGTGGCGCCAACCTGGTGCCATGAAGACAGCCCCTTAGACTAGGTGAACTATAACCTACTCAATCTGCTGTACAGGGACTAACTGTGGATGGGCAACTTCAAGGTCAGCCCCTATTCTTCCTTCTTATGGTTCTTTATCTTTAACTTGGACTTGGACTGGGCAGCCTTTCAAATAGAGGATGCCTTCAAATCAAGGACTGTCCACAGAGGATTGTCCTGCCTAAAGCAGGACACATGGCCACCCTACATTTCTGACATCGCCCACACTGGGGGTTTTCTACAAAGCCCCCTTTTTGCTACGTTTGTTTGACATCAATTCCAGTCTAAAGAGTCCTAGTGCCTATCCACATTGCCCTTAAAACGACTTATATTCTGTTTAAAAACATGGTTTTTAAGTCGTTTCATTACGTGATAGGACAAGCAGTACTTACTTTTCATAGTGTCTGCTTCCTCCGTGTTCACTGGGGTATTACAGTATTAATTCTGGGTCTCTTCTACTTCCATTTTTGTTTTGCAGGCTGCTTGACCCACCCACTTCTGTCTCTGTAACTCAAGCAGCCTTCAAAACACAAAAATAACCCTGTGTGACACCAGTGAACGCTTTGAGAACGGAGGAAGCAGTCGCTATGAAACGTAAGTATTGCTCAGTGTGTCCTACCACATAATGAAATGACTTAAACAGCCTTGGTCGCCCTGTATGATGACCTATGTCGGGAGAAAGACAGGGGGAGTGTGACTCTGTTGATTCTCCTTGATCTTTCAGCGGCTTTCGATACCATTGACCATGGTATCCTTCTGGGACGACTGGCTGAGTTGGGAGTGGAAGGCACTGCACTGCAGTGGTTCCGCTCCTACTTGGCGGGGCGGCTCCAGAAGGTGGTGCTTGGGGGACATTGCTCGGCCCCGTGGATTCTCCAGTATGGGGTTCCTCAGGGGTCAGTCTTGTCCCCCATGCTGTTCAACATTTACATGAAACCGTTGGGAGAGGTCATCCGGAGTTTTGGGGTGCGTTGTCATCAGTACGCTGATGACACACAACTCTATTTCTCCTTTTCATCTTCATCAGTTGAGGCTGTGGATGTGCTGTGACAATGGACTGGATGAGGGCTAACAAACTGAAACTCAATCCAGACAAGACTGAGATGCTGTTAGTGGGTGGTTCTGCTGACCAGATGGAGGGTGTTCAACCTGTTCTGGATGGGGTTGCATTCCCCCTGAAGGAGCAAGTTCGTAGCTTGGGGGTTCTCCTAGAACCATCTCTGTCACTTGAGGCTCAGGTGGCCTCAGTGGCATGGAGTGCCTTCTACCAACTTCGGTTGGTGGCCCAGCTATGCTCCTATCTGGACAGGGATAACCTGGCTTCAGTTGTCTATGCTCTGGTAATCTCTAAATTGGATTACTGCAATGCACTCTACGTGGGGCTGCTTTTGAAGACGGTTCAGAAGCTGCAGCTTGTGCAAAATGCAGCAGCCAGAGTGATAACAGGAACCAGAAGGTTTGAGCATATAAGACCTACTCTGGCCCGCTTGCACTGGCTGCCTATACATTTCCGAGCTCAATTCAAGGTGCTGGTTTTACCTATAAAGCCTTACACGGCTTGGAACCACAATACCTGATGGAATGCCTTTCCTGACACGAACCTACCCGTACACTACAATCCACATCGAAGGTCCTCCTCCAGTTGCCTACTCCAAGTGAGGCACGGAGGGTGGCAACAAGGGAAAGGGCCTTTTCAGTGGTGGCCCCCCAATTATGGAATGATCTCCCTGACGAGGCTCGCCTGGCGCCAACATTGTTATCTTTTCGGCGCCAGGTCAAGACTTTCCTCTTCTCCCAGGCATTTAACAGCATATGATGAGGGGGTTTTGTGTTTTTGTGTTGTTGTTGTGCTTTGACCCAGAAGGATATTGTAATTTTAACTTGTTTTTATGCTTTATGTTTTTAAATTGTTCAATGTTTTTACATGCTGGCCCCAAGGACATGGTAGAACCATCTAAGGCCCGCTGTAATACATTTGCTGGGCACTTCCAGAATAAAATCTCTGGCATCCGTCAGGACTTAGACTCCAGTGTTATAGCAGATGAATCTAGTGAGGTATCCAGAGCACAGGCTTGTCCTGTTTTCTTGGATGAGTTTCAGTTGGTGCAGCTCGAGGATGTTGACAAGGTGCTTGGACAGGTTCGTGCAACCACTTCCATATTGGATCCTTGCCCCTCTTGGCTAATAAAAGCTAGCAGGGATGGAACAACTGGCTGGGCCAGGGAAGTGATTAATGCCTCTTTGCAAGAGGGAGTGGTCCCAGGCCTCCTGAAAGAGGCGGCAGTGAGACCACTCCTAAAGAAATCTTCCCTGGACCCTGAAAATCTTAATAACTACAGGCCAGTAGCAAATGTTCCATTCCTGGGCAAGGTTCTGGAGCGGGTGGTTGCGAGCCAGCTCCAGGCACTCTTGGATGAGACTGATTATCTGGACCCATTTCAGTCGGGTTTCAGGCCTGGTTTTGGTACGGAAACAGCCTTGGTCGCCCTGTATGATGACCTATGTCGGGAGAAAGACAGGGGGAGTGTGACTCTGTTGATTCTCCTTGATCTCTCAGCGGCTTTCGATACCATCGACCATGGTATCCTTCTGGGACGACTGGCTGAGTTGGGAGTGGGAGGCACTGCATTGCAGTGGTTCCGCTCCTACTTGGGGGGTCGGCTCCAGAAGGTGGTGCTTGGGGAACATTGCTCGGCCCCGTGGATTCGCCAGTATGGGGTTCCGCAGGGGTCAGTTTTGTCCCCCATGCTGTTCAATATCTACATGAAACCATTGAGTGCAGTCATCCAGAGTTTTGGAGTGCGTTGTCATCAGTACGCTGATGACACGCAGCTCTATTTCTCCTTTTCATCTTCATCAGGTGAGGCTGTGGATGTGCTGAACCAGTGCCTGGCTGCGACAATGGACTGGATGAGGGCTAATAAACTGAAACTCAATCCAGACAAGACTGAGACGCTGTTGGTGGGTGGTTCCGCTGACCGGATGGAGGGTGTTCAACCTGTTCTGGATGGGGTTGCAATCCCCTTGAAGGAGCGGGTTCGTAGCTTGGGGGTTCTCCTAGAACCATCTCTGTCACTTGAGGCGCAGGTGGCCTCAGTGGCACGGAATGCCTTCTACCAACTTCGGTTGGTGGCCCAGCTACGTCCCTATCTGGACAGGAATAACCTGGCTTCAGTTGTCCATGCTCTGGTAACCTCCAAGTTAGATTACTGCAATGCACTCTACGTGGGGCTGCCTTTGAAGGTGGTTCGGAAACTGCAGCTTGTGCAAAATACAGCGGCCAGATTGATAACTGGAACCAGTAGGTTCGAACATATAAGACCTACTCTGGCCCGCTTGCATTGGCTGCCTGTATGTTTCCGAGCCCGGTTCAAGGTGCTGGTTTTAACCTATAAAGCCTTACACGGTGTGGGACCACAATACCTGATGGAACGTCTTTCCCGACATGAACCTACCCGAACACTACGTTCAACATCTAAGGCCCTCCTCCGAGGGCCTCCTCCGAGGGAAGCTCGGAGGTCGGCAACAAGAGAGAGGGCCTTCTCTGTGGTGGCTCCCCAATTGTGGAACGATCTCCCCGACGAGGCCCGCCTGGCGCCAACATTGTTATCTTTTCGGCACCAGGTCAAGACTTTCCTCTTCTCTCAGGCATTTGGCAATATCTGAGGAGCCTGGGTTTGTTTTGTTTTGTTTTTGTAGTTTTTTGAAGTGTTGAAGTAGTTTTTAAATGTACAGATTGTGTGTATGTTGTATGTTTTTGCTGTTTTGATTTTTGTATATTGTTTTTAATTGTTTTTAAACCTATGTAAACCGCCCAGAGAGCTTCGGCTATGGGGCAGTATACAAATGTAATAAATAAATAAATAAATAAATAAATGTTTTTAATTTTTGTAAACCGCCCAGAGAGCTTCGGCTATGGGGCGGTATATAAATGGAATAAAATAAATAAATAAAATAAATTTTAAAACCACATTTTTAAACAGAATATAAGTTGTTTTAAGGGCAATGTGGATAGGCTCAAAGCTTACTGACAATTCTGCAACTTTTTGCTTGGACCTAATACAGTATTATCTAGGGGTGTGCACTGGATCGGCTCCGATCCACGATCCGGAGCTGATCCAGGGGAAATCGGATGCAATTATCCAATTTCCGATCACCCCACTGGATCATCCGATCTCTTCCGAACCGGTCCGGAAGGACCTGATCCAGTTCGGAAAAAAATGGAGGATCAGCAGGCGCCCACTGACGCCCACCTCCACTTCCATTGGCGGGCACCAGCAGGCGCCTGCCGATGGAAGCGGACAGCGGGGGGGGCTTACCTGGGAGGGCTGTCCACTTCCATTGGTGGGCGCCAGTGAGCGACCGCCAATGGAAGCGGACAGCCCGGCCAGGTGAGGGTCGCGGGGGGGGTACCTTGGGGGCGTCCTCCTCCTTCTGTTGCCGGTAAACTACTGCGAACTAGGCCTCGCGGCTTAGTTTACAGGAAAGCGCCAGGTGATGATCACCTAGTGCTCTCCTGTAAACTAGGACGCGAGGCCTAGTTCGCAGTAGTTTACCGGCAACAGAAGGAGGAAGATGCCCCCCCAGGTAAGGAGGAGCGTGAGGGGGGAGCTTACCTGCCAGGGCTGTCCGCTGCCGCCCGGGCAGCAGCGGATGGCAGAGGATGGCCATGGCAGGTAAGGAGAACCGCAAGGTGAGGGCTTATCTGCTGGGGCCGTCCGAGGGCGGCCGAGGGCGGCCCTGGGAGGTAACCGCGGGAGGAGGGACAGGGAGGGGGGAGTTAGGCCCCCACTCACCCACCCTTCGCCATTTTTCCCCATAGACTTGCATTGGGGGAAAGCTTTCTTTCCCCAATGCAAGTCTATGGGGAAAACAGAAATGGCGGCCGATCCAAAAATCGGATGTCCAATTTTTGGATTGGGATTGGGCCCGATCCAGTCCAGGGGGCCTCCGATTTTGTCCGATCCAATCTGGGACAAAATTGGAGGTCCCGATCCGAGTCCCGATCCGATCTGGAGGGTCCCTGCACATCCCTAGTATTATCCCATCAATGATGTTGTTGTTGTTGTTGTTGTTATTATTATTATTATTATTATTATTATTATTCCAATGGACAGACGCAGCTGCAAACATTTAAAATAGGCCAGTTTGCTTTACACTAGACATTTACTCACATATATTTTGTGCCAGTAAATCCTACCAGTACCATTGGCTCCCCCTATTCCTGATTATTTTGATGCTTTGTCCTTCCTAGGAGATGTCATTCCCTCCTGCCTATACACAGGGAGCTCTGGGAATCACAGTTCTTGAGTGAGCAGGTCACATAAGGAAGCCCAAACCTCTGACTCTCAAACTACAAGTCCTACTTTAAGGACATAAACACACTCACTGATCTGGCTGGCACAACACAGTTGGCCCCCATGGATTAATTCACCTGCCGGGGCTCCATGCTGTATGCCAACCAGCATTTTGTATATGCAAACTGTGGAAGGGCTATGCTGCAGCTTGTCAAGTTGTGCTAGGGTGACCAGATAAAATCCAGGTCAGGTCTCATGTAACTTTAACAGTTGTAGAGAAAAGGGAATTTCAGCCAGTGTCATTTGTTTGCAATTAGTTCCTGGTGAAATTTAAGTTGCAGGCACTATACTAGAGTAACCATATACAAAAGAAGGCAGGGCCCCTGCAACTTTAACTGTTGTGATGAAGAGGGAATTTCACCAGGAACTAATTGCATACAAATGACCCTGGCTGAAATTCCCTTTTCTCTACAACTGTTAAAGTTACATGAGCCCTGACCTGGATTTTATCTGGTCACCCTAAGTTGTGCGAACCTGGCAAGGCTGGGCATAGATAACAAATCACCCACAACTCATAGGCTGTTTTAGGGTTGTTGTGATGTGCAAACGGGCTCTCTCTGTCCTCCTTCTCTGCAAGCAAAGCGGCAATTATACTGTTCCCAACAGTTGCTCAGACAACCTTTTAGGATTGCTGCCAAAATAAATGAAATATTTAAAACTAAATTAATGCTGGAACCAAAACTCTGCCTGCTGAATTTTGTTAAGGACACTACACCTCAGAGTATTAATGTGCTAATTATATATTTATGGACAGCAGCTAGAATTATATTTCAGTTTTTGATAATCAAATTAAAAAAAACCCAAAAAACAGACAGGGTAAATGAGCTTTGGGACTTGTTATCTCTGGTTAAACTAAGTGCTCATCAAAATTTAGAGAGTAAATATAAATAATTTTTTAAAACACGGAGGCCTGTTCATATTTATCCTGCTGTGATATTAATGCTGATTGTTTAAACACTTGAAAGCTAATATAAAGATATTTCTAAATAAATGATTTAATGGAAGGTGCTGTTTGGTATGTAATATAATTATTAGGCTGGCGACAGGCACTAAATTAATGTTTGCAAGAGTTAATTTTCTAGTATTCAGTATTGATGTTTACAATATGTTTATAATGGGTTGGATCCAGATTTAGGTGCTGAAAAAAAAATTCGTGTGTTGAAGCTCAGACTTAACATCTGCCTTGTACTCAGATGGGCAGGTTAGTTGTCTTTTGCCACACTTCCCATGGCAGCCATTTTGTGGCCGTGCCCAGGACACTTTCTCAAATAGCCAAATGTTCCAACAGACCAAAAAAAGTTGCCTGTCCATCCCCTAGATGCAGGGCCATGGGGGGGGGGGGCAGTGGCACCACCCACGATTTTGAGGAGGGCCATGCTGCATGCGGGGCAGGGATATATGTGCCTTGAGGTATTGTAGAACAGGTTTAATATGAAGGTGTTATGTAAAATGGACATTTTGGTGGGCATGCCCCCTTGGGGTGGCCATATTGTCCTCCTTTTTAAAAATTGGGGGGGGGGCACACACTTCCCATCTGGCCTGGGCATATCACTAGCTCTGCACGGCCCTGCCTAGATGTTATGAAGAGAGGACAAATTCAGCAGGTGCTTTCCGCTTTGGGTGGCAGACATATTTTTAATATCAATATGCAATTCTGGTCTTAACTTTTAAGGTGCCACACTGTTTGATATTTCTTTAATTAGAAAGTAAGGCATCCTTTACAAAAGTGTCTCGCACCATTCATCTTTATTCATCTGAATGCAGATGAATGTTTGCAGCCTTCACTTTACATGTTCTGAATTACACCTTTAGGAACCCCACTTCCTTCCACGTCGATTCAGTGAGTCAAGTGTGGTTTAGTGGCTTACACATTAAGCCTAATGAATACTGAATCAAAATCCCTCAGCAATTCTTTGCTGTAAAATAAGTGTTACCATTAAAGAAAGGAATCACAGGATTGCATTTATCCCCTAGGATTAAGATTTGTCCAATATGCCACATTACTGAAAGTGAGGAGGAGGACATGTCCTTATATTAAGGAAATGAGGAAGAATATATGCAATTTTACAGACAGGCAAATTAATAAGGGATTAATCAGCAAAATAATTTCATTTGTGAAGTTACAGCTTCATTCGAGAAACCAAGATAATCCTGTAGCTCTTTATCTGAAGGCCATTCACTGGAGTATTATGTTGTTAGGAGAATATAACATAGGGAAATGTGAATTGCCTTTTGTTGGATCCAGCCATGACCAACTAACCCTGATTTTTGTTTATGATAATGGTTAGCCAGATGTCCCTGAAAGCTCCCAATTTGCAAGCAGTACATCAAGCTGGTTGCCATTGTCCTTTGATTATCCTCAGCATCCTCAGACCATGCTGTATTGTTTGCATAGAGGCACCATTGAGAATTAAACTACAAGGCCTAGTCATTACTAAGATGGGCTCTTGGTAGCCTTCTCCCTGACCTGTAATCTTCTATATTCAGTAGGATGACCATATGGAAAGGAGGGTAGAGCTCCTGTGTCTTTAACAGTTGTATCGAAAAGGGAGTTTCAACAGGTGTCATTTGTATGCATGCAGCACCTGGTGAAATTCCCTCTTCATCACATCAGTTAAAACTGCAGGAGCTATACTAGAGTGCCCAGATACAAAAGAGGATAGGGCTCCTGCAACTTTAACTCTTGTGATGAAGAGTGTTTCACCAGGTGCTGCATATATACAAATGATACCTGCTGAAATTCCCTTTTCTATGCAATTGTTAAAGATACAGGAGCCCTGTTCGCCTTTTCATATGGTCACACAACCCAGTGTGGATCGTGGTTAAAGTGGGGATTTCAACCAAAGTTGTTTCAAATCTAAGTCTAACATGCTAACCATGTTAGAAAGAGTTCTCAGCACATTGGCAGTATATTAAATCTACAGACATACAAGGTTCCAAAGAGACCAGAGTTTTATTCTAATGTACGATTCAAATCTGTTTCAACCACACTGCCTATAGGAAGCATCTCTGGGCTGAATAAATGCTAGGTTTGAATAATCAAGTGAATTTGCTGTTCCTTTCAAATGATAAATCTGTTTCAAGGGAGAACTTACATTTCCCAGTAAGTTAAGAAAACAGAATTACAGGGAAAAATAACACACTGAAAAGCACTTTTTGGTATAGTCACCCAGTTTTAAGTGGTTGTTGCTGCTTCGCCTATGTAGATTTTCCTTAGCTGGATCACTTTATTCCCTGCACGCTGTGCTCTTAAGAGTGTTGACCAGCAATAGAGGTTTGAGCAACTGAAGGGCTGAAAATCCCTTTCAGCATTATTTTGGTGCATTAATTTCAAATTCCTTTGTCCTACAAGGTGACTTCCTCGTGATACAATAAGCTCTAGTGAAGAAATATACTTGAAATGACATCTTTAAGTGGGACTTTGGACCTGGATAGGATAGGATAAAACAGGATGAAGTCTGAGCTGACAGGGGGTGCTTTTTGTTAACAGTTTTGGCTGCATTCCCCCTCCCCACATTCACACCACCGTTTTGGTGATTTTTCAAGAATTGCATTGAAAGAGGGCAAAAGTGTTCACACATCCAGAGTGTGAGGGAAATGTGGTCTGATTGGCTGAGGTCACTCCTAGGATGTAGGAAGCATTGCCCTTACTCTCAACTGGCTTTATTTACTCTCAGTGATATAGAGCGTCATCACACAGGGGAAAATCACGTTTCCTTACCGTTAGGCTGACCATATGAAAAGGAGGACAGGGCTCATGTAACTTTAACAGTTGTAGAGAAAAGGGAACTTCAGCCAGTGTCATTTGTATGCAATTAGTTCCTGGTGAAATTCTTTCTTCGTCACAACAGTTAAAGTTGCAGGGGCCCTGCCTTCTTTTGTATATGGTCACTCTAGTATAGTGCCTGCACCTTTAACTGTTGTGATGAAGAGTAGGGTGACCATATTTGGGAGACAAAAAAAGAGGACAAGCTGGGCGGGTGGGCGGGAAAGCAGCTTTCTTGGGCCTCTGGAAAGTGTGTCATTCCCCCTGCCTCCTTAAAGGCCCCAATTGCAGCAGAGGACAGGAAAGTGTGGCAATCCTGCCTCCACTGCTCCAATCGGGGCTTTTTCTATAATGTCTGGGAATGATACACTTTCCCCTTTAAGGCTGTGATTGGAGCAATGGGAGGGAAATGACCCACCTCCAGAAAGCACATCATTCCCTCCCACCATGCTAACGGCAGCCTTAAAGGGGAAAGCGTGTCTTTCCAGGACATTGTAGAAAATTACCGAAAATCCCCCCTGACACCCAGGATAGAACAAAAACCAGGACAAATCCGGGGAAATCCTGACAGTTGGTCACCCTAAATTGAAGAGGGAATTTCACCAGGAACTAATTACATACAAATGACACTGGTTGAAATTCCCCTTTCTCTACAACTGTTAAAGTTACATGAGCCCTGTCCTCCTTTTCATATGGTCAGCCTACTTACCGTCGCTTCTCCACACTTCCTCATTCTTCCCAGAGGGGAAAGAGGAAGTAAACAAAGATCACGTGGCCCAGTCAGAGGCTGTTTTTATCTTGCCACTTTTCCTGCACACAGCAGGAGATCACAGCACATTCCGTTTTTTAAAAAGAAGTCGGATGAAAAGGGGTCTATTTTGCTACGGAAAATGAGTTGAAGGCACGCAGGAGGTGGACATCGCCGTCTAAAGGACGCGCGCACATCCGAAAGTGGGCAGTAGCGAGTGTATGATAAAATGCTTGTCTGATGAACCTCATGATCATGTAGCCAAATATGATTGGCTGGAATCACTGTAGGGAAGAGAAAGAATCCCGAAACAGGCAAGTGTGGCATTGAAACAGTAGAAGAGAGGGGGATCAAATTCCAATGAATAGCAGTGAACAGGCTGACCACGAAGGGGGAACATTAACGTAGGCTTTCTCCCAGGAAAATCTCTCTCTCTCTCTCTCTCTCTCTCTCTCTCTCTCTCTCATATACATGTGTGCACACAAAAAAACTTCGAGCCCCAAATTAAAATGGGTTCAGCACAGTCCTGGTTAGGATAAAGCATATCACTATTGAACACAATACAGATCAAAGTGCATAAACATTGCAAGGCACCTAAACTACAATAGTTGTTCATGTGTGTTTCTCTCATACCACTGGGGCAATATTCCTGGCAGCAGAAAGCAGCATGCAGGTGCTAACCCTGGGGCTGGGGGGGAGGGGTGAGAGGGAAATGATCTTGGTTGAAAGGAAGCAAAAGCACCTCACTTCATGTCAGCCAACATAAGAAGCCCTCAAGCAGGTCAGTTCTGGGGAGGCCATAAGCGTTTATGGCAGCCATATGTCCTCTTTTACAGTCCTCTGTTTGAAGGTGTCCTCTATCTGAAGGGCTGTCCTGTCCAATTGCAGTTTAATGACCAAGAACCACTCAACAGCACCTGGACAGGAAACTGAACCGGCAGGCACACAGGTCACCTGGCCACAGACTTCCACATTATAGTAAGATGTACTGCATTTCTATTTAAATTATAATATTTATTTCACAATTGGTATCTATACATATGTATTAGCATATGCACATTTTATGCAAATCTGTGTCCTTTTGGGGGGTGATGCATTTCCTCTTTTTTGGGGGGGGCACTCATAAGTAGCCACCCTATAAGCATGTCCCAAAAGCTCTCAAACGGAAGTACTAGGCAGGATCTACACTACTGCTTTATAACGGTATTGAAGTGTTCTGACAACTGTTGGGGCCCAGGACACATTCCATATACAGTTTTCAAACCACTTTCAAAATGTTGCATCTTGCTTGGTGTAGATCTGGCCCTAGTCTCCGCAAGGTTCCCCAGTCCCCTGGAACCTCTGGGTGGGACAATTGGAGAGATTAGCACTGTGTCTTCTTGGGAGGCTCTCAGGATGCTGTGCCAGCCTCTCCAAGATTCCCCTGCCCCATGCTGGCCCATGTGTCCATCCAATGAATGCTCTTGGGGTGGGAAAGTGTCATCCTGAAGAAGAGAGAAAAGATTCCTTCGAAGGGACCCATTTCTCAAATGAAGGGTTCACAGCCCTTTTCAATGGGAATATGCTTCCTGAGGTGGGGCTGAGGGGAGAGCCTTGTAGCGGGAGATCCACCAGTTTAAAAACTAGAGAAATGGGTTTGTGTGGTGGGTGTGTTGACTGTATGCTTGCTTCTGCTACTCTGTGTGAAAGTTGTAGAAATAATAACATACTGGTAAATCATGTGCAAGGGAAGAGGTTGAGGAAGGTTGGACCTTGTGACTTCAACTACTGCCCAGAAATCCAGTCTGGAGGTCTGTGCAGAACTGCCTCTAAATTGCGCCCAAAAGGGTGTCATTTCCTGGTGCAACCATCTCTACGTGTGAATGAGGAGAACCTAGATTGAGATTAAGGGTGCAATCCAATTCATGTTTGGGGGGGGGGGGAGTCCTACAGCTCCCAGCATTCCCCAGCCAGCCATGTAGAAGTTTATTCTGTCTAAACATGAATAGGATTGCACCCTAAAGTTTTCTTATGAAAGAAACCATATCTGCCAGTGCCAATCCTCCCCTCTTCCTATGTGTTTTTTAATCCACCACTAATTATAAGCATTATTAACGGAATACATTGCACTATCAAAGCAGCTGTTCTTTTTAATAATAATAATAATAATAATAATAATAATATTTATTTATAACCCGCCTCTCCCTACGGATCGAGGCAGGGAACACAATGCAGATACAAACATGACAAAGTTAAAAATGTTAAAACAAGAGAAACACATCATTAAAACATTTAAAATTTATCCAGATAGGCCTGCCGGAAGAGAACAGTCTTCATGACTCTCTTGAATTCATGAAGACTGTCAATTTGTCTAACCTCCTCCGGCAGACCATTCCATAGGCTGAGAGCCATAGAAGAGAAGGTCCTCTGGGTAACACTCGCCAGCCTAGTTCTGGCTGGCTTGAGTACGTTCTTCCCAGAGGACCTAAGAGTGCGGGGCGGATTGTACGGGAGAAGGCGATCCTGTAGGTAGCCTGGGCCCAAACCATGTAGGGCTTTAAAGGTAATAACCAACACTTTATATTTTGCCTGGAAACTGACCGGCAGCCAGTGAAGTGATTTTAAAACTGGTGTAATATGGTCACCCCTAGGTGTACCGGTGACCAACCTGGCTGCCATATTTTGAACAAGTTGAAGTTTCTGGACTAGGCACAAAGGTAGCCCTATGTACAGCGCATTGCAGAAGTCGAGCCTCGAAGTTACCAGTGCGTGCACTACCGTCTTTAGGTCTTCCAACTCTAGGAAGGGGCGCAGCTGGCGTATCAGCCGAAGCTGATAGTAGGCACTCCTGGCCGTCGCATCAATCTGAGATGTCATCTGGAGCGACGGATCCAGGAGTACCCCCAAGCTGCGAACACAGTCTTTCGGGGGGGTGTAACCCCATCCAGAACTGGTTGACACACCTCCAAACCCAGGTTGGGGCCTTTGACAGCAAGCACCTCCATCTTGTCTGGATTCAGCTTCAGTTTGTTTTTCCTCATCCAGCCCATTACCGCCTCCAAGCATTCATTCAGAGGAGACACACTATCCTTAGCTGATGATGTTGTCGAAGGCATAGAGAAATATATTTGGGTGTCATCAGCATATTGATAGCACCCCGCCCCATGCCTCCAGATGATCTCTCCCAGCGGTTTCATGTAAATGTTAAACAGCATTGGGGAAAGGATGGCACCTTGCAGTACACCACATAGCAACTCCTTTTTTGAAGAGCAGTTATCCCCAAGCATCACCATCTGGAACCTGCCCGAGAGACAGGATAGGAACCACTGAAGCACAGTGCCCCCGATTCCCAATTCCCCCAGGCGCTCCAGAAGGATACCATGGTCGATGGTATCGAAAGCCGCTGAGAGGTCCAGGAGTACCAGCAGGGACACACTCCCCCTGTCAATACTAAGGCGTAGATCATCTACTAAGGCGACCAAAGCGGTCTCAACTCCGTATCCTGCTCTGAAGCCGGTTTGAAATGGGTCTAGAAAATCAGTGTCATCCAAGACTGCCTGGAGTTGAAAGGCAACTGCTCTCTCGATCACCTTGCCCAAAAATGGAAGATTTGATACTGGCCTGTAGTTATTAAGATCCAGGGGATCCAGGGAGGGCTTTTTTAGAAGCGGCCTTACCACCGCCTCTTTTAAACATGATGGAAAGCTGCCCTCCCTCAGAGAAGCATTAATAATATGTTGTAAATGTGATCTAACTGCATCTCCTCCCTGGACGACCAGCCAGGAAGGACAGGGATCGAGAGGGCAAGTCGTCTTCCTCACACATCCAAGTACCTTGTCCACATCCTCGGTACTCACCAACTGAAACTGATCAAGTGTAATCCTACTCGCGGAGTCACTGGACACTCCACTGTCAGCTTCTGCTATAACAATGGTATCTAAGTCGGCTCTTATCTGAGAGATTTTATCTGAGAAATGATCGTTAAAAGCATCACAGCGAACTGCCGAAGGCTCTAAAATCGGATTCAGGGAAGAAGGAGCCTGAATTAGACCCCTCACCACCCTGAACAGTTCTGCTGGACGTGAATTCGCAGATGCAATGCGTGCAGAGAAGAAAGCTTTCTTCGCTGCACGTATTGCCACTCCATAGAAACGAAGATGTTCTCTATGTCGTGTCTTGTTGGATATAAGTCGAGTTTTCCACTATCAGCGCTCCAGTCGTCGTCCTTTCCGCTTCAACTCCCTGAGGTCTTCTGTATACCAGGGCGTCCTATTAGAAGCGGGCCGGAGAGGATGTTTGGGGGCGATCGTGTCGATAGCCCTAGTTAGGTCTTGATTCCATCTATTGACCAGGGCTTCTACAGGATCGTCGACGATACCAGCCATCGAACCCTCCAAGGCTTTCTGGAATCCAGAAGGATCCATCAGCCTTCGAGGGCGGACCATCTTAAGAGGTCCGCCACCCCTGCAGGGACGGGTGGTAGCCGTGATACTAACCCTGACCAGAAAATGATCTGTCCATGACAATTCGGAGGTATTCAATACCTCCGCCCACAGATCCGTCTGTTCGGAACTGAAAACAGCATCGAGGGTGTGACCTGCTGAATGTGTGGGTCCAGAGACCAATTGGGATAGGCCCATGTTTGTCATGGATGCCATGAACTCCCGAGCTCCACCTGACAAACCGGCCTCGAATGGGATGTTGAAATCGCCCAGGACGATTTCAACATCCCATCTCCCTCCTTTTTATTATTTTAGCCATCTCCCTCCTTTTTATTATTTTTCTTTCAAGATCTGTGAGTTGTTCTCAGAGTGAAGAGATTCCAGGTGACAGGATCAGGAAACCCTTTCATCTGACTGAAACCTTATCCTTTATACTTTTAAGACCCACGTCCTTTGATTTTGCTAGTGAAAGCCCTTGCAGTATCGAAATATGCTTTTAAATCTTTTAATGCTGTTCAAGGGTTCTCACTGGCAAAATGATTTCCTTCTCCTGTCTTTGATAGTATCAATCTACTATGCAGGGTTGTTGTAAAGATTACTGTGCCCTGTTTCACAACTCTCAGCCAGGATGTGAGCCTGTCTCCTCCACCACTCAATAGCCTCTGGTGTTTATTAGGAATAGCTTCACATTTTTAAACAAGATGACCCAGGCAGGATCTACACTGCTGTTTTAAAGCGCTTCAAAGCGCTTTATAACAGTAGTGACAACAGTTTTGGAGTGTGTCCTGGCCCCAACAATTGTCAGTACTGTTATAAACCGCTTTAAAGCGCTTTAAAACAGTACTGGCAACTGTTGGGGCCCAGGACAAACTCCAAAACAGTTGTCACTACTGTTATAAAGTGCTTTAAACTGCTTTAAAGCAGCAGTGTAGATCCGCCCAGTCTGCACCTCCCAGAACAGGACGTGAACCCCAATGCAACTGCAGTTGGAAAGCCATACATTTGAAAAACATGGAAGAAATGTGTCCATCTGTAAATGCACACAAACATGCTTTAGTCAATGGGTGCATGGGTGCAAAAATGAGTACGTTTGAAAAATGCACAAAAATACATACAAAATTATATGCAGTAGGTGGGGCTGGAATAGCTCACATGAAACCAGGATGCAATGAACCTAGTGGTGGAAAACTGAGAACCTGAATTAGATTGAGCTGAAGAACATAAGAAGAGCCATGCTGGATCAGACCAAGGGTCCATCTAGCCCAGCAAACCTTTCAGTGGCCAACCAGATCCACAGATTCTTCCCTACTCTTTCCTCCAATTGCATGGAGGCCTGATTTCCAGGATTTGTCCCCCTCAAAAAATGGAGGTGAAGCTACACAGATGAACTAGACACTCACACAGAGGGCTTGTGCCAGCAAAGTTTTCCTGAGCCAGGCTTGGAAAAGAACTTTAGATCATTAAGTCACACCTCAAAGGAGAGGCAATCTTGACAACCCCTGGAACACTTCTCCTGCAGGTCAGATTAGGCCTTCCCCTGCCCTATACAAACCAATGGACTACTTAAGGACATGAAAACATAAGAACAGCCATGCTGAATCAGACCAAGGGTCCATTTGGTCCAGCATTCTTTTCACACAGTGGCCAACCAGCAGACATGAGTGCAACAGCAATCTCCCACCCATGTTCCCCAGCAACTGGTGTACAGAGGCAGACTGCTTCAGGTACTGGAGATAACATAGCCGTCAGGACTAGCGGCTATGTATTTTATATACCCATATCATATCTTACCCTCCTTTTTTCCAAGTTAAACAATCCCAGTTGTTGTAATCTTCTCTCATAGGGAAGATGCTATGGTCACTAGGGATGTGCATGGTCGAAATTATCGTATCGTACCGGAAATTCCAATATAAAAAAATTTCGGATCCAAACATATCAGGTGGTACCTGGATTTGATCGGATCAGAAATCTGATAAATATTGGAAGTTCCGATACAATAACAATGTTTTCCCCATAAATTTGCATTGGGTGAAATTAAGCTTTCCCCCAATTCAAGTCTATGGGGAATACACTGGGCCGGCACTCCTTCCCTCCCCCTACTCATGCTCCTTACCCCCTGCCACCATCACCTCCGTCGTCGCTGCCACCACCGCCCTATAGTACTGCTAAATAGGCTTTGCGGCCTGTTCATCAGTACAGAGAGGCGCCGAGTGACGACGTCATCACTAGATGCCTCTCTGTACTGAACAGGCCACAAAGCCTGTTTAGCAGTACTACGGACTGGCGCCGGTGGTGGAGAAGGCCACAGGTAAGGTTCTCAGTAGTCACAGGCCTAGTTCTCAGTAGTCCGGAACAGCGGAGGACAGCAGATGGCAGCCCGGAAGGCCGCAGGTAAGGAGCACGAGGGGGGAAGGGAGGGAGGGAGGGCCAGCCCTAAACTGGCGGTCCAATAATCCAATATGTCCAATAGTTATCGGACATATGGATTTCAGACCGGATCAGATAGGGCCTCCTGGAATGTTTATCATTATCGTTAATCGGATGTCCGATAACGGCCTTATCGGATTGTTATTGGACATCAGAACAATACGATACACATCCCTAATGGTCACCATTAGCTCAGATCCCATCAGGTTATACTTGAAGGTGGGATTTTTTGCCCCAATATGCTTCACTTTACACTTGATTATTGAACCACATTTGCTATTTGGATGCTTATTCTCCCAGTTTGGAGAGATTATTTTGGAGCTCCTCACAATGGCTAGATGTTAACCATCTAAATAATTTGTTGTCATCAGCAAACTTGGCCACTTCACTGCTCACTCCTAATTCCAAATCATTTATGAATAAGTTGAAAAGCCAATAAAGTTCCCTATGGCTCCCCACTATTTACTTTCCTCCATTGGGAGGATTTTTCATTTATTCCTACTCTCTGCTTTCTGTTCTTTAACAAATTACTGATCCATAAGAGGAACTCTCCTCTTATTCCATGACTGCTAAGTTTGCTTAGGAGACTTTAGTGAAAGACTTTGTCAAAAGCCTTTTGGAAGTCCAAGTAAACAATGTCCACCAGATCACATTTGTCTACATGTTTATTGACCCTCTCAAAGGACTTTAAAAGGTTAGTGAGACATGACTTACCTTTGTGGAAGCCATGTTGATTTTTTTTCAGCAGGGCTTGTCCTTCTACATGCTTACTAATTTTATCTTTAATAATGCTTTCATCCAATTTATCTGCAGCATATGTTAAGCTAACCAGCTTGCAGTTTCCCAGATCCCCCTGGATCTCTCTTTAAAAATTGGTGTTACATTGACCATCTTCCAGTCCTCTGGTACAGAGATGACTGATCATAGGAACATGTTGCATAGAAGATCAGTTCCATTAGTTTGTATATGGGTCAGTACAACAGCAATGTAGGGGTAATTTTTCAAAGCCTTCATATTGCCTAAGATTAATTGCACATTTTTCCATTAATAAAAAAAAGCTTCAATTCCTGTGTTCATCTGAGGGAACTTTAGAAACTTTGCCTAAATCTCTAGTGGGAGCATGATAGGAGGATGGGACTTCATGTGCCACTCCTCCACATTTCAGTGCATGTGTGTACAAGTGCATACACAATACACATAGCTAGCCAAGCTCTGGAGGAATCAAAGGAGTACCAGATGGGAACCCTCTGTGGGCCAAATTGGGGAACCTCTTTTCATATTTCCCTCTGGCCCATGAATGGTAAACCAGGCATGAATATATATATTTACCCATTTCCCTTGCTTAACATTTCCCTTTTCTCATTATGAAGAAGGGGGCATACTTTGCCAAAATACAATTAGTATGCTTCAAATGCACAAATGTATTGCTTATACCTTTGAATGTCTGTTGATTAACAGAATTGTATTCATGTAAAACCCAAAGACAAAAGGCCTTAGATGACTGGATGATAATGAAAAGCCTCCTTTTTATCCTTTGAATGTGTCTCAGGTATAGATTAAGTGACCCTCAGAGCCTTATCCGGTGTAATGAGATCTGTTAAAGCACCTATGCTAATTCAGTTGATGATCTTGTCTACTTAAAGTGCAGATGAATCTCCTCTGCACAGTTTATCCATTTAGAATTGGTTGTTTCTTAGCATTAGATAGTTTTCGTTATTAGTGAATTAGGTCATTGAGGCAAAAGCTTAAATGAGCATACCCATGATGTGGACTAATGTGTTTTTGTTGAGGAGGGGGGTATTTGTTTGCTTGCCCTTGCAGCTTTCAAATATGGGTCACATCCAACATATTTTTTAGATGCACACCTTAGGTGTGAAGACAAGGGTTATTTTTCTTCAGAGAATTGAAGGCGGTTTGAAAGAGGGATCACTACTTGTGTATATATGCACACTCATCCATCTTCCACCTCTTGTAAACAGGTTTTGTAGGGGGTTGCATTGTTTAGAAACCTGCAAAACCTAGTTGAAAAGGCCAAGAACTGTGAAACAAAAGAAATGTGTGTCTAAACACAACGAGAAGTACAATCCCAAAGCATTATCAAGTCTTTTACAAACTACTTTAAGTGTATTCATAAACATGGAAAGAGTGATTGCAATAAACACATTATAGGTTCACTGTGATTGGCTACAGCTCCTTGTTGATGAGAAATCCAGGCCTGTCATTGTGTCATGCAGGGTGTTGAACCTCTTTTAGCTGGAGGGCTGAATTCTATTTCAGAGAAGCTGTGGAGGGCTGCATTCCTGTGGTAAGTGAGGATCAGAGGCAAAATACCAAAAATGAGAGCCTATTTTAGCTTTAAGCTTTTACTGCCAATAATTAAGCCTTAGGAGAGGAATTTCAACCTTTTAGACTGGGGTGGGGGATTGTACAAAAGTTGAGAAGCTACCAAACATTCGGTGGTCATGAAAAAGGGGTGGGGTCAGGGGAAGGGGTGGAGTTATCTGGGGAATCCCGGAGGGCTGCTTTGGGTCCCCATGAGAGCCAGATTTGCCCTCCGGATATGAGTTTCTGTGCCTCAGATGTAATGAGTGAAATGGACTTACTGTATTTCATCGATTCTAAGACACACTTTCCCCCCCCCCCCATGTTTATATCTGTAAAAACGGGGAGCATCTTAGAATCGCCGGATTTCTCCCACGTTTTGCAGGAGGCACTAGGGCTCTGCATGCCCCCCCCCGTGACTCACCCTAGCAGGTCCCGAGGGACCCCACAAGGCCAGTCAGAAGTCGCCCCTCCCCCTTACCTTGATCGATGCTGCTGGGAGTTGTAGGACTTTTTCCTGTCTAAACATACATAGGATTGTGGTTTAACTAACTAACTTAAGCCCCATTGATTTAAATGGGTCTATCTAAGGCCATTTCTACTCCAGGCGTTTCACGTGGGATGGCCCCCAGCTGATCCCTGTGAGTCCAAATGATGCACAGGGACTCCCGGGGGTGGGGGCTGGTCACAGGATTTTCCAGGGATAAGAGAAGCCCGAAAAATCCCAATTTTTCCACTTCCCAGGACTGCGGAAGATGTGGCTGCCCGTCCCAGGTACTGTCGCGCTTACGCGCAAGTAAGCACAGCAGCACAAATGGGCATGGTGCCACACCACTCTGCCCCGTGCCCATCAGGGGAGGGGGTGGCACCAGTTTTGCCACCCCTGGGAGGGCAGGGAGGGGGGTGGGGGTCCGCGTAAGTGAGGGGTTTGTTTTTTTTAATTACATTTTGTGGAGGAGCTCTCCTGCGCTCCTCCCGGGTTAAAGGAAAATAATGGTTCCCGTCACTCAACAACCAGGAGGAGCCCATGTCGTCGCACAATTAGGTGTGTATTAGGGCGACAATCCCAGAAGCAGGCACTTCCGAGTCCGCCGCCCCTCTGGCCCTCTACACCTGTCTGGTGTAAAAAGGGTCTAAGTATGACCTAGGCTGGATCTACACGTCGTCCTCGATGTGCCCTCCCTGCGCCACAAGCCGCTTTGGAGCACTGCACTTCGTCTAGTGTGGCTCAAGCCTTGGAGGCTCTGCTTGCGCTCTCGCCGTCACCGCCGTCCTTTCATCCTGGCCGGTCCCAGGGAAGGAGGAGGGAGGGTTGTAAACAAAAGCTAGCAATTGGAAATCCCTCTCTCAATCGCTGGCTTTTGTTTATAACCCTCCCTCCTCCCTCCCCGGGACCGGCCTGGATGAAAGGGTGGCGGCTGCGGTGGCGCAGGCAGAGCCTCCGAGGCTTGAGCCACACTAGACGAAGTGCAGCGCTCCAAAGCGGCTTGTGGCGCAGGGAGGGCGCATCGAGGACGACGTGTAGATCCTGCCTAAGTCTGGATCAACCCATATTTGGTTCAGTATTCATGTGCTGAGAGCTAATCTCCACTATGAGGTGTGAGATGAAAGAGGGGATATTTTGGTAAACCAAAAAGTTCTGAATAATATTGCAGCAAGCTGTTGGCATTAGAAAGTTGAAATGCCTGTAGAGATATAAGGCAACTACTGGGCACTGTATCGAAATAAGTATAGGATTTCTTACTATAACCCCATTCACTGAAAGGAAGTCAGTATTTACAGCTTTCTCTTAATGTCCGAAAAACTTGAAGAAGTTATTGTGCCTTCCCCTGAAATTCATTTACCCTGAACCCTAAAGTGTTTATGCAATTCACGCTGACTTTGATGATAAAGCACTCACAAATTATAGGCAGTACATAGTCCAGAAAGAACAAGATGATGCTGGAGATTTATGTATTTTACCATATTTATATGGTCACGTAAGGCATAATGTGAAGATGTGTCACATAATGCCATCCACACTTGACAAATTGTCCCAGTATCTCTATCTTCACTGCAGTTTTATGCAAAATGATCCCATTACATATAGAATAGGGATGTGCATTGCATCGGATCCGATGTCCAATTCTGAAGCAAATCGGGGGAAATCGGACATCCAATTTCCAATTCTGATGCTGGTCTGATGAGCTCCGATGTTATCCTAACCGTTTTTTTTCAATCCGATTTAAATCGGATAGAATCAGAGCATGTCAAAGCCAAAAGCAAGGTCTTTCAAAACTTCATATCCATGACACGCTTGCACAGATTTTTCTGGAATTTGGCACACATGACTAGCAACATCCCATCTGCAATGTCACAAAGTTTCATGTCTCTAACCTTTAAAATAAAGAAGTTATAGCTATTTCTTTCCCCCAATGCAAGCCTTTAGGGGAAAATAGGCATCCGATGCTCGCATCGGATGTCCGATTTTCGCAATGGAATCAGAAACGAAGCATTTCGAGGCACGTCCAATTTGATCTGTACGATTCATGGCCACATCAGAAGTTCCGATTCCGATACGATTTTCAGGGCCGTGCACATCCCTAATAGAGAGACATTTATACCATTCATAATATAGCAGGATCCAAATTATGTTTAAAGTGTTCTTTTCCAAACTTTTTTTTTCCAAAGGAGCAAAGAGTCAAGTCAGTTAAGTACACAAAACATCTGCTGTGAGTTTAGATGCTGTTGCTGATGCAGATGCCCATGTTTCTGGTTCCTATGCAAGTTGGGGTAAGCAGAAGACAGAGCAGGGTAAATTTCAGGGTAGATCAGCAAGGATTCCAACTCTCAATAATTTTTTAAAAGTGACAACAAAAAGATCAACGTTATGGAAATTAGATTGGAGGATAGTCATAATTTATCCCACATTTTCCACAAATATGCTGTGCTTGAAGTGGTTGAAAGAAAAGGCAAGAGCCATAATACATAAAAAATACACTGCAATAAACCATTGACATTTGAACACTTACAGTTCATTTCAAACGTATCAAAACTTTAAATGAGCATGAAACATACCAATATTGGGGAGTTTTATCCAATAATATCAGCATTATACCTACATTAAGCAATTCATTCATCAGTTTATATTAAGAAGCCAAATAATAAGACAATTTACCCACCTCAAAGTAGCAGCAAAAGAGGAAAAGTTAAAACTTAGAAAATTGAGTTACCATTAGCAACAGCCTCCAACCAAGCATTCACAGACATGGTAAAGATGTCCAAATAAAAGCCCCTCTTTTGTCCAGGAAAGACCCACCCACCCCGCAATCACCAAGATGCCAACTCTAGCCCTCAGATAGACAAATCAGTCAATTTCAGTTTTGCTCTGTTTCTCATTTTTCCATCACTAAGGTTTTTTGTCCTCTTTCTGCATCAGTTTGCCCCCCAAAAAGGGGAGGGGGGATGGAGAAAGAAATCTCCACAAAATTCTCATTAAATTTTCGTGTGCATTTCTCCCAAAGAGAAGAAAGGTGCAAACTTGTTCCTAAGATATGCATTTCCGCAAGCAAGTTTCCCAATCAAATGTATTTTTGTACACTGTTTTCACTTCTATAGATGTACAAATTTTTGTACACACATTGTTATTGGAGAACTCGATTGTAAGATTCAGAAAAGTGTGAATATTGAAGCATAACTGCCTTAAGCTCACCAAGCGCAAATTAGGTAAGTTTGCATTAAAATGTGAATGGAACTAATTTCTCTTCCCCCCCCCATCCCTATTCTATTCCCCAAAGAAAAGGCATGATAACCACAGTCCACCCTCAAGCAACGGGAAGAGTCCTTCTTCCCTCCAGGGTTCCACGTCCTGAGTAAAGAAAGATCACCCTCATCCTCAATCACAAACAAAAGTAGATATTCCTCAATTGCTGGTGGCACACAGAACCACAACTACATGCCACAAAATGAAAACATCCATTGCTTATGCTCATCAAATGGAGAAAGATAATTTGTGACTCAGGCAGAAGAACAGGGAATCTAGATAGATATAGATTTAGATATACCATACATAGTATGTGACGTTCCTGCTGTCGTCAATGTACGTTCATGCAAGCTTTTCAAGACATTAATCCACAGGCAGAAAAAAAATATATCAAGATCTGCTTACTTTAAAAATTCACAAGTGGGATGTAACATCTGCTGAAAATACGCGGAACATAGGCGGAATGGATAAATATCAATTTGTGCATCTCTAGGGTAAGGGAAAGTACAGGGAAATATTGCACAGTGATACCATGACTTGGGCTGTGTCGTGACGGCAGCACGGCAGCAATGCAGCGGTGGCGCAAAACAGCGCGCTCCTGCAATGGCTCTCCTTTGAGCTATCTACATGGGAAGGAGCGCAATTGCGGGGTTTCAGGAAGGCACCACACCCGTCCACCCAAGCCCACATGTGTCAGTGCAAAGGTACCTGGGAGCATCCGCAACCCCCCTTTTTCAGGTTGCTTGTTGTTGTTGTTATTTGCCACTTTTTTAAAATAAAAAATCTGTAAACAAGGGGGAGGAACGGGGTGCTCCGGCTCTGAATATTGTTTAATATTTTTTGTAAATGTTGTAAACAATGATCCGCAGAGGCATGGAGGTGGTGCAGCGACCTTTTGGCTCGCTGGTCCACCCCTTTCTCTGCCCAGCCTATGGTGAGCAATCAGTGGTCACCCGGCTGTGGCACGCCTCTGCAGCAGCTCCGGAGCAAGAGCGACAGATGGCAGATGCCATTGTCGCCTCGCTCCAAGCTAAAAAAGTCAGGGTAAGTGCCCGACTTTTTTAAAGCAGAGCTTTGGGGGTTTCCCCCTGGATGGCTTCGGGGTGGCGGCTGCATCATGTAGATCACCTGCCGCCACTCCAAGCCACAGCGGGGCAAAGTGCCCTTGGAGATGAAACACAACATTTTGTTGCTAGTCCCCCTGATTTTCATTTAAAATATTTATTTTTATATTTAGTTTGATGGAAGCAATGAAGATGAAAAATCAGCGCACTTCTGCTGTCTCAGGAGACTTTTATAATCATTGACCGAACACTGAAATTCATAGATCTGCACTGAAAAATGACAATGATGAATATAGGCGAGCAGAATTTTAAAACACAGGTCAGGAGGATACTTGAGCACCTAATGAAAACCTGGAAGGATTTATATATATTATAAGGCAGACGCTGAGGGAACTGCTTTAAAATTTCAGAAGGCGAACTGTCAAAGATGCCCCTCCTAACCATTTGCTGCAAGAGCACTGGGCTCAACGCACCTGGCTGGCTTACGTAGCCCACAGAGCATCCGGTGGGTCAATCTTGCAGAATTTTCTCTATATATTCTTCACCATTTTTAAATTTTGTGGCCACCATTCCTCCCCTAAACAGGCACACCTATTGCCCTGGAATGACACAAGGTCCGGGGCATTGTTGAGGAAGATGCCATTTGCACCATCAGCCAAACAAAACAAGAATTCTGCTGCTGCCACTCTTCATGGTGAGCGCCACCCCAAAGAAACTGATGGAGAATTTCTCCTCCCACTGGAGAAATTCTGTGAAATTCCCCCCACCGCCACTGCAATTTCTCTGCTCCCATCAAAATCGATGGGACATAAATGTGCTTAGCTCGGGCCAGATTTCGTTCTGAATGATTATCTATTGTGATCAGAAACGAGCAGAATTCTTTCCTTTGCTTTGGTGAGATGGCAGACTTATACTGTCTCACCACCAAAGCTTCAATGCTGTCACGTCACTGTTTTTCTCCACCGTCCCCTTGGATGCGGCTCATTCCCAATTCCACCCCTTTGCTGTATTCTTCTGTGCCTGTGGGTGGAAGTGCCTGTTTCTCCACAAGGCGGCTATTCAAAGGAAAAGCAGGGATGTGTTTGTGATACTTACATTTGTTTGAGAGAATCAGGAAAGAGGAGCTTGGTAGTAAAAGGATCAGTGGCCATTAACAACATATTACTCTTGCTGTTGAATACGAATTTAATTGGTTTGGCTCTGAGAGGGTGCTTCCTAGAGCCTCTGGAGTTTTTAATGTATATTTTTGTCATAGCTGTGGAAAATTGGCCCCTTTTGTTATTATTGATCTTAACTTAACATTATATTATGAAGACTGCTGGAAAATTCAGAGGCTTAACTACACAGGTTGCAGAGCTGAAAATGAAATGGCAAATTAGTTCCAGTCATCTGAAAGGCTTGTTGATAGTCATGAGCCCAAATTGTGTGTACGCTCCTAACAAATTAGGGTGGGTGAACTCCCCCCTGTCCTGCTCTCACTGTGCTCACTGGACTCTTGCCAGTTGCCCAACCCCAGGGTGTGGGGGGGGGGGGGCAAGCCGCCAAACAGTCTGTGGGTGCCTGGCGAGAGCTTACAAGTTTTTAAATCCACTTTTTAAATGTATTGTTTATAGAGCATTTTCCAGCGATAACAAGTACATCAACCCATCCCTCTGAGTCCCCAAAACTAATAAGTAATTATCACAATATGTCAAATACAGCCACACACATATACATTATCAGTACACCTGTAGAAAACATGATCAGAATAGTGTGTCTATTGTTAATTGTTGCTAATTGGTCCATTTCTATACCAAATTAGAATCTAATACGCCAAAAATCCAGTTGATTAATTGGAGGCCCATCTTTTCTATTCAGTTCTAAGCAAAACATTACGATTTTTTAAAAATCCACAAGCTGCGATTTTGTGCAAAATCACTTTGCAGAAAATCACAGGTGAAATGGAAATCACAACTTGCACAAATTCACTGTTGTAAATAGTGCAACTTGCACAAAATTGAAGATATAAAGGACCAATTTGCACCCCAAAAAGGCATTAAAATGTGAGCTTGCCTTTCTTGGCAAGCATGGAGTCTAGCCAGGTCAGGGATCCTACATACAGTGTGGTGTTCATATTGAAAGACGTCAGCCATTTCCTCACAAGTGGCGCAGTTTATCAACACCAACATAGGTTCTTCATAAGCATGATGTGCAGAATGCTCCTATGCATGATTCATGAGAAGGAGCAGAATAGGCTGACCATATGAAAAGGAGGACAGGGCTCATGTAACTTTAACAGTTGTAGAGAAAAGGGAATTTCAGCCAGTGTCATTTGTATGCAGTTAGTACCTGGTGAAATCCCCTTTATCACAACAGTTAAAGTTGCAGGGGCCTTGCCTTCTTTTGTATATGGCCACTCTAGTATAGTGCCTGCAACTTTAACGGTTGTGATGAAGAGGGAATTTCACCAGGAACTAATTGCATACAAATGACACTGGCTGAAATTCCCTTTTCTCTACAACTGTTAAAGTTACATGAGCCCTGTCCTCCTTTTCATATGGTCAGCCTAGAGCAGAACAATCCTAACTCCCTAACTGGAAAGGGTTCAGATGCGCTCTAAGTCCTTCTGTGTCCAATGGGACTTTCTCAGTCTAAATGCAGCTCTGAAGCCTTTAACCAGGGTTGGTTGGTTTAGTTCAGTAATTTCCACATGTCTGGTAGCTGAAGCAGACTTGGGCTTTCTGAAGTACAATACTTGACATATTCACTTTTAGAATGTACAAGTGAGTATTGCAAATAATGTTGCAATGTGGAGTAGTTAAAGTTGCAGCCAAGCAGCCAGCCATGTCTTCTGTCAGGAAAGTCCATGTTGTTTCTCCTCTCCCATTCCAGTGTCACACACCCCATTCTGTTAGGGTTGGAGAACTGCAAGCCGCCGCCACTGCCAGAAAGAAAGAGCAAAGGCTGCTGCCATCGCCAGCCTTCCCACACCACCCACCTTCCTCTTAATACCTTGCTCTGAGGGGTCCTTCCTCAAAGTGAGGCCCTGGCAGAGAGGTGGCTTGGAGACTGCCTGTCTTGTGACACAGGTAGTCTCAGGGGCTACCTCCCTGCCAGGGCCTCACTCTGAGGAAGGACCCCTCACGTGAGGTAATTGGGCTGGAATGCTCTATGCAGAGCCAATGTGAGGCTGCTGGTGCGGTTCCCCAAAGAGCTTACTCACCCGATGCCTTGTTCTAAGGGGTCCTCAGAACAGGTGGCCAGTGCTCTGGGAAGCAACACCAGTGCTCTCTTGCTGCAGCCTATGCCATTAGGCTGACCAGATAAAATCCAGGTCAGGGCTCATGTAACTTTAACAGTTGTAGAGAAAAGGGAATTTCAGCCAGTGTCATTTGTATGCAATTAGTTCCTGGTGAAATTCCCTCTTCATCACAACAGTTAAAGGTGCAGGCAGTATACTAGAGTGACCATATACAAAAGAAGGCAGGGCTCCTGCACCTTTAACAGTTGTGATGAAGAGGGAATTTCCCCAGGAACTAATTGCATACAAATGACACTGGCTGAAATTCCCTTTTCTCTACAACTGTTAAAGTTACAGGAGCCCTGACCTGGATTTTATCTGGTCACCCTAGCCTATGCCTTACTCAGAGTGTGGCCTAGGGTGCAGGGCAGCAGCAGCTCCAGAGAGCTGCAATGGCTGCTTTTCTGCTGCAGTATTTGCCACAGCAGGAGAGTGGCCAGCAGGGCTCTCTGGGGTCCTCCCAGTCGCAGGGCACATGGATCCACCACCCTTCCAGATCTGCCACCAGAGGGAGGGGATTCACCCTACCTCATGGGAGGGCCTGGCCATGCCAAAAACCCAGGCTAAAAAGGGAACTCATTTGGCTCCATCTGGTTGCTAGGCAACATCCCTCCCCCACTCTGATCCCTGTTTGCATCCAAGCCTCTCTGATGCATTCCGAGCTGTTAATTAGTCTGCGCTCTAAATGACCATTGCTATTGCACCTACTAGCAATTTTAAAAACTCCAAGAACAAATTAATCCTTAGCTTCCACCATTTGGGGGCAGGGGAAGTAATTTGAAGCCCTGCTATCAGTATCCCAATGGGTGGAACAGTCAATCAAGTAGAAGTAGAGCATGCAGACTTCTCTGTGAGGTGAATACTTTGATTTTTAATTCATAGGTTTTGCATGGTCCTCTGTTTTATTTATTTATTCAAGACATTCCTTGTGTGCTTTTCATCATAAAATAACCTCAAAGTGGGATACAAGTAATAAAACTTTGTAAAATAACACAAAATTAACCCTCCCAAAATAATCCAAATCAAACAGGGGAGAACAGAAACTGACAAGTAACGGTTCACACAATGCAGCAAAAGAAAAGAGGAACATTCTAGCAGTTTGCTCCTGTGTCTCACTATGCTGTTTTTGGAAAATACCAGACTAACTCTTAAGTTTTTCATAGGGATGTGAGAAACGGAGAACACAAGAGTACAAAAGGGGACTGAACTGAACTGTCCTTTATCCCAAGAGAAAATCACTAACCTGTTTTGGGTGGGCTAACATGTATCCACTGGTTATTGGACTAGACAGGCCTTGATCTGGATGGATGCTTCATACATTGTTATGTTCTCAAACAAGTGCAAATACATAGGGTGTCTTTTACATTAAAGAAAAAATCACCACACCTTTACCCGGGTTTCTTCTTCTGAAGTCTTTCCACATTTACAACTGGCTCCTTTAGATGGCGACCACATGATTTTGAATTCAAAACTTCCGCTCTTCAGAATGTTATTATGTAAAATGAAATAGTACCATCTAGTGGTGGAATTATAGTACTATGTCAGCTTTGCACACTGGGGACATCCCGCGATAATTTTAAATATTGCATTATCTCTTGGTTTTTTAAAGTGTGATTGCTAGGGAAAAGCACAGGAAATGTCTTCGAGGTTGACAATGTCATGTAAAGGACCTGCAAACTTCCATGAGTGGCCAATCACGAGCATGCAGTAAATCACTCATGTAGAGGATCTCTTAGTTTCATCTAACATAGATTAGTTATGCCTGCCAAGACAGCCCGCAAATGCATTCTGTAGATGTAAAACACATACATAGATCATTGGGGTTTTAGATTTGTTTTTTGTTTTTGTTGTTTTGTTGTTTTGTTGTTTTGTTGTTTTGTTGTTTTGTTGTTTTGTTGTTTTGTTGTTTTGTTGTTTTGTTGTTTTGTTGTTTTGTTGTTTTGTTGTTTTGTTGTTTTGTTGTTTGTTTTTGTTTTTTTAAGTAGATTACACAAGAGTGAAGTCAGCCTGCCTTAGCTTTACACCTCCTCCTTTTGACTTGTACTTCTGATGTGTGTGTTTTTAAAAAATCATCATCTGGCACATTAGAAAGTCTAAATGGTCTCTGGGTATAACTCTCACTTTGAGCATCAAAAGTTCTGGTTTCAGATTTGGGACAACGGCTGCCTCTACACGAGAGGTTTAAAGTTCTTTCAAGTCTCATTAAAAATTTTACCTCTACATGAGTGGAGCGCAAATCGGGAGTTGAGGTGCGTTATCTATCCGATTATGCGCATTAACGAATGCACGTTAAATAGCAAGTTTTATTTTGCTGCGGCCGTTAAAGCGCATTTTGACTATGTGAACAAGCGATTCTCCGCATTAACTACTTCTAAAGCGCATTTCAAACAACCGGTAAGGCCACCAGTTATGCGCTCAATTACCTCCCACGTACAGTCATTTGCCATAAAGTGCTTCCGAGAAGATGCGCATAATTGGAGAACCAGGCGTCAAACCGAATTCTTGTAGAGGGGGTCAACTATATATAAATAGGGGAAAGGAGACAGCAACTTTATAGGATTCCTGAGGCTAGCATAGTGGTTTAAAGGCTGAATGAGAAATACTGGTCAAATCTCACCACATCTACATGTTCATTTATTAAGTTATTTATTATAAATATTAATACACTGCTTTATTTGCTAAAAAGCAGGGCTGTGCATTGCTTTGGATCCGAATCATGAATCTGAGCGAAGTGGGGGGTTTCAGAGGGCTTTGAAACAAATCTGAAGTGAATCGAAATAGATCCGAATTGGTCTGAAGCAAATCAGCTTGGTCTGAACTGATTTGGATTGATTCAGATTGATTCGGACCTTTTTCAAGTGCAGACAGCCTGTCTGTGCTTGCAACATTTCTTTTGTTAGAGTAGGGAGGGGGAGGAGTTTGGAGGGGAAATTGGCTTTTAAGTGACAGCTTCATCCCCCAGTCCTCCTGAAGTCTCACAATTCTCTCCAGCAGCCTCCAATGACAATGGTGGAGGAGGGCTTAAGGACAATCAGGAGATTGAGCTTCCTTTGTCCTTGCTCATTGTGGGTTAGACTTGGAAGGAGTAGGGTGTTTTGGGTTGGCTAGCTTTCTTATTGGTGTGTGTTTGGGGCATTGGTACTTGGATCTTTCTTGAGCCTTCCCCCTTCTCTCATTATTATCTCTTGCCTATATTTCTCTTTCTGCTTGTCATATATATATATATATATAATATTCTAGTTGTTAGCCTTTAGTGTGTTTGTTCCAATCCTTTCCCCCTTCCTTCCCCTTCCTCTATTCCCCCCCAAAAAGCAAAATTTACCAGTTGATTGAATCAATACCACTGCACCAACCTGTCTGGGAAAATGGGAAAATGAGAAAACCAAACCTCGATTTGGAAATCCAAATCTCAATTCGGATTCAGATCTGAAGCGAGTCGAAATAGGTCCAAATCAGTCAGAAGCAAATCAGGCGGTCTGTGCACAGCCTAACAATGTAAAATTATGAAACCTTGATTGATTTATTATTATTATTTTAAGAAAACAAGAACATAAAAAAACCCAGCAAAACATTAATTCATTAAGTATGCAATACTATGCATTTTTAGACAGAAAAAAGTTCTACAACTCCCAGAATCCCCAAGCAGCATGTCTTTTTGGGAAATTCTGAGAGTTGAAGGACTTTTTTTCTGTCTAACATGAATACTGTTGTGCCTTAAGACAACTACATCATTTAAAAGGTTAAATTTTAAAAAATGTGTCTTCAAAAGTTAGTTTTTGAGGGAGCATATTGCATAATCTGGGGACGATGCAGCAAAAAAACCTTTCAGGTGTGCCCAACTAAGAGGGCCTCTTCTGCAGATTTCAATACCTGGGCTGGTTCATGCCAAGACAGGCCGTCCCTTAGATAGCCAGATCCTCAGACCTTTAGGGCTTTAACGGTAAATACCTTGAACTGAGCACAGAAAGCAATTGGCAACCAGTGCAGCTCTTTCAAGAAAGGTGTGATATGGTCCCAATATGTGCACTGGTTATCAGCCAGGTATAATATGGTCTTCTCCATGCTGGGAATAAATAGCTGTACCTGTTTGTTTTGGCCAGTGCAGATGGTTAAGAATTTTGTTCAGTTCGGTTTTTTATAAGAACTTACCCAAATCCACAGATTTCTTCATAGAAAAGATGGAAAGAAGATGTGATTTAAAATTCAAAGGTAGAAGTTAAAGTGAAGCAGAGATTCATCCATCTCAGGTGGTGAGCTGGAAGCACACCAGCCAAATTTCTTTCGGTATCACCTTATGTATGCAACAGCTCTCTCAATCCTTCAAAAGCAAATCCACCTCCATCCAGCTAAATGTATTGACAGTAATACTGCCACCATTGCTGTGCTTTCAAAACAGCATGAAGGTAGGGTGACCATATGAAAAGGAGGACAGGGCTCCTGTATCTTTAACAGTTGTATAGAAAAGGGAAATTCAGCAGGCATCATTTGTATGCATGCAGCACCTGGAGAAATCCGCTGTAGTGTTAATCACAACCGTGAAGACTGCAGGACCTATACTAGAGTGACCAGCTACAAAAGAGGGCAGGGCTCCTGCAGCTTTAACTGTTGTGATGAAGAGGGAATTTCATGAGGTGCCGCATGCATACAAATGATGTCTGCTGAAATTCCCTTTTCTATACAACTGTTAAAGATACAGGAGCCCCGTCCTCCTTTTCATATAGTCACCCTGCATGAAGGGCAGAAGGATCACAGATAAATTCAGAGTGGTTGGGAAAGCCATGAGCATGGAGTCTCTCCGGCTAGCACTTCCGCCCTGCAACCACCAGGTGGCAACCTTCTGCAAATTATTTGCCAAGAAAGACCTGAACAGAGAAGGCAGCGGGCTTAAAGGGGATGTGGTACGTTAGTGCCATTGCTTTGAGTTGGTGAACCTGATATTGTCAAGCGGATGCCCCCATTTTAAAACGAAGCACTGGTTAGCAGTAACAATACCTCTTTGCCTTTTGGCTACCATCTCCCGTACCATCTCTCTCACACACACATGCACAACGCAAATGGCAAGAGGGAAAACGGCCATCAACCGGCAAAAAATAACATTTGAGTTTAGCAGGCTGCAATCTAAACAAAAGCCCTCCATTCTCGGGCTCAGAATAAAAGCCAGCAGGCAGAATCATCCCTGCCCCCCGCCCCCTGCCCACAATCTCCATGACAACATGTCCAGTTGCACAGAAACGCAGAGGAGCTGAATGAAAGGAATTGTAGCAAAGTCAAAACCAATACGTTGCAAGTGGCTTATTGTTACGAGCAGGCATTTAAAATCTCAGCCATGAACCAGCTGGCAGTTGTGCGATATTTCGAATTGCAACGTACAATGGTGCGGGGGGGGGGGGGGGGGCTCGCTTCTGATATCACACTACAATCTGTTTTGCATCTTTTCTGATCCTCATCCCTCCCTCCTCCTTAAAACGGGTGCCTGGTCAAGCACCTGGTAAGTCCCTGGTCGCACAAATATGTTGCAAATATACACAGAGAGTGCTTCCAGACAAGGCCATTATCACGCCTCTTCCACTCATAATTCTCCAGTGTTTTCCCACCAGTTATTTCAATGTTATTTTTCTCCTACCGCAAAAATTCTATTAAAGAAAATATGATGGAATTGCTGCACAATGCCTTCTGATTAGGAACTTCTCTATGTTAAAAGAAAAAAAAATCCCACTGCTTTTCCGAATTTTCTGCTTTTGCTTTCTGAGATTACAATCAGCGACATTACACAGGCGGCCATGGGTGGCCACATGGTTTGAATTGCTTACTTCCTCTCACTTCTATTCACTTTAATGAGACAGTGCCATCTAGTGTTGGAATTATAGCGCAATGCCCATTTTACACACTGGGTGATCTCGCTATTTCCCAGATATTACCACATGGGTTTAAAAGCAAGATTTCCAGGGAATAGCACAGGTTGATAATGTTGTAAAACGGACCTGCAAGCTTCCATGAGTTGCCAATCATGAGCGTGCAATTAATCATTCTCTTAGAGAAGCTCTAATAGTGCTAGCAGCTCTCCATCTGGAAGCACCCATTCTCCAACTTTCATCTCAGTACATCTCACTGTTCAGGGAAGTCTATATTCCATCTCCCTTGGACCCTTTTGAAATTCCAGCAAGGCTCAAGTTGGTCATTTAACTGCAAACCGAGAATATGACCAGGAAAATCACACCAAAGCTGTCTTTCGCCCACCTTAAAAATGAATGCAAGGGTTGAACTGGGAATTGAAAAGGAGAGGGGGAGCCATTTGTTGCTCCACTTCAGGCAGCACTATGTCTCAGGCCAGTCCTGTTTGAAAAGAACAACAATGCGGTATCTGCCTTAAGTTTGACATCTCATAACGGCAGGTGTTGTGTATGCTCTAAGCTTGAGTCAAACTTAGACTGACCACATGAAAAGGAGGACAGGGCTCATGTAACTTTAACAGTTGTAGAGCAAAGGGAATTTCAGCCAGTGACATTTGTATGTATTTGTATGCAATTATTCCCTCTTCGTCACAACAGTTAAAGTTGCAGGAGCTATACTAGAGTGACCATATACAAAAGAAGGCAGGGCCTCTGATGAAGAGGGAGTATCACCAGGAACTAATTGCATACAAATGACACCAGCTGAAATCCCCTTTTCTCTTCAACTGTTAAAGTTACATGAACCCTGTCCTCCTTTTCATATGGTCAGCCTGATCAAACTGCCTCCCCCAACTTTGCCACTGTCTTGCATGATGCAAAGTTGTTGTTGCCATTTTGGCATATTTCAGAGGAACAGTTAGGGTGACCATATGGAAAGGAGGATAGGGCTCCTGTATCTGTAACAGTTGTAGAGAAAAGGGAATTTCAGCAGGTGTCATTTGTATACATGCAGCACCTGCTGAAATTCCCTCTTCCTCACAACAGTTAAAGCTGCAGAAGCTATACTAGAGTGACAAGATACAAAAGAGGGCAGGGCTCCTGCAGTTTTAACTGTTGTGATAAAGAGGGAATTTCATCAGGTTCTGCATGCATACAAATGACACCTGCTGAAATTCCATTTTCTATACAACTGTTAAAGATACAGTTGTATAGAAAGAGCCTTGTCCTCCTTTCCATATGGTCACCCTAACTGTTCCTCTTAAATATACCAAAATGGCAACAACAACTGCATCATGCAAAACAGTGGCAAAGTTGGGGGAGGCAGTTTGACTTAAGCTTAGAGCATACACAACACCTGCCGTTATGAGATTTCAAACTTAAGGCAGATACCGCACTGTTGTGTTTTTCAAACAGGACTGACCTGAGACATATTGCTGTGACTCCCCCACCCCAAGCCAAGATGCAGAGTACCCAAGGATGGCCAAGTTATTTTGGGACATGAAGCAGAAAATCCCAGAAGCACCTTCCCTGACAATGCAAATACAACCAAAATAAACGAAGGCTGTGATCTTATACACACTTATCTGAGAGTTACATTGGTTTTACTTCTGAGCAGATGTGCATAAAGTTGCTCTGTAAACTACAAACTGTTTCCTGCCTTTTCATCATTGCACCCAAGATCAGCTCCCTGCGGGGCTCTTCACTCTGCCTAACGGTCTGGCCCGCCCTGCTGGGGCACTTTTAAATCTTTCCCAGGCTGCCTTGAAAATGTGTGCCGAAAGCTGTTGCTGCAGATTTCGAATGGAGAATGATGTTGTAAAACCTACACACCTAGTTTCATTGCGCTCTTTCAATGATCAGTGGAAGATGCTGCATCACACCCTGATTTAGATCTTTCTTGTCCTCCCTGACAAAAAATGCAGGGATCGAGCTGGTGTCCAAACTTCAAGCAGAGAATAATGTCATAAAAGTACGCACCAAATGTCATTATGACATCATGAAATCAGGGGCACTGAGCCTGTGGATTTCCAGATGTTGTAGGATTCCAACTCCCATCAGCTGCAGCCCCATATGGTCAGTGGCTGGGGATGATGGAGTTGTGGTCCAGCGACATCTATAGCCCCACCCTTGCATTACAGTGTGTCTTTAAATATTTTCTGCCCCACTTCAAGATCCTAAGATCCTCAAAGGACAAATGCAAGTAGAATCACAAAGCATAAATGTCAAAATGACAGCCTTTATGATGACTCTTAAATTCAAGTCAGCTCTCCATGTATGCATACCAAAACTGATAGGACATGGATGTGCTGTTGTTCAGCTATGAATGCGCAAGTGTACCAATCTGATGTGGGCAAATACACCTATGTCCATATGTCTCCCTGAATGCAGCAGGGCACATGGCACTTAAATAGCCCGAGGTGTGTGTAATTAGTTGATCAGTCAGCCGGACGCCTGCACCTGAGGTGTCACTGATGGAGTGAGCAGAGGACTTGATGTGAGCATTATGAGAAATTGCCTCGGAGTTTAATGGAAGTGTATGCAGTTAGACTGTTCAATAACAAAGCCAAGAAAGGACTACACCAAGTAAGTCCTGTATTGATTATACCTTGCCGTAGTTTTCACTCCATGCTGTCGTAAGGGAGCCCTTAAGTGATAATAACAGGGATTGTAACACATCCATCCTGTTGTCCGCTATGTGCAATCCCTTACTGGTTCCCCCGATGCACAATTATCCCAAGCTATCATTGGTCATTTTGGGATGCTTGCTGCAGCCATAAGGTTAATTAATAACAAATTCTTTGTGAGCTGGGGGATTTTCTGGGCAGAGTTTGTCCAATGCTCTCTTGCCATAGAGAGTTCAATGGGAGAGTGAAGCATGATGTTTCTGAGCTAGAATTCATTAGCAACTTTAGGAACTTAGCAAGCTCCTGTATCTCAGGTCAGACCATTGGACCATTCAGCTCAGGACGGTCTATGCCAGCCTTCCCCAACCAGATGTTTTGGACTTGATCTCCCATCAGCTCCATCCAGCATGGTGAATCAGGGGTGTAGACTTCTCAGTTTTGGGGGGTGGGGTGGACATGGGGCTAAACTTGGGAAAGTGGGGCTAGACTTATTCCTTTGCATTTATATTTCTGGAAACCATGCTTCATCAACAATGCCTGACATATAATATGCTTTTGACTCATTAGTCAAGACATACTGTATTAATTTAAGGAGATTCTTTATAATTAAGTAAATCCCAGTGAGCTCTCGAGAAATTACTTCTAAGTAAATATGCATAATTTTAGGTAGCTAGAAGTGTTTAATAATAGCTGGATTGTACCATTATATGTATGTATGTTGTTGTTGTTGTTGTTGTTGTTTATTTATATAGTACCATCAATGCATGTTGTGCTGTACATAGTACAACAATAAATTATATGTATTGTATGTATATATTATATATTGTTCAGACATATTTAAAAGGCATCCCCCTACACACACACACACTGGCAGGATCTACACTACTGCTTTAAAATAGTTTATAATGGTTTTGACAACTGCTGAGAGACTATCTACACTACTGCTTTAAAACGGTTTAAAACTGTTTAAAACCGTTTAAAATGGTTTATAACAGTTTTGAGAACTGTTGGGGCCCAGGACAACACTCCATATACAGTTTTCAAAACGTTTTCAAAGTGTTGTATCCTGCGTGTGTAGATAGGCTCTGAGGCTCATGGCACACTCCATATACAGTTTTCAAACTGTTTTCAAAGTGTTATATCCTGCTTGTTGTAGATCTGACCACTGTAATTCCTAAATGGGCAACCTTTTGTCCTACAAGGCCTGAGGGAGTAGGAGGAAATGGATCCAGGGAAGGCTGAACCTGACCCAAAAGGAGAGTGGCTTTTGTCTTGCAAAGAGATCTGCTGGGCAGCTGAGGAGGAACCCGGGTTTGCTTAGAGGTAATTTAGACTGACCCTCAAAACATATAACAATACAGACAACAGACTGTGAGCATTATTATTATTATTATTATTATTATTATTATTATTATTATTTACATACCGCCCCATAGCCAAAGCTTTCTGATGTTACCTGGTTGGGCATTGCCCCTTTTGGGAAATCCCAGTGGGGGCTTGAGCCCCCTCCCCCCATAGTTTATGCCCCTGTGGCAAATGGTCAGTTGTTTCCAAAATATCTGATTTAAAGTTACTTCTTGGCAGCAGCTCTCGGGGGGAGGGGGGGTTGACAGGAGTCTTTCGCAGTCCTACGTGGAGATGCCAGGGATTGGAACTGGGAACTTCTGCATGCAGAGAAGGTGCTTTATCAATGTTGGGTGTTTTTTCTCCATACAGATAGAAAGGCTGCAGACAGGTTCCCCTCCTCAAACAAAGTTGAAGATGCTATGCTAGAATTAACATTGCTCAGAATGCATCATCATTTTTCTGTCTCAATATTCATTCCTGATCAAACATGTTTTCCCCTCTATTTTTGCAGTGCTTCATACACCTACAAAACCTGTTTGGTCACAGGTGGTAATAATATCTATTATTATTATTATTATTATTCTCTTTCTCACTCATGGCAGTTTTTCTAGATGGACATGACGGCCTTTGCCAAGTCATGCTGTCTTTTACAGATTCAAGAATTTCCTGACGATTAAGCATGTTTTAATTATGACTGCTTTCTGGATGTTGGTGTGGATGTATTTTGATAGGCCCAGTTTCTGAAGGTTTTCTGTATGATTTTTTGATATGATGCCAGTGACTGAGGTAACTAACAGAATTCTTGTGACTTTTTCCTGTTGCCATAGTTCTTTGACTTCCATGGCCAGTGTTGTATATTTGTCTCTCTTTTCTTCTTCCTTTTCAACAACATTCTTGTCATTCAGTGTTGCTATGTCAATGAGGTATGTGTATTTTTGTTGCAGGGTATTATCTTGTCACTATGAATTATTCTGTCCCAGTATATTTTATGATCTGCATTTTCCAATATTGTTTCGGGTGAGTATGTATAGTATGGTGTAGGGTTTTTGATAAGGTTGAATTTGATGGCCAGATATTGGTGAATTATTTTTGCAGCTGTATTATGTCTGTCCGTATAGTCCATTCCTGCCAGAATTTTACATCCTCCTGTTATGTGGTGTATTGTTTCTTGGAACTGATGGCATTTCCTGCATAGGTCTGTTGTTACACTGTTATCTTTTATGATGTATTTTTGGTAGTTCTTGGTGGGTATAACTTGATCCTGTATAGCTATTAGGAATCCTTCTGTTTCTGGAAATAGCTCACCCTTCCTGAGCCATTCATACGATTGTTCTTTGTTTATTTGTGGGTTCTGTATTATGTTGCAGTGCTTCCCATGGAGTGCTTTTTTTTGCCCATTTTTCTTTCTTTCTTGTTTTCTTTTCCCCCCTTTTTCCCCTTTATTTTCTTTTTTCTTTCATTATTATTATTATTATTATTATTAGCATGCATGTACACCCTGGCCAATGATGTATCCATCTTTATCACACCCTGTGCTCTTTAAAACACGGTTGCACAATCTTTTTGGGCCCCAGAGGCCCCATGTGATGCTGGCCCAGGAGGGTGGGCACAGGTTCTGCACCTTTGAATTAAAAGATAATGTTTAGATTCAGCAGAAGTTCAGAATCTCAGGCCAGTAGGCCAAATGCAGCCTCCCTGGTGTGCCAATCCACCATTCCCGGATTCCCCAGATGGGCCCACCACCTTCCTCTGGCCCGCCCCCTTTTTTCTTTGGGCTGCTGATTCATCAATGTTTTCCTGGCTTTTGCATTTTTCCCCACCCCATTCTAAAAGGTTACAATATCTCTCCTAAGACTTAGTTGCTGGAAGTAAGAGCTTTGAGCTAAAATAGGCTGGTATTTGGGGGTATTTTGTTCCTGCCCCTTGTGCCTTTGGCTCCACCCACCACTGGAATGCCGCCCCCAAGAGCTTCTCCAAAATTAAATTCCATCCTTGGTCGAAAGAGGTTCGACACCAGTGAGATACCGGACTATCCTCTGTAAACCAGGCCATAGTTAAACTATGGAATTCACTACCACAAGATGTAATGATGGCCACCAATTTGGATGGCTTTAAAAGGGGGTTGGATACATTCCTGGAAGTGAAGGCTGTCAATGGCTGCTAGCCCTGAGGGCTATGTGCTACCTCCAGTATCCAAGGCAGTAAGCCTATATGCACCAGTTGCTGGGGAACGTGGGTGGGAGGGTGCACTGTGTCCTGCTTTGTTGGTCCCTGGCCGACAGCTGCTTGTCCACTGTGTAAACAGAGTACTGGATTCGATGGACTCTTGGGTCCCCTCTACAAGGATTTGCTTTTGCGCCCGGTTAGGCGATTATGCGCATAATCGCTGAAGCGCATTTACACCTAATACCTCTGCACGAGAGGCGGCGAGAGGCGGCGAAGCGCATTAATGGATGACCAAAATGCGCTTTACAAGTAGTTAATGTGCATAAGCGCTTGTTCACATAGGCAAAATGTGCTTTAACGGCCGGAGCAAAATAAAACTCGCGATTTAACGCACATTTGATAATGCGCATAATCGGAGAGATAACGCGCCTCTATGCCCGATTTGCGCTCCGTTCTTGTAGAGGTAAAAAATTTTAAGCGCCTTGAAAGAGCTTTAAACCTCTCTTGTAGAGGCAGCCTTGGTCTGACCCAGCATGGCAGTTCTTTTGTTCTAATGTTCTTATGTCACCTTAGTTCGGACTGTCAAAAATAGGGTTCCAAAAGGAAAAAAGGGAAGGTAGCATCTAGTTCTAGAGATCAAGTCTCCCCACAACCATGCATTTTTTTCTTTTTCTTTTTTTTTAAAGTGAGCTAAAAGTTAGACAATGTTTCCTACTATGGCAAGTTATTGACCTTTGTGTAATTGACAGTAGCATTAGGAAAAACTTAATGTAACAGCTGTATATATAAAAAAATCCGTAGAAATAAATAGTCTTAAAAAGAAACCAAACCAGGACCATTAAAGAACTAACAATAATGTATTGTTTTTGAAGATTGTTACAAGTAGTGAATAACCCTGGGAGAATGAAAGTGTTCTGGGATTTGTGTCTTTTTTAATTAATAAAATCACTTCCCTCCAAATTGTAATTTTAAATTACGAAACAAATTAGATGTAGCAAATCTTACAAAATGATGCAAGACAACACGACAGTGTGGATGCTCTGGAGTTCAAATACATGTTTATTCAATAATCACAGATTAATAATTACTAGCATAACAGTATCTGCATAATGCATTGCTCTCACTCATCTTGAAGAAGGGGGTAAAATGCTTAAAATAAATTCTGTCTTTAGTCATTTTGTGATGCTGATGTTGTTTTTCTTTTTAAAAAAACATTGAATTGTTTTGATGAGTTTAGTACTTTAGAAAAAAAGCAGCGTAGAAATTTTGAAAATAAAAAGTCACAATCTATTGCAATGAAAACAACCAACAAAGGGCTGGAACGGGCACACGTGGGATACGGACCACATGCCCCCTGCCACAGCAAACAAAGTTGAACCCCCCAAAAGCCCATCTCCTGCTTCTTATACCACCTATCCTGATGGAGAGTTATGGAAAAACTCAAAAGCCTAAAAACAGTACTGTCTAACTGTGGGTTTTGGATCCTCTCTGCCTGAATTTGGATTTTTTTATAGGGCTGTGCTTGGACACCCCATTCCAACCTGCTTCAGAAGCAGATTTGGACTTCTGAATCAGCCTCAATCAGCCTCAGCTCAATTCAGACCCGGTCAGACCCACTTCGGATCCATTTCCGAATCAAGATTTGGACATCTGAAGTAGGTCGGACCCATCATGAGCACCCACAGCCATCCACCTCTTCAAGGAAGAGTTGCCCACCACACCGTGTGAGCTCCCTTCTCCTTACCAGAACCTGTCGAAATTGCCCAAAGCAGTCTGCCTCTTCACGAAAGTCGCCAGTTTCTTTTAAAGATGTGACATGTCTATTTCCTTTTATCAAATCCTGCATAAATGGCGGGCATAAGGCAGTCATTCACACCAAATTACAAGTGTAAATGACCCATTTAAAAGTAAATGGTGACTCCCCTGAAGAGGCTGACAGATGTGGGCACTTGTGATGGATGGGTCCAGGTAAGTATCAGGGGGCTTGTGCAGCTTGGCAGGCAGCTCATACGCTTGTTGGGTGTATCCAAGGGGTGCTTGGTGGGCACCCAGGAAAGCCAAATGCAGCTTCATTCATCCAGATCATTCTGAAGCAACCTGCTTCGCACTGATCTGGGCTCACTTTGGATCCAGACCAATTTGGTCCAAATTGCCTCACTTCAGTTCAGAATTGAGACCTAAATCCTAATTTTTTACTAATGGATCAGCATGACTATGTTTGTTTGTTTGTTTGTTTGTTTGTTTGTTTGTTTGTTTGTTTGTTTTATCTGCCAATCTATGAATCTTTCAAATGCAGGCAGATTCCTTTTTCCGCAGGTGTTATTTTTTCCTTCCAAAGGTGATCCATGTTTTCTGCAATCTCTCCCTCTTTTGCTCCCTCTTCTCATGATTGATTGTTCCATCCCAGCTCTTGATACATAAAATACACTTGTGAACAGCTTGCACTGTAATTTCTGTTCTCTAACCATGTTCTCAAAATCTAGCTAATTGTTCCCTATCCTACTTGAAAGATCATCTCCTAGACCTCCAAGCTGCCAGTTTGATGTGACTGGAGTCTGAATAGAATTCTGAGGGCCAAGCCACACACTACACAGGAGATATGAGGCTGAATGTTTTGACATACATGCACACACAGAGAAAGAGACATCATTGCCCAGGGCTGTGGCTTGGCCTGGGGACCATGGAGCCTCCACCCTGAATCTATTTACCAGGGCCCCGGTGTTGAGTCTCAAGCCTGTGGGCCAAATCCAGCCCTCATGGGGTGCCAATCCAGCTCTCCGGGGTTCTTTGCACACCCTTCACCTAGCCCCTTCCCTCTCTTTGATCAATTGTTTGGTATTTTCCATGGTTTTGTGCCACTTCTCCCCATTCTGAATGTCTAAATATCTCCGAAGTCTTTGGTACAGGCAGTTAGAGCTTTAAACTAAAATATGCTGGGAGGGGCAGTTTTGGCTCCACCCCTTTTGCCTTCGGCCCTGCCTACCACTAGAATGCTCCCTATGAGCTTCTCTGAAATTGTATATGATTGTCGCCTGAAAGAAGTCCAACAACACCCCTGCTATTCACTCACCTGGGACCATTGAATTCATTGAGTTGACATTAATAGGAGCATTATGTACATTAAGCGTGCAATGCCATGCATAGTAATGTGATCCTATGCAGTAAGGGTGCAATCCTATGCTGGCTGGGGAATGCTGAAAGTTGTAAGACTCTTTTCTGTCTAAACATTCATAAGAATGTGACCTAATTTGACGAATCCCCTCTAATGAGTTGGTCTCTTTCCGATCTGGGAGCCCAAGGAGACGTGGCCATCCCACACTGCACAGCAAACTCTACCTATAAGGTGGCTGATTCTTAGCAGCATATTTTAGCACTCAAGACCCAAGCACATTTTGTATGGAAATCCCTCCGGCACAATAAATATGGCCCTTTCAAGCCTGCCCTGCACAGGCAGTACTTGGCTTCAGATTGCACTTGAACTGATGAGCTTACTAAACAATGGTTCTGATCCTGTAAAATGCTGTCTTATCTAGGTGGTTATGAATACTGATGGGTTCAGACTAAAGCATCAGGCACAGATTATTGTGAAAAACCAGAGTGCCAGAAGAAATGCTAGCTGGGGGATTATGGGAGTGGTAGTCCACCACATCTGAAGGGCTCCAGAGCAATGGATCTCCAAATGTGAGGCATGGGGAGGGAGGGCTACAGAGGTGTGGGGAGTTGCTAAGGACCCCTCACAGGTCTTCAATCTGTGTTTTGATTGGACAAACCAGGCGGGGGGGGGGGGGACCAGTTGTGATATTTTCTCACTGCAGGGTTGCTGCTAAAAATGGAAACCTTGCGTCAACTTCACCCTCATCTCTATGTAAGGTTTGGTTAAGAAGGCGCAGGCGGTGATGTCATCACATCATCTATTTCCTCACCCCTCCTTCCCCAAAAATATGGGCAAAGGGGTCTCCATTTCATTTATTACATTTCTATACTGCCCCATAGCTGAAGCTGTCTGGATGGTTCACAAAAATCCCCCTCCCCTTGCTTTGGCAAAGGGCTCCTCAACCTCTTCCTCCCCAGTGTGAACAACAGGTGCTTGGGCAGAGTTTATTTTCTTTTTATTATGCATCTCAGCCACTGGTTCTGAAACAAAGACACATTTGCTTTGTTTTAGAACACAGACCTGGCTTAGCTGTTAATAAAGGGAGAACTCCCCACCACCACCACCACCAGCTGTCATTCATAGTGGAGGGAATATTAAAGAGTCCTTCATCTTTGTTTTGGGAGAAAATTGGTGAGGCATGGTGCAGGCTTTGATGAGGGGCTGTAGCTCAGTGGTAACACACATGCTTTGCATGCAAAGGGTCCCAGGTTCAATCCCTGGCATCTCTAAGCAGGGCAGGAAAAGTCTTGTCGCTGCCAGACAGCATCGCTAATACTGGGCGAGATGGCCCAATGGTATAAAGTATAAAGCTGACACCTCTACTCCTGTGATCAAGCAAGGACTCTGATGCAGATCAGCACAGCTTTCCTCAATCTGATGCCCTCCAGATGCCTTTGACCGCAATGCCCATCATCCCTAGCCAGCAGGCCATTGACTGAGGTAATGGGAGTTGTAGTCTGGCACCCGTTCAGGGAAAGACGTCCTAATCTAAACCATTCCAGGCCTTAAACTATCCTGTGTGCAGCTATATTCCAAACAAGCTATAAGTGAAAGAACTTTTGGAAGGTCGCACAAGATGGGGACTGAAAACGGATGGCCTTATGGTCACCAGGGCATGGCTCCCTGTGACATTGCTAACTCAGTCAAGGCATCGCATGTGCAAAATGATGGAGCTGTTGAGTGTGGGGAGGCGGGGGGGGGGGGGAGAGAAAAAGCCAGCTTCCAAATTAAAGTTCGTTTCCCATCATCCCATCTTCAATCTTCACTGACATTTATAGTGAGGTGATGTAAGCGCCTTACGTTTCTTTCTTTGTTTTTCGGCGCTGCAACCTGGGATGGCCCTACCATAAGGCAGAGTGAGGCGGCCGCCTCAGGCAGCAGATGCTGGGAGAAGGGGGGAGCAGCAGTAGCAAGGTGTTAGAGGAGACAGATCTGTAGGTGCCATGATGCAACCTGCTCCGCGCCCTCTTAACAAGCCTGCTGCCCTCAGTGTCCCATTGTCAGTGTTGAACTGAGATTCCGTTGTCAGTCCAGTTGGTTTTGTAGACAGAATGAGAGGAGTGCCCTTTTTCAAGCCTGACAGATCTGAGTTAAGGCGTATCTGAACGGAGGACTCCCTGAGAGCCACTGTAAGTCATTCAGACTTCTCCAGAGGAAGTTCACTCACAAGTACAATATATAAATAACTGTCCTTCCCCCCCATCCAAGCTAAAACTCCAAAGCCCCTTTTATCTGTCTGCTATTTTTCCTTAATCAGGACAGAGACACCTCAGACAGTGCTTAGCGTATTCACCGAAAAGATGAAGTGTGGAGTGTAGGTGTCAGCAAAACGCAGTGTAAGAACAATGGCTACAGATGGACTGTTAACACTACCTGTCATTGTCGCTGACAAGAAATTCTACCATGGGAGTAAAAACTCTCATTAGAAAGCTCAGCATCGGATATTTATTCTTTTGAAACTATATACCGCTTTTCTTTCTAAATAAATTCAGAGTAACTTACGACGACACCCCCATAAAAAGGTAATACAATTCATAAAACACAATAAATACAGTTTAAATACAGTAAAACCGTTCAAATATTATATTCATTTATTATTTATTACATGAAATGTTTATTATATTATTTAGCATAGGATGATATCATATTATAGTATAGTATAGTATTTATATTGTTATATTATCATAATATATTATTAGCAATTATATTATTAGTTATTATATTTCATACAATAAAAAAGTGCATAAAAAAACAAGAAGTCAGAACTTTAGCCCACACCAAAAGCTTGGTGAATTAAAAGGTCTTAGCAATTTGCCTGATCCTTAAGAGAGAGGGAGGCAACCAAACAGGAATCTGGAGCACAAAGTGAAAATATAAAACTCTATTTTATTCAACAAAGTAGCAACTAGAAGTTAATCACTCCTGAGGGTTGACTCCAATAAAGCTTTCCACAAGACCAGAGACTACAGCTGAAACTATTACATTGTCTGGATGGCGCCAGTATTACAGGACAGATAGGATAACCTTCCCCAACCTGGTGCCCTCCAAATGCTTTGGACTTCAACTCCCATCAGCCTCTGCCAACATAATCAAGAATGCTGGGAACTGTAGTCAAAACATTTCTATATGGCGATGGGTTGCTGGCACAATGAGCTCAAACCCCACACTTTCACTGTTACGGTGGAGGCAGCTAATCCCAACACCACAGTGAACGTGTGGGGTTTCTGGCAACTGGCCAACCCCCTAGCTTCTGCCCAGGTGGACAATGACCAATCAGGGGTCACCATCCGCCCGACCACGCCTCCGCAACAACTCCGAAGTGAGGCTGGACAGCAGATATGCTGTACTCACCTAATTCTGGAGAAAAAAGTCAGGGTACATCCCCAACTTTCTTTCTTTGGCGTTTCAAGGGAAAGCCCTGTGGTGGCTGCAAATCTGTGGCTGCATCATATATCTGATGTAGCACAGATTCAAAGCCACTGTGGGGCTTTGGGCCCGTATAGACAGCCCCCAGGTTGGAGAAGGCTGGCAGATAGGGAGTGGCTTACATTTCTCTGTACTGGCTTTGCTGAAAATGATATAGAGAGGAACAGCTACCAGATTGAGAATTCTCCAACACAATCCAGTGCAGTTGTATTGGTGTAAGACAAGGTGACACTTAGGCTTTAAAAAAGGACCACCTGGCAGCTTGACTCCAGGACAGTCTGCCTGTTCCATCCATGAAGCCTTGCCCTGAGCCAACCAGAAAAGATTTAGGCCGCACTTCCATCTGTAGCTGAGAGGGACTAGCTATCCCTCTTTACCAAAGGGGTCAGAACTGTGGAGTGAGCCATCGCTGTGTGATAATCGTCTCTTCTTGTAGATCAAAAGCCTGTCCCGTGACTATGATCTTATATCGCTAATCCTGACATTAAGATGTTCTTAGGAACAACAGTCAAGGAAGAATTATTTTGAACCCTGATAAGACTTTTAAGTAGGAAATGCTAAGAATGTGGCGTTACCTAAGAAGGAACCATTTCTAGTTTGACTAATGTGTTCTGTGAGAAATGTAGGGATACAAAGTCAATAAAAATCCATCACTGTCCATTAGAACTCATGTTACATGCACCGGCGTTGTGTGTGCACCAGTCCTGGAGGCTCTGAGGACTGGTACCTAAATAAATATCAGTAGAACAACCCAATGCGATGATGCTATCATCAAAGCAGGATCATCGTTAAGACAACTGAGTGGAGAGAAGTAATTTGCATTATCTCATTTCTTCTAATATCAAAAGGGATTTTTTTATAACCAAAGAATAAGGTGCATCTGTTTGATTAACTTTTGCAAAACGAAAACTCATAACCTCATTTTTTCCCCTCTCTCCTAAAATCCATGTTATGTTCTCAGGCAGATCAAACTTTTTTTAATCTTAAAAGGGGGGGGGGGAGATTTAGTGCCAATTACAACTGCTGAGGCCAGCTGTGATTCACATGCCATGCTGCGAGGGATCATTAGCCACGATGCATCTTATTACAATACTTTATATAACGGTACCTCTGACCTTATTAAATTATATGATCTTTGAAATTACAATAGAAAATATGTATTGAAAAACACATAGAAAACAATGCACACCTGATAAAGGGTGCTCTCTGCAACCCATTGAAACAAATGACAAAATTTCCCCCAGTGTCAATGGATTTTTACAGTACTTAATCATTGCTGGTCACTATTTGTCCTAGAAGGCATTGAGTAATGTAACACTCGTGTGTATATTGGAACATTTCAGGTTCATCACACACTGAATTTTGCTTTTTAGACAAGATTTGGCATTCTGGAAACCTTTGCATCCATATTTTTTTTAAAAAGATTTCTAGTCCTCGTTGTAGGCCAGAAAAGCTTGGAAAGGCATGGTTGATGTGGACAATATGAATCAGGAGAAATTACTCTTTTCTCTCTCTTTAAACATCAGAACTTATGGTAGCAGGTGGAGTGAATTTCATGGTAAATATTTCTGCATACAACAACAAAAAATAACATATGGGATTTTTTTTTTATTTTTTTTTTGCCAATATGCCACAGGATATAGTGATGACAACTAATATGGATGTCTTTTTAAGGAGATTCATACAGGAGATCTTAAACATGGAACATATTCCATATATAATTGGCTACTACATGCAATTAAAGGGGCTGCCTTTGAAGACGGTTCGGAAGCTGCAGCTTGTGCAGAATGCAGCGGCCAGATTGGTAACAGGGACCAGAAGCTTCGAACATATAAGACCGATTCTGGCCCGCTTGCATTGGCTGCCTGTATGTTTCCGAGCCCGATTCAAGGTGCTGATTTTAACCTATAAAGCCTTACACGGTGTGGGACCACAATACCTGATGGAACGTCTTTCCCAACATGAACCTACCTGTACACTACACTCAACATCAAAGGTCCTCCTCCGGGTGCCTACTACGAGGGAAGCTCAGAGGACGGCAACAAGGGAGAGGGCCTTCTCTGTGGTGGCCCCTCAATTATGGAATGATCTCCCCGATGAGGCCCACCTGGCGCCAACACTGTTATCTTTTTGGCGCCAGGTCAAAACTTTTCTTTTCTCCCAGGCATTTTAATAGCTCAAGTTGAGGTTTTGATTGACATTGTGGCCAAGCTTAACAGTTAAAATGTTTTAAAGTGTTTAAATGACCGCTGTTTTATGGTTTTAAATTTTGTATATTGTCTTTTTAATGCTCAAGCTTTTTAATTTTTGTAAACCGCCCAGACAGCTTCGGCTATGGGGCGGTATATAAGTGTAATTAATAATAATAATAATAATAATAATAATAATAATAATAATATCAAAACAGTATGTAAATTATCAGTGTATAACTTTGACAACCAGATACTGTAAGTAAATAGTATCACAGCCATGACACCTATTTGTGAGCTTCTCTAGGACATCTGGGTGTCTCATGTGGAGACAGATACTGGATTAGAGAGACCTTTGGTTTGATAAAGAAAAAGTAATCATTATGTTTTCATAGTCAATATCTGACCAAGACTTATAGGATGTTCAGACAACCATGTTTTGTTTTCTCCCAATGAGCACTGACCTTTGCAGCTATAAAGGGAAGACATGTTTGAAGGGTTAAAAAAATAAAAAAGATAAAGTCCATAGTCACCATTGGATGCCAAAGCTAGATGTACATCCCATAGCTGAGCAGTGAGTCCAACATGAATTCCAGCAGTAAGCAATCAGTAACAATACTGCAGCCTGAGAATCACATTGGTGAATATTATGAGAAAAACACACACAAAAACTGAAACACAGGCCATTAAAAAAACCCTGAAATTGTTTACATTGATTTCATGTACCATGCCTATGCTAACTCTGTATGTGTTTGTGTGTTGTTTGTCATTTCCTGTCCTTTAGACTTTATTTTTCCTAGTCAACAGGCCAGTTCAGATGTGTGAACTCCCTTATTTTGGAGAGGAATGATTTGTGTAAATAAAGCCATTGTGTGGGTGGGTCTGTGTCAAACATTATTTTTGGAGCATGGCAGAATGAAGGGAGTGTACCCCCTCCTCTACCATGGGAATGGATCACAAATTGAGTAAGTGTTTGAATTGGACAAAAATTAATTGTTTCTTTCTTCCTTCCTTCTTTATTTTATCTAGGATTGTATGGTGTCAATGAGGGCAAAGCCCCCCTCAAGGTGGCTCACATCAAAAACAGAAAAGATACTTACTGATTACTTGTATATCAGTAAGACCACACTCCAAAACTAACAACAACAACAGTTAAAATAATATAGAGCATCACAGATGCCAATTAAAAGCAGCTTGAAAGGTCTTCAATGTCTATATAAAAGCCAGTAAAGGAGAAATCAAAAGTGCTTCCATAAGGAAGGAATTCTACAGATATGGGGCTACCATCAAAAAGGCCCTGTCTTTAGGCATGCATGCAACCATGCAAAGAAACCATGGACAGTATCAAATGGGGAAGCTGCACCTCTGCTTGTTCCGTTGCACTTGCAGAACCTACCACTTGTGCAATGGGGCTTTTGTGCTTCTAAAAAATAACCCTGGAAATGAGAGGAATGCTCATTTCTGGATCAGGACACATCAGCAGAGCTCCATTCTGTGAGCTCCACTGATGTGTCCCTTCCTGGAAATAAGTGTTCCCATACATTGTGGGTTATTTTTAGAACCACAAAAGCCCCCATTGCACAAGCTGTGGGTCCCAGGAGAGCATGGGTACAAGAGGATACTATCCTATTTCTATACATAAGTTGATAAAATTTACAATGCAATCACATGCACGTTTACTCAGAACTAAGCCCCATTGAATTCAAGGGGTTTTACTACCAGGTGTGTTTAGGATTGCAGGCTAAGTCCATGTAAGTATACTAAGTATAGTAAGTATACTGCAAAAAAACAAAGAAGCAAGGGGCAAAGAAATTATTCCTTCATTGTTCCTCATAACAAAGTTTGGGAAGTTCCATTTTTTTCATGTTCCGGGGAACATTTCTGGCTTCTCAACTCTCCTAAAGATCCATTCTTTTATTTGATCATGAGAACTTTGATCAAATACTTCAAGAAATTCTCACTTCTCAGGAAACCTTCTGTAATTTAGTGGAGGGCTCCCATTCTAAGGCCTATGCCCTTACCTTGTTCTGCAGGGGGACCCTTCTGACCTATCTATTTTCACCTTGCTGGAAGCCCTACACTGATCCCAGGTTGTTATCATTGATTCCTTTGGCAGGTCACAGCTCAACCTCCACACCTACCAAGCATCTGCTGGGCCAAGAAATTGCTTGCTCTCCTGTTGGCTTCCTTGAGAGCTTGAATGAAAGAACTTGGAAAGGATGAAAGAGATAGAAGTCAAACGATAGCATAGGCTTATCAACTCCTACCTTGGACAGCTCCTCCAGAAGCACTTTCCTCTGTCTTAAAGTGCAAAACAGTGTTACCCATAGTTGATGACATTCCTGACACGGTTAATATTTTAAGGGTAAGATGAGTACAGTAAGAGTCTCAGGTGGCGATCGGGAGGGGAGGCGGGTGGCCGTTTGATACAATTCCACCCCTTTTTCCAAACTGGGTCACCCGGTTTCCACTTACTATTTCAATTAACAAATGGTTTTGAACAAGAGCATCTGTCGGCAGTTGGCAGTAAACTTGCCTGGAGGGGCAGGGGGTGAAGCCAGGGCAGAACAGGAGACGGGATAATGGGAGAGAAAAGGCTGTGCGGCAGAAGACAAAGGGAATACGGATCGAAGAGGGCTGCTGATGTGGAAGAGCACGAAATGGAGGAAGGAAAAGGTAGCAGCAGAGAAAGAGGAATGAAAAAGCATGATCAGTTGGAATAGACACAGAGAGGGGAAACTTTGGAAGGAGGAGGGGGGGAAATATGAACTATCATAAAAAGAGTATGGTTTAAACCAAGGGTTTGAAGTGCTAGAATAGAGGAGGGAAAGACCATGGTACATCTGGGCCTCTGCCCTATGGAAAACTTGATCTCATTGTACAGAAGGATTCGATTGCCGCTGTTTTTTAAGTAAAATTCTCTGGCGGAGATGGGGAAAACTAAGTGCAATAGCAAAGTTATGTTGAACTAAGAATCAGAAAGGAGAGCTCCAGCTCTGATCACCCGACATTTCAGCCAACATTTAAACTGCTGGAGGTACGTCTGTTATGTCTGTAATGATGTCTATAAAAGGCAGTTACCTGTTTTCTGTCATTTGACCTTGCTGCCCTCTTGGTGATGGGTAGTTCTTGTCCTATAAGAAGCTTCCACATCCCAAGAGGACTCAGGCAAAATATGTCTGTTTGCACAGTGCACAGAGGAGGTGAGCATCACCTGAAACCAAAGTGCAGTTCACACCTCCATCAATGGTTGTGCCTGGCAGCAAAGACACTGCAAAGGGCAACTATCACTATTAGCCCATTGGGTGGCCTGCTCCTAGCACTCTTATACTGATTTACCTGACAGTAAGCCCGATTGACCTCAATGGGACTTATTTCTGAGTGAGACATACAGGCTTGTATTGTTAATGGCCTTTTGAGTTTGGAGCCTCACCCTTGAAGTAAGAAGGCAGCACTGGCCACAGGAAGACAACAAGAGAAAGGAGAGTAGCCTGACAATCCAAGACAAACTTCTGAACCTCTCAAGACATACGGATACAGCACTGAATCCTGTTATCTCTATGTAACTGCAGGTACTAGGGCTGTGCACTACCTCGGGCCTAAGCCCTGAATTGTAGTTGAGGTGGGCCGATTCAGCCTGCCTCAGCCTGAATATGAGGTGATACTGGGTCAGCCCGAGGCAAAGCAAATTAGTTCTGAAGGCCTCGGAGTGGCTTAGGCCTATTCAGGGTGGTGGTGGGCTGCTCCCCCACCTGCCCATCTGCCAGCGTGAGGCCAACTAGGAGTCCATTGGACTCACTGGACACCTCCCTCCCATCCTTCCCACTTTCTCTCCCTTCCTGGTCATCCCCTGAACCTGCTGCTGCCGCCACCACTGCCACTGGGATTTACCTTTGCTGTACATCCTCCTCCCTTAGAGCTGTGATTTAAAGGTAAGATGGGGACTTACTCTTTTTCATAGATCTATGGTTACAAACTAGAGAAATGGCCCTTTACAGTTGCGGCCATAGATCTATAAAAACGAGCCTCCATCTTATCTTCAAATCATGGCTGTAAGGGAGGAGGATGCATGACAAAGGTCAGTCCCAACGGTGGCAGCTCTGGGTACAAGGGGGAGGCAGGAGAGAGGGAGGCGAGCAGGGAGCAATGCCCAGTTTTCCTGGGTGCCCAGTTTTCCTGGGTGCCTACCGAACAGGAGTGCGGTGGGTGCCCAGCAACCCAGTGCTAACGCGAGGCAGCCGAGCCCCGAAGCACCCCGAGTCAATTTGGGGCCATTGTAGATGCTCCAAAATGGCCTCCAAGGTGAATCAGATGGGGCTATGCACACCCCTAGCAAGTATCTACCGCCACCTGTTTGAAAAGTGGGGTTGTCTTGATTTTTGCACCTTCACAAAATTCATCTGGGATTGTCAGCATTCATATATATGAATGTCAACATTTGCCAAAGTTTGAACACTCACAAAAGTAAGTTATATTTCCTTCTTAAATTTAAAAAAATTAAAAAAGAAAGTGTGAAGGCTTGCATCATATTTAAATAATGTAATTCACTGTTGTTTTCTCCAGTATTTATCTTCCTTTGGGATTTACAATAGTACAGGACAACTTGACAGAGCAAAGCGAGAGAAAGGAAGATCCTGACGATTTCATTATTCTCAAGGCCTTGCAAATGTTGCCATTTGATTGTTAAAGTCATCTAAATCCTATGTGAATAAATCTGTCATAATCAGCAAAAAAAGTGGACTCTTACAGGAGAAAAATGTCCTCTGAAAACGTTCACTACAGTATATTGAGAATTAGACTAGTTTGAAATTAACAATGCATTTTTGTCATTTCTTTTACAATGCATTATTATTATTTTATTTCATTCAAATAAAAAATCAATTAAACAATATTTATTCATTACATTATTAAATTTAACCTGCCTTTCATGACATTGCTCTCCCAAAGTAGCTTACAAAAGTTTATGTAAGTTCACCAGAAATCAAACAATTTCATAACACCATTAATGAGCAAAATTGCATCCTCCAAACATTGCCTACTCAGGGGTCTTCTTGCAAGCCAATACCACTGGGGGCATGTTTTTTCCCCCCTGGGAAGGTCACCACCACAAAGGCACTGTCCCAGCCACCTACGCCCTGATTATAATAGCAGGCCAGACAACAGGATCTCTGAAGATGATTGTAAAACCAGGCAGGCTCCTGTGGATGCAGGTGATCCTTACAATGAATACCAGTGGGGTGGGGGTGGTAGGAACCAGTAGTCTGAAGGAAAGTGCAAGACCTTTCTAGATACCTACCTATGTAGGCAAATGCATCTATAGCACTGAGTATTCATGTGGGGAATATGACACTGTCACATATTCCTAGGAAGCCATTTTGTGCTATGGAGAGTATGACTTGGTATAAGATGCCATGCCTAGCATGGCAGCCATTTTGTGAAAGCACCCACAACACTCTCAAAATTCTAAATGTGTTCACCAGCCATAAATGCTCACCAGTGTAAAATAATGGACATTTGGTTATTTAACAAGGATACACATGTGAAAATCTGGTTGTGTTTTTATATTGTATGTTATTCTGTGTTTTTAGATTGTGCCTTGTTTTATATATTTTAAAACGATTTCATGGTTTTAATTTTTGTGAACCGCCCAGAGAGCTTCGGCTATGGGGCGGTATAAAAATGCAATAAATAAATAAATAAATAAATAAAAATCTGATTCTGCACACAGAATCTGATTCTGCAAACCCACTCAGCTGAATCAGAGTGACAGTGTAAGCATATTTGTGGATTGCTCAGTTGACATTATAAATGTGTAACTAATTAATGAAAGATAAAGATTTGAAACTATGTATATAAGGGGAAGCTTGGGTAACACCCATGTGAATATCAAATCCGTTAAGGCAGAGATGTGGAACCTGAGGTCCTCTGAATGTTGCTGAATTCCAAATCCAATCAGCCCCAGTTAGGGAAGACGGGAATTGTTGTCCAACAACCTCTGGAGGACCACAGGTTTCCCACATCTGCATTCTTCACAAAAATAGAAAGCTGAAATGTAATACACTCATAGTCCAACATGAATGTATTCTCCTAATTAGCAGAAGGATGTTAATCAAGACATGGACTAGTGTGGTTTCCTGCAAGTTTATGTTCTCCAGAGCAAAGTCTCACCTACCCAGAGTATTCTCATTCTCTCTTTTTTCAATGACTGTCTGACACTGTGAGGCTATATTACTTGTGGCACGTTTCCTTCGATGCTTTAGGTTGTACATTTGAACAACTCTATATTGTCATGTTACAGTGAGGTGATACTGCAGTCCACAGCAGTAAATCCAGGAAGGAGTTAGCACTTTCCATTGGGAATCCATCACTTTTCAGCATCGGTTCAGGACTCGGTGTAAGCAAAAGCTCAGACTCCCATGAGAGCATATAACCCTAGAGGGTGAGAGTTTCATTTTACAGGGAAGTGGTGTTTATGAATCAGAGAATATTCCCCACCACTGGTGAATAATGCGGCATCTTTGGATGTTGGCTCTGCAACTCATATTACCATGTGCCAAAATCTTGACTGACTTCAGCATTTTGTATTCATAAATTCTTGTAATATTTTGCAAAACCAGCATTCTAGGCACTCTTGTTGTATCAGCGGTGAATAATATAAGTTACCATCTCCTGCATTTCACTATTCACCATTTTCACATTTACACTCTATTTTTCCACGTTCCAAAATACCTTACTTCAGAATAGGGCTCCAATTTAAAGTGATCAATATGATAAACCAGTTACCTATTTAAAAACAAAAAGAACTGCACATCTACTGAATGGATGGTCAGTAGGAAGGAGAATGAGTGATCCGCTTTTACCAATAGAGAGAATGGGAGAGGAGCTTCATGAGTTAAGCAGTGGGCATCAATCCTCCAATTTGGAGGAAGTTGAAGGTAGAAGATGGCAAGGAAACTTCCATTCATGACAGTGAAGAATGGGAGGAGATTGTCTTGCACCCCATTTTTTAATGGGCTACAGGAGTGTTCCAAGATCATTTAGCATAACAAGAGTTTAGGAGCATTTATTACAAGTGTCCTGGGCCTCATCTACACCAAGCAGGATATTTCACTATGAAAGTGGTCTATAAATGGCAGGATCCACACCAAGCAGGATATAGTGGTATGAAAGCAGTATATGGTATGTGTCAGTGGGCCCCAACAGTTGTCAGTTCACTTCAATACCACTATAAAGCAGTGATGTGGCTCCTGCCTTTCATATACTGCTTTCATACCACTTTCATAATGCAATATCCTGCTTGGTGTAGATGAGGCCCTAGAAGAATGATATGCGGTGCAATCCTATGCACGCCTACTCTGAAGAAAGTCCTGTTGAATGCAATGGGACTTACTCCCAAGTAAGTATGTATAAGATTGCACCCTTAAAATGCCATTTTACAGCAGTTCCAATTCACAACTGGAATGGTGGGGGAGGATGCTATTCATGTCCCAATGTCATGTCAATGTCCCCAAAGAGAAAAGGTAACACTCCATAGAGCAGGGTTAGGCCACTTGGTGTCCTGCTACTGTTTTGAACCACAACTCCCAGCAGCCCCAGCAGCATCACCAATGGTCAGGGATTGTGGAAGCTGTAACCCACATCTGGTGGGTACTCACTCCTGCCATGGAGGAAATGGCCTCTCAATACCAGTTTGACCGGAATTCATGTATCAATGTCCAGAATGGTTCTCAGATGGCCCAGCACCCAACACAGTGACATCACAGCAACAAAAACTGCCTCACCCCACTACTTGAGATTGTTCACAAGTGCAAGAACCCTGGGAAATTGTTTCTGGAGTGATCCAGACTCAGTGAGTCAACCCAGACCCAGCACTAGCTCTGCTATTGATCTTTCCTAATTCTCAAGGTCAATTGCTTTGCCAATATTTATTTTATTCATTTATTTGATTTATACCCATCTTTCTGAAAAAAAGGAAGGTGGCTAACAATAATAAGAACCAACAGTTTAAAATAAAAATGTGTTTAAAACAAACTCATTAAAGCACCATTTAAAAAACACAACAATAATAGAATAAAAATAGCAGCCAACTCAGTAGACCAGCTTATATGCCAAAGGCCTGCTTGAATAAAGAGGTATTTTCCTGCTGGTGGAAGGACAGCAGGGAGTTACACAGCCTGGGAGAAGCCACCAAGAAGGCCCTCTCTTGTGTCCCCACCACCACCAAACATGCCTCCAATGGGGCTTCTTTGATCAACAGCAGCCCACATCATTGGGCTTCACAAGGCATGGATGGCTTATGAGGATGGCACTATTTGAACAGCTAACTCACCATAGTAGAGGTATGAGATGGGTGTCAAAGCATGAGCAATTTGTTGATCCCTGATTCCACCCCTATAATGTACGTAAATAAAGACACTCAGGGCCCTAGTGCATCTCTACAACAAGGAAAAAACCACACCCTTACCAGGCTTTCTTCTTCTGAGGTCTTTTCCGTGTTTAAAACAGCCCCTTTAGTTGGTGACCAATGCCAACCATGTGATTTGTATTCGAAAACTTCCCCTCTCAGCAATGCTCCATAGAGTTCAATACAACAACATCTAATGGTTGTATTTACACTGACTTTCCACACTGGGGATATTCCATGAAAATTTTAAATAGTGCATTATCTCTGATCCTTTTAAATGCAATATTACTGGGGGAAGGCACAGGAGACATCCTGGAGGTTGATGGCGTCATGTAAAAGACCTGCAAACCTCTGTGAGTGGCCAGTCATTAGTGTGCAATAAATTGCACTTGTAGAGAAGCTCCTGGACTCCCAGTGTCTCAAACTTCACTTTGGAAGGATCTGTTGCTGTGTTAGACAAAGTAAAGTGCCAGAAGCTTTGGTCCATAGCCTCTGGCAAATATTCAAATGCCAACCACACTATTCATGTGTATTTTATTACAATGTACTCTGCAATATACACATACATACATACATACATACGGAGAGTTAATTCTCTCTACATCCATTAAGGATGCTGTGTGCTCACTGAGCACAGGGCCATTTTGGTACCAAAGGTGACAACATCTCATGCAAGTCAGTTTTTCCTTTTGGTCCATTTTGCTAAATTTTTTATTTAAATGAGTTATTGGATGGTATCCAATGTTAGTTCTAATTAGAGAATATTTATTGAAATTAATGGGACTTAAGTTAGACTAACTTTGGATACAACCCACAGTTCCTCAACCCAATTGTCTTTTTTTTAATGGCATCATACAAGAAAGCAGCACTCAAAGGAATCTACTATGACATTAGTATTCTTGGCTGTTTCATACCCTGAAGAGCATATTCTTCAAAAGCACTAACCAGGAAATCTATTAAATCCACACTTTTCTGCAAAGTGAATCAGATGCCAACCAGACTTGAACAATAATTTATTTCATACTACAAATTTCTGAAATCACACACCATATATTCAACTTTAGTTATATCAATTTGATATGTGTTATAGACCACATATGACAGGAGACACCATTCCTGCAGAGGACTGAGCCGTTAAATGTGTTTTAAGAACAGAGTTCAGTCCTGGGATATGTGAGGATGTCATAAAGTAGAGCATGCTTCAAAGCATGCAGAAAGCACTTTCCTTTACCACAGGGTAACTGTAGTTGACTGCAATAATCTGTGATTAGAGGAAGGGCTTTCAGATTGGTGTAAAGTTCCCAGTCCAGCTTGAGCCTAGACACATGACCTTATAATTTATAAATTAAGGAAGACATGACTAGTATGAGTCACACATTCTGAAAGTAAATCTTAACAGTCATGAGACTCTAGAATCTAGCGCCATAGATCAGAAAGCACAGACAGTCACTAGGGAGTTTAGAAACACAGAGTTGGAAGGCACCTCAAATGTCATAAAATCCAGCCCCTCTGCCAATGCAGGAAATCTGCTGCTAGACTACAGCCTGATAAGGAGCCATCCAGCCAATGCTTAGAAACCTCTAATAAAGGAGAATCCACCATCTTTTAAGGTTCTTCTTTGGTCCTGCTCACCTCAATCTTTATGTGTCATGGCTGTTGTCCAACTGGTAGAGTATAGACTTTCCCTATGGTATTTATAATGGTTCTATTCCATGATTATTTATTTAATGTATTGATTTTATTAGTAACCATATAACTTAGCATCATAGCAGCCTCCCCCCACCTGGTGGGCACTCAGAACAGGGCCTCTGTTGATGACCTCAGGGTACGAGTAGGCACACATGAGAAAAGGCAGTCCTAGTACATATGGAAAAGTGCTGAGGATTGTTGGATCACAGGTGTTCTCCTCAGCAAGCAGACAGGAATAACTCAGTATTAGCCAGGACAGAACTACATATCTCCTGTGGACAGCCATTGGTTATCAGAAAAACATAAGACGAGCCATGGTAGATAACAACAAAGGTCCATCTAGTCCAGAATTCTGTTCACACAGTTCACAACCTCCATAACCTCCCCAACATAAAAATTATTTATGTGCAACTGCTGCTTTAAAACATTGACCTACATATGCAGGGACTATAAGGAGACAGCTTTGTAGAGCAAAAGGGAAATTACAGAATAAAGCAGAAACAATCACTTAGCGTGATTGCTAACTTAAAGGCATATTTCACCTTTCTTGTGCTCTCTGGAGATCTCCGTTGTGTATTCTCAATATGTCCCACTGTAGGACATATTCCATCCTGTTCTCCTGAGATCTACAATGTGGATCAAAGCAGAGAATTATTTTCCTGGCATGAAAAAACATCTTCAGAGAAAGGTGAGGGATGGGAATAAAGCTGCTAAAAGCTAATGTAAATGTTAATAATTAACAACTACCATTCCTCAGTTCTATTCAAAAATTCCATTTTCACATATTGCTGAGGATTGCCTTTTTTATCCTGGCTAATACTTTCTAGATTTTCTTATCTGATAGCATCTTACAAAATTGTTTGAACAAGCTGCTTACAGAAACAATTATTCTGGAAAATGGTGGTGGCCCTTCCACCCCAATTTGAAGACAATTCCTTCAAGGTTTCAAAGGTTTCAAAGGTTTTTTTTAATAAAGAAAAAAAAGCTTATATATTAAGAATTTAGGTAATTCCTGAGTGAATGACTACTTTGATAGGGGACTATGAAATAAGTGATTGTCCTGGGTCTAGCTGGGATTCAATTCACTTTGAAGGAGTAATCTATGCATTACAAAGATGAGATAAAACTGCAAAATTCAGCCCAAATGATGTTTGTACAGAGCAGACTGTGAATCCCATAATGCAGCTCTTTCTTCCTTCATGCGAGGATTATCATATTATTGCAATAAACTCTGATAGCTAAGCTGTTGTGAAACATCCATTGTCTAAGGGTCAAACTATGTGTACTACCAGACATATGAAAAGGATGACCAGATGAAAAGGAGGACAGGGCTCCAGAATCTTTAACCGTTGTGAGGAAGAGGGAATTTCTCCGAGTGCTGCATGCATATGAATGTTGAAATTCCCTTTTCAATACAACTGTTAAAGATACAGGAGCCCTGTCCTCCTTTTCATATGGTCACTAGGGTGACCATATGGAAAGGAGGACAGGGCTCCTGTACTTTTAACAGTTGCATAGAAAAGGGAATTTCAGCAGGTGTCATTTGTATGCATGCAGCACCTGGTGAAATTCCCTCTTCATCACATCAGATAAAGCTGCAGGAGCCCTGCCCTGCCCTGTCCTCCTTTCCATATGGTCACCCTAATGGTCACCCTACACATGAAGGCACTGCTGAATTTGGCAACCTTTCTGTTGGGTCCTCCCCATTCTCCATGTAAACCTTAGACACATTTAACCACATCATAATGTTCATAATGACCCTGTTCAGACAACATGCTAAGCCACAGTGGTTAAGCATTTTGAGCTAAACATTATGGCCTAGTGTATCGTGTGAACCATGACTTCACATGTTGTGTGAACCATTCCTAACCATGGTGGCTACATAACTACAGTTTAAACATGCTCACCAACCATTTGCTGCAAAAGAGTTAGCAGCCTTACCATGGCTTAGCATGTTGTCTGAACAGACCCATCATATATTTCCCCTGTACCCATTATTAACTGTCACTTACAGGGATGGACAAATTTGTCAATTTTTATCCATTTCTCTTTCCTTCCATTTCTCATTTTTCCCAATCTTACATTTGATTTGTCCAGAACTTTTTTAAAGATATTATTTTGCCAAGTTTTAAATTCCATGTTTATAATATTATTGCTGAGTGTATAAAAAACATTACACCTTCTCAATTACCAAAACACAACCATTACTTAAGAAAGCGAACTACAGTTAACAGGAATCACAGCACATTCAATATAATAATGCTTTATATTTATCCAGAGCAGTTCATCACAGAAGAAGATTTTGTTCTATCTCAATGTATCTTTCCATAGCTGTCTATGAAATGCTGCTGGTTTTTCTGGGAACCCTTATTTGTTAATTAAATCAATACGATGTCAGTACATTTGTATTAAACTGTATGGAAGTTGTCAGATTCTCTTTGTTGTCTTTGTGGCCTTCCCTGTTTAGGTATTTTTTTTCAGCCAACACAATGATAACCAAAAAAAAGTTGGTATGAAAATTCATACATATTTTTCTGTGCATTTCTCATAATATATGCATGTTTAGACACAATTCTCCTGAGCATTAACCCTTTTTGTAAGCACTTTTTCCTAACATTATTCATTTTAACATTATTTTCATGAATATATGCATTTTCAGTGCACTTTCCCCTAATATTTTGTATGCATTTTTTTTAGTCTGGGAACTTAATTGCAAAAATTTGGAGAAGTGTGAATTTTGAAAATAACTGGGTTTGGGTTCACACGGTTCACATATTGGTTCAAAAGTGCAAAATTAGGTAACTTCACACTATAATGCGAACTGAACAATTTCCTCTCCTATCCCTACTAATAGAATGGCAATGCAGGACATGGTGATATCACAACACAGGTAAGTGTGTCTAAACCTTATGGGGAAAGGTGAAACATGACATCGCTGTGTCAAGCATAGCATTCATTTTGTCCTAAAAAGCTATTTTTGTACATCGCACTCAGATCAAATTAATATTGCATACTAGAGCTCAGAACTGGCTCCAGAGTTGTATGTTGGGTTGTGGCAAAGTACCTCAGCTACCACAAAATGAAGAAATGGCCACTAGTGTATATGCATTTTTCAAAAAGAACTGGAAAACGTCTTAGCCATTGTCTATAAAAACAACAAAAATGCTCACCAGTATGGAAAACAGTGGAGGCTGGTGGATCCGATGTTAGCGGGGCAGTGAATCCACTCCAAGTTTCAGTCAGGATCTATCCAAGGTGCTGAACCTTATCTCCAAAATACACTCAAAACCGTGTCGACATCCTTCAGCATTATCATGCGAGTGTGGTCTAGTGGCTAAAGTGTTGGACTGGGAGTCGGGAGATATGGGTTCTAGTCCCCACTCAGCCATGAAAGCCCATTGGGTGACTTTGGGCCAGTCACAGACTCTCAGCCCAACCTACCACACAGGGTTGTTGTTGTAATGATAAAATGGACAGGAGGAGGATTATTTACAAGTCCTGTGAGGAAAGGTTGAAGGCAGTGCATATTAGGGATGTACAGGGACCCCCCCCCCAGATCGGATCAGGACCCTGATCAGGGCCTCCAATTTTGTCCCGGATCAGATCAGACAAAATCGGAGGCCCCCCCAGACCAGATCGGGCCCTATCTCGATCCAAAAATCAGACATCCGATTTTCAGATCGGCCGCCATTTTTGTTTTCACCAAACATGGTGGCGGGTGGGTGAGTGGGGGCCTAACTCCCCCCTCCCCGTCGCACTTCTTACCTGGCGGGGCCATCTGTTGCGGACAGCCCCAGCAGGTAAGCCCTCCCCCCGCTGTCCGCTTCCATTGGCGGGCGCCTGCTGACACCTGCCAATGGAAGCAAACAGCCCTGGCAGTTAAGCCCTCCCTGCTCCTTACCTGGTGGGGCATTCTCCTCGTTCTGTCGCCAGCTCTAAACTTCTGCGAACTAGGCCTCGTGGCCTAGTTTACAGTAGAGTGTCAGGTGATGACATCATCACCTGGTGCTCTCCTGTAACCTAGGCTGCGAGGCCTAGTTCGCAGTAGTTTAGAGCCAGCAATGGAAGAAGGAGGATGCCCCACCAGGTGAGCCCCCCCCGCGATCCTTACCTGGTGGGGCTGTCCACTTCCATTGGCGGGTGCCCTCTGGCGCCTGCTAATGGAAGCAGTGGTGGGCACCAGCTGGCGCCCGCCAATCCTCCAACTTTTTCCGAACTGGATCGGTTCCTTCCGGACCGGTTCGGGAAAGATTGGATGATCCAGAGGGGTGATCGGAAATCGGATAATTGTATCCAATTTCCCCTGGATCGGCTCCGGATCGTGGAGCAGACCCGATCCAGTGCACACCCCTAGTGCATATGTATGGCCTGAAGAAGACTGAAAGGAACATAAAAGAGGGCAAATACTTGTTCTCTGATGCCCTAGAGGGCAGGATTAGATTTAATTACCTTACATTGCAGAGGAATAGAATTTGGCTGAATAACACTGGAAAAACATATTGATGATCACAGCAGTTTAACTAGGGTGACATATGGAAAGGAGAAAAAGGGTTCCTGTATCTTTAACAGTTATGTAGAAAAGAGAATTTCAGCTGGAGTCATCTGTATGCATGCAGCACCTGGTGAAATTCCCTCTTCACAACAGTTAAAGCTGCAGGACCCCTGCCCTCTTTTGTATCTGGTCACTCTAACAAGCTCTTGTAGCTTTAACTGTTGTGATGAAGAGGGAATTTCACTAGGGATGTGTATCGTATTGTTAAAATGTATGATAATGATACGATAAGTTCTTTATCGTGCATGCGTTTAATAGGAGTGTGCACTAGATCGGGTCCAATCCACGATCCGGATCCAATCCAGGGGAAATTGGATACAATTATCCAATTTCCGATCCCCCCACTGGATCATTCGATCCAATCCGATCTGATCTGGAAAGGACCCGATCCAGATCGGAATGGATCGGCGGATCAGCAGACAGTGGGGGGGGGGGTGCTTCCCTGGCAGGACTGTCTGCTTCCATCGGCAGGTGCCAGCGGGCGCCCACCGATGGAAGCGGACAGCGGGGGGGCTTCTCTGGCGGGGCTGTCTGGCCAGATGATGATTGCGGGGGGGAGGAGGGAAGGAGGGGGGCCCACTTACCTTCCTGGGACGTCCACTCCCCTCCGCCACTGGCCGCTACTGTGAGCAGGCTTCGTGGCATACTGTCTGCTCACAGTAGCGGCCAGCGGCGGAGGGGAGCAGACGTCCCAGGAAGGTAAGCAGGTGGGAGGGGGCCCCACGGCCCACTTACCTTCTGGGGCCGTCCGCTCCCCTCCGCCGCAGGCCGCTACTGCGAGCAGGCTTCGTGGCCTGCCCCTAGGTAGCACGCCAGGTGATGTCATCACCTGGCGCACTACTCAGGAGCAGGCCGCGAAGCCTGCTCGCAGTAGCAGCCAGCGGTGGAGGGGAGCGGACGTCCACAGAAGGTAAGCAGGGGCGTCCCGCAGGCGCCAGCGGATGGAAGCGGACGGCCTTGGGGGGGTAAGGAGCGTGGGGGAGGGTGCTTACCTGCTGGGGCCGTCCACAGTGGACGGGCCCTGGAGGTAAGAACCACGAGGGGGGAGAAGGGAGGAGGGAGTTAGGCCCCCCTCACCCACCCGCTGCCATTTTTTCCCCATAGACTTGCATTGGGGGAAAGCTTTTTTCCCCCCAATGCAAGTCTATGGGGAAAACAAAAATGGCGGCCGATCCAAAAATCGGATGTCCGATTTTTGGATCGGGATTGGGTCTGATCTGATCCGAGGGACCTCCGATTTTGTCCTGAATGATCCAGGACAATCTTGGAGGTCCCGATCCGGGTCCCGATCCAATCCAGGGGGTTCACGCACACCCCTAGCGTTTAACGATAACGATACGATAGGAAAGCCTATGATAATTATTGGAGATGATAAAAAGTCCTACAATAATTATCATATGTTATCGTTTTATCGGAAGGCTCTTTCTCTTTTGCCGCCACATGGACGGAGCTAGAAGGTGGGGTGTGCTTGCTGAGACAGTGACCAATCGTGCAGCAAGTATTCCAGCAGGCTCCAAGCACAATGTTGGAGGAGGGCTAAGGATATCCTCACATAAAACCCCCACACTTGGTGTTACAGCTCTGTTGGGAGTTAGGCATTGAGGGAAAAGGGTGGATTTTGTTGGAGCTCTGTCCTGGGTCTTATAGTTACTTAGTTACTGCTGGATTGATTTGGGTGGCAAATTGTTGGAGATTCATTCTAGTCTTGCATCTTTCTGTTCCCTTCTGTGTTTCAGGTTCATTTGGCTGTTCATTGCTTGTGTGTTTTGAATTATAATTTTTATACATTTTCTGGTTGGTTTGATTAAAGGGTTAGGTTAGCATGAGTAGGGGTACTGTGACTGAGTGAGTGTGTTTTGTCCCCTTCCCTGTTTAACTTGCTTTAAAAAAACAAAAAATAAAATAAAAATTTATATTTCTCTCCCTCTCTCTCTCTCTCTGTGTGTGTTTGCTTGATTGACTGTGAGTGTGCTGGTGTGTCCTGTAGCCTGCTACACAGGATAACACTACACAATCTGTGGTCAAAGCAGCACACAAACTGTTTGCAAAGGATTGTTATTATTAATATAAATAATTTCATTTTCAATCACTTTGTAGCAGTATGAAATGCGGCTCTAAGACTCGCCTTGGGCGAGATGGCTCTGGGTCTAGGAGAGATGCTGTTGCTGCTGGGGGCAGTTCTGGGGTGGCTGTCTCTCCCTCTCACACATTTTATTTCTTTTTTAAAGACACTGTTCCATGCAATGTTTCCAGTCTGGAGGGACTGCTTTACTGAGGGACTGCAAAGCAAAAGCATCCCTCTCACACATTTTATTTCTTTTTTAAAGACACTGCTCCAGCCAATGTTTCCAGCCTGGAAGGACTGCTTTAGTGAGCCTTGACAGATTCCTGTATTATTATTTTTCGTCACTACATCCCTGGGTCTGCTCCTCACAGAGTCCGTTAATGAGAGACTACAGAAGCATCCCCCTCACGCATTTTTTTTTTGAGACTTTGGTCCAGGCAATGTGCCTACTTCTACCCCGAACGTGACTTTTTATTTGGCAATGTGCCTACCTCTACCCTGAACGTGACTTATATTAATTTGCCAATGTGCCCACCTCTACCCAGAACGTGACTTATATTAATTTGCCAAAGTGCCTACCCAGAACGTGACTTTTATTTGCCACTGCTCCAGCCAATGTGTGCAGCTCTGGCATGTAGAACTGCCCACCTGCCTGCATGGGGATGGCGGGCAGACTGGATCATTTTTCAAGCACAATGAGGTCAAGGCAGTGTGTGAGGGTTGTTTTGATGGGATCCTCCAGGTTTCCTCGCTACCTGGGGTATCTCCTGGCCCAATGAGGCCCTGCCTGCTAAGGCTGGCTAAAATAATTGTAACACCCGTGCTACTCCCCTACCCCCCCCAATCCTTTTAATGTGTTCTTAGACATGCGTGGCCTAATCAATGAGACAAGGCAGCAGCAGTTCTGCTACTGTGGTGGAATGCGTCCACTCACTGTGCCACGCATAGGCGCTAGTGGAATCCTCCAGGTTTCCGCACTTCCAGGTTATCTCCTGGCCCAATGAGGCCCTGCCTGCTAAGGCTGGCTCTAAAATAAATGTAACACCCGTGCTATTCCCCTACCTCCCAATCCTTTTAATTTGTAGACATGTGTGGCCTAATCAATGAGACAAAGCAGCAGCAGTTCACCATCTTCTGATTAACACATTTTACTTTTATGACTGCATATTGAAGGCACTGCCTAGGTTTATCCACAGGTTTTGAAAGTTCATTGTATTCATAAAAATATACCTATAAGTCTCAGCAGCAGCAGCATGGAGTGCATTACCGGAAACAGTGCATGTTGTTGAGAGCTCACTTCCGAGTAACGCCTGCAGTTGTGTGTCTGAAACTGGGTACAGATGAGTTCCCTCAAGGCCATCTGTGAGATGTCCATAAGTACTGGACGACGTCTCTTGAAAAAAAGACCACATTTCAGCCACCTGAAACAGTGTATTTGAAAGCTTACTTCCGAGTAACACTTGCACTGATTGTTCTAAAATTTGACACACAAGACTAGCAACACTCAGTCTGCACTGTGACCAAGTTTTAAACCTGTAACTTGGAAAATTAAGAAGCTTTAGGCCTTTCTGACTCAAAAATCAACTCTAGAGTCTCTAGGGCAAAATGGAGAAACGATATAATAACGGATTTCCAATAATTATCGGAAATACGATACAATACGATACAGTTCACCTACGATATAATCGGAGATGATAATTTTTTTGGTCCGAAATTCCAATAACGATACGATATGATATTTTCAGGTTTGCACATCCCTAAATTTCACCAGGTGCTGTATGCATACAAAGGACACCTGCTGAAATTACCTTTGCTACACAACTGCTAAAAACACAGGACCCTAGTTTAATGAACAGCCCACCACCTAGGTGGGTGGTGGGCTGTTCCTCATTTGAGGCTTTCAAGCAAGGATCATGGGTTGGCATTGCTCTAGCTCTAGATTTCCTGCATCAACCCTCCACTGGATGGTTGGCCCCGTCCAGTTCTTTGCTTCTATGATTGTATGAAATATGCAATGTTGTGGACAAAATATAGGAAAGGGCTCTTTGCAATCATGCTTGGTTTATGATTTTCCCTAGTTGGCAACTCTTGGAACAGAATGCTGGACTAGACGGATCTTTGATGTGATCTAGGACAGGGCTTCTTAAATTCTTGCTGTCAGAGAAATTACTGAGTGCCTGTGTGTGAATGGCACATGGGCTAGAAAAATGCCAAATGAAAGGTAATTATCTCATTACCTCAATAGCTATAAATGTAAATGTATACCTACAGATCAGCACACATGTGTACGCTACATTTAGGCAAGATTTTCATTAACTTCAATGGCAGCTTCCGGTTTTGCCCAACAGTATTATTCTCCCAAAATAACACATTTCACCATGGAAACAATTGTTCATGGTAAAGTCAGCTCCTTTCAGGATCCTGCAGGAACCATAATGGATGCCTTAGTGCAGAACTCCATGTGAGTCATTCAAAGAAGTTGTTTGCTCCATTTAAACAGGACCATTTCCATTAACTGCAACTGAGAGCCCTTATTATGGCAAGAGGACAGGACAAACATACACAAACACACACATGCTCACACACAAGTTCAGAGCAACATATTAAGAGGTAAAGATTGCCATGGCATGTCCAATACAAAGGGAAAATAGTGGATAGCATAACCAGATGAGAATAAAATGACCAGATGTTAACCTACAGCAAGGATGAGCAACTTGTGGCATTACCCAATTGGCCACCCTCCGGCTCTGCTGGACTACAGCCCCAGCCAGAATGGTCATGGATAATGGGAGTTGTAGTCCAATACATCTGGAAGTCTGCTCCAAATGTTTCGACCTACAACTTCCGTGATCACAATTGGGCTGAAGTAGAAGAGAGCTGGACAAATGAACACCAATTCTCAGGGAAAGTTCAACAACTCCTTTTTAGAATTCTCAGCGAAACTTTCCACAGATTGAATTCCGGGGGGGTGTCTGCTTAGGAAAATGCCAGCTGATTAGCTTTTCCCTCCCCTCCCCCCATGATTGCCTAGGACAAGGGCAGGGTATCTCTTTCAGTCTGAGGGCCAAATTCAATTCCAGAGAAGCTCAGGAGTCACATTCCAATGGTGGGAGGGACCAAAAGTAATGGGATGTGGCCAATGGCAGAAGGGGAGGGGCCAAAAATACCAGGTATAACAGTATATTTTAGCTTTTTTTTGCCAATAACTGCCTTAGGTGAGGCATTTTATCCTTTCAGAATGAGGGAAAATGCACAAAAGCCAGAAACCACCAAATGATTGGTGGTTGAGGGTAAGGGTGTGGGCCAAGAGGAGACACGGGCATCTGGGCAAACCTGGAAGTCCAGATTGGGGCTCCAGTAGGGGTGGAACTGACCTCCAAACCTGAAGTTCCCCATCTCTTGTCTAGGAGATATGTTCAAATCACCTGTTTATATTAAACTCCTATAAAAATGTTCTTCAAACTAGAGTCTGACACCAACACAAGAGGGACTATGAGGAGGGAAAATATGTGGCAGCTATGTCTAAATTACCACTGGGAAAGACAACAGGGATTAACTGTGATCCCCTCTATTTTGTGACATCCAAACCAACCTTCCATTGTGTTGTAGGGGTGTGCATGCCAAAAAATATCGTCGTTTATCGTTATCGTCATTTCGGACCAAAAAAATTATAGTCTTCATTCATATCGTAGGTGAACCGTATCGTCTTCACGATAATTATCGTGAAAAAATGATACTTTTTGCAGCCCTATTTTTAAAGAAAAAATGCCTATAACTTCTGTATTTTAAAAGTTAGAGGCTTGAAACTTGGTCACAATGCTTCTGGGGTATGCCTAAGTATGTGTATGAAATTTGAGATCAATCCCTCCAACCCTCGATTTTATATGAATTTTTTAAAGATCGTTTCCGTTCTGTCAGGTCTGAATGAAAGCACGTGGCGAGCTGTCATTCTGATCTGTTAGAACTGAAACAATCTTTAATAAATTAATATAAAATTGGGGGTTGGAGGGATCGATCTCAAATTTGGCACATATGTGTAGCACATGTTCTGCCATTCACAAGTGCTGGCAAACTGACACAAAACACTCACATCAGTGAGACTTCTTTTATTTGAGGAAATCTCACGGTAACATGCTTAATGGTTACATTTCTGCAAAACCACACTTAAAGCTGAATGACAGTCAGGAAGCTTTAGGCTCTATTCTTGATATGATCCTTCAGGCAATCACATGGGGGAGAGGGGAATTCTTGAAAGACTTTAGAAAACCATACCAAGGGAACTTCTCCAGATGCCACATATGCTGGTAACTCAGGGGACCTGGCCCACCCACAAGACCCCTGGAAGGGTAACATCTCAGGCACAGGAGCCCCATGCTTTCTACTTAGCACTGAGGACTCCTTGCCACCTGAGTCTGGCAGAGAGAGACATTATGCACTAGCCAACCCCAGCTTGCCAAACACTGAGCTGACCAGTGAAGGTACAACCTCAAACACAGGGGTTTCATGCTACTGCAAGCACTGGCAAACTCCCTGCCACCTGAGTCTGGCTACAAACATATAATCTACAGCAAATGCAAGTTTAAGTCTATGAAAAGCTTCACAGTATTTTTCATAGCATAGTCCTTAGAAATCTAAAGTCTACATAGCAAGAGAGAGCATATGCAGAGTGCTTCCAAAGTCTCAAACAGAAGTAGTTCTAACAAGAGAGTTTTCAGGCCTTGCGTCAAAAGATGATCTCTAGGAAACCTCTTTAGCCTTGCTTCAGCTATTATATACTAAGTCTTAGCTTATTCAAAGCCACTTGACAGACAGGTCTTCTGACCTGTAAACCATGCCCATGTGCCAACAGAACGAGACTATTCCACCCACTAAAATGATGCTACAATCTGAGTGACAGCTTCCAAGAGTACCCCCCTCCTTAGTACTATACCCGAGTTCCCAGTGAAACCTGTTTCAGCTGCAAAGCTACAACAGGGAGTAAGAGAGCTACTCCCATGAGAAACTCTGACAAGAGATAAGCTTGCAGAGACATTGACGCTCTAAAACTATTTCTAATGAATCAATTTACATGACACATTGTCATCATTCTTCTACCTAGCTGCTTCACTCTGGAGTGTCTTCAGACAAGTTGCTACCATCGGTGTTCTTGAGATAGAACATAAGCAGCATACATGTAGGAAAAAGGTCTTTATTAGATCCACTTCAGGTCTGAGCACCTGGTTTGCATGAAACATGGCCTGGTTCACATGAAACAATAACCTAAAGTATGTATGGAGCATGGGTTGTCCTTGAATTGTAGATTGCAATTATATGCGAACCCTACACAAACAAGCCAAACTTCACAATCCAACAACAAACCTGGGTTGTTCATAGTTAACAACCCATAGTTAAACTATACTGAACACGTATTCTGTGTTGTTATATGTGAACCACATCATGGTATCATAAAGATAGTGACGTGGTTCATACATAATGTTAATCCATGGTTTGGGTTGTTGAATTCTGGGTTATCGTGACATGTGAACCCAGACATGCTAACAAACCATGGTTTGCTAACCACAAACCACTCAGAAAGAGAACCCATTTTGTTGTTGGGATTTGAACTCTCATTTGTTTAAACCATGGGTTGTTATGTGTGAACCCAGGACCATGGGTTGCTCATAAGTTGTTTTGTCAGGCTATATAGGTGGCAGGCAACAGTGGTCAAAAAACTCAGCCAGGCTACATGCCAGTATGACAGCACCACAAAGGCATTGAGGATATGGGAGGAAGTGGATGAAGAAGATGAGAAATAAACAACTCAAGGATTGAAAAAAACAAACCATGGTTTGTTTGATGATCTGACAAACAATCCTGGATAGGGTAACAAACCATGAGTTAAATAAACTATGGATTAGCATTATGTGCAAACCAGGCATATATCATTGCAGTCAGATATCAAATCCTGGTCCTATAGGTTTATATTACTTGTTAATCTTAAAGAAACTGTTAATATCAAATACTTAGATAAAATATTGTTAGATATCAACACAAGTATAGAAAATATTCAGTGTATATCCAGTAAATATTTGACTTTTCAGAGAATATCCAATGGACATCAAATCTGGCCCCTGCCTACTTGCAGGATGCTCTGTGCATCATGCAGACTCTCCGTGAGCAGGCAAGGGCAGCCCCTGGAAAAATGGCTGGTGCAGAAAGGGCCTAGGTTTGCAAATGCCTAGAACTCTCTTTCTCTCTGTTCTTTCTATTGCATTTTTCAAAACCTTTACTTGTATGGCCTGCCCTCCCACTCACTTTTTTCCTTTGCTAGATCTGCATTTAAGGGCTGTTTCTTGCGTGATGGTTCGTACTACTTGGGTGTCAATACTCCAGATCGTGTATGCATGTAGGTCCCATCAGATACGGAAAGCACACATATGAATGTCACAAGAAATATAAAAATCCATGATTATTTTTTAAACAAGAAATTAAAATGTGGATATTTGTCTATATCAGCTCTTTTCTAATGTAAATTGGATTTTTAAAGATTTTTTTTTTAAAAAAATTGTCTGGCTGATCTGAATTTAATACAAGCCAATATGTCAAAGCCTACACATAATTTCTTAAAGCTGAACCACAACCATCTCTCAAAGACTAAGTTAAAGAGACAACTGTGGGGAAATTATCTGACATCTGAGGTTAAGTGCTAAAAATGACAAGATAAATTAGGCAATATATTTATTGTTGTGGACTTCCTATAGGACCCAAGGATCAGCAAAGCCTTACAGATGTATGAATCCAGGAGGTCCTTCAGTATCTCATCAGCATCATCCACTAAACCTGTAGGGTTAGAACTTTTCTTCTCCTGTTTGATGTCCTTCAACTATCTGAGCCCTGCAGCGTTTTCAGTTGTCAAATTATGAATATTTACGACTCTACCAAAAGAAAAAACAACAACCCATGAGCAATAATTTTCCATACCACACTATTTTGCCAGTAACTACCATCCCTTCTTCTCGGATGTTCTAGACACTTGTCGCTCTTCAGGTATGTGGTCTTGGTTAGCTTTCCAAGTATGTGAGCTTCCTCAGCATCAGGGCCGGATTAAGGCCAGCTGATGCCCTAAGTACAGCCCAATAATGGTACACCCTTGGCCCTTCCATTGCTTAGCCGGCAAGACATTAAGACTCAATAAGTGATGAAGGTGACATAAGACTTATTTTCTGAATAGATAAGTATAAGATTGTACTGTATATTTTCCTCTCCCCCCCCCCCCCCCGGTGATTTTCTATATCAGCCTTCCCCAATCTGGTGTCCTCCAGATGACTACAACTCCCAGAATTCCCCAACCGGCTGGCTGGGGAATGCTGGGAGTTGTAGTCATCTGGAGGACACCAGGTTGGAGAAGGCTGTTGTAGACAGTTTGGCTTTATGGACTGAATGATGACTTATCTCTATGTCCAAGATACCCTGCTGCCCTTCAACTGAAATCCCTTTCCCACATCTTGATATTAACCAATGCAGTAATCAATACAACTGATATGTCATTTTTATTTTACAAGTCCGCTTTCTTGAGGGCTGTCCTAGCTATAGAAGGGATCCATAGCTTTTCAGTGTTAATGCGCCTGCTGGATGATAGGTCATAATAAAGATGAGACTATTACTTCTAAGCACACATAGAATTCAATTTCCTCACTACTTACTAACTTTAAGAGGAACAAAAATCTGGGATTATGAGCTTTGCATGTTTTCCAGGCAGACCTGAGCCCACCCCTCCTTTTTTAAACCATTTTCAGTGTTCTAGGAATCCTCCTCATGTTCTCACCCATATTTTAGATCCTCCAAATCCACCAATCAGAGCCTGGTACAAAGACATACATTTAGAATTAAAGAATTCTGAGCCCAGGGTTTTATTTTGAGTACAAGAACCAAGATTTTGTCACTTCAGTATTTTAATTGGGGAGGAGGGTGTTTTCTTGCTGTTCTTGCTAAATAACTGTGAGCCAGAAATCCTTTTGCTAATCTGCTTTGGATCACCCAGCGCTTCAGGAGCAGCATCCACATCAGGGATGGGCAATTTGTGGCCCTCCAGATGTTTTGGCTTACAACTCCCATAAGCCCCAGCCACCATAACCAACAGTGAAAGATGATGGGAATGGTAGGCCAAAACATTGGGTGGCCACAAGTTGCCCACCCGTCATCCACATGGGGCGTGCGCCAAAATAAAAACACGTAACGTGTGAATCACCCGCTCTTCCTCCCTGACGATCTACGCGTTAGCCCTCGTGCCTTCCACCCCGCCCCTTCTAAATCTTCACCAATAGCGCGGTGAGGATCAGGCGTGAAGGAGTTAAGGCGGTTGCCTCACTCTCGGTGCCTCCTCTTCCTTCTCCTCCCCCAGCTTCATCATGTAGGCAAACGGGCCCCCTTCCCCCCTTTTTTTTCCTGCATGGAGCAGGTTCCTTGACGTCAGATCTATGAATATTGCACGAAGAAGCCGGCTTGCGAGGGCGACGGCTGCTGCTCGGTGTAAGCCAGGGCTCTATGCCGGAGGCGATCGCGGCGGCGGCCAAGAGGAGGCACTGATCGCCGCCGCTTTGGAGCAGGAGCAGAGCCGGCGGCTGCTGGCCGAGAGCGGGAGAGGAGGCCGGCCGTGCGGCGGGCAGCAGCAGGCGGGTTTCCTGCTGCTGCTGCCGCCGCCGGCGGCGGCGCGAGAGGAGGAAGTCCTGGGCTGCGCGCTCCTTCCCCACCGAGAGGGGGCCCCGGGGGGATGTGACATCACCGCCAGGCAGTGGGGCAGCCTGAGAGGAGGGAGGCTGCCCGGGTGCGCCCCTGCCGCGGCCAACTCGCTGCCTCCCGCGCCTCCGCCTGCCCGCCTTGTGCCAGCCGCCGCAACCGCCGCCGCCGTCAGCATGTCTGCGAAAGAGAGACCGAAGAGCAAAGTGACCACCAAGGAAAGCGTCACTCTCCTGCCTTGCTTTTATTTTGTGGAGGTGAGTCCGGACAGGTGGCGCGGGAGCCAGATGCAGCCCCGTTGAGGCGGGGGGGGGGGGGCTGGAGGGAGGGATCATGTCAGGGGCAAACTCTCTGGCCCCCTGCTCCCCTGGGATCCGCCTGGATCCCTGCTTGGCATCCTTGATCGAAAGAGCCGAAGATCAGTTGTAGACCACGAGTGTGCGTGTGCGCGTGTGAGTTCCGTGCAAGGCTTAAGTTGGGATGGCTGTTCAGATATGACGGGGATGCTTTCAGGGAGATCTTGGCCAGATTGCCTGGCACTGATGCTTGGAAACTGGGTCTCCTGATCTCATCTTTAATCAAGAAGGGGAGGGAATCTTCTCTTCCTCCCCTTTTTCATTTGGCTCGTGTTGAAGAACGGTTGTTTCCAGAAAAAGATCAGGATGAGGCTTCGAACCTCAAGCTGTACAAGTGCGAACACACCTGCCTTGATGGGGGGCGGGGGGGGGGCGGAGAGACTACCTTGAAAAAAACAAACTCAGTGCGTGTTTCTGTATGTGTGAGTGATCATTCCTTAAAAAGAAAATCGAAGGGAATTTTGCAAATGGAAGGGGCAGCTTCATGAGATCATATCACGTGTGCTGGAGCATCCCAATTTTGTTTCAGAAAAAAGGGGGGGCTGTGTTATGTGTGTGTGTGTGTACTGGTCATACATTTTTACCTGAGAAAATGGGGGTGGAGAATACGTTGTTGTTGTTGTTGTTGTTGTTGTTGTTGTTTTAAAAAAAACAGATTATTTATCAACCCATGTTGGATCGTTGTTAGCATATGTACATTTATGGCCAGTGTCCAGTCTATGGGATGTGCTTGGATGGTTGTTGGTATTTTCTTAGATGGTCGAAGCTGTGCTGTGTATCTTCACAAAAGCAAAGAGGTTTTGTGTGTGTGTGTGTGTGTGTGTGTGTGTTATGGCTTTTCTCATTAAAGGCTAAAAATCTGTTATGGCTGCCTGGTTGGTAGTACCTGATTACAGTTGCACAAGCACTCACTTTGGCTGCTTCTAGCAATGCAATGTATAGGCACTTGCAACCTGTTTTTTAACAGCTGGGGAGCAAAAAAAGATTTCAGATGCATATGTTTGTTGACAGCTCAGTAAGTGAGCAGGGCTCAGGAGGAAAGAAGTGATGGACTGATTCAACCTGTTTTGCTTTAAGGGTGATGCACAGGACAAAATTGGGTTGGAGGGAAGTTGGAGTAGTCAGCATGCAATAATGACTCCCACTGATGAGTTCTGTGTTGACAAGTGAGGATGACTGTGTGTCCAGGATAGCTGATAGCCATTCAAGTTTTGCAAGGGCAGGGGGAGAGGAATGTGTGAGTTATCCCACATATGAAAAGTTTGGAAGAAAAGTGCCCATTCCTTCCCCTAACAGTACAATCCTATACATGTCTACTCAGAAGTAATCCCCATTGAGTTCCATGGAAATTACTCCCAGGCATGTAAGTACAGGATTGCAGCCTAACTCTCCTGTTTATTCCTCACAAGCAAGGAGGGGAAAGAGTTGAATTGTTAGTAAATGTCCCCAGTGGAAGCTGGTGGTTCTGATTTGAATCCGCTCTGGGTTTCAGTCAGAACCAGTCAGAACTCTAAAGAAGTTGTCCAAGGTACTGAACCCTTCCCCCCAAAATGCGTTCAGCATCTTGGGTAGTTCCAGAGTGGATTCACAGTCCTACTGACATTGGAGCCACAAGCCTCGACTGAATGTAGCTGAGATACTCAAAGAATAAGAAAGAAAGAAATTTATGATTCTTACTGCATTCTGGCCTCCAAGATATGATAGTGGATGGAATGTCCTAAGTAGGCCCCTGTTGACTCTTTCATGACACATCTATGTCATGGGAAGAGCAACTCTGAATGTTTTAGCCACCATACACTACCAAGTCCTGAGGCCATCTGCAAACCTTCCGTTCCTGGCAAGTGCTCCAAGAAAGACCAAATCAAGAACTGCTTATTTTGTAAATAATCAAATCCCATTGCTATCAGTTGGCCTTCCTTCACTGAATCAAGGTTGCTGGCCATGGCAGTCTTGCACTTCAACCCAAAATGGCAGTGTTGGGAGATTCCAAGACATTCGGTGCTTTCCCTAATGTATTTCATATTAGCTCTGCTTGGAGGAGTGCAGTTGATTGCTGATTTTGGGATACTGTTCAAAACACACAGCTGAGAGCTGAGCAACATGATCAGAAAAAATATGGGCTATAGGTCTTGCCAGATGGTACATCTTGAGAGCAGAACTAGGTGATATGATGGCCATGTTGGAAAGGCATTATACTTGATGACATTGTACTTCAAGTTTCTGTGCCCCCACAAATGGCAACAGGGAAACCCTGAGGGTAATGATGTCATATAATGCATTTTTTTTCTCCATACATTAAAGGGGAGGGAAGAGAAGGAGATGTGGACTTGCTCTTTTAGTTTTGTTTTATTGGAGTGTATGTGGAGGCCTCTGTCACTCCAGTAGAATCGACATGGAATCACTTTAAGGCATCTTTTGACAACCATGACTTCATTTATTGCCTAAGAAATAGCTCACAAAATTGTATACAAGAGGGAAACCAGACATTAAGACTTCGCTGCACTGCACAATGAAGGAAATAAAACACACTGCTGGCTGTTATTTCACGAAAACCAACAGGAGAAAGCAGCCAGCCAGTGGGGGTTGGAGACTGGGAGGTAAAATGTAAATGTGTATGTGGTAAAATGTAAATATGTATGTGGTTGAGGTAGCCACCGGGTAGGAGGCCAAATGGTGAACAAGATAGAAGAGAGGTCAATCTCAATAAAATTATGTTTTATTTATTTATCACTAACTTTTATGTATCACCTTCTTTGCTAAACAAAAACACATCAATAATGTACTTGTATGCAGAGAAAAGATCATATACGTCTGGTGGGGCATTTTGGACGGGCACTGTCCTTGAGCTATTTTGGAAAGTGAAGTGTTCCCTTTACCAGGGATTCTCTTAGCTGGATTTTCATAGTCTGGATAACTCCGGACGCTTATTGCTCCTGGCAGTGCCACCTCCAGGGTTTTGAAGGCTGTTGGGCAAGACACCTTCAATGGGTCTCCTCCTTCAGAGGGTCTGCCTTATCGCTGAAATAGCCACCACCTGCTATTGCTCCTCATTCTCTTTCTCACGATTGCTACCACTTGCTTGCTTGCCAGGCAGAGAGCCAGTGCACAGATAGGCAGTGGCATCTACCGTGCCTCGTTCTTACCACCACCGTTTTCTGGGCCAGAGTGAGAAATGGATAAGAACATAAGAAATGCCATGCTGGATCAGACTGAGGGCTCATTGATTCCAGCACTATGTTCACACAGTGGCCAACCAGCTGTCAGCCAGGGACTCACAAGTAGGACACAGTGCAACAACACCCTCCCACCCATGTTCCCCAGCAACTGGTGTATATAGGCTTACCGCCTCTGATACTGGAGGGAGCACATAGGCATCAGGACTAGTAGCCATTGATAGCCTTCTCCTCCAGAAATTTATCCAGTCCCTTTTAAAGCCATCCAAATTGGTTGCCATCACCACGTCTTGTGGTAGCAAGTTCCATCGTTTTACTATGTGCTGTGTGAAGAAGATGAAGAAGCAGGTTGCAAAGTTGAAGAGGAGGAACAGTTCCAGGGTGGTTTTGTCTTTGGGCCCCTGCTTGGGTATGGGCCCTTGGCAGGTGCCCAACCATACCTGTTCTCAATTCTGATCCTGACTTTAGGGTGAGAAAGACTGACCAATCAGAGTTTCTCACTCTCATTCTTCTACATGTATAAGCATCCCTCAGAATAGCACCAAGTGTGAGGCCACCAGAGGGCATGGCTGGAATTGGGATGCTTGTGTTTCTTGTATATATACTTCTGTTCCTGCCACATACCCACACACCAACCCTCAAGCACACACACAAACACACACACACACCTATTCCTTTACATTCTGGCAGGACTGGACCAGGACATTTTGCTGCCTGAGTTAGAGCAGCAAATGGCACCCACACATACCCCAAAATCAAGATCCATCATATCTTAGGGCAGTCAAGTTATTTTGGCACCTGAAGCAGAAAATCTCATAGGCACTTCTCTGCCTTCCCCGCACTAAAAACATAATCATAGTAAATTAAATAACTAAACATTTGCTGCCCTTTTATGACACCCCAAATCTGCTGCCTGAGGTGACTGCCTCACTCTGCCTAATGGTAGGGCCGGCCCTGCATTCTGATGGATGTGGTTTCCCAAGGACCTATAGACAGAAAGGAGTTATCAGACCGGAGTATACACAGACCTTATTTAAACCAGGCACCTTTCAAAATTCCTGCCTAAATATTATATCAAACATAACATGTTTGAACATCAGGCAAGGCTTTGTAGATTTGTCAGGGCAAACAAAGAACTGGTAGACTGAAGTAAGATTAATTTAGGAAAACATAACATCATTGCAAATGTAGAAGGGAAGAGAATGACATTCTGCCTATGCAGTTGGAATATTTTTGAACAGAGGAGCCTTCAGTGATGTGAGCCCATGAAGTGGCACTGCCTGCCGGGGCACATGTTGACCATCTCAGGAAGAACAAGGCCTAAGTCCAGTATGGTAAACAGGAAAATAGGCTTCCTAGCTTAAAAGTTACAGAACCATAGGTCATTCTTAGAAAGGAAAAGTTGAGCTTGCCATCTGCCTTGCCAAGATTGGGTCATAAGCAGACAAGGACTTTTGTCAGAACTATCTGGGATGCAGAAGGGTAAAGGCACTAGGAGCTCTGATTGCGGAGCTGGTCCTAAGCAGGGAAGGTTTAAAACTCAAGCATCTAAAGCATCTGAGAAACCATCTTCTCCCATAAGGATTTCCCTGGTCTCTTCGTTCCAAGGGGGAGGTCTTGCTGACCATATCGTGGCCTACTGAGGTTCATTTGACCATGGCGCATAGAAGGATCTTCTCAATTGTAGCACCCACCATGTGGAATGATCTCCTCATTGAGATCAGGCGAGCTCCTAGTGTGGAGTGTTTCCATCGACAACTGAAGTCACACTTGTTTACCCAGGCATTGCCTTGACTGTTAGTATTTCCAGCTACGCTTGGCTTTTACTATTGTTTATTTTAATGACTGGTTTTATTGCTTTTTATCATGATGTTATCTTGTCAAGCACTTTGGGATTTATTGATTTTTTAAAATGAAAAGCAGTAGAGAGACTCTTTGAAATCAAATAAATAAATCAAAATGAGTTTGGAGCAGACACAGCTCAAAACCTCAACAGTACATCAACAGACCTGTGTACGTCTATGGGTGAGCCCAAAGTTCTCAAGTAAACTTTTTCAGCTGGAATGGAGCCTTCGGGGGGGAGACTGCAAACGTTTTCATAGATTCCCCTCTCCCTCTCACTTTTTCGTGGATATTTTTTGGGCTTTGGCAACAGTAGTGCTCACTATTGCTAGCTGCCATGCCGACTCAAGTCAATAGCCAATGAAATTGGTCGCCTGATAACTTTTGAAGCCAAACTAGAGTGAGGGCAGTGATTCTTGTCCTCACTCTGGTGTCTTCTGGACTAAAAAATATAGAGGAAAAAATGGTGCCCCAGCAGTGGGGAACATGTCCACCACTACAGTAAGTGGGGAAAATTTATTTATTTATTTATTTATTGCATTTCTATACCGCCCAATAGCCGAAGCTCTCTGGGCAGTTCACAGAAGTTAAAACCATCAAATACAACAATTTGCCAACACTACCACCTGAACAGGTCATTGAAAGGAGGGAGGCATTTCAAGGGAGGATGTTCTTATGACATCTGGGCTTGATGTCAGAAGGTTGGCTGCTCAGTAGCAGAGATGTGGGTTGCTTGTGTAAGTGTCTGGATAGGACCTGGGAGACTTCTGGGGGTTTTCTGAGTTGCCTCAAGATCTGGAAAATCCAAAGACCTTCCTCACCTGTCTGTGAGCTTTTGAGATCCTTGCCCTCTGCTACTGAGTCCTGTGACAGCAGATGGGAGCTGCCTCATGACATATTCGTGGGTGAACTCTTTCCTGGATGCATTTAAGGCTTAAAGACTGAGGTTGTCTTGGGAAAGGGAAATTAAATGTTAGGAGACTCACTAGCATAATTATCCTTTGTCACCACCCACATGGGCCTGACAACAAAGCTGAGTAAATGCCAAGGGTAGGCAAAGATAACGTGATGGAATCATTCGGTTTATATTCATGGACGAAGAACAGCATAAATAGTCTGGAAAGACAAAACCCTCTGACTCTACGCAGTGTTTACAGATAAGATGGTTAAAGAATTAAAACATAAGCAGGCACATTCATGATGGGAATTTAAGTGCAGATGGATTTAGCCCACCAACTTTCCCTCACATTCCCATAGTCTGCACTGATACATTTCAAAACCTGCTGGGAGATCACTTCTATAAGTATGTCCAAAATGCAACCAGTTGAGGGATGGCCTCATTTCTTGCAAGTAAATAAATGTTTGTTTATTTACTTATTTATTTATGTCCTGCCCTTCCTCACAAGAAGCCCAGGATGTGGTGATGCTCAAATGAGGTGGCCATGTACCCTATTTTGTGGAGGTCAGCCCTCTGTTTGAAGGCATCCTCCGTTTCAAAGGCTGCCCAGTCCATGCTGGCTTAATGATGAAGAACCATCAGAAAGAAGAGCCGGGCCTTATAGAGTAGCCAGGTGTTCCTTTTTTACAGAGTATAGTCCTCTATTTGAAGGGCTGCCAGAAGACTGTCCTCTATTTTGAAGGTGTCCTCTATTTGAAAGGCTGTTTCCAGTCCACATCCAGTTTAAAGACAAAGGTCCCTAAGAAGAGAGAGCCAGCAGGGGCCCTGAAGTTACCTAATGACAATTAGCACTTGGACATCAGGCTGAACAAGCAGATACACAGATCAGCTGGTCCCAGTCTTCCCAACTATGAAATTGTTTTTCTGTTTAAATTATAATTATTGTTTCTAAATTTGCATTTATAAATGTCAATTGGCATATACACACTTTATGCAAATCTGTGTTCTCTTTTGGCGATGCACAAATGGCCACCCGACTCTTCACCTGGTTTGTCAGAACTGGAGGCAATCCCTGTTGCCTAGATGCCTGAACATATCTTGCATAGCTTTAATGTTCCTATATTTCTATGAACCTTGGAGTTTCTTGCAAACAGCCTCCATAAAACCAGTTGCCAGGTTGCCTGAGGCAAGTGCCATTGTCCATCTTAATATCACCAGTCCTGTCTCTCAGCAGTTGACTTCCAATGTATTCCCGCCCCAGGAGGCAGATTCCGCCTCCTGCTTATGGGAAAAATAAGATAGCCAGCTCCCCAGACTTCCACTTCAATGTCTCTTCTCTCTCCTTCCTTCCTGGGCAGTTCATCTCCCCTCTTATGCCCCAAGCCATAGCACAGCGCCTCTCATGCCACTTCTGCCAGGTCCAGTAGGACATAAACAAACCTCCACTACACACACCCCAACTCCTCTTTATGTGCCACAGGAGAAGGAGTGTTAGTGATGGGTGCAAAGAATGGCTTCCTGAAGGAGATCTATACATATTGTTAAAAGAAAACGTGTTCACCATTACTTGTTCACCATTCACATTGCATTTTCTGTGGCTGGCCTGAAATCACCCAGTGGGTTTCCATGGCTGAGTGGGGACTAGAACCCAGATCACCGGACTCCCAGTCCAACACTTTAGCCACTACACCACACTGGCTCTCACTGATTTCCCCCCTGCAGTTAACAGCAAAATGGAAACACTGGCCACGTTGTTCTAGTCCTTAAGAAAGCACAGCCATATTCTACAATAGGAAGCAGTGCTAGCAGATTTTGAAACATATTTCTGAAAAATAAAAGTAGTATTGCCTGGAAATGATTTGGGAAGCTCTCGTTCTTACACAAATATATGGACACCTCA